>CAJQUN010000083.1:0-1312038 GCA_907163345.1 Haberlea rhodopensis
TCTCAATCAGCCTTAGGAACTGAGGTAAGGTTGAGCACTGCATACCATCCCCAAACGGATGGCCAGACCAAGCGTACTAACCAAACGCTCGAGGCCATGTTGAGGGCATGTGCATTGGAGTTTAATACTTCATGGCAGGATTCAGTGGCCTTGGTAGAGTTTTCGTATAACAATAGCTACCAGGAAAGTATTCAGATGGCTCCTTTTGAGGCCCTTTATGGCAGACGATGTAGATCACCCTTGTGTTGGGACGACTTGGACCGTAAATCGGTCGGGGACCAGATTTGGTTGGAGAAATGGAAGAAAAGATAAAAGTGATAAGGCAGAAAATTAAAGCAGCACAGGACAGACAGACAGCTTATACTAATAAACGGCGGCGACCGTTAGAGTTTCACTTGGGAGATAAGGTCTTTTTGAAGATCTCACCTTTCAGAGGTGTTGTACGATTTGGGATGCGCGGGAAATTATCTCCGAGATATGTTGGGCGTATGAGATCTTGCAGCGCATTGGCACCCTTAGCTTACCGACTGGCCTTGCCACCTTCTTTGTCTGGTATCCATGATGTGTTCCACGTGTCTATGTTACGGAGTATGAGCCGGATCCGTCACATGTTTTGCAGCCTTCTGAGGTTCAGTTAGAGTCCGATGTATATTATGTGGAGCGGCCTGTTAGAATTCTGGATCGAGCAGACCGCGGACTTCGGAACAAGGTGATACATATGATCAAAGTTCAGTGGGATAACAGGGGTGTCGAGGAGGCCACGTGGGAGACGGAGCAGCATATGATGCATCACTATCCGGAACTATTTTCTGGTATGTGGCTTATGTTTTGTTTCGTGTTGGTAAGTGCATGCTGATTTCGAGGATGGAATCTTATAAGTAGGGGAGTATTGTGATGTCCCTGAAATGATTATGTGCAATTGAACATTATTTAAAAAATGTGAGGATTATGGTGTTATTTTTGTGTTGATTTTATAATAATGGGAAATGCTTAGTCATGCAATGGTCATGATCTGGTAATGCATTTCAGGGTGTATGTGATATATGTGTGGGGCATTTGAATTATGGCGTGGTTTATTTGGGGTGGGTGTTGTCCATTTTGGTAAAGCAAGTTTAATTGGAATTTGATGTATTTTATTGAATAAATGCTATAAAATATCATGTGAGGATATTTTAATACATCATGCTAAATACCGGGACAAAAACTTAACCCACTCATACCACACCCCTCAACCCATACCCATCTCTGCAGACAAGCATGCCCATACTCTCCTTTTTGACCCCCCACCACTCCATCTCTATCCTATCTCCTTTCCCCAACTCTTTCTTTCCCCCATTTTCATCCAGCATCTGAGGAACAGAGGGAGTGTAAAGCTTGGGAAATATTGGCCTTTTTCTTGCTAAGGAAGTGGGGCAAAAGGGGTAAGGAATCATTTTGTGTTTTGGTTAAATTTTGGTTGAGTTTTGATAATGTGTTGAGTAGAAATGGCATGTATGGTAGTATTCTTAGTGGAATTTGTGTATTGTGTAGTTTCATGGTAGTATAATGGAGTATTTTACATGTTAATTTGTTGGGGTATAATGGTTTATGGTGTGTTCTATGGTAGCCTTGGGTATATGCTCAAAAATGGTTGTTTTTCTCGCGTTTACAGGGCAGCTCGATCGATCAAGAAGCTCCCTCCGATCGATCGAGCATGGTAGAGGAAATTTTGGGAAGATAATGCTCCGCTCGATCAATCGGTGAGATCAGCTCGATCGATCGAGCGAGGCAGCGAGTTGGGCACCAAAAACTATCATCTCCCGATCGATCGAGCTCGAAGTGCCGATCGATCGAGAGGTTTGAAATGCTGAAAAATATGGAACTATGTAATTGATAGGATTTTGGTTATGGGACTATGAATTGGCTTTAATATCGGCTTGTGTGTTTGTGTCGAACCATCCCAGATGGCAATACAACCAAGGAAGTAAAGTCCTACCACATCTTACTTTTGGAAAGGTACGTAGAAGACGTACGGGCACCCAACGGTAAAATGTAATTTATATACGCATTGGGATATGCATTGTGGATGCAAGTATATATTGAATTGTGCATTGTAGATGCAAATACAACTTGATCTATGCATTATGAGTGCATATGTATATGTAGATTGATTGGTGCACATCCCATGAGTCATGGTTATATTCGAGGGATGATTTTAATGCTTTGCCGCTGTCACTTGAAGCAATGATAGAATACTTGCCGCTGTCATATTATAGCGAGAAATGAATATTTGCCGCCAAATGTTGAAGCGAGGGTATTGTCGCATGTCGCATTTGAGTGAGGTTATTCAATGCCGCTAATATGTCGAAGCGAGGGGTATTGGTGCCGCTGTCATGACATGCGAGGTGCATTAAAATACACTGTTATAACAGACTAGGGAATGGTAATTGGTGATATGTCATGACATTTGTAAAACCATTGAATAATCCATTGATTACACTCACGAGTTATATACATGGACAACTAAAAAGGGGGCGTTTAAAATCCAATTGGGAAACAGGAAGTGTTTCGTATTTACGGTTTCTGCATTTACGCTTTTAATCATGCTATGCTTAATATGGATTATTATATGCTCATGATTTGGGGGCTATCCTTGTACGTACATATTGGCATAAAGGGGGCTAAGGTCGGGTTGACGCAGTGAGCTAGCGAGGAGGGCTTTTGGTATAGAAGCTGTGATTCTTTTGTATAGTTTCTACTCTAGGAGTATGTAAATCTATAGGATTAACATTCTTTTGTTAGGAATGTAATTAATCCATTTGGAAGTATTTATCTTGGTATGTAACCCTTTAAAGCTCAAGGCCTCAACACGAAATTTTTTTATACTCTGATAATATACTTTAGCTCTACTTATGTCCTTATTTTACACTTAAGGAACTAGGGTCCTTACAAATTAACTTATATAAGACAATTTTTAATCCAAAATCAGTTAAGAATGAAGTAAAAGATAATGGTTTTAATGAATACTCTCCGAATAGGTAAAACAAATATGCAAAATGAACAAAAACGACTCAAAACTACCTTATGTGCGCGATTGATTAGCAATAATTATCAGACGAAGATAAGGATTTTGTGGAAGGTCGGGAGATTGGTTACAAAACATGCCTGGAATACCAAATGTGAGGTATGCGGTGAGAGAAAAAGAAAGAGGATGGAGAGAACAAGTGTATATCAGACAATTTCATTAATTAGGGAGCTTAAAATAACATTTTTTAGGGATGGCAACGAGGCGGGTTTGTCCAATCCCACGACCCGCCCCGCTACACATAGAACCCGAGCCCCCCACCCCAGCCCCGCTCCGCGCCGCTTAAACCCGCGAACCCGGCGGGTTTCCCGCCTTGGATCCAGCTTTATTTTTTTTATTTTTAAATTTAGCTGAAATCAATTTTGAAACACAAAAGTTGTTTTTGTGATTGAATTTCATGTTTTCCTGGTAAATATTTATAATAAGTATTGTAAAACTATTTTTAAGCAACCAAATATTTATTAATTTGCTCTCATTCCCTTCAAAATGCCCAACTTCGTTAACATGAACACATGAGTATTGATATAAAATTAAATAATGACAATTTATTGTTCAATCAAAGAAGTGAAATGAATATTTAATATTAATTTTTTTGTAAAAAATAAAAAATGTATAGCGGGGCGGGTCCGGACGGGTTCGGCCAATCCTATGACCTGCCCTGCCTCGCTTCTAAATCCGGTTGAAGCGGGCTCAGACCCGCCCCAACATGATGGATTCAATGTGGGTCTGGGTCTGGACGTGTCCTATTATCATCCCTAATTCCCTAATTTTTTGTAAATAGAAAGTGCAGAGTTTAGAAATGTTTATTAAATACTGAACTTAAAACTAAAACATGAACTAGAGATTTTTTTGACAAGTATCCCATTTTTAAACCTACCATCTATTTAATTTTGGTTGATAAATATAGCCAACGTGCTCAAGTGTAATGTACTTTTTTTTTAAAAATATAATAATACTCTAGATCGATAAAATCAGTCATAGTAGGATAGCGCGCTTGGTCTCTTGTACTTTGTCTCATCGACAAACATTTTCCAACAAAAAAGTGTGTTCTATTTCGTCAAACCACAATCTCTAAGTATTCCTCGAGAAAAATTGGAAATCCTTGGTAAAAGAATTCCAAATCTGATTATAAAGAGCAGATTTTCGCTGTATGAAGCATTATGTAGATCGAGTTTTCTTATTGTATATATATATAGATATATTTAAATTCTCTTGATATTTCCTTCACTCTTCTGCTTTCTGATGTCCGCTCCACTCCTTTGTCCCCCGGTTCTGGTACCTCTAATAAATTGTGAATTTTTAATAGGTTAAGTTTTTTTTTTTTTTTTTTGTATTTATGCATGATTTAGCTGAGTTTCGTATGACTGTCGGATTACACCATGAGGAAGAAGCTCGATACTCGTTTCCCGCTGTAAGTCTCATGTCACTGTCTTTTTTGGATTATTAGCTTGGAATAGAACTGAATTGATTCTGACCATGCCTGCGATTCCGGGATTTGCGAGATCTCGTATTTTTTTTCATCTTTTTTTTTTTGACTTTAATGTTTGATTTCTTTTAGTGAATTTGGAGTGCAGTATTTTGTAAGAGTCTTTTTTGTTTTTCTTTGGACATTTTCTTGTGTAAATGTGAAGTGAAAGGATAAATATAATTTAGGAGAAGTTGCTATTTACACCCCTATTTCGGAGGTCCAATTAATTAAACAGAGAAAAGTATCTGAAATTATATATAAGCATGTGATGTCATTTGTGAAAGTTGTACTTTGTTTCTGTTGATCCGTGTAGTACACAATCTAACTGAACAGGTGGACCTGTTTTAGTTCTGCCCTTCTCCACTCCTATTAACATAAAATAAAATATAATAATAGGGTATATTTCGGGAGAGATGAAAGTTCGAATCACTCTTAACAAAGTAGTTCTTGCCTTCATTTCCTGTGCATTGTCAATCCCCTTGCTATGTTTAGGAAGGCAATGCACTATTCTTTCTTTCACATGTTTCTGTACTTTTATGCATCAAGGATCTATTTCTTTAGTCTGTGGCCTACTATAGTAATAGATCACTTTAGCTATCATGTTTCGAATTCATTCAGGTTTAATGAAATTTGAGGCAAGATAAATTCTTGTGTTCTATTATACATGAAGCACATTCAAACCCCTTTTTGTTTCCTACTACCTATTTGAGGCATGCCTGGGGCCCTTGATAATATCTAAAGTGAAACATGTATTTGGGTGGTAGTTTGGTGTGTTTTGTATGTAATATAAAATTTAAGTAGGTAATGAAAGACTAGTCTTCTAGAATCTAGATCATCCATCTTATGTTTCAATTACAGTGTGACTTCCAATAGTTTTATGGAGCCTTTTTCTCCTACCATGTGCATGCAATTTGGGGCTAATCTTAGCACTCTGTTTGATGTTTCTGTTGTCTTTGTCTAATTGATCGTTTCTGAAATTTGAGACTCGGTTATGAAGTAACTATCAAATATCAAAGAAATTTTCCGTTGCTGTTCATGAAGCTGATTTTTCAGTATTTCTATTGTCTTTTCTTTTTATCTTGAAGCCTCTCTCCGAACTGCCGTTTATTACTGCCTTTAAATTCGCACCACAGTACTAGAATCCGAGCTCTCCCGGGAAAAGAAAAAGGGAGGAAGGATGACGAGAAGAAAGTTCCATTGAATGAAACTTTTGTGTCGGTGCTAAGTCTTATGCAATCAATTACATGTTACATTGAACTAATGCATTGATTTTGTAATTAAAAAATGTGGACTTGTATGGTGCTCTCTAATTTGATGACCACCAAGTTTCTGATTCTAATTAAAATTAGTATTCTTGTCCAGTAGTGGTTATGGATATCCTTTTCCTAGGGGATGGTACCCTTGGAGCTTAAATGAAAATTTGATTTTACCTTCCAAACGGGATATTCAGTTTTAAAATTTCAAGATGATTTTGTGTAACTTAATGGAATGTATAGGAGAAGTTGTTGCTAGAATGAGGACCCAAAAACCTTGTTAGTTTGTGATATTCCATTAAAACTTGGATAAAAAAACATGTACGTTTACAAAAAATATCATGATCTGAAATGTTATCTTAGTAGTCTGATAGATGTAACTATCACATATTGCTTCATAATGCTAAATGAAACCTGAAAATTGTTAAAGTTGAGGGTCGGGATCTGATGCTACCATATCTACAGGTTAGGAATGATGTGGTCTTGGTGCTATGGTGTTTATAAGTTTGTTTCTTGTAATGTTTACTCTCATGTGTACCCATGTATGGATTTAGTGGTCGCGCTCTGGATATCACTCTTCAGGTTGATTTTGAGAACTCATGAGCAATTCATTTAATTGACACTTTTGTGTTGGTTCCTGATTGCTATTAGTGTACACTATTATGTCCTTTCCTCGTCATTAATGTTTTTCTATATAAGTTGATATACACTAAAAAGATTCTTACGTTTTATGTTATGTGAATGCATCACTTTTCGTTTAGCTATTATCACTTGTACCGATAATTATCATACCACTATTATCATTTTCTTTCACTTTTTTGGACACTAGTTATCTTTGCAGAAATTTTTATCTAAATTACGCCAGGAAGAGAATAAACATGCTTGATAACCCAACATCCCTTTCTGTTGCATGAAAAACCTGCATAAATGACTGAAGAGATTAAAAGACAGGAAATATATAGCTGTCTATGTATTGTCCTAATGACCATTGCTGGTCTATTATTATATCTCCTTGTCTGATGAAAAGTTGTGTTTGCCAGGCTCGGATAAAAAAGGTAATGCAAGCTGATGAAGATATTGGGAAGATTGCCATGGCAGTACCTGTTTTAGTCTGTAAGTGTTTGTTAGTTGTTGGCCTATCACTTTTCTGTAGTGCCATATCTCTCATGTATTTTTCCTCTGATGTCATGTTGATTCAGCTAGGCATTGGAATTATTTCTGCAAGATCTTTGTGATCGTACATATGACATAACCGTGCAGAGAGGAGCTAAGACTGTTAGTGCTTTGCATTTGTGAGTGGAGGAATCAATCTTAACTTTCTTGTATCTTCAGCGTGCTTTTAGTTGTATTGTCATAACGCTTATCTGGTCCAATTCCATAAATGTGGAAATGATGTGTGACAGGGTTGGACTGAGTTACATAATACACTTTTTCCAAAATTCCATACTGTAGTTTTTGCAGGTTTTGTGTCCTCTATAATTTTTTGTTGTTTATCTTTGTTTTCTTTCACTAGGGCAATTCAAGATTGTCATGATATGGGATGAGGAAGTTTCTGTGATTTATTGTCGCTGTTTACATAAAAATATTTCTTGTACAAACCAGAAAAGCTATGATGACTTGAAATTTCTGTTTGTACTTGTGAACGCAAATGACGAGAATTCCAAGCTTTTCCATCTTAAGTTATTCATTTTTAGATCCGATGTTAATGTGATATGGGGCATCTCACTGGTGGAAGACTGTTTTTTTATCTCTGACAATCTCAGTAGAACAAAAAACATTCTTTGGCATGTTTCTCTATCAAGCCTAGGTAATTTGTTGTCAGGATATCATTTGCATGCTTGAAGGCATAACCTTTTTTATGTCTGACCACCTTGTTAATTTGATTTCAGCCGTATGTGGTCAGACATGGCAAAAATATGCACGTCTGTAATCTGCTGCAGATTCTACTTATTTCTTTATGTGCAGAAAACATTGTGTACATAGTTATAATGTGTTCGACTTTCTGAAGGAAGTGGTTAGCAAAGTTCCGGATTATGGTCATTCTGATAATGCAGCTGAAATACCCAAAAGAAAGTTAGGATGCTTTCTACTTTCCATCTGATCCCTATACTGGATTAACTTATGTGTTTGATACTCCTTTATGCTCTCCTTTAGACACTGCTAACCTGAAATTATGAACTGTTTTGGCAGGAAAGTTGAATCTAATGACAGTGATGAAGAGTCTAAAAGAGCTAGCATGGTAAGAAGCCCTTCAATGAAAGTTTTCGCTATGCTAAAATTAAATATGCATCTTTAACTCAAAATATTCTCCTTGTGAGGGTATCATGTTTTTCATCTGAGCAGTTGTTGGCATAACTGTTCACTGTGATCTATAATTGGTTTCATTCGGATGTAAATATGGCATTGAATAAACGTCTTATTGTGCATTGAGCATACTAAATTTGATTTCAAGTTGACCGAGGTTTGATTTTCAATTTGCTTGTAATTATCTACTATCCAGTTATCTTTACGTACTGTTTATTAGCACAACCATTTTATCTTAATATAGATGTACGCAAGTTTGGAGTAAAAGCTGGTGTTGTTAAGCCGCTTTCTTGTGATAAATTATGTTTGACATTTGACTAATAAATTGCTTATGAATAAGGAGCACGTGTCATTGTCTTATCCAGCATTTGACTCTTGCTCTACAATAATTGGATGTAAAATAAATATATTATATATATCTTTCAATTTACTACCCCCATATTATATATCTCGTCCCATCCCACGAGCCAAGTTTGTGCCTAAACTTGTTATATTGTTATCTGATTGAGTTGATTAAACTTCAGAAATTACCGATTGCTTGTACCCCAAAGAAGCTTCTTAAATACCGAGTTTGTTGACGATTGGTTTGTTTTTTGGTCTCAACGGGGCAATAATCGATAGATAGCTTGAATAAAATCTTGCAACTTGGTAGTATTTCAGAAGATAGAATCATCTTAAATTTTATGTTTTGTATTGTCACTCACTAGTCCATGCTCGTAATTTTACTAAGGTAGGTTGTTTTTAAAGCATGTTTTCTGTTTTTCTGAATCAAATTCTTTGTACATAAAGTACCTGTGCTTGTTTATTTCAGCATGAAACCTACCATCCTAGTAACAGTGGACGTGGAAGAGGAAGGGGTAGAGGAAGAGGACGTGGGCGACCCAGCAAAGCAACAGAGATCGAAACCTCTCGGCAGGAGCTTGAATCTATTTCGACTACCACTCCACAAACCATCAAAATAATCTCGAGTCCTCATCGACCAGTTGAAAACAACTCAGATTTGAAGGAATCACCAGAAGACAACACCAAAGTTGAATCTAATTACAGTGATGAAGAGTCTAAACGAGCCAGCATGGTAAGAAGACCTTCAGTGAAAGTTCTCGCTTTGCAAAAGTTAAATATGCATCTTCAACTCAAAATATTCTCCTTGCGAGGGTATAATTTTTTTTCTTCTGATCAGTTGCTGGCATAACTGTTCACGGTGATCTATAATTGGACTGTTCAGGGTGATCTATAATTCGTTTCATTCGGATCTAAATATGGCATTGAATAAACATCCAGTTATCTTTAGGTGCATTGAACATACTAAATTTTATTTCAAGTGTCCGAGCTTTGATTTTCAATTTGCTGTAGTTAACTATCCAGTTATCTTTAGGTGCTTTTATTTAGGAACTGTTTATTAGCACAAACATTTTAGCTTAATATAGCTGTGTGCAAGTCTGGAGTAAAAGCTGGTGGTGTTAGGTATTTCAGAAGATAGAATCATCTTAAATTTTATGTTTTGTATTGTCACGCACTAGTCCATACTCATAATTTCATTAAAGGTTGGTTATTTTTAAAAGCATGTTTCTGTTTTTCTGAATCAAATTGTTTGTATATAAAGTACCTTTCCTTGTTTATTGCAGCGTGATACCTACCATCCTAGTAACAGTGGACGTGGAAGAGGAAGGGGTAGAGGAAGAGGACGTGGGCGACCCAGAAAGGTAACAGAGAGAGACACCCCTCGGCGCGAGGTTGAATCTCTCTCAACTACCACTCCACAAACCATCAAAATAATCTCGAGTCCTCATCGACCAGTTGAAAACAACTCAGATTTGAAGGAATCACCTGAGGACAATGAAAAAGTTGTTGGCACCGTCCATTCACATCCCAACAAGAATTTTGATCTGAACGCTGGAGTAGATGAATTTTCAGAAAAGTCGGCTTCTACTGCTTCTGCGGCAACTGTCTCTGGACCTTCAGTTTGGAAAAATGAAGAGTATCCCGGACTTTCGGAAACAGATAGGATGGCCATCGACCCTGTTCACCTTGCGCAGCTTAGTTCGAGACTGGATGAAGATGAGGAAGATTATGACGATGAAGGTTAGAACTATGAAACCGCGGACTTTGGGAAGTTATGATCTACTTAGATTAGTTTTGGATTAATATTTACTGTGGAAGACTTGAAATTAACAAGTTATGATGGTAAGATTTGTTTTATTCTCTTGTTTAGTAGATCTGTGTGCCGTTGTTAGTTCCATATGTATCGTTGTGTGCCATGTAGTCCCACTAACTTAAAGATCCCATAATTGTAATATTGAAGCTATCCTATGTCGATACAACTTGTTGCTTGTGTTATAGTTTCAATCAATTATTGCTTTATGGCAGTGATTATTTTTTTAAAAATAATTAGATAAACTTCTTTCCAGTTATCTTTCCAAGAAAGATTGCAAATATCTTATTTACCCTTTAGTTTCAATCAATTCTTGCTTTATGGCAGTAATTATTATCCTATAGATTGAAATGCATCCCTTGCTTTAGAGGATGCACCTTAGGCTATCCTCAATCTATTATTTCATTCAGCATAAATTTTACACTAAAGTAATATAATTTTTGCACTAAACATAAAAATCTCTGACCCATCTCGTTCTAAAATCTTTAAAAATTTCGAGTATTTTATGTGGTTGCCCAACTTTGACTTATCTTCCACATTAGAAAAGTCTTTTGGAGACCAAATTATTATAGACAGAATGACGGTAAGCTTCGAGATAGAAAAATTTTATGGAAGCAATTTCATGCTGTAGAAAATGGCGATGCAATTTGTTCTACGAAAGGATCGTTGCTTAATGGCTATTGTAGATAGACTGAAGGATATCATAGACGATGAAAAGTGGAATGAGATGAATGATAATGATATTGTCAATATGCAACACTAGGAGATGATGCTTATCAAGTATCGCTGAAAAGAAAAAAATACAAAAGATATTTGTGATACTCTAACAAACTTGTACGAGGTCGAGTCACTACACAACAAGATTTTCCTAAGGAGAAACACTCTATTTGCTCAGCTCACAACTTTGGGACATAAAATATAGGAAGTTGAACATGTGGAGCTTTTATTCAAAATCTATCCGATTCATATGATTAATTCATCATCAATCTGACCAACAATATCACTATTGATATGTTAGTAGATCGTTATCATCAGTTAATGCGGCTAGATTTTCTCAAACAAACAAGTCAGAGCCTAACACACAAACTCAAGGCTCTTCCCATCAAGGTAGAGGACATGGCAGAAATGCCAGAGGAGGAAGATGTGGGTGGCACGACTCCGGCTGACTAGTATGCCAGTGGCATTACGGGTAATGTGATGGAAAAAAGCTATTATCGCATTGACAAGGACTTTGTTCATTTTCAAAGACAATCTGGAGGTCACAATCCAAATTAACAGAACCACAACAGAGCACCTCATCATTATTCAAATCAGTATCCAACTGCAACAATAACAACCACCACCAACTCCGAACCCTCTGTTGAAGATTGGTGGTATCCAGACTCTGGAGCCACACATCACGTCATAAATGTAAGGACCCTCGTGCCTTTAACCCGTTATTAGTGTTAATCCATGTCATTAGTGCATACAATCATAATATCATGGGGAAGAGAACCATATGCAAGCATAGCATCATATACCATCTATAAAATTTCTTGCATTAGAAAACCATAATATTCAAATTCCCCAACCAAAATCACTTACATAGCATGCCCCTCATAATACACTAACATGCTCTCAGTTCATTTTGCAATTTCGTATTTAATTGCGTGCAGACAATAAATGAAGACAGAAAAACAATGCCCATTTATAAATTTCATATACACGTAAAAACGTGCTCACATGAGAGCACCCAATGAATAAACGTGCATCTAATGTATAAGATACTCTACCAAATACCGTTATTGGTGCTTCGATCCTGGAAGCACCTCCCATCCATATCTCGATCTCCACTCCGGATCTACCGTTATGCTTATTCAAACAGCTCTGATACTTCGATCCTTGGAAGTACCTCAAATCAACAGCCCGAGCTCAACTCCAAAGCTATTGCTGCACCTGAATCACCTGCCCCAACAGAGACAGCCCCCACACGGGGTGATCATACCAATACCACCATTCAAATTATCACAATACATAATTTACAGAATATAAAACTGTAATGTAAAAGGATACTCCCTGTATAGTATCGTTACCACTTAGGATTTCCCGTACTGTCCCTGTTCTCAAAATAAACAAAACCATTGAATTCCCAAAGCCAGTTAATCACCACATTGATTAACTAAAACCATTCCTGCCATACCAGTTCCATAATCAAATATGATTAAATCATTAAATGAAGTACCACAGATATCACATATATCAGCCAATGATTCCATAGTTCTATTTCATAGCTCGCTCCACAATATCGACATTCTAACCCCACGCAAGCTCAACAACAGCGGTGTCATGATCGATGTTCGCTCAAAAGCGACATCATCCACATCATTGTTCGCTCAATAGCGGCACCACATAATTTCCAATATCTATCCATTTATTGCAATATAATGTGTCATGCATTCAACAAATGCAATTATATAAAAGGGCTATGCTAGTACGTCATACGTACCTTATAATTTCGCAGTTCGAGTCCAACCTTGCCTGAGTCCCACGATCCGATGAATTATGTGCTAACACATAAATATCTCACAATTAAAAACAAGCATGCAACCACGTGCCCAAGCAAGTTCACAACCTCTAAACCCATCGTCAATCCATGACGATTAACCATTTTAAAAGACTCCGGGTTAAGCATGCATAATACCCAAAATAATCCATTTACAAGTTCAAAGGTTAGCCAATTACTAAATTTAGTCATACCATATTCCCTTTAAAATTTGGCTCCAACCACTACATTTTAAAAGTATAGCATTCCCATTGGAATGTAGATATTGGCCCGAAAATCGGCTAGTTAAACCCTGTTTCCAAAATCCCAACTCTTTGCCAAAGTTTGAAAAAAAAACACAACACTTCGAGCCGCGATCGATAGCCGCTTTTGTCGCGATCGATCGCGCGCACCCGTTGCCAAACAGAAACATCTCGCGATCGATCGCCAAACACCTCGTGATCGATCGTCGAGACTTAGCGATCGATCGCCAGCACTGTACATCTCCTCCAAATTTCAGAAGCTCGTCGCGATCGATCGGCGCCAAGCCGAGTTCGATCGCGACCTGCGTTTTCTGAAAAATTCGAGCTTCCATGGTGTTTTTCACACCCAAACTCAAAACCAACACCCCAAACACTTCCAACACCTCCAAAACTCCATTAAAACTCAATAAAAACTCCAATAACAAACTTTATGATTTTTACCCAAAAATTCCCAAATCCAAATCCAGCATAATACTCAACCAAAATCCACCATACCACTATCAAAACGAAGACAAGGACGAGGGGAAGATTAATACCTAATTATCTTCGAGAAATCCGGCTCCCGAGCCAAGCTACCAGCGATTTCTCCTCCGAGGGAGAAAAGAGGGGAAATGGGGGAAAGGGTTGGGCGCAGAGAGAGAGGAGAGAGAGAGGAAATTCGTGCAATGACGGAATACCAAGTCTACTTGGTATATATAGTACCAAAACTCCAAAATACCAATACCTCCACAAATACATCATGACTCATTAAAAATCATATGTTTCAATAATTACACCCCCCCCCCCCCCCCAATCTCTATTTCCATTACCAGCCCCAGTACAAAGTACTCCGGGCCCCAAATCCCACCAAAAACCAAATTCCAAGGTTATCACCACGATGAGAATACGATCTCATCCCTTGGATCCAACGACTCCAAATACCGGATTTAATATCCCTGGTAGTCCCAATTCCAAGGGCATCACAATTATCCCCCACTAATAAAAATTTCGTCCTCGAAATTTGCACGGCGTACTCCACGTAGGAAAAAGTAGCTCAAGTCTCGAAAATCGTTCCCAACCTTATCCAGGAAAAAGAAAGAAGAGCGTACTATTGGCGAGACTACAAAATCCAAACGGGTCTACATCGTCGAATCATGAACATTTCATGAGCGACACACCAACCGCGATGATACCGACCTCGTACCAAAACCTGGAATGGATTAACCTCCCAAACCAACACAAACTCAAGAAAGACGTCAGCATTCCCCGATGCTAACCATCTCAAAAGCAGTCAGCCAACCATAACTGCAAATCAAACGAATCATTTGTGGTTCCAAAATAAACATCGCCTCGATGATATCTCTATGATTTAGCCTACGATGTTTAAATATACATTGGTAATAAGGAAACCGCCAGTACATTACAGTGTACTCATACCAAATTCGGGTTCCGTTCTCCAATTTCCATCTCCATCAAAGGAGTTGTTGTACCACCTTGCAACACGGATCGGGCCACTCACGTCCACCGACCAACACAAAACACATCTCCAAAAATGTCGACATCCGTGTGTTCCAAGAAAACACATATCGAGACTCCACAAGGTCTCGAGTTCCCAAAAGGACATGCATGAAAATCAATTGCATTCACGCCACACGTGTCAACCACGACACCTAACAAATCCGAATCCTAGCCATCCCTCGTTTACCCAAGGATTCAACAATCCTAACACAGAGATGTTATCAAATTACTCAGAAATGAATTACCATGGCCTAAAATACGACAATCCCTCCTCAGGGGAAGTCAACCGGACTTCACGATCATTCCTCAGAATACATCGTGCCATCGAGGTTACTAATCTCAAGGTGCCACAACCTCTCACTGGAGATTTGCCAAACCAAGCATACTAATCCGATGCTCAACAAGGAACAATTAAATGCTGGCATTTGTATACACACACCGGCATACAAGCCTAAGCACCACTACTACCTGCATACTCAATGCAATCGACTCGGGTATCACCAATCATACCCAAAGCCCCAAAAACAACTATCAATCCCAGTGATTCTCACGTCGCGGATAATGATGATTGACAAAACAACGACCAATGGTGTGATTCCCACATCAACACCACACAACCGACTCGTCGAATTTCCCAAAGATTCCCAACCGGTAGGTATATCAATACCGCTTTCCTTATAAGGAAAGTGTCATGAATCCATGACCCTCCAACCTCGGACCACCGTTTGGAAAACTGGATATATTTATACCTAAATATATCCCGGAACCAACAAATACATAACTGGTTCAGAATAGTGCTTCAATGCTACTATTACCAAATCAAAATCCGTATACACAACGTATACACATCTAACGATGTTCTGTACTAATGCCATAGTACTCCACAAACCTCGAGCATCTCCCCAGAGATGCCTCCTCGTACGTCTCACCGGAAATATAAAGCCATCACCTAGTCCAACACTAGTAGTGCTTACCATGGTTGATTCACAATCAACCCTCGACCAATACTAGCTGTCTCCACGACAGTACAATCCAAATCTCCCCAAGAGATATAATCAATATAGTAGTGTCACCCCACTAACTACATCTCACAATCCAATTTTGTCCCCCATTGCATTCCATATGCAAGATGCTCAACCAGAGCAAAAAAAAAAAAAAGAGTTGTCGACACTCGCGTTGGTACTCCTAACAGAATTGAGCTGTCCCAGTACAAGTCCCTTAAATATTTGACGTATAAACGTCCCCGTGAGGTATTCCAGGCCTCAATCATCATACCACATAGAGACTACAAGAGTCTACCATAAACCCTCGTCGTATCACCATACGATTCACCAAACTCGGATCCAACGAGCAGTATAATGGCTATCACAAGCACACTATAGCAGTGCAATAATACCTGGCTAGAAAGTCGTTGCCTCCTTAGGTTTATACCAAACCTACCAACGTATCATACGTTCCATCACGATACTCCATACCGTACCATCAATTAGAGTATTGGGTTATCATCCAAATTTCTCCAATACCAACGCACAATGGACATCCCGGTGTCCTTACTCAACCCCAATGCAATCCTATCCATTAGGATTTATTTCCACACCCACAGGGTGGGTGTGACCATGTCTACCACACGTCACAACGACAAAAGCGAGTAGTTTCCTCAATAACTACTCTTACCATCAATCACTTGGCCTTAGCTATCCCAGCGAGTATACCCAAAGGTACCACTACTCGTAAAATATTTACCTCTAATGCATGATGTGGTACACTCACCGGTACAATGCATCCAATAATCCATCGAGCAAACCTGCTCGGCGTAACAGTCTCGTCAACCGGTGACGTAGACACCACCTTGTGCTCATCATCGGCACTCAAACCATATGACTAAATACATACACCCATACGTATTATTCATCAAAACAACGCTACACGTCTACATAGAACATCCAATATGTCATCGTCATCCCGTGACGGTATATGTCAACATATGACATCCAAAATAACATCGTCAACTCGTGAAGGTACATGTCAACATATGACATCCAAAATAACATCGTCAACTCGTGACGATACATGTCAACATATGACATCCAAAATAACATCGTCAACTCGTGACGGTACATGTCAACACCTGACATTCACAATCTCATCGTCAAACACGTGACGGTATATGTCGATACACGACATCCATAATCTCATCGTCAAACACGTGACGGTATATGTATATCAACACATGGCATCCACAATAATGCTAATAAAACAGTAATATACCATACCTCATACTTGTGATCATCAGAGATCCCAACATAAGGAGTTATGTATCTTGATATTGTCAAACGTTACCCGTAACAGGGTAAACTATAAAGGCGACTATTGGATACACTACGAATTATGTAGAGGAATGTTGACTGATCGAGATAGGATTTGTCCCTCCTATATAACAGGAGATGTGTTTGGCCCTTGATCAAGTGAGAACTAAAAAGCATGGCCATGCTCGAATGAGTCGATATGAGATATCGAGCTTATTCGTTTATTCTAGTTCTACTTGGGGATCAAGAAATAGAGATTGAATATACGAGTATGACTATTCCATTACTCGTGTTCAATCTAAACACAAAGGACAAAGGGATTAAGTTACATGGTTAATATTATCACAAGTTCTAAAGGTTATGTCGAGTCATTGACATTCTTGTAATTTGGGTAGCCTCGATGTGTTGCTAGACACCGCTCCTTGCTTGCGACATAAAATGAGATTTTATGTCACTGCCAACATTACAAGATCCTATCGGGTCGCACAAAAGATTAAATCGAGAAGGGAAATTAAATTCATTGGATGAATTACTTAATTAAGATGAGTCTTAATTAAAAGATTATAAAGATTTAATTAAATCATGGGTTTGGGCCCATGAGGCTTTAAGAAAGCCTTAAACCTTAATTAAATCTTATAAATACAAGGTTATGATTACTTTCATAAAATAACAACCTACACCAAGAGACACACGACCGCCTCCTCCACGCAAAGGATTGCTCTCGGCTTCTTCATAAGTCGTTGGGTATTCTTGTGCAATTTCCGGCCATTAATCGATTTGGAATCGAGTGTGTTTCTTGTTTCGGTTTAAGAACTTGTCTAGCAACTTGTTCTTAAACTATCCCTTCACCCGATTTGATCGTGTGGATACCGTTGAAGCAAAACTTGACAAGTTTTGCTAGTGACTCGAAGGAGACGTTGGACGTGGTGCTGCTCCGAGGAATCTGCTCAAACACGCTACAAGGGTGAGACCTTCGTATATCCTTTATCCGATATGAATCCCTATGTATAGATCCGCGGTTTAGTAATCCAAAATTTTATTCCGCTGCGTTGTATGCTCTAATGATTACTAAAAGTGGTATCAGAGCCGTGTACAAGGCTCATATCGGATTTATGTGGTTAAATAGTTTAATCATATTTAGATTTATATTGCATGCTATTTAAAACTGTATGAACATATATGATATGTTAATATCGAATTTGTGAAAATCATCGTAAAATTATATTTGATATAAATTGGCGAAAATCGAACCATAATTCACAAGAGTTCGGCCATCACCATCACAAATGACACACGGCTAGCCACATGAGGGCTAGGGTTTTCGAACCCTTGGCTCGAGATGGTTTAGCCGTTGTGGCTAATAATTGTGCATGGAAGTGTCGAAACTTGATTAGGGTTTAGAACCCATTGGCTCGTGACGGCTAGCTCATGACGGCTAGGGTTTCGAACCCTAGTAGCCGTGCATGGGCTCGGCCATCGTCGCTCTTTTGCTAGGGTTTTTGAACCTTATGGCTCGATAATGGTTCGGACCATGAGTCTCGGAATCATACGTGTTGGAGGCTACACCACATGAGGGCTAGGGTTTTTCGAACCCTTGGCTCGAGATGGTTGAACCGCCACCGTCATGAACCGTGCATGGTTGGACCGTGGCTTGTGACTCATGAATTCCGACGTTTCGAACCATGTTGGCTCGATGAAAAACAAAATGGTGCTTGGCGGCTAGGGTTTGGAACCCTAGCGGCGCCGCACCCGAGCCATGGTTCGGCCATGGGCTAGGGTTTCGAACCCTAGGCCCATGATTGGTCTAGCCATGGTCTATGATGATTCGAATCATGATGGTTCATGGTTTAGTCGTTTTTTTATTCGTGGCATGTGATGTCCCGAGCGTACGATAATTTTTCAAAATTCTATTTTACAGTTTTAATTAGAATTAACTTTAAAATATTTAGAACTTAATTAATTAAATGTTAATGCATGCTTTATGTGTTGTTTGAGCATGGTGCGTGGTTATAGCCCTTTGACCAATTAGATAGGATTTGTGAATGTTTGTAATTTATAATACGACCTGCGAGTCGTACCTTCTCTATTTCATTCTAAATGTAATCCCTCCCCTATGTTCCCCTCGAATGTGAATCGAGGAATTCTATATCTTGTAAATAGTGTAGTTTATTTTATTGATGATGATCAATGAAGATGTAGCATCGTGCCGGGATGAGGAGGCCATTCACAAATTGGAGCCAAAGGAAGGTGCTTGTGAAGTTACCTTAGGTTGACTCATAGGATTTTCTCATTGGCTTGAGAAAATCATTAGTAGGGGCTATAACCATGTCACGTTTAATTATGTATGTTGATGCATGATTTATCTTATGTTTTAGATTGATAATCGTATTACACATATATGTAGATATGTATACAACTATATGTAGTGGACATATTTTAAATTATCAAACTAATCATGAGATCAATAAATCCCTCTAAAATATTAAGTTTTAGATGCCTTCCAAAATTAAAAGTACTCGTCAAAAACTTCGATTGTACATATGTGAGTTTGCCAAAGCAAAGCACCGTGGCAATCTTAGTAAGGCGCGAAAGGATAAAAGTGATATCCGTTATACTTTAAATTGGGTACGACTTAACTAGGTTATCTCAATAGGATTGGGAACTTAGAGGCATGGGTTGGATTATAATTCATTTGATGAATTGAACAAAGTGTTGTTCGTCCAACTATCCAAGAATTACATGTGATGTAATTGACAAAGTGTTGTCTACCTAAATAACCGAGTCTTGGGCGATTAGCCAAAGCTAACTCAAGATTAGGCGAAATATGGATCTTGGCCCACTAAAGGTTACGAGGGTTGATATTTTTTAAAACAAATAGTGGGGGTATCATTTAATATAAGACCATGTTAACTGATTAAATCATAAACTTATTTTGCATATTTATATTGTAGATATCCATGGCAACTAACAACGTAACAAGCACTTTATCACTGCGATCGGTCCTTGAGAAGGACAAATTAAATGGGACAAATTTCCTAGACTGGCATAGGAACTTGAGGATAGTCCTCAAACAAGAAAAGAAACAATATGTCCTAGAGGAACCCTTACCTGCTGAGGAACCTCCCCTAACGGTTACAAGAGCCGAAAAAGATGCTTACAAGAAGCATCAAAGTGACGCACTTGATGTTGGGTGCCTTATGCTTGCTACCATGAACTCTGAGCTTCAGAAGCAACATGAGAAAATGGAGGCGTTTGATATGATCGAGCATCTTAAGCAACTGTACCAACAACAAGCAAGACAAGAGAGGTATGACGTCTCTAAGGCGTTATTCCAGTGTAGAATGGTAGAAGGAAGTCTGGTTGGTACTCATGTACTCAAGATGATTGGGTATATTGAGAATCTGGAGAAGCTGGGTTTTCCTTTGGACCAAGAGTTGGCCACTGACGTGATCTTGCAATCGTTGCCTGAAAGCTTCAGTCAATTTGTCTTAAATTACAATATGATTGAAATTGAGAAGACACTACCACAGTTACTTGGCATGCTTAGAACTTTTGAAGCAAATAGCAAGAAGTCTAAACCTACTAATGTTCTTATTGTGAATAAGAACAAAGGAAATACTAAAGCTAAGAACTTCAAGAAGAACAAGAAGGTCTTTGTTAAATCTAAGCCAAAGTCGTCTGCACTGAAACCAAAGGGAGGGAGCGAAGGAAGGGAACTGTTTCCATTGCGGTGAGACCGGCCATTGGAAAAGAAACTGCAAAGTATATCTGGAGGATCTAAAGAAAGGAAGTGCGACTTCCACTTCAGGTATTTTTGTTATAGAAGTCAATTTATCTACTTCTTCATCATGGGTATTAGATACTGGATGTGGATCTCACATTTTTGTAAATGTGCAGGACCTCAAAAAGAGTAGATTGTTGGCGAAAGGCGAAGTTGATCTCCGAGTTGGAAATGGAGCAAGAGTTGCTGCATTAGCTATAGGAGATTATTATTTATCTTTGCCTTCCGGTTTATCATTGATTTTAAAAGATTGTTATTTTGTGCCTTCAATTACCAAAAACATTATTTCTATTTCTTGTTTGGACAAGTATGGTTTTTCATTTATAATAAAGGACAACTGTTGTTCTATTTATTTAAATGATATGTTTTATGCTAGTGCACAAATGGTGAATGGTCTTTATTTATTAAATCTTGATATGCCTATCTATAACATAAATACTAAAAGGATTAAAAATAATGATTGTAATCCGACTTATCTCTGGCATTTTCGCTTGGGCCACATAATCGAGAACCGCATATCTAAACTTCATAAGGATGGAGTATTAGATTCATTTGATTTTGAATCATATGAAACATGCGAATCTTGTTTAATGGGCAAGATGACTAAAGCCCCTTTCAAGGGACATGTTGAAAGGACAAATGTTTTATTGGGACTAATACATAGTGATGTATGTGGACCAATAAGTACACAAGCTAGAGGTGGTTTTCAATACTTCGTTACATTTACTGATGACCTCAGTAGATATGGGTATGTGTACCTAATGAAGCATAAGCATGAAACCTTTGAAAAGTTCAAAGATTTCAAGAATGAAGTACAAAACCAACTTGGCAAAAGTATCAAAATCCTTCGATCAGATCGAGGAGGTGAATACTTAAGCCAAGAGTTTCATGACTATCTAAAGGAATGTGGGATAGTCCCACAACTTACTCCTCCGTATACTCCACAATGGAATGGTGTATCCGAGAGGAGAAATCGAACCGTGTTGGACATGGTTAGATCAATGATGAGTCATGCAGATCTTCCGATATCGTTTTGGGGACACGCTCTAGAAACAGCGATTTTCTTACTGAACCGTGTTCCATCTAAATCAATGGAAAAGACACCATATGAGATATGGACTGGGAAGCGTCCTAGTATGTCTTTTATGAAGATTTGGGGTTGTGAGGCTTTCGTTAGACGTCACGCCACTAACAAACTTGGACCCAAATCTGATAAGTGTTTATTTGTGGGGTATCCTAACGAAACGAAAGGATACTATTTCTATTATCCCACCGAGAACAAAGTAGTTGTTGCTCGGACTGGTGTATTTCTTGAAAGATAATTTATTTCTAGAAAAACCAGTGGGAGAAAAATAGAACTTAATGAAGTTCAACCACAAGAAAACACTGAACCTGAGATTGAGATGGAAACAGAGCAGGCACCGCAAGCTGTTGTGGAAGAAGTACCTACTCAAGAGACACAAGCCCAGCGTAGGTCTGTAAGAGAACACCGGGAGCCAGAGAGATATGGATTTCTTGTGACTCAACAAGGTGACTTACTACTTATTGATGAGGATGAGCCGTCATCTTATCAACAAGCTATAATGGGCACTGATTCTGAGAAATGGCAAAAGGCCATGAAATCTGAGATGGAATCCATGTATGCAAACCAAGTATGGACTTTGGTTGATCCACCTGAAGGGGTACGACCCATAGGGTGCAAATGGATTTTCAAGAAAAAGACCGATATGGATGGTAATGTACAAACCTATAAAGGTCGGCTGGTTGCAAAAGGATTCAAACAAATTCATGGTATTGACTATGATGAAACTTTTTCACTAGTGGCCATGGTTAAATCCATAAGGATCTTACTTGCAATAGCTGCATTTCATGATTATGAAACCTGGCAGATGGATGTCAAAACAGCTTTCCTTAATGGAAATCTGGTCGAGGACGTGTACATGACACAACCCGAGGGTTTTGTCGATCCAAAGGATGCTGGAAAGATATGCAAGCTACAACGATCCATTTATGGATTGAAGCAAGCTTCTCGGAGTTGGAATCTTCGTTTTGATGATTCAATCAAAGAGTTTGGTTTTATCAAAAACGTAGATGAACCTTGTGTCTACAAGAAGGTCAGTGTGAGCGTAATCATTTTCCTAGTGTTGTATGTAGATGACATACTTCTCATTGGAAATTATATCCCTGCCTTACAATCTGTAAAGATTTGGCTAGGGAACTGCTTTTCGATGAAAGACTTGGGAGAAGCCACCTATGTATTAGGAATCAAGATCTATAGAGATAGATCGAGAAGCCTCTTTGGTCTAAGTCAAAGTACATACATAGACAAAGTGCTTAAAAGGTTTAGCATGCAAGAATCAAAGAAAGGATTCGTGCCTATGACACATGGTATATATCTCTCGAAGGAGCAGTGTCCTTCAACACCAGATGAGAGACAACGCATGAGTAAGATCCCATATGCGTCAGCTATTGGATCTATCATGTATGCCATGATATGTACTCGTCCCGATGTATCGTATGCTTTGAGCATGACGAGCAGATATCAAGTTGATCCAGGTGAAGGTCACTGGATTGCTGTCAAGAATATCCTGAAGTACTTGAGAAGAACTAAGGATACATTCTTGATTTATGGAGGTGAGGAAGAGCTCAATGTAATAGGTTACACTGATGCAAACTTCCAAACTGACAAAGATGATTTTCGATCGCAATCTGGATATGTGTATTGCCTAAATGGAGGTGCTGTGAGCTGGAAGAGTTCAAAGCAAGAAACAGTAGCCGATTCTACAACGGAAGCTGAGTATATTGCTGCCTCGGATGCAGCAAAGGAAGCTGTTTGGATGAGGAAGTTCATTACTGAACTTGGAGTGGTGCCTAGTATTAAAGATCCGATAGAACTCTATTGTGACAACAATGGAGCGATCGCATTGGCTAAGGAACCAAGATCTCACCAAAGATCCAAGCACATACTTAGGCGTTTCCATTTCATTCGAGAAATCGTTGAAAGGGGAGATGTTAAAATATGCAAAGTACCAACAGATGATAATGTATCTGACCCATTGACGAAGCCACTGTCACAGCAGAAGCATGATCGTCATACTAGATCTCTAGGCATTAGGTATATGTCTGAGTGGTCTTAATGCAAGTGGGAGATTTGTTGGGATATGCCATAAGACAAATCATTAGATGTTTGTTTTGACATACAATGTTTATGATTTTATGAATGGCAATTCATTATTATATATTATTCTTTTAACTGTGCAATGTGAATTAATATATATGTTAATGTCCTTAGAATAATATTGTATTATTCTTAAAAATGTCCCTAGTCAAGTATTATCATGAATAGGGATAATGATAATACGTAGAGACTAGTATGTGTTGATTGATGAATTGTTCATTGATATGAGATATCAAATCAACACATGGGTACATGTTAGAGAACGATGTACTGGACAGACCCACCATGAGAATGCAACATGGATAGTTATATGATCGTCATATGCAATTCTCATAGTGATAATAATGTATGTAATCCTTACGACTTGTGATCATCAGAGATCCCAACATAAGGAGTTATGTATCTTGATATTGTCAAACGTTACCCGTAACAGGGTAAACTATAAAGGCGACTATTGGATACACTACGAATTATGTAGAGGGATGTTGACTGATCGAGATAGGATTTGTCCCTCCTATATAACAGGAGATGTGTTTGGCCCTTGATCAAGTGAGAACTAAAAAGCATGGCCATGCTCGAATGAGTCGATATGAGATATCGAGCTTATTCGTTTATTCTAGTTCTACTTGGGGATCAAGAAATAGAGATTGAATATACGAGTATGACTATTCCATGACTCGTGTTCAATCTAAACACAAAGGACAAAGGGATTAAGTTACATGGTTAATATTATCACAAGTTCTAAAGGTTATGTCGAGTCATTGACATTCTTGTAATTTGGGTAGCCTCGATGTGTTGCTAGACACCGCTCCTTGCTTGCGACATAAAATGAGATTTTATGTCACTGCCAACATTACAAGATCCTATCGGGTCGCACAAAAGATTAAATCGAGAAGGGAAATTAAATTCATTGGATGAATTAATTAATTAAGAAGAGTCTTAATTAAAAGATTATAAAGATTTAATTAAATCATGGGTTTGGGCCCATGAGGCTTTAAGAAAGCCTTAAACCTTAATTAAATCTTATAAATTCAAGGTTATGATTAATTTCATAAAATAACAACCTACACCAAGAGACACACGACCGCCTCCTCCACGCAAAGGATTGCTCTCGGCTTCTTCATAAGTCGTTGGGTATTCTTGTGCAATTTCCGGCCATTAATCGATTTGGAATCGAGTGTGTTTCTTGTTTCGGTTTAAGAACTTGTCTAGCAACTTGTTCTTAAACTATCCCTTCACCCGATTTGATCGTGTGGATACCGTTGAGGCAAAACTTGACAAGTTTTGCTAGTGACTCGAAGGAGACGTTGGACGTGGTGCTGCTCCGAGGAATCTGCTCAAACACGCTACAAGGGTGAGACCTTCGTATATCCTTTATCCGATATGAATCCCTATGTATAGATCCGCGGTTTAGTAATCCAAAATTTTATTCCGCTGCGTTGTATGCTCTAATGATTACTAACAGTTTCCTACCTCAGGGCGTAAGGTATAATCAAGATATAAGAAAAAATTAAAGAAATATGGGAGATAGATGGGCAACAGCCTTATTTTTATTCTGAAATACTTATATTATCTAATACATTAAAACGTCTCCTTTTGGGAGGAGACGGACTTGTTTAGCCTCTCATAAAGATGAGGCTTGACTCAAGAACACATGAACTAAAACCCAAACAGAAGAATATTACAAATGATTACAAAAGAAAGATAAGAAAAGAAATATTACCAAGCTACGAAAGTTGAACAATTACAAAGCTTGGAGACTCTAATTTTTATTCTCAGAAAACTATGTAGAATTTTCGATGTCCTTAGCTTCCTGAATGCCTTGGTATTTATAGAAGTCTGGAGGTGGATGTGAAATCCGGACTTCAAATCTTGTTTATCATCAGACGTCATTGCATGAGTCTTCTTTCTTGTTTGGTATCTTGTGGTCCCTTTGACTTTCGGCCGAAGAGGCTGTCCTACCATTTTGTTTTCTTTATAATGGTAGTGGTCCTCGTCAGAGTCACATGACTCTTGTCTCCATGTGGTCCCTAGAAATTTGGTTTTTGCAGTCCGCGTGGGAATCTTCCACGTTTGTCCGGTCCTGCTTTGTCATCTTTCTTCTGGTCCCTTTTGGCAGGGAATCCTTTCCCGAACAGTGACTCTTTCTGCTCTGAGTAGCTCAGGTAGATGTAGTCCTGCCATCTTCCCACATGAGCCATGCTGCAGAATTTCCGGCTAGTATCTTTGGTTGCCGGAATCTTGTTATCCCATAATATTTGCCTCTTCTTTTCAAAGATGTCCTCGACAAAGTTTATAGTTGTGATGACCAGAAATTATGGATGTTAATCCCGGAGTGTTAATAACCCGTAAAGTTGTTTTACGTGGCAATTGGAGTTTAATCGAGGTGTTGGGCCTTCTGGGCTCGTTTATTTGGGTGGTTGGGATTGTTGGATCCCGAGGTTGAGATTGTATTCTCATTACGGTGTAAAACCTAAGAGTTGGGTTGTTGAAGTGTTTCGGAATCCCGGGTGCTGTGTGTGGGCACCGGTAGGGGGTTTTGGAGTTAGAGAGAGAATTTTTGGAAACAGATGATTTTTAATGAATCATGATGTATTTGTGGGACTATTAGTATTTCGGGGTATTTTTGCTATAAATACCAGTTAAACCCGAGATTTTAATTATCGGAGCCATTTTTCCCCACATTTTCCCGTCACCCTCTCTCTTCCCCCGCGTAGCTTTCCCGATCTGTGCGACCCCCGCCACTTCAAGCGCCGCGCCCGCCGCCGTCCGGCCGCCGTTCGGCGCGTCCGACCCGCCGCCAGCTTCGTCTCTTCCAGACGCTCCTCCCCATACCAACAATTTGAAGTTTCGTTGAGAATCGCGTTCGGATTTGCCAGAAAAGCGCTAGGGTTCGAAACTGGATTTTGTCCGATTTTGGGGCTCGATTTTGGTACGATTTTGGGGCTTTCTTTCAGGTGTTTTTGGGGCGTTTTTATGGTGTTGTTGGGTCGATCATTTCAGACTTTAATGGTTCGAAAAATTGTTGCTTATGGTTCGAATTTTGGATGCTGTTTGCGTGGGGTTCTTGTTCGAAATTTGGGGTTTTGGCTTGGGGATGATTATTGTTGTGTTAATTGATTAATTCATGTGTTAGATGAATTATGGTGATTATTTGGGTTTGATTTGTGTTGTTAGGGTTCGAATTTAGGGGTGGTTCTTGAGCGATTTTTGATATTGTCTCATTCGATTTTCCCTCCCTGTATATGCCCTGCCCCGGGTCTTGTAAATGGTAAATTGTCGTGGGTTGACAATAATTTTCTATATAAGGGTTATGGGTGTGCTTGAGCATGGGTTGCATGTTCGTAATTAATTGTGAATTAATTTATCGTGTTAGCACATCGTTCCTCGGGGCATGGAACTCGAGCAAGGGTTGGCTCGGACTTCGGAGATTTAAGGTACGTATTGACGTACGAGCATAGCCCCTTTAATATAATTGCAATTGTTGAGTGCTTGGTACACTGTATTGCAATGAATGTGTGTGAATTGCATGGTTTATTGTGGAAATGCATGACACATGATATTAGCAATAAACGGAGATTGAAATGCATGGTTTATTGTACTTTCTTCAAATGCTTATATATGCATTGAGAATTGCATGGTGCCGCTTTTGAGCGAGCAGTGATTGGGATGTTGTCGCCTGTGAGCGAACATCGATTATGACGCCGCTGCCATCGAGTATGCGTGGAATTGGAATGCCACTATTGTAGAGTGAGCAATGAAACAGAGATATGAAACCATAAGTGAGGAACACGGATTGTTTATAATCATTGTTTAATGATTTGATGTTATTATTTATGACATTGGTATATGGCTCATAGAATTGTTAATCAATGTAATGATTAACTGGCATTTGGGAATTTGATGGTTTCAGTGTTTTGAGAACAGGGACAGTACAGGAAACCCCGGATGAGGATGATGCCATCCAGGGAGTATATTTTGTATTTCATAGCATTTACTTTTGTTGTAAATTATGAATTTCATTACTGTGATTATGGGATTTTGTGTATTGGTATGCTCACCCTGTTGGGGGGGCTGTCTCTGTTGGGGCAGGTGAACAAGTACATCGATGGCTTTGGAGTTGAGCTCGAGCTGTTGATTGGATGTACTCCCAGGATCGTGGTACCAGGGCTTGATGGAGCACGGTATCGTATAGAGTACATATATACACCTGAGGATTATATACATATTCATGATGCTCGCCTGTGAGCACGATTATACTTGTATATGGATTGTATATAAAGGCATGAGCCTTTCTCTCTTTCATTCTATGTTGCATGCAATTAAGAGTAGAATTGCTAATGATATGAGAGTCATGGGTGTATTGTGTGGGTGTTGAAATCCATCTATGTTGTCTTATGTGTGGTGTCTTCCCTGGCTGGGAATTTACTTAGCGTTGCTGTGTTCTGTTGAGTATGTGTTTTCCCTGGCCGGGAACTATATATTGTGCTGTGCTTTTATTTCGGGATAGCTCTATTTATGGGGAGACTCTGCCCAAATTTTTATAAAAGTCCACAATGTAAAAAGTGGCAAAAAGGGCATGGTAATGGGCAATTCTATGAGTCTATATGTTAGTAGAGATGATCTTATAACGTTGAATGTTAAGGGAATTTTGTAAGCATCATCTGAGTTTCCCGATTGATTTGTATAGAAGCATGTACCACACATAGTGGTTAATACACTAATCAAGGGTTAAGGGCTTGGGGTCCTTACATTAGTGGTATCAGAGCAGTGGTTAGCTCTTTGGGGCCGTTGAGGGCCTGGAACATGTTGATAGGAATGAGTAGCACATATTTATGCATGATAGTAGCTAGTGTTGTGTGACACAACTGTTTTGCTTATGTGCATTTGTGATATGCGATCATAGTGAAACGATTATATGTCATGACATCTATGGAATCATAATATAACCTGTTGATTATGATTGTGAGTTGTGACACAGGGGCAACCAAATGGAGCATTTTGAAATGCATCGGAATATGGGAAGTACTTTGTACTCACGATTTATGCATTTACTCATTATAATCATATTGTGGGAATATGGATTATTGTATGCTCATGGGTTGTGATTGTTCCTGTAGGAACACTATGATGCGAAAGGCTAAGGCCATGGTTGAAAGACACGAAACGGTAACCTGCATTTTATATACATCATGGATTTATGCATTGTTGTTGCATGTGTACATGTAGTGATGATTTTAATGCTTTGCCGCCAATTGTTGAAGCGAGGGGTGGGAGCGCCGCATGTCACATTGTGCGAGGTGCATTAAAATACACTCATGTTGATGTATATTGGATATGGCATATGCTTTGTGATTGCAGGTGTAAATGGAATACTTGGTGAATATCCCATGAGTCATTGTTATGGATGAGTGATGATTTTAAATGCTTGCCGCTAAAATTTTTTAAATTGTGCCGCTAAAATGTGAAGCGAGGGGTGGGAGCGCCGCATGTCACATTGAAGCGTGGTTATCATATGAGGCGAGGAAAGGATATTTGCCGCTAAAATGTGAGGCGAGGGGTGGGAGTACCGCATGTCCATTTAAGCGAGGTTATTCTATGCCGCCTATATGAGAAGCGAGGGGTGGGAGTACCACATGTTTTATTTAAGCGAGGGGCATTAAAATACACTACCGTGACAATGACTAGGGATCCGCTATATTGACTGGCGATGGTTCTTGCCGCCATCGATATTGATAGCGATGGTTCATGCCGCTATATTGACTGGCGATGGTTCTTGCCGCCATGTATATTGATAGCGATGGTTCATGCCGCTATATTGACTGGCGATGGTTCTTGCCGCCATGGATATTGATAGCGATGGTTCATGCCGCTATATTGACTGGCGATGGTTCTTGCCGCCATGGATATTGATAGCGATGGTTCAGGCCGCTATATTGACTGGCGATGGTTCTTGCCGCCATGGATATTGATAGCGATGGTTCATGCCGCTATATTGACTGGCGATGGTTCTTGCCGCCATGGATATTGATAGCGAGGGTTCATGCCGCTATATTGACTGGCGATGGTTCTTGCCGCCATGTATATTGATAGCGATGGTTCATGCCGCTATATTGACTGGCGATGGTTCTTGCCGCCATGGATATTGATAGCGATGGTTCATTCCGCTATACTGATTGGCGATGGTTCTTGCCGCCGGATATATTGCTAGCGATGCCTCTTTCCGCTATTATGTGGACGATGATTCATGCTCAGGTGTACAGCGAGGTTTCATGCCACTTATTATATGACGAGGTATCATGCCGTCGATTCTATAGCGATGGATTGTACCACTATGTACTCAGCACAGGATTTTGCCGCCTTCGAGCGATGGGTGCTGACTACGTACTATTATCGAGCGACGGAGACAGGTATGCCGCTATATTGATAGCGATGAGGTATGGCATATTACTTGTGTTAGCATTATTGTGGTTACTATGTGTTGCTATATATATGCCATGTGTTTGACGATGAGATTATGGATGTCGTGTGTTGACATATGCCATCACCGGATGACGATGACATAGTTGATGTTCTATGTAGGCGTGTGGCGTCGTTTTGATGATTAATACATTTATGTTATGTATTTGGTTATATGGTTTGAGTGCCTTGGTGAGCACATGATAGAGTCTGGGTCACTAGTTGACGAGACCTTTTGTCGAGCAATGATACCCTTGGGTATGCTCGTTGGTTTGGCTAGGGCCAAGTGATTGGTGGTAAGAGTAGTCATTGAGGAAACTACTCGCTTATGTTGTGATGTAGGGTAGACATGGTTACACCCACCCTGAGGGTGTGGGATAAGTTTTAACGGATTATGATTGTATCATAAGTGAGCAAGGACACCGGGTTGTCCATTGTGCTTGGTATTTTAGAGATATGTTGGGCGATGACCCATTACTCTAACGGTTTGTACGGCATGGCATACCGAGATGGAACATATGGTTTGTTGGTGGGCTTGATTGAGCCTATGGAGACAACGCTTTGCTAGCCAGATATTGGGGGGATGATATAGTGTGATTGTTGGAGCCATGATACTGCTCGTTGGAACCGAGTTTGGTGAATCGTATGATGATACGATGAAGACTTTTGGCAGGCTTTTGATTGTCCCTTTGTAGCATGATGTTTGAGGCATGTGACACCCATAAGAACGTTTATACGTCTATTGTTTTGAGGGACTTGTCTGGGACAGCTCATAATGTTGGAGTACCAACAAGAGAGTCATCAAGTCGTCGTTGACTCGATTTGGGGAACCCGTGTATTTGGGATGCAATGGGTGTTATTGTATCCAGTTTTTCCAAACAGTGGTTCGAGACTTGTGGATCTCGAGTTCGATGGCACTTCCCTTGTGGGGAAGGAGGTAGTATTATACCTATTTGGGAATCTTTGAAAGATTCGGTGAGTTGGTACGTGTGGTGTTGATCTTGGGAATCACACCATGCTGTTGATCGTCGATTATCATCCTCCACTGAGATGGGAATGACTCAGAATTGACAGTTGTGTTTGGGGCTTAGGGGTATGTTGTAGATACCCGAGCCAAGTGCATTGAGTATGCATGTGATGTCAGTGCTTAGGCAGGTATACCGGTGAGTATACGGATGCCAATTAATGATTTCCTTTTTGACAAGCATAGAGTTATGCTATTTTTGGATGGCTAAATCTCTGATGAGAGATATGGAACACCCTGAGATTGGGAATCTCCATGGCACGATAATTATGAGAAACAATCGTGAAGTTAGTTGACTCCCTTTGAGGAGGGATTATCTTTTATGGGTTGAGGTGTTTCCTTGTCGGTGTTTCCTCCGAGTTACACGATAGCCTTCCCAAGTTTGGATTATTAAATCCTAGGATTGCCAAGGAATGGCAGGAATTCGGATTTGTTGGGTGTCGCTGTCGACACAAGCGTTGAGGATGCAATGGGTTTATTGCATGTCCTTTCAGAATTTGAAACTCTGTGGAGTCTCGATGGTTTATTTATGAGAAGGATATGATTCTTGGAATATCCGTAGGTGGACATCTTGTGAGATGTATTCGGGTGTGGATCGGTGGCCGTAAGTTGCCCGATCCGAGTTGCAGAGGGTGCAACTGTTCCTTGGATGGAGGTGGTCTGTGTAGCCGGAACCAGGTTTGGTTTGTGTACACCGTGGTATGCTAACGTTTCCCCCGTAACGATGTATGTTAGACATCGTGAATCATGATAGAGATGTCTTTGAATGATATCTACGATGGAATCGGAAGCAATTCGAATCCTTGCAGTTTCAGTTGACTAACTGCTTTTGGACTGTTAGCGTTGAGTTGTGCTGACGCGCTTCGACGTTATGATGGGTTTGGAACTCTATTCCACTCCAGAGATTGACAGGAGGTCAACGTTCTCACTGTTGAGGTGTCATTCATGATGCGTTCTTACTAGTTGATGACTGTCCGATCTACAGTCGTAAGTATCGGTTGTTTTGCGGTCAAGAGAGACTGACCTTTGGGAGAACCGCATCGAGGTACGTTTGCCTCTTGGGTGATATGTTGGTTTTGGTAAAGTCGCTCTGTTTCAGAGTTTGATGTGAGATAAGTATCCTCGCGTTTATTGAGACGATTCTGATATGGTCAAGAATCGAGGTTATGACTTCATGATTGTTGTGTAGCCTGGGTGTTACGTGATACACCGGTGCTAATTTCGAGGACGAAATTCTTTTAGTGGGGGATATTGTGATGACCAAAAATTATGGATGTTAATCCCGGAGTGTTAATAACCCGTAAAGTTGTTTTACGTGGCAATTGGAGTTTAATCGAGGTGTTGGGCCTTCTGGGCTCGTTTATTTGGGTGGTTGGGATTGTTGGATCCCGAGGTTGAGATTGTATTCTCATTACGGTGTAAAACCTAAGAGTTAGGTTGTTGAAGTGTTTCGAAATCCCGGGTGCTGTGTGTGGGCACCGGTAGGGGGTTTTGGAGTTAGAGAGAGAATTTTTGGAAACAGATGATTTTTAATGAATCATGATGTATTTGTGGGACTATTAGTATTTCGGGGTATTTTTGCTATAAATACCAGTTAAACCCGAGATTTTAATTATCGGAACCATTTTTCCCCACATTTTCCCGTCACCCTCTCTCTTCCCCCGCGTAGCTTTCCCGATCTGTGCGACCCCCGCCACATCAAGCGCCGCGCCCGCCGCCGTCCGGCCGCCGTTCGGCGCGTCCGACCTGCCGCCAGCTTCGTCTCTTCCAGGCGCTCCTCCCCATACCAACAATTTGAAGTTTCGTTGAGAATCGCGTTCGGATTTGCCAGAAAAGCGCTAGGGTTCGAAACTGGATTTTGTCCGATTTTGGGGCTCGATTTTGGTACGATTTTGGGGCTTTCTTTCAGGTGTTTTTGGGGCGTTTTTATGGTGTTGTTGGGTTGATCATTTCAGACTTTAATGGTTCGAAAAATTGTTGCTTATGGTTCGAATTTTGGATGCTGTTTGCGTGGGGTTCTTGTTCGAAATTTGGGGTTTTGGCTTGGGGATGATTATTGTTGTTGTTAATTGATTAATTCATGTGTTAGATGAATTATGGTGATTATTTGGGTTTGATTTGTGTTGTTAGGGTTCGAATTTAGGGGTGGTTCTTGAGCGATTTTTGATATTGTCTCATTCGATTTTCCCTCCCTGTATATGCCCTGCCCCGGGTCTTGTAAATGGTAAATTGTCGTGGGTTGACAATAATTTTCTATATAAGGGTTATGGGTGTGCTTGAGCATGGGTTGCATGTTCGTAATTAATTGTGAATTAATTTATCGTGTTAGCACATCGTTCCTCGGGGCATGGAACTCGAGCAAGGGTTGGCTCGGACTTCGGAGATTTAAGGTACGTATTGACGTACGAGCATAGCCCCTTTAATATAATTGCAATTGTTGAGTGCTTGGTACACTGTATTGCAATGAATGTGTGTGAATTGCATGGTTTATTGTGGAAATGCATGACACATGATATTAGCAATAAACGGAGATTGAAATGCATGGTTTATTGTACTTTCTTCAAATGCTTATATATGCATTGAGAATTGCATGGTGCCGCTTTTGAGCGAGCAGTGATTGGGATGTTGTCGCCTGTGAGCGAACATCGATTATGACGCCGCTGCCATCGAGTATGCGTGGAATTGGAATGCCACTATTGTAGAGTGAGCAATGAAACAGAGATATGAAACCATAAGTGAGGAACACGGATTGTTTATAATCATTGTTTAATGATTTGATGTTATTATTTATGACATTGGTATATGGCTCATAGAATTGTTAATCAATGTAATGATTAACTGGCATTTGGGAATTTGATGGTTTCAGTGTTTTGAGAACAGGGACAGTACAGGAAACCCCGGATGAGGATGATGCCATCCAGGGAGTATATTTTGTATTTCATAGCATTTACTTTTGTTGTAAATTATGAATTTCATTACTGTGATTATGGGATTTTGTGTATTGGTATGCTCACCCCGTTTGGGGGGCTGTCTCTGTTGGGGCAGGTGAACAAGTACATCGATGGCTTTGGAGTTGAGCTCGAGCTGTTGATTGGATGTACTCCCAGGATCGTGGTACCAGGGCTTGATGGAGCACGGTATCGTATAGAGTACATATATACACCTGAGGATTATATACATATTCATGATGCTCGCCTGTGAGCACGATTATACTTGTATATGGATTGTATATAAAGGCATGAGCCTTTCTCTCTTTCATTCTATGTTGCATGCAATTAAGAGTAGAATTGCTAATGATATGAGAGTCATGGGTGTATTGTGTGGGTGTTGAAACCCATCTATGTTGTCTTATGTGTGGTGTCTTCCCTGGCTGGGAATTTACTTAGCGTTGCTGTGTTCTGTTGAGTATGTGTTTTCCCTGGCCGGGAACTATATATTGTGCTGTGCTTTTATTTCGGGATAGCTCTATTTATGGGGAGACTCTGCCCAAATTTTTATAAAAGTCCACAATGTAAAAAGTGGCAAAAAGGGCATGGTAATGGGCAATTCTACGAGTCTATATGTTAGTAGAGATGATCTTATAACGTTGAATGTTAAGGGAATTTTGTAAGCATCATCTGAGTTTCCCAATTGATTTGTATAGAAGCATGTACCACACATAGTGGTTAATACACTAATCAAGGGTTAAGGGCTTGGGGTCCTTACAATAGTATGGCTTGTCATGGAGTTAACCATGAATAATCCGTTCGCTGTTTTCTAGAAGATTTTGAATGGATACTTGATTTTGTCCATCTCAGTGAGACAAACCCATAATCCTCAAGCTCTTCTGGTAGTAATGGCATCTTCTGTGAGCGGGGAAACTAGTGTTGTTCCTTAAGGCGGTGGTTTTATTTGATCCATCGCCTTCCAGTTAGGCCTTTATAACTTCACAAAATGAAAACTAGGGTGAAGGCCTTTTCCTGTGATTTCTGAGGCTGCAGTTATGAATTTCAAACATCTCCTCGTCCAAGTGTATGATTATTCTGACATGAGTCATACACTCCTTCATAGATCCAATCCGGTAATTTTGTGATTTCCAAAAAACTTGCTGTTGTGGTAAAGACTGAAGCTAGGCAGCCAAAATCAAACCACTCACGAACACTTTCTGGTTTGACACCAGGATGCATCCACATTCTTGGGTATTTTACTGACCAGTATGCTGCAGTTTTTTTAGGAATTATACACACTCTTGTACAAAGTTTCTCCCATGTTCTTTGATATTCCTGCAAAGGGGGAGTTGGGGAAACTTTATTCTCGTTAGTATTAACCTTAGATTTGGCCGTTGATGGCCTAAGATTAATCTCTCCCTCTTTAACCCCTGAGGTTGGCTTAATTCTTCGGATATCCTGATACCTGGGAATCAATTTTTCCTTATGTATCTTCCCCGAAAGGATCAATACTAGTGGTGGTACTTGAATCCTCCACACCGGTTGATGAGCCCGGCTCTCTAAAACATGACTTTAGCTTCATTGCTGAAGCATTTCGTCGGAGGGGAATATAAAAAATGTCCCATAAACACGCCTTATGTTGGGGCCAGTCTGGGGATTTGATGTTGGAGAGAGAGTTTTGGAAAACAGATGATTTTTGAATCATCATGTATTTGTGGAGGTATTGGTATTTCGGAGCATTTTTGCTATAAATACCAGTTGGACTCGGGATTCCGTCATTCGGAATCCATTTCTCTCCTCTCCTCTCCCTCACGCCACTCTCTCACCCCAAACCCTTCCCCTTTCCCTTTGATGGGCAAAATCGATGGAGGCTCGTCCTAGGAGCCAGATTTCTCGAAGATAAGTTGGTAAGTTTCTTCCCCTCGTCATTGTCTTCGATTTGGTAGTAGTATTGTAGAGTTTGGTTGAGGTTTTGGTTGGTTATGGGTTTTGGGGATTTTTACTTAAAATCCAATGTTGAGTTTTTGGAGTTTTTATTGGCTTTAGATGGAGTTTTTGAGGAGTTGAAGGTGTATGGGGTGTTGGATTTGAGTTTGGGTGTGAAAAACACAATGAAAGCTCGAATTTGTCAGAAAATCGTAGGTGGCGATCGATCGCAATGTGCAGCTGTGTTTTTGAAGGAGATGAATAGTGCGGGCGATCGATCGCATGGTTTAGGCGATCGATCGCGAGCAGATTGGCGATCGATCGTGGGCGGTAGCGATCGATCGCGTGTAGGCGATTTTGGCCACTGGTTGGATGCGATCAATCTCGATGTTTGAGGCGATCGATCGCCGCTTGTAGGATTTTGTTTTTTTTTGAACTTTTTGGAAAATGTCAGGATTTTGGAACCGAGGTTCTAAGGGGCCGTTTTCGGGGCAATGTCTACATTCCAATGGGAATGCTATACTTTTAAAATGGATTGGTTGGAGCCAAAGTTTTATAAAACGTAATTTTTGGTTGTGTTTTTGGCTATCTTTTAAACTTGTTAAACGGTATATTTTGGGTATTATGCATACTTAGCCGGGGGGGCTTTTATTTTGGTAATCGTCATGGATTGACGATATGATTGGGAGCTATGAACGTGCTTGGGCACGTGGTTGCATGCTTATGTTGATTGTGAATTATTTGTGTTTTAGCACATATTTCTCGAAGCATGGAACTCAAGCAAGGTTTGGCTTGGACTACGGAGACTTAAGGTACGTATGACGTACGAGTATAGCCTATTATAGTGTTGCAACTGTGAAATGCATGGTGTGTGATAATTGTATTAAACGGGTATTGAAACACATGGTGTGTGGTAATTACATTATATGGACATTGAAATATGTGGCATGTGGTAATTGCATCGGATAGGTATGAAAATGCATGGTGCATGATATTTGCTATAAATGGATAACAATATGCATGGTAAATGGTATTTGCGTCAAATGGTTATACATTGGGAACCATACGGTGCCGCTATTGAGCGAGCAATGATTTGGGATGCCGTCGCCGTTGAGCGACCATCGGTTATGACGCCGTTATTGTTGAGCGTGCGCGAGGTTTAGAATGCCGCTATTGTGGAGTGAGCAATGAAAATAGGAACATGGAATCATTAAATTGATTTATGTGATATTTACGGCCTTCTATATAATGATTCTATTATATTGATTATGGAACTGGCATAACAGAACGGTATTAGTTAATCTATGTGGCGATTAACTGGCTTTGGGAATTTGATGAGTTTGGTTATTTTGAGAACAGGGACAATGCAGGGGATCCCGGATGAAGGTATTACCATCCAGGGAGTATCATTTAAATTATGGCAATTACATTCTGTAAATTATGAATTACAATGTTATAATTATTGGATTGGTGGTATTTGTATGCTCACCCCGTGTGGGGGTTGTCTCTGTTGGGACAGGTGATACAGGTGTAGCAGCAGTTTGGAGTTGAGCCCGGACTGTTGATTAGAGGTAATTCCAGGATCGAGGTACCAGAGCTGGTTGGATAGGCACATAGATCCGGAGTTGAGATCGAGTTGCGCTTGGGAGGTGCTTCCAGGGTCGAAGCACCAGTAACGGTATCCAGTAGAGTGTTTTATACATTAGATACACGCGTGTTCATTGGGTGCTCTTACGTGAGTACATTTTACATGTATATGGAATGTATAAATGGGCTACGGCTCTTCTCTATTCATTTATGGTTTGCATGCAATTAAATATGGAATTGCTAAATGAACTAAGAGCATGTTAGTGTATTATGAGGGTGCATGCTATATGATTAATCTTGGTTGGGGAATTTGAATATTATGTGGATAAAATGCAAGAAATTTTTTGGATAGCATATGGTGTTGCACTTGCATATGTTTTCCCCTTGATAGTATGATTATATGCACAAATGGTATGGCTTAATACACTAATAACGGGTTAAGGGCATTGGGGTCCTTACAGTAGTAGCGAGAGTAGGGATCGATCCCACAGGGAAGGTAGTATTTTTTTCGTGTCAAATTAAAAACGAATAATAAAAAAAGGGGGTTTTGAGTTGAGTGATTACTACTAAGCAAATTTTAATAATTAAACTAACTAACGAAATTAACTAGAATGGTTAAAACTTATGAGAGTGAAGCGATTCTTGGTTTCCGGTCAACTTTACTATTGGAAAAGTCTCTCTTGATCATCAAATCACTAAAATACGAATTCTTTCAATTATTCATCGATTGGAAAATGAATACCCACCTTATTCGTTGTCAAAGAGAAAACAACATTCATCCGACCCTTATCAAATCTCTATACAGCCGTTAATGATTAAATCAATGATAGATTTCAAAACTAGTGAGTTCGATGAATCTAATCAATAGAAACTACAGCCGTTAATTATTGATTACCCAATCGTTTCTCCTAAGAATTCGATAACACCTACAGCCGGTAATTATTAATCTTAGTTGCTTCTTAATTAGCTATCGATTATACATGTGAATACTAGGTGATCAATCTAATAAACAAACACAATAATCATTAAAATCGATACCAAGAAACAGAATTGAAATCGAAATTAAATTCAATAAACAAACCAAAATTTTCACAAGAGATTCAAATCCAAAAGCAAGTATCCCTTAAACCTAGAATCTAAGAGTTTAGCCTAGCATAATTGAATCTAAAAATAATAACATATGATTCAAAAACATTAGATAAACAAAGGAAAAGAAATTACTAAGACGAATCACGATTTCAGCTTGTCGATTCCGGTTCCGTTCTTCGCGTTGTTCTTGATAAAACTTGAAAGAAAAATCTTCTAAAAACCTAACACTATTCTAAAATCTCCAAACTCCGTCTAAAAGGAGGTGTAAAAACGAGTTCAAGAGGTATGCAGGCTTAAAATTAGGTTACAATCTTTTAAACATGGTAAAAGACTTATTTCCAAAATTTCGGACTCTTCGGCGATTGATCGCCCCTTTTATGGCGATCGATCGCTTCGTTAATATTTTCAGCAAAATGCTTGAGGCGATCGATCGCTATATAGTGGCGATCGATCGCTTCCCTCCAATAGCCTCAGGCGATCGATCGCTATAAAGTGGCGATCGATCGCTGCTTCGTAAATTTTGTTGCTCAAGTTTCTGTCCATAGGCGATCGATTGCCTCTTCCATGCGGTCGATCGCCTCCTCCAAAATTATGTTTTGCCCTTTTCTTGATCAATTTTGAGTCCTTGTCATGTTCATGTCTTTTCTTGGTCTTTACACATCATTTTTAGCTCGTTTTCTTTGATTGTATCTACAATTACACAAATATACGATTAGGTAGCATACGTATCAAATTATCCATCAAAACCTACCAAATCGTAGACAATTAAGTGCTAAAGATGTGTCTATTTCTAGTCACATCAAACTCCCACATACTTACTCTTTACTCGACCTCGAGTAAACAAATAAGACTACAATATTTTTGGTTAGCTCATAGGTTCATAACAAAGCAACTTGTCTTCACTTTAATGCATCAACAATTTTCATATGCACAGTAATGAAAGGTGGTGAAAAGTTAACAGTGGAACAAGTTCAATCCCTATACATTTCATACTCAACAAAGTAGTGAACGTGTGTGTGGTCATAAACAAGTGTTGTGTACAAATTATAGATCCAAAATATGCAAAGCCATAATAGTTCAAGTCATACACTAACACAAGTATAAGCTCACTTGCACACCCTTCTCCACTATCTTAGCTACTTTGCAAACATAAATCAAGTAGGTCTTTATTAGCTTGTAGCTTGGCCTAGGTATTGGCTTATGAAAGAAAGGATAAAGATATATCAAACAAGAGAGTATGATGAAATGCACACTAAAACTTCTCTTCTTGCATGAATTTTTCAAACCTTACTCATTTTTTCAAGGTTTATTTCAACATTTTTTCTTCTTTTGTGTGCCTTGGCTCCCCTTGGAGTCATATTTTTCTCAAATTTCTCAAGGCATTCCTTTTCTTTCATGTATTTCATTCTTTTGACAATAAAGTTCACAAATATAATTCAATGAATTCCCAAGTGCATGTGAATGAAATACATCAAACTCCCTTAAAAGGTATGGATTAAAATCATATTTAGGCTAAAAGGATAGGATGATAAGCTAGTCAAGGAAATGTTGAATGGGGGTTCTTAGTATGCTTAGCATACTACCGTTCTTTTACATTAAAGCTCAAAAAAGGGTACTAGAGATTGATTTTGTTTACATGGTAGGCTTGAAAGGCTCAAACGCATCAAAGATTGCCTATATCACTTTCATGTTTGCAAGTAGTCTAGACATACGCCTCAAAGAGCATGTAGTTAAGTTCTAGCATGTATTAGAGACTTCTTAAGACTATCATAAAGTTCACACAATCTTCACTAAGTTATGCACACTTCACAAGCCATGACAATAATGTGCTCAAAATATTCACTACTAAGTTAAAGTAAACTTTGCATTTAGAGTTCAAAGTGTTCCAAGGTTAACAATTCACTATGTTCAAAAGCATGCATGATATCAATTAGGTTTCATCATGAGCTATATTCTAAGCATGTGTTCATTACTAACTATGAGCTCAAAATTTTAAATTTTTTTGAATTTTTTGTATTTTTGAAATAAGAAAAACAATAACACACCACTAATCCCTCCCCCATACTTAAATCTTACATTGTCCCCAATGTAAGACAAAAATACAAGAAAAGAGAAAAGGCTAACTACTAAAGCAATAAAAATAAAAGGGAGAAAGGAAACTAACTCCCCTTGGGTTGCCTCCCAAGCAGCGCCTCTGTTTAACGTCGGTGGCCCGACGCCAGTCCTCTATCTAGGTGGTTGATGCAGTCTTGCTCTATCCTTCCTTAACCACCTCAATATCTTCTTCACTGCTCGGTATTTCGGCTTGTTGTTCTTTGAGTGGTCGTCCCCAGTCTTTGCTCCTTTGTCACTTGATTGACATGGTCGATCCGGAGGGTGCTTCTTTCCAATGGTACAATCCTGCAAGTGAGAAATAAGAGGGTCAGCAGTATCATGAGTAGATAACGCAGCAATAGTATGAACAGTATCCACTAAGTTAGAATCCATACCTCTGTTGTCGTCAAGGCCATCAATAGCCTTTCCCATTTCCCACAACTCATCATTATCAAAATCCGAATCATAATCATCATGTATGCCAATAGCGTAACTCGAATGCTCAAGAGTCTTAATGGGTTCATAGATGTTGAATTTTGCAACTTTACCATTAGACTCCAATGTTATCATACCGCTATTCATCTCGATTACTGATTTTCATGTTTTCAAGAATGGCCTCCCTAAAAGGATTAGACTAGATGGGTCACCATTTTCCATGTCTAAGTCATAGAAATCGGCTGGGAAAACCAAGTTCTCTACATGCACGATTACGTCCTCTATTATACCCCTAGGTATGACCGTAGACTTATCAGCTAAATGAATCACAATGTCATTTCTTTTTAAAAGTCCCGATTTTAGTTGAGAATAGATTGAGTAAGGCATGACGTTTATAGAAGATCCTAAATCAAGCATAGCCTTCTCAATCCTATTAGCATTAATCATACATGGGATGGAAAACATACCAGGGTCTTTGCATTTAGCGGGGATGCTTCTTTGGATGTCCGCCGAAACATTCTCACCTAGCTCGACCTTAGGCTGCCCTTCGCGTTCCTTGCACTTATCATCTTTCTTGGCTTCCTTGAGTGGATCTTTTTCATTACAGCGTGGGGACATCTCGTAGAGCCTCTTGAGACCCTTGTCCTTCAAATTCATCTTCAATGCAAGGGGGAATGGGGGTTCACTTTTATATTCAGAAAAGTTGGGGAACTTACCTCGTGGTTTCTCCTCTTGCATGGGTTCTTCAACTTCTTTCTCCTTCTCCGACTTCTCTTCGTTATTGGGTGGCGTCAGTATCACCTCTTCTTCAGCTGTATCTCCACTCACATTCACAGTGATCGCGCTCACATTCTCCCTGGGGTTCACCTCCGGTTGTGAAGGTAGTCCATTTGAGATTCTTGCTTCAATCTTGTTGAGAGAAGTTGCCAGTTGTCCCATTTGCGTAGTCAAGCTCTGGATGCTCGCCCTCGTCTCCTGTTGAAATTGTTAGCTATTTTCAGCAATAACTTTGATGCTATGTTCTAACCTGTCAGAAGGAGGGTGCGCTGGACGTGGTGGAGGTCTCTGGTATTGCTGTCTATAGGGTGGAGGTTGGTGCATCTGTGGGTTGCCATATTCTTGGTTCGGATGGTCCCTCAACCCTTGACTGTAGTTGTTTGGTGGATGGTCATAACTCCTTTGTGGGGGACATGGGAATCCTCCCGCGACATTCACGTTCTCAGCGTCTGTCTCTTGTAGTGAGGGGCATGCGTCCGTGGGATGGTTCGCAGCCAGACAGATTCCACACGGCTTTATCTTCCCTACATTTCCACCTGCAAGACCACGCACAAGAAAAGTTAGGTCTATCAGTTGTTGTTCCAGGTTTGATACGTTTACCTCTTTTCTTTGCGGTTGTCCATGGCCAACATGTTCAAACTGTTGGGAATTGGCTGCCATGTTAGCTATCAAGCTCCTCGCCTCCTCCACTGTCTTGTCGATAAATGCTCCTCCGCTTGCCGCATCCACCAAGTTCCTGTCACCAGAAAGCAAACCTTCATAGAAATATTGAATCAGCAGATGTTCACTTATCTGATGTTGTGGACAACTTGCACACAACTTCTTGAATTGTTCCCAGTACTCATGCAGTGACTCCTCGTGGAACTGCTTCACGCCGTAGATCTCATTCCTTATGTTAGTCGCCCTTCAAGCAGGAAAATACTTCTCCAGGAATACTCTTTGTAAGTCCGTCCACGTGGTGATCGATCCGGATGGTAAGTAGAATAGCCAGTCTTTTGCAGCGTCCTTTAGAGAAAATGGAAAGGCTCTTAACTTTATTTGATCCTCAGTGATTCCGGTCGGCTTCATAGTAGTGCACACCACGTGGAATTCCATTAAATGCTTGTGCGGGTTTTCTCCTGCAAGACCATGAAAAGCTGGCAATAAGTGAATTAAACCAGACTTGAGTTTGAAATTTACGTTGTTAGTCAGGGCAGGGAAAGTGATGCAGAGAGGTTGTTGATCCAAGTTAGGATTCGCCAACTGCCTGAAGCTTTGATTCGCAGCCATCATGTTCCTCTCTTCTTCCTCAAGTAACCTTGCTTCTCTTCTTCTCCGATGTAGTGTCCTCTCGATCTCAGGATCGTAGTAAAAATTCTCTTCGTGATCAGAGGGTTCACCTGTACTCATCAACAAACCACAGTAGTAGTGTGGGATAACAACTAAAATAAAATAAAAAAATTTAACACGAAATTATTCCAATGCCGTCCCCGGCAACGGCGCCAAAATTTGGTAGCGCTTATCGCGTACGCCCAAATTAACCCTTCTCAAGTTAATAGCAAAAATATGTAGTAGCGAGAGTAGGGATCGATCCCACAGGGAAGGTAGTATTTTTTTCGTGTCAAATTAAAAACGAATAATAAAAAAGGGGGTTTTGAGTTGAGTGATTACTACTAAGCAAATTTTAAGAATTAAACTAACTAACGAAATTAATTACAACGGTTAAAACTTATGAGAGTGAAGCGATTCTTGGTTTCCGGTCAACTTTACTTCTGGAAAATTCTCTCTTGATCATCAAATCACTAAAATACGAATTCTTTCAATTATTCATCGATTGGAAAATGAATTCCTACCCACCTTATTCGTAGTCAAAGAGAAAACAGCATTCAATCCGACCCTTATCAAATCTCTAATCAAAACTACAGCCGTTAATGATTAAATCAATGATAGATTTCAAAACTAGTGAGTTCGATGAATCTAATCAATAGAAACTACAGCCGTTAATTATTGATTACCCAATCGTTTCTCCTAAGAATTCGATAACACCTACAGCCGGTAATTATTAATCTTAGTTGCTTCTTAATTAGCTATCGATTATGCACGTGAATACTAGGTCATCAATCTAATAAACAAACACAATAATCATTAAAATCGATACCAAGAAACACAATTGAAATTGAAATTAAATTCAATAAACAAACCAAAATTCTCACAAGAGATTCAAATCCAAAAGCAAGTATCCCTTAAACCTAGAATCTAAGAGTTTAGCCTAGCATAATTGAATCTAAAAATAATAACATATGATTCGAAAACATTAGATAAACAAAGGAAAAGAAATTACTAAGACGAATCACGATTTCGGCTTGTAGATTCCGGTTCCGTTCTTCGCGTTGTTCTTGATAAAACTTGAAAGAAAAATCTTCTAAAAACCTAACACTATTCTAAAATCTCCAAACTCCGTCTAAAAGGAGGTGTAAAAACGAGTTCAAGAGGTATGCAGGATTAAAATTAGGTTACAATCTTTTAAACATGGTAAAAGACTTATTTCCAAAATTTCGGACTCTTCGGCGATCGATCGCCCCTTTTATGGCGATCGATCGCTTCTTTATTTTTTTTCAGCAAAATGCTTGAGGCGATCGATCGTTATAAATTGGTGATCGATCTTTTCCCTCCAGTAGCCTCAGGCGATCGATCGCTATAAAGTGGCGATCGATCGCTGCTTCGTAAATTTTGTTGCTCAAGTTTCTGTCCATAGGCGATCGATTGCCTCTTCCATGCGGTCGATCGCCTCCTCCAAAATTACATTTTGCCCTTTTCTTGATCGATTTTGAGTCATTGTCATGTTCATGTCTTTTCTTGGTCTTTACACATCACTTTTAGCTCGTTTTCTTCGATCGTACCTACAATTACACAAATATACGATTAGGTAGCATACGTATCAAATTATCCATCAAAACCTACCAAATCGTAGACAATTAAGCGTTAAAGATGTGTCTATTTCTAGTCACATCAAGGGTAGCTTCAGGTTGTGGAACTTTATCTTGTAATGCCTTTTTCAGTAGCAACAGGGTTTATGTAGTAACTTCTTCCTCATCATGTTCTCTAAAAGACATAATATTTACCTAGTCAAAAGTTTGAGAATCCTTTTCACTAGGACCTTGTTGTCGGAACTGAAGAATTGCTTCTCCAAATTTTCACTGATCCTGCATCTTTGGGTGTCGAAGTTTTACTTCATCACCACGCTTGCTGTGAAAACTAATTAGGAATTTTCTATGAAACGCTTCCCGTAATCACTGTACCATAATCTTATGATCACAAAGGGTTGTGAAAATAAGTTTTCTCGTCTCATTCTCTTGAGTGAATCTCTTGAATGTCTGTAGGAAATTATTTCCTAATTGCATATCAGCTCCTGTATCATGGAAATAAATGGGTAGAGTTTTGACTTTGTACCACGGGGTACCGCCTGCTCCTCCGATAATTATTTCTGCTCCCCGGACTCCTTCATTAAGAATAAGGACCCGTTTGGAAAAGTCTCTTCCGGCAATGACTGGTAATTTCTCACCAACTTTTTTGGGGAAGATATCTCGCCTCGTAGTACATATACTAGCACCTGAATCAATTAGGCTGCAAAATATTCTGCTCGGTATTTCTCATATAACATCCCTACTAAGATGTATATCGAGAATGGACTGGTGGTCATCGGATTCTGTATCGCTTTCCGTCCACCGTGAATTCCATTCCGTCTTGTAATCTTTCTCAAGATTTATGTTCCTCAAGAAATTCAATCCCATGAATAAGCTGGTATGGGCTCATTCCTGATGTTCCTTCAATGGTTAGATCAGTATCACCAATTTTTAGGTTTCCTTGATATCGGCCCACTGTAGGTTGTGGTAGATAATATAAGACATCGCAGGGGAAGATATTGTTTTTTTTCGGCAATGTTGAAGATTATTTGCACTTCGCGCCATCCTTATAGACATTTTAGGACCCCTGTTGTTTTGAAGACATCTGGGATCTTCTGGATCCTACTTGAGACGACCTTCTGTTTTTCCTTTGGATAATTGCTGATTAACCTGTCATGTTTGAAAGACATCCTTCTTGGTTCGATCATGAGGCTCATGCTTCTGTTTAGAACGAGTTGATCTTGTATCCTCATGTCAATCTCTCATATTGTCGGAGTATCCGTCAATACCGCTTTGGCGAAATCTTCGAAGATTCTGGGGACTTTGATGAATTCTCTTCTCAAGAATACTTCTGAATGATGAGTATTCGAGAGTGCGTATGACACCTTGTAGGTAATCGAGTATGGCTTGTTCGCCCAAATTGTATGCAATGCTGGGATAGATGTTAAAGGCCATCTTTCCTGCATACAGGTTTCCCGCAACCGCTCCCAAACAAGAATCTTTGAGGTTTGGGATTCTCTTGTCAAAGATCGAAAGGTTGAGGGGCGAATCAATTCCTTCTTTGAATGTTGCTTTAATGATGACTCTAATGGCTCCGATATGAATCCATGAGAGCGTTAACAACTTCTCTTTTGACTTTGTTTTTAATCTCCTGAATTTCTCTGTAGGGGATTAATTGCATCTCGATTTGGTTTCCCATGAATTCCATCGGGATCGTAAATTCACCCGTTGTCACCCTATGGATAATCTGATGCTTCATGCTTCAAAGACAAATCATATCCATGGCTTTTCCATTGCTCCAATTGTAAATCCATCATACATTTGAAGCTTTGGCTCTTCCTTCATAATTCTCGTAAGAGTTTTATAGAAACGGTCGTATGGGAGAAGAATCCTGACGGGTCTTCTCTGATCATGTGTTGAAGAAACTCTCCTTCACTCTGATTCAGAACAACTGGATTCACCTCCATTATCAGAATAGATCTCTTCTTCGTAAATGCTCTCATCTGAGGTAATGTTCTCAAATTGATATACATGTACCAAATCCTGGAAATAGACAGCATCTTCAAATTCTTTGGTATGCTCGAACTGTCTTACTCCACGGCTTTGGTTTTCTGGACAATCTATAGAGATATGTCATCTTGCTCCACATGTCCAACAGTTACAATCTTTGAAAATCTCATTTGCACGAGTATGTGTGCATCTGAAAGTTCTCTTCATTGGTGTTCTGCTAGAACTAGCTTGATTAGAATCTGTCGACGAGATTCTACTCCTTGTTGGTCCTGATCTTTACCCCGATCTGTAGCTTCAGGCATTCTATTTTGACCAGAACTTTCTAGGTCTCCATGAAGACCTACTTTTTCTTGAATTACATCCTCGGGCATATGTATGAGCTCTATGTTTTTTCATCTTTCGCCTCTAATTGTTCGGATATCATTCCCTGTACAGCAAAGAGGAGCTATTTTGTTGATTCTTCTGAGCTTCTTGAAATTCTTTTGGAGCTTTGCTTGGTAGAACCACTCCACAAGCTTTACTTTCAGAAATGACATTCTCCTTGAAACCGTCTCGTTTGCATGATGTGTATACTCTTGGATAAGCATTTCTCTCCATGGGCTCGGAATTTTGGCAAAGAACAGTTCTGCTGCATCTTTTTCTTCTATCTTTGCCTTCCATCGATACTCTCTAAAGAGTTTAATGTACTCGTCTACATAACAGATATCATGTATTTCCAGGCTAATTAGAGCTTGTCTGTATTTTTTAGCCTTCTCTTCCTCCATTCCTTCGAAGTAACTTACTCCAATGAAACAGATTTTAAAGAATTTTGCCATCTTGTCCATAATTTCTTTCAGGGACTCTCCGGCTAAAACTTCTTCCTTGGTACCTGGGTCTCCCATATCCCAGGCAATCTTGACTGATCCTTCCAAACTCATTTTAAAAAGTAAAATGAATCCTTCTTTGCTTAGGTCAAGTGTTCCTGCTGCTATTCTCATTGATGATGCCCATTCATCAATAAGAACTTCTCTATTTTTAAAATCCAAGATAGCCATGTTGAGCATAAGTCAATATGGATGGATTGGATCCAGCTGAGATTTCCCGTAAGGTGTTTGATGTATATTTGACCTACGAGAATGGTTCCTTCTTCCAACTTGGGGATCCAAAGTTGCTGAGGTGAAATCTTCCCTGTGCGGCGTACTTTGATCTCTTTCGGGTGGATTATGTGACCCGAAACTTTCTTGTGGTGGAGGTCTTGGCACAAGCTCTCCTGTCTTGAATTCTACGAGATTTAATCACGCAAAAGAATCAGCAAGATAACGTAGATCTTCCAAGTTGATTCTTTCCATTACTTTGTGAGAAGTATGGGCTCTCCTCGTAGGACGACAATCATTTTTTCAGTCTCCGTCAAAGGTCTTCGGACCTCCTCTGCTTTCCCTTTTTGGTGTAAAAGGGGTTATGTTCTGTGGGACGGTGTAGCCATCCTCCGTTTCTTCTTTGTGTCGGACTTGGTCTTGACTCCAACTCCTTAACACGGGTTTGAACACCTCGAAGGTTTTCAAGAATCTCCTCTTGATGTTTAATCATAATCTCCATCTGAGTTTGAATCTGATGGATCTGTGCAGGGACATCTTAGAAGAATCTGGCTCGATTTCTCGAAAGGATGGTTCTCCCATCCTAATCATCTGGCCCGGACCCTGTTGGATCATTGGGGTCTGGAACAACGTCTTTATGTTCAGGATGATCGTCTTCTTGAAGTTCAGTTTGAGGTTCACTTGATGGAGCCTCTTTGCCATCATTTCGAGTTTCTTGTAATGGTTTATGCCTGGTGTGCATAAACTTGTTCCTCGTAAAAGTTTCCACCTATGGTTGAAGCGTTGAGCTTCTACCATATGCTTCTGATTTAGTGCTTCAAATTTCTGGAAGTACCACCTGTATGAATGACACTTCGAACAATCGTTCGGGTCCATATTATTTTGAATTGTCTCCTCCATATATGTTACAAATTAATATTCAAGATATTATTATAGTATTTTCAGAATAAACATAGGCTCTGATACCATTTTGTGCCAAGGATCGCAAAAATGGGGACTTGTAAAAAGACGATGTGATGACCAGGGATTATAGGCGTTAATCCCGTAGTGTTAATAATCCCTAAAGTGGTTTTACGTGGCGATTTGGAGTTTAACCGAGGTGTTGGGCCTTCTGGGCTCGTTTATTTGGGTAGTTGGGATCGTTGGATCCCGAGGTTGAGATTGTATTCTCATTTGGGTGAAAAACCTAAGAGTTGGGTTTTTGATGTGTCTCGGGATCTCGGGTGCTGTGTGAGCACCGGTAGGGGGTTTTGGAGTTAGAGAGAGAATTTTTGAAAACAGATGATTTTTAAGGAATCATGATGTATTTGTGGGGCTATTAATTTTTCGGGGTATTTTTGCTATAAATACCAATTGAACCCAATATTTTAGAAATTATTTTCATTTCAGCCCCAATTTTTCCTCCCTCTCTCCCGCGCGCCCCTCCCGTCTGCTACAGCTCCCCCGCCGCTTCAGGCGCTTCGCCCGCCGCCGTCCGGCCGCCGTTCGGCGCGTGCGACCTATCACCGGCTTCGTCTAGTCGAGGCGCAGCTTTCCCCTCCGTCAATTCGAAGTTTCGTCGCGTTTTGAAGTCGGATTTTGGCTGGAGGCGTCGATCCCCAATTTCTAAGGATCATCGTTTTTCGTCCGATTTCTTCCGATTTTCGATTGGGTAACCTCCTTACCCCTTTTTCGTCATTTTCGTGTATTTTCCTGCCATTATTGTGTTCGAATTTGATGAATATTAAGGGTTCGAATTTAAGGGCTTGTTTGGGTTCGAATTTAAGGGGGTTGAGTTCGAAAATTGGGGGTTTTTGGCAAGGGGTGTTGATTCTTGCTTGGATAGCTTAATTCATTTTTTAGATGAATTATGGTGTTTAATTGGGTTCGAAATTGTGAGATTTGGGTTCGATTTTTTGTAGGGCATTCTTGAACAAATTTCGATTTTGTCTCATTCGTTCCCCTCCCTGTATGTACCCTGCCCCGGGTCTTTTAAAGGGTTAATTGTCGTGTGTTGGCAATATTTTGAGGGTTATTGGTGTGCTTGAGCATGAGTTACATGTTCGTAAATAATTGTGAATTATATATCGTGTTAGCACATCATTCCTCGGGGCATGGAACTCGAGCAAGGTTTGGCTCGGACTTCGGAGATTTAAGGTACGTGCGACGTACGAGCATTTCTATATATTAGGGCATTTGTGAATGCATAATGAAATTTGATTTCATTGAATAATCGCGCATGAGGATTATATATATATATGTTGATATAGCCAAGGAATGACCCAAATCTTGATATCGCCGCTTGTAGCGTGCGTGACACTAGAGTAGGATGACTCTTACATGATATATGGGGTACTGGGTTTATATGACCATTGTAGGGCATTTGAGATGCCTGAGAATGATCGTGGGATCATGTATTCATTATAAGACATTTGAGATGTCTAGGTACAATGAAAAATTGGTAAAATAAATGCTAGGCATTTGAGCTATCTGTGATTGATAGCGAGGTTGTGAATCAGTATTAGATATTGAGATATCTATATTTGCATGTTTAATGAGTTTACAACCACTATCTGTTGATATTCGAGTATTAGGCATGCAATGAGTTAATCAATGCGTTGATTTACTGATTTTTGAGATTTGATGAGTTTGATGATTGTGAGAACAGGGACAGTACACGGAATCCCGGATGAGGATGTTGCCATCCAGGGAGTATCATTTAAAATTCATTTATATTTACTTGTGTTGTAAATTATGAATTTCATTATTGTGATTATGAGATTTTGTGTATTGGTATGCTCACCCCGTTGGGGGCTGTCTCTGTTGGGGCAGGTGAACAGGTGCATCGATGGCTGTGGAGCTGAGCTCGAGCTGTTGATTGGATGTACTCACAGGATCGTGGTACCAGGGCTTGATGGAGCACGGTATCATATAGAGTACTTATATACACCCGAGGTTTATATACACATTTATGATGCTCGCATGTGAGCACGGACATTCTTGTATATGGGTTGTATATAAAGGCATGAGCCTTCCTCTCTTTCATTATATGTTGCATGCAATTGTGGTAGAATTGCAAATGATATGAGAGTCGTTAGTGTATTATGTGGGTGTTGAGACCCATTTATGTCGTCATATGTGTGGTGTCTTCCCTGGCTGGGAATTTACTTGGTATTACTGCTTTCTGATGAGTATTATGTTTTCCCTGGCCGGGAATTTTGTTATGTGTTGTGCTTTCATTTCGGGATAGCTCTATTTATGGGGAGACTCTGCCCAAATTTTTATAAAAGTCCACAATGTGAAAAGTGGCAAAAAGGGAGGGTATTGGGCGAACTTTGTGAGTCTATTTCGTTGTTAGGCAGATGACCTTATAACATTGAGTGTTAAAGGAATTTTTTTTATAAATGCCATGCAATGATAAAGTATCATCTGAGCTTCCCGATTGGTTTTTATTGAAAGCATGTGCCTCACATAGTGGTTAATACACTAATTAAGGGTTAAGGGCTTGGGGTCCTTACATTAGTGGTATCAGAGCAGTGGTTGCTCATTGGGGCTGTTAAGGGCCTAAGAAGTTATTGATAGCACATACTTATGCATGATGGCATTAATGTTGTATGACACAACTAGTTGTTTATGTGCTTTTTCTGATATGAAAAGTGGTGTTGCTAATCAGTGTGATTGCAGGAATCGTGTGGAACACGATAGGATGGCATTAATAGTGATGTCTGGCACTCCGTGTGTTATGTGCCAAGCAATCTGATTTTGTAAGAGAATCAGGTAAAGGGATATTTCCGAGGTAACATGTCTTGGTATACGTATTGACTTGCAAGTGGTTGCATTTATGCATTGGATGATTGCTGCATAGCGTATATGGCTATTATTGCTAACCATGATGGTTGCAGGTTACAGGAAATATGGAGTACGTAAGCGACGTACGGGTATCCCAACGGTAACATGTATTCATGTTTGTCTGTGTGACACATGATGAATGCAATGTGATGCATTACGGTTATGATACATGTTATTATGCATTGTTGTTGCATATTGTGATGTGGAATAAAGAGGTGTATTCCACGAGTCAGGGCGATCACAGTTAAGGTTTTAATGCTTACTCTTTATCGCTGCGCATGTGGAGCGGGAGGGGGGAGGCTCGCTGGCACATGGAGGCGAGGTATACCATATTGAGCGGGGAAGCATTAACATAACTGATGATGACTGACTCAAGAAAGGATGATGATGCATTCCTTTGTGATGACACGGATGATAGCGGTGATGTATCCCGCTGTGTCGATTTATATTCATTCCATTGTGATGACACGGATGATAGCGGTGATGTGTCCCGCTGTGTCGATTTATATTCATTCCATTGTGATGACACGGATGATAGCGGTGATGTGTTCCGCTGTGTCGATTTGTATTTATAGCGACGGTTCATTCCGCTATATTGATTGGCGAGGGTTCATTCCGCCAGGTGTATTTATAGCGAGGATTCATTCCGCTATATTGATTGGCGAGGGTTCATTCCGCCAGGTGTATTTATAGCGAGGATTCATTCCGCTATATTGATTTGCGAGGGTTCATTCCGCCAGGTGTATTTATAGCGATGATTCATTCCGCTATATTGATTGGCGATGGTTTATACCGCCGGACACGGATGATAGCGGTGATGTGTTCCGCTGTGTCGATGATGATGATTCACCTCTTTGTGATTATTGGCGATGATTCGTGCCGCCGTATATATTGATAGCGATGCCTTTTTCCGCTATTATGTGGACGATGATTCATGCTCAGGTGTATAGCGAGGTTTCATGCCACTTATTATATGACGAGGTGTCATGCCGTCGATTCTATAGCGAGGGATTGTGCCGCTATGTACTCAGCACAGGATTTTGCCGCCTTCGAGCGATGGGTGCTGATTACGCACTATTATTGAGCGACGGAGACAGGTATGCCGCTATATTGTTAGCGATGAGGTATGAGATATTGCTATTCTATTAGCTTTATTGTATCTGGCATGTGTTGATATACATGTTTTATTATGACTATTTTACTAGCATGATAGTGGATGACATACGCTGATGTACATGTATCGTCACTAGTTGACAATGCCTTGGATGCCATGAGTTGGCATGTGTCGTCATGGGATGACGATGACGATGGTGTAGGAGATGTCTTGTTAGACATGCATCATCGTTACGATGAACAATGCGTTGAGTATACGTATTCAGTGGTATGCCTTGGGTGCCAGTGTTGGACACAAGGTGGTGTGTGCGTCACCGATTGACGTGACCCTTATACCGAGCGGGTTGCTCGAAGAATGGATGGATGCGCTGTACATGTGATTGTACCGCAGCTTATGTTTGGGGTAATCAGATCACGAGTGGTGATACCCTTGAGGTATGCTCGTACTGCTCCTTGGAATGGCTTTTGGCCATGTGACCTGACGACAGGAGTAATCATGGAAGAAATTACTCGCTTTCTGTCGATGTGACATGTGGTGGACATGGTCACACCACCCTTGAGGGTGTATGATGGGTCCTAAGGGAATAGGATCAGGTTATGTTACGTACATAGGGACATTGGAGTGTCCAGGGTGTATCGGCATTAGAGGAATGTTGGATAAAGACCCACTACTCTATTGAGTTTTCTTCCCACAGTATGATATACCATGTGGAAACGTCCATCTTATTGGTAGGTTTGAGGTGAACCTAAAGAGGCAGAGACTAGGTCGTCTGCCGCGTGTGTGTAGCACCATGATGGGCTTGCTAGAACCGTCATACTGCTCGTTGGAACCAAGTCGGCAAATCGTAAGGCGATACGATGTGGATTGTGGTGGACCCTAGTAGTCACCATGTCATTTGAGACTGAGGTTGTGCATGCCTCACTGAAACGTGTATACGTTTGTGTTTAATCTTGGTGAGACTTGTCTGGGACAGCTCAGGATGTTGGAGTACCAACAAGAGAGTCATCAGGTCGTTATTGACTCAATCTAAGGGAATCCGTGTATTTGGGATGCAATGGGTGTTATTGTATCCAGTTTTTCCGAACAGTGGTTCGAGACTAGTGGATCTCGAGTTCGATGGCACTTCCCTTGTGAGGAAGGGGGGGTAGTACTATACCTATTTGGGGAATCTTTGAAAGATTCGGTAAGTTGGTGCATGTGGTGTTGATTTTGAGAATCACGCCGTGTTGTTGATCGTCGATTTTCATTCTCCACTGGATGGGAATGACTCAGGATTGACGGTTGTGTTTGCGGCTTAAGGGTATGTTGTAGATACCTGAGCCAAGTGCATTGAGTATGCATGTGGTGTTCGTACTGAGGGAGGTATACCGATGAGTATACGGATGCCAGTTGTTGATTTCCTTCCTGTCAAGCATAGAGTTATGCTATTTTAGGATGGTTAAATCTCTGATGAGAGATATGGAACACCTTGAGATTGGGAATCTCCATGGCACGATGATCATGAGGGATAATCGTGAAGTTAGTTGACTTCCCTTGAGGAGGGATTATCTTGTGAGGGTTAAGGTATTTCATTATTGGTGTTTCCCTCCGAGTTATGCGATAGCCTTCCCAAGTTTGGATTGTTAAATCCTAGGATTATCAAGGGATGGCAGGAATTCGGATTGGTTAGGTGTCACTTGTCGACACAAGCGTTGAGGATGCAATGGGTTTATTGCATGCCCTTTCAGAATTTGAAACTCTGTGGAGTCTCGATTGTTTATTTATGACCAAGATGTGGTTCTTGGGATATCCGGAGGTGGACATCTTGTGAGATGTCTTTTGTGTGGATCGGTGGCCGTAAATTGCCCGATCCGAGTTGCAGAGGGTGCAACTGCTCCTTGAAGGAGGTTTGAAAGTGGAAACCAGGTTTGGTATATGTACACCGTGGTATACTAGAGTTTCCCTCGTAACGATGTATGTTAGACATCGTGAGTCTTGGTAAAGATGTCATTGGATGATATCTACGATAGAATCAGGAACGATTCGAATCCTTACAGTTTCAGTTGACTAACTGCTTTTGGATTATTAGCGTTGAGCTGTGCTGACGCTCTTTGACGTTATGATGGATTTGGAAGTTTATTCCACTCCAGAGTTTGACACGAGGTCAACGTTCTCACGGTTGAGGTGTCTTTTAGGATGCGTTCTTACTAGTTGTATTAGAACTAAGGATGACTGTCCGATCTAGAGTCGTAAGTAATCGGTTGTTTCGCAGTCATGAGGGACTGACTTTTGGGATGACCCGCATTGAGGTACGTTTTGTCTCTTGGGTGATAAGTTGGTTTTGGTATGTCGCTCTGTTTCAGAGTTTGATGTGAGGTAAGTATCCTCGCGTTTATTAATACGATTATGTTATGGTCAAGAATCGAGGTTCTGGCTTCATATTGTGGTGTAGCCCGGGTGTTATGTGATACACCGGTGCTAATTTCGAGGACGAAATTCTTTTAGTTGGGGATATTGTGATGACCAGGGATTATAGATGTTAATCCCGTAGTGTTAATAATCCCTAAAGTGGTTTTACGTGGCGATTTGGAGTTTAACCGAGGTGTTGGGCCTTCTGGGCTCGTTTATTTGGGTAGTTGGGATCGTTGGATCCCGAGGTTGAGATTGTATCCTCATTTGGGTGAAAAACCTAAGAGTTGGGTTTTTGATGTGTCTCGGCTCGGGTGCTGTGTGAGCACCGGTAGGGGGTTTTGGAGTTAGAGAGAGAATTTTTGAAAACAGATGATTTTTAAGGAATCATGATGTATTTGTGGGGCTATTAATTTTTTGGGGTATTTTTGCTATAAATACCAATTGAACCCAAAATTTTAGAAATTATTTTCATTTCAGCCCCAATTTTTCCTCCCTCTCTCCCGCGCGCCCCTCCCGTCTGCTACAGCTCCCCCGCCGCTTCAGGCGCTTCGCCCGCCGCCGTCCGGCCGCCGTTCGGCGCGTGCGACCTATCACCGGCTTCGTCTCGTCGAGGCGCAGCTTTCCCCTCCGTCAATTCGAAGTTTCGTCGCGTTTTGAAGTCGGATTTTGGCTGGAGGCGTCGATCCCCAATTTCTAGGGTTCATCGTTTTTCGTCCGATTTCTTCCGATTTTCGATTGGGTAACCTCCCTTACCCCTTTTTCATCATTTTCGTGTATTTTCCTGCCATTATTGTGTTCGAATTTGATGAATATTAAGGGTTCGAATTTAAGGGCTTGTTTGGGTTCGAATTTAAGGGGGTTGAGTTCGAAAATTGGGGGTTTTTGGCAAGGGGTGTTGATTCTTGCTTGGATAGCTTAATTCATTTTTTTTTAGATGAATTATGGTGTTTAATTGGGTTCGAAATTGTGAGATTTGGGTTCGATTTTTTGTAGGGCATTCTTGAACAAATTTCGATTTTGTCTCATTCGTTCCCCTCCCTGTATGTACCCTGCCCCGGGTCTTTTAAAGGGTTAATTATCGTGTGTTGGCAATATTTTGAGGGTTATTGGTGTGCTTGAGCATGGGTTACATGTTCGTAAATAATTGTGAATTATTTATCGTGTTAGCACATCATTCGTCGGGGCATGGAACTCGAGCAAGGTTTGGCTCGGACTTCGGAGATTTAAGGTACGTGCGACGTACGAGCATTTCTATATATTAGGGCATTTGTGAATGCATAATGAAATTTGATTTCATTGAATAATCGCGCATGAGGATTATATATATATATATGTTGATATAGCCAAGGAATGACCCAAATCTTGATATCGCCGCTTGTAGCGTGCGTGACACTAGAGTAGGATGACTCTTACATGATATATGGGGTACTGGGTTTATATGACCATTGTAGGGCATTTGAGATGCCTGAGAATGATCGTGGGATCATGTATTCATTATAAGACATTTGAGATGTCTAGGTATAATGAAAAATTGGTAAAATAAATGCTAGGCATTTGAGCTATCTGTGATTGATAGCGAGGTTGTGAATCAGTATTAGATATTGAGATATCTATATTTGCATGTTTAATGAGTTTACAACCACTATCTGTTGATATTCGAGTATTAGGCATGCGATGAGTTAATCAATGCGTTGATTTACTGATTTTTGAGATTTGATGAGTTTGATGATTGTGAGAATAGGGACAGTACACGGAATCCGGATGAGGATGTTGCCATCCAGGGAGTATCATTTAAAATTCATTTATATTTACTTGTGTTGTAAATTATGAATTTCATTATTGTGATTATGAGATTTGGTGTATTGGTATGCTCACCCCGTTGGGGCTGTCTCTGTTGGGGCAGGTGAACAGGTGCATCGATGGCTGTGGAGCTGAGCTCGAGCTGTTGATTGGATGTACTCACAGGATCGTGGTACCAGGGCTTGATGGAATACGGTATCGTATAGAGTACTTATATACACCCGAGGTTTATATACACATTTATGATGCTCGCATGTGAGCACGGACATTCTTGTATATGGGTTGTATATAAAGGCATGAGCCTTCCTCTCTTTCATTATATGTTGCATGCAATTGTGGTAGAATTGCAAATGATATGAGAGTCGTTAGTGTATTATGTGGGTGTTGAGACCCATTTATGTCGTCATATGTGTGGTGTCTTCCCTGGCTGTGAATTTACTTGGTATTACTGCTTTCTGATGAGTATTATGTTTTCCCTGGCCGGGAATTTTGTTATGTGTTGTGCTTTCATTTCGGGATAGCTCTATTTATGGGGAGACTCTGCCCAAATTTTTATAAAAGTCCACAATGTGAAAAGTGGCAAAAAGGGAGGGTATTGGGCGAACTTTGTGAGTCTATTTCGTTGTTAGGCACATGACCTTATAACATTGAGTGTTAAAGGAATTTTTTTTATAAATGCCATGCAATGATAAAGTATCATCTGAGCTTCCCGATTGGTTTTTATTGAAAGCATGTGCCACACATAGTGGTTAATACACTAATTAAGGGTTAAGGGCTTGGGGTCCTTACAGACGACGTTAAATGTTACTTCATTATAAATATAAGGATTTAAAAGATAATTAAATATTATATATGGGCTTCTTTGTAATTTAAACAAAAACCTAAGGGATAAAATGCAACATATCAAACTATTGAGGGGTAAAAGAGTCATCATAAAACACCTAATTGATTGAAAATTTTGAAATTGGACATATTTCAATAAAATTGTTTCCAATTTGGATTTTTATGCATTAAGACTTTTTTCTCAAGACTTAAGTAGATTAAGTGTCCCAAAAGAGCAATTCCTTGTAATTTCCGCATATTTGTTTTGTTGGAATTAATTAATTGGAAACGGGTGGGTCGCCCTGGGGCTAACCTGACCCGGATCCATTAAATTTGAATGGAAAATGGAGGGAGTAGTTAATACTCTAACTCCCATATTATTAACTCCTATTAACTCTATTCATTCCAAGCAACAACATATGCAAAGAAATTGATGCAATTTTCCTGTAGAAAATTGGCTCAAAGTTGGAATAGTTAACCATTCAAAGTGGTTCTTGGATTGTGCAAACATAATACAATGCCTAGTGATTGTATTTGACGTTTCAGGCAAGGAAAATGATCTAAAACAACAACATAATCTAAGCCCGATTTCAATCCGACAAATGAGTTAGTATCATTTATATTTCCACATTTATAATTATCGAAATCCTTAAGTTTTATATATATTTGTGGAATAATACATGTATGAATAAAATAATGTAATTTATTATTCTTAATTTAAAATTAATACCCATTGCTAAACATAAAATCCTCGGAACTAATTTTTTTTGGCTGTGTATTTTTTTTCTTCTCTCAAATCAATATTTTTCCAATGCTTAAATGTGAATTCCCCCTCCCCTTCACTTTCCCGTGCCTGGATGTTGCTTGTCAAAAAGATAAGTAGAAAAAGTGCACACAGAAACTAATATAAAAATATATCATAATCACCACAAAAAATGCTTAACTTACGTATAAATATGTAAGTTTTTTATTGTAAATATTATTTTCACTACATCATAATTACATGACGAGTGGCATGAACTTGATCAGAAAAAGGTGCTACAAATAATACAAGGTGAAACTCAAAATATACATACAAACAATTTAAAACAAATCCTTTTCTTATCCAATGGAGATCACCTCAGCCTAGTTCTTGTAAAGGGCAAAAAAGGATAGTATAAAGGCCCCAACAAGAGAGCCGACTATAGGAAAGACACCACATGCATCAGCAGATGGGCCCGGGGCCGGTGCCTCAGTTGCAGCCATAGCAATGCCCATGGTGGCGGTGGCGACTAGGGAGGCGAATGCGATCTTCTTCATTTCCATTATTGTTGTGGATGAGGAGAAATTATATCAACTTTTCTTTATCATGTATTTGATATGAGTTGGTGAGGAAATGGTTGGTCTTGAAGGTATTATATAGGGATGTGGGTGGAGTAAAATCTCTAGCATCAATCGTTGATGTTACTAATTTTTAGGGTTTTTTTTTTTTTTTTTGACAATAGGTTTATATGATTTTGTGAGGTGTGAGGAATTTTAGGCCCTATCTTTGAGATATGTTAGTAGTTGTTTAGGGTGTATTTTGTTGTTGGTATTTCAACGACAGTATAATATATTATATTTTGTTTTTTAATAAATATTTTGTGTGTGTGTTATGAAAATATATTTGGATGACCTCCGCCGCTTCCGCTGACGTTCGAAGCTGAAGGTTGGATCCCGTTCCGAACATGGGAAAAGACAAACTTGGACAAAATACCAATAATACTTGATATTTAGTTTGCTCTCAAACTTATGCAAGTATCAATAATTGTTAGAGCATGGCTAATTAAATACACACATTTTAGCTAGAGTTTTAACCGCGAGGATACCGACATCGCACCAAAACCTGGAAGGGATTAACCTCCCAAACCCACACAACTCAAGGAAGACGTCGGCATTCCCCGATGTTAACCATCTCAAAAGCAGTCAGCCAACCATAACTGCAAACCAAACGAATCATTCGCGATTCCAAAATAGATATCGCCTCGATGATATCACTACGATTTAGCCTACGATTTAACCATACATCGTTACCAAGGAAACAACCAGTACACTACAGTGTACTTATACCAAATCAGGTTCCCGTTCTCCAATTCCACCTCCATCAAAGGAGCAGTTGCACCACCTTGCAACACGGATCGGGCATCTCATCGCTACCGATCAACACAAAACACATCTCTAAAGATGTCTACATCCATAGGTTCCAAGAAATCACATCTTGGTCCAACACATCGTCGAGACTCTATGAGGTCTCAAATTCCCGAAAGGACATGCAAGAACAATCAATTGCATTCCCGCCACACGTGTCAACCGCGACACCTAACAAATCCACAACATGGTCATCCCTCGCTTACACTAGGATTCAACGATCCTAACACAGGGATGTTATCAAATTACTCATAATGAATTACCATGGCTTAAAATACGACAATTCCTCCTCAGGGGAAGTCAACCAACCTTCACGATTATTCCTCAGAATACATCGTGCCATCGAGATTACCAATCTCAAAGTGCTCAATCTCACACCGGAGATTCATTCATCCAAGCATACTAACCCGATGCTCGGCGAGGACTAAAATAAATGTTGACATTCGTATACACCCTGGTATACATGCCTAAGTACCAACACAACATGCATACCCAATGCAATACTCAGGTATCTCCAAACATACCCAGAGTCCCATAACCAACTGTCAATCCCCAATTATTCTCACCTCGCGGATAATGATTGACAGCCAACGACTAATGGTGTGATTTCAACATCAACGCCACACAAACCGACTCATTGAATCTCCCAAAGATTTCCAATCGGTAGGTATATCAATACCGCCTTCCTCACAAGGAAAATGTCATGAACTCATGACCCTCCAACCTCAAACTGCCGTTCGGAAAAACTGGATATATTTATACCAAAACATATCCCAGAAAAAATAAATTACACAACTGGTCTAGTATAGTGCATCCATGCCACTATTATCAAGACGAAATCCGCATACCCAACGTATACTCATTCTAACAATGCTCTGTACTAATACCAAGTACTACACAATCGAGCATTTCTCCTGAGACGTCTCCTCGAACCTCTCACCGAAAAGTAAGATATCCATTACTCGGTCCAACACCAGTAATGCTTACCGTGGCTGATTTACAATCAACCCACGATCGATACTAGCTGTCTCCATGACAGTACAATCCAAATCTCTCCAAGAGATAAAATCAATATAGTAGTGTTATCCCACTAGCTATATCCCACAATTCCAATTGAGTCCCCCATTGCATTCCATATGCAAGGATTCTCAACCAAAGTTAACAATGACTTGTCGACACTCACGTTGGTACTCCCAACAAAACTGAGTTGTCCTAGTACAAGTCCCTCAAAACATTTGACGTATAAATGTCCCCGTGAGGTACTCCCTGCCTCGATCATCATGCCACATAGAGATTACAAGAGTCTAGCATAAACCCTCATCGTATCATCATACGATTCACCAAGCTCGGTTCCAGCAAGCAGTGTAATGGCTACAACAAACACACTATATCACTGCAACAATACCTGGCTAGCAATACGCAGCCCTCATAGACTTGTACCAAACCTATCAACATGCCATACGTTCCATCCCGTATGCCATACCGTACTAACCATTAGAGTAGTGGGTCATCACCCAATATTTCTCTAAAACACCAAAGCATAATGGACATCCCGGTGTCCTTGCTAAACCACGATGCAATCCTAATCCATTAGGACTTATTCCACACCCTCAGGGTGGGTGTGACCATGTCTACCACACACCACAACACAAGCGAGTAGTTTCATCAATGACTAGTCTTACCACCAATCACTTGACCTTAGCCATTCCAGCGAGTATACCCAAAGGTATCACTACTCGATAAATATTTACCTCTATTGCATGATGCGGTACACTCACTGGTGCAATGCATCCAATAATCCATCGAGCAAATCTGCTCGGCATAATGGTCCCGTCAACTAGTGACCCAGACACTACCATGTGCCCACCATCGGCACTCCAATCACACGACTAGATACAAATACATAAATGTATTATTTATCGAAACGACGCTACACGTCTACATAGAATATCCGCTATGTCATCGTCATCTTGTGGCGGTATATACCAACACATGACATCCAAAATAACATCGTCAACTCGTGACGGTACATGTCAACACCTGACATTCACGATCTCACCGTCAAACACGTGACGGTATATGTATAACAACGCATGACATCCACAATAATGCTAATAAAACAGTAATACACCATACCTCATTGCTAACAAGATAACGGCATACCTGTATCCATCGTCCACCAGTGGTACGCAAGCAGCACCCATCGCTCGTAGATGGCGTAGTCCAGTGCTACGTACATAGCGGTATAACCCATCGCTATAGAATCAGCGGCATGATCCCTCGCCATAGAGTCAGCGGCATAAAATATCGCTATAGATATCCGGTGGTATGAACCATCGCCATAGATGTAGCGGAATGACCCATCACTATATAATACCCGGCGGCATGAACCATCGCCATTAGATGTAGCGGGATGTACCATCGCTATAAATACCCGGTGGCATAAACCATCACCAATAGAATAGCGGAATGACCCGTCGCTATATAATACCCAGCGGTATGAACCATCGCCAATATAATAGCGGAATGAACCATCACTATGAATACCCAGCGGCATAAACCATCGCCAATAGAATAGCGTAATGAACCATCGCTATGAATACCCGGCGGCATAAACCATCACCAATAAAATAGCGGAATGAACCATCGCTATGAATACCCGGCGGCATAAACCATCGCCAATAGAATAGCGGAATGAACCATCGCTATGAATACCCGGCGGCATAAACCATCACAAATAGAATGGCGGAATGAACTATCGCTATGAATACCCAGCGGCATAAACCATCGCCAATAGAATAGCGGAATGAAACATCGCTATGAATACCCGACGGCATAAACCATCGCCAACAACTAGCGTCATGATATCCCTTGCTATACAGCGGCAAATATCCCTCTTCGCTACTTGGCTTCGATATACCAGCGGCATAATATCCCTCGCTTAAGCGGCAAATATCCTCCATCGCTATCATATGACAGCGGAAAGCTCATCACTACGCCATATTAGTGTTGGGATATGCCCTAAGACAAATCATTAGATGATTGTTTTGACATACAATGTTTATGATTTTATGAATGGCAATTCATTATTATATATTATTCTTTTAACTGTGCAATGTGAATTAATATATATTTTAATGTCCTTAGAATAATATTGTATTATTCTTAAAGATGTCCCTAGTCAAGTATTATCATGAATAGGGATAATGATAATACGTAGAGACTAGTATGTGTTGATCGATGAATTGTTCATTGATATGAGATATCAAATCAACATATGGGTACATGTTAGAGAACGATGTACTGGACAGACCCACCATGAGAATGCAACATGGATAGTTATATGATCGTCATATGCAATTCTCATAGTGATAATAATGTATGTAATCCTTACGACTTGTGATCATCAGAGATCCCAACATAAGGAGTTATGTATCTTGATATCGTCAAACGTTACCCGTAACAGGGTAATCTATAAAGGCGACTATTGGATACACTACGAATTATGTAGAGGGATGTTGACTGATCGAGATAGGATTTGTCCCTCCTATATAACAGGAGATGTGTTTGGCCCTTGATCAAGTGAGAACTAAAATGCATGGCCATGCTCGAATGAGTCGATATGAGATATCGAGCTTATTCGTTTATTCTAGTTCTACTTGGGGATCAAGAAATAGAGATTGAATATACGAGTATGACTATTCCATGACTCGTGTTCAATCTAACACAAAGGACAAAGGGATTAATCTACATGGTTAATATTATCACAAGTTCTAAAGGTTATGTCGAGTCATTGACATTCTTGTAATTTGGGTAGCCTCGATGTGTTGCTAGACACCGCTCCTTGCTTGCGACATAAAATGAGATTTTATGTCACTGCCAACATTACAAGATCTTATTGGGTCGCACAAAAGATTAAATCGATAAGGGAAATTAAATTCATTGGATGAATTAATTAATTAAGAAGAGTATTAATTAAGTGATTAAAAGGTTTTAATTAAATCATGGGTTTTGGCCCATAAGACTTTAAGAAAGTCTTGAACCTTAATTAAAAGCCTTATAATATAAATACATGGTTTTGATTAATTGTTAATCATACTTTTATATCATAGCTTGATATCAAAACCTAGCCACACAAGAGCTCCACTCGGCCGCCTCTTCCTTCACTCCTCACGGCCGCCGTCGGTTGTAGTTAGGGTTTTGGTTGGCCGTCATCGATCGGTTTTGAACCGGGAGTTCAGTTTTGGTTCAAGAATAAGTCTAGCAACTTGTTCTTGAACATCCTTTTTCGATTTGATCATGTGGATACCGTTGAGGCAAGACCTTGGAGGTGTTGCTCGTGACTCGGGATCGTTGGACGTATAGCACCGTGGAATCTGCTCAAACACGCTACAAGGGTGAGACTTTTGTAAACCTTTATCCGATATGAAATCCTATGTATAGATCCATTGTTCTAGTAATCCATAAATTTTATTCCGCTGCGTTGTATGCTCTAAGGATTACTTACAGTGGTATCAGAGCCAGGTTCAAGGCTCATATCGGATTTATGTGGTTAAATAGTTTAATCATATTAGAATTAATATTGCATGCTATTTAAAACTGTTTATTTTCGTATATGATATGGAATAAATCGAGTTTGTGAAAATCATCGTATAATATTATATATGATATAATTGACGGATCGAAATATATGATAATTCGTGATCAAAACCGGAACATTGGCTCATGCATGGCTCAAGGCCGCCGCCACCAAAGGCTAGGGTTTCGAACCCTAGTCACCATGGCTCGGCCACCGCCTCCAAAAGGCTAGGGTTTAGAACCCTAGTCACCACAACACTCGGCCGCCGCTTAGGAGCTAGGTTTCGAACCCTTGGCTCGAGATGGTTAAGCTGTCACCGTCATGAACCGTCCATGGTTGGACCGTGGCTTGTGGCTCATGAATTTTGGTGTTTCGAGCAAGTTGGCTCGATGAAAAATAAAGATGGTGCGAGGCGGCTAGGGTTTGGAACCCTAGCGCCGCCGCCGCTCGAGCAATGGTTCGGCCATGGGCTAGGGTTTCGAACCCTAGGCCCATAATTGGTCCAGCCGTGCGCTTTTGTGGTTCGAACCCTGATGGTTCGTGGATTAGTCGCATTAGGTTCGTGGCATGTGATGTCCCGAGCGTACGATAATTTTTCAAAATTCTATTTTACAGTTTAATTAGAATTAAATTTAAAATGTTTAGAATTTAATTAATTAAATGTTAATGCATGCTTTATGTGTTGTTTGAGCATGGTGCGTGGTTATAGCCCTTTGACCTATTAGATAGGATTTGTGGATGTTTGTAATATATAATACGACCTGCGTGTCGTGCCTTCTCTATTTCATTCTAAATGTAATCCCTCCCTTTGTTCCCCTCGAATGTGAATCGAGGAATTCTATATCTTGTAAATAGTGTAGTTTATTTTATTGATGGTGATCAATGAAGATGGAGCATCGTGCCGGGATGAGGAGGCCATTCACAAATTGGAGCCAAAGGAAGGTGCTTGTGAAGTTACCTTAGGTTGACTCTTAGGATTTTCTCATTGGCTTGAGAGAATCGTTAGTAGGGGCTATAACCATGTCACGTTTAATTATGTATGTTGATGCATGATTTATCTTATGTTTTAGATTGATAATTGTATTACACATATATGTAGATATGTATACAACTATATGTAGTGGACATATTTTAAATTATCAAACTAATCATGAGATCAATAAATCCCTCTAAAATATTAAGTTTTAGATGCCTTCCAAAATTAAAAGTACTCGTCAATAACTTCGATTGTACATGAGTGGGTTTGCCAAAGCAAAGCACCGTGGCAATCTTAGTAAGGCGCGAAAGGATAAAAGTGATATCCGTTATACTTTGAATTGGGTACGACTTAACTAGGTTATCTCAATAGGATTGGGAACTTAGAGGCATGGGTTGCATTATAATTCATTTGATGAATTGAACAAAGTGTTGTTCGTCCAACTATCCAAGAATTATATGTGATGTAATTGACAAAGTGTTGTCTACCTAAATAACCGAGTCTTGGGCGACTAGCCAAAGCTAACTCAAGATTAGGCGAAATATGGATCTTGGCCCACTAAAGGTTTCGAGGGTTGATATTTTTTTAAAAAACAAAATAGTGGGAGTATCATTTAATATAAGACCATGTTAAATGATTTAAATCATAAACTTATTTTGCATATTTATATTGTAGATATCCATGGCAACTAACAACGTTACTAGCAGATTATCACTGCGATCGGTCCTTGAGAAGGACAAATTAAATGGGACGAATTTCCTAGACTGGCATAGGAACTTGAGGATAGTCCTCAAACAAGAAAAGAAACAATATGTCCTAGAGGAACCCTTGCCCGCTGAGGAACCTCCCCTAACGGCTACAAGAGCCGAAAAAGATGCTTACAAGAAGCATCAGAGTGGCGCACTTGATGTTGGGTGCCTTATGCTTGCCACCATGAACTCTGAGCTTCAGAAGCAACATGAAGAAATGGAGGCGTTCGATATGATCGAACACTTAAAGCAATTGTACCAACAGCAAGCAAGACAAGAGAGGTATGACGTCTCTAAGGCGTTATTCTAGTGCATGATGGTAGAGGGAAGCCTAGTTGGAACTCATGTGCTCAAGATGATTGGGTACATAGAGAATCTGGACAAGCTGGGTTTTCCATTGGACCAAGAGTTGGCCACCGATGTGATCTTGCAATCGTTGCCTGAGAGCTTCAGTCAATTTGTAGTAAATTACAATATGACTGACATGGAAAAGACTCTACCACAATTGCTTGGTATGTTGAGAACATATGAAGCAAATACAAAGAAGACTAAGGCCACAAATGTTCTTATTGTGAATAAGGGCAAAGGAAGGGCCAAAGCTAAAGGCAACAAGAAAGCAAAGAAGGTCTTTGTTAAATCTAAGCCAAAGTCTTATGCACTAAAGCCAAAAGGGGGGATAGCGAAGGAAGGGAACTGTTTCCATTGCGGTGAGACCGGCCATTGGAAAAGAAACTGCAAAGTATATCTGGAGGATCTAAAGAAAGGAAGTGTGACTTCCGCTTCAGGTATTTTTGTTATAGAAGTCAATTTATCTACTTCTTCATCATGGGTATTAGATACTGGATGTGGATCTCACATTTGTGTAAATGTGCAGGACCTCAAAAAGAGTAGATTGTTGGCGAAAGGCGAAGTTGATCTCCGAGTTGGAAATGGAGCAAGAGTTGCTGCATTAGCTATATGGGATTATCATTTATCTTTGTCTTCTGGTTTATCGTTGATTTTAAAAGATTGTTATTTTGTGCCTTCAATTACTAAAAACATTATTTCTATTTCTTGTTTGGACAAGTATGGATTCTCATTTATTATAAAGGACAACTGTTGTTCCATTTATTTAAATGATATGTTTTATGCTAGTGCACAAATGGTGAATGGTCTTTATTTATTAAATCTTGATATACCTATCTATAACATAAATACTAAAAGGATTAAAAATAATGATTGTAATCCGACTTATCTCTGGCATTGTCGCTTGGGCCACATAAACGAGAACCGCATATCTAAACTTCATAAGGATGGAGTATTAGATTCATTTGATTTTGAATCATATGAAACATGCGAATCTTGTTTAATGGGCAAGATGACTAAAGCCCTTTTCAAGGGACATGTTGAAAGGGCAAATGTTTTATTGGGACTAATACATAGTGATGTATGTGATCTGTAAGGACCCTAATCCTTAAGTGCGGAATCAAGGCATAATTAGGGCTAATAACAATGATCAGAGTATAATAAACAAGTGGAGTCTATGAGCTTAAGCATTTACATGCCAAAATAAAGGACTACCAAAAGGATTAATTACATTCCAGTCAATGAATGTGTTCACTATAGTTTTACGCTACTCCTAGAGTAGGCACTATACAAAAGAATCCTGTCCTTTCATCTACCAAAGATGCTCTTGAAGCTCACTGTCTCAACCCGTTCAAGCCCTTCTATCATGCCAAAAAGGTACCTACAAGGACAACCCCCAAACATGAGCAATAATAATCATTCATATTCAACCCAATATGAAGATAAAGCGTAAATGCATAATCAATATGAAACACTTCCTGTTTCCCGTGCATTTCAAACGCTTCCCATTTGGTTGTCCCTGTACCAGAACTCATGAGTATAATCAATAGATTATTTTTCAATGGCCAAAACATGTCATGACATCATATACCATCTCAACTGTACCACATATTGGTCACCATTCCCTAGTCTGTCCATCACAGTGTATTTTAATGCCCCTCGCTTATATTCATATGGGCGGCATAGGATAACCTCGCTACAATGGACATGCGGCGCTCCCACCCCTCGCTTCACAGAGAGCGGCAAATACCCTTTCCTCGCCCCATATGACAACCACGCTCAAATGTGACATGCGGCGCTCCCACCCCTCGCTTCACATTTAGCGGAACCAATACAAAAAGCGGCAAGCATTAAAATCATCAAAGGATGACCACGACTCATGGGATGTGCATCCAATAATCATAATATGCATCTAACATCAATATGCATAAATTACCATGTATATGCATCCACAATGCAATACCTCATATGGCATAAATCAACATGTATATGCATCCACAATGCAATACCACATATATACTCGCATCCACAATGCATAAACAATGAGTATATAAAATACATGTTACCGTTGGGTGCCCGTACGTCCACTACGTACCTTTCCAAAATGTGGAATGTGGTTGGACCTCAATTCCTTGGCTGCGTTGCCACCTGGGTTGGTTCTACATATTCACAAATACCAATATTAGAACCCAATAATAGTCCAATACCAAAAATCCCACAAAAATAATCAAAAACACCATTTTTGGTGTCTCGCGATCGATCGCCATCAAGCCCCGATCGATCGCGAGAACACACTGCCTCGCCCAACAAAATTGCACAATCCGCGATCGATCGCGGAGCTAGCGCCGATCGATCGCGGCCTCGCCGATCGATCGCGCGCTGAGGCTCTCTGCCTCAGCACTGCTGCTCGCGATCGATCGCGAGAAAAACGCCGATCGATCGCCGAGCTGCGGGCATGCGGGGTTTGGGCACTATTCACCCATCTTCAACCCCATCTCATACACACTCACATACACCAACATTAACCAAACCCAACAACTCAAAACCACCCATAAACATCAACATAAACCCATATAAACAACATCCAACCAAAACACTACCAAAATCACAACACCCAACACAAACCCATTTTAAACCCTTCAAAACCAACCAAACTCAAATAAAACCTTACAAAATTAAAACATGAGGTACCCATACCTCTTGGGGATCTCAAATCACCCAACAATCTTCCACAAATCAAAGTTTGTAAGGACTCCTCTTCACCCCAAAGGTGGAACTCGAAATTAAGGGGAAGGGAAGGGTTTGGGTGTGATATTTGGTAAAGTAAGAGTGAGGGATGTAAAGTGGGGTTTGGGTATTAAAATGTGAGGTAATTTAAAATGATACCAAAATAATTCCATGGTGTATAAAACACCCCAACATGATATTTTTCAAAGCATTTACTCAAAATGCACCATAATATCAATTAACACATGATTTCCAATTAATTGCTAACCAAGGCAAATAAATCATGCTTCCAATAATATTTACCCAACATGCACCACATGCACCCTAAAATGCAACCCCGGGTCATCCTAACCACATGACCATGCATTTCCACATAAGGTAAATAAATCCCAACACATAATCAATTACCACATAATTAATCATGTAACCACAATTTAAGCCAAATAGCAATTAACCATTTCGGGGATGTCACAATACTCCCCTACTTATAAGATTTCATCCTCGAAATCACATGCACTTACCCCAACAGAAACTAAACATAAACTCATACCAGATAATAGTTCCGGGTAGTGCTGCACCATATGCTGCTCCGTCTCCCACGTAGCCTCCTCGACACCCCTGCGATCCCACTGAACTTTGATCATCGGTATCACTTTGTTCCGAAGTCTACGGTCTGCTCTGTCCAGAATTCTAACAGGCCGTTCCACATAAGATACATCTGACTCTAACTGAACTTCGGAAGGCTGTAACACGTGAGACGGATCCGGCTCATACTTTCGCAGCATCGATACATGAAACACATCATGTATACCAGATAAAGAAGGCGGCAAAGCCAGTCGGTAAGCTAAGGTGCCAATGCGCTGTAAGATCTCGTACGGTCCAACATACCTCGGAGACAGTTTCAGGCGCATCCCAAATCGCACAACGCCTCTGAAAGGCGAGATCTTCAAAAAGACCTTATCTCCCAACTGAAACTCTAACGGTCTCCGCCGTTTATTCGCATAAGCTGCCTGTCTGTCTTGGGTCGCTTTCATTTTCTGCCTTATAGTCTTTATCTTCTCTTCCATTTCCCGGATCAATTCAGGCCCTCCGACTGATCTACTGTCCAAATCATCCCAATACAAGGGCGATCTACATCGTCTGCCATAAAGAGCTTCAAACGGAGCCATCTGAATACTTGCCTGGTAGCTATTGTTATAAGAAAACTCTACCAGAGGCACTGAATCCTGCCAAGAAGCATCAAACTCCAAAACACAAGCTCTTAACATGTCCTCGAGCGTCTGAATAGTGCGCTCGGTCTGGCCATCCGTCTGAGGATGATAAGCAGTGCTCAATCTGACCTCAGTTCCCAAAGCTGACTGAAGGCCTTCCCAAAAATGAGATGTGAATCGCGGATCTCGTTCTGACACAATAGAAACGGGGATCCCATGCAATCTCACCACATCTCTAATATATATCTGCGCCATCCTCAAGAATGTGAACGTCATGCTATAGGGGATAAAATGAGCCACCTTGGTCAATCGATCCACGATCACCCAAATAGCATCGAAGCCTGAAGCACTCCTCGGCAAATGAGTCACGAAGTCCATGGAAATGTGCTCCCACTTCCACTTCGGTATCTCCAAGCTCCTCAATTCGCCGCCAGGTCTCTGTCTCTCTGCCTTAACCTGCTGGCAGATCAGACACCTCTTCACAAAAGCGACGACATCAGACTTCATTCTCTTCCACCAAAACTGACCACGCAGATCTCTGTACATCTTCTTCCCGCCTGGGTGGATGCTAAGTCTGCTACTGTGAGCTCGTTACAAGATCCCCTTACGCAACTCCGGCGTACTCGGAACTACCCAGCGGTTACCCAATCTCAAAGATCCGTCGTCGGCCACTCTGAACTTCGTCGGCTGACCAAGATGCACTATAGACAACCATCTCTGAACCTCAGCATCTTACCTCTGAGCTCTCCTGATACTCTCAAAGATATCTGGCTCAGCTAGCAAAGTCGATACATACACAGGTGATGCATCAATGCCAAAGTCATAGCCCAGATGGCAATAGGAGGTCATCATAGCCGACAAATGAATGACGTCCTCAGCAGAACTCCTCACTTTCCGGCTCAAAGCGTCTGCTGTCAAATTGGCTTTCCCCGGATGGTACTCTATCTCGCAATCATAGTCCTTGAGTAGGTCCATCCATCTCCTCTGCCTCATGTTCAGCTCCGCCTGAGTGAATAGAAACTTGAGGCTCTTGTGATCCGTGTAGATGGTAAACGACGTACCATACAAATAATGCCTCCAGATCTTCAGGGCAAAGATGATAGCCGCCAATTCCAAGTCATGAACTGGATATCTGATCTCATGCGGCTTCAACTGCCTCGATGCATAAGCTACCACATGCTTATCTTGCATCAGAACACACCCAAGGCCCTGAAGCGATGCATTAGTATACAGAACAAATCTGGAGTTCTCCGTCGGGATCACTAACACTGGCGCCGTCGTCAACCGGTGTTTTAACTCCTGGAAGCTCTCCTCACATTCTTCTGACCAAAATAAAGGCACTCCTTTCTGAGTCAACTGAGTTAGCGGCTTGGCAATCTTCGAAAAGCCCTCAACAAAGCACCGATAATACCCGGCCAAACCAAGGAAACTCCGGATCTCAGGTACAGAAGTGGGGGCATCCCACTCCATCACAGCCTCAATCTTCTTCGGGTCTACAGATATCCCGCTGCTCGAAATGACATGCCCCAGAAACACTACACTGCTCAGCCAAAACTCGCACTTACTGAGCTTAGCATACAACTGATGCTCTCTGAGAATCTGAAGCACTGTCCTCAAGTGTTTCACATGATCTTCCTCGCTCCGGGAGTAGATAAGAATGTCGTCAATAAACACGATGACGAACTGATCAAGATACTGCTGAAACACTCTGTTCATCAGACTCATGAAGACTGCTGGAGCATTCGTCACACCGAACGGCATTACTAGGAACTCATAATGTCCATATCGGGTCCGGAACGCTGTCTTCTGCACATCTTCCTCTCTGACCCGAATCTGATGATACCCGGATCTCAAATCAATCTTACTATACACCCTGGTACCTTGCAACTGATCAAATAAGTCATCGATCCTTGGAAGAGGATACTTATTCTTCACTGTAGCCTTGTTCAGCTGCCGGTAATCGATGCACAGCCGCATCGAACCGTCCTTCTTCTTCACAAAGAGAACTGGTGCGCCCCATGGCGACACGCTGGGGCGTATATACCCCTTGTCCAAGAGATCCTGCAACTGTTCTTTCAACTCTCTCAACTCAGCCGGTGCCATCCTATAAGGTGCACGAGAGATAGCGAATGCCCCTGGCAACAACTCGATCCCAAATTCGACTTCCCTGGCCGGTGGAAATCCTGGGATCTCTTCTGGAAATACATCAGCAAATTCTGCCACAACTGGTACATCCTCAACCCTCAGTTCTTTACTCTTTCCAGACGTGTCCACGGCATAAATAAGATAGCCCGTGTGACAACGTTCCAACAACTGAGTCATCTTGATCGCTGAAATCAACGGAATCTTCGCACGAGACCCGTTGCCATAGAAAGTCCACTGACTGCCCAACTCAGGTCTGAACTTCACTGTCCTCTGTCGGCAATCTACCACTGCCTGATATCTGTTCAGAACATCAATACCCAAGATGCAGTCAAAGTCTGACATACCCAGCACAATCAAGTCTGATCTCAACTCGTTGCCCTCAAAATAAATGAGGCAGTCTGCCATAAACTGATCAGCAACAACATTTCTTCCAGTGGGTGTCGAGACTAGTAGAGGCGTGGGCAAATGAGACGTGCGCATATGGTGTCTTTCCACAAATCCCACAGACACAAAGGAATGGGAGGCACCTGTATCTATCAAAACAAAAGCAGGGTACGTAAATAAATGACACGTACCGGCAATCACCTCCTCTGGAGCTGCCTGAGCCTGCTCCCTGGTCAGTGCATATACTTGTCCCTGGGGTGGTCCCACTGTCTGACCTCCCGATGGACGAGGCCCAAACTGCTGCCTCTGCTGCACTGTCCTGTCCTCAAACCTTGGCCTGTTGCCCTGATACTCTGACTGGCCTCCCCTGGTGGGACAATACCGAGCAATGTGGCCCATCTTGCCACAGACATAACATGCAGGACACTTGTTTGAAGAATGTGGCCCTCCACAATTGTTGCACCTCGGCTCTCCCGGCCTATCCCCCTGTGAAGATCCTCGATTGGCCGACCAATTTCCTTTCTTGCCATCCTGTTTCTGGCCAAAGCATTTCTTTCCACCATACCGTGAAGATGAAGAGGCACCACGGGGTTTAAATGGCTCACCCCGAGGCCTCAAACTGTCACTAGTCTGCCTCTGTTGCGGTACTGGTGGTGGCATGGCATAAGCTCCCACTCCTAGCTCAGCAAGCTCCGCTCTTGTGAGAGCATCATCAAAAGAAGTTGGGTTATTGATGATAACCCGGTCATAGAGCTCCGGTCGCAGTCCTTTCATGAAATTTCTCATCTTGGCACGTCCATCAGAGGCAATATGGGGGACATACCTAAGTAGTGATGAGTACTGTGTGGCATAATCTGCCACTGTCATGTTCCCCTGCCTCAGACTTGTAAATTCATCCTCCTTTGTCTGTCTTGCTGCTGCGGAGAAGTATCGGTTCAAGAACCTGGTCCTGAAGAGCGTCCAGTCAATCACAGCACCCAGTGCTCTCATTTCCATTACTGTGCTCCTCCACCACATCAGAGGTTTCTTGGCTAATTGAAACTCCGCTAGCCTCAGCCAAGCCGTCACAGCACAAGGAGCCGATACAAAGATCTGCTCAAGTCTTTCTAACCACTCTTCAGCCTCTTCTCCGGACTCTGTCCCCTCAAACCGGGGCGGATGATAAGACAGAAACTGCGTCAAGCTAATCTCACCCGGTAGCAATAACTGAACTATTGGTTCCATCCCGACAGCCGGTGGAGGTAGAGGATTAGCCTGTCCAATACTCGCATTTACACTCCCAACATCTCCGACTTCCTCATTAGCAGCCATGCTGTAACACAAATGTTAACAACAATCCAAAGCAATATATATATATGTCGTTAGATAACAGGAGTGATATAAGCATGTTAGTATAACCAAATATACACCAATATGCACCACATGCATAAACATGCTTCAAATGTAAGCACCTAGCCAAACATGCTAAGGCTACCCTTCACTCGTTCCCGGGTTCTCTAACCACTGCTCTGATACCACTAATGTAAGGACCATAATCCTTAAGTGCGGAATCAAGGCATAATTAGGGCTAATAACAATGATCAGAGTATAATAAACAAGTGGAGTCTATGAGCTTAAGCATTTACATGCCAAAATAAAGGACTACCAAAAGGATTAATTACATTCCAGTCAATGAATGTGTTCACTATAGTTTTACGCTACTCCTAGAGTAGGCACTATACAAAAGAATCCTGTCCTTTCATCTACCAAAGATGCTCTTGAAGCTCATTGTCTCAACCCGTTCAAGCCCTTCTATCATGCCAAAAAGGTACCTACAAGGACAACCCCCAAACATGAGCAATAATAATCATTCATATTCAACACAATATGAAGATAAAGCGTAAATGCATAATCAATATGAAACACTTCCTGTTTCCCGTGCATTTCAATCGCTTCCCGTTTGGTTGTCCCTGTACCAGAACTCATGAGTATAATCAATAGATTATTTTTCAATGGCCAAAACATGTCATGACATCATATACCATCTCAACTGTACCACATATTGGTCACCATTCCCTAGTCTGTCCATCACAGTGTATTTTAATGCCCCTCGCTTATATTCATATGGGCGGCATAGGATAACCTCGCTACAATGGACATGCGGCGCTCCCACCCCTCGCTTCACAGAGAGCGGCAAATACCCTTTCCTCGCCCCATATGACAACCACGCTCAAATGTGACATGCGGCGCTCCCACCCCTCGCTTCACATTTAGCGGAACCAATACAAAAAGCGGCAAGCATTAAAATCATCAAAGGATGACCACGACTCATGGGATGTGCATCCAATAATCATAATATGCATCTAACATCAATATGCATAAATTACCATGTATATGCATCCACAATGCAATACCTCATATGGCATAAATCAACATGTATATGCATCCACAATGCAATACCACATATATACTCGCATCCACAATGCATAAACAATGAGTATATAAAATACATGTTACCGTTGGGTGCCCGTACGTCCACTACGTACCTTTCCAAAATGTGGAATGTGGTTGGACCTCAATTCCTTGGCTGCGTTGCCACCTGGGTTGGTTCTACATATTCACAAATACCAATATTAGAACCCAATAATAGTCCAATACCAAAAATCCCACAAAAATAATCAAAAACACCATTTTTGGTGTCTCGCGATCGATCGCCATCAAGCCCCGATCGATCGCGAGAACACACTGCCTCGCCCAACAAAATTGCACAATCCGCGATCGATCGCGGAGCTAGCGCCGATCGATCGCGGCCTCGCCGATCGATCGCGCCAAGCTCGCGATCGATCGCTGAGGCTCTCTGCCTCAGCACTGCTGCTCGCGATCGATCGCGAGAAAAACGCCGATCGATCGCCGAGCTGCGGGCATGCGGGGTTTGGGCACTATTCACCCATCTTCAACCCCATCTCATACACACCCACATACACCAACATTAACCAAACCCAACAACTCAAAACCACCCATAAACATCAACATAAACCCATATAAACAACATCCAACCAAAACACTACCAAAATCACAACACCCAACACAAACCCATTTTAAACCCTTCAAAACCAACCAAACTCAAATAAAACCTTACAAAATTAAAACATGAGGTACCCATACCTCTTGGGGATCTCAAATCACCCAACAATCTTCCACAAATCAAAGTTTGTAAGGACTACTCTTCACCCCAAAGGTGGAACTCGAAATTAAGGGGAAGGGAAGGGTTTGGGTGTGATATTTGGTAAAGTAAGAGTGAGGGATGTAAAGTGGGGTTTGGGTATTAAAATGTGAGGTAATTTAAAATGATACCAAAATAATTCCATGGTGTATAAAACACCCCAACATGATATTTTTCAAAGCATTTACTCAAAATGCACCATAATATCAATTAACACATGATTTCCAATTAATTGCTAACCAAGGCAAATAAATCATGCTTCCAATAATATTTACCCAACATGCACCACATGCACCCTAAAATGCAACCCCGGGTCATCCTAACCACATGACCATGCATTTCCACATAAGGTAAATAAATCCCAACACATAATCAATTACCACATAATTAATCATGTAACCACAATTTAAGCCAAATAGCAATTAACCATTTCGGGGATGTCACATGATCCAATAAGTACACAAGCTAGAGGTGGTTTTCAATACTTTGTTACATTTACTGATGACCTCAGTAGATATGTGTATGCGTACCTAATGAAGCATAAGCACGAAACCTTTGAAAAGTTCAAAGATTTCAAGAATGAAGTACAAAACCAACTTGGCAAAAGTATAAAAATCATTCGATCAGATCGAGGAGGTGAATACTTAAGCCAAGAGTTTCATGACTATCTAAAGGAGTGTGGGATAGTCCCACAACTCACTCCTCCGTATACTCCACAATGGAATGGTGTATCCGAGAGGAGAAATCGAACCTTGTTGGACATGGTTAGATCAACGATGAGTCATGCAGATCTTCCGATATCGTTTTGGGGACATGCTCTAGAAACAACGATTTTCTTACTGAATCGTGTTCCATCTAAATCAGTGGAAAAGACACCATATGAGATATGGACTGGGAAGCGTCCTAGTATGTCTTTTATGAAGATTTGGGGTTGTGAGGCTTTCGTTAGACGTCATGCCACTAACAAACTTGGACCCAAATCTGATAAGTGTTTATTTGTGGGGTATCCTAAGGAAACGAAAGGATACTATTTCTATTATCCCACCGAGAACAAAGTAGTTGTTGCTCGGACTGGTGTATTTCTTGAAAGAGAATTTATTTCTAGAAAAACCAGTGGGAGAAAAATAGAACTTAGTGAAGTTCAACCACAATAAAACACTGAACCTGAGATTGAGATGGAAACAGAGCAGGCACCGCAAGCTGTTGTGGAAGAAGCACCTGCTCAAGAGACACAAGCCCAGCGTAGGTCTGTAAGAGAACACCGGGAGCCACAGAGATATGGATTTCTTGTGACTCAACAAGGTGACTTACTACTTATTGATGAGGATGAGCCGTCATCTTATCAACAAGCTATAATGGGCAATGATTCTGAGAAATGGCAAGAGGCCATGAAATCTGAGATGGAATCCATGTATGCAAACCAAGTATGGACTTTGGTTGATCCACCTGAAGGGGTACGACCCATAGAGTGCAAATGGATTTTCAAGAAAAAAACCGATATGGATGGTAACGTACAAACCTATAAAGGTCGGCTGGTTGCAAAAGGATTCAAACAAATTCATGGTATTGACTATGATGAAACCTTTTCTCTAGTGGCCATGGTTAAATCCATAAGGATCTTACTTGCAATAGCTGCATTTCATGATTATGAAATCTGGCAGATGGATGTCAAAACAGCTTTCCTTAATGGAAATCTGCTCGAGGATGTGTACATGACACAGCCCGAGGGTTTTGTAGATCCAAAGGATGCTGGAAAGATATGCAAGCTACAACGATCCATTTATGGATTGAAGCAAGCTTCTCGGAGTTGGAATCTTCGTTTTGATGATGCAATCAAAGAGTTTGGTTTTATCAAAAATGAAGATGAACCTTGTGTCTACAAGAAGGTAAGTGGGAGCGTAATCATTTTCCTAGTGTTGTATGTAGACGACATACTTCTTATTGGAAATGATATCCCTGCCTTGCAATCTGTAAAGATTTGGCTAGGGAACTGCTTTTCGATGAAAGACTTAGGAGAAGCCACCTATGTATTAGGAATCAAGATCTATAGAGATAGATCGAGAAGGCTTCTTGGTCTAAGTCAAAGTACATACATAGACAAGGTGCTTAAAAGGTTTAGCATGCAAGAATCAAAGAAAGGATTCGTGCCTATGACGCATGGCATTTATCTCTCAAAGGAACAGTGTCCTTCAACACCAGATGAGAGACAACGCATGAGTAAGATTCCATATGCATCAGCCATTGGATCTATCATGTATGCCATGATATGTACTCGTCCCGATGTATCGTATGCTTTGAGCATGACGAGCAGATATCAAGTTGATCCAGGTGAAGGTCACTGGATTGCTGTCAAGAACATCCTAAAGTACTTGAGAAGGACTAAGGATACATTCTTGATTTATGGAGGTGAGGAAGAGCTCAATGTAATGGGTTACACTGATGCAAGCTTCCAAACTGACAGAGATGATTTTCGATCGCAATCTGGATATGTGTATTGCCTAAATGGAGGTGCTGTTAGCTGGAAGAGTTCAAAGCAAGAAACAGTAGCCGATTCTACAACGGAAGCTGAGTATATTGCTGTCTCGGATGCAGCAAAGGAAGCGGTTTGGATGAGGAAGTTCATTTCTGAACTTGGAGTGGTGCCTAGCATTAAAGATCCGATAGAACTCTATTGTGACAACAATGGAGTGATCGCATTGGCTAAGGAACCAAGATCTCACCAAAGATCCAAGCACATACTTAGGCGTTTCCATTTCATTCGAGAAATCGTTGAAAGGGGAGATGTTAAAATATGCAAAGTACCAACAGGTGATAATGTATCTGACCCATTGACGAAGCCACTGTCACAGCAGAAGCATGATCGTCATACTAGATCTCTAGGCATTAGGTATATGTATGAGTGGTCTTAGTGCAAGTGGGAGATTTGTTGGGATATGCCCTAAGACTAATCATTAGATGATTGTTTTGACATACAATGTTTATGATTTTATGAATGGCAATTCATTATTATATATTATTCTTTTAACTGTGCAATGTGAATTAATATATATTTTAATGTCCTTAGAATAATATTGTATTATTCTTAAAGATGTCCCTAGTCAAGTATTATCATGAATAGGGATAATGATAATACGTAGAGACTAGTATGTGTTGATCGATGAATTGTTCATTGATATGAGATATCAAATCAACATATGGGTACATGTTAGAGAACGATGTACTGGACAGACCCACCATGAGAATGCAACATGGATAGTTATATGATCGTCATATGCAATTCTCATAGTGATAATAATGTATGTAATCCTTACGACTTGTGATCATCAGAGATCCCAACATAAGGAGTTATGTATCTTGATATCGTCAAATGTTACCCGTAACAGGGTAATCTATAAAGGCGACTATTGGATACACTACGAATTATGTAGAGGGATGTTGACCGATCGAGATAGGATTTGTCCCTCCTATATAACAGGAGATGTGTTTGGCCCTTGATCAAGTGAGAACTAAAATGCATGGCCATGCTCGAATGAGTCGATATGAGATATCGAGCTTATTCGTTTATTCTAGTTCTACTTGTGGATCAAGAAATAGAGATTGAATATACGAGTATGACTATTCCATGACTCGTGTTCAATCTAAACACAAAGGACAAAGGGATTAAGCTACATGGTTAATATTATCACAAGTTCTAAAGGTTATGTCGAGTCATTGACATTCTTGTAATTTGGGTAGCCTCGATGTGTTGCTAGACACCGCTCCTTGCTTGCGACATAAAATGAGATTTTATGTCACTGCCAACATTACAAGATCCTATTGGGTCGCACAAAAGATTAAATCGATAAGGGAAATTAAATTCATTGGATGAATTAATTAATTAAGAAGAGTCTTAATTAAGTGATTAAAAGGTTTTAATTAAATCATGGGTTTGGGCCCATAAGACTTTAAGAAAGTCTTGAACCTTAATTAAAAGCCTTATATTATAAATACATGGTTTTGATTAATTGTTAATCATACTTTTATATCATAGCTTGATATCAAAACCTAGCCACACAAGAGCTCCACTCGGCCGCCTCTTCCTTCACCCCTCACGGCCGCCGTCGGTTGTAGTTAGGGTTTTGGTTGGCCGTCGTCGATCGGTTTTGAACCGGGAGTTCAGTTTTGGTTCAAGAATAAGTCTAGCAACTTGTTCTTGAACATCCTTTTTCGATTTGATCGTGTGGATACCGTTGAGGCAAGACCTTGGAGGTGTTGCTCGTGACTCGGGATCGTTGGACGTATAGCACCGTGGAATCTGCTCAAACACGCTACAAGGGTGAGACTTTTGTAAACCTTTATCCGATATGAAATCCTATGTATAGATCCATTGTTCTAGTAATCCATAAATTTTATTCCGCTGCGTTGTATGCTCTAAGGATTACTTACAATTAGCGGTGTAATATCCCTCGCTTAAGCGACAAATATTCTTCATCGCGATGGTATGACAGCGGCGCCACCACTCCTCGTTTTATCATGACATCGGAAATACCCCTAGCTTCGACATATTAGCGGCATAATATCCCTCACAATAGTAATATGACAGCGGAATTATCATTCGCTTCGACATATTTGCGGCAAATATTCTTCATCGCTATAATATGACAGCGGCAAGTATTCACATCGCTACGCCATATATGCAACCGCAATGCATAATCCATATCCCAAAAAAAAAAAACATTGCCATGAGCGTATTTCAATGCACCTCGGTTCAAATGTGACATGCGGAATTTACCATCGCTTCAACATTTAGCGGCAAAGCATTAAAATCATCACTCCAATATATATGCAACCGTAATGCATAATCCATGTCTCATAAGACCCTGCAACCACCATGGTTAGCAACAACATATTCCAAATATGAACACATATCATAAACGCACATAAGCAATATAGCTGTGCCACACAACACTAACTAATATCATGCATAAGTATGTGTTTCTCATTCCCATTAACATGTTCTTAGGCCCTCAATAGCCCCAAAGAGCAAACCACTGCTCTGATATCCACTAATGTAAGGACCCCCGTGCCCTTAACCCATTATTAGTGTATTAGTCCATGCCATTAGTGCATACAATCATATTATCATGGAAGAAACCACATGCAAGCATAGCATCATATACCATCTATAAAATTTCTTGCATTAGAACCCCATAATGTTCGACTTCCCCAACCAAAACCACTTTCATAGTATGCACCCTAACAATACACTAATATACTCTCAGTTCATTTAGCTATTCCGTATTTAATTGCATGCAAACAAATAAATGAAGAGAGAAAAGCCATTGCTCATTTATACATTCCATATACACGTAATAACGTACTCACATGAGAGCACCCAATGAATAAACGTGTATCTAATGTATAAGATACTCTATCGAATGCGGCTATTGGTACTTCGATCCTGGAAGCACCTCCCATGCACTGCTCGATCTCGACTCTGGAGCTACGTGCTTAATCAACCATCTTTGGTACTTCAATCCTGGAAGTACCTCAATCAACAGCCCGAGCTCAACTCCAAAGCCACCGCTGCACCTGTATCACCTACCCCAACAGATAACAGGCCCACAAGGGGTGAGCATACCAATACCATCAGTCCAATAATCATAATATTGCAGTTCATAATTTAGAGAATGTAAATGCTATGAATTTAAATGATACTCCCTGGATGGTATCATCCTCATCCGGGATCCCCTGTATTGTCCCTGTTCTCAAAATAACAAAACAATAAATTCTCAAAGATATTTGATCATCTCATTGATAAACTAAAACCAATCCTACTATACCAGTTCCACAATCAAATATGGTTAAATCATCAAATTGAGTACCACATATATCACATATATCTAGCCAAAGATTCCATAGTTCCATTTCATAGCTCGCTCTACGATAGAGGCATTTTAACCCCACGCACGCTCAATAATAGCGGTGTCGTAACCGATGGTCGCTCAACGGTGACAACATCTCAATCATTGCTCGCTTAAAAGTGGCACCATATGATTCCCAATGTATGTTCATTCATCATAGTTACCATATACCATGCATTTCAATATCCATTTATTGTAGATGCCACATACCATGTATTTCAATACTCGTTTATTGCAAATACCATATATCATGCATTTCACAGTTGCAATATTGTAACAGGCTATGCTCGTACGTTATACGTATCTTATAATTCTGTAGTTCAAGTCCAACCTTGCCTGAGTCCCACGACCCGATGAGTTAAGTGCTAACATGCAAATAACTCCCAATTAAACATAGGCATGCAATCGCGTGCCCAAGCACGTTCACAACTTCCAAACCTATCGTCCATCCATGACGATTACCAAAATAAAAGCCCCTGGCTAAGCATGCATAATACCCAAAATATTCCATTTTATAAGTTTAAAAGATAGCCAAAAACTCAACCAAGAATTCCGTTTTATTAAACTTTGGCTCCAACCAATCCATTTAAAAGTATAGCATTCCCATTGGAATGTAGACATTGCCCCGGAAATCGGCTAATTAAACCCGTTACCGAAATCCCAACCTTTTGCCAAAGTTTGGAAAAAACACCACACTTCGAGCCGCGATCGATCGCCGCTTTTGTCGCGATCGATCGCGCGCACCCGCTGCCAAACAGAAACATCTCGCGATCGATCGCCAATCACCTCGTGATCGATCGCCGAGACTTGGCGATCGATCGCCAGCACTATACATCTTCATCAATTTTACAGCTGCTCGTCGCGATCGATCGGCGCTCCTCGGCGATCGATCGCGACCTGCGATTTTCCGAAAAACTCGAGCTTCCATGGTGTTTTTGACACCCAAACTCAAAACCAACACCCCTAACTTCCTCAAAACCTCCAATACACCATTTAAAATCAATAAAAACTCCAAAAACTCAACTTTGGATTTTAACCAAAAATCCCCAAATTCCATAACCAACTCAAAACTCAACCAAACTCAACAATACCACTACCAAATCGAAGACAAAGGTGAGGGGAAGATTAATACCTGATTAACTTCGAGAAAACCGGCTCCCGAGCCAAGCTACCAGCGATTTTCCTCCAAGGGAAGAAGAGGGGAAATGGGGGGGGGGGGGGAGGGAAGGTTAGGCGCAGAGAGAGGGGAGAGAGAGGAGGGATCTGTGCCAAATGACGAAAAACCGAGTCTAACTGGTATATATAGTACCAAAACTTGAAAACACCAATCCTCCCATAAATACATCATGACTCATTAAAAATTATCTGTTTTCAATAATAACCTCCCAATCTCAAATGCCATTCTCCGGACCCCAAATCGCACCAAAGACCAAATTGCAAGGTTATCACCACGACGAGAATACAATCTCATCCCTTGGATCCAATGACTCCAAATACCGGATTTAAAATCCACGGGAGTCCCAAAACTGCAATTAATTCATAATTGCCACAAATAAAATCCTTAAAGGATCATTACCACACCGAGATTAACACCGTTAATCCCCGGGCATCACAGGTAGTGGGGTAAATTTAGCTGAATCGGGGTTTTACAAAAAGTTGTATTGCTCAAAGTCTTATAGTGAACCCTTCCTTGATTGGAAGAAGGGGAGACAGAAACATATCTCGTCTTCTTACATTTCGTACTACCTTGCATTTCATAGCCATCAACCGTTCTTACTAGCTAAGAACAGACCGTTTCCGCACTTTCATTTCAGTGGTCTGTTCTGCTTAAGTACTGGTTAAGAAACAGATTTCATTTACTAACCTGAGTGAAATCAATAAGAGTTAATTTTTGGAGGAGTGTTCATTCATCCTCCCCCCTCTAAACACTCTCGTCCGATCCTAACAAGTGGTATCAGAGCAGGCGTTCTTAATCAAGAGAATACTTGGACTGATGGCATCCTTCAACAAGATTCACATGTTCTCAAAAGAAGATTATGATGATTGGAGAATCAGAATGCAAGCTCACCTGGCAGCTCAGGATGATGATATGTGGTACGTCATTACAGACGGACCAATGAAAATCTTAAAAGTGAATCATGCACTAGGATGGTCAAGTGGCAAACCTCAAATGATCGAGAAATAAAGGGCTACATGGACAAATGAAGAAAGAAAGAAAACCAATCTAGACAATGTAGCCAAGGACATCCTGTTCAAGACCTTGGACAAGAACATGTTCAGCAAGATTAAGATGTGCTCCACTGCCAAAGAAATTTGGGAGAAGATTGCACAGCTCTGTGAAGGGAACGACCAGACAAAGGAAAACAAGCTGACCGTAGCTCTACAAAAATTTGAGAGCATAAAGATGAAGCTTAGAGAAACTCTAAACGAGTTTGATGAACGAGTTACTGGCATCATCAATGAACTGAACGGTCTAGGCAAGGACTATTCCAACAGAGAGATTGCTCTGAAGGTGATAAGAGCATTGCCAAAGGAATGGGATGTCAAGACGATTGCCATGAGGGAGTCTAAAGATCTGAACAAGGTCAAACTCCATGATTTGTTCGCTGATCTTAAGGCGTACGAGTTTGAGCTGACCACCAGAGGTAAAGCAGAGTCATCCACCTCTTAGCCAAACAAGGCACTTGCAGCCATTCCAGACCAGTCCACCCCTTCCACAGACCGATCTATCGAACAGATAAGTAATGATGCTATGTCATTATTTATCAAAAATTTGGTAAATTCATGTCGAAGAATAAAAGGAATTTTAAACCTTCTCATCAGTATAAATCAAGAAAAGATGATACTGTTAACGATCAGGTTTGCTACAATTGTGGTAAGACCGGACATTTTATTGCAGATTGCACCAGGCCGAGGAAAGATGAAAGAAAAGAAAGGCATCGTGATGACAAGAAAAGAAGCATTACAAAGATCGAAAAAGTCATCACGGAAAGGCTCAAAAGGTTCTGGTAGCAGAGGAAGGTAACATCAAGTGGGCTCAGACTGACTCAGAATCAGAGAGCTCAGAATATTCACCAAGTGAAAGCGATGAGAAAATCCAATGCCTAATGACAGACGAGGAGACGAGTCAGAAAGATGAGGCATTCGACTTTGACTCAAATGAATTCACACGAGAAGAGCTTGTGTCTGCACTATAAGACACGGCTAGTGAATACAGAATATTAACTGAATCGTTTGAGAAAATTAAAGCTGAAGCCAAAGATCAAACAGACAAGCATATCAAACCAAGCTGTTCCAAGCTAGGTGAATGCAACAGTCTGAAGATCGAGCTGGATAAGCTGGAAATCTCTTATGAACAGTTCCATGAAGAAAATCAGAGAATTAGCACACAAAATGCTAAACTTTCTCACATTCAAAACATGGACAAAATCAAGAGCGTCATTGGAAGAGTTGCAAGAGGTACAAAGAAGTGTCGGTGACATCACCGACATAGGCTTTGAATCTGAGTTATTGCTGGAAAAGTACAAAATCAAACAAATGACCTTTGATAGATCCAGCACAATATATGAATCCAAAGTGCCTACAATTCAAACGGGAATCTCCTTCAAGGATAAATGTTATGCCTCGATATGACGTATACGTGTTGGCTATGATTTGGTGTAATTACGTATGAAGTACGGTATGCTGTGGACTTGAGTTCGGGTGGAACCGAGTATGATATGAATATGAATTTTTTGTATATTATGAAATGACACCAAATGGAGAGTAATATTAGACTTGGTATAATTTGTCAATGACATATGAGAAGTATAGTAGAGATGGGGACTAGTAGAGAGGGGGGGGGGGGGGGGGTGACTTGTTGTTCATTAAGTCATCAACTTGTAGTGTAATATAAATCTACATGGTTGTGAATTAGATAGTAATAAACCTTGCATAGCAAGTAAACATGAATTTGAGAAGAGTTGCATTTACATTTGAGTTGCATTTGGTGAGTTTGGTGAGTATATAAAGCATAGTTTCAGATTTGAAACACATAATCCACCAAAACACACCTAGTAAATCTCTACAGAAGCTCCTCTCTAAACCCTTAGTGGTTCTTGCATCTTTTACTTGGATTTCATTTGGTGATCAAGCTAGAAAGTTGAGAGAAGTGATTTCATATCTTCTTGGTAAGAATTTAATAGCATGTGATGTATTTGTACTTAGTTGATGGAAATTTGAAGCATGGTCATTATTCTTCTATGACTTGAATTGAAACTTGTTACATGTAAAGGAATGATTGGAACTATGCTAGAAAGATGTTTATATAATGCTAGGTATTGTGGTGAGCAAAGTTCCATGATTGGAATTGAGTTGTAGAAGGAGAACCAAGAAAAGAAGTAGAAAATCGCCATGGTTTTTCAGAAAACAGAGGAGGCGATCGATCGCTATGTTTGAGGCAATCGATCGCCTGTGGCTAGACATGAGAATGGCTGTGCTTGAGCGATCGATCGCTTCAAGTAGGCAATCGATCGCTTCAAGGCATAATGTTTTCCAAAGGGGTAGGCGACCGATCGCGTGAAATTAGGAGATCGATCGCCTATGACCAAATCTTTAGGCGATCGATCGCGTCAAAACATGAGATTGATCGCCAGGGTCCAGATTTGAAAAATGTTATATTTTTTTTAGAATTTGAATTTGAAGCCTATTGTAACATGTTATATAGTACATATTGTTGTAGCATCATCACAGGGGACGGGGCAACGAGGCGGTTAGACATTGACGCCTAATTGACATCGTTTGTGTCGCAGAACAGGTTCGTTTTGATGTACGAGTATATGATATTGTTGTGATGATGATGTGAGCATGGTATCATATGATTATTGACATCATATGCATGTGCATTCATGATATTATATTGTTGAGAGGGATGCCACGATAGATGTGTAGCGTATGCTTTGGCTGAGATCGGTGCCACGATAGATATGCCAGTGTTGGGTAAATGCTTTGGCTGGGATTGTTGCCACGATAGGTATGCTTCATATGCTTTGGCATGAGAGATATACGCTGTTGGGTATATGCTCTGGCTGTTATAACTTGTTAGGATGATACTATGATATGTGCTGCTAATATGAAGATGTGAGAGGGTTCCACTGACGTATTGAGCTGAGATAGACATATCATATTGGCCTGGTTATAACAGGATGAGGAATGAGACATGTCATGACATAATTGCATTTGATGGTGCATGATACAGGGCAATCATATTTGTTATTCATAGTGATTTATCGTTTATGTGTTTAATGATATCACACTGGGATGGTTGTTTATCTGTACTCATAATGTGTGATTGTTTCTGTAGGGACTCATAGACGTGGGAGGACGGGATTGTGAGTCTATTCCGCTGCGAGCTGAACCAGTGCTTAGGAGTTTTGGTCTAGGTTGTTTTGTTGTATATATGATGTATTTAAGGACATGGTTTTTGTCAACTTGTAATAACCTATATAACTAAACTCTTAATCAGTGTATGTTTTACTTAATTCTGACTCACGTATGTTTAAATGAACTGATACATAACGGATTAAGTAACGAGGACCCCACATTAGTGGTATCAGAGCAGTGGTTTGAGAACGGGGGTAAACAAGGGTAGATGAAGTGTATTAGGGAGTTGCCTAATCACTTGAAAGCATGTTATGAGTCATGATAGGATGTTATACTGACATGATTTATATATTTCTTGTTGTTGGTAACCTTAATTTGCAGTAATGGCAGACAGAGTACCACACGATGAGGTTGGGGATGCCATGAGTGGCAATGCTAGTGTTGGATTGGCGCCTGTGCCACCACCACCATTTGGGCAAGGGCCAGTAGAACAGGTACTGTTACCTGGGGAGTTGACTTTGACACATTTTTGAGTTATAAGCCACCTCTCTTTGAGGGTACGGAATCAGGGGAACAAGCAGAGGAATGGTTGGAACGGATTGAACAGATCTTTGTGTCAGCGCCATGTACCAAATCCGCCTGGATACGTTTGGCAGAATTCCAGTTGGCAAAGAAAGCCATGATGTGGTGGAAAGCCACATTGATTGAGCTGAGAGCTCAAGGACAGACAGTGAATTGGGATGTGTTCAGAACTAGGTTTCTTGATCACTATTTCTCTGTTGCTGCAAGGCAGAGGAAAGAAGATGAATTCACAAATTTGAGACAGGGGTCAATGACAGTGTCTGATTATGCGGTACAGTATTCTTCATTGCTACGGTATGTACCACATATCGCTGCAAATACTAAGGCAAAGATCAAACAGTTTGTGAAGGGCTTGAGGCCTGAATTGTTTGATAGGGTAATTTCCAATAACCCTACATCATATGAAGAAGCATTGACTAGAGCCGAGATGGCTGAGATTGTAGTTGGAGTGTACAAGGATGTAGGAAAATCCCAACACCTACATCAGAAAGTATGAGACCTAGAGGAGATGTGATGACCTGAGATTAGGGATGTTAATCTCGGAGTATTAATAACCCCTAAAGTTGTTTTACGTGGCGACATGGAGTTTAATCGAGGTGTTGGGCCCTCCGGGCTCGTCTATTTGAGTAATTGGGATCGTTGGATCCCGAGGTTGAGATCGTATTCTCATTTCGGTGAAAACCTGTGAGTTGGGGTTTTAGTGTGACTCAGAATCTCGGGTGCTTGGTGTGGGCACCGGTAGGGGGTTTTTGAGTTAGAGAGAGAGTTTTTGAAAACAGATGATTTTTAATGAATCATGATGTAATTGTGGGGATATTAGTATTTCGGGGTATTTTTGCTATAAATACCAGTTAAACCCGAGATTTTAATTATCGGAACCATTTCAGCACCTCATTTCTCTCTCCATCCGCGCGCCCCTTTCCCGATCCCCTTTGACCCCCGCGCGTAAAAGTCGTCGGCCAGCCGCCGTCCGGCCGCCGTTGGGCGCGTGCCACCCGCCGTTGGAATCGCCTCTTCCGGGCGCTTCTATACATACCAACAATTCGAAGTTTCGTCGAGAATCGAGCTCGGATTTCTACAGAAAGCGTAGGGTTCAGATTTGGATTTCTGTCCGATTTTTGGGGCGCGATTTTGGTATGTTTTTGGCACGATTTTCCTGATGTTTTTGGGGCGTTTTTAAGCTGGTTTTGAGTCGATTATTTCAGACTTTTTGGTTTGAAATTATTGGTTAAGTTTGGTTCGAATTTTCAGCTCGATTTTGGGAGTTAGGGTTCGAAAATTTGGATTTTTGGCATGAGGATGATGATTCTTGTTGTTATTCGATTAATTCATGTTTAAATGCATCATGATGCTTGATTGTGTTCGAAATTGAGGAATTGGATTTGAAGTTAGGGCTTGAATTCGAATTTTGGGGGTTTTGGCATGTGGGGCGATTATTGTTGTTGTTAATTGATTAATTCATGTGTTAGATGAATTATGGTGATTATTCGGGTTTGATTTGTGTTGGTTGGGTTCGAATTATTGAAGATGTTCTTAGGCAATTTTTCGATATGCCGCATTCGTTTTCCCTCCCTGCATGTACCCTGCCCCGGGTCTTTTAGATGTTTAATTGTCGTGTGTCGACAATATTTTGAGGGTTATGGATGTGCTTGAGCATGGGTTGCATGTTCGTAAATAATTGTGAATTATTTATCGTGTTAGCACATCGTTCCTCAGGGCATGGAACTCGAGCAAGGTTTGGCTCGGACTTCGAGGATTGAAGGTACGTTTAGCGTACGAGCATAGTTTAAATGATGTTTTACAAGTATGATGCATGATCTAAAATACATGAAATGCTTTGCTATGATGGTATCGGGACTTGGTTACGATATGTTGTTTCACATGGTGGAATGCTCAGTGCCGCTATGAAGCGAGCCAATGATGAGGTGTGGTTGCTACGGAGCAAACACCCATAGTATGACGTTACCTTGAAGTAAGAAATGAAAATGTGGTATTTGATTAGATATCTAGGATATCTGTATTTTATTCCCTATTGGTAATAATAGGAACAGAGACGTAGTTAATCAGAGAAGTGATTAACCAGTATCGGAAGTTAAGGAAATACCAACATGATATCTAGAATTATGATAATTGCTAGATTAAGTAAGATGTTGTGAAAAGATGTTACGAAACGATGTTATGAAAAGATATTATGAAACGATGTTATGAAAAGATGTTATGAAACGATGTTATGAAATGATGTTATGAAATGTTGCTAATCATTGCTAGATAAAGTAAGATGTTATGAAAGGTTGCTAATTTGAAACTGACTAGGGTTAACCAATGTGATGATTAACTGCATATTCAGGATTTGATGATTTATCTGTTTTGAGAACAGGGTTATTACAGGGGTACGCTATGATGAGGATGATACCATCCAGGAAGTATCACATATGTTCCACAATATTTACATTTTCGTAAATTATGTATTATGTCATTATGATTATGAAATTGTGGAATTGGTATGCTCACCCCGTTGGGGGCTGTCTCTGTTGGGGCAGGTGAACAGGTACATCGATGGCTTTGGAGATGAGCTCGAGCTGTTGATTGGATGTACTCACAGGATCGTGGTACCAGGGCTTGATGGAGCACGGTATCGTATAGAGTACTTATATACCCATGAGAGTTATATACATATTCATGATGCTCGCATGTGAGCAAGATTACTTGTATATGCGTTGTATATAAAGGCATGAGCCTTCCTCTCTTTCATTATATGTTGCATGCAATTGTGGTAGAATTGCTAATGATATGAGAGTCATTAGTGTGTTATGTGGGGGTTGAAACCCACTTTGGTTGTCATATGTGTGGTGTCTTCCCTGGCTGGGAATTTACTTGATATTGCTGTTTTCTGATGAGTTTTATGTCTTCCCTGGCCGGGAATTATGTTATGCGTTGTGTTTTTATTTCGGGATAGCTCTATTTATGGGGAGACTCTGCCCAAATTTTTATAAAAGTCCACAATGTAAAAAGTGGTGTATTGGGCGAACCCTATGAGTCTGTTGTTGTTAGGATGATGAGCTTATAACACTGTATGTTAAAGAAAACTTTGTAATTGCCATTCAATGGTAAAGTATCATATGAGTTTCCCGAATGATTTTATGGAAAGCATGTGCCACACATAATGAATAATACACTAATCAAGGGTTAAGTATATGGGGTCCTTACATTAGTGGTATCAGAGCAGTGGTTGCTCATTGGGGCTGTTGAGGGCCTAGGAAGTTATTGATAGCACATATTTATGCATGATGGCATTAATGTTATACGATGACTAATTTTTTTATGTGCTTTTATGTTATGAAAAGTGGTATTGCTAACCATTGTGGTTGCAGGAATCGTGTGGAACACGATAGGATGGCATTAATAGCGATGTCTAACACCCTATATGCTACGTGCCAAGGAATCTGATTTTGGAAGAAAATCAGGGAAAAGAAAGATATGATGTATTGTCTGAGGACAGACTGGGTAGACAACCGACAGTAGAATACTTCGGTATGGTCTCAATTATTATTGAATATACTAATGCGTTTGTTCATGTAATGCCCAAGCAAGGAAGGTACGTAAGACGCATACGGGCATCGGACGGTAACACACTCCTAACTCTGACTATGCATTGAATGCATAAGTATTTATGATGTTTATGATGATGATGATTATGATGATTTTGATAAGTAAGTTTATGACGAATATGTTATGATGACGATGTTTATGACAAGTAAGTTTATGATGATGTGATACGATGTTATGATGTGGTAAGATGCCACGGGGTAAGATGCCCATATGGTAAGAGGCCATACTCCTATATTATGATCATACTATGATTGCATAAGAATTTACGATGCCATGATGATGTGTATAATGAATAAAAAATGATAAGATGTTTAAGATGATTTTATGATAAGTAAGTTCACAATGAAGATGATTTTATAATGAATAAAGATGACAAGATACTTATGATGATGTTATGATAAATGAAGATGATATGACGTTCACGATGACGATTATGATAAGTAATGATGATGTTAATACGATGTTTATAGAATGATATGATGTTTATAAGGTGGTAAGATGTCATAGGGTAAGATACCCATATGCATGAATATGAACCGGGGAAAAAGAAAAGAAGTTAATGAATAACTAGCAAGCTTACTCAACTATGATTTCGTACATTTACTGTTATATCTACAAGATGATGATGTTTATATGATGATGATGCTACAAGATGATAATGTATGTTTAACTATGTTACTTAGAATGGTTGAATGTCCGGTGGTCATTATGGGCAAGCGAGGAAGGTCTTGCCGCTCACATAGCTGATGAGCGATGGGGTACATCCGCTATCAAGGTGTAGCGATGGGTATCATCCGCTGATGAGCGATGGGGTACATCCGCTATCAAGGTGTAGCGACGGGTATCATCCGCTGAGCGATGGGGTACATCCGCTATCAAGGCATAGCGATGGGTATCATCCGCTGAATAAGAGATACATCCGCTATCAAGGCGTAGCGATGGGTATCATACGATGTGTTATGTCGAGCGAGGGGGCCAATTGTGCCGCTGTCATAATGGAACCCGGACAGTCCCATTTCTAATTAACATAGTTTGTTGTGAGTATATATGTGAATATGATGTGTATGATGATGTTTATGATGAGTAAAGATGATATGATGATTATGATGATGTTTATGATGATAGGATGCCTCATTCCGCTATTTTACGATGACTCATTCTTTTATGAGGATTGACGATGATTGATGCCGCCGGATATGATGATAGCGATGCCTCATTCCGCTATTTTACGATGACTCACTCTTCTATGAGGATTGGCGATGGTTTATGCCGCCGGATATGTTAATAGCGATGCCCCATTCCGCTATTATGTGGATTTACGATTACTTATTCTTCTATGAGGATTGGCGATGATTAGTGCCACCAGATATGTTGATAGCGATGCCTCTTTCCGCTGTTATGTAGACCATGATTCAGGCTCAGGTGTATAGCGAGGTTTCATGCCACTTATTATATGACGAGGTATCATGCCGTCGATTCTATAGCTATGTACTCAGCACGGGATTATGCCGCCTTCGAGCGATGAGTGCTGATTTTGCACTATTGTCGAGCGACGGAGACAGGTATGCCACTATCTTGTTAGCGATGAGGTATGAGATATTGCTATTCTATTAGCTTTATTATAGCTGGCATGCGTTGTTATACATGTTTTATTATGACTATTTTACTAGCATGATGATGGATGACATATGTTGATGTACATGGACCGTCACGAGTTGACTGGGTTGTTTAGATGTCATTGTTGACATGTATCGTCACTAGTTGACGATACCTTAGATGCCATGAGTGGGCATGTGTCGTCACGGGATGGCGATGACGATGGTTTAGGAGATGTCTTATTAGACATGCATCATCGTTACGATGAACATGCGTTGAGTATACGTTTTCAGTTGTATGCCTTGGGTGCCAGTGTCGGGTACAAGGTGGTGTGTGCGTCACCGATTAACGTGGCCCTTATACCGAGCGGGTTGCTCGAGGAATGGATGGACGCTCTGTACAAGTGATTGTACCGCAGAAATTGTTTGAGGGATCATATCACGAGTGGTGATACCGTTGGAATGGCTTTTTGGCCATGTAATTTGACGACAGGAGTAATCGTGGAGGAATTACTCGCTTTCTATTGATATGACGTGTGGTAGACATGGCCACACCACCCATGAGGATGTAAGATGGGTCCTAAGGGAGTAGGATCAGGTTATGTTAAGTACATGGGGACATTGGAGTGTCCAGGGTATATCAGCATTGGAGGAATGTTGGGTAAAGACCCACTACTCTATTGATTTTCTTCCCATGGTATGGTATGCCGTGCGGAAACGTCCATCTGATTGATAGGTTTGAGGTGAACCTAGTGAGGCAGCGACTAGTTTGTCTGCCGCGTGTGTGCAGCACCATGACGGGCTTGCTAGAGCCGTTATACTGCTCGTTGGACCCAAGTTTGGCAAATCGTAAAGTGATACGAGGTGGATTGTAGTGGACTCTGGTAGTCACCACGTCATTTGAAGTTGAGGTTGAGTATGCCTCACAGAAACGTATATATGTTTATGTTTAAATCTTGGGGAGACTTGTCTGGGACAGCTCATGACGTGAAGCACCAACGAGAGAGTCGTCAAGTCGTCGTTGATTCAATCTGAGAATCCATGTATTTGAGTTGCAATGATGCGACTGCTCCTTCGATAGAGGAGGTTTGAAAGTGGAAACCAGGTTTGTTATGTGTACACCGTGGAATACTAGTGTTTCCCTCGTAACGATGTATGTTGGACATCGTGAGTCATGATAAGAGATGTCAAGGAATGAAATCTACGATGGAATCAGGAGCAATTCGAATCCTTGCAGTTTCAGTTGACTAACTGCTTTTGGACTGTTAGCGTTGAGTGGTGCTGACGCTCTTTGACGTTATGATGGATTTGGAAGTCTGTTCCACTCCAGGGTTTGACACGAGGTCAACGTTCTCACGGTTGTTGTGTCATTCAGGATGCGTTCTTACTGGTTGTATTAGAACGAAGGATGACTGTCCGATCTACAGTCGTAAGTATAGGTTGTTTTTTTTCAGTCATGAGAGACTGACTTTTGGGATGACCCGCATCGAGGTACGTTTTGCCTCTTGAGTGATATGTTGGTTTTGTTATGTCGCTCTGTTTCAGAGTTTGAAGTGAGGTAAGTATTCTCGAGGTTTTTAAGACGATTTTGTTATGGTCAAGAATCGAGGTTCTGGCTTCATGTTGTTGTGTAGCCTGGGTGTTATGTGATACACCGGTGCTAATTTCGAGGACGAAATTCTTTTAGTGGGGGATATTGTGATGACCTGAGATTAGGGATGTTAATCTCGGAGTATTAATAACCCCTAAAGTTGTTTTACGTGGCGACATGGAGTTTAATCGAGGTGTTGGGCCCTCCGGGCTCGTCTATTTGAGTAATTGGGATCGTTGGATCCCGAGGTTGAGATCGTATTCTCATTTCGGTGAAAACCTGTGAGTTGGGGTTTTAGTGTGACTCAGAATCTCGGGTGCTTGGTGTGGGCACCGGTAGGGGGTTTTTGAGTTAGAGAGAGAGTTTTTGAAAACAGATGATTTTTAATGAATCATGATGTAATTGTGGGGATATTAGTATTTCGGGGTATTTTTGCTATAAATACCAGTTAAACCCGAGATTTTAATTATCGGAACCATTTCAGCACCTCATTTCTCTCTCCATCCGCGCGCCCCTTTCCCGATCCCCTTTGACCCCCGCGCGTAAAAGTCGTCGGCCAGCCGCCGTCCGGCCGCCGTTGGGCGCGTGCCACCCGCCGTTGGAATCGCCTCTTCCGGGCGCTTCTATACATACCAACAATTCGAAGTTTCGTCGAGAATCGAGCTCGGATTTCTACAGAAAGCGTAGGGTTCAGATTTGGATTTCTGTCCGATTTTTGGGGCGCGATTTTGGTATGTTTTTGGCACGATTTTCCTGATGTTTTTGGGGCGTTTTTAAGCTGGTTTTGAGTCGATTATTTCAGACTTTTTGGTTTGAAATTATTGGTTAAGTTTGGTTCGAATTTTCAGCTCGATTTTGGGAGTTAGGGTTCGAAAATTTGGATTTTTGGCATGAGGATGATGATTCTTGTTGTTATTCGATTAATTCATGTTTAAATGCATCATGATGCTTGATTGTGTTCGAAATTGAGGAATTGGATTTGAAGTTAGGGCTTGAATTCGAATTTTGGGGGTTTTGGCATGTGGGGCGATTATTGTTGTTGTTAATTGATTAATTCATGTGTTAGATGAATTATGGTGATTATTCGGGTTTGATTTGTGTTGGTTGGGTTCGAATTATTGAAGATGTTCTTAGGCAATTTTTCGATATGCCGCATTCGTTTTCCCTCCCTGCATGTACCCTGCCCCGGGTCTTTTAGATGTTTAATTGTCGTGTGTCGACAATATTTTGAGGGTTATGGATGTGCTTGAGCATGGGTTGCATGTTCGTAAATAATTGTGAATTATTTATCGTGTTAGCACATCGTTCCTCAGGGCATGGAACTCGAGCAAGGTTTGGCTCGGACTTCGAGGATTGAAGGTACGTTTAGCGTACGAGCATAGTTTAAATGATGTTTTACAAGTATGATGCATGATCTAAAATACATGAAATGCTTTGCTATGATGGTATCGGGACTTGGTTACGATATGTTGTTTCACATGGTGGAATGCTCAGTGCCGCTATGAAGCGAGCCAATGATGAGGTGTGGTTGCTACGGAGCAAACACCCATAGTATGACGTTACCTTGAAGTAAGAAATGAAAATGTGGTATTTGATTAGATATCTAGGATATCTGTATTTTATTCCCTATTGGTAATAATAGGAACAGAGACGTAGTTAATCAGAGAAGTGATTAACCAGTATCGGAAGTTAAGGAAATACCAACATGATATCTAGAATTATGATAATTGCTAGATTAAGTAAGATGTTGTGAAAAGATGTTACGAAACGATGTTATGAAAAGATATTATGAAACGATGTTATGAAAAGATGTTATGAAACGATGTTATGAAATGATGTTATGAAATGTTGCTAATCATTGCTAGATAAAGTAAGATGTTATGAAAGGTTGCTAATTTGAAACTGACTAGGGTTAACCAATGTGATGATTAACTGCATATTCAGGATTTGATGATTTATCTGTTTTGAGAACAGGGTTATTACAGGGGTACGCTATGATGAGGATGATACCATCCAGGAAGTATCACATATGTTCCACAATATTTACATTTTCGTAAATTATGTATTATGTCATTATGATTATGAAATTGTGGAATTGGTATGCTCACCCCGTTGGGGGCTGTCTCTGTTGGGGCAGGTGAACAGGTACATCGATGGCTTTGGAGATGAGCTCGAGCTGTTGATTGGATGTACTCACAGGATCGTGGTACCAGGGCTTGATGGAGCACGGTATCGTATAGAGTACTTATATACCCATGAGAGTTATATACATATTCATGATGCTCGCATGTGAGCAAGATTACTTGTATATGCGTTGTATATAAAGGCATGAGCCTTCCTCTCTTTCATTATATGTTGCATGCAATTGTGGTAGAATTGCTAATGATATGAGAGTCATTAGTGTGTTATGTGGGGGTTGAAACCCACTTTGGTTGTCATATGTGTGGTGTCTTCCCTGGCTGGGAATTTACTTGATATTGCTGTTTTCTGATGAGTTTTATGTCTTCCCTGGCCGGGAATTATGTTATGCGTTGTGTTTTTATTTCGGGATAGCTCTATTTATGGGGAGACTCTGCCCAAATTTTTATAAAAGTCCACAATGTAAAAAGTGGTGTATTGGGCGAACCCTATGAGTCTGTTGTTGTTAGGATGATGAGCTTATAACACTGTATGTTAAAGAAAACTTTGTAATTGCCATTCAATGGTAAAGTATCATATGAGTTTCCCGAATGATTTTATGGAAAGCATGTGCCACACATAATGAATAATACACTAATCAAGGGTTAAGTATATGGGGTCCTTACAGGAGAACCATTTAAATCATCACGAGGAGGTGTATCTTCCTATAGATTTAGTGAAAAGCGATTTACTATGCGAAAGGGTGGTGAACGAGGTACCAAGGGACAGTCCCAAGGTAGTAGTAGTAGCAGTGGTCGAGGATTACAATGTTTTAAATGTGGAGGGCCACATTTTAAAAGAGATTGTCCACAATTGGATACTCCGGTTTGTTTCCGATGTGGGAGGACAGGACACATGATCAGAGATTATCCTCAAGCTAGGGGACAACAGATGAGAGGAAATATATCAGAGAGTACAGTGCAGCAGAGACCACAAGGTATTCCACGGACTGGTGGAGGACAGAGAACAGGACCACCTCAGGCTCAGGTGTATGCACTGAATAAGGAGTAATCAGAGGCAGCTCCTGATGATGTGATTATGGGTAGTGTAGTTTATTTACTTATCCTGCTTTACTTTTGATTGATACTGGTGCATCACATTCATTTGTTGCACAAGCGTTTATTGACCGGTATCATATATGCTCGTCTCCACTGTTGATGCCTCTGTATGTCTCGACACCCATGGGAACTACTGTGATGGCTTGTCAGAGTGTGTCTGATTGTGTTATTCAGTTTGATACTGAGTATGAGATACCTGCTGATTTGATTGTGCTAGATATGATGGATTTAGATTGTATTTTGGGTATTGATGTGTTGAGCAGATATAAAACTGTTGTAGATTGTTGTCAGAAGATAGTGAGATTTCAGTCTGATACTAGAAATCAATGGATATTCTATGGACAAGGATCACGTGCTAAGATTCCATTGATATCTGCTCTTCGAATGTCTCGTTTGTTAGAACGTGGACATACGGGAGATGTGATATATGTTGTGGATGTCACAGATAAGAAAGTAGAATGAAGAGTCGAGGATATACCAGTGGTTGCAGAGTATGCAGATGTATTTCCAGATGAGATTCCTGGATTTCCACCAAGTCGAGAAGTAGACTTTGGTATTGAGTTAGTGCCTGGCACTTCTGCAATTTCACGAGCACCATATCGAATGGCACCTTCGGAATTGAGAGGGTTGAAAACTCAATTACAAGATCAATTGGACAAGGGGTACATACGTCCTAGTGAATCGGCTTGGGGTGCTCCGGTATTGTTTGTCAAGAAAAAGGATGGTTCAATGCGACTTTGCATTGACTATAGACAGTTGAACAAGGTAACTATAAAGAATAAATATCATCTTCCTCGTATTGATGATTTGTTTGATCAGCTACAGGGATCTATGATCTATTCTAAGATTGATTTGAGATCAGGTTATCATCAGATACGTGTGAGGGAAGGAGATGTACAGAAGACAGCATTTAGAACTTGCTATGGACATTATGAGTTTCTAGTAATGCCATTTGGTGTGACGAATGCTCCAGCTATCTTCATGAGCTTGATGAATCGAGTTTTCCAGGACTACCTTGATCAATTTGTCATTGTGTTCATTGATGATATATTGATCTATTCTCAGAGTGAAATCGAACATGTCCACCATTTGCATCTGGTGTTACAGTTATTGAGACAACATCAGTTATATGCCAAACTCAGTAAGTGCGAGTTTTGGTTGACCAGTGTAGGATTTCTGTGGCATGTGATTTCTAAAGATGGTATCTCAGTTGATCCGAGAAAGATAGAAGCGTTGTTGAATTGGTCATCACCTACCTCTGTGCCAGAAATTCGTAGTTTCTTGGGTTTGGCTGGATATTATAGACGGTTTGTTGAAGGCTTTTCAGCAATTGCCAAACCACTTACACAACTGACACAAAAGGGAGTACCATTTAGATGGTCAGACGCATGTGAGCATAGTTTTCAAGAATTGAAACATCGGTTAACTATTGCTCCAGTGTTGATTATTCCATCAGAACATGACAGGTTTGTTCTTTACACAGATGCATCATTACTTGGTTTGGGTTGTGTTTTGATGCAGGATAAACATGTAGTGGCTTATGCATCACGACAGTTGAAGCCACATGAAATGAAATATCCAGTACATGATCTAGAGTTGGCTACCATTTCTTTGCCTTGAAGATATGGCGACACTATTTATATGGTACGTCGTTTACCATATATACTGATCATAAAAGTTTAAAGTTTTTATTCACTCAAGCGGAGTTGAATATGAGGCAAAGGAGATGGATGGATCTCTTGAAGGATTATGATTGTGAGATCGACTATCATCCAGGAAAGGCTAATCTCACAGCAGATGCCTTAAGTCGAAAAGTTCATACTACTACTGATGAGATAATGATTTATCAGCCTTGATGACTTCTTGTTGTACCTTAGGTTATGAGTTTGATGTAGATACAGAGCCAGTAAGGGTATCAACATTGTTGGTTGAACCCGATATCTTTGAGAAAATCAGGACGACACAAGGTACTGATGATGAGGTACAACACTGGAAGGAAATGATATGTCAAGGACAAACATCTCAATTTGTACTTGCAAGTGATGGAACTTTGAAGTATAGAAACTGTTGGGTAGTACCTGCTGCATTAGGACTATGCCAAAAAATATTACAACGTGCGCATTGTAGTCGCTACAGTATACATCCTGGAGGAAAGAGAATGTATAAAGATTTGCGTACCCAATTCTGGTGGAAACGCATGAAACAAGATGTGCTGAACTTTGTAAAACGGTGTTTGATCTGTCAACAAGTAAAAGTAGAATGACAAAGACCAGGAGGTGAATTGAGGAGTTTGGAGATTCCTCAATGGAAATGGGAACATGTTATAATGGATTTTGTTACCCATTTGCCACGGACTTCCTCTGGCTTTGATGCAACTTGGGTAATTGTTGATAGACTGACAAAAGTAGTTCACTTCATACCTTACAGTATTACATTTACTTATTTGAAAATGGCACAATTATACATTCAAAATGTAGTGAGACTACATGGCATACCAGTTTCAATTGTATCGGATAGAGATCCGAAGTTTGTTTCTCATTTTTGGGAAGGATTACAGTCAGTAATGGGAAGGGAAGTACAATTGAGTACATCGTATCATCCTCAGACAGATGGACAAACAGAGCGTACGATACAGACGCTTGAGGATATGTTGCGTGCCTGTGTATTGGAGTTTGATAACTCAGGGCAAGAGTCATTGCCATTAGTGGAATTTTCGTACAATAACAGTTATCAAACTAGTATCCAGATGGCACCATTTGAGGCATTGTATGGGCGACGCTGTAGATCGCCATTATATTGGGATGATGTTGATCAGACTGCACTTCATGGACCAGAAATGTTACGTAAAATGGAGGAAAAAGTGAAACTGATCAGATTGAAATTGCAAGCTGCTCAGGATAGACAGACTGCTTATGCAGATAAGTGACGTAGACCACTTGAATTCCAAGTTGGTGATCGAGTATTCTTGAAAATCTCACCTTTTAAAGGTGTGGTAAGATTTGGTAAACGTGGAAAGTTGTCTCCACGGTACGTTGGTCCGTATGAGATATTGCAACGTATTGGTACGTTGGCCTATCGATTAGCACTACCGCCAGCATTGAGTAGTATCCATGATGTGTTTCATGTTTCACTGTTGAGGAAATATGAACCAGATCCAGGTCATGTATTGCCACCATATGAAGTACAGTTGGATACATACGTGTCTTATGTGGAACGACCAGTGAAGATTCTGGATCGAGCTGAGCGGACATTGCGTAACAAAGTGATACCGATGGTAAAAATACAGTGGGATCGACGGGGTGTCGAGGAGGCAACGTGGGAGACGGAGCAGCATATGATACAGCAGTATCCTGACTTATTTTCTGGTATGGATTTATATTCTGATGATACTGTTGGTGAGTTGTATTTACTGTAATGATACAGATATGTTTATGCTTTTGCTTTATTGCAATAGGACATATGCATGTTATGTATGTACAATTTCGAGGACGAAATTCAATAAGTAGGGGAGATATGTCATGCCTCGATATGACGTATATGTGTTGGCTATGATTTGGTGTAATTACGCATGAAGTACGGTATGCTGTGGACTCGAGTTCGGGTGGAACCGAGTATGATATGAATATGGATTTTTAGTATATTATGAAATGGCACCAAATGGAGACTAATATTAGACTTGGTATAATATGTGAATGACATATGAGAAGTATAGTAGAGATGGGGACTAGTAGAGAGGGGGCGTGACTTGTTGTTCATTAAGTCATCAACTTGTAGTGTAATATAAAGTTACATGGTTGTGAATTAGATAGTAATAAACCTTGCATAGCAAGTAAACATGAATTTGAGAAGAGTTGCATTTACATTTGAGTTGCATTTGGTGAGTTTGGTGAGTATATAAAGCATAGCTTCAGATTTGAAACACATAATCCACCAAAACACACCTAGTAAATCTCTACACAAGCTCCTATCTAAACCCTTAGTGGTTCTTGCATCTTTTACTTGGATTTCATTTGGTGATCAAGCTAGAAAGGTGAGAGAAGTGATTTCATATCTTCTTGGTAAGAATTTCATAGCATATGATGTATTTGTACTTAGTTGATGGAAATTTGAAGCATGGTCATTATTCTTCTATGACTTGAATTGAAACTTGTTATCATGTAAAGGAATGATTGGAACTATGCTAGAAAGATGTTTATATAATGCTAGGTATTGTGGTGAGCAATGTTCCATGATTGGAATTGAGTTGTAGAAGGAGAACCAAGAAAAGAAGTAGAAAATAGCCATGGTTTTTCAGAAAACAGAGGAGGCGATTGATCGCTATGTTTGAGGCAATCGATCGCCTGTGGCTAGACATGAGAATGGCGGTGCTTGAGCGATCGATCGCTTCAAGTAGACAATCGATCGCTTCAAGGCAGAATGTTTTCCAAAGGGGTAGGCGACTGATCGCGTGAAATTAAGAGATCGATCGCATATGACCAAATCTTTAGGCGATCGATCGCGTCAAAACATGAGATCGATCGCCAGGGTCCAGATTTGAAAAATGTTATATTTTTTTAGAATTTGAATTTGAAGCCTATTGTAACATGTTATATAGTGCATATTGTTGTAGCATCATCACAGGGGACGGGGCAACGAGGCGGTTAGACATTGACGCCTAATTGACATCGTTTGTGTCGCAGAACAGGTACGTTTTGATGTACGAGTATATGATATTGTTGTGATGATGATGTGAGCATGGTATCATATGATTATTGACATCATATGCATGTGCATTCATGATATTATATTGTTGAGAGGGATGCCACGATAGATGTGTAGCGTATGCTTTGGCTGGGATTGTTGCCACGATAGATATGCCAGTGTTGGGTATATGCTTTGGCTGGGATTGTTGCCACGATAGGTATGCTACATATGCTTTGGCATGAGAGATATACACTGGTCAGGTATATGCTCTGGCTGTTATAACATGTTAGGACGGTACTATGATATGTGCTGCTAATATGAAGATGTGAGAGGGTTCCACTGACATATTGAGCTGATATAGACATATCATATTGGTCTGGTTATAACAGGATGAGGAATGAGATATGTCATGACATAATTGCATTTGATGGTGCATGATACAGGACAATCATATTTGTTATTCATAGTGCTTTATCGTTTATGTGTTTAATGATATCACACTGGGATGGTTGTTTATGTGTACTCATATTGTATGATTGTTTCTGTAGGGACTCATAGACGTGGGAGGACGGGATTGTGAGTCTATTCCGCTGCGAGCTGAACCACTGCTTAGGAGTTTTGGTCTAGGTTGTTTTGTTGTATATATGACGTATTTAAGGACATGATTTTTTGTCAACTTGTAATAACCTACATAACTAAACTCTTAATAGTGTATGTTTTACTTAATTCTGACTCACGTATGTATAAATGAACTGATACATAACGGATTAAGTAACGAGGACCCCACAATAAAGGTTTGAGAAAGGGTATTGGGTATGTTGACCAAGCCAAGGAAAAGGCACCGGTTAGTTTTGTGTCTATCAGACCAAACCCAAAGGTGCAAAATCTAAGGCAAGGAAGACCACCCAACTACCACAACTCATAACCGGTTCAACGAAGATTTAGTTTGCCTAACAGGAATCAAAGGCCTCTATTTCACACACATTATCACACACAACACCGAAACAGATCAACACACACCACACCAGACACACACAAGCCAATAAAGCTGATTCAGGTATGGGTTCAAAAGGCTAATCCGTTCCGGACCCAAGTAGGATTGGGTACCAATAGTAATTTGTTTTGATGACAGGTACTGCAGAAGCAAGTGTCTGACTGGTACTTAGACAGTGGATGTTCTTGACACATGACGGGAAACATCGAGCTGCTGTCTGAATCACACAATGCACTGGTCCTAAGATTACTTTCGGGGATAACTCAAAGGGTAAGATCGTGGGCAAGGGTAAGATTGTTCATGGTAACATTATTATAAATGATGTGCTCTTAGTTGAAAATTTATGCTATAATCTGATTAGTATAAGTCAATTATGTGATAATGGTTATACTGTAGAATTTCACAAACACACTTGCACTGCCAAATCATCAGATGGTAGAACCATGCTTGTAAGGACCCCCGTGCCCTTACCCGTTATTAGTGTATTAATCCATGCCATTAGTGCATACAATCATATTATCATGGGAAGGAAACCATATACAAGTATGAAACCATATACAAGTATAAGATCATATACCATCTATAAAATTTCTTGCATTAGAACCCCATAATATTCAACTTTCCTAACCGAAGCCACTTTCATAGCATGCACCCTAATAATACACTAACATACTCTCAGTTCATTTAGCAATTCCGCATTTAATTGCATGCAAACCATAAATGAAAAGAGAAAACCATGCCCATTTATACATTCCATATACACGTACAAACGTACTCACATGAGGGCACCCAATGAATAAGCGTGTACCTAATGTATAAAATACTCTACCAGATACCGTTACTGGCACTTCAATCCTGGAAGCACCTCCCAAGCACAACTTGATCGCAACTCTGGATCTATGTACTTATTCAACCAGCTCTGGTACCTCGATCCTGGAAGTACCTCTAATCAACAGCCCGAGCTCAACTCCAAAGCTGCTGCTACACCTGTATCACCTGTCCCACAGAGACAGCCCCCACACGGGGTGAACATACCAATACCACAAATCCAATAATCATAACATTATAGTTCATAAATTACAGAATGTAAATGCCACGAATTTAAATGATACTCCTTGGATGGTATCATCCTCATCCGGGATCCCATGTATTGTCCATGTTCTCAAAATAACCAAACTCATCAAATTCACAAAGCCAGTTAATCGCCACATAGATTAACTAATACCATTTCTATTGTGAAAGTTCCATAATCAATATGGTAAATCATTATATAATAGACCGTAGATATCACATATATCTAATCAATGATTCCATGTTCCTATTTCATTGCTCGCTCCACAATAGCGGCATTTTAAACCCCACGCACGCTCAACAATAGCGGCGTCATAACCGATGGTCGCTCAACGACGACAACATCTCAATCGTTGCTCGCTCAAAGCGGCACCATATATTCCCAACGTATTTCAATTTATCACAATTACCATATACTATACATTTCATTGTCCATTTATTACAAGTGCCATATACCATGCATTTCAACATTCATTTATTGCAATTACCACATACCATGCATTTCACAGTTGCAATATTATAACAGGCTATGCTCGTACGTTAAACGTACCTTATAATTCCGTAGCTCGAGTCCAACCTTGTCTGAGTCCCACGACCCGATGAGTTAAGTGCTAACATGCAAATAACTCTCAATTAAACATAGGCATGCAATCACGTGCCCAAGCACGTTCACAACTTCCAAACCTATCGTCCATCCATTACGATTACCAAAATAAAATCCCCCCGGCTAAGCATGCATAATACCCAAAATATACCAATTTATAAGTTTAATAGATAGCCAAAAACCCTACCGAGAATTCCGTTTTAATAAACTTTGGCTCCAACCAATCCATTTTAAAAGTATGGCATTCCCATTGGAATGTAGACATTGCCCGGAAATGGGCCACTTAAACCTCGATTCCAAAATCCCGACATTTTTCCAAACTTTCCAAAAAAAACAACTTCCTACGGGTGGCGATCGAACCCCGCTTTTAGCGCGATCGATCGCCCTGTCCAGTGGGCAACAACGCCCTGACGCGATCGATCGCCAACTCGCTCGCGATCGATCGCCGAGGACTCGCGATCGATCGCCTGCACTGTTCATCGCCATAAAAAATTGAGCTGCTCGTTGCGATCGATCGCCACTCCTCGGCGATCGATAGCCACATGCGATTTTCCGAAAAACTCGAGCTTCCATGGTGTTTTTGTGAGTAATCCTTATGTCATACAACTCAGCGGAATAAAAATTTATGGATTACTAACACCGGATCTATACATAGGTTATCATATCGGATTAAGTAAAACAAGTGTCTCACCCTTGTAGCGTGTTTGAAGCAGATTCCACAGAGCAGCACGTCCAACGAACTCCGAGTCACAAACGAAAGTTTTCACCTTCGTCTCTACGGTATCCACACGATCAAATCGAAAGGGGATTTAAGAACAAGTTACTAGACAAGTTCTTAAACCAAAATCGAGCTCTCGGTTCAAAACCGATTAACGACGGCCAACCAAAACCCTAGCACAACCGACGGCGGCCGTGAGGAGTGAAGGAAGAGGCGGCCGAGAGGAGCTTGAAGTGGAGGCTAGGGTTTGATATCAAACAATGATATAAAAGTATATTCAACAATTAATCAAAACCTCTTATTTAAATTATAAGGCTTTTAATTAAGGTTCAAGACTTTCTTAAAGTCTTATGGGCCCAAACCCATGATTTAATTAAAACCTTTTAATCACTTAATTAAGACTCTTCTTAATTAATTAATTCATCCAATGAATTTAATTTCCCTTATCGATTTAATCTTTTGTGCGACCCGATAGGATCTCGTAATGTTGGCAGTGACATAAAATCTCATTTTATGTCGCAAGCATTGAGCGGTATCTAGCAACACATCGATGCTACCCAAATTACAAGAATGTCAATGACTCGACATAACCTTTAGAACTTGTGATAATATTAATCATGTAACTTAATCCTTTGTCCTTTGTGTTTAGATTGAACACGAGTCATGGAATAGTCATACTCGTATATCCAATCTTTATTTCTTGATCCCCAAGTAGAACTAGAATAAACGAATAAGCTCGATATCTCATATCGACTCATTCGAGCATGGCCATGCATTTTAGTTCTCACTTGATCAAGGGCCAAACACATCTCCTGTTATATAGGAGGGACAAATCCTATCTCGATCAGTCAACATCCCTCTACATAATTCGTAGTGTATCCAATAGTCGCCTTTATAGATTACCCTGTTACGGGTAACGTTTGACGATATCAAGATACATAACTCCTTATGTTGGGATCTCTGATGATCACAAGTCGTAAGGATTACATACATTATTATCACTATGAGAATTGCATATGACGATCATATAACTATCCATGTTGCATTCTCATGGTGGGTCTGTTCAGTACATCGTTCTCTAACATGTACCCATATGTTGATTTGATATCTCATATCAATGAACAATTCATCGATCAACACATACTAGTCTCTACGTATTATCATTATCCCTTTCATGATAATACTTGACTAGGAACATCTTTAAGAATAATACAATATTATTCTAAGGACATTAACATATATATTAATTCACAATGCACAGTTAAAAGAATAATATATAATAATGAATTGCCATTCATAAAACCATAAACATTGTATGTCTTAAACAATCACCTAATGACTTGTCTTAGGGCATATCCCAACAAATCTCCCACTTGCACTAAGACCACTCAGACATATACCTAATGCCTAGAGATCTAGTATGACGATCATGCTTCTGCTGTGACAGCGGCTTCGTCAATGGGTCAGATACATTATCATCTGTTGGTACTTTGCATATTTTAACATCTCCCCTTTCAACGATTTCTCGAATGAAATGGAAACGCCTAAGTATGTGCTTGGATCTTTGGTGAGATCTTGGTTCCTTAGCCAATGCGATCGCTCCATTGTTGTCACAATAGAGTTCTATCGGATCTTTAATGCTAGGCACCACTCCAAGTTCAGAAATGAACTTCCTCATCCAAACAGCTTCCTTTGCTGCATCCGAGGCAGCAATATACTCAGCTTCCGTTGTAGAATCGGCTACTGTTTCTTGCTTTGAACTCTTCCAGCTCACAGCACCTCCATTTAGGCAATACACATATCCAGATTGCGATCGAAAATCATCTTTGTCGGTTTGGAAGCTTGAATCAGTGTAACCCATTACATTGAGCTCTTCCTCACCTCCATAAATCAAGAATGTATCCTTAGTCCTTCTCAAGTACTTTAGGATATTCTTGACAGCAATCCAGTGACCTTCACCTGGATCAACTTGATATCTGCTCGTCATGCTCAAAGCATACGATACATCGGGACGAGTACATATCATGGCATACATGATAGATCCAATAGCTGACGCGTATGGAATCTTACTCATGCGTTGTCTCTCATCTGGTGTTGAAGGACACTGTTCCTTCGAGAGATAAATACCATGTGTCATAGGCACGAATCCTTTCTTGGATTCTTGCATGCCAAACCTTTTAAGCACCTTGTCTATGTATGTACTTTGACTTAGACCAAGAAGCCTTCTCGATCTATCTCTATAGATCTTGATTCCTAATACATAGGTGGCTTCTCCTAAGTCTTTCATCGAAAAGCAGTTCCCTAGCCAAATCTTTACAGATTGCAAGGCAGGGATATCATTTCCAATAAGAAGTATGTCATCTACATACAACACTAGGAAAATGATTACGCTCCCACTTACCTTCTTGTAGACACAAGGTTCATCTTCATTTTTGATAAAACCAAACTCTTTGATTGCATCATCAAAACGAAGATTCCAACTCCGAGAAGCTTGCTTCAATCCATAAATGGATCGTTGTAGCTTGCATATCTTTCCAGCATCCTTTGGATCTACAAAACCCTCGGGCTGTGTCATGTACACATCCTCGAGCAGATTTCCATTAAGAAAAGCTGTTTTGACATCCATCTGCCAGATTTCATAATCATGAAATGCAGCTATTGCAAGTAAGATCCTTATGGATTTAACCATGGCCACTGGTGAAAAGGTTTCATCATAGTCAATACCATGAATTTGTTTGAATCCTTTTGCAACCAGCCGACCTTTATAGGTTTGTACGTTACCATCCATATCGGTCTTTTTCTTGAAAATCCATTTGCACCCTATGGGTCGTACCCCTTCAGGTGGATCAACCAAAGTCCATACTTGGTTTGCATACATGGATTCCATCTCAGATTTCATGGCCTCTTGCCATTTCTCAGAATCATTGCCCATAATAGCTTGTTGATAAGATGACGGCTCATCCTCATCAATAAGTAGTAAGTCACCTAGTTGAGTCACAAGAAATCCATATCTCTGTGGCTCCCGGTGTACTCTTACAGACCTACGCTGGGTTGTGTCTCTTGAGCAGGTGCTTCTTCCACAACAGCTTGTGGTGCCTGCTCTGTTTCCATCTCAATCTCAGGTTCAGTGTTTTCTTGTAGGTTGAACTTCACTAAGTTCTATTTTTCTCCCACTGGTTTTTCTAGAAATAAATTCTCTTTCAAGAAACACACCAGTCCGAGCAACAACTACTTTGTTCTCGGTGGGATAATAGAAATAGTACCCTTTCGTTTCCTTAGGATACCCCACAAATAAACACTTATCAGATTTGGGTCCAAGTTTGTTAGTGGCGTGACGTCTAACGAAAGCCTCACAACCCCAAATCTTCATAAAAGACATACTAGGACGCTTCCCAGTCCATATCTCATATGGTGTCTTTTCCACTGATTTAGATGGAACACGGTTCAGTAAGAAAATCGCTGTTTCTAGAGCGTGTCCCCAAAACGATATCGGAAGATCTGCATGACTCATCATTGATCTAACCATGTCTAACAAGGTTCGATTTCTCCTTTCGGATACACCATTCCATTGCGGAGTATACGGAGGAGTGAGTTGTGGGACTATCCCACACTCCTTTAGATAGTCATGAAACTCTTGGCTTAAGTATTCTCCTCCTCGATCTGATCGAAGGATTTTGATACTCTTGCCAAGTTGGTTTTGTACTTCATTCTTGAAATCTTTGAACTTTTCAAAGGTTTCATGCTTATGTTTCATTAGGTACACATACCCATATCTACTGAGGTCATCAGTAAATGTAACGAAGTATTGAAAACCACCTCTAGCTTGTGTACTTATTGGTCCACATACATCACTATGTATTAGTCCCAATAAAACATTTGCCCTTTCAACATGTCCCTTGAAAGGGGCTTTAGTCATCTTGCCCATTAAACAAGATTCGCATGTTTCATATGATTCAAAATCAAATGAATCTAATACTCCATCCTTATGAAGTTTAGATATGCGGTTCTCGTTTATGTGGCCCAAGCGACAGTGCCAGAGATAAGTCGGATTACAATCATTATTTTTAATCCTTTTAGTATTTATGTTATAGATAGGCATATCAAGATTTAATACATAAAGACCATTCACCATTTGTGCACTAGCATAAAACATATCATTTAAATGAATAGAACAACAATTGTCCTTTATTATAAATGAAAAACCATACTTGTCCAAACAAGAAATATATTATGTTTTTAGTAATAGAAGGCACAAAATAACAATCTTTCAAAATCAATGATAAACCAGAAGGTAAAGCTAAATGATAATCTCCTATAGCTAATGCAGCAACTCTTGCTCCATTTCCAACTCGGAGATCAACTTCACCTTTCGCCAATGTCCTACTCCTTTTGAGATCCTGCACATTTACACAAATGTGAGATCCACATCCAGTATCTAATACCCATGATGAAGAAGTAGATAAATTGACTTCTATAACAAAAATACCTGAAGCGGAAGTCACACTTCCTTTCTTTAGATCCTCCAGATATACTTTGCAGTTCCTTTTCCAATGGCCGGTCTCACCGCAATGGAAACAGTTCCCTTCCTTTGCTATCCCTCCCTTTGGCTTCAGTGCATAAGACTTTGGCTTGGATTTAGCAAAGACCTTCTTTGCTTTCTTGTTGCCTTTAGCTTTGGCCCTTCCTTTGCCCTTATTCACAATAAGGACATTTGTGGCCTTAGTCTTCTTAGTATTTGCTTCATATGTTCTCAACATACCAAGCAACTGTGGTAGAATCTTTTCCATGTCAGTCATATTGTAATTTACTACAAATTGACTGAAGCTTTCAGGCAACGATTGCAAGATCACATCGGTGGCCAACTCTTGGTCCAATGGAAAACCTAGCTTGTCCAGATTCTCAATGTACCCAATCATCTTGAGCACATGAGTTCCAACTAAGCTTCCTTCTACCATCCTGCACTGGAATAACGCTTTAGAGACGTCATACCTCTCTTGTCTAGCTTGCTGTTGGTACAACTGCTTTAAGTGTTCGATCATATCGAACGCCTCCATTTCCTCATGTTGCTTCTGAAGCTCAGAGTTCATGGTGGCAAGCATGAGGCGCCCAACATCAAGTGCGTCACTCTGATGCTTCTTGTAAGCATCCTTTTCGGTTCTGTAGCCGTTAGGGGAGGTTCCTCAGCGGGTAAGGGTTCCTCTAGGACATATTGTTTCTTTTCTTGTTTGAGGACTATCCTCAAGTTCCTATGCCAGTCTAGGAAGTTCGTCCCATTTAATTTGTCCTTCTCAAGGACCGATCGCAGTGATAAAGTGCTAGTAACGTTGTTAGTTGCCATGGATATCTACAATATAAATATGCAAAATAAGTTTATGATTTAAATCATTTAACATGGTCTTATATTAAATGATACTCCCACTATTTTGTTTGAAAAATATCAACCCTCGAAACCTTTAGTGGGCCAAGATCCATATTTCACTTAATCTTGAGTTAGCTTTGGCTAATCGCCCAAGACTCGGTTATTTAGGTAGACAACACTTTGTCAATTACATCACATATAATTCTTGGATAGTTGGACGAACAACACTTTGTTCAATTCATCAAATGAATTATAATCCAACCCATGCCTCTAGGTTCCCAATCCCATTGAGATAACCTAGTTAAGTCGTACCCAATTAAAGTATAACGGATATCACTTTTATCCTTTCGCGCCTTACTAAGATTGCCACGGTGCTTTGCTTTGGCAAACCCACACATGTACAATCGAAGTTATTGACGAGTACTTTTATTTTGGAAGGCATCTAAAACTTAATATTTTAGAGGGATTTATTGATCTCATGATTAATTTGATAATTTAAAATATGTCCACTACATATAGTTGTATACATATCTACATATATGTGTAATACTATTATCAAACTAAAACATAAGATAAATCATGCATCAACATACATAATTAAACGTGACATGGTTATAGCCCCTACTAATGATTTTCTCAAGCCAATGAGAAAATCCTATGAGTCAACCTAAGGTAACTTCACAAGCACCTTCCTTGGCTCCAATTTGTGAATGGCCTCCTCATCCCGGCACGATGCTCCATCTTCATTGATCACCATCAATAAAATAAACTACACTATTTACAAGATATAGAATTCCTCGATTCACATTCGAGGGGAACATAGGGGAGGGATTACATATAGAATGAAATAGAGAAAGGCACGACACGCAGGTCGTATTATAAATTACAAACATCCACAAATCCTATCTAATAGGTCAAAGGGCTATAACCACACACCATGCTCAAACAACACATAAAGCATGCATTAACATTTAATTAATTAAATTCTAAACATTTTAAATTTAATTCTAATTAAAACTGTAAAATAATTTTTGAAAAATTATCGTACGCTCGGGACATCACATGCCACGAACTAAAGCGACTAAAACACGAACCACCATGGTTCGAACTAAAAAGCCCACGGCTGGACCAATAGTGGGCCTAGGGTTCGAAACCCTAGCCCATGGCCGAGCCATGGCTCATGCGGCGGCGGCACTAGGGTTCCAACCCTAGCCGCCTCGCACCCTTTTGATATTTTATCGAGCCATCTTGTTTTAAACGCCGGAATTTGTTAGCCACGAGTCACGGTCATGCCATGCACGGGGTTCGCTCAACCATCTCGAGCTAAGGGTTCGAAAAACCTTGCTCTCATGTGGTAAAGTTACTAATCCATGCATGCGTGAACCATTATCGAGTCAAGGAGTTCAAAACTCATCCAAGCATCAAAACTTTAGAAAATAAGGCGATGATGGTCGAGCCATGCACGGCTATTAGGGTTCGAAACCCTAGCCGTCATGAGCTAGCCGTCACGTCTAATGGGTTCTAAACCCTAATTAATTTTCGACACTTCCATGCACAATTATTAGCCACAACGACTAAGCCATCTCGAGCCAAGGGTTCGAAAACCCTAGCCCTCATGTGGCTAGCCATGGTGACATTTGTGATGGTGGTGGCCGAAAATTTGATGCTCAATAAATAATTTTATTCGCCAATTATATCAAATACAATTACTACGATGATTTTCATAAACTAAAATTAATTTCATATCATATATGAATTTAAACAGTTTCAATTAGCATGCAATATTAATTCTAATATGATTAACACAATTTAATCACATAAATCCGATATGAGCCTTGTACACGGCTCTGATACCACTGTGAGTAATCCTTATGTCATACAACGCAGCGGAATAAAAATTTATGGATTACTAACACCGGATCTATACATAGGTTATCATATCGGATTAAGTAAAACAAGTGTCTCACCCTTGTAGCGTGTTTGAAGCAGATTCCACGGAACAGCACGTCCAACGAACTCCGAGTCACAAACGAAAGTTTTCACCTTCGTCTCTACGGTATCCACACGATCAAATCGAAAGGGGATTTAAGAACAAGTTACTAGACAAGTTCTTAAACCAAAATCGAGCTCTCGGTTCAAAACCGATTAACGACGGCCAACCAAAACCCTAGCACAACCGACGGCGGCCGTGAGGAGTGAAGGAAGAGGCGGCCGAGAGGAGCTTGAAGTGGAGGCTAGGGTTTGATATCAAACAATGATATAAAAGTATATTCAACAATTAATCAAAACCTCTTATTTAAATTATAAGGCTTTTAATTAAGGTTCAAGACTTTCTTAAAGTCTTATGGGCCCAAACCCATGATTTAATTAAAACCTTTTAATCACTTAATTAAGACTCTTCTTAATTAATTAATTCATCCAATGAATTTAATTTCCCTTATCGATTTAATCTTTTGTGCGACCCGATAGGATCTCGTAATGTTGGCAGTGACATAAAATCTCATTTTATGTCGCAAGCATTGAGCGGTATCTAGCAACACATCGATGCTACCCAAATTACAAGAATGTCAATGACTCGACATAACCTTTAGAACTTGTGATAATATTAATCATGTAACTTAATCCCTTTGTCCTTTGTGTTTAGATTGAACACGAGTCATGGAATAGTCATACTCGTATATCCAATCTTTATTTCTTGATCCCCAAGTAGAACTAGAATAAACGAATAAGCTCGATATCTCATATCGACTCATTCGAGCATGGCCATGCATTTTAGTTCTCACTTGATCAAGGGCCAAACACATCTCCTGTTATATAGGAGGGACAAATCCTATCTCGATCAGTCAACATCCCTCTACATAATTCGTAGTGTATCCAATAGTCGCCTTTATAGATTACCCTGTTACGGGTAACGTTTGACGATATCAAGATACATAACTCCTTATGTTGGGATCTCTGATGATCACAAGTCGTAAGGATTACATACATTATTATCACTATGAGAATTGCATATGACGATCATATAACTATCCATGTTGCATTCTCATGGTGGGTCTGTTCAGTACATCGTTCTCTAACATGTACCCATATGTTGATTTGATATCTCATATCAATGAACAATTCATCGATCAACACATACTAGTCTCTACGTATTATCATTATCCCTTTCATGATAATACTTGACTAGGAACATCTTTAAGAATAATACAATATTATTCTAAGGACATTAACATATATATTAATTCACAATGCACAGTTAAAAGAATAATATATAATAATGAATTGCCATTCATAAAACCATAAACATTGTATGTCTTAAACAATCACCTAATGACTTGTCTTAGGGCATATCCCAACAGTTTTTCACACCCAAACTCAAAACCAACGCCCCACACACCTTCAACACCTCAAATACACCATTTAAAACAAATAAAAACTCCAAAAACTCCAAAAACTCAACATTGGATTTTAACCAAAAATCCCCAAATTCCAAAACCAATTCAAAACCCAACCAAACTCTACAATACTACTACCAAATCGCAGACAATGGTGAGGGGAAGATGAATACCTGATTATCTTCGAGAAATCCGGCTCCCGAGCCAAGCTACCAACGATTCTTCCACCAAGGGAAAAAGAGGGAAATAGGGGGAGGGTTTTTGAGCGTAGAGAGAGGGGAGAGAGAGAAGGGTTCTGTGCCAAATTACGGAATATCGAGTCCACTGGGTATATATAGTACCAAAACTTGAAAATACCAATCCTTCCACAAATACATCAATACTCATTAAAAATCATCTGTTTTCAATAATTACCTCCCAATCTCTATTTCCATTATCTGTCCCAGTACAAAGTACTCTGGACCCCAAATCCCACCAAAGACCAAACTCCAAGGTTATCACCACGACGAGAATACAATCTCATCCCTTGGGTCCAATGACTCCAAAAATCGGATTTAAAATCCCCGGGAGTCCCAAAAGCGCAATTAATTCATAATTTCCATACTAAAATCCATTAAGGATTATTACTGCACCGGGATTAACACCATTAATCCCTGGGCATCACAATGCTTCTAGGAATCAGGAATGGAAATACTTATAAGATTAACTGGAATTATGTTCAACCCGATAATCCTACTTGCTTCATCGCTAATACTGATAATAAACACTGGCTATGGCATAAACATTTGAATCATATTAGCTTCAAGATAATTTATAGCCTGTGTAAACATGATTTTATCGGTCTGCCCAAGATCGACTTTGTTAAGGATAAGATCTGTGAAGCTTGCCAAATGGGCAAACAGATCAGATCGTCATTCAAGAACAAGAATGTCAAATCCTCCTCACGTTGCTTAGAATTATTGCATATGGACTTGTTTGGTCCCATACCAATAAAAAGTTTAGGGGGAATGCGGTATACTCTTGTTGTTTATTGATGATTACTCACGTTTTACATGGACAATATTTTTAAGTAGTAAAGATCATACCAGCTCTAGATTAATCAAGCTGCTGAAGCGCGTTCAGATCGAAAAATCATCTGATATAGACAGGATTCGAAGTGACAAGGGCACTGAATTTTCAAACCAGAATCTTGAATCCTTTCCAGAAGACCAAGGAATTAAGTATGAATTCTCAGCAGCTCGAACTCCTCAACAAAATGGAGTTGCAGAACGACAGAACAGAACGCTTAAGGAAGCATCTAGAACAATGCTTGCTGACTCTAGTATATCTCAAAAGTTCTGGGCAGAGGCTATCAATACTACATGCTATACACAGAATCGGTCTATGATTAACAAGAAGTTAAACTTAACACCATATGATGTATGGACAGGTAACAGACCGACTATCTCTTACTTTCATGTATTCGGATGCAAATGTTACATCCATAACAATGGTAAGAATCATCTTACCGCATTTGAAGTTAAGTCACATAATGGAATATTCTTAGGATATTCATCTGTTAGTAAATCATTTCGTGTTTTCAATAATCAAACTTTAATTGTAGAAGAGTCAGCATGTAGTTGTTGATGAATCACTGTGTATTAAGAACCACAAGGAATTAATTCAAAATCAGATGGAAAATATCCATCTCGAAGCTAACAGTGATGATGAGATTGCAGTTAACAGGTCAAGAGACAATCCACCAGAACCTGAAGTACTAGATAGACCGGATCAAGGCACTGAAGTTATACAAGATCCAGTTGATATCGCTGATCTGGAGGTCATGAACTCTAATGTTAAGACAGATACTGACAATGTCAATACTGATTCTCCATCAGGACTAGATGTTCTCGAACCAAACTACCGCTGGACTAAGAGACATCCCCCTGATCTAGTGATTGGAAGTCCATCTGCACCTATAAGAACCAGAGGACATATGATGGATGAATTCACTCATGCTGCATTCATATTCAATATGGAATCCAAACAGATTAACGAAGCTTTGACTGATTATAACTGAATAGAGGCCATGCAAGAAGAGCTCAACCAATTTGAACAAAATCAAGTATGGAGATTATCTCCCAGACCAAGCGACCTGCCTGTTATTGGAACCAGATGGGTCTTCAGAAACAAGCTAGATGCAAATGGTGTGGTAGTTAGGAACAAGGCCAGACTAGTTGCACGGGGCTTCAGACAAGAAGAAGGAATCGACTTCGATGAATCCTTTGCACCAGTTGCTAGACTTGAAGCAATCCGAATCTTTTTTGCATATGCCGCCTTTAAAGACTTCAAAGTATATCAAATGGACGTGAATAGTGCTTTTCTAAATGGCGAACTTCAGGAGGAAGTCTACATAGAGCAACCTCCTGGTATCATTAATCATTCGCTTCCAGATCAAGTGTACGTACTTAATAAAGCAGTCTATGGACTTAAACAATCCCCCAGAGCCTGGTATGACACTCTGTCTCAATCTTATGGGTCATGATTTCCAGATAGGCTCAGTAGATAAAACCTTATTCAAATTTGTTCAGGGAGAACATACTTTGTTAGTTCAAATATATGCATCCATTCCATCAATACCGATAACCATTTTCCAAGTTTTATTATATCAGTGGCAAATACCCCTCGCGTTGACATGACAGCGGCATTAATACCCCTTGCTTCGACATATTAGCAGCATAATATCCCTCGCAATAATATGACAGAGGCATTATCCTTCGCTTCGACATATTTGGGGCAAATATTCTTTGTCGCTATAATATGACAGCGGCAAGTATTCTATCATCGCTTCGACATGAAGGCGGAAAGTATTCTTCATCACTGGAATATAACCTCGACTTACAATCACATGCACCAATGCATCCAATGTATACATGCAACCATAATGCATAATCCAATACGTAAAAAAATGCATTTTTACCGTCCGATGCCCGTACGTCTTACTACGTACCTTTCTTCCAAGAGTGGAAATGTTGTAGGACTTTATCTCATTTGTTGTGGTGCCACCTGGGAAGGCTCTACGCAACCACACAATCCAATATTAGAAGCCAATTTATAAACCAATACCAAAAATCCCATATTTCAGCAACAGTGATCTACCGATCGATCGGTAAACATCCGAATTTTTTATTTTCGCTACGGCTTTGCACCGATCGATTGGTCCAAGCTACCGAACAATCGCTAGCCATCGTCGATCGATCGGTCGCTCATACCGATCGATCGGTAAATACTCAAAAATTTACAAATCGCTACGCACTTGTACCGATCGATCGCTATGATGCTACCGATCGATCGGTCGCTGCGAAATTTTCAGAAAAACACCATTTTTTAGCGTAAAATCATTCCAAAAACAAATACACCACAACCCAACAATAAATCCTCAACCCAACATATTTATAACTCCATAAAACCACATATAAAGCAACACAATCCAAAACCCAACCAAAAATCATCATACATGCCCAAAACCATAACTCAACCATTTCAAAGATGATCAAAGTTTAACAAGAAGAGTTTCTTACCACATGAGCTACAAATTCCTACCAAGAATCAAGAGTTAAAAGCTCCAATATCCTCTCCTCTTTTTCCTCCTTTTACTCGATCAAATGGGAAATGGGGGGGGGGGGGGGGTAGAGGGGGTTTAATTAAAACCAAGCCCAAGCATTTAACACGATGTATAAAATATCCCTACATGATATTTTAAAAGCATTTACCAATAAATGCACCATAACCCAAATTAAACATGCTTTCCAAAATAATTAGCATCCACCCCAAATAACCATACCAAACTCAATTTCCACAACATGCAACACATGCACCCTGAAATGTACTACCAGGTCATGCCCACCGTATAATTATACATTTCACCACCATAATTAATTTAACGCTGTATTATTCACATAAACATAATTAATGGCCCAAATGCACATAATTATTTCAGGGATGTCACAATACTACCCTACTTAGAAGATTCCGTCCTCGAAACGCATGCACTTACCAATCCGAAACAAAACATAAATCACATTCCAGAAAACAGTTCCGGGTAGTGCTGCACCACATATCGCTCCGTCTCCCACGTGGCCTCGTCGACACCCCTGCGATCCCACTGAACCTTGACCTTCGGAATCACCTTGTTCCGAAGTCTACGATCAGCTCTATCCAAAATCCTGGCTGGCCGTTCCACGTAGGACACATCATAATCTAACTTGTAATACCCCCGAAATGTGATATGATTATGTTCTATGATGATGAATTATGATGTGTTTAAGGGTTATGGTGTATTTAAATTGGGGGCCACGATCTATGTTATGATGATATGATGTTGGGAGCATGTTGGGTATTTTAAGGGATGTATTAATTACATGAAGTTAGAAAATATCGAGTGAGGATATTTTAATACATCGTACTATATACCGGGATACCATTAAACACCACATGGCACCCCAACCACACCACATCACCCCCCCAACTCGGTCACCACCCATCCCCCACTTGTCAACCCACTTGTTTCAAGCCCATGCCTCCCACTTGGTCATGCCCATGCTTCCACTTTGCAGCCCAATCATCTCCTTCTCTCCTCCTCTCTTTCTCTCCAAAAATCATGCCTGTAAGCTGCTGGGGACGGGAAGAAAAGCTTGGTAAAAGGTGTTCAAAACCTTGCAAAAAGAGGAGCAAAAGAGAGGGGTAAGTGGGTACCCTGTTTTTCTGGGTTTATGTTTGGGCTTGTGTTTGGTGGGTTGATTTTAAAGCATGTTAAGTATAGGTTTGGGTGGAACCTTGATATGAATGCTTACATGGTAGTTTTATGTAGCTACTAGCATGTTTGTTTGAGCATTTACATGGCTTATGTGATAGATTTCTAGTTATGAAACTATATGCTCGAAAATCTGGGCAAAAAGATACATACTCTGTTTCTGTAAAAGTTGGTTAAGGATGAAGTTTATGATGATGTTATGATGCATGTTAGCTTAGGTTTTGTTCAACCTTCGATTTAAGAGCTTACATGGATATGTTATGAAGTTCTTCACATGTTTGTTTCAGCATGATAGATGTGTTAGGAAGTAGAAAAGATGGGGTGAAAAGAGGTGCTCAAAAATCTGGGGAAAATCCCGATTTTTCAGAGCTCTCGATCGATCGAGATTTAGTCCCGATCGATCGAGCGAGACAGAAGGTCTAAGCATGTTTTCAAAATTTTGATGCCGATCGATCGAAGGATTTCTCGATCGATCGGTGAAGCTCCTCGATCGATCGGTAAAATGTTCGATCGATCGAGCGAGGCAGGAAGCCAAGACACTGTTAGTGCACAGTGTCTCGATCGATCGAGACCTAGGGCCGATCGATCGAGACAGGCAGAAAGTTGAAAATTTAATGATGTTTTATTTTGTTAAGTTTTGATGTGAGATGGTTTTGAGGCATCTAATATGGTATAATGTGGTCTTGTAGAACCATCCCAGGTACCTGCACCATCTAGGAGATAAAGTCTGTTGACTCCTCCTCCTTTTGAAAAGGTACGTAAGAAGCGTACGGGCATCGGACAGGTAACACACATCTCTATACTATGACTATGCTTTTATTTGCATGAGTATTCACGATGAAATGACGGTGTTTATACGATGTTTATACGATGAAGTTCATATGATGTTTATTGCTTATACGATGCTTATATGATGACATTTATGCGATGTATTGTGGTAAGATGCCACGGGGTAAGACGCCCCACATGGTAAGAGGCCATGCGATGTATTGTGGTAAGATGCCACGGGGTAAGATGCCCCACATGGTAAGAGGCCATGCGATGTATTGTGGTAAGATGCCACGGGGTAAGATGCCCCATATGGTAAGAGGCCATACGATGATGTTGTGGTAAGATGCCACGGTGGTAAGATGCCCCATATGCATGATTCTAAATCAGGGACAACAATAAGAAGTGAATGTATAACCAGCATATTACTTAACCAATGTTTCATGCATTTACTATGATGTTTATAATGTTAAGTAAGATTATATATGCTCATGATGTGTTGTCCCTGTAGGTACACTTTTGGACGAAAGGACTAAGGGTCAGGTTGAGGCAGTGAGCTACTAGGGACACAGGAATGCATAGGATTCAAGTTATGATTAGTATCTACTCTAGGAGTAGTGTAAATCTAAATGACATTCTTTTGGAATGTAATGAATTATTTTTGAAGTTTTGTATTTTGGCCTGTAATCCTGTTAGCTCGTGTAACAACCAAAACCTTAAGATGTTACCTTAATGCATGATTAGTCCTTCTTATGTCTTTTAATCACTGTTAAGGTGGGAAGACCCCACATTAGTGGTATCAGAGCCAGGTTAGATAACTCGGGAATGAGTGAAGGGTAGCCTTAGCAATAAGTTAGCTAGGTGCTTACTTTTGAACATGTTTATATGTATGTTATTCATAAAGAAGAAGATGTTATACTAACATGTTCAATTATCTAACGATGTGCTTTATGACCTGCTTTTGGTGTTGTTATTAACCCTTGTGTTGCAGCATGGCAGCAAATATAGAAGTGGGTGACGCCATTAGTGTAAATGCAAGTGCTGGGCGTACGAACCATTGCCACCACCAGCTTTGGGAGAGGAACCCTCTGAACAGCAGTTGCTACCTGGGGAATTGAGCTTGGCTCAGTTTATGATGTATCGACCTCCGATGTTCGAGGGAACTGAATCAGGAGAGAAAGCTGAGGAATGGTTAGAGAGGATCGAACATATATTTGTGGCAGCAACTTGTGCAAAGACGGCCTGGATCCGATTAACAGAATTTCAGCTGTCCAAAAAGGCATTGATGTGGTGGAAAACCACAGTGATTGAGCAAGAGGCTCTGGGACAGGAAGTAAATTGGAAGATGTTCCGAACGCGGTTTTTGAACCGCTATTTCTCAGCCGCTGCAAGACAGGCCAAGGAGGATGAGTTTACCAGTTTAAGACAAGGTACCATGCCTGTATCTGACTATGCTTTGCATTACTGTTCCTTACTACGATATGTGCCACACATTGCTGCAAGCACTCAAGCGAAGATGCGGAATTTCATGAAGGGCTTGAGGCCTGAACTGTATGACAGGGTGATCACTTTTGGCCCTGCTTGTTTTGATGATGCACTCTCACGAGCTGAGCTAGCTGAACTGGGAGTCGGTGCATATCCTGATGCTGTGCCACCTCCGGCACCCCCTCAGAGGTCCACTTCTGACAATTTGAAGCCCATAGGTGATCAGTTTAAGCCTAGGGGGAACACTTCGGCATCGAGATTTAGTGGCAAGAGGCCCGAGAATCGATGGAAAGGGAAAGGTAGGAATGATGCTCCATCTGGGAGAGGACAGTCTCAGGGAGACAGATCTGGAAGAGTTCAGTGCACTCTTTGTGGGCAGCCACATTTGGCAAAGGACTGCGTAGGATGTTATGTCTGTGGCGACAGAGGCCACTTTGCTCGACGGTGTCCCAACAGGGGAAGACAGCAGAGCTCTACGGGGAGACCTGCGGACAGAACGGCACAACACCGGCCACCCTTTGTGCCAAGACAGTATGGAGGTCAGCCCGCGGGGCCACCTCAGGGACAGGTGTATGCTTTGACGAGGGAGCAGGCTACGGCGGCCCCGGAGGAAGTTATAGCGGGTACGTGTCTTTTATTTACGCACCCTGCTCTTATATTGATAGACACAGGTGCGTCACACTCTTTTGTGTCGACGAGTTTTGTTGAAAGGCACCACATATGCACTTCTCCGTCCCCCATGCCTCTTATGGTCTCGACCCCCGCTGGAAGAAGTTTGACTACGGATCAGATTGTTTATGATGGCCTCATTTATTTTGAGGATAATGAGTTAAGATCAGATTTGATTGTGTTGGGAATGACAGACTTCGATTGCATTGTGGGCATCGATGCTGAACAAGTATCAGGCAGTGGTAAACTGCAGGCAAAGGACTGTCTGATTTAGATCTGTATTGGGAGTCCAGTGGACATTCTATGGGGATGGTTCCCGTCCGAAGATTCCGTTAATATCTGCTGTCAAGATGACACAGTTATTGGAACGAGGTCATGAAGGATATCTTATCTACGCTGTTGACATGACGGATAAGAGGAAGGAGTTAAAGGTTGAGGATGTGCCCGTAGTGGCGGAGTTTCCTGATGTCTTCCCGGAGGAGATTCCCGGATTCCCACCGACGAGAGAGGTCGAGTTTGGGATTGAGTTGCTACCAGGGACGTCTGCAATTTCTCGTGCCCCGTATAGGATGGCACCAGCAGAGTTAAGGGAGTTAAAGATACAGTTGCAGGAACTCCTTGATAAGGGCTACATACGCCCTAGCGTATCGCCATGGGGTGCGCCTGTCTTATTTGTTAAGAAGAAAGATGGATCGATGCGTCTATGCATTGACTACAGGCAGTTGAACAAAGCTACAGTAAAGAACAAGTATCCACTTCCGAGGATCGATGACTTGTTCAATCAGTTGCAAGGTACGAGGCTCTATAGTAAGATCGATCTGAGGTCGGGGTACCATCAGAGTCGAGTAAGAGAAGATGATGTTCAGAAGACGGCTTTCAGGACAAGATATGGGCACTATGAATTCCTGGTCATGCCTTTTGGGGTGACGAATGCCCCAGCTATCTTCATGAGTTTGATGAACAGGGTGTTCCAGCCGTATTTGGACCAGTTCGTCATAGTCTTCATTGACGACATACTTATCTACTCTCGGACGGAAGAAGAGCACGTAAGACACTTGAGGATAGTGCTTCAGATCCTTAGGGATCATCAGCTGTATGCGAAGCTTAGTAAGTGCGAGTTCTGGTTGGACAGCGTGGTATTTTTAGGCCATGTCATATCTAGCCACGGGATATCTGTGGATCCAAGGAAGATTGAAGCTGTGATGGAGTGGGCTGCACCCACTTCTGTACCTGAGATAAGGAGTTTTCTCGGTTTGGCAGGATATTACCGACGTTTCGTCGAGGGTTTTTTCGAAGATTGCCAAACCCCTGACGCAGCTGACTCAAAAAGGAGTCCCCTTCTTTTGGTCCGAAGCTTGTGAGGAAAGCTTCCAAGAGCTGAAGCGTCGTTTGACTACAGCGCCTGTACTGGTGATTCCGTCTGAGGATAAGAGGTTCGCCTTGTATACGGATGCGTCATTACAGGGCTTGGGCTGTGTGTTGATGCAAGATAAGCATGTGGTGGCTTATGTGTAAGGACCCCAAGCCCTTAAACCTTGATTAGTGTATTAACCACTATGTGTGGTACATGCTTTCTATAAAATGTCAATCGGGAAGCTCTGATGATACTTAATCATTGCCTGTCAATGAAAGACTCATATGTTTGCCCTTTACCAACCCCTTGGTGCCACTTTTAACATTGTAAACTTTTATAAAAATTTGGGCAGAGTCTCCCCATAAATAGAGCTATCCCAAAAAAAAGAGTACAACACATAACCAAATTCCCGGCCAGGGAAAGCATAATACTCAACAGAAAGCAGTAATACAAGTAGATTCCCAGCCAGGGAAGACACCACACATATGTCAACAAAAGTGGGTTCCAACACCCACATAATACACCAATGACTCTCATATCATTCTAGCAATTCAACCTAATTGCATGCAACCTTAAATGAAAGAGAGAAAGGCTCATGCCTTTATATACAATCCATATACAAGTATAATCGTGCTCACATGCGAGCATCATGAATATGTATAAATCCTCAGGTGTATATATAGGTACTCTATACGATACCGTGCTCCATCAAGCCCTGGTACCACGATCCTGGGAGTACCTCAAATCAACAGCTCGAGCTCAGCTCCATAGCCATCGATGTACCTGTCCACCTGTCCCAACAGAGACAGCCCCCAACGGGGTGAGCATACCAATACACAAAATCCCATAATCATAATAATGAAATTCATAATTTACAACAAAGGTAAATGCTAATGAATTTAAATGATACTCCCTGGATGGCAACCTCATCCGGGATTCCGTGTACTGTCCCTGTCCTCACAATCATCAAACTCATCAAACCTCATAAATCAGTAAACCAACACATTGATTTACACATCGCATGCCTGATTTACAATATCAATAATGAATGATTCCAAGTTCATATACATGCAAAAATAGATATATCAATATCTAATATTGATTTCATAACCTTGCTTTCCATTATACTTAGACATCTCATATGTCTTATAATGAAAACATGAGTCTATGAACCTAGACATCTCAAATGTCTCATAATGAATACATGATTCTACGAACCTAGACATCTCAAATGTCTCATAATATTGTCATATAAACTCAGTACCCCTTATATCATGTAAGAGTCATCCTACTCTAGTGTCACGCACGCTACAAGCGGCGATATCAAGATTTGGGTCATTCCTTGGCTATATCAACATATATGTATAACCATACGCAAAACATTCAATGCAATCAAAAATACCTTATGCATTTCACATATATATAGTAATGCTCGTACGTCGCACGTAATTTAAATCTCCGAAGTCCGAGCCAAGCCCTGCTCGAGTTCCATGCCCCGAGGAATGATGTGCTAACACGATAAATAATTCACAATTATTTACGAACATGTAACCTATGCTCAAGCACACCCATATCCCTCACAACATTGTCAATACACGACAATTATCCTCTTAAAAGACCCGGGGCAGGGTACATGCAGGGAAGGAAATAAATGAGACAATCGAAATTTGTTCAAGAATGCCCTACAAAAATCGAACCTTAATCTCACAATTTCGAACCCAATAAAATACCATAATTCATCTAAAATGTCAATTAAGCTATCCAAGCAAGAATCAACATCCCTTGACAAAAACTCCCCATTTTCGAACTCAACCCCCTTAAAATCGAACCCAAACAAGCCTTTAAATCCCAACTCTTAAAATTCTTCAAATTCGAACCAAAGCTTCTCAATTCGATCTCAATCAAGCATCATAATACTCTTAAAACATGCAATAATCGATCAATTGCACGAAATAATACCCCTGCCAAAAACCCCCAAAATTCGAACCAAACCCTACCAATTTTCGAAAATAATTTCGAACCATAATCACAAATTTAAGCAGGGAAATGCACGAAAAAGACGAACAAGGGTTAAGGGAGATTACCCAACGAAATCGGAAGCAAAATCAAACGAAAATCGAAGAACCCTAGAAATTGGGGATCGACGCTTACCAGCAAAATCCGACTTCCACACGCGACGAAACTTTCAATTGGCAGAGGGGAAAGGAGCGCCTCGTCGAGACGAAGCCGTGGGTAGGTCGCACGCGCCGATCGGCGGCCGGACGGCGGCGGGCGCACCGCTTGAAGCGGCGGGGGTGCTGTAGCAGACGGGAATCGCGCGGGAGAGAGGGAGGAAAACTTTGGGGCTTAAATGATAATTTCCACAAATTTTTGGGTTCAATTGGTATTTATAGCAAAAATACCACGAAAAATTAATAGCCCCACAAATACATCATGATTCCTTAAAAATCATCTGTTTTCAAAGACTCTCTCTCTAACTCCAAAATCCCCTACCGGTGCTCACACAACACCCGAGATTCCGAGACACATCAAAAACCCAACTCTTAGGTTTTACACCGTAATGTGAATACAATCTCAACCTCTGGATCCAACGATCCCAACTACCCAAATAAACGAGCCCAGAAGGCCCAACACCTCTCTTAAATTTCAAATCGCCACGTAAAACCACTTTAGGGATTATTAATACTCCGGGATTAACACCCATAATCCCTGGTCATCACAATATCCCCCACTAAAAGAATTTCGTCCTCGAAATTAGCACTGGTGTATCACGTAACACCCAGGCTACACAACAACATGAAGCCATAACCTCGATTCCTGACCATATCAGAATCGTATTAATAAACGCGAGGATACTTACCTCTCATCTAACTCTAAAACAGAGCGACATACCAAAACCAACATATCACCCAAGAGGTAAAACGTACCTCGATGCGGGTCATCCCAAAAGTCAGCCTCTCATGACTGCAAATCAACCAATACTTACGACTGTAGATCGGACAGTCCTCCTTCGATCTAATACAACTAGTAAGAACGCATCCTGAATGACACCTCAACCGTGAGAACGTTGTCCTTGTGTCAAACTCTGGAGTGGAATAGACTTCCAAATCCATCATAACGTCAAAGAGCGTTGGTACAACTCAACGCTAATAATCCAAAAGCAGTTAGTCAACTGAAACTGCGAGGATTCGAATCGCTCCTGATTCTATCGTAGATATCATCCAATGACATCTCTATCAAGACTCACGATGTCTAACATACATCGTTACGAGGGAAACACTAGTACAACCACGGTGTACCCATACCAAACCTGGTTTCCACTTTCAACTTCCTCCATCGAAGGAGTAGTCGCCTCATTGCAACTTAATTTGGGCAACTCACGGCCACAAATTCAAACAAAAGACATCTCACGAGATGTCCACCTCCGGATGTTCCAAGAATCACGTCCTGGTCATAAATAACAACCGAGACTCCGCAGAGTTTAAATTTCTTAAGGGGCATGCAATAAACCCATTGCATCCTCAACGCTTGTGTCGTCGGCGACACTCAACCAATCCGAAATCCTGCCATCCCTTGAAAATCCTCGGATTTAACAATCCAAACTTGGGAAGGCTGTCGCATAACTCGAAGGAAAACACCAACAAGGGAAATACCTTAACCCTCACAAGAAAATCCCTCTTCAAGGGAGTCAACTAACTTCACGATTATCCCTCATAATCATCGTGCCATGGAGATTCCCAATCTCAAGGTGTTCCATATCTCTCATCAGAGATTTAACCATCCAAAAATAGCATAACTCTATGCTTAACAGAGAGGAAATCAATAACTGGCATCCGTATACTCACCGGTATACCTGCCTAAGCACTGATATCACATGCATACTCAATGCACTCGGCTCGGGTATCTACCACATATCCCTAAGCCCCAAACACAACCGTCAATTCTGAGTCATTCCTTACTCAGTGGAGGATGAAAATCGACGATTAACAATACACGGTGTGATTCCCAAAATCAACACCACTTGCACCAACTTACCGAATCTTTCAAGATTCCCAAATAGGTATAATACTACCTCCTTCCTCGCAAGGGAAGTGCCATCGAACTCGAGATCCACAAGTCTCGAACCATCGTTCGGAAAAACTGGATACAATAACACCCATTGTATCCCAATACACGGGTTCCTTTAGATTGAGTCAATAACAACCTGATGACTCTCTTGTTGGTACTCCAACATCCTGAGCTGTCCCAGACAAGTCTCCAAGATTAAACATAAACGTATACACGTTTCAGCGAGGCACGCACAACCTCAAATGATGTGGTGACTACTAGAGTCCACCACGATCCACATCGCATCACCTTACGATTGCCAAACTTGGTTCCAACGAGCAGTATAACGGCTCTAGCAAGACCATCATGGTACTACACACATGTGGCAGACAACCTAGTCTCTGCCTCTTTAGGTTTACCTCAAACCTACTAACAAGACGGACGTTTCCACATGGTATAACATACTATGGGAAGAAAACTCAATAGAGTAGTGGGTCTTTATCCAACACTCCTCAATGCCGATACACCCTGGACACTCCAATGTCCCTATGTACTTAACATAACCTGATCCTACTCCCTTAGGACCCATCCTACACCCTCAAGGGTGGTGTGACCATGCCTACCACATGTCACATCGACAGAAAGCGAGTACCTTCCTCCAATCGTAAGCTGCGGTACAATCACATGTACAGCGCATCCAACCATTCCTCGAGCAACCCGCTCGGTATAAGGGTCACGTCCATCGGTGTCGCACACACCACCTTGTGCCCAGTACTGGCACCCAAGGCATACCACTGAATACGTATACTCAACGCATCGATCATCGTAACGATGATGCATGTCTAATAAGACATCCCCTACACCATCGTCATCGTCATCCTGTGACGACACATGCCAACTCATGGCATCTAAAACATTGCCAACTAGTGACGATACATGTACATCAGCGTATGTCATCCACTAACATGCTAGTAAAATAGGCATAATAAAACATGTATATCAATGCATGCCAGCTACAATAAAGCTAATAAAATAGCAATATCTCATACCTCATCGCTAGCAATATAGCGTCATACCTGTCTCCGTCGCTCAATAATAGTGCGTAATCAGCACCCATCGCTCGAAGGCGGCAAAATCCTGTGCTGAGTACATAGCGGCACAATCCCTCGCTATAGACTCGACGGTATGACACCTCGTCAGATAATAAGTGGCATGAAGCCTCGCTATACCCTGAGCATGAATCATCGTCCACAAAGTAGCGGAAAGAGGCATCGCTATCAATACACCTGGCGGAATGAACCATCGCCAATAGATATAGCGGAATGAACCATCGCTATAAATACACCTGGCGGAATGAACCATCGCCAATCAATATAGCGGAATGAACCGTCGCTATAAATACACCTGGCGGAATGAACCATCGCCAATAGATATAGCGGAATGAACCATCGCTATAAATAAACCTCGAATCGAGTCACTTATCAGTAGTGTATTTCAATGCTTCTCACTACTCCATATAAGCGGAATCCTTCCTCGCTTCATATGGTCCTTAGCGCAAGCATTGAAATCCTCACTAGGATAACCTGGACTCGTGAAATATCAATAGTGCATTTCAATGCTTCACACTACTCCATATAAGCGGAATCCTTCCTCGCTTCATATGGACTTTAGTGTAAGCATTGAAATCCTCACTTTATATTTCACAATATACATATGCAAAACGATGCGTATCAACATGTATCATATCATAATGCACTATCTTATGCATACCTTGATTTACCTTGTGTTAAATGACTAACCACATAATACATGTTGCCCTTGGGATGCCCGTGCATATGTATAATCATCATTCCTTTTCGTATTCCTTATTTCCTGTAACCTGCAACCATCAGGGTTAACAACAATAGCCATATACGCTATGCATCAACATTCAATACATAATAAAAACGCATTATATGAATGTATGGATATGCAATGTCATGACATTCTTTTTCCTTAAATCCTTATTTCATCCTGAGCCCTTATCATTAGTACATTTTAATGCTTCTTGCTACTCCAGGAAAGCGGAATTCTTCCTCGCTTCCACTGGACTTTAGCGTTGCTACTCCATGTAAGCGGGACTCTTCATCGCTTCCAATGGACTTTAGCGTTGCTACTCCATATAAGCGGGACTCTTCATCGCTTCCAATGGACTTTAGCGTTGCTACTCCATATAAGCGGGACTCTTCATCGCTTCATATGGACTTTAGCATTGCTACTCCATATAAGCGGGACTCTTCATCGCTTCATATGGACTTTAGCATAAGCCATTAAAATCCTTACTAAGATAACTTTGACTCGTGAAATACACCTCTTATATTTCACAACATACATATGCAAAAACAATGCACAATAACATATATCATAACCTCAATGCACCACTTTGCATTCATCATGTGTCAACAAGACAACGTAAAATACATGTTACCTCGGAAATATCCCTTTATCTGATTTTCTTAAAACCAGCTTGCTTGGCACATAACACACGGAGTGCCAGACATCCCCATAAATGTCATCCTATCGTGTTCCACACGATTCCTGCAACCACAATGGTTAGCAATACCACTTTTCATATCATAAGAGCACATAAATAATTTGCTATGTCATACAACATTAATGCCATCATGCATAAATATGTGCTATCAATAACTTCCTAGGCCCTTAACAGCCCCAATGAGCAACCACTGCTCTGATACCACTAATGTAAGGACCCCAAGCCCTTAAACCTTGATTAGTGTATTAACCACTATGTGTGGTACATGCTTTCTATAAAATGTCAATCGGGAAGCTCTGATGATACTTAATCATTGCCTGTCAATGAAAGACTCATATGTTTGCCCTTTACCAACCCCTTGGTGCCACTTTTAACATTGTAAACTTTTATAAAAATTTGGGCAGAGTCTCCCCATAAATAGAGCTATCCCAAAAAAAAGAGTACAACACATAACCAAATTCCCGGCCAGGGAAAGCATAATACTCAACAGAAAGCAGTAATACAAGTAGATTCCCAGCCAGGGAAGACACCACACATATGTCAACAAAAGTGGGTTCCAACACCCACATAATACACCAATGACTCTCATATCATTCTAGCAATTCAACCTAATTGCATGCAACCTTAAATGAAAGAGAGAAAGGCTCATGCCTTTATATACAATCCATATACAAGTATAATCGTGCTCACATGCGAGCATCATGAATATGTATAAATCCTCAGGTGTATATATAGGTACTCTATACGATACCGTGCTCCATCAAGCCCTGGTACCACGATCCTGGGAGTACCTCAAATCAACAGCTCGAGCTCAGCTCCATAGCCATCGATGTACCTGTCCACCTGTCCCAACAGAGACAGCCCCCAACGGGGTGAGCATACCAATACACAAAATCCCATAATCATAATAATGAAATTCATAATTTACAACAAAGGTAAATGCTAATGAATTTAAATGATACTCCCTGGATGGCAACCTCATCCGGGATTCCGTGTACTGTCCCTGTCCTCACAATCATCAAACTCATCAAACCTCATAAATCAGTAAACCAACACATTGATTTACACATCGCATGCCTGATTTACAATATCAATAATGAATGATTCCAAGTTCATATACATGCAAAAATAGATATATCAATATCTAATATTGATTTCATAACCTTGCTTTCCATTATACTTAGACATCTCATATGTCTTATAATGAAAACATGAGTCTATGAACCTAGACATCTCAAATGTCTCATAATGAATACATGATTCTACGAACCTAGACATCTCAAATGTCTCATAATATAGTCATATAAACTCAGTACCCCTTATATCATGTAAGAGTCATCCTACTCTAGTGTCACGCACGCTACAAGCGGCGATATCAAGATTTGGGTCATTCCTTGGCTATATCAACATATATGTATAACCATACGCAAAACATTCAATGCAATCAAAAATACCTTATGCATTTCACATATATATAGTAATGCTCGTACGTCGCACGTAATTTAAATCTCCGAAGTCCGAGCCAAGCCCTGCTCGAGTTCCATGCCCCGAGGAATGATGTGCTAACACGATAAATAATTCACAATTATTTACGAACATGTAACCTATGCTCAAGCACACCCATATCCCTCACAACATTGTCAATACACGACAATTATCCTCTTAAAAGACCCGGGGCAGGGTACATGCAGGGAAGGAAATAAATGAGACAATCGAAATTTGTTCAAGAATGCCCTACAAAAATCGAACCTTAATCTCACAATTTCGAACCCAATAAAATACCATAATTCATCTAAAATGTCAATTAAGCTATCCAAGCAAGAATCAACATCCCTTGACAAAAACTCCCCATTTTCGAACTCAACCCCCTTAAAATCGAACCCAAACAAGCCTTTAAATCCCAACTCTTAAAATTCTTCAAATTCGAACCAAAGCTTCTCAATTCGATCTCAATCAAGCATCATAATACTCTTAAAACATGCAATAATCGATCAATTGCACGAAATAATACCCCTGCCAAAAACCCCCAAAATTCGAACCAAACCCTACCAATTTTCGAAAATAATTTCGAACCATAATCACCAATTTAAGCAGGGAAATGCACGAAAAAGACGAACAAGGGTTAAGGGAGATTACCCAACGAAATCGGAAGCAAAATCAAACGAAAATCGAAGAACCCTAGAAATTGGGGATCGACGCTTACCAGCAAAATCCGACTTCCACACGCGACGAAACTTTCAATTGGCAGAGGGGAAAGGAGCGCCTCGTCGAGACGAAGCCGTGGGTAGGTCGCACGCGCCGATCGGCGGCCGGACGGCGGCGGGCGCACCGCTTGAAGCGGCGGGGGTGCTGTAGCAGACGGGAATCGCGCGGGAGAGAGGGAGGAAAACTTTGGGGCTTAAATGATAATTTCCACAAATTTTTGGGTTCAATTGGTATTTATAGCAAAAATACCCCGAAAAATTAATAGCCCCACAAATACATCATGATTCCTTAAAAATCATCTGTTTTCAAAGACTCTCTCTCTAACTCCAAAATCCCCTACCGGTGCTCACACAACACCCGAGATTCCGAGACACATCAAAAACCCAACTCTTAGGTTTTACACCGTAATGTGAATACAATCTCAACCTCTGGATCCAACGATCCCAACTACCCAAATAAACGAGCCCAGAAGGCCCAACACCTCTCTTAAATTTCAAATCGCCACGTAAAACCACTTTAGGGATTATTAATACTCCGGGATTAACACCCATAATCCCTGGTCATCACATTATGCATCGAGGCAGATGAAGCCACACGAGGCTAAGTATCCAGTGCATGATTTAGAATTGGCGGCCATCATATTCGCCTTGAAGATCTGGAGGCATTACTTGTATGGCACGTCTTTCACTATTTATACGGACCATAAGAGCCTGAAGTTCTTATTCACTCAGGCAGAGTTGAATATGAGGCAAAGAAGATGGATGGATTTGCTCAAAGATTATGATTGTGAAATTGAGTACCATCCAGGTAAAGCAAACTTGATAGCAGACGCCTTAAGTCGGAAGGTGAAGAGTACTGCAGAGGATGTTATGTGTTTGTCAACCTTGATGACGTCTTATTGCCAACTGGGCTATGATTTCGATTTAGACACGTCGCCTGTGCGAGTGTCGACCCTATTGGCGGAGCCAGACATATTTGAGGCGATCAGGAAGGCCCAGAAGTCGGATAGTGAGGTTCAGAGGTGGACATCATTGGTACTTCAAGGCCAACATCCAAGTTTAGAGTGGCTGAGGATGATTCCTTGAGACTGGGCAACCGATGGGTAGTCCCAGACACACCAGAACTGCGTAGAGGAATATTGGAGCGAGCTCACAGTAGTCGATTCAGTATCCACCCAGGGAGAAAGAAGATGTACAAAGATCTATGCGATCAATTCTGGTGGAGACGCATGAAGCGTGAGGTAATCATTTTTGTTAAAAGATGTTTGATCTGCCAGCAGGTAAAGGCAGAGAGGCAGAGGCCTGGTGGTGAGCTGAAGAGCTTAGAGGTGCCTGAATGGAAGTGGGAGCATATATCTATGGACTTCGTGACCCACTTACCTAGGACGGCCTCAGGATTTGATGCGATCTGGGTGATCGTGGATAGGCTGACGAAGACGGCTCATTTCATCCCTTACAGTATGTCATATACATACTTGAAGATGGCCCAGATGTATATACCGGATGTGGTGAGGTTGCATGGTATTCCAGTCTCGATAGTGTCTGACAGGGAACCCGAGGTTCACTTCACATTTCTGGGAGGGTCTCCAGACAGCTTTGGGCACAGAGGTGAGACTGAGTACGGCCTATCACCCTCAGACAGACGGCCAAACAGAGCGTACCATTCAGACGCTCGAGGACATGTTGAGGGCGTGTGTTTTGGAGTTTGATACTCCGTGGCAGGATTCAGTGCCGCTGGTGGAGTTCTCCTATAACAACAGTTATCAGGCGAGCATTCAAATGGCCCCTTTTGAAGCTCTGTATGGACGACGATGTAGATCACCACTGTATTGGGAGGACTTGACCAGCAAAGCGGTCGGAGGACCGGATATGATCAGGGATATGGAAGGTAAGATAAAGTTGATACGCAAGAAGATGAAAGCGGCCCAGGACAGGCAAGCGGCCTATGCCAATAAGCGGCGACGACCGCTAGAATTCCAGTTAGGAGACAGGGTCTTCTTAAAGATCTCGCCCTTCAGGGGCGTGGTTCGTTTTGGGATGCGGGGAAAGTTATCTCCGAGGTATGTTGGGCCATATGAAGTTTTACAGCGTATCGGTACTTTGGCATATCGTTTGGCTCTACCGCCATCCTTGTCTGGCATACACGATGTTTTCCATGTCTCTATGTTGAGGAAGTATGAGCCAGACCCGTCCCATGTCTTACAGCCTACTGAAGTACAGTTAGATTCAGATGTGTCCTACGTTGAACGACCTATCAGAATTCTGGATCGAGAGGATCGCAGACTACGAAGCAAAGTTATACCGATTGTCAAAGTTCAGTGGGATCGTCGGGGTGTCGAGGAGGCTACGTGGGAGACGGAACGGCATATGGTGCAGCACTATCCGGAACTATTCTCTGGTATGTTTTTATGTTTAGTTTTGATATGATGATGCATGTGGATTTCGAGGACGAAATCTTATAAGTAGGGGAGTAATGTAATACCCCCGAAATGTGATATGATTATGTTCTATGATGATGAATTATGATGTGTTTAAGGGTTATGGTGTATTTAAATTGGGCGCCACGATCTATGTTATGATGATATGATGTGGGGAGCATGTTGGGTATTTTAAGGGATGTATTAATTATATGAAGTTAGAAAATATCGAGTGAGGATATTTTAATACATCGTACTATATACCGGGATACAATTAAACACCACATGGCACCCCAACCACACCACCCCACCCCCCCAACTCGGTCACCACCCATCCCCCACTTGTCAACCCACTTGTTTCAAGCCCATGCCTCCCACTTGGTCATGCCCATGCTTCCACTTTGCAGCCCAATCATCTCCTTCTCTCCTCCTCTCTTTCTCTCCAAAAATCATGCCTGTAAGCTGCTGGGGAAGGGAAGAAAAGCTTGGTAAAAAGGTGTTCAAAACCTTGCAAAAAGAGGAGCAAAAGAGAGGGGTAAGTGGGTACCCTGTTTTTCTGGGTTTATGTTTGGGCTTGGGTTTGGTGGGTTGATTTTAAAGCATGTTAAGTATAGGTTTGGGTGGAACCTTGATATGAATGCTTACATGGTAGTTTTATGTAGCTACTAGCATGTTTGTTTGAGCATTTACATGGCTTATGTGATAGATTTCTAGTTATGAAACTATATGCTCGAAAATCTGGGCAAAAAGATACATACTCTGTTTCTGTAAAAGTTGGTTAAGGATGAAGTTTATGATGATGTTATGATGCATGTTAGCTTAGGTTTTGTTCAACCTTCGATTTAAGAGCTTACATGGATATGTTATGAAGTTCTTCACATGTTTGTTTCAGCATGATAGATGTGTTAGGAAGTAGAAAAGATGGGGTGAAAAGAGGTGCTCAAAAATCTGGGGAAAATCCCGATTTTTCAGAGCTCTCGATCGATCGAGATTTAGTCCCGATCGATCGAGCGAGACAGAAGGTCTAAGCATGTTTTCAAAATTTTGATGCCGATCGATCGAAGGATTTCTCGATCGATCGGTGAAGCTCCTCGATCGATCGGTAAAATGTTCGATCGATCGAGCGAGGCAGGAAGCCAAGACACTGTTAGTGCACAGTGTCTCGATCGATCGAGACCTAGGGCCGATCGATCGAGACAGGCAGAAAGTTGAAAATTTAATGATGTTTATTTTGTTAAGTTTTGATGTGAGATGGTTTTGAGGCATCTAATATGGTATAATGTGGTCTTGTAGAACCATCCCAGGTACCTGCACCATCTAGGAGATAAAGTCTGTTGACTCCTCCTCCTTTTGAAAAGGTACGTAAGAAGCGTACGGGCATCGGACGGTAACACACATCTCTATACTATGACTATGCTTTTATTTGCATGAGTATTCACGATGAAATGACGGTGTTTATACGATGTTTATACGATGAAGTTCATATGATGTTTATTGCTTATACGATGCTTATATGATGACATTTATGCGATGTGCTGTGGTAAGATGCCACGGGGTAAGACGCCCCACATGGTAAGAGGCCATGCGATGTATTGTGGTAAGATGCCACGGGGTAAGATGCCCCACATGGTAAGAGGCCATGCGATGTATTGTGGTAAGATGCCACGGGGTAAGATGCCCCACATGGTAAGAGGTCATGCGATGTATTGTGGTAAGATGCCACGGGGGTAAGATGCCCCATATGCATGATTCTAAATCAGGGACAACAATAAGAAGTGAATGTATAACCAGCATATTACTTAACCAATGTTTCATGCATTTACTATGATGTTTATAATGTTAAGTAAGATTATATATGCTCATGATGTGTTGTCCCTGTAGGTACACTTTTGGACGAAAGGACTAAGGGTCGGGTTGAGGCAGTGAGCTACTAGGGACACAGGAATGCATAGGATTCAAGTTATGATTGGTATCTACTCTAGGAGTAGTGTAAATCTAAATGACATTCTTTTGGAATGTAATGAATTATTTTTGAAGTTTTGTATTTTGGCCTGTAATCCTGTTAGCTCGTGTAACAACCAAAACCTTAAGATGTTACCTTAATGCATGATTAGTCCTTCTTATGTCTTTTAATCACTGTTAAGGTGGGAAGACCCCACATAACTGAACCTCTGAAGGCTGCAACACATGTGACGAATCCGACTCATACTTGCGTAACATAGATACATGGAACACGTCGTGAATACCAGACCATGACGGTGACAAAGCCAGAAGGTAAGCCAAAGTACCAATGCGCTGCAAGATCTCAAACGGTCCAACATACCTCGGAGATCATTTCTGATAGGGTTGAATATTACGCGTTTTTAGGCTATGATATGTATATGTTTTGGTGTTGATTCTTGGATTATTTTACGGTTTATGGTATATATTTCTATATTTCTGGAATCAATGTTGAAATGCATAAAAGTAGAAGAAATGAACCAAAAATGATGAAAGAATGAATAAAGTTGAAGAAAAGAGGAAAAAACCAGAATCCAAGACACATGTTGCTCTTTTCTCCTCAAATTACTATATGTTCGAGCCATGTTTTGGAAATGTGGTCCATATAAAGGTTGTAGAGCTTTCTCTTATCTTCGCGTGGACAGCTGATTCATCAAATTTGGAGTTTATATGAGAAAGTTATGGCCAAAATACGAAACTCGCCAGAAGCTGAAAAAAGGCTAAGAAACATCATTGAATTAATTCAACAGGCGTAATTACGCCTACTTTGAGGCGTAACTACGCCTAGCCCACGGCTTTTGAAAATTTAAGTGGCGTAATTACGCCACTTTGGAGGCGTAATTACGCCTATCACGCGGGAAGCCAGATTTGTTGACACATCGACAGGCGTAACTACGCCACTTCGGAGGCGTCATTACGCCTGATGAATTTTGGAAATTTTGGACTGCTTTCCTTATTTGATGCACGGGATTTTTAAAAGGCAGGGACGAGACCTACTCAAGAGAATCATCAGATTTTAACCTAGGAACCCAATCACCACAGCCTCCACCTTCTTCTCCCCTCACTTTCCTTCACTTCATGTCCAGCCTCCATCCTTCTACCATTCAACCTTCATCCATCTTCACCTATTCATCCTAGGAATTGGAACAACCCAACAAGGCGATAAAAAGAGACGATCGAGAAGGAAGCAAGAGAAGGAGCGAAGATCTACAACCGGAGTCGACGCTGGGAGTTTTTCTTTGTCTTTAATTCTTAGTTTTGATTTGTTTTGATTTACTATGTTGAACTAATTTTATTTATCGAGGCTAGGCGAACCTTTGTTATGAACCTTCGATTTGATGATTTAATGATTGAATTCTTTTAGTTCTTTGCGTATGTTTTATGTTCTTCATGCTTTTAGAGGATTGATCACCTTTGAATGATGTTAGTATCATAATTGAGATCGAGAGATGATTTTATGATACGGAATTAATAATTCATACCATGGATTTAAGACCGAGATCGAGAGATGACGTCAAATACATGCGTGATAGCCATAGATATCTAGTAATCGAAAGCTAGGAGTTTTCATGGATCTTATGCAATATCGAGTTGTTCAATGAGTGCACGAGAGTGACTTACTGCAATTTGATATTAGGTTTAATATAGCTCGAGAGAGTATATTAGATAAATTTAGAGAACTCGTCACCTTAGAAATATTTGAATATTCAATCGAGAATTGTAGGGAATTACATTGGTGAGCCAAAGTCTCGATAATCTTATCTTGTGGATTTTTCTCGTTTACTTTTATTGACTTGGTTGGATTAGAGTAGTTTAAATTAGTTTAGTTTAATTATCAATTTATTATCGTAGGTTAAATATAGTTAAAAGAAATCTTATTTGGTAATTATTTGTTAGTCTCTGTGGGTTCGACAATCCGTATCTTCCTATCTATACTAAAACTTGACACCGTGCACTTGCGGTCTAAAATCGCTAGATTGGAAATAATTGTTTAAATAAAAGCGGTCAAGTTTTTGGCGCCGTTGCCGGGGATTAACTTTAGTAATATCATACTAGGTTCTTTGACTGTAATTTAACCATTTTTCCCTTTGTATATATTTATTTAAAAAAAAAAAAATTTATTAAATTATTTTGTTTGTCTGTCTTGTGAGGTACTTGGAGATGCTACATCAACAAGCCTTCACAAGCTTTGCCCAACAACGTTCCGAGCCGTTCAACGCAGTTTGGGAGAGATTCAATGAATTGGCCAACACATTCCGGTATCACAACTTTTCGAACTATTCTCTCATGCAATATTTCTTCAAAGGGTTGGATGCACAGACACGAGAATGGGTATTCAGCGGAGCACTGGTGACTGGGAGTCCCCTGGTTGATAGAGATGTGGACAGTGTGGTGCACCTGTTCAATGATATGGCGGACTTCGATCTTCACTGGCATTGTGATCCTTCACTAAAAGGTTGGAGTCACCAATACCCACCGGAGCCTCACTATCCTATTGATACGCCACAACCATTTGAACATCGCGAAGAGAGGAGAGATAGTTCTGCAGATGTCACAACTCAGTTAGAGGATACCTTAGTGAGATTCATGGCATCAACTGAGAACAGTTTGGAGTGCCAAACCAACTCTATGCGCCACCTAGAGCAGCAAATGGCGGTCCTTATTGAAACAATTTCAACTAGCTGCCAGGAGGAAGAGACGAGAGCTACAAATCAAGAGGCGACAAATCGAGTTTGGTTATATGATGATGATCACTCAACCAACCAAGTTTGGGGGAGTGATCCTCCTAGTGTGGAAGATTCAAGGGAACTTGAGCCTCTTCAAGAGATTGAGACTACTTCAGAGATGTCATCCGAGGAGTTCCCATTTGAAGATGAGTCGAGTGTGATGTTGGAAGAGGAAGAGACTTTCGAAGATTCCTATTTGAGCCCATCGATGGAGACATGTTCTATGCCATATGTGGATCCATATTTTCCATCGATGCCAACTTCACCGCACTACGCCCTACACAATATAAAGCCAAGCCAAGAATCCTTCTCCCATGCCCACCATTTCATGAAGAATGTTGTTGGAGCGACGAGCTTACACTGCTACAATCTTGCCAATCTTGAGGGCATATTGAATGAAGACCCATTAGTTGTATCATACGATACTTACTATGGGCGGCAACCGCTCTTTGATGGTTGCTTCTGATGGTCAAGCCGAAGACCAAAAATCAGCGCTTCTTGGGAGGCAACCCAAGCGTATCCTTTTGTTATTTAGTTTTGTTATTTGATTTTCAGTTTTTGTTTTAGTTTTGTTTATCTCTCGAGTCGAATATTTTACCATTTGCATTCTTCTCTTGCTAGGTACTCAGTTGGAGCGATGAACCCTACAACAGTGGAGCTTTCAAAAGCGAATCTTCCTCAACCCTCATGCAAGCGTCTTGATCAGGGGAGTTCACTGTTTCCCTTTTGATTCTTTTAAACATTGAGGGCAATGTTTGATTTAAGTTTGGGGGAGTAGTAGCTTGCATGTTTACTTGTTTTAACCACATGTTGTGTGCTTAAATGACACTGAATCGTCCGATTATTATGAGCTAAATTTTTTTTTTATGAGTTCAAACTTGAGAAAAGAATGAATTATAGTAGTGACTATTCAATGAGGATTTTGATCTCACTATGCATATGAACTTGATTTGTGATTGGACTTGTACATGAATATCCTAATCTGAGTTAGCATGTCAAGATTGAGGAATATATTGAGCACAATGAGTCATGATCTTGTGGATTGCATGTTGAATAGTGATAATTGTTGTGAACTTAATGATTTGTCTTGAGCATCTTAGAGCTATCCTAGAACTTATTTGATGATGACACTTTGAGGCGAAATTTTATAGTTACAAACTTGACTTGGAAATGATCTAGGCGATTTTTGACACGTTTGAGCCTTTTAAGCTTACCATGATTCATATCAATCCCTAGTGTCCCATTTGAGCTTTATTGAAAAAAAGAATGGTATATGCATTGCATATAATTAGACCCCATTCGACATTCTTGGCAAACTCATTATACTTACCCTTGAGCCTAAATGAAAAAAGTTATCCTTACCCTAAGAGAGTATAATGAATTCCATTCGATGCACGTAAATTGTTATATCCTGATGAGCTTATTGAAAAATATTGATGAATGAGAAAAAGAAAAAGATAGACAAAGAGCCTTGAAAAGAAAAAAAATAAACATATAAGACCCAAAGTGGCCAAGGCTATAAATGAAAAAGAAGAGGAGCTCCATGTTTGCGAAAAATTTGAACTGTAAATGATTATACTCTCTTCTTTGTTCTTATCCTATCTTTTCTTTGAAGCCAACACCAAAGGCCTTACATTACAAGCTTAAAAAGTCCTTTTGATCCAAGTCTAGGGAGTAACTATCATTAGTGGAGAAGTTGTTTGAAAATAGGCCTATGTAATGCTTGATGATAATCTCGACTTTGAGTTGATTAGCATGATTTGATCTTGAATATGTGCATGAAACTTGAGATTGACTAGAGCACACACACACGTTCCGATTTTGAGAGATGTTGCTTGAATTAGGAGAAAACATGTCTTGTCAACTTTTGTATATGTGCATGAGATTTCTGAGAATAAGCAAGTCATGAAATAATTGTTTCAAATATCAAGAATGAACTCTACCTTATGATTTTAATGCTTTATCGAGGACGATTAAGTGCTAAGTTTGGGGGAGTTGATAGGGTTGAATATTACGCGTTTTTAGGCTATGATATGTATATGTTTTGGTGTTGATTCTTGGATTATTTTACGGTTTATGGTATATATTTCTATATTTCAGGAATCAATGTTGAAATGCATAAAAGTAGAAGAAATGAACCAAAAATGATGAAAGAATGAATAAAGTTGAAGAAAAGAGGAAAAAACCAGAATCCAAGACACATGGTGCTCCTTTCTCCTCAAATTACTATATGTTTGAGCCATGTTTTGGAAATGTGGTCCATATAAAGGCTTGTAGAACTTTCTCTTATCTTCGCGTGGACAGCTGATTCATCAAATTTGGAGTTCCTATGAGAAAGTTATGGCCAAAATACGAAACTCGCCAGAAGCTGAAAAAAGGCGAAGAAACATCATTGAATTAATTCAACAGGCGTAATTACGCCTACTTTGAGGCGTAACTACGCCTAGCCCACGGCTTTTGAAAATTTAAGTGGCGTAATTACGCCACTTTGGAGGCGTAATTACGCCTATCACGCGGGAAGCCAGATTTGTTGACACATCGACAGGCGTAACTACGCCACTTCGGAGGCGTCATTACGCCTGATGAATTTTGGAAATTTTGGACTGATTTCCTTATTTGATGCACGGGATTTTTAAAAGGCAAGAATCATCAGATTTTAACCTAGGAACCCAATCACCACAGCCTCCACCTTCATCTCCCCTCACTTTCCTTCACTTCATGTCCAGCCTCCATCCTTCTACCATTCAACCTTCATCCATCTTCACCTATTCATCCTAGGAATTGGAACAACCCAACAAGGCGATAAAAAGAGACGATCGAGAAGGAAGCAAGAGAAGGAGCGAAGATCTACAAACGGAGTCGACGCTGGGAGTTTTTCTTTGTCTTTAATTCTTAGTTTTGATTTGTTTTGATTTACTATGTTGAACTAATTTTATTTATCGAGGCTAGGCGAACCTTTGTTATGAACCTTCGATTTGATGATTTAATGATTGAATTCTTTTAGTTCTTTGCGTATGTTTTATGTTCTTCATGCTTTTAGAGGATTTATCACCTTTGAATGATGTTAGTATCATAATTGAGATCGAGAGATGATTTTATGATACGGAATTAATAATTCATACCATGGATTTAAGACCGAGATCGAGAGATGACGTCAAATACATGCGTGATAGCCATAGATATCTAGTAATCGAAAGCTAGGAGTTTTCATGGATCTTATGCAATATCGAGTTGTTCAATGAGTGCACGAGAGTGACTTACTGCAATTTGATATTAGGTTTAATATAGCTCGAGAGAGTATATTAGATAAATTTGGAGAACTCGTCACCTTAGAAATATTTGAATATTCAATCGAGAATTGTAGGGAATTACATTGGTGAGCCAAAGTCTCGATAATCTTATCTTGTGGATTTTTCTCGTTTACTTTTATTGACTTGGTTGGATTAGAGTAGTTTAAATTAGTTTAGTTTAATTATCAATTTATTATCGTAGGTTAAATATAGTTAAAAGAAATCTTATTTGGTAATTACTTGTTAGTCTCTGTGGGTTCGACAATCCGTATCTTCATATCTATACTAAAACTTGACACCGTGCACTTGCGGTCTAAAATCGCTAGATTGAAAATAATTGTTTAAAATAAAAGCGATCAATTTCCCACGCATTCCAAACGGTACCACACATTTGAAAGTTGAGATCTTCAAAAAGACCTTATCCCCCGATTGGAATTCCAACTGTCGTCGCCGTTTATTTGCATAAGCTGCCTTCCTATCCTGGGCTGCCTTCATTTTCTGCCGGATTCCCTTTATTTTTCTTCCATCTCCCGCATCAACTCGGGTCCTCCGACCGATTTACTAGACAAGTCATCCAGTACAATGGTGACCTACAACGTCGACCATAAAGAGCCTCAAATGGAGCCATCTGAATGCTCACCTGATAGCTATTGTTCTATGAGAATTCTACCAAGGCCACTGAATCGTGTCATGAAGTATCAAACTCCAGTACACATGCCCGTAACATGTCTTCGAGCGTCTGTATAGTACGCTCTGTCTAGCCGTCCGTCTGGGGATCATATGTTGTGCTCAATCTCACCTCAGTACCCAAAGCTGACTGAAGACCTTCCCAAAAGTGAGATGTAAACCGTGGATCTCATTCAGACACAACAGAAACTGAAATCCCATGTAATCTCACTACATCGCATTCCGGACATACAACTGAGCCATTCTCAAGTATGTGAATGTCATAGTGTATGGAATGAAGTGAGCTACCTTCGTCAGTCTATCCACGATCACCCAAATCGCATCAAATCCCAAAGCAGTCCTCGGTAAGTGGGTCACGAAGTCCATGGATATGTGTTCTCACTTCCATTCAGGTATCTCCATGCTCTTTAGCTCGCCTCCAGGCCTCTGCCTTTCTGCCTTCACCTGTTGACAGATCAAACACTTGTTAACAAAAGTGATAACATCCCGTTTCATCCGCTTCCACCAAAATTGGTCACATAAGTCTTTATACATCTTCCTCCCGCTTGGGTGGATACTAAGTCTGCTACTATGAGCTCGTTGTAAGATCCCTCGACGCAACTCCGGCGTACACGGAACTACCCAAGGGTTACCAAGTCTCAAAGAATCGTCTTCAGCCACTCGGAACTTCAATAGCTGTCCAAGACGCACCAATGCTAACCACCTCTGGATCTCATCGTCTACCTTCTGAGCTCTCCTGATATTCTCAAAAATACCCGGTGATAGGGTTGAATATTACGCGTTTTTATGCTATGATATGTATATGTTTTCTTGTTGATTCTTGGATAATTTTATGGTTTATGGTATATATTTCTCTATTTCAGGAATCAATGTTGAAATTCATAAAAGGGGAAGAAATCAAGCTAAAATGATGAAAAAATGAATAAAGTTGAAGATAAGAGGAAGAAACCAGAATCCAAGACACATGTTACTCCTTTCTCCTCAAATTACTATATGTTCGAGCCATGTTTTGGAAATGTGGTCCATATAAAAGTTGTAGAACTTTCTCTTATCTTTGCGTGGACAGCTGATTTATCAAATTCGGAGTTTGTATGAGAAAGTTACGGCCAAAATACAAAACTCGCCAGAAGATGAAAAAGGCGAAGAAACTTACTGTGATTTCCGATCGATCGAGCAAGCTTTTCCGATCGATCGAGAAAGGCTGAAAATTGAGCAAAAATCTTACTGGAAGGCTCGATCGATCGGCTCTTCTGTTCGGATCGATCGGGACGAGCAGTTTTCATTAAAATATACACAAAATCACAACCCATATCAGATTTTGAACCCTAGGAAAAGCCTCCACACCTCCATACCCATTCACCATCCAAACCACACACCATCTTCTTCCTCCAATCCATCTCACGTCCACCATAACCTCCACCTTTCTTCCATATATCATACACCCATTCACCATCCAAACCTCTCTTTCCTTCACTCCTCTCACACGTCCACCTTTTCTTCCCCATCAACAACCTCCATCCTTCCATCACCATCATCCATCATCACCACTTCACCCTAGGAATTGGAACAACCCAACAAGGCGATAAAAAGAGACGATCGAGAAGGAAGCAAGAGAAGGAGCGAAGATCTACAACCAGAGTCGACGCTGGGAGTTTTTCTTTGTCTTTAAATTCTTAGTTTTGTTGTGTTTTGATTTATTATGAGGAACTAATTTTATTTATCGAGGCTAGGCGAACCTTTGTTATGAACCTTCGATTTAATGATTTAATGATTGAATTCTTATAATTCTTTGCGTATGTTTTATGTTCTTCATGCTTTTGGAGGTTTGATCACCTTTGAATGATGTTAGTATCGTAATTGAGATCGAGAGATGATTTTATGATACTGAATTAATAACTCATACCATGGATTTAAGACCGAGATCGAGAGATGACGTCAAATACATGCGTGATAGCCATAGATTCTAGTAATTGAAAGCTAGGAGTTTTCATGGATCTTATGCAACATTGAATTGTTAAATAAGTGAACGAGAGTTACTTACTGCAATTTGGTGTTAGGTTTAATATAGCTCGAGAGAGTGTATTAGATAGATTGGGAGAACTCGTCACCTTAGAAATATTTGAATATTCAATCGAGAATTGTAGGGAATCACATTGGTGAGCCAAAGTCTCAATAATCTTATCTTGTGGATTTTTCTCGTTTACTTTTATTGACTTGGTTGGATTAGAGTAGTTTAATTTAGCTTAGTTTAATTATCAATTTATTATCGTAGGTTAAATATAGTTAAAAGACATCTTATTTGGTACTTACTTGTTAGTCCCTGTGGGTTCGACAATCCGTATCTTCCTATCTATACTAAAACTTGACACCGTGCACTTGCGGTCTAAAATCGCTAGATTGGAATTAATTGTTTAAAATAAAAGCGATCACCCGGCTATGCTAATAAAGTTGATACACGTACCGGTGATGTATCCTCATAGCCCAGATGTGTAAGACCCCAACTCTTAAAGACGGCTTTTAACCATTTATGATGTCGTATGTATGTGAAAATTTTCATTCTTTAAAAGAATCATTACATGCTTCACATATTCCCTATGACTTTTATAAAAATTTGGGCAGAGTCTCCCCATAAATTAGACTATCCCAGAAAATACACAACTATAACGCCCTCAATATAAAAACACCATAATCTAAAGATAAAAGTTCCTAGCCAGGGAAGTCATAATACTAGCAAGATATGAATTCCCGTCATCACTAAAGTCATATATCACATGCTCCTCAAAATAACATGCACATCAATCAACTATATAAAAGAGGACTTCAACACTATTATACATTCCATATACACGCATCTAGGTGCTCACATACGAGCAACAAATCAATGAATCAATTCTCAATGCGTAAGTGATATGTACCATCAACCGATACATAATCCTGCGAGCGCTATTTTCCATGGATTCAAGCTTTCTTCCCGAGGCAACGTTGTACCTGTTATACCTGTTTTAACAGAAACAGCCCAGACACAGGGTGAGCATACTCCAACTCATTATTCATTCACAAATCAATATACGAAATTGTAATACAACAATTTAGATTACTCAAAACTCATAAAATATACTCTCTGTACAATTCTGAACCGGCATAGCTATCACGAACTCTTCATATTTCAATCTTATACACTTTCATAAACATCAAGTTCAATATCATTATTCAAACCATGATACTCATCAATGCAATAAATACGACCTAACCACAATTTATCATTTATACTCAATCATGACGAATCTTATCTCGAAGGCAACTCTGCCTTTCAATTAAACTCAATTATCAAACTCAATCACTTAACCTTAAACATCACATTCAAAATACATGTTTACATGAATATATAAATACTGGGTATACCTGCTCGTACGTCACCACGTACCTTATAGTCGACAACATGAACAAGCTACCCCCGACTTCCAGAAGTTCATGGAGTATCTATATTGAATATCAATTCAATATTAGCGCATTAATACTACAATTGTTTTCAATAGGTATTTCCAACTCCCGATCTAATACCGTGAATCGATAACTCAATAAAATAGACATTATCACATAATCAAGACAATCTATATTACTCAAATCAACTACACAGTTAGTTCATACATTTGCCATTCAAATACTCAATAAAGTCTCCAATTCATGCTATTGCACACATGCAATTATATTCATTAATATACACTTTAATACATGTTTATAACACACATTAACATGTATCTATCTAGTCCATTCACCCACTACACATGCTCAAGGGTATAAGTATCTCATGTCATTGCCCAACATCCACCAAGATACTATAATGCTTTTAAATTGGAAAGAATAGGTTTCCACTACAATCCACTTACTAACATCATTGAAGCATAAACTCAAACACCTTATAAACATGATTTTTAACATGGTAGAAGCAATTCAAACCTCACCAAGGATTTCCCTGGGGCACCCAAAATACGCATCATTGGCACAAGGTCGGCACACACACATGCCAATGGCTACACACTTGTACAAAACACCTCCAATCCCTCACACCCAACATGAATAAGGGTCCAAATCCAGCTATTACTCAATCCACAAGGTAAAAGTTGATAGATCAACACTAACTTCTCATCCCAAGCAAAACCTACCTCCCAAATGCATGAAAGCTCCAACCATGCCCAATATTTGAACAATGAAAGAGCAATACATAATCGATGATAGAAACATCTTTAACCATAACCCAATGCCCACCAAAATGTTGCAATGTTAGTCATAAAAGTAGATTTTCACCACACAAGTAGTAAGGCTTTAACCAATTCTCTAACATCATTGAAGCATAGTATCAAACACCATATAAGCATAACTTTTAAGCTCAAAACACACCTATAATTTGGCCATGTCATCCCTTAAAACTCAAACACTTCCTAACAAGTTTTTCAAGACAATAATCAATAAAAACAACTCCATCATCAACAATAAATCAGCCCACAAGCAAGACCAAACTTTTCCCTTGCCCAAGACATATTTTCGAACCAAACCCTCCCTCTACAATCCAAGTAGAGCTAAATAGTAAGGGATAAGCAAGAATCCAGGGAGAGAAGAGACTTTCTTACTCAATCTTGCACCAAACTCAAGCTTGAACCAAACAAAAATTATTCATGGTGGTGAAATGAGAGGGTCGAATGTTTGGGGTTTTGGGGTATGAAAGAATCGATTTTGACATTGTGGGTGAAGAGTGTGTAGTGTGTGAAATATAGTCTTACTCCTTTAATTAACAAAAAAAACAAATTCAACCCCTTTAACTTATTTTTTTTTTCTTTCTTTCTTTTAAAATTAAAAATGCCCACTTATTCATCAAATTAATTCATGCATTTGACTTGCACCTCAAAGTCACCACATAATTATTTATTCCCATTTGGATCCGAATGTACAATGCCCAATAATTCAAAAAAAAGACCCGGAAATTAAATATTTCAACTCCGGCCCAAAATGTAATTCCCAAGAATTTCGTTCTGTAATTATCTCACAGTTATTGCAATTACTATCAAATAAATAATTATAAATTATTCCGAGCATCACAAGATGACAGTAGGAAGTTAACATAGCCGATAAATGCATGACGTCCTCTGCAGTACACTTCACCTTCCGACTCAAGGCGTCTGCTGTCAAGTTTGCCTTTCCGGGATGGTACTCTATCTCGCAATCATAGTCCTTGAGCAAGTCCATCCATCTCCTCTGCCTCATGTGTAGCTCCGCCTGAGTAAATAAGAACTTTAGGCTCTTGTGGTCCGCATAAATGGTAAACGAAGTACCATACAAGTAGTGCCGCCAAATCTTCAAGGCAAAATTGATAGCCGCCAACTCCAAGTCGTGAAATGGATATCTGGTCTCATGCGGCTTCAGTTGTCTCGATGCATAAGCTACCACGTGCTTATCCTGCATCAGCACACATCCCAAACCCTGTAGTGAGGCATCAGTATATAGAACAAACCTCTTGTTCTCTGTAGGAATCATCAATACAAGCTTGTTGTCAACCGGTGCTTCAACTCTTGAAGCTCTGCTCACAAGCCTCAGACCAATAGAATGGTACTCCCTTTTGAGTCAACTGTGTCAACGAATTAACAATCTTCGAGAATCCCTTGACAAAACATCGATATATCCGGCTAAACCAAGGAAGCTCTGTATCTCGGGCATAGAAATAGGCGTCTACCATTCCATCACTGCCTCTACTTTCTTGGGATCCGCTGATATCCCATCGCTAGAGATGACATGCCCCAAAAACATCACACTTTCCAACCAGAATTCACACTTACTGAGCTTGGCAAACAGCTGATTATCCCTGAAAATCTAGAGCACTATCCGAAAATGTCTCACATGCTCCTCCTCACTCTGAGAATAGATAAGAATGTCATATATGAACACAATGTCGAACTGATCAAGATACTGTTGGAACACTCGATTCATCAGACTCATAAAGACAGTCGGGACGTTCGTCACTCCGAACGGCATAACCAAGAACTCGTAGTGCCCATACCGAGTCTGAAACGCTCTTATGAACATCCTCCTTTCTGACCCGAATCTGATGGTAACTCAAATCAATCTTGATATAAAGTTTCATACCCTGTAATTGATCAAACAGATCATCAATCCATGAAGAGGATACTTATTCTTTACCATCGCCTTATTCAATTGCCGGTAATCGATGCACAAACGCATCCAACCATTTTTCTTCTTTACGAACAGAACCGGTGCACCCCAAGGCGATACTCTAGGGTGTATGTATCCCTTGTCGATAAGTTCCTGTAATTGTACCTTCAGTTCCCTTAACTCCATCGGTGCCATTCTATAAGGGGTACGTGAAATAGCGGACGTTCCCAATAACAATTCAATTCCAAACTCGACCTTTCTACTCGGCGGAAACCCTGGAATTTCCTTCGGAAATACATCGACAAACTCCACAACCATGGGTATATCCTCAATCCTCAATTCCTTCTTCTTTTCGGCCATATCCACGGCATAAATAATATAACTTGTATGTCCATGTTCCAATAACCGTGACATTTTAATAGCCGATATTAACGGAATTTTCGGACAAGAACCGTTCCCATAAAATGTCCACTGAATCCCCTAATCAGATCGGAAACAAACTGTCCTCTGCCGGCAATCCACCACTACCTGATATGTAAGGAACCCCGTGCCCTTAACCCGTTATTAGTGTATTAACCCTTGTCATTAGTGCATACAATCATGTTATCAAGGGGAAAGAGATTACATGCAACTCTAGCATGAAATACCATTTATAAAATTACTTTACATTATTCGTATAATGTCCAAACTTCCCCCAACATAATCCATAAACATAACATGCACCTTTAGACATACACTAACATGCTCTCAATTCATTTTGCAATTCATAAATAATTGCATGCAACACATAAATGAAAAGAGAAAGGCCATTGCCTTCTTTATACAATCCATATACACATGATACTGCTCACATGCGAGCATCGAATAAGTATACGTGTATCTAATGTATAAAGTATCATGCTTAATACCTTCTTTGGTACCTCGATCCTAGAAGCACCTCAAATCCACATCTCGAGCTCAACTCCAAGCCACCGATGTACCTAATAACCTGCGCCAACAGAGACAGCCCCCACACGGGGTGAGCATACCAATATCCCAAATCCAATAATCACAATAATACAATTCATAATTTACAAAAATGTAAATGCTATGAAATATAAAGGATGCTCCCTGGATGGTATCATCCTCATCCGGGATTCCCTGTACTGTCCTTGTTCTCAAAACAACTGAAACCATCAAATTCGCAAATGCCAGTTAATCATTACATTAATTAACAAATCCATTTGCCATATACCGATATCATAATCAATAACATCAAATCATTAAACAATTATTACAGATATTCCATATATCTCACTTATGGTTCCATAGTTCTATTTCATTGCTCGCTCTACAATAGCGGCATTTCATTCTCATGTGCTCAACAGCAGTGGCGTCATAACCGATGTTCGCTCAAAGGTGACAACATCCAATCATTGCTTGCTCAAAAGCGGCACCATATAATTCCCAATGCATATACATCCATTCGTAGCAATTACCATGAACCATGTAGTTCAATATTCGTTTATTTGCTAATACCATATACCATGCATTTCCATATACATTTATTGCAATACAGTGTAACATGCACTCAACAATTGTAATTATAATAAAGGGCTATGCTCATACATTATACGTACCTTATATTCCCGTAGTTCGAATCCAATCTCGCCTTGGTCTCGTGACCGATGAAATATGTGCTAAACACGATTAATAATCCACAATTAAAATCAAGCACGCAACCATGTGCCCAAGCACGCTCACAAACCCCAAATATATCGTCATCCATGACGATTAACCATTTTAAAAGACCCCGGGCGAAGCATGCATCGAAAACTCAACACGAAATAATTCTCCAAAAATAGGCACTGGCGATCGATCGCCTCGCAAAAGTAGGCACAGGCGATCGATCGCTCCTTTCCAGGCGATTGGTCGCCTCTCAGTGTATTTGGCCACTGCCTCATGGCGATCGATCGCTTCCTTTGAGGCGGTCGATCGCCTCACTGTTCATCTTCCACAAAATTTCATCAACGTCGCGGCGATCGATCACCCCGCCCTAGGGATCGATCGCCTCGACCTATAACAGCCAAAAATGGCAATTTTCTTGCAAAATCTTCCCCCAACAACAAACCTCACACCCCATACAACATTATTCCTGAACAAGGGGCTATAAATCAACCCCAAAACCCAACAACCCAAAAATCTTTAAAAACCAAATTCTTAACCCAACTCAAATCTCAACCATAATCTACCATGCTACTATCAAATCGAAGATAAATGCGAGGGGAATGATAATACCTTATTATATTTGAGAAATTCGGCTCCCAAGTCGAGCAACCATCGATTTTTCATCAAGGGAGAAAAGAGGGGAAAACATGGGTGGGGAATGAGGCGTAGGAGAGAGGGAGAAGATTTCGTGCAATGACGGAGCACCGAGACAATTTTGGTATATATAGCTCCAAAGCTCCAAAGTATCGACTCCTCCACAAATACATCATGACTCATTAAATATCATATGTTTTCAATAATTATCTCTCCAACTCAAATTCTATTACCGCCCCAGTACAAAGTACACCGGACCCCAGATCCCACCAAAAACCAAATTCCAAGGTTATCACCACGATGAGAATACAATCTCATCCCTTGGATACAACGACTCCAAATATCGGATTTAAAATCCCCGGGAGTCCCAATACCGCAATTAATTCATAACTTCTACAATTAAAATCCATAAAGGATCATTATCACTCCGGGATTAACATCAATAATTCCCGGGCATCACATGATATCTGTTCAGTACATCGATGCCCACAATGCAATCGAGATCTGACATACCCAGAACAATCAAATTCGTCTTCAATTCATTGCCCTCAAAATAAAGGAGGCAGTCAGAAAGTAGCTGATCATCGAAAGCATTCTTCCCAGTGGGTGTCGTGACCAAGAGAGGCGTGGGTAATGGAGACATGCACATAAGATGTCTCTCCACAAAATTCGCAGACACGAAGGAGTGCGAGGAACCTGTGTCTATCAAAATAAAAGTGGTATATGAAAATAAAAGACACATACTAGCAATCACTTCCTCTGGAGCCGCCGCAGCCTGCTCCCTAGTCAAAGCATAAACCTGCCCTTGAGGTGGCCCCACTGCCTGACCTCCCAACTGTCGAGGCATCACTGGTTGCATCTGTTGTACTGTCCCACCAGTAAATCTTCCTCTGCCTTCCCTAAGGTCTATCTGTCCTTCACGATTAGGACAATGCCGAGCAATGTGGCCCGTCTTGCCACATCTATAACATGTTGAACAGTCGTGCATCAGATGCGGTCCTCCATAGAAATGACATTTCACTTCTCCAACTCTACTTGCTTGAGTTTATCCTCTATTGGTGGATATATTGCACCTCTGGTCCCCTGTCTCCGGCTATCCATCCGCTTCCCACTAAATCGGGAAGATGATGAAGTTCTATGAGAGTTGAATGATTCCCCTCGAGGCCTCAGGTTATCAGATGCCGGCCTCTGTGGTGGAACTTGCGGGGGTACAACATCTGTGTAAGCACTGACTTCAATCTCTGCTAGCTCTGCTTTGGTAAGAGCATCATCAAAAGAGCTGGGTTGTTGGAGATACCCGATCAAACAATTCCGGCCTCAAGCCTTTCAGAAAATGCCACATCTTGGCATGTCCATTAGTAGTGATGTGGGGGACTACCTCAACAGTGATGAGTACTGCATAGCATAGTCCAAAATAGTCATGTTACCTTGCTTCAAATTGGTGAACTCGTCTTCCTTCATCTGCCTAGCAGCAACAGAAAAGTACCGTTTCAGGAACAGGGTCCTAAACAAACTCCAGTCCACCAACATCCTTTAGCCCTTAACTCCATAACAGTCGTCTTACACCACATGGAAGACTTATTGGCCAACTGAAATTCTACTAGCCTCAACTAGGCAGTCATAGCACAGGGTGCAGACACAAAGATCTGCTCAATCATTTCTAGCCATTCCTCAGCTTCCTCTCCAGACTCAGTTCCCTCAAAGCGGGGCGGATGGAAAGTCAGAAACTGTGTCAGACTCAACTCTCTAGGTAGTAACAGCTGTGCAATAGGTTCTATATCCACAACCAGTGGCGGTAGGGGATTAGTCTGTGCAATACTAGCATTCACACTCCCCACATCACCCACCTCCTCATTAAGGTGCTCAAGATTTCTGGCTGCCATGTTGTAATACAAGGGTTAACAACAATACCAGAAACAATTCATATATTACATCGTTAGATAACATGAACAAGAATATTCTAAACATGTTATTATAACAAAGATATATGCATAAACGTGCTCATAAGTGAACACCTAGCCAACTTGTTTGCTAAGTCTACCCTTCACTAGTTCTCGGTTCTCTAACCACTGTTCTGATACACTAATGTAAGGCATCGCTAACTTAAGTGTGGAATAAAGGCATAAGAAGAGCTAATCATGCATAAGTCAGAGTATAAGGTTCATGTTGATGCCTCGAGCTTAAAGGATTACAGTGCCAAAAATAAAATTCCAAAAAGATTAATTGCATTCCCAGCAAAATGAATGTTAAGGCTATAGCTTTACACTACTCCTAGACTAGAGACTATACAAAAATAATCATGTCCTTCTATACCAATATCACGCCTCACAAGCTCACCGCATCAACCCGGTCCTTAGCCCTCCGTTCCAAAAGCTCCTACAGGAAAACCCCCAAAGCCATGAGCATATAATATACCATATCCACATCAACAAGATTATGATATAAAAATGCATAACCGTAAATACAATTCACTTCCTGTACTTTATGCATTTAAAATCTCCGTTTGGTTGTCCTTGTATCACGATCATAATCAACAGATTATAATGCCAATAATGTATGTCATGACATGCATCCATTCCATCAATACCGATAACCATTTTTCCAAGTCTTATTATATCAGTGGCAAATACCCCTCGCGTTGACATGACAGCGGCATTAATACACCTCGCTTCGACATATTAGCGGCATAATATCCCTCGCGATAATATGACAGCGACATTATCCTTCGCATCGACATATCTGCGGCAAATATTCTTCATCGCTATTATATGACAGCGGCAAGTATTCTATCATCGCTTCGACATGAAGGCAGCAAGTATTTGATAGGCTTAGATTTTAAGTGTTTTTAGCTGTAATTTCTTCCCGTTTTTCGTATTTTTTCCTGGATGATATTATGTTTTTTTGGTATTTATTTGCTTGTTTCATGAAAATAGATCGGAAATGGAAGAAATGAGCTAGAATGAAGAAAACGGGCGAAATCGAGGCGAAAAAGAGATGAAAAGAAGAAGTTTGATTTTTCAAAGGTTCGATCGATCGAGATTATTTCTCGATCGATCGAGCCAGGAAGAATGTTGAGCATCAAAAGTAGCGAAGGATCGATCGATCGGAAGGAAAATCTCGATCGATCGAGCGAGGCAGTAAGTTTCAAAGACTGACGTGAACAGTGCACCGATCGATCGGACATAAATCTCGATCGATCGAGCGAGGCAATGAGTTTCAAAGACTGACGTGAACAATGCACCGATCGATCAGACATAATTCTCGATCGATCGATAAGCGATTTTTGAAAAATCTTATCTTCCAAATTTAAGTTGATCTTCGGGGGTTTTAAGGGGGATATCATTCATTCCCTTCCATATATCATATTGGACGAAAATTCTCCAGAAAAAGAGAACCCTAGCCGCCGCCAAGGAGAGCCATCTTCTTCCGGTTTTCATCCAAGCTTGAGGGTACAATCCGGAGTGCAAGGAAGGAGCAAGAGAAGAAATCACGGTGCAACGCATTGATTCATTCCAGCCGTTTATCGTATTTCTAAACTTTGATTTATTTTATTTTCATTCTCATTTGATGTTTTTGAGGTCGAGAGACGATTAAACTTCTTATGTAATTGATTTGAATTGAATCTAGTTTATTTTATTGAGTTTTAGTAAAATTGTGTTTCATTTATTGATTCGTTCGTGTTTAAGTGGATTGAGTTCTTAAGTTCATGAATTAAACGCTTATTAAGATCAAAGCCTAGCTAACTTTGGTTGAAATCTGTGATTTATAACCGAGATCGAGATATAACGTTATAATACGCTATATTAATTCATGATGTATGTTAAGATTGAGATCGAGAGATGAAATCGCATACGTGAGAACTTTGAATCGAGAGATTTAGAGTAACGAGGTTTTGAAGATTTATGCAATATTGGATTAGTAAATAGGTGCACGAGAGTGACTTGTTCTAATTTGATATTTAGTTTCTTTACAGCTCGAGAGAGTGTATTGAATAATAACGAAAACCTTTCACCTTAAGGATCAATTGTTTGATAATTGATTATTCAGACGAATCATTAAAGATAATATAGTTGAACGAAGAGCGAGATAAATTTCTCAAGCGAATTACCTTTGCATGTCCGGAATCCGATTGGTTTTATTTCATTTTTTGTGTTATTTTTGTCCTTTAGTTCTAAGATTGCATTAGTTAATCTACTCCTTTGTTAATCGTAGGCTAAATATAATTTTGCTAGTCTTATTTGACAACCTTTAGTCCCTGTGGATTCGACAACCTTTACTTACATTTCACTATACTAAAACTTGACAACCGTGCACCTGCGGTAGAATCGCTTCACACTACACTTTGAAATATTTTCTGTTTAAAAATAAAGCGGTCAGTATTCTTCATCACTGGAATATAATGTAAGGATCATAATTCCTTAAGTGCGATTTAAAGGCATAAGTAGAGCTAACATGTATAGAGAGTATAAAAGTTCGTGTTGAGGCCTTGAGCTTTAAGAATTACATGCCAAGTTAAGGACTTCCAAATGGATTAATTACATTCCCTACAAAAATGAATGTTAATAACTATAGCTTTACACTACTCCTAGAGTAGAAACTATACAAAATAATCATGTCCTTCCATATCAAAAGCGCTCTTCACAATCTCACCGTCTCAACCCATCCTTAGCCCCTTTTTTGCCAAAATGTACCTACAAGGACACCCGCAAATCATGAGCAAATAATAATTCATACTCAACATAATATGATTATAAGGCGTAAATTCATAAAGCATAAATACAAACACTTTCTGTATTCCAATGCATTTTACAAGTTCTTTTTTGGTTGTCCCTTACCATAACTCATGAGTATAATCAATGGATTATTTTATGGTTCCAGAAATTTCATGACATATCACCATTTCATTAACACCAATCACCAATCACCAATCACCAATCGTTAGTATGTTATAACAGTGTATTTTAATGCACCTCGCTTGACAGCGGCACCAATACCCCTCGCTTCGACATATTAGCGGTATTGAATAACCTCGCCCAAATGCGACATGAAGTAAAACCCTTGCTTCAACATTTGGCGGCAAATATTCTTTCCTTGCTACAATATGACAGCGGCAAGTATTCTATCATCGCTTCAAGTGACAGCGGCAAAGCAATAAAATCATCACTCAAATATAACCATGACTCATGGGATGTGCATCAAATATTTAATATACGCATATGCAATCATAATGCATAATGCATAATTCAACATGTATTTGTATCCACAATGCACAACTCAATATATACTTGCATCCACTAGGCACATTCAAATGAGTATATAAAATACATGTACCGTTGGTTGCCCGTACGTCTCTTTACCTGTGATATCCCCGAAATAATTATATGCAATTTGGGCATTAATTATGTTTATGTGATTTTTATGATGATAATTAATATATGTGTTGGAATTAATTATCTTGGTGAAATGCTTAGTCACATGGTATGCATTACCCGGTGGTGCATTTTGGGGTGCATGTTATGCATGTTCGGAAATTGGGTGTTATAATGGTTTAAATGTGTTGGTTTGAAATTTTTGGTGAAACATGTATTATTTATGGTTTTGTTGCATTTTGGAAAATGCTTTTAAAATATCATGTTAGGGTGTTTTATACACCATGGAAATTGTGGAGTGCAATTTATTTTAAAACAACCCACTTTATACCCCCCAATCCCCAATATACCATCACTTTTCTACTTTCCCAAATAACTCATCCAAAACCCTTCTCCTCCTTAAATTTTCGAAATTGGGCAAAGAGGTGAAGAGAAATCCTTCCAAAAGCTTGATTTGTGGAGTTTGTTGGGAGATTTGGAGTCCCCAAGAGGTATGGATACCTTCTTGTTGTTTTTGTTGTGTTTGGATTGGATTTGTTGTGGTTTTGTATGGTTTTGAAATGGGTTTTATGGGTTGGTATTATTTTGGTTGAATGATGGATTTTTGGGATGTTTAAAGTGTATTTTGAAGGTTATTATGTGTTTGATGTTGTTGGTTTGAAGGTAGGAGAGTTGGTATGGATTGTAAAAGAATTTTGGAGCAAAAATTGTGGTTTTTTCGGGTTACAGACATTGGCGATCGATCGCCCATTTCAGGCGATCGATCGCGTGCTGGCAGTGCGCTTTTGGAGCGCATGGCGATCGATCGCCACTCTTGGGAGATTGATCGGCGAGGCTGGCTATCGATCGCGCCAATTGTGGCGATCGATTGCCAAAGCGAGAAAATTTCAGGATTGGACAGTAGGGTCTCGCGATCGATCGCCCGTAACAGGCGATCGATCGCGAAAGGCAAAATGTGGGATGTTTGAATATTTTTGTGGTGTTTTTGATATTGGACTATTATTGGCTCCTAATATTGATTTGTGTGAATGTGTAGAACCATCCCAGGTGGCCACACAGCTTAGGAGATAAAGTCCACGATATCTCCACTTTTGGAACTAAGGTACGTAGTGAGACGTACGAGCATCGAACGGTAAAACGTATTTATTACGCTTCGAATTGGTTATGCATTATGGTTTCATATATGGTTTTGTTTATGCATTATGGTTGCATACATGGTTGGAATATGCATTATGGTTGCATGTAATTGTGAGTCGAGATTATATTACAGTCATGAAGAATACTTGCCGCCTTCATGTCGAAGCGATGATAGAATACTTGCCGCTGTCATATTATAGCGATGAAGAATATTTTCCGCAAACATGTCGAAGTGAAGGATAATGTCGCTGTCATGTTGATGCGAGGGATATTATGCCGCTAATATGTCAAAGCGAGGGGTATTAACGCCGCTGTCATGTAAACGCTAGGGGTATTATGCCACTGATATAATAAGACTGGAACTGGCCATTGGTATACATGGAATGAGTGCATGTCATGACATAAATTATTGGTGTTATAATCCATTGATTATGATTGTGGTACAGGGACAACCAAAGGGAGCTTTTAAATGTATTACATACAGGAAGTGAATCGCATTTATGATTTATGCATTTGAATTGCTATCATATTATTGTGAATATGATTTATATACATGTTCATGGTTTTGGGGTTGTTCCTGTAGGTACTTTTGGGCGGACGGGCTAAGGCGAGTTGGTGCGGTGAGCTAGTGAGGAGTGCTCTTGGTAGCAGGCACATTCTTTTGTATAGTATCTACTCTAGGAGTAGTGTAAAGCTATAGGATTAACATTCATTGGTTGAGAATGTAATTAATCCCTTTTGGAACCTTATTTTGGCACTGTAATCTAATAGTTCAAGGCACCAACACAACCTTTATACTCCGTTTATGCATGAAAATTTTATTTACGCCTTTAATCCGCGTTTAAGGAACTAGGGTCCTTACATTAGTGGTATCAGAGCAGTGGTTAGAGAACCCGGGAATAAGTGAAGGGTAGCCTTAGCATGGTTGGCTAGGTGTTTACATTTGGGCATGTTTATGCATGTGGTATATGTTGGTGTATAAATTGTTATACTAACATGCTTATTATCGTTCATGTTATCTAACGGCATAATATATATATTGGTTGGAATTGTTGTTAACCTTTGCGTTACAGCATGGCGGCTATGAATGCGGGGAACCTCAATGAAGAGGTGGGTGATGTTGGGAGCGTGAATGCTAGCATTGGTCAGGCAAATCCTTTACCTCCACCTGCTGTGGGCATGGAACCGGTTGCTAAGTTGCTATTACCAGGGGAGCTTAGCCTGACTCAGTTTTTGACCTTTCACCCGCCCATGTTTGAGGGAACAGAAACAGGGGAAGAGGCCGAGGAGTGGCTGGAGAGATTGGAACAGATATTCGTGTCTGCGCCGTTTGCTAGGACGGCTTGGTTAAGACTGGCAGAATTCCAACTGGCAAAGAAGTCTTCTATGTGGTGGAAGACGACTGTGATGGAATTGAGGGCCCAAGGCATGGTAATCGATTGGACTTTATTCAGAACTCGATTTCTAAACTGATACTTCTCTGCTGCGGCAAGGCAAACGAAGGAGGACGAATTTACAAATCTGAAGCAAGGGAGCCTAGCGGTTTCGGACTATGCCATGCACTACTCGTCACTATTGAGGTATGTGCCACACATTGCTACAATCGAGCATGTCAAGATGAGGCACTTTCTGAAGGGGCTCCGACCGGAAATATTTGATCGGGTTATTTCAAACAACCCGACATCTTTTGATGATGCACTGGTTAGAGCGGAGTTAGCAGAAATAGGGGTGAGCGCTTATCCAGAGGCCATACCCTCACCATTTCCATCACAAAGATCTACATCGGAGAATCTGAGGCCCCGGGGAGGATCTTTCAAGTCAAGAGGGACTTCTTCTTCCTCCCGGTTTAGTGGAAGGCGGCCGGATGGCCGGAAGCAAGGGGACCGAAGGGGTGGTGCATCTACTCATGGGGGACCGACTCAAGCTAGTCAAGTTTGAGATATTAAGTGTCACTTTTGCGGAGGGCCGCATTTGATGCGTGACTGTTCTGCGTGCTACATATGCGGCAGGTCAGGCCACATTGCTCGGCGTTGTCATAATCGGGAAGGACAGACGGATCTCAGAGAAGGCCGAGGGAGGTTTTCTAGTGGTACAGTTCAGCAGAGGCCACCGATGGTGCCTCGAATTATGGGGGGACAGGCTATGGGGCCACCTCAGGGACAAGTCTATGCATTGACCATGGAGCAGGCCGATGCAGCTCCAGAGGAGGTGATAGCTGGTACGTGCCTTCTAATTACATATTCCGCCTTTATTTTGATAGACACAGGTGCTTCGCACTCCTTTGTGTCTGCGGACTTTGTGGCGAGACATCATATGTGCACGTCTCCGTTACCCACGTCTCTATTGGTCTCGACACCCACTGGAAAGAAAGTTGTTGCCGATAAGTTTCTGATGGACTGCCTCATTTATTTTGAGGGCAATGAGATAAAGGCAGATTTGATTGTATTGGGGATGTCAGACTTTGACTGCATTGTGGGTATTGATATTCTGAACAGATATCAGGCAGTGGTAGATTGTCGGCAGAGGACAGTTCGGTTCAGATCTCATTTGGGAGTTCAGTGGACTTTTTATGGCAACGGGTCTCGTGCAAAGATTCCGTTGATTTCGGCAATTAAAATGTCCCAATTGTTGGAACGTGGACACACGGGCTACCTCATCTATGCCGTGGACATGTCGGGGAAGGGTAAAGAGTTAAAGGTTGAGGATATACCAGTGGTAGCAGAATTTACTGATGTGTTCCCGGAGGAGATTCCCGGATTCCCACCGGAAAGGGAAGTCGAGTTTGGGATTGAGTTATTACCGGGGACATCCGCTATTTCTCGTGCCCCTTACCGGATGGCACTGGCAGGTTAAGAGAACTAAAGGAGCAGTTGCAGGAGCTCCTTGATAAAGGATATATACGCCCTAGCGTATCGCCTTGGGGCGCACCAGTTCTTTTTGTGAAGAAGAAAGACGGTTCGATGCGTTTGTGCATCGATTACCGGCAATTAAACAAGGCCACGGTGAAGAACAAATATCCTCTCCCAAGGATTGACGACTTGTTTGATCAGTTGCAAGGCACGAAGCTTTATAGCAAGATTGATTTGAGATCCGGGTACCACCAGATACGGGTCCGTCAGAGAGGAGGATGTACAAAAGAAAGCATTTCGGACTCGATATGGGCACTACGAGTTCTTAGTGATGCCATTCGGTGTGACGAACCCCCGGCTGTCTTTATGAGCTTGATGAACCGGGTGTTCCAACCCTACCTGGATCAATTCATCATTGTGTTTATTGACGACATACTCATCTACTCCCGGAGCGAGGAAGAGCAAGAGAGACACTTGAGGACAGTACTCCAGATCCTCAGAGATCACCAGTTATATGCCAATCTCAGCAAGTGTGAGTTTTGGTTGAGCAGTGTAGTATTTCTGGGGCATGTCATATCTAGCAGTGGGATTTCAGTGGACCCCAGGAAGATTGAGGCTGTGATGGAGTGGGCTGCACCCACTTCTGTGCCCGAGATACAAAGTTTTCTTGGTCTGGCTGGTTATTACCGACGCTTTGTCAAGGGATTTTCTAAGATTGCTAAGCCACTGACGCAGTTGACCCAAAAGGGAGTACCCTTCTTTTGGTCAGAGGCTTGCGAGGAGAGCTTCCAAGAGTTGAAGCACCGATTGACGACGGCACCGGTATTGGTGATTCCCTCAGAGAACAAGAGGTTTGTCCTTTATATTGACGCATCGCTACAGGGCTTGGGGTGTGTATTGATGCAAGATAAGCATGTGGTAGCTTATGCATCAAGGCAGTTGAAGCCGCATGAGGCTAGGTACCCAGTCCACGATTTGGAATTGGCGGCTATTATCTTTGCCCTGAAGATTTGGAGGCATTATCTGTATGGTACATCCTTTACCATATATACGGATTATAAGAGCCTGAAGTTCTTGTTCACTCAGGCGGAGTTGAATATGCGTCAGAGGAGATGGATGGATCTACTTAAAGACTATGACTGTGAAATAGAGTACCACCCGGGGAAAGCCAATTTGACAGCAGACGCCTTGAGTCGGAAGGTGAAGAATACTGCTGAGGATGTCATGCATTTGTCGGCTATGATGACTTCTTATTACCATCTGGGCTATGACTTCGATGTGGACGCATCGCCGGTTTGGGTATCGACCTTATTGACTGAGCCAGATATCTATGAGAATATCATGAGAGCTCAGAGGACAGATGATGAGGTTCAGAGATGGTCATCATTGGCACTTCAGGACAGCCATCAAAGTTCAGAGTGGATGAGGATGGCTCTTTGAGACTTGGTAACCGATGGGTAGTTCCATGTACGCCGGAGTTGCGTAGAGGAATCTTGGAGCGAGCACATAGTAGCCGATTCAGTATCCACCCAGGAGGGAGGAAGATGTATAAGGACTTGTGCGATCAGTTCTGGTGGAAACGGATGAAGCGCGATGTGATCGCTTTTGTCAGGAGGTGTTTAGTCTGTCAGTAAGTTAAGGCAGAGAGGCAGAGACCCACGGTTTACGTCTCATTTCTGGGGAGGTCTTCAGTCGGCATTGGGTACTGAGGTGAGATTGAGTACGACATATCATCCCCAGACGGACGGTCAGACTGAGCGTACTATACAGACGCTCGAGGACATGCTACGAGCTTGTGTGTTGGAGTTTGATGCCTCATGGCAAGATTCTTTGCCATGGTAGAGTTTTCTTACAACAACAGCTATCAGGCGAGTATTCAGATGGCACCGTTTGAAGCTTTGTATGGTAGGCATTGTAGGTCGCCATTATACTGGGATGACTTGACCAGTAAAGCAGTGGGAGGACCGGAGTTGATTCGGGAGATGGAGGATAAGTTAAAGGTTATCCGTCAGAAAATGAAGGCAGCCCAGGACAGGCAGGCAGCATATGCGAATAAACGGCGGAGACCGTTGGAGTTTCAGTTGGGAGACAGAGTCTTTTTGAAGATCTCACCTTTCAGGGGTGTGGTTCGGTTTGGTATGCGTGGTAAATTGTCTCCGAGATATGTGGGACCGTATGAGATTTTACAGCGTATCAGTACCTTGGCTTACCGTTTGGCACTGCCACCGTCGTTGTCTGGTATTCACGACGTGTTTCATGTATCTATGCTGTGGAAGTATGAGCCGGATCCGTCACATGTATTACATCCTTCTGAGGTTCAGCTGGGTTATGATGTATCCTATGAGGAACGGCCGGTCAGAATTCTGGATAGGGCTGATCGCAGGCTTCGGAACAAAGTGATACCAATGGTAAAGGTACAGTGGGATCGCAGGGGTATCGAAGAGGCCACGTGGGAGACGGAGCAGCATATGATGCAGCACTACCCGGAGTTATTTTCTGGTATGTGATTTATGTTGGTTTCGTTTTGGGTAAGTGCATGTGATTTCGAGGGTGAAATCTTATAAGTAGGGGAGTATTGTGATATCCCCGAAATAATTATATGCAATTTGGGCATTAATTATGTTTATGTGATTTTTATGATGATAATTAATATATGTGTTGGAATTAATTATCTTGGTGAAATGCTTAGTCACATGGTATGCGTGACCCGGTGGTGCATTTCGGGGTGCATGTTGGGAAATTGGGTGTTATAATGGTTTAAATGTGTTGGTTTGAAATTTTTGGTGAAACATGTATTATTTATGGTTTTGATGCATTTTGGAAAATGCTTTTAAAATATCATGTTAGGGTGTTTTATACACCATGGAAATTGTGGAGTGCAATTTATTTTAAAACAACCCACTTTATACACCCCAATCCCCAATATACCATCACTTTTCTACTTTCCCAAATAACTCATCCAAAACCCATCTCCTCCTTAAATTTTCGAAATTGGGCAAAGTGGTGAAGAGAAATCCTTCCAAAAGCTTGATTTGTGGAGTTTGTTGGGAGATTTGGAGTCCACAAGAGGTATGGATACCTCCTTGTTGTTTTTGTTGTGTTTGGATTGGATATGTTGTGGTTTTGTATGGTTTTGAAATGGGTTTTATGGGTTGGTATTATTTTGGTTGAATGATGGACTTTTGGGATGTTTAAAGTGTATTTTGAAGGTTATTATGTGTTTGATGTTGTTGGTTTGAAGGTAGGAGAGTTGGTATGGATTGGAAAAGAATTTTGGAGCAAAAATTGTGGTTTTTTCGGGTTACAGACATTGGCGATCGATCGCCCATTTCAGGCGATCGATCGCGCGCTGGGAGTGCGCTTTTGGAGCGCATGGCGATCGATCGCCACTCTTGGGCGATCGATCGGCGAGGCTGGCGATCGATCGCGCCAATTGTGGCGATCGATCGCCAAAGCGAGAAAATTTCAGGATTGGACAGTAGGGTCTCGCAATCGATCGCCCGTAACAGGCGATCGATCGCGAAAGGCAAAATGTGGGATTTTTGAATATTTTTGTGGTGTTTTTGATATTGGACTATTATTGGCTCCTAATATTGATTTGTGTGAATGTGTAGAACCATCCCAGGTGGTCACACATCTTAGGAGATAAAGTCCACGATATCTCCACTTTTGGAACTAAGGTACGTAGTGAGACGTACGAGCATCGGACGGTAAAACGTATTTATTACGCTTCGAATTGGTTATGCATTATGGTTGCATATATGGTCTTGTTTATGCATTATGGTTGCATACATGGTTGGAATATGCATTATGGTTGCATGTAATTGTTAGTCGAGATTATATTACAGTGATGAAGCGATGATAGAATACTTGCCAGCTGTCATATTATAGCGATGAAGAATATTTTCCGCAAACATGTCGAAGCGAAGGATAATGTCGCTGTCATGTTGATGCGAGGGATATTATGCCGCTAATATGTCGAAGCGAGGGGTATTAATGCCGCTGTCATGTAAACGCTAGGGGTATTATGCCACTGATATAATAAGACTGGAACTGGCCATTGGTATACATGGAATGAGTGCATGTCATGACATAAATTATTGGTGTTATAATCCATTGATTATGATTGTGGTACAGGGACAACCAAAGGGAGCTTTTAAATGTATTACATACAGGAAGTGAATCGCATTTATGATTTATGCATTTGAATTGCTATCATATTATTGTGAATATGATTTATATACATGTTCATGGTTTTGGGGTTGTTCCTGTAGGTACTTTTGGGCGGACGGGCTAAGGCGAGTTGGTGCGGTGAGCTAGTGAGGAGTGCTCTTGGTAGCAGGCACATTCTTTTGTATAGTATCTACTCTAGGAGTAGTGTAAAGCTATAGGATTAACATTCATTGGTTGAGAATGTAATTAATCCCTTTTGGAACCTTATTTTGGCACTGTAATCTAATAGCTCAAGGCACCAACACAACCTTTATAGTCCGTTTATGCATGAACATTTTATTTACGCCTTTAATCCGCGTTTAAGGAACTAGGGTCCTTACATTACGCACCTTTCCAAAATGTAGAACTTGTTAGGACTTTACTCTTTGCTGTGTTGCCACCTGCGATGGTTCTACACATTCACACAAACCAATATTAGAACCCAATAATAGTCTGATACCAAAAATCGTACAAAAATAACTATAATATGCAATTTTGGCATCTCGCGATCGATCGGTATAATGCCTCGATCGATCGCGAGGTCCAGCAGCCACAATGCCCAAAAAAATCTAATCCGCGATCGATCGCCGAGATTTTGCCGATCGATCGCGGCTTTGCCGATCGATCGCGCAAATATTCTGGAGCCTCCCTAGGGCTCGCAATCGATCAGGAAAATGTCCCGATCGATCGCGGAAGTTTGTACACACGATTTTTGGCCATTTTCCACATCTCATCTTCTCCAAACCATTTTTCTTCAAATCTTTCCCCACCATTATCATCAAAACATCACAAACCTCCAATATAAACATCAACAATTTCAATAGTATACATATTGAATAAAAACCCCAAAATCAACATAAACCTCATCAAAACCATAACCCAACCATTACAACAACAAATCCAAAACCCAAATCAAAATATCACATTTTCAAAACCAAACAATTTCCAAACCCCTAATACAAACCCATTTGAAACCCAAAACATATTAAACCAAACAAGAAGGAATTCATACCACTTCTAGGCTTCAAATCTCACCAAGAAATCAAGTAACCAAGATTTTTGGGAATTCCTCTCCTCCTTTCTTGTTTCAAACGTGAGTGAGATTTTGGGGGATAGGGTTGGGAAAGTTGAAAGAGTGATGCGAGGGGTGAGGTGAAAAGGGTTACAAGTGGGTTTAAAATAACATGGTACCCAATTAATTAGCATGATGTATAAAATATCCCCAACATGATATTTTAAAAGCATTTTCCAAGAATACACCAAAAATCCAATTAAACATGCTTTACCCAAAATAATCAACACCCACTCCAAATAGACCATGCCATAACTCAAATTCCCAACATGTATCACATGCACCCTGAAATGCATTACCAGGTCACGCCCACCGCATGACTAAGCATTTCACCATATTAATTAATTCAACACTAAATTAATTAACACCATGATTGTCAATAAACATAATTAATGCCCAAATGTATATAATCAATACTCCCCTACTTTTAAGCTTTCGACCTCGAAATCGCATGCACTTACCAATCCGAAACTAAACATAATACCAGAAAATAGTTCCGGGTAGTGCTGCACCATATGCCGCTCCGTCTCCCACAAGGCCTCCTCGACATCCCTGCGATCCCACTGAACCTTGACCATCGGTATCACCTTGTTCCGAAGTCTGCGATCAGCTCTATCCAAAATCCTAACTGGCCGCTCCACGTAGGACACATCGAATCAACTGCACCTCTGAAGGCTGCAATACATGTGATGGATCCGGCTCATACTTCCTCAACATAGATACATGAAACACGTCATGAATACCATATAATGACGGTGGCAATGCCAGACAGTAAGCCAAGGTACCAATGCGCTGTAAGATTTCAAACTGTGCCACATACCTTGGAGACAATTTCCCGCGCATACCAAACCGTACAACACCTCTGAAAGGTGAGATCTTCAAAAAGACCTTGTCTCCCAACTGGAATTCCAACGGTCTCCGCCGAGATGGATATTTTCCATCTGATTTTGAATCATTTCCTTGTGGTTCTTAATATCAAGAAATTCATCAAAAACTACATGAATTGACTCTTCCACAGTTAGAGTTCGATTATTGAAGACACGAAATGATTTGCTAACAGATGAATATCCAAAGAATATTCCATCATCTGATTTAGATTCGAAAGCGGTTAAATGATTTTTACCGTAGTTTTGGACATAGCATTTGCAGCCGAAGATATGAAAGTATGAGATAGTCGGTCTGTTATTTGTCCAAACTTCATACGGTGTAACATTTAATTTCTTGTTACTCATGTACCGATTCTGTGTATAACATGCAATATTGACAGCCTCTGCCCAGAACTTTTGAGAGATTCCATAATCTGCAAGCATTGTTCTTGCTGCTTCCTTGAGCGTTCTGTTGCGTCGTTCTGCAACTCCATTTTGTTGAGGAGTGCGAGCTGGGTATTCATGTTTGATCCGTTGGTCATCTAGAAAGGATTCAAGAGTTTGATTTGAGAATTCAGTGCCATTGTCACTTCGAATCCTGTCTATCCCAGAGGATTTCTCGTTCTGAATGCGCTTCAACAGCTTGATCAATTTTGGGCCTGTCTGATCTTTACTGCTAAAAAATATAGTCCATGTAAAACGTGAGTAATCAGCAATCACAACAGGAGTATACCGCATTCCCCCTAAACTTGTTATTAGTATTGGACCAAACAAGTCCATGTGCAATAATTCCAAGCAGCGTGAAGAGGATTTGGCATGCTTGTTCTTAAAGGATGATCTGACTTGGTTGCCCATTTGACAAGCTTGACAGATCTTATCCTTAGCAAAGTTGATCTTAGGCGGACCGATAACTAAATCATTTTTACTTAGGCTAGAAATAGTCTTGAAATTAAGATGATTCAAGCATTTGTGCAATAGCCAATGTTTATTATCATTATTAGCGATGAAACAAGTAGGATTATCAGGTTGGCCGTGATTCCAGTTAATCTTATAAGTATTTCCATTTCTGATTCCTACTAGCATGGTTTTACTATTAGATGATTTAACAGTGCAAGTGTGTTTGTGAAGTTCTACGGTAAGCCATTATCACATAATTGACTTATACTAATCAGATTATAGGATAAGTTCTCAACTAATAACACATCATTTATGATAATATTGTCATGGATAATCTTACTGTAAAACCCCGTTATCAAAACAAGATACTAAGGTGCAATTAGGAGAATTAAACATACTTAATCAGAGTATTTAGATCGTGTTGACAAATTGAGCTGAAGTCTACATGTAAGAAAAAGACATGCCAAAAGAACTTGTTACACTCTTTAACAATTTGGGTAAAGCTACTTCTACTGTACTCCTAGTAGAACTATACAAAAATAGGTCTTTATCTTGTTATCTTGTAGCACTCCTTACAGCTCAGCTTATCAACCTGACCCTGATTCTCCTTAGTAAAAGCACCTACAAGAACAACCCCAACACATGAGCACATCATAATTCATATTCAACATAATATGAATGCAAACGTAAATGCATAAATCATAAATACAAACACTTCCTGTATTTCCATCGCATTTACTACGCCCATTGGTTGTCCCTGTACCATAACTCATAAATAATCAACATATGAAATTATGGTTCTTAATAATGTCATGACATATCTTTACTTCTTAAATCCTTACTTCAATCCTGAGTCATTTATCATTAGTGTATTTCAATGCTTCTTACTTGTAAGGACCCCATAGCCCTTAACCCATGATTAGTGTATTAACCGCTATGTGTGGCACATGCTTTCAATAAAAATCAATAGGGAAACTCATATGATGATTTACCACTGAATGGAAATCACAAAATTTTCTTTAATGTGCAATGTTATAAGATCATCATCCTAACAACAAATAGACTCATAGAGTTCGCCCATTACCATCCCCATTACGCCACTTTTCACATTGTGGACTTTTATAAAAATTTGGGCAGAGTCTCCCCATAAATAGAGCCATCCCGAAATAAAAGCACATCACATAATATAGTTCCCGGCCAGGGAAAACACATACTCAACAGAATACATCAACACCAAGTAAATTCCCAGCCAGGGAAGACACCACACATAAGACAACATAAAGTGGGTTTCAACACCCACATAATACACCAATGACTCTCATATCATTAGCAATTCTATCCTTAATTGCATGCAACATAGAATGAAAGAGAGAAAGGCTCATGCCTTTATATACAACCCATATACAAGTATAACCGTGCTCACATGCGAGCATCATGAATATGTATATAACCCTCAGGTGTACATGAGTACCCTGTACGATACCGTGCTCCATCAAGCCCTGGTACCACGATCCTGGGAGTACATCCAATCAACAGCTCGAGCTCATCTCCAAAGCCATCGATGTACCTGTTCACCTGCCCCAACAGAGACAGCCCCCAACGGGGTGAGCATACCAATACACAAAATCCCATAATCACAATAATGAAATTCATAATTTACAACAAAAGTAAATACTAATGAATTTTAAATGATACTCCCTGGATGGCAACATCCTCATCCGGGATTCCGTGTACTGTCCCTGTTCTCACAATCATCAAACTCATCAAATCTCAAAAATCAGTAAATCAACACATTGATTTAACTCATCGCATGCCTGATTCTCAAAGATCAATAATTAATGATTCCAAATTCATTATACATAAAAATATAGATATCTCAATATCTAATACTGATTTTCAACTTTGCTACCAATCACAGATAGCTCAAATGCCTAGCATTTATTTTACCAATTCTCCATTATACTTAGACCTCTAACATGTCTTATAATGAATACATGCTTCCACGATCATTCTCAGGCATCTCAATGTCCTACAATGGTCATATACATCCAGTACCCCATATATCTTATGAGGTTACGCAACTCTAAAATCACGCACGATTGTGGCGGCGATATCAAGATTTGGTCGTTCCATAGCTATATCAACACACATATAGATAACCATACGCACAACCATCAATGCAATCAAAATACATTATGCATTTCACAAATGCTTTCATATAAAGTAATGATCGTACGTCGCACGTACCTTAAATCTCCGAAGTCCGAGCCAAACCTTGCTCGAGTTCCATGCCCCGAGGAACGATGTGCTAACACGATAAATAATTCACAATTATTTACGAACATGCAACCCATGCTCAAGCACACCCATAACCCTCAAAAATATTGTCAACACACGACAATTAACCATTTAAAAGACCCGGGGCAGGGCATATGCAGGGAGGGAAATCGAATGAGACATTATTGAAATTTGTTCAAGAACTCCCCATAAATTTTCGAACCTTCATATCACAAATCGTGTGATGCCCCGAAATTAATTAATTGCAAGTAAGGCATTAATTATGTTTATATGATGTATCATGTGTTGATGGATTTATGTGTTGGGTATTAAGATGTTAACATGATTTAATTGTGTTAATTATTAAATATGAGGAGGATGTGATTTTAGATGAAGTTTGGAGCATTCTTGTAAAATGCCTTTAAAATACTATGTTGGAGCATTTTATACATCATGTTAAGTTTGGGGTACAATTTTAATTAAGTTAAAGCAACCCCTTTTAAATCCTCTACCCATCACTTTAACCCCCACTTTACCTTTCACCTTTTAAAAATCCCCAAATCACTTCCCAAACCCCAAACCCTCCCATTTTCGAGTTCCACCAAAAGAGGAGAAGGAAAGTTCCACAAAAACTTTATTTGTGTGATCTTTGCTAGGATTTGGAGCCTACAAGAGGTATGGAACCATTCCTATAAGTTTTATGATGTTTGGTGTTGAAATGGGTTAAGTTTTTGATGTTTTATGTGGGTTTGTTTGGGTATGTGTTGTTTATGGTTGGGGTATGATTTTTGAAGTGTTTTATGTTGGTTTTAGTGGGTTATGATGTTATTGAAGTTGTGAGGAAGTTTGGTTTTGGGTGGCTTGAGGAAGAGCTTGAAAAATGAGCATTAATGGCGAAATTTCGGAGTACAGCACTCGGCGATCGCCCGTTCTTGGCGATCGATCGCGAGCCTCCAGTGTCCGCCAGTAGCATTTGGCGATCGATCGCCACTTTTGGGCGATCGATCGGCGAGGCTGGCGATCGATCGCGCCAAAAGTGGCGATCGATCGCCAAGAAGAGAATTTTTGCCCCTCGTCCAGTGCGATCTCGCGATCGATCGCGCCTGGGCAGCGATCGATCGCGAGCTGTAAAAAAATGGATTTTTGATATTTATGTGGGATTTTTGGATATTGGACTATATTTAGCTTCTAATATCAATTTGTATGGTTATGTAGAACCGTCCCAGGTACCCACGACTTCAAGGAGATAAAGTCTACGATTTCTCCTTCTTTTGGAAGTAAGGTACGTAAGAGACGTACGAGCATCGGACGGTAAACCATACCCTTACATATTATGATGATGTTTACGATGATGATGTTTAAGATGATGTTTACGATGATGATGTTTAAGATGATGTTATGATGATGATGTCTATGATGATATTTATGATGATGATGCTTATGATGATGTTACGATGTTGATGCTTATGATGATGTTACGATGATGATGCTTATGATGATGTTACGATGATGATGCTTATGATGATGTTTATGATGATGATGTTTATGATGACATCTATGATGATGAAGTTTATGATAAGGTCATACGACGTGTATGATTGGGTAAGACGCCCACGTGGTAAGATGCCACCCAAAGTATGTGAGTGGTAAGATGCCCCCGTGGTAAGATGCCACGCAATGTTTATGATATGGTAAGACGCCATATGATTGGGTAAGATGCCCACGTGGTAAGATGCCACACGATGATTATGATATGGTAAGATGCCATACAATGGGGTAAGACGCCCTAATATATGAATAAGAGTCAGGGATAACAAAGGAAGTCGAAGGACGACCAATGACCTTTACTTAACTAGGATGTTATGCATTATTGTATGCTTTTGATATAATGTTAAGTAAATATGTACATGCTCACGATGTGTTATCCCTGTAGGTACACTTTTGGACCAAGGGCCTAGGGTCGGGTTGAGGAGGTGAGCTAAAGGAAGCAAGATGAATGTAGGATGCAGGATTTTGATAGTCTCTACTCTAGGAGTAGTGTAAACCTATAGCTATAACATTCATTAATGGGAATGTAATTAAATAGCTTTTGGAAATTTTATTTTGGCCTGTAATCTCCTTAGCTCAAGCTACAACCGGAACCCTTAAGAGGTTATAAATGCATGTTCTGTCCAATTTATGTGTACTAATTGATATTAAGGTAGGAAGACCCTACATTAGTGGTATCAGAGCAGTGGTTAGATAACCCGGGGATGAGTGAAGGGTAGCCTTAGCAATAAGTTAGCCAGGTGCTTGCTTTCGAACATGTTTTGTGCATAAGTTGCATATGAAGTACATGATGTTGTGCTAACATGTTTTGTTTATCTAACGAAGTCTTATACGAACTGCTTTTGGATCTTGTTGTTAACCCTTGTGTGCAGTATGGCAGCAAATGTGGAGGTAGGCGACGCAGTGAGCGTCAATGCAAGTGCGGGGCGTACGAATCCCCTACCCCCGCCAGCTTTTGATGATGAACCGGCCGAACAACAGTTGTTGCCAGGGGAGCTAAGCTTAACTCAGTTTCTTGCTTACCGACCCCCAACCTTTGAAGGAACCGAAACTGGGGAACGAGCTGAGGAATGGTTAGAAAGAATAGAGCAGATCTTTGTGGCAGCCCCATGTGCGAAGACAGCATGGATACGGTTAGCAGAGTTCCAGTTGGCCAAGAAGGCGCTAATGTGGTGGAAGACCACTGTGGTAGAGCAAGAGGCTCAAGGTCATGAAGTTAACTGGAAAATGTTTTGAACTCGCTTTCTGAACCGTTATTTCTCGGCTGCAGCACGACAGGCTAAGGAAGATGAATTCACTCACCTCAAGCAAGGTAATATGTCAGTGTCAGATTATGCTCTTCAGTTTTGCTCCTTGCTCAGATATGTGCCTCACATTGCCACGAGCACGCAAGCAAAGATGAGGAATTTCATGAAAGGTTTGAGGCCGGAGCTGTACGATAGGGTGATCACTTATGGCCCTACTTGCTTTGACGATGCACTCTCACGGGCCGAGCTGGCCGAACTAGGAGTGGGTGCATACCCTGATGTTGTACCACCGTCGGCACCCTCTCAGAAATCCACTCCGGATAATTTGAAGCCAAGGAATGATCAGTTCAAGTCAAGGGGGAACTCATCGGCGTCAAGGTTCAGTGGTAAGAGGTCTGACAATAGATGGAAAGGGAACCGAAGGAGTGATGCCCCATCTGGAAGGGGGCAGTCTCAGGGAGACAGATCCGGGAAGATCCAATGCACTCTTTGTGGGCAACCACATCTGACGAAAGATTGTATAGGGTGCTATGTTTGTGGCGACAAGGGCCACTTTGCTAGACAGTGTCCCAACAGGGGAAGTCAACAGGGTCCTGCGGGGAGGCCTGCGGATAGGACAGCACAGCACAGACCCCCATTTGTGCCGCGTCAGCATGGAGGTCAGCCCATGGGGCCACCTCAAGGACAAGTCTATGCACTGACAAGGGAGCAGGCTTCAGCGGCTCCGGAGGAGGTTATAGCGGGTACGTGTCTTTTATTTACGCACCCTGCTTTTATATTGATCGACACAGGTGCGTCACACTCTTTTGTGTCAACAAGTTTTGTGGAAAGACACCACATATGCACTTCTCCGTCGCCCACGCCTCTTATAGTCTCGACCCCCGCTGGAAGAAGTATGATTACTGATCGGATCGTCTACAATGGCCTCATTTATTTTGAGGATAAAGAACTAAGGTCGGATTTGATTGTTCTGGGAATGTCAGATTTTGACTGCATTCTGGGCATCGACGTTCTGAACAAGTATCAGGCAGTTGTGAACTGCAGGCAGAGGACAGTACGGTTCAAATCTGATAATTAACTGGTATTTATAGCAAAAATATCCCGAATACTAATAGTCCCACAAATACATCATGATTCATTAAAAATCATCTGTTTCCAAAAATTCTCTCTCTAACTCCAAAACTCCCTACCGGTGCCCACACAAAGCACCCCAGATCCCGAGTCACATTAAAAACCCAACTCATAGGTTTTTCACCGGAATGAGAATACAATCTCAACCTCGGGATCCAACGATCCCAACTACCCAAATAGACGAGCTCGGGAGGCCCAACACCGCGATTAAACTCCAAATTGCCAAGCATAAACTTTAGGGTTTATTAATACTTCGGGATTAACATCTATAATCTCTGGTCATCACAATATCCCCCACTAAAAGAATTTCGTCCTCGAAAAATTAGCACCGGTGTATCACGTAACACCCGGGCTACACAACAACATGAAGCGATAACCTCGATTCTTGACCATATCAGAATCGTATTAATAAACGCGAGGGTACCTACCTCGTACCAAATTCTGGAATGAAATAAACCTTCCAGTACACCAAAAATGAAAGAGCGTCGGCACAACATAACGCTAACAATCCTAAAGCAGTTAGTCAACTGAAACTGCAAGGATTCGAATCGCTCCCGATTCCATCGTAGATATCATTGAATGACATCTCTATCATGACTCACGATGTCTAACACACATCGTTACGAGAGAAACACTAGTATACCACGGTGTACACATACCAAACCTGGTCTCCACTTTCAAACCTCCTCCATCAAATGAGCAGTCGCATCATTGCAACTCAATTTGGGCAACTCACGGCCACAGATTCACAAAAAAGACATTATGTCCACCTCCGAATATTCCAAGGATCACATCCTGATCATAAATAAACCATTCGAGACTCCACAGAGTTTCAAATTCTGAAAGGACATGCAATAAACCCATTGCATCCTCAACGCTTGTGTCGACAGCGACACCCAATAAATCCAAATTCCTGCCATCCCTTTATAATCCTAGGATTTAACAATCCAAACTTGGGAAGGCTATCGCATAACTCGGAGGAAACACCAACAAGGAAATACCTTAACCCACACAAGATAATCCCTCCTCAAAGGGAGTCAACTGACTTCACGATTATTCCTCATAATTATCGTGCCATGGTGATTCCCAATCTCAAGGTGTTCCATATCTCTCATCAGAGATTTAACCATCCAAAAATAGTATAACTCTATGCTTGACAAAAGGAAATCAATAACTGGCATCCGTATACTCACCTGTATACCTGCCTAGGCACAGACATCACATGCATACTCAATGCACTTGGCTCGGGTATCTACAACATACCCCTAAGCCCCAAACACAACTGTCAATTCTGAGTCATTCCCATACAGAGGAGAATGATAACCGACGATCAACAACACGGCGTGATTCCCAAAATCAACACCACACGTACCAACTCACCGAATCTTTCAAAGATTCCCAATAGGTATAATACTACCTCCTTCCCCACAAGGGAGGTGCTGTCGAACTCGAGATCCACTAGTCTCGAACCACCGTTCGGAAAAACTGGATGCAATAACACTCATTGCATCCCAAGTATACGGATTCCCCAGATCGAGTCAACGACGACTTGATGACTCTCTTGTTGGCACTCCAATTATGAGCTGTCCCAGACAAGTCCCTCAAAACAAAAGACATATAATGTTCTCATGAGGTGTCACATGCCTCAAACATCATGCTACAAAGGGACAATCAAAAGCCTGCCAAAAGTCTTCATCGTATCATCATACGATTCGCCAAACACGGTTCCAACGTGCAGTATCATGGCTCCAACAAGCACACTATATCATTACTACGATATCTGGCTAGCAAAGCGCTGTCTCCATAGGCTCACATCAAGCCCACCAACAACCCGTATGTTCCATCTCGGTATGCCATACCGTACAAACCGTTAGAGTAATGGGTCATCGCCCAACATATCTCTAAAATACCAGGCACAATGGACAACCCGGTGTCCTTGCTCACTTATGATGCAATCATAATCCGTTAAGACTTATCCCACACCCGCAGGGTGGGTGTAACCATGTTTACCCTACATCACAACACAAGCGAGTAGTTTCCTCAATGACTACTCTTACCACCAATCACTTGGCCCTAGCCAAACCAACGAGCATACCCAAGGGTATCATTGCTCGACAAATATTTACCTCTATAACATGATGTGGTACATTTACAGATACAATACATCCAATACTCCACCGAGCAAACCTGCTCGGCAAAAAGGTCTCGTCAACTAGTGACACAGACTCTACCATGTGCTCACCATCGGCACTCAAACCATACAACCAAATACATAACATAAATGTATTAACCATCAAAACGACGCTACACGTCTACATAGAACATCAACTATGTCATCGTCATCCCGTGACGGCATATGTCAACATTTGACATCCAATTAACATCGTCAAACATATGACGGTACATGTCAATACACGACATCCATAATCTCATCGTCAAACACATGACGTATATAACAACATGTAGTATCCACAATGATGCTAACAAAAGTAATACGACATACCTCATCGCTATCAAGATAGCGGAATACCTGTATCCATCGTCCACCAGCGGTACACAAGTAGCATCCATCGCTCGTAGGCGACATAATCCAGCGCTACGCACATAGCGGTATAACCCATCGCTATAGAATCAGCAGCATGATCTCTCGTCATAGAGTCAGCGGCATAAGACACCGCTATAGATATCCGGCGGTATGAACCATCGCCATAGGTGTAGCGGAATGACCCGTCGCTATGTGATATCCGGTGGCACGAATCATCGTCAATAGAATACCCGGCGGCATGAACCATCGCCAATAGAATAACGGAATGAGACATCGCTATCAATATATCCGGCAGCAAGAACATCGCCAATCAATATAGCGGAATGAACCGTCGCTATCAATATACCTGGCGGCAAGAACCAGCGCCAATCAATATAGCGGAATGAACCATCGCTATCAATATACCTGGCGGCAAGAACATCGCCAATCAATATAGCGGAATGAACCGTCGCTATCAATATACCTGACGGCAAGAATCATCGCCAATAGAATAGCCGTTCCCTAGTCATTGTCACGGTAGTGTATTTTAATGCCCCTTGCTCAAGAAAAACATTCGGTACTCCCACCCCTCGCTTCACATATAGGCGGCATAGAATAACCTCGCTTAAATGGACATGCGGCGCTCCCACCCCTCGCTTCACATTTTAGCGGCAAATATTCTTTCCTCGCCTCATATGATAACCACGCTTCAATGTGACAAGCGGCGCTCCCACCCTTCGCTTCACATTTTAGCGGCACAAACCAATAATTAGCGGCAAGCATTTAAAATCATCACTCATCCATAACAATGACTAATGGGATATTCACCAAGTATTTCATCCATACCTGCATCACAAAGCATAATCCATATTCCAACATACATCATCATGGGTGTATTTTAATGCACCTCGCTCAAATGCGACATGCGGCACTCCCACCCCTCGCTTCAACATTTGGCGGCAAAGCATTAAAATCATCACTACATGTACACATGCAACCACAATGCATAATTCCATGATGTATATAAAACGCAGGTTACCGTTTCGTGTCTTTCAACCCTGGCCTTAGCCCTTCGTGTCATAGTGTCCCTACAGGAACACTCACAAATCATGAGCATATAATAATCCATATTCACCACAATATGATTATAACTAGCAAATGCATAAACTATGAGTACAAAGTACTTCGTGTATCCCAATGCATTTCAAAATGCTCCATTTGGTTGTCCCTGTGTCACAACTCACAATCATAATCAACAGATTATATTATGATCCAATAGATGTTATGACATATAATTGTTTCACTATGATCACACGTTACAAATGCACATAAGCAAAATAGTTGTGTCACACAACACTAGCTACTATCACGCATAAATATGTGCTACCCATCCCTATCAGCATGTTCCAGGCCTTCAACAGCCCCAAAGAGCTAACCACTGCTCTGATACCACTAATGTAAGGACCCCATAGCCCTTAACCCATGATTAGTGTATTAACCGCTATGTGTGGCACATGCTTTCAATAAAAATCAATAGGGAAACTCAGATGATGATTTACCATTGAATGGCAATCACAAAATTTTCTTTAATGTGCAATGTTATAAGATCATCATCCTAACAACAAATAGACTCATAGAGTTCGCCCATTACCATCCCCATTACGCCACTTTTCACATTGTGGACTTTTATAAAAATTTGGGCAGAGTCTCCCCATAAATAGAGCCATCCCGAAATAAAAGCACATCACATAATATAGTTCCTGGCCAGGGAAAACACATACTCAACAGAATACAACAACACCAAGTAAATTCCCAGCCAGGGAAGACACCACACATAAGACAACATAAAGTGGGTTTCAACACCCACATAATACACCAATGACTCTCATATCATTAGCAATTCTATCCTTAATTGCATGCAACATAGAATGAAAGAGAGAAAGGCTCATGCCTTTATATACAACCCATATACAAGTATAACCGTGCTCACATGCGAGCATCATGAATATGTATATAACCCTCAGGTGTACATGAGTACCCTGTACGATACCGTGCTCCATCAAGCCCTGGTACCACGATCCTGGGAGTACATCCAATCAACAGCTCGAGCTCATCTCCAAAGCCATCGATGTACCTGTTCACCTGCCCCAACAGAGACAGCCCCCAACGGGGTGAGCATACCAATACACAAAATCCCATAATCACAATAATGAAATTCATAATTTACAACAAAAGTAAATACTAATGAATTTTAAATGATACTCCCTGGATGGCAACATCCTCATCCGGGATTCCGTGTACTGTCCCTGTTCTCACAATCATCAATCAAATCTCAAAAATCAGTAAATCAACACATTGATTTAACTCATCGCATGCCTGATTCTCAAAGATCAATAATTAATGATTCCAAATTCATTATACATACAAATATAGATATCTCAATATCTAATACTGATTTTCAACTTTGCTACCAATCACAGATAGCTCAAATGCCTAGCATTTATTTTACCAATTCTCCATTATACTTAGACCTCTCACATGTCTTATAATGAATACATGCTTCCACGATCATTCTCAGGCATCTCAATGTCCTACAATGGTCATATACATCAAGTACCCCATATATCTTATGAGGTTACGCAACTCTAAAATCACGCAAGCTTGTGGCGGCGATATCAAGATTTGGTCGTTCCATAGCTATATCAACACACATATAGATAACCATACGCACAACCATCAATGCAATCAAAATAAATTATGCATTTCACAAATGCTCTCATATAAAGTTATGCTCATACGTCGCACGTACCTTAAATCACCGAAGTCCGAGCCAAACCTTGCTCGAGTTCCATGCCCCGAGGAACAATGTGCTAACACGATAAATAATTCACAATTATTTACGAACATGCAACCCATGCTCAAGCACACCCATAACCCTAAAAAATATTGTCAACACACGACAATTAACCATTTAAAAGACCCGGGGCAGGGCATATGCAGGGAGGGAAATCGAATGAGACATTATTGAAATTTGTTCAAGAACTCCCCATAAATTTTCGAACCTTCATATCACAAATCGAACCCAATTAGGTACCATAATTCCTCTAAAACATGAATTAATCCATCAATAACAAGAATCACTGTGATGTCCGGGGATTAATGGTGTTAACCCCGGTGTGGTATTAATCCTTAATGGATTTATATTGTGGCAATTAGGAATTAATTGCGGTTTTGGGTCTCCCGAGATTGTTAATCGGGCATTTAGGATCGTTGGATCCAAAGGTCGAGATTGTATTCTCAACTTAGTGAAAAACCTATGATTTAGGTTTTGGTGAGAGTCGGGATCCGGGATGCATTCGTTGCATGTTGGGAATTTTGGTTATTGGTATGATTTGATCGGAGTGGGTTTTAATTATTTAATTTAAAACATGGCTAATGTGAGTCTTAATGCATAATTGGATGAGGGGTTTTGAAATGTCATGTTGGACATAATTTTCATACCATACAATTATTTGATGCATGATATAAAAATGTTAAAAGAAACATTCCCCCTCCTTTACATCCCATCCACCCCATTCCATCATCTTTATGTCTTGACCTTGCCATCACCCCATTCAAACCCACCATTTTCGTTCCTCACCATGGAAGGGAGGAGAAAGCTTTGGAAAAGAGCCATTTTCATGATTTCTTGCTAGAATCTTGAAGCTCAAAGGGTAAGCTACCAACCTAGCAGAGTTTTGTTGTATATTGGTTGGTTTTGGTGTTGTATCTTTGGGTTCAAGGGGTAGATCTTGTTCTATCATTGTTGTATGTGTTGGGGGTTAGGTTTTGTAGTGTTTAGATGGTTTTTGGTTGGTTTTATGTTGTTAATCGAAGTGGGTTTGAGCTATAGGTGATTTGCTGTTGAAAGGAGCTCATTCTTGGAGGTTTCTCGCGTATACATGGCTGCTCGATCGATCCGAAAATATTTTCGATCGATCGAGCATGGCAGAATGTGTTTTGTGGCGTTGGAACAGTGCACCGATCGATCGGTATTTGACCGATCGATCGGAAGGCGGTTCCCGATCGATCGAGATGAAATTTCGATCGATCGAGATGGCCAGTGTGTTGGTGCCCCTTTTTGTGGTTTCTTGGCTCTTTTTGGGTGTCTTGCATGCTTCGCCCCGGGTTATTTTAAAAAGGCTAATTGTCAAGGATTGACTATATTTTTGGGGTATTATGAATGCTTAGCCGGGAACTTTTATAATTCGGTTATCGTCATGGATTGACGATACGATTTGGTGTTGTGATCGTACTAGGACACGTGATTGCATGCCTATGTTTAATTGCGAAATATTTATGTGTTTTAGCACATGTTTCTCGGGGCATGGAACTCAAGCCAGGCTTGACATGGACTACGGAATTTTAAGGTACGTATGACGTACGAGCATGGCCTATTGTAGTGTTGCAACTGTAAAATGCATGGTGTGTGATAATTGTACCAAATGGGTATTGGAACACATGGTGTGTGATAATTGCGTTATATGGACATTGAAATATGTGGCATGTGGTAATTGCATCGGATAGGTATTGAAATGCATGGTGCATGATATTTGCTATAAATGGATAACAATATGCATGGTAAATTGTATTTGCGTCAAATGGTTATACATTGGGAACCATACATTGCCGCTATTGTTGAGCGAGCAATGATTTGGGATGCGATCGCCGTTGAGCGACCATCGGTTATGACGCCGCTATTGTTGAGCGTGCGCGAGGTTAGTATGTCGCTATTGTGGAGCGAGCAATGAAATATGAACATGGAATTATTGGTTAGATATATGTGATATCTATGGTCTTTTACATTATGTTTTTACCATATTGATCATGGAACTGGCATAATAGGACGGTATTAGTTAATCTATGTGGCGATTAACTGTCTTTGGGAATTTGATGAGTTTGGTTATTTTGAGAACAGGGACAATACAGGGGATCTCGGATGAGGGTGTTACCATCCAGGGAGTATCATTTAAATTATAGCATTTACATTCTGTATTTGAATTGCAATGTTATGCTTATTGGATTGGTGGTATTGGTATGCTCACCCCGTGTGGGGGCTGTCTCTGTTGGGGCAGGTAACACAGGTGCAGCAGCAGTAGCTTTGGAGTTGAGCTCGGGCTGATGATAGAGGTACTTCCAGGATCGAGGTACCAGAGCTGGTTGAATAAGTACATAGGTCCAGTGTTGAGATCGAGTTGTGCTTGGGAGGTGCTTCCAGGATTGAAGTACCAGTAACGGTATCTGGTAGAGTCTTTTATACATCAGATACACGCTCATTCATTGGGTGCTCTTATGTGAGTACATTTTACGTGTATATGGAATGTATAAATGGGCTACGGCTTTTCTCTGTTCATTTATGGGTTGCATGCAATTAAATGTGGAATTGCTAAATGAACTAAGAGCATGTTAGTGTATTATGAGGGTGCATGTCATATATGTAATCTTGGTTGGGGGATTTACATATTATGTGGGTTGAATGCAAGAAATTTTATGGAATCACTAAATGGTGTAGCTCTTGCACATGGCTTTCCCCATGAATATATGATTATGTGCACTAATGGTATGGATTAATACACTAATAACGGGTTAAGGGAGCGGGGGTCCTTACATTAGTGGTATCAGAGCAGTGGTTAGCTCTTTGGGGCTGTTGAGGGCCTAGGAAAATGATGATGGGGATGAGAAGTACATACTTAGGCATGATGATAGTTAGTGTTGCGTGGCACAACTATATTGCTTATGTGCATTTATGATATGTGTTCATAATTGGAATATGTTATTGCTAACCATGGTGGTTGCAGGGTCTTATGAGACATGGACTATGCATTACGGTTGCATAGATATACATCGGAGTGATGATTCTAATGCTTTGCCGCTAAATGTTGGAGCGAGGTGCATTAAAATACACTCATGGCGATGTTTATGGGAATACGGGTTATGCATTACGGTTGCATGCACGTCGAAGCGATGATGCCGCTGTCGTGTCGAAGCGATGGTGAATGCCGTTGTCACGTCGAAGCGATGATGCCGCTGTCGTGCCGAAACAATTATTGGAACACGGGATATGCATTACGGTTGCATGCGTGGCGTAGCGATGTGAATACTTGCCGCTGTCATATTATAGCGATGAAGAATATTTGCCGCAAATATGTCGAAGCGAAGGATAATGCCGCTGTCATATTTCTATTGCGAGGGATATTATGCCGCTAATATGTCGAAGCGAGGGGTATTTCCGCTATCATGCCGGAACGATGGTAAATGCCGCTGTCGTGTCGAAGCGATGGTAAATGCCGTTGTCACGTCGAAGCGATGGTACCACCGTCATGTCGAAGCGATGGTGCTGCTGTCGTGTCGAAGCGATGATACATGCCGCTGTCACGTCGAAGCAATGATGCCGTTGTCATGACGTAGCGATGTGATCGGGAACAAAGTACTAAAAGAGTGTGAGTACCTCTTGAGTTCACGATTATTCCGATATTTTATTGGCGACGGTTTCGCCGGGTATTCTATTGGCGATGGTTCATGCCGCCGGGTATCATAGCGATGGCTTATTCCGCTATTCTATTGGTGATGGTTCATACCGCCGGGTATTCTATGGCGATGGCTTATGCCGCCAGGTATCATATGGCGATGGTACATTCTGCTACATCTATGGCGATGGTACATTCCGCTACATCTATGGCGATGGTGCATACCGCCGGATATCTATAGCGATATTTCATGCCGCTGGCTTTATGGCGAGGGATCATGCCGCCGATTCTATAGCGATGGGTTATACCGCTATGTGCGTAGCACTGGATTATGCCGCCTACGGGCGATGGGTGCTGCTTGTGTACCGCTGATGAACGATGGATAAAGGTATTCCGCTATTTTGGTAGCGATGAGGTATGGCAAATTACTTTGATATCATTATTGTGAATTCCATGTGTTGTTTTATGCCGTCATGTGTTTGACGATGAGATTATGGATGTCGTATATCGACATGTGCCGTCATGTGTTTGACGATGAGATTATGGATGTCGTATATCGACATGAGTCGTCATATGTTTGACGATGTTATTTGGGATGTCTATGTGGACGCGCGGCGTCGTTTTGGTGAATAATGCATTCACGTTTATGTTTTTTTGGTTGTATGGTTTGAGTGCCAATGGTGGGCACATGGTAGAGTCTGGGTCACTAGTTGACGAGACCTTTTCCGAGCAGGTTTGCTCGATGGAGCATTGGATGCATTGTACCGGTGAGTGTTGCGCATCATGATATAGAGGTAAATATTTGTCGAGCAATGATACCCTTGGATATGCTCGCTGGAATGGCTAAGGCCAAGTGATTGGTGGTAAGAGCAGTCATTGAGGAAACTACTCGCTTGTTATTGTGATGAGGAGTAAGCATGGTTACACCCACCCTGAAGGTGTGGAATAAGTCCTAATGGATTAGGATTGCATAGTATTTAAGCATGGACGTCGGGTTGTCCATTGTGCTTTGGTATTTTAGAGATATGTTGGGCGATGACCCACAACTCTAATGGTTTGTGCGGTATGGTATACCGGGATGGAACGTGTGTCACGTTGATAGGTTGGTATGAGCCTATGGGGCCAGCGAATCGCTAGCCAGGAATTGTTGCAGTACTTTAGCGTGCTTGTGTTAGCCATTAAAATGCTTGTTGGATTCGAGTTTGGTGAATCGTATGGTGATACGATGAGGGTTATGGTAGACTCTTGTAGTCTCTATGGGGCATGGTATTTGAGGTAAGGAATACCTCACGGAGACGTTTATACGCCATTATTTTGAGGGACTGGTACTGGGACGGCTCAAGTTAGTTGGTATTACCAACGTGAGTGTCAACAAGTCGTTGTTAGCTCTGGTTGAGCATCCTTGCATGTGGAATGCAACGGGAGTCACAATGGTTTGTGAGATATAGTTAGTGAGGTGACACTGCTATTTTGACCTTACCTCTTGGAGAGATTTGGATTGTACTGTCTTGGAGACAACTTGCATCGGTCGTGGATTGATTGTAAATCAGCCATGGTAAGCATTACTGGTGTTGGATCGAGTAATGGATTTATTACCTCGGTGAGACGTTTGAGGAGACGTCTCCGGGGAGATGCTCGATTGTGGAGTACTATGGCATTAGTACAGAGCATCGTTGGGATGTGTATACATGGCGTATACGGATCTTGGATCGCGTAATGGTGGTATTGATGCACTACTCTAACCAGTTGTGTATTTCTGGGTTTCGGGATATGTTTTGGTATAAATATACCCAAGTTTTCCGAACTGTGGTTCGAGGATTGGAGGATCATGGATTCATGACATTTTTTCCTTGAAAGGAATGCGGTATCATTATGCCTACCGGTTGAATCTTTCAGGAAGATTCTTTGTTTTGGTTCGTGTGGTGTTGATGTCGACATCACACCCTTTGGTTTTGGTCGTCAACCATAATTCTCCGTGGGGTGAGGATAATTGAGGTTTGACAGTTGGTTTGGGATTTGGGTATGATTGGAGATACCCGAGTCCATTGCATTGTGTATTCATGTTGTGTTGGTGTATGGGCATGTATACCGTGTGTGTATACGAATACCAACCTTATTTTGTTCCTTGTTGAACGTCGAGTTTGTATGCTTGGTTTGGTGAATCTCCGGTGTGAGATTGTGGAACCTCAAGATCGGTAATCTCGATGGCACGATGCGTTCTGATGAATGATCGTGAAGGTTGTTTGACTTCCCCTGCGGAGGGATCGTCGTATTTTGGAATCATGGTAATTCTTGTTGGATAATTCGATAGCCTTCCTGTTTTAGGATTGTTGGATCCAAGGATAAATGAGGGATGGCCAGGATTCGGATTTGTTTGGTGTTGTAAGGACCCTAATCCTTAAATGCGGAACCAAGGCATAATAGATCTAAATAAATAATCAGAGTGAGAAATAACGTGTTGAGTTCATGAGCTTAAGCATTACATGCCAAAAATAAGGACTTCAAACATGGATTAATTACATTCCCCATCAAATGAATGTTATCAATTAGTTTTACACTACTCCTAGAGTAGACACTAGGCAAATATAATCCTGTCCTTCAATTCACAAAAGCATCCTCAGGCTCACTGACTCAACCCGTCTAGACCTTCTATCATGCCAAACGTGTACCTACAAGGACAACCCCCAAACATGAGCAATAATAATCATTCATATTCAACACAATATGAAGATAAAGCGTAAATGCATAATCATAATAAAACACTTCCTGTTTTCCCCATGCATTTCAAACGCTTCCCGTTTGGTTGTCCCTGTACCATAACTCATGAGTATAATCAATAGATTATTTTTAATGGTCTAAACATGTCATGACATATACCAGCTCATCAATACCAAATACTGATCACCAATCCCTAGTCTGTCCATCACAATGTATTTTAATGCCCGTCGCTTATTTACATATAGGCGGCATAGGATAACCTCGCTTCAATGGACATGCGGGACTCCCACCCCTCGCCTCACATTGAGCGGCAAATACCCTTTCCTCGCCCTATATGATAACCACGCTCAAATGTGACATGCGGCGCTCCCACCCCTCGCTTCACATTTAGCGGAACCAAAACAAATATCGGCAAGCATTAAAATTATCAAGGGATGACCACGACTCATGGGATGTGCACCAATAATCATATGCATCTATAAACATCATGCATAACATGTATTTGCATCCACCATGCAATACCACATATATACCCGCATCCACAATGCATAAACAATGAGTATATAAGATACATGTACCGTTGGGGTGCCCGTACGTCCACTACGTACCTTTCCAAAAGTGGATTTGATATGGCTTCAATTCCTCGGTTGCGTTGCTACCTGGGATGGTTCTACACAATCACACAACCCCATATTAGAAGCCAAATAATAGCCAAATACCAAAAATTTGACGAAAGAAAGCATTTCTCAAAAATCCACTGGCGGCGATTGATCGCTTCCCTCAGGCGATCGGTCGCCTCAAAATTTTCATCGCGGCGATCGATCGCGCCAAACATGGCGATCGATCGCCTAGCCCTTGATTTGGCTACTGCCTCTCGGCGATCGGTCGCCCCATTTTAGGCGATCGATCGGCTAACCCGCAAAAAGTCTACTGCCTCTTGGCGATCGGTCGCCTCTTTTCAGGAGACCGATCGCCTCGCGCAGAGTCGCGATTTCCACCATTTTTGCACCCAAAAATCCTTCCAATCCATACCAACACTTAACCCAACAAACCAACAACATCAAATACAACATAAACCACCAAAATATACTTCAAAACAAGTATAAACTCAACATATAACCAAACCCACAACAACCCAACAAAAACCCATTTCAAAACCATTCAAAATCATACCAAACTCAAACAAAACCTTACAAAATTAACCATGAGGTATCCATACCTCTTGGGGACCTCAAATCACCCAACAAGCTCCACAAATCAGGATTTTTGAAAGGTTTCTCTTCACCCCAAAGCTTGAGCTCGAAAATGGAAGGGAAGGGTTTGTGTGGGAAATGATTTGGTAAAGTAAAATGGATTGGTAAAGGTGGGGGGTTATAAGGGTATAAAAGGGGATTGGGTTTAATTAAAGATGCAATCCACAACCCATGGTGTATAAAACACCCCAACATGATATTTTCCAAAGCATTAAACCAAATGCACCAAAATATCAATTAAACACATGATTTCTAATTAATTGCTAACCAAGGCAAATAAATCATGCTTCCAACCATAATTCCCAACATACCCAACATGCACCCTGAAATGCTATCCCGGGTCACTCTAACATGTGACTAAGCATTTCCACATAATAATTCCAACACATAATTAATTACCACCATAATTAATCATATAAACACAATTAATGCACCAAATAGCAATTAATCGTTTCGGGGATATCACAGGTGTCGTGGATTGACACGTATGGCTGGAATGCAATTGTTTGTTTTGACATGACCTCTGTGGAACTTGAGACTTTTTCGAGTCTTAATGGTGTGTCAGGACCAAGATATGATTTCTTGGAATACCTTGTTTTAGATTTCTGTGGTGACGTGTTTTGTGTGGATCAGTGACCGTGGGTAACCCGGCCCGGATTGCAATTGGTGCAACTACTCCTTTGAAAGAGATGGACTGGGAAGCAGAAACTGGATTTTTCTGTGAGTATACTGTTTATACTAGTGGTTCCCATCATAACGATGCGTATCAAGCATCGTGGGCAAGTGGTGAATATCATGGAATGATACCTATGTCAGAACCAAGGGAGATTTGGTTGATTTATAATCGTGGTGGACTGACTTCTGGGACGATTCACATCGAGGTATGTTGTTATCTTTTAGGTTTGTGTGGATTTTGGCGTTGGCTCTATTTTAGAGCTTGGTACGAGATTGGTGTTCTCGCAGTTGTTAATTCGATTCTATTATGGTCCAGAATCGGGGCTATGACTTTGTTTTGGTTGTGTAGTCCTGATGTTACGTGGAGTACACCGGCGCAATTTCGAGGACGAAATTTTATTATTGGGGGATAATTGTGATGTCCGGGGATTAATGGTGTTAACCCCGGTGTGGTATTAATCCTTAATGGATTTATATTGTGGCAATTAGGAATTAATTGCGGTTTTGGGTCTCCCGAGATTGTTCATCGGGCATTTATGATCGTTGGATCCAAAGGTCGAGATTGTATGCTCAACTTAGTGAAAAACCTATGATTTAGGTTTTGGTGAGAGTCGGGATCCGGGATGCATTCGTTGCATGTTGGGAATTTTGGTTATTGGTATGATTTGATCGGAGTGGGTTTTAATTATTTAATTTAAAACATGGCTAATGTGAGTCTTAATGCATAATTGGATGAGGGGTTTTGAAATGTCATGTTGGACATAATTTTCATACCATACAATTATTTGATGCATGATATAAAAATGTTAAAAGAAACATTCCCCCTCCTTTACATCCCATCCACCCCATTCCATCATCTTTATGTCTTGACCTTGCCATCACCCCATCCAAACCCACCATTTTCGTCCCTCACCATGGAAGGGAGGAGAAAGCTTTGGAAAAGAGCCATTTTCATGATTTCTTCCTAGAATCTTGAAGCTCAAAGGGTAAGCTACCAACCTAGCAAAGTTTTGTTGTATATTGGTTGGTTTTGGTGTTGTATCTTGGGGTTCAAGGGGTAGATCTTGTTCTATCATTGTTGTATGTGTTGGGGGTTAGGTTTTGTAGTGTTTAGATGGTTTTTGGTTGGTTTTATGTTGTTAATCGAAGTGGGTTTGAGCTATAGGTGATTTGCTGTTGAAAGGAGCTCATTCTTGGAGGTTTCTCGCGTATACAGGGCTGCTCGATCGATCCGAAAATATTTTCGATCGATCGAGCATGGCAAAATGTGTTTTGTGGTGTTGGAACAGTGCACCGATCGATCGGTATTTTGACCGATCGATCGGAAGGCGGTTCTCGATCGATCGAGATGAAATTTCGATCGATCGAGATGGCCAGTGTGTTGGTGCCCCTTTTTGTGGTTTCTTGGCTCTTTTTGGGTGTCTTGCATGCTTCGCCCCGGGTTATTTTAAAAAGGTTAATTGTCAAGGATTGACTATATTTTTGGGGTATTATGAATGCTTAGCTGGGAACTTTTATAATTCGGTTATCGTCATGGATTGACGATACGATTTGGTGTTGTGATCGTACTAGGACACGTGATTGCATGCCTATGTTTATTGTGAAATATTTATGTGTTTTAGCACATGTTTCTCGGGGCATGGAACTCAAGCCAGGCTTGACATGGACTACGGAATTCTAAGGTACGTATGACGTACGAGCATGGCCTATTGTAGTGTTGCAACTGTAAAATGCATGGTGTGTGATAATTGTACCAAATGGGTATTGGAACACATGGTGTGTGATAATTGCGTTATATGGACATTGAAATATGTGGCATGTGGTAATTGCATCGGATAGGTATTGAAATGCATGGTGCATGATATTTGTTATAAATGGATAACAATATGCATGGTAAATTGTATTTGCGTCAAATGGTTATACATTGGGAACCATACAGTGCCGCTATTGTTGAGCGAGCAATGATTTGGGATGCGATCGCCGTTGAGCGACCATCGGTTATGACGCCGCTATTGTTGAGCGTGCGCGAGGTTAGTATGTCGCTATTGTGGAGCGAGCAATGAAATATGAACATGGAATTATTGGTTAGATATATGTGATATCTATGGTCTATTACATTATGTTTTTACCATATTGATCATGGAACTGGCATAATAGGACGGTATTAGTTAATCTATGTGGCGATTAACTGTCTTTGGGAATTTGATGAGTTTGGTTATTTTGAGAACAGGGACAATACAGGGGATCCCGGATGAGGGTGTTACCATCCAGGGAGTATCATTTAAATTATAGCATTTACATTCTGTATTTGAATTGCAATGTTATGCTTATTGGATTGGTGGTATTGGTATGCTCACCCCGTGTGGGGGCTGTCTCTGTTGGGGCAGGTAACACAGGTGCAGCAGCAGTAGCTTTGGAGTTGAGCTCGGGCTGATGATAGAGGTACTTCCAGGATCGAGGTACCAGAGCTGGTTGAATAAGTACATAGGTCCAGTGTTGAGATCGAGCTGTGCTTGGGAGGTGCTTCCAGGATTGAAGTACCAGTAACGGTATCTGGTAGAGTCTTTTATACATCAGATACACGCTCATTCATTGGGTGCTCTTATGGGAGTACATTTTACGTGTATATGGAATGTATAAATGGGCTACGGCTTTTCTCTGTTCATTTATGGGTTGCATGCAATTAAATGTGGAATTGCTAAATGAACTAAGAGCATGTTAGTGTATTATGAGGGTGCATGTCATATATGTAATCTTGGTTGGGGGATTTACATATTATGTGGGTTGAATGCAAGAAATTTTATGGAATCACTAAATGGTGTAGCTCTTGCACATGGCTTTTCCCCATGAATATATGATTATGTGCACTAATGGTATGGATTAATGCACTAATAACGAGTTAAGGGCGCGGGGGTCCTTACAATCACCACCCCCTGCCAAAACCCCCAAATTCGAACCCTAACCCCACGCAATCAGCGTTAAATTCGAACCATAATGCATCGCCAAAGAGATTCAAAAGCTGAACCATGTGAAGCATAATAATTTATCCAAAAATCAGCAAGATTTTTGAAACATAGAACACCAAATTCAAACCAATGGCAACAAATTTCTTCGAACCACAAAGCATAAAAATTTCGACCCAAAATGCAGCACAAAACGCCCCAAAAACGCCTTAAGAAAAGCCCCAAAAACGTACCAAAAATCGATCCCCAAATCGGACAGATTACAGTTTCGAACCCTAGCGTTTTTCTGGCAAATCCGAACGCGATACTCGACGAAACTTCAAATTGTTGGTATGGGAAGGTGCGCCTGGAAGAGACGAAGCCGATGGTAGGTCGGACGCGCCGGATGGCGGCGGGCGCACGCCTTGAAGCGGCGGGGGTCAAGGGAGATCGGGAAATGGCGTAGCGGGAAGAGAGAGAAAAACGGGCTGGAGGAGAAAAAAAGGCTTCCAATAATTAAAATCTCGGGTTCAACTAGTATTTATAGCAAAAATATCCCAAAATACTAATAGTCCCACAAATACATCATGATTCATTAAAAATCATCTGTTTCCAAAAATTCTCTCTCTAACTCCAAAACTCCCTACCGGCGCCCACACAAAGCACCCCAGATCCCGAGTCACACTAAAAACCCAACTCATAGGTTTTTCACCGGAATGAGAATACAATCTCAACCTCGGGATCCAACGATCCCAACTACCCAAATAGACGAGCTCGGGAGGCCCAACACCGCGATTAAACTCCAAATTGCCACGCATAAAACTTTAGGGTTTATTAATACTCCGGGATTAACATCTATAATCTCTGGTCATCACATTACTTCTCCACGTAAGTGGAATTCTTCCTCGCTTCTTATGGAGATCCACGTAAGCGGAATTCTTCCTCGCTTCTTATGGAAGTTCGCGTAAGCATTAAAATCCTCACTAGGATAACCTTGACTCGTGAAATACACCTCTTATATTTCACAACATACATATGCAAAAACTGTGATATCCCCGAAATGATTATGTGATTTTAATCATTTATTTATATTATGATGATTTAGTGTTAATTCATGGGGTTGAATTAATATTGTTGAGGAGTTACATTTCGGGGTGCATGCGACATATGTTGGGATTTTGGGGTTGTGGCATGATTATTTGGGTGTGTGTTATTTGTTTTGGTAAAGCATATTTAAATGGGAATTGAAGTATTTAATGGAGAAAATACTATAAAATATCATGTGAGGATATTTTAATACATCGTGCTAAATACCGGGACCAAAACATAACACATCACTTAACCCCCACTCAACCACCCCCCTTGACCCATACCCTGCTGCCAGCTGCTCAACCATACCACTTGTCCCATCTCCCACTCCACCTTTCCATGTCTGAAACCCCTCCAATTCTCTCCCAAAAATCGTCCAGCAGCTGCTAAGGAAGTTAGGGTGGAGATCTTCCATTTTCACTGCTTGGAAAGCTTGTAAAAATCGGAGCAAAAGAGGGTGAGAAACCATGTTCTGGGTTTGAATTTAAGTTGTTTAAGTTCATACTTTTGTTGGTGTAAAAATGGCATGTTAGCTTAGGTTTCTTAACACCTTCGATTTAAATGCTTACATGGTGTTATTATGAAGCTTCCAGTATTTTTTCTTGAGCATGTTACATGTTTTATGTGGAAGATATAAGCATGTAAAGTATAGTGTTCGAAAATCTGGGTAATGGGTGTGCCTTGTTTTTCTGGAAAATATGGGATGGGAGTGAATTTGTGAAAGTGTTATCATGCATGTTAGCTAGGTTTTTGGTAAACCTTTGGTTTGAGTACATACATGGTAGTTTTGTGAAGCCCCTGGCATTTTCATTCGAGCAAAATTCATGACTTATGTGGTAGATTTAATTGCTTGAAAGTGGGTACTCAAAAATCTGGGCAGGAAGACAATGCCCTGTTTTTCAGAAAAGTTAGTTGAATACTGATGTTAATGGGTGATTTTAATGCATGTGGGTTTGTGTTTGGGGTATATATTTTATAACACTCAAGGTAGTGTATTGTAACTACTAGCATGTTTGTTTGGGCATGTTGTATGTCTTACATGTTAGATCGAAGAGTATGAAAATCAGTGTTAGAGAATTCTGGAAATCGCGCAAAGGAACAGAGTTGGCGATCGATCGCCAAGGAGGCGAGATCGATCGCGACGTTCCAGTAGGTTTTGGCGATCGATCGCCAATAAAGGGGCGATCGATCGCGGATTGCATAATTTTGGTATGCAAGACAGTAGCATCTCGCGATCGATCGGGGCTAAGGGGCGATCGATCGCGAGATGACATTTTAGGGTAAATGTGATTTTTATTTGAGTTTTGATTCCGGATTATTATGAGGTGCCTAATATTGTGTTGTGTGGTTATGTAGAACCATCACAGGTGCCAGCACAGCCGAGGAGATAAAGTCGGTTGACTCCTCTATCTTTTGGAAAGGTACGTAAGCGACGTACGGGCATCCCAACGGTAACATGTATTTTATGTTTGTCTTTTTGACACATGATGAATGCAATGTGATGCATTAAGAGTCTGATACATGTTATTATGCATTGTGATTGCATATTGTGATGTGGAATAAAAGAGGTGTATTCGACGAGCCAGGGGTGATCACAGTGAAGGTTTTAATGCTTACGCTTTACCGTTAAATATGTGGAGCGGGAGGGGGGAGGCTCGCTTGCACATGGAGGCGGAGTATACCATACTAAGCGAGGATGAGATACCGCTTGTATGAAGAAGTGAGGATGAGATACCGCTTGTTTTGAGATTATGAAGCGAAGAAGCATTAAAATAACTGATGACTGACTCAAGAAAAAGAGATGATATGTCATGACATTTATTTGTGAAACCATATGTTCATATAATGAGTTTTATGAATTATGGTACATGGTACAGGGACAACCAATAGGCGTTGTAAATGCGATGAAAATATAGGAAGTGTTTGTATTTATGATTTATGCATTTACGCCTTACGTATTCATATTGTGTTGTATATGATAACTATGTACTCATGTGTTGGGGGTTGTCTTTGTAGGTGCTTTTGCTAAGGAGAACTAGGGCCGGGGCTGATACTTTGAGCTATAAGGAGTGCTACTACAATAGCAGGACAGAGTTCTTTTGCGTAGTCTCTACAAGTAGTAGAGTAGAACTATAGTGTCACTCCTATTGTTTTGAGAAATGTAACTATTGTCTGTTGAAAATTTTATGGGTGCACGTGACCCTTAAGCTCAAGATGTCAACACGATTAAATACTTTGATATTGCATGATTAGTACTCATAATTGCACCTTACATTATGTTTAAGTATCGGGGTCTCACATTTAGTAGTATCAGAGCAGTGGTTAGATAACCAGGGAAGAGTGAATGGTAGCCTTTAGAAACAAGTTGGTTAGGTATTCATTGTTGGGCATGTTATGCATGTGATGCATATTGTTGTATAAGTGTTATACTAACATGCTTTTGGAATATGATACTCTTGTTATCTAACGGCTTATACTATGAACTGCTTTTGGTTTTGTTGTTAACTCTTGTGTTGCAGCATGGCGGCTATTAACCCGGAGAACCTCAATGAAGAGGTAGGGGATATGGGCAGTATGAATGCTAGTGTTGCTCAGATGAATCCTTTACCGCCACCTGCTGTGGGAGTGGAGCCCAGTGCACAGATGTTATTACCAGGGGAGCTCAGTTTGACACAGTTTCTGAACTTCCGTCGACCCATGTTTGAGGGGACCGAGTCTGGAGAAGGGGCCGAAGAGTGGCTAGAACGGATAGAGCAGATACTTGTGACTGCGCCCTGTGCACGTACCGCATGGCTGAGGTTAGCCGAGTTTCAGATGGCGAAGAAGCCTTCTATGTGGTGGAAGACCACTGTGATGGAACTGAGGGCTCAAGGTATGGTGGTAGACTGGACTATATTCAGGACCCGGTTCCTTAACCGGTACTTTTCTGCAGCGGCCAGACAAGTAAAGGAAGATGAGTTCAATGGTTTAAAGCAAGGCAGCCTGTCAGTGTCAGACTACGCTATGCAGTATTCCTCGCTACTGAGGTATGTACCTCATATTGCTGTCAGCAGTCATGCCAAGATGAGGAACTTTCTGAAAGGACTGAGGCCAGAATTGTTTGATCGTGTTGTTTCCAAAATGTAGAGGAGCCAACAGACTTTATCTCCTCAACTGTGCTGGTACCTGGGATGGTTCTACATAACCACACAACACAATATTAGTCACCTCATAATGATCCAATATCATAAACTTAATAAAATTCCCATTTTTCGAAAATGGAACACTACTGATTTTTTTCCAGAAATGTTCGAGCACCTCTTTTCATGCTCTTAAAACCGCTTCATAATTTGTGTAATATGTTCGAAACAAAGTGCTAGAGACTCCACAATACTTCAATGCAAGTGCTTAAATCAAAGTTTCAACAAAAACTAAGCCCAGCATGCATCGTAATAACCCCTCAATTTCAGCACTCAACCAGAAATTCCAGAAAAACAGGGCATATGAACCTTGCCCAGATTTTCGAGCATGCATCTTCACAACAACAAAACTACCACATAACCCGTAACTCATGATCAAGGAAACATGCTAGTAACTTCACAAAACTACCATGTATGTGTTCACGTCAAAGGTTTAATCAAAACCTAAGCTAGCATGCTTCATAATGAGCCCACAAATTCAACACTCGTCCAATTGTTCGTGAAAAACGGCATATAATCATCGCCCAGAATTTTCGAACACTTCATTTCACATGATTAAATCTTTCACATAACACATGAAACATGCTCAAGTAAATATACTGGCATCTTCAAACAACTACCATGCACGTATTCACATCAAAGGTTTACCCAAACCCTAAGCTAGCATGCTTCAAATCCTCATGATTAAACCCCTGCTCAAACAAAAACACGGCAGTTTCCCAGCCCAGATTTTCGAGGACCACTTTTCACAATTCGAAATATAACATATAAAGCATGTAAGTTACTTAACAAAACATGCTAGGGGCTTCATAAACATCACATGCAAGCACTCATAACAAGATTTCGTCGAACCTTAAACTAGCATGCCAAATCTGCTATAAAGAAAACATATGCTTAAAAACCGAAATCTGGGAAAAACATATGATTCCTCACCACTTTTGCTCTTCGATTTTTGTCAAGAAAAGACAAGAAATTTCCGAGCCCTTCCTTCCTACTAGCAGCTCAGATTTCAGACGAAAAAGAGAGAAAAAAATGGAATTCTTGAGGTGAGAGGAAAAAATGGTATAATGAGGTGGAAAGTATGTCCTTGGCCAACCCATGCTGCAGAATTTCAGGGGAGGGGCGTGGGTTTGCACGCTGATAGGGGGGGGGGGGGGGTTGCATGTAGGGTGATCAAGTGGTGTTTAATTGTATCCCGGTATTTCGTACGATGTATAAAAATATCTCTCCTTGATATTTTATAATTTTACCACATCAATACATCATCAAAAACACCTAACATGCCTCCTAAACCATATCATCAAAATAAATATAACACCAACCACATACATTAATTCCCCAACTTAATTACATGCTTTTACCACATAAAGCGTAACCCATAAACCCCAAATTAAATCACCTCAATACATAATTATCAACACTTTGATAGCATGTAAACACATAATCCTATCGGGGATATCACAATACTCCCCTACTTATAAGAATTCGTCCCCGAAATCACACATGCTTACCAAAATAATATAAAACATAAAACACATACCAGAAAACAGTTCTGGATAGTGCTGCACCATGTGTCGCTCTGTCTCCCACGTGGCCTCCTCGACACCCCTACGATCCCACTGAACTTTGATCATAGGAATAACTTTGTTCCGAAGCCTACGGTCTGCTATATCCAAGATCCTGATAGGCCGCTCCACATAGGAAACATCGGACTCAAACTATACCTCTGAAGGCTGCAATACATGCGAAGGATCTGGCTCGTACTTCCTCAGCATAGATACATGGAATACATCGTGTATACCAGACAAAGAGGGCGGTAATGCCAAACGGTACGCCAGAGTACCAACACGCTGCAAGATCTCTTACGGCCCTACATATCTTGGGGATAACTTTCTGCGGATCCCAAACCGTACCACACCTCTGAAAGGTGAGATCTTCAGAAAAATCTGTCGCCTAACTGAAACTCCAACGGCCTTCGCCGCTGATTGGCATACGCTGCCTGTCTGTCCTGAGCTGCCTTCATCTTTCTCCTGATAACCTTTACCTTTTCTTCCATATCCTGGACCAACTCTGGTCCTCCGACCGATTTACGGTCCACATCATCCCAACACAAAGGCGACCTGCAACGCCTGCCATATTGGGCTTCAAATGGAGCCATCTGTATGCTAGCCTGGTAACTGTTATTATAAGAAAATTCCACCAAGGCTACTGAGTCCTGCCAAGAAGTGTCGAACTCCAGCACACAATCCCTCAACATATCTTCGAGCCTCTGTATCGTACGCTCGGTCTGTCCATCCGTCTGGGGATGATAGGCTGTGCTCAACCTCAACTATGTACCTAGAGCTGACAGAAGACCTTCCCAGAAGTGAGATGTGAACCGCGGATCTCGATCAGACACAATCGAAACAAGGATCCCGTGCAGTCTCACCACGTCTCTGATATATAACTGTGCCATCCTCAAGTACGTGAAGGTCATACAGTAGGGAATGAAATGAGCACTCTTAGTCAATCTGTCGACGACTACCCATATAGCATCAAAACCCGAAACATTCCTCGGTAAGTGGGTCACGAAATCCATAGACACGTGCTGCCACTTCCACTCGGGTATCTCCAAACTCCTTAGCTCACCCTCATCCTCTCAGCCTTCACCTGCTGACAAATCAAACAGCGCTTGACGAATGAGGTGACATCTTGTTTCATACGCCTCCACCAGAAATGGCTGTGTAGATCCTTATACATCTTCTTCCCGCCCAGGTGGACACTCATCCTGCTGCAATGAGCTCGCTGTAATATACCCCAATGCAACTCGGGTGTATCTGGAACCACCCATCTGTCGCCAAGCCTCAGAGAACCGTCCTCAGCCACTCTGAATCTCGATGGCTGACCTGAATGAACCACTGACATCAATCTCTGAACCTCTGCGTCGGTCTCTTGAGCCTTCCTGATGTGTTCATAAATAACAGGCTCAGCTAACAAGGTCAAAACCTGTACCGGTGAAGCAGACACATCATAATCAAATCCCAAATGGCAGTAGGAGCCCAACATTGCTGATAGACACATGGCGTCCTCTGTTGTGCTCCTCACCTTCCGACTCAAAGCGTCGGCTGTCAAGTTTGCTTTTCCCGGATGGTATTCGATTTCACAGTCATAGTCCTTCAGCAGGTCCATCCATCTCCTCTGCCTCATATTCAGTTCAGCCAGTGTAAACAAGAACTTCAGTCTCTTGTGATCAGTGAAGATGGTAAATGAGGTACCATATAAGTAGTGTCGCCATATCTTCAGGGCGAACACTATAGCTGCTAACTCCAGATCATGGACTGGATACCTCATCTCGTGTGGCTTCAACTATCTCGAAGCATAAGCCACTACATGTCTATCCTGCATCAGTACGCATCCTAGTCCCTGTAGCGTTGCGTCAGTATAAAGAACAAATCCTTTGTTCTCCCTGGGAATCACCAAAACTGGTGCAGTAGTCAGTCTGTGCTTTAATTCCCGGAAACTCTGCTCGCAAGCCTCTGACCAACAAAATGGGACTCATTCTGAGTCAGCTGTGTAAGTGGCTTGGCGATCTTTGAGAAACCCTCGACGAAACGTCGATAATAGCCAGCAAACCCAAGAAAACTTCGAATCTCACTGACTGAAGTAGGGGCAGACCAATCCATAACTGCCTCTATCTTCCTCGGGTCTACTGATATCCCCTCTCGTGATATGATATGGCCCAAGAATGCCACACTGCTCAGCCAGAACTCACACTTGCTGAGTTTGGCGTACAACTGGTGATCTCTAAGAATCTGTAGTACTGTCCTCAAATGATCGGCATGTTCCTCCTCACTCCTTGAGTAGACAAGGATGTCATCAATGAACACGATCACGAACTGATCGAGGTACTCTTGAAATACTCTGTTCATCAAACTCATAAAACTGCAGGTGCATTCGTCACACCGAAAGGCATCACCAAGAACTCATAGTGTCCATACCGAGTTCTAAAAGCTATCTTCTGGACATCATCAGCTCTAACCCGCACCTGGTGATAGCCCGACCTCAAATCTATCTTTGAGTAAACCTTTGTACCCTGAAGCTGATCGAACAGATCATCAATCCTCGGAAGTGGATACCTGTTCTTCACTGTGGTCTTGTTCAGTTGCCTGTAGTCAATGCATAGACGCATTGAACCATCCTTCTTTTTCACGAACAAGACTGGTGCAGCCCAAGGCGATACACTAGGACGAATGTATCCCTTGTCGAGGAGCTCCTGTAACTGCACTTTAAGCTCTCTCATCTCTGCCGGTGCCATCCTGTATGGGGCACGAGAGATGGCTGATGTCCCCGGCAGTAGCTCAATGGCAAACTCCACATCTCTGATCGGCGGAAACCCTGGAATCTCATCCGGGAATACATCAATGAACTCCGCCACAACTGGAATGTCCTCGGCTCTCACTTCCTTCTCTTCTAATGCATTCACGGCATAAATAAGGTAGCCCGTGTGGCCGCGTTCCAATAACCTTGACATCTTAACTGCTGAGATTACTGGAATCTTTGGACGAGAGCCGTCCCCATAAAAAGTCCACTGGAACCCCTGATCAGACAGAAAATGTACCATCCTCTGTCGTCAATCTACTACAGCTCGGTATCTGCTCAACACATCAATGCCGATAATGCAGTCAAAAACTGTCATCTCTAACTGAATCAGATCGGCCCTCAGATCATTGCCCTCAAAATAAATGAGGCAATCAAATAACAGTCGATCTGCAGTCGCATACTTTCCCGTGGGTGTCGAGACCATGAGAGGCGTGGGTAACAGAGACGAGCACAACAGTGTCTCTCCACAAAAGCAGCAGATACAAAGGAATGGGAAGCACCTGTATCTATCAATAAAAATACAGAGTAAGTAAATAAATGACACGTACCAGCGATGACCTCCTCTGGGGCTACCTCAGCCTGCTCCCGAGTCAGTGCATACACCTGCCTCTGCGGCGGCCCTGCCGCCTGACCTCCCTATGGTCGAGGAGCAAACTGCTGTCTCTGTGGTGCCGTCTTAGCGTCAAATCTTGACCTATTCGGCCCCTGAGTGTGCCTGACCTGCCCGATTGGGGCAACCTCGAGCCAAGTGGCCCATCTTGCCACAAACATAGCAACCCTGACAGTCACGTGACAAGTGCCATCCTCCACAGTTGTTACATCGGTTTCCTCCTGTCTTACTTCCCTGGGATGGCCCTCGGTTACTTTGCTTCTGACTTTGAGACTTCTTCCCACTGAATCTAGAAGATGAAGAGGCCCCACGAGGCTTGAACTGGTCCCCTCGTGGCCTCAGGCTATCAAAAGCTAGTCTCTGAGGTGGTACAAAAGGGGGTACAATGTCCTTGTACGCGCCCACTGCAATCTCTGCCAACTCTGCCGTGTCAGGGCGTCATCAAAAGAGCTGGGGTTGTTGGAGACAACCCGATCAAACAGCTCTGGCCTCAGTCCCTACAGAAAATTTCTCATCTTGGCATGACTGCTGACAGCAATATGAGGTACATACCTCAGCAGTGAGGAATACTACATAGCATAGTCTGACACTGACAGGCTGCCCTGTTTCAAATTATTGAACTCATCTTCCTTTAATTGTCTGGCAGCTGCAGAAAAGTACCGGTTAAGGAACCGGGTCCTGAATACAGTCCAATCACCCGTCATACCCTGAGCTCTCAGCTCCATGACTGTGGTCTTCCACCACATGGAAGACTTCTTCGCTAACTGGAACTCTGCCAACCTCAGCCAGGCAGTCCGTGCACAGGGTGCCGATACGAATATTTGTTCCAGTCTCTCAAGTCATTCCTCGGCTGCTTCCCCAGTTTCAGTCCCTTCAAATAGCGGTGGATGATAGCTCAAGAACTGGGTCAGACTTATCTCCCCTGGTAACAGTACCTGTGCAATAGGCTCCAAGCCTACAGCAGGTGGCGGTAACGGATTCGTCTGAGCAATACTAGCGTTCATACTGCCCATATCCCCTACCTCTTCATTGAGGTTCTCCGGGTTAATAGCCGCCATGCTGCAACACAAGAGTTAACAACAATACCAAAAGCAGTTCATAATATAAGCCGTTAGATAACAAGAGTATCATATTCAAAAGCATGTTAGTATAACACTTATACAACAATATGCATCACATGCATAACATGCCCAACAATGAACACCTAGCCAACTTGTCTCTAAAGGCTACCCTTCACTCTTCCCTGGTTATCTAACCACTGCTCTGATACCACTAAATGTAAGACCCCGTTATCAAAACAAGATACTAAGGTGCAATTAAGAGAATTAAACATACTTAATCAGAGCATTTAGATCGTGTTGACAAATTGATAACTGCCCATATCCCCTACCTCTTCATTGAGGTTCTCCGGGTTAATAGCCGCCATGCTGCAACACAAGAGTTAACAACAATACCAAAAGCAATTCATAATATAAGCCGTTAGATAACAAGAGTATTATATTCAAAAGCATGTTAGTATAACACTTATACAACAATATGCATCACATGCATAACATGCCCAACAATGAACACCTAGCCAACTTGTCTCTAAAGGCTACCCTTCACTCTTCCCTGGTTATCTAACCACTGCTCTGATACCACTAAATGTAAGACCCCGTTATCAAAACAAGATACTAAGGTGCAATTAAGAGAATTAAACATACTTAATCAGAGCATTTAGATCGTGTTGACAAATTGAGCTGAAGTCTACATGTAAGAAAAAGACATGCCAAAAGAACTTGTTACACTCTTGAACAATTTGGGTAAAGCTACTTCTATTGTACTCCTAGTAGAACTATACAAAAATAGGTCTTTATCTTGTTATCTTGTAGCACTCCTTATAGCTCAGCTTATCAACCTGACCCTGATTCTCCTTAGTAAAAGCACCTACAAGAACAACCCCAACACATGAGCAAATCATAATTCATATTCAACATAATATGAATGCAAACGTAAATGCATAAATCATAAATACAAACACTTCCTGTATTTCCATCGCATTTACTACGCCCATTGGTTGTCCTTGTACCATAACTCATAAATAATCAACATATGAAATTATGGTTCTTAATAATGTCATGACATATCTTTACTTCTTAAATCCTTACTTCAATCCTGAGTCATTTATCATTAGTGTATTTCAATGCTTCTTACTTCTCCACGTAAGCGGAATTCTTCCTCGCTTCTTATGGAAATCCACGTAAGTGGAATTCTTCCTCGCTTCTTATGGAAGTTCGCGTAAGCATTAAAATCCTCACTAGGATAACCTTGACTCGTGAAATACACCTCTTATATTTCACAACATACATATGCAAAAACGATGCATATCAACATGTATCATATCATGATGCACTATATTATGAATATCTTGCTTTACCTTGTGTTAAATAAATAAACACATAATACATGTTACAGTTGGGATGTCCGTACGTTGCTTACGTACCTTTCCAAAATGTAGAGGAGTCAACAGACTTTATCTTCTCAACTGTGCTGGTACCTGGGATGGTTCTACATAACCACACAACACAATATTAGTCACCTCATAATGATCCAATATCATAAACTTAATAAAATTCCCATTTTTCGAAAATGGAACACTACTGATTTTTTTCCAGAAATGTTCGAGCACCTCTTTTCATGCTCTTAAAACAGCTTCATAATATGTGTAATGTGTTCGAACAAAAGTGCTAGGGACTCCACAATACTTCAATACAAGTGCTTAAATCAAAGTTTCAACAAAAACTAAGCCCAACATGCATCGTAATAACCCCTCAATTTCAGCACTCAACCAGAAATTCCAGAAAAACAGGGCATATGAACCTTGCCCAGATTTTCGAGCATGCATCTTCACAACAACAAAACTACCACATAACCCGTAAATCATGCTCAAGGAAACATGGTAGTAACTTCACAAAACTACCATGTATGTGTTCACGTCAAAGGTTTAATCAAAACCTAAGCTAGCATGCTTCATAATGAGCCCACAAATTCAACACTCGTCCAATTGTTCGTGAAAAAACAGGGCATATAATCATCGCCCAGAATTTTCGAACACTTCATTTCACATGATTACATCTTTCACATAACACATGAAACATGCTCAAGGAAATATACTGGCATCTTCAAAAAGCTACCATGCACGTATTCACATCAAAGGTTTACCCAAAACCTAAGCTAGCATGCTTCAAATCCTCATGATTAAACCCCTACTCAAACAAAAACAGGGCAGTTTCCCTGCCCAGATTTTCGAGGACCACTTTTCACAATTCGAAATCTAACATATAAAGCATGTAAGTTACTTAACAAAACATGCTAGGGGCTTCATAAACATCACATTCAAGCACTCATAACTAGATTTTGTCGAACCTTAAACTAGCATGCCAAATCTGCTATAAAGAAAACATATGCTTAAAAATCGAATTCTAGGAAAAACATATGATTCCTCACCACTTTTGCTCTTCGATTTTTGTCAAGAAAAGACAAGAAATTTCCGAGCCCTTCCTTCCTACTAGCAGCTCAGATTTCAGACGAAAAAGAGAGAAAAAAATGGAGTTCTTGAGGTGAGAGGAAGAAATGGTATAATGAGGTGGAAAGTATGTCCTTGGCCAACCCATGCTGCAGAATTTCATGGGAGGGGTGTGGGTTTGCATGCTGATAGGGGGGTGGTTGCATGTAGGGTGATCAAGTGGTGTTTAATTGTATCCCGATATTTCGTACGATGTATAAAAATATCTCTCCTTGATATTTTATAATTTTACCACATCAATAAATCATCAAAAACACCTAACATGCCTCCTAAACCATATCATCAAAATAAATATAACACCAACCACATACATTAATTCCCCAACTTAATTACATGCTTTTACCACATAAAGTGTAACCCATAAACCCCAAATTAAATCACCTCAATACATAATTATCAACACTTTGATAGCATGTAAACACATAATCCTATCGGGGATATCACAATACTCCCCTACTTATAAGATTTCGTCCCCAAAATCACACATGCTTACCAAAATAATATAAAACATAAAACACATACCAGAAAACATTTCTGGATAGTGCTGCACCATGTGTCGCTCTGTCTCCCACGTGGCCTCCTCGACACCCCTATGATCCCACTGAACCTTGATCATAGGAATAACTTTGTTCCGAAGCCTGCGGTCTGCTCTATCCAAGATCCTGATAGGCCGCTCCACATAGGAAACATCGGACTCAAACTGTACCTCTGAAGGCTGCAATACATGCGAAGGATCTGGCTCGTACTTCCTCAGCATAGATACATGGAAAACATCGTGTATACCAGACAAAGAGGGCGGTAAAGCCAAACGGTACGCCAGAGTACCAACACGCTGCAAGATCTCTTACGGCCCTACATATCTTGGGGATAACTTTCCGTGCATCCCAAACCTACCACACCTCTGAAAGGTGAGATCTTCAGAAAAACTCTGTCGCCTAACTGAAACTCCAACGGCCTTCGCCGCTGATTGGCATACGCTGCCTGTCTGTCCTGAGCTGCCTTCATCTTTCTCCTGATAACCTTTACCTTTTCTTCCATATCCTGGACCAACTCTGGTCCTCCGACCGATTTACGGTCCACATCATCCCAACACAAAGGCGACCTGCAACGCCTGCAATATAGGGCTTCAAATGGAGCCATCTCTATGCTAGCCTGGTAACTGTTATTATAAGAAAATTCCACCAAGGCTACTAAGTCCTGCCAAGAAGTGTCGAACTCCAGCACACAAGCCCTCAACATATATTCGAGCGTCTGTATCGTACGCTCGGTCTGTCCGTCCGTTTGGGGATGATAGGCTATGCTCAACCTCAACTCTGTACCTAGAGCTGACTGAAGACCCTCCCATAAGTGAGATGTAAACCGCGGATCTCGATCATACACAATCGAAACAGGGATCCCGTGCAGTCTCACCACGTCTCTGATATATAACTGTGCCATTTTCAAGTAGGTGAAGGTCATACAGTAGGGAATGAAATGAGCACTCTTAGTCAATCTGTCGACGACTACCCATATAGCATCAAAACCGAAACAATCCTCGGTAAGTGGGTCACAAAATCCATAGACACGTGCTGCCACTTCCACTCGGGTATCTCCAAACTCCTTAGCTCACCACCGGGCCTCTGCCTCTCAGCCTTCACCTGCTGACAAATCAAACAGTGCTTGACGAATGAGGTGACATCTTGTTTCATACGCCTCCACCAGAACTGGCTGCGTAGATCCTTATACATCTTCTTCCCGCCCGGGTGGACACTCATCCTGCTGCAATGAGCTCGATGTAATATACCCCGACGCAACTCGGGTGTATCTGGAACCACCCATCTGTCGCCAAGCCTCAGAGAACCGTCCTCAGCCACTCTAAATCTCGATGGCTGACCTGAATGAACCACAGACATCAATCTCTGAACCTCTGCGTCGGTCTCCTGAGCCTTCCTGATGTGATCATAAATAACAGGCTCAGCTAACAAGGTCAAAACCTGTACCGGTGAAGCAGACACATCATAATCAAATCCCAAATGGCAGTAGGAGCCCAACATAGCTGATAGACACACGGCATCCTCTGTTGTGCTCCTCACCTTCCGACTCAAAGTGTCGGCTATCAAGTTTGATTTTCCCGGATGGTATTCGATTTCATAGTCATAGTCCTTCAGCAGGTCCATCCATCTCCTCTGCCTCATATTCAGTTCAGCCTGTGTAAACAAGAACTTCAGTCTCTTGTGATCAGTGAAGATGGTAAATGAGGTACCATATAAGTAGTGTCGCCATATCTTCATGGCGAACACTATAGCTGCTAACTCCAGATCATGGACTGGATACCTCGTCTCGTGTGGCTTCAACTGTCTCGAAGCATAAGCCACTACATGTCTGTCCTACATCAGTATGCATCCTAGGCCCTGTAGCGTTGCGTCAGTATAAAGAACAAATCCTTTGTTCTCCCTGGGAATCACCAAAACTGGTGCAGTAGTCAGTCTGTGCTTTAATTCCCGAAAACTCTGCTCGCAAGCCTCTAACCAACAAAATGGGACTCCCTTCTGAGTCAGCTGTGTAAGTGGCTTGGCGATCTTTGAGAAACCCTCGACGAAACGTCGATAATAGCCAGCCAACCCAAGAAAACTTCGAATCTCACTGACTGAAGTAGGGGCAGACCAATCCATAACTGCCTCTATCTTCCTCGGGTCTACTGATATCCCCTCTCGTGATATGATATGGCCCAAGAATGCCACACTGCTCAGCCAGAACTCACACTTGCTGAGTTTGGCGTACAACTGGTGATCTATGAGAATCTGTAGTACTGTCCTCAAATGATCGGCATGTTCCTCCTCACTCCTTGAGCAGACAAGGATGTCATCAATGAACACGATCACGAACTGATCGAGGTACTCTTGAAATACTCTGTTCGTCAAACTCATAAAATAGCAGGTGCATTTGTCACACCGAAAGGCATCACCAAGAACTCATAGTGTCCATATCGAGTTCTAAAAGCTGTCTTCTGGACATCATCAACTCTAACTCGCACCTGGTGATAGCCCGACCTCAAATCTATCTTTGAGTAAACTTTGTACCCTGAAGCTGATCGAACAGATCATCAATCCTCGGAAGTGGATACTTGTTCTTCACTGTGGTCTTGTTCAGTTGCCTGTAGTCAATGCATAGACGCATTGAACCATCCTTCTTTTTCACGAACAAGACTGGTGCAGCCCAAGGCGATACACTAGGACGAATGTATCCCTTGTCGAGGAGCTCCTGTAACTGCACTTTCAGCTCTCTCAGCTCTGCCGGTGCCATCCTGTATGGGGCACGAGAGATGGCTGATGTCCCCGGCAGTAGCTCAATGGCAAACTCCACATATCTGATCGGCGGAAACCCTGGAATCTCATCCGGGAATACATCAATGAACTCCGCCACAATCGGAATGTCCTCGGCTCTCACTTCCTTCTCTTCTGATGCATTCACGGCATAAATAAGGTAGCCCGTGTGGCCGCGTTCCAATAACCGCGACATCTTAACCGCTGAGATTACTAGAATCTTTGGACGAGAGCCGTCCTCATAAAAAGTCCACTGGAACACGTGATCAGACATAAAACGTACCATCCTCTGTCGTCAATCTACTACAGCTCGGTATCTGCTCAACACATCAATGCCGATAATGCAGTCAAAATCTGCCATCTCTAACAGAATCAGATCGGCCCTCAGATCATTGCCCTCAAAATAAATGAGGCAATCAAATAACAGTCGGTCTGCAGTCGCATACTTTCCCGTGGGTGTTGAGACCATGAGAGGCGTGGGTAACAGAGACGAGCACAAGCGATGTCTCTCCACAAAAGCAGCAGATACAAAGGAATGGGAAGCACCTGTATCTATCAATAAAAATGCAGGGTAAGTAAATAAATGACATGTACCAGCGATGACCTCCTCTGGGCTGCCTCAGCCTGCTCCCGAGTCAGTGCATACACCTGCCCCTGCGGCGGCCCTGCCGCCTGACCTCCCTATGGTCGAGGTGCAAACTATTGTCTCTGTGGTGCCGTCCTAGCGTCAAATCTTGACCTATTCGGCCCCTGAGTGTGCCTGACCTGCCCGATTGGGGCAACCTCGAGCCAAGTGGCCCATCTTGCCACAAACATAGCAACCCTGACAGTCACGTGACAAGTGCCATCCACCATAGTTGTTACATCGGTTTCCTCCTGTCTTACTTCCCTGGGATGGCCCTCGGTTACTTTGCTTCTGACTTTGAGACTTCTTCCCACTGAATCTAGAAGATGAAGAGGCCCCACGAGGCTTGAACTGGTCCCCTCGTGGCCTCAGGCTATCAAAAGCTGGTCTCTGAGGTGGTACAAAAGGGGGTACAACGTCCTTGTACGCGCCCACTGCAATCTCTGCCAACTTTTCCCGTGTCAGGGCGTCATCAAAAGAGCTGGGGTTGTTGGAGACAACCCGATCAAACAGCTCTGGCCTCAGTCCCTTCAGAAAATTTATCATCTTGGCATGACTGCTGACAACAATATGACGTACATACCTCAGCAGTGAGGAATACTACATAGCATAGTCTGACACTGACAGGCTGCCCTGCTTCAAATTATTGAACTCATCTTCCTTTAATTGTCTGGCAACTGTAGAAAAGTACCGGTTAAGGAACCCGGTCCTGAATACAGTCCAATCAACCGTCATACCCTGAGCTCTCAGCTCCATGACTTTGGTCTTCCACCACATGGAAGACTTCTTCGCTAACTGGAACTCTGCCAACCTCAGCCAGGCAGTCCGTGCACAGGGTGCCGATATGAATATCTGTTCCAGTCTCTCAAGCCATTCCTCGGCTGCTTCCCCGGTCTCAGTCCCTTCAAATAGCGGTGGATGATAGCTCAAGAACTGGGTCAGACTTATCTCCCCTGGTAGCAGTACCTGTGCAATAGGCTCCAAGCCTACAGCAGGTGGCGGTAACGGATTCGTCTGAGCAATACTAGCGTTCATACTGCCCATATCCCCTACCTCTTCATTGAGGTTCTCCGGGTTAATAGCCGCCATGCTGCAACAAAAGAGTTAACAACAATACCAAAAGCAGTTCAGAATATAAGCCGTTAGACAACAAGAGTATCAAATTCAAAAGCATGTTAGTATAACACTTATACAACAATATTCATCACATGCATAACATGCCCAACAATGAACACCTAGCCAACTTGTCTCTAAAGGCTACCCTTCACTCTCTAACCACTGCTCTGATACCACTAAATGTAAGACCCCGTTATCAAAACAAGATACTAAGGTGCAATTAAGAGAATTAAACATACTTAATCAGAGCATTTAGATCGTGTTGACAAATTGAGCTGAAGTCTACATGTAAGAAAAAGACATGCCAAAAGAACTTGTTACACTCTTTAACAATTTGGATAAAGCTACTTCTACTGTACTCCTAGTAGAACTATACAAAAATAGGTCTTTATCTTGTTATCTTGTAGCACTCCTTACAGCTCAGCTTATCAACCTGACCCTGATTCTCCTTAGTAAAAGCACCTACAAGAACAACCCCAACACATGAGCACGTCATAATTCATATTCAACATATTATGAATGCAAACGTAAATGCATAAATCATAAATACAAACACTTCCTGTATTTCCATCGCATTTACTACGCCCATTGGTTGTCCCTGTACCATAACTCATAAATAATCGACATATGAAATTATGGTTCTTAATAATGTCATGACATATCTTTACTTCTTAAATCCTTACTTCAATCCTGAGTCATTTATCATTAGTGTATTTCAATGCTTCTTACTTCTCCACGTAAGCGGAATTCTTCCTCGCTTCTTATGGAAATCCACGTAAGCGGAATTCTTCCTCGCTTCTTATGGAAGTTCGCGTAAGCAAATCCTCACTAGGATAACCTTGACTCGTGAAATACACCTCTTATATTTCACAACATACATATGCAAAAACGATGCATATCAACATGTATCATATCATGATGCACTATCGTATGCATATCTTGCTTTACCTTGTGTTAAATAAATAAACACATAATACATGTTACAGTTGGGATGTCCGTACGTTGCTTACGTACGTTTCCAAAATGTAGAGGAGTCAACAGACTTTATCTCCTCAACTGTGCTGGTACCTGGGATGGTTCTACATAACCACACAACACAATATTAGTCACCTCATAATGATCCAATATCATAAACTTAATAAAATTCCCATTTTTCGAAAATGGAACACTACTGATTTTTTTCCAGAAATGTTCGAGCACCTCTTTTCATGCTCTTAAAACCGCTTCATAATATGTGTAATGTGTTCGAACAAAAGTGCTAGGGACTCCACAATACTTCAATGCAAGTGCTTAAATCAAAGTTTCAACAAAAACTAAGCCCAGCATGCATCGTAATAACCCCTCAATTTCATTACTCAACCAGAAATTCCAGAAAAACAGGGCATATGAACCTTGCCCAGATTTTCGAGCATGCATCTTCACAACAACAAAACTACCGCATAACCTGTGGGGTCTTCCCACCTTAACAGTGATTAATAGACAAAGAAGGACTAATCATGCATTAATAACATTCTAAGGTTCTGGTTGTTACATGAGCTATCAGAATTACAGGCCAAAATAAAGGACTTCAAAATAAATTCGTTACACTTCCAAAAGAATGTTCATGTTTAGATTTATACTACTCCTAGAGTAGATACTAATCAAGACTTGATTCCTATACATTCCTGTGTTCTTCGTAGCTCACTTCCTCAACCCGACCCCTTAGTCCTTTAGTCCAAAATCGTACCTACAGGGACAACACATCATAAGCATATACCATCTCATTCAACATCATAAAACATCATAGTAAATGAATGAACATTGGTTAAGTAAATATGCTGGTTATTCATTAACTTCTTATCGTTGTCCCTGATTCATAATCATGCATATGGGCATCTTACCACATTATAAGCATTGCATGGCCTCTTATCATGTGGGGCATCTTACCCCGTGGCATCTTACCACAAATAGTATCGCATGGCCTCTTACCATGTGGGGCATCTTACCCCGTGGCATCTTACCACAAATAGACATCACATGGCCTCTTACCATGTGGGGCATCTTACCCCGTGGCATCTTACCACGTATAACATCGTAGACATCTTATAAACACGTAAACATCTTATGAACATCATACACAACTTATAAACATCATCAAAGTGTAAAGATGTGTTTTACCGTCCGATGCCCGTACGTCTCTTACGTACCTTTTCAAAAAGAGGAGGAGTCAACAGACTTTATCTCCTTGATGGTGCCGGTACCTGGGATGGCTCTACAAGACCACACAATACCATATTAGATGCCTCAATACCATCTCACATCATAAACTTAACAAAATAAAACATCATTTTATTTTTCAACATTCTGCCTCTCTCGATCGATCGGCCCCGAGGTCTCGATCGATCGAGAAACTGTGCACAACAGTGCTCAACCATTCTGCCTCGATCGATCGATCGAAACATTTTACCGATCGATCGAGGAGCTTCACCGATCGATCGAGAAATCCATCGATCGATCGGCACCTGAAATTCAAAACATGCTTTAAACATTCTGTCTCGCTCGATCGATCGGGACCAAATCTCGATCGATCGAGAGCTCTGAAAATCGGGACTTCCCCAGATTTTTGAGCACCTCTTTTCATACCATCATTTCTACTTCATAAGGCATAAAACATGCTTGAACAAAAAATGTTACAAGCTTCACAAAACTACCATGCATTTGTTCAAATTAAAGGTTTAACAAAACCTAAGCTAACATGCATCATAACATCATCATAATCTTCATCCTCAACCAACCTATACAGAAAACAGAGTATCTCCTTCCTTGCCCAGGTTTTCGAGCACATAGATTCATAACTAGAAATCTATCACATAAAACATGTAACATGCTCAAACAAACATGCTAATAGTTACACAAAACTACCATGTAAGTATTCATACCAAGGTTTCACCCAAACCTACACTTAGCATGCGTTAAAAACAACCCACCAAACCCAAGCTCAAACACAAACCCAGAAAACAGGGTAACCACTTACCCCTCTCTTTTGCTCCTCTTTTTGTAAGGTTTTGAACACCTTCTCACCAGCCTTCTCCTTGCCTAATTGCAGCTTGTCTGGACAAAAATGGAGGGGGAAGAGAAGGAGCAGGATTGATTGGGAGGTGGAGTAAGAAAGGGAGAAGGAGGCATGGGTTGTGCAAGTGGAGGGAATGGGTTGGCCTAGTGGGGGTGAGGTGGCCGAGTAGGGGGGTGGTGAGGGTTGGGGTGGTCATGTGGTGTTTAATTGTGTCCCGGTATTTAGTACGATGTATTAAAATATCCTCACTCGATATTTAACAACATTATTTAATTAATACATCCTCTAAAACACCCAACATGCCCCCTAAATCATATCATCACATCATAAGTATTATCCCCCAAATTAAATACACCACAACCCTTAAACACATCATAATTCATCATCGTAGTACATAATCATAACACATTTCGGGGGTATTACATTACTCCCCTACTTATAAGATTTCGTCCTCGAAATCCACATGCATCATCATGTCGAAACTAAACATAAAAACATACCAGAGAATAGTTCCGGATATTGCTGCACCATATGCCGTTCCGTCTCCCATGTAGCCTCCTCGACACCCCGACGATCCCACTGAACTTTGACCATCGGTATAACTTTGCTTCGTAGTCTGCGATCCTCTCGATCCAGAATTCTGATTGGTCGTTCTACGTAGGACACATCTGAGTCTAACTGAACTTCTGTAGGCTGTAAGACATGAGACGGGTCTGGCTCATACTTCCGTAACATGGAGACATGGAAAACATCATGTATGCCAGACAAGGATGGCGGTAAAGCCAAGCGATATGCCAAAGTACCGACACGCTGTAAAACTTCATATGGCCCAACATACCTCGGAGATAACTTTCCCCGCATCCCAAAACGAACCACACCCCTGAAGGGCGAGATTTTTAAGAAGACCGTGCCTCCTAACTGGAATTCCAGCGGTCGTCGCCGCTTATTTGCATAGGCTGCCTGCCTATCCTGGGCCGATTTCATCTTTTGGCGTATCAATTTTATCTTACCTTCGATATCCTTGATCATATCCGGTCCTCCGACCGCTTTGCTAGTCAAGTCCTCCCAATACAGCGGTGATCTACATCGTCGTCCATACAGAGCGGCAAAAGGAGCCATTTGAATGCTCGGTAAAGCCAAACGGTACGCCAGAGTACCAACACGCTGCAAGATCTCTTACGGCCCTACATATCTTGGGGATAACTTTCCGCGCATCCCAAACCTACCACACCTCTGAAAGGTGAGATCTTCAGAAAAACTCTGTCGCCTAACTGAAACTCCAACGGCCTTCGCCGCTGATTGGCATACGCTGCCTGTCTGTCCTGAGCTGCCTTCATCTTTCTCCTGATAACCTTTACCTTTCCTTCCATATCCTGGACCAACTCTGGTCCTCCGACGATTTACGGTCCAGATCATCCCAACACAAAGGCGACCTGCAACGCCTGCCATATAGGGCTTCAAATGGAGCCATCTGTATGCTAGCCTGGTAACTGTTATTATAAGAAAATTCCACCAAGGCTACTGAGTCCTGCCAAGAACTGTCGAACTCCAGCACACAAGCCCTCAACATATCTTCGAGCGTCTGTATCGTACGCTTGGTCTGTCCGTCCGTCTGGGGATGATAGGTTGTGCTCAACCTCAACTCTGTACCTAGAGCTGACTGAAGACCCTCCCAGAAGTGAGATGTGAACCGCGGATCTCGATCAGACACAATCGAAACAGGGATCCCGTGCAGTCTCACCACGTCTTTGATATATAACTGTGCCATCCTCAAGTACGTGAAGGTCATACAGTAGGGAATGAAATGAGCACTCTTAGTCAATCCGTCGACGACTACCCACTGCTGACAAATCAAACAGCGCTTGACGAATGAGGTGACATCTTGTTTCATACGCCTCCACAAGAACTGGCTGCGTAGATCCTTATACATCTTCTTCCCGCCCGGGTGGACACTCATCTTGCTGCAATGAGCTCGCTGTAATATACCCCGACGCAACTCGGGTGTATCTGGAACCACCCATCTGTCGCCAAGCCTCAGAGAACCGTCCTCAGCCACTCTGGATCTCGATGGCTGACCTGAATGAACCACTGAAATCCATCTATGAACCTCTGCGTCGGTCTCCTGAGCCTTCCTGATGTGATCATAAATAACAGGCTCAGCTAACAAGGTCAAAACCTGTACCAGTGAAGCAGACACATCATAATCAAATCCCAAATGGCAGTAGGAGCCCAACATAGCTGATAGACACAAGGCATCCTCTGTTGTGCTCCTCACCTTCCGACTCAAAGCGTCGGCTGTCAAGTTTTCTTTTCCCGGATGGTATTCGATTTCACAGTCATAGTCCTTCAGCAGGTCCATCCATCTCCTCTGCCTCATATTCAGTTCAGCCTGTGTAAACAAGAACTTCAGGCTCTTGTGATCAGTGAAGATGGTAAATGAGGTACCATATAAGTAGTGTCGCCATATCTTCAGGGCGAACACTATAGCTGCTAACTCCAGATCATGGACTGGATACCTCGTCTCGTGTGGCTTCAACTGTCTCGAAGCATAAGTCGATGCATGTCTGTCCTGCATCAGTATGCATCCTAGGCCCTGTAGCGATGCGTCAGTATAAAGAACAAATCCTTTGTTCTCCGTGGGAATCACCAAAACTGGTGCAGTAGTAAGTCTGTGCTTTAATTCCCGGAAACTCTGCTCGCAAGCCTCTGACCAACAAAATGGGACTCCCTTCTGAGTCAGCTGTGTAAGTGGCTTGGCGATCTTTGAGAAACCCTTGACGAAACGTCGATAATAGCCAGCCAACCCAAGAAAACTTCGAATCTCACTGACTGAAGTAGGGGCAGACCAATCCATAACTGCCTCTATCTTCCTCGGGTCTACTGATATCCCCTCTCGTGATATGATATGGCCCAAGAATGCCACACTGCTCAGCCAGAACTCACACTTGCTGAGTTTGGCGTACAACTGGTGATCTCTGAGAATCTGTAGTACTGTCCTCAAATGATCGGCATGTTCTTCCTCACTCCTTGAGTAGACAAGGATGTCATCAATGAACACGTTCACGAACTGATTGAGGTACTCTTGAAATACTCTGTTCATCAAACTCATAAAAACTGCAGGTGCATTTGACACATCGAAAGGCATCACCAAGAACTCATAGTGTCCATACCGAGTTCTAAAAGCTGTCTTCTGGACATCATCAGCTCTAACCCGCACCTGGTGATAGCCCGACCTCAAATCTATCTTTGAGTAAACCTCTGTACCCTGAAGCTGATCGAACAGATCATCAATCCTCGGAAGTGGATACCTGTTCTTCACTGTGGCCTTGTTCAGTTGCCTGTAGTCAATGCACTGACGCATTGAACCATCCTTCTTTTTCAGGAAAAAGACTGGTGCACCCCAAGGCGATACACTAGGACTAATGTATCCCTTGTCGAGGAGCTCCTGTAACTGCACTTTCAGCTCTCTCAGCTCTGCCGGTGCCATCTTGTATGGGGCACGAGAGATGGCTGATGTCCCCGGCAGTAGCTCAATCGCAAACTCCACATCTCTGATCGGCGGAAACCCTGGAATCTCATCCGGGAAAACATCAATGAACTCCGCCACAACCGGAATGTCCTCGGCTCTCACTTCCTTCTCTTTTGATGCATTCACGGCATAAATAAGGTAGCCCGTGTGGCCACGTTCCAATATCCGCGACATCTTAACCGCTGAGATTACTGGAATCTTTGGACGAGAGCCGTCCCCATAAAAAGTCCATTGGAACCCCTGATCAGACAGAAAACGTACCATCCTCTGTCGGCAATCTACTACAGCTCGGTATCTGCTCAACACATCAATGCAGATAATGCAGTCAAAATCTGTCATCTCTAACTGAATCAGATCGGCCCTCAGATCATTGCCCTCAAAATAAATGAGGCAATCAGATAACAGTCGGTCTGCAGTCGCATACTTTCCCATTGGTGTCAAGACCATGAGAGGCGTGGGTAACAGAGATGAGCACAAGCGGTGTCTCTCCACAAAAGCAGCAGATACAAAGGAATGGGAAGCAACTGTATCTATCAATAAAAATGCAGGGTGCGTAAACAAATGACACGTACCAGCGATGACCTCCTCCGGGGCTGTCTCAGCCTGCTCCCAAGTCAGTGCATACACCTGCCCCTGCGGCGGCCTGCCGCGTGACCTCCCTGTGGTCGAGGTGCAAACTGTTGTCTCTGTGGTGCCGTCCTAGCGTCAAATCTTGACCTATTCGGCCGTGAGTCTGCCTGACCTGCCCGATTGGGGCAACCTCGAGCCAAGTGGCCCATCTTGCCACAAACATAGCAACCCTGACAGTCACGTGACAAGTGCCATCCTCCACAGTTGTTACATCGGTTTCCTCTTGTCTTACTTCCCTGGGATGGCCCTCGGTTACTTTGCTTCTGACTTTGAGACTTCTTCCCACTGAATCTAGAAGATGAAGAGGCCCCACGAGGCTTGAACTGGTCCCCTCGTGGCCTCACGCTATCAAAAGCTGGTCTCTGAGGTGGTACAAAAGGGGGTACAACGTCCTTGCGCCCACTGCAATCTCTGCCAACTCTGCCCGTGTCAGGGCGTCATCAAAAGAGTTGGGGTTGTTGCATACAACCCGATCAAACAGCTCTGGCCTCAGTCCCTTCAGAAAATTTCTCATCTTGGCATGACTGCTGACAGCAATATGAGGTACATACCTCAACAGTGAGGAATACTACATAGCATAGTCTGACACTGACAGGCTGCCCTGCTTCAAATTATTGAACTCATCTTCCTTTAATTGTCTGGCAGCTGCAGAAAAGTACCGGTTAAGGAACCGGGTCCTGAATACAGTCCAATCAACCGTCATACCCTGAGCTCTCAGCTCCATGACTGTGGTCTTCCACCACATGGAAGACTTCTTCGCTAACTGGAACTCTGGCAACCTCAGCCAGGCAGTCCGTGCACAGGGTGCCGATACGAATATTTGTTCCAGTCTCTCTAGCCATTCCTCGGCTGCTTCCCCAGTCTCAGTCCCTTCAAATAGCGGTGGATGATAGCTCAAGAACTGGATCAGACTTATCTCCACTGGTAGCAGTACCTGTGCAATAGGCTCCAAGCCTACAGCAGGTGGCGGTAACGGATTCGTCTGAGCAATACTAGCGTTCATACTGCCCATATCCCCTACCTCTTCATTGAGGTTCTCCGGGTTAATAGCCGTCATGCTGCAACACAAGAGTTAACAACAATACCAAAAGCAGTTCATAATATAAGCCGTTAGATAACAAGAGTATCATATTCAAAAGCATGTTAGTATAACACTTATACAACAAATATGCATCACATGCATAACATGCCCAACAATGAACACCTAGCCAACTTGTCTCTAAAGGCTACCCTTCACTCTTCCCTGGTTATCTAACCACTGCTCTGATACCACTAAATGTAAGACCCCGTTATCAAAACAAGATACTAAGGTGCAATTAAGAGAATTAAACATACTTAATCAGAGTATTTAGATCGTGTTGACAAATTGAGCTGAAGTCTACATGTAAGAAAAAGATATGCCAAAAGAACTTGTTACGCTCTTTAACAATTTGGGTAAATCTACTGCTACTGTACTCCAAGTAGAACTATACAAAAATAGGTCTTTATCTTGTTATCTTGTAGCACTCCTTACAGCTCAGCTTATCAACCTGACCCTGATTCTCCTTAGTAAAGCACCTACAAGAACAACCCCAACAAATTAGCACATCATAATTCATATTCAACATAATATGAATGCAAACGTAAATGCATAAATCATAAATACAAACACTTCCTGTATTTCCATCGCATTTACTACGCCCATTGGTTGTCCCTGTACCATAACTCATAAATAATCAACATATGAAATTATGGTTCTTAATAATGTCATGACATATCTTTACTTCTTAAATCCTTACTTCAATCATGAGTCATTTATCATTAGTGTATTTCAATGCTTCTTACTTCTCCACGTAAGCGGAATTCTTCCTCGCTTCTTATGGAAATCCACGTAAGCGGAATTCTTCCTCGCTTCTTATGGAAGTTCGCGGAAGCATTAAAATCCTCACAAGGATAACCTTGACTCGTGAAATACACCTCTTATATTTCACAACATACATATGCAAAAACGATGCATATCAACATGTATCATATCATGATGCACTATCTTATGCATATCTTGCTTTACCTTGTGTTAAATAAATAAACACATATTACATGTTACAGTTGGGATGTCCGTACGTTGTTTACGTACCTTTCCAAAATGTAGAGGAGTCAACAGACTTTATCTCCTCAACTGTGCTGGTACCTGGGATGGTTCTACATAACCACACAACACAATATTAGTCACCTCATAATGATCCAATATCATAAACTTAATAAAATTCCCATTTTTCGAAAATGGAACACTACTGATTTTTTTCCAAAAATGTTCGAGCACCTCTTTTCATGCTCTTAAAACCGCTTCATAATATGTGTAATGTGTTCGAACAAAAGTGCTAGGGACTCCACAATACTTCAATGCAAGTGCTTAAATCAAAGTTTCAACAAAAACTAAGCCCAGCATGCATCGTAATAACCCCTCAATTTCAGCACTCAACCAGTAATTCCAGAAAAACAGGACATATGAACCTTGCCCAGATTTTCGAGCATGCATCTTCACAACAACAAAACTACCACATAACCCGTAACTCATGCTCAAGGAAAACATGCTAGTAACTTCACAAAACTACCATGTATGTGTTCACGTCAAAGGTTTAATCAAAACCTAAGCTAGCATGCTTCATAATGAGCCCACAAATTCAACACTCGTCCAATTGTTCGTGAAAAACGGCACATAATCATCGCCCAGAATTTTCGAACACTTCATTTCACATGATTAAATCTTTCACATAACACATGAAACATGCTCAAGGAAATATACTGGCATCTTCAAAACACTACCATGCACGTATTCACATCAAAGGTTTACCCAAAACCTAAGCTAGCATGCTTCAAATCCTCATGATTAAACCCCTACTCCAACAAAAACAGGGCAGTTTCCCTGCCCAGATTTTCGAGGACCACTTTTCACAATTCGAAATCTAACATATAAAGCATGTAAGTTACTTAACAAAACATACTAGGGGCTTCATAAACATCACATGCAAGCACTCATAACAAGATTTCGTCGAACCTTAAACTAGCATGCCAAATCTGCTATAAAGAAAACATATGCTTAAAAACCGAAATCTGGGAAAAACATATGATTCCTCACCACTTTTGCTCTTCGATTTTTGTCAAGAAAAGACAAGAAATTTCCGAGCCCTTCCTTCCTACTAGCAGCTCAGATTTCAGACGAAAAAGAGAGAAAAAAATGGAGTTCTTGAAGTGAGAGGAAAAAATGGTATAATGAGGTGGAAAGTATGTCCTTGGCCAACCCATGCTGCAGAATTTCAGGGGAGGGGCGTGGGTTTGCATGCTGATAGGGGGGGTGGTTGCATGTAGGGTGATCAAGTGGTGTTTAATTGTATCCCGGTATTTCGTACGATGTATACAAATATCTTTCCTTGATATTTTATAATTTTACCACATCAATACATCATCAAAAACACCTAACATGCCTCCTAAACCATATCATCAAAATAAATATAACACCAACCACATACATTAATTCCCCAGCTTAATTACATGCTTTTACCACATAAAGCGTAACCCATAAACCCCAAATTAAATCACCTCAATACATAATTATCAACACTTTGATAGCATGTAAACACATAATCCTTTCGGGGATATCACAATACTCCACTACTTATAAGATTTCGTCCCCGAAATCACACATGCTTACCAAAATAATATAAAACATAAAACACATACCAGAAAACAGTTCTGGATAGTGCTGCACCATGTGTCGCTCTGTCTCCCACGTGGCCTCCTCGACACCCCTACGATCCCACTGAACCTTGATCATCGGAATAACTTTGTTCCGAAGCCTGCGGTCGGCTCTATCCAAGATCCTGATAGGCCGCTCCACATAGGAAACATCGGACTCAAACTGTACCTCTGAAGGCTGCAATACATGCGAAGGATCTGGCTCGTACTTCCTCAGCATAGATACATGGAATACATCGTGTATACCAGACAGAGAGGGCGGTAAAGCCAAATGGTACGCCAAAGTACCAACACGCTGCAAGATCTCATACGGCCCTACATATCTTGGGGATAACTTTCCCCGCATCCCAAACCGTACCACACCTCTGAAGGTGAGATCTTCAGAAAAACTCTGTAGCCTAACTGAAACTCCAACGGCCTTCACCGCTGATTGGCATACGCTGCCTGTCTGTCCTGAGCTGCCTTCATCTTTCTCCTGATAACCTTTACCTTTTCTTCCATATCCTGGACCAACTCTGGTCCTCCGACCGATTTACGGTCCACATCATCCCAACACAAAGGCGACCTGCAACGCCTGCCATATAGGGCTTCAAATGGAGCCATCTGTATGCTAGCCTGGTAACTGTTATTATAAGAAAATTCCACCAAGGCTACTGAGTCCTGCCAAGAAGTGTCGAACTCCAGCACACAAGCCCTCAACATATCTTCGAGCGCCAGTATCGTACGCTTGGTCTGTCCGTCCGTCTGGGGATGATAGGTTGTGCTCAACCTCAACTCTGTACCTAGAGCTGACTGAAGACCCTCCCAGAAGTGAGATGTGAACCGCAGATCTCGATCAGACACAATCGAAACAGGGATCCCGTGCAGTCTCACCACGTCTCTGATATATAATTGTGTCATCCTCAAGTACGTGAAGGTCATACAGTAGGGAATGAAATGAGCACTCTTAGTCAATCTGTCGACGACTACCCATATAGCATCAAAACCGAAACAATCCTCGGTAAGTGGGTCACAAAATCCATAGACACGTGCTGCCACTTTCACTCGGGTATCTCCAAACTCCTTAGCTCACCACCGGGCCTCTGCCTCTCAGCCTTCACCTGCTGACAAATCAAACAGTGCTTGACGAATGAGGTGACATCTTGTTTCATACGCCTCCACCAGAACTGGCTGCGTAGATCCTTATACATCTTCTTCCCGCCCGGGTGGACACTCATCCTGCTGCAATGAGCTCGATGTAATATACCCCGACGCAACTCGGGTGTATCTGGAACCACCCATCTATCGCCAAGCCTCATAGAACCGTCCTCAGCCACTCTGAATCTCGATGGCTGACCTGAATGAACCACTGACATCCATCTATGAACCTCTGCGTCGGTCTCCTGATCCTTCCTGATGTGATCATAAATAACAGGCTCAGCTAACAAGGTCAAAACCTGTACCGGTGAAGCAGACACATCATAATCAAATCCCAAATGGCAGTAGGAGCCCAACATAGCTGATAGACACATGGCATCCTCTGCTGTGCTCCTCACCTTCCGACTCAAAGCGTCGGCTGTCAAGTTTGCTTTTCCCGGATGGTATTCGATTTCACAGTCATAGTCCTTTAGCTGGTCCATCCATCTCCTCTGCCTCATATTCAGTTCAGCCTGTGTAAACAAGAACTTCAGGCTCTTGTGATCAGTGAAGATGGTAAATGAGGTACCATATAAGTAGTGTCGCAATATCTTCAGGGCGAACACTATAGCTGCTAACTCCAGATCATGGACTGGATACCTCGTCTCGTGTGGCTTCAACTGTCTCGAAGCATAAGCCACTGCATGTCTGTCCTGCATCAGTACGCATCCTAGGCCCTGTAGCGATGCATCAGTATAAAGAACAAATCCTTTGTTCTCCCTGGGAATCACCAAAACTGGTGCAGTAGTAAGTCAGTGCTTTAATTCCCGGAAACTCTACTCGCAAGCCTCTGACCAACAAAATGGGACTCCCTTCTGAGTCAGCTGTGTAAGTGGCTTGGCGATCTTTGAGAAACCCTTGACGAAACGTCGATAATAGCCAGCCAACCCAAGAAAACTTCGAATCTCACTGACTGAAGTAGGGGCAGACCAATCCATAACTGCCTCTATCTTTTTCGGGTCTACTGATATCCCCTCTCGTGATATGATATGGCCCAAGAATGCCACACTGCTCAGCCAGAACTCACACTTGCTGAGTTTGGCGTACAACTGGTGATCTCTGAGAATCTGTAGTACTGTCCTCAAATGATCGGCATGTTCCTCCTCACTCCTTGAGTAGACAAGGATGTCATCAATGAACACGATCACGAACTGATCGAGGTACTCTTGAAATACTCTGTTCATCAAACTCATAAAAACTGCAGGTGCATTTGACACACCGAAAGGCATCACCAAGAACTCATAGTGTCCATACCGAGTTCTAAAAGCTGTCTTCTGGACATCATCAGCTCTAACCCGCACCTGGTGATAGCCCGACCTCAAATCTATCTTTGAGTAAACCTCTGTACCCTGAAGCTGATCGAACAGATCATCAATCCTCGGAAGTGGATACCTGTTCTTCACTGTGGCCTTGTTCAGTTGCCAGTAGTCAATGCACAGACGCATTGAACCATCCTTCTTTTTCACGAACAAGACTGGTGCACCCCAAGGCGATACACTAGGACGAATGTATCCCTTGTCGAGGAGCTCCTGTAACTGCACTTTCAGCTCTCTCAGCTCTGCCGGTGCCATCTTGTATGGGGCACGAGAGATGGCTGATGTCCCTGGCAGTAGCTCAATGACAAACTCCACATCTCTGATCGGCGGAAACCCTAGAATCTCATCCGGGAATACATCAATGAACTCCGCCACAACCGGAATGTCCTCGGCTCTCACTTCCTTCTCTTCTGATGCATTCACGACATAAATAAGGTAGCCCGTGTGGCCGCGTTCCAATAACCGTGACATCTTAACCGCTGAGATTACTGGAATCTTTGGACTAGAGCCGTCCCCATAAAAAGTCCACTGGAACCCCTGATCAGACAGAAAACGTACAATCCTCTGTCGGCAATCTACTACTGCTCGGTATCTGCTCAACACATCAATGCCGATAATGCAGTCAAAATCTGCCATCTCTAACTGAATCAGATCGGCCCTCAAAATAAATGAGGCAATCAGATAACAGTCGGTCTGCAGTCGCATACTTTCCCAGTGGGTATCGAGACCATGAGAGGCGTGGGTAACAGAGACGAGCACAAGCGGTGTCTCTCCACAAAAGCAGCAGATACAAAGGAATGGGAAGCACCTGTATCTATCAATAAAAATGCAGGGTACGTAAACAAATGACACGTACCAGCGATGACCTCCTCTGGAGCTGCCTCAGCCTGCTCCCGAGTCAGTGCATACACCTACTGCGGCGGCCCTGCCGCCTGACCTCCCTATGGTCGAGGTGCAAACTGTTGTCTCTGTGGTGCCGTCCTAGCGTCAAATCTTGACCTATTCGGCCCCTGAGTGTGCCTGACCTGCCCGATTGGGGCAACCTCGAGCCAAGTGGCCCATCTTGCCACAAACATAGCAACCCTGACAGTCACGTGACAAGTGCCATCCTCCACAGTTGTTACATCGGTTTCCTCCTGTCTTACATCCCTGGGATGGCCCTCGGTTACTTTGCTTCTGACTTTGAGACTTCTTCCCACTGAATCTAGAAGATGAAAAGGCCCCACGAGGCTTGAACTGGTCCCCTCGTGGCCTCAGGCTATCAACAGCTATTCTCTGAGGTGGTACAAAAGGGGGTACAACGTCCTTGTACGCGCCCACTGCAATCTCTGCCAACTCTGCCTGTGTCAGGACGTCATCAAAAGAGCTGGGGTTGTTGGAGACAACCCGATCAAATAGCTCTGGCCTTAGTCCCTTCAGAAATTTTCTCATCTTGGCATGACTGCTGACAGCAATATGAGGTACATACCTCAGCAGTGAGGAATACTACATAGCATAGTCTGACACTGACAGGCTGCCCTGCTTCAAATTATTGAACTCATCTTCCTTTAATTGTCTGGCAGCTGCAGAAAAGTACCGGTTAAGGAACCGGGTCCTGAATACAGTCCAATCAACAGTCATACCCTCAGCTCTCAGCTCCATGACTGTGGTCTTCCACCACATGGAAGACTTCTTCGCTAACTGGAACTCTGCCAACCTCAGCCAGGCAGTCCGTGCACGGGGTGCCGATACGAATATCTGTTCCAGTCTCTCTAGCCATTCCTCGGCTGCTTCCCCAGTCTCAGTCCCTTCAAATAGCGGTGGATGATAGCTCAAGAACTGGGTCAGACTTATCTCCCCTGGTAGCAGTACGTGTGCAATAGGCTCCAAGCCTACAGCAGGTGGCGGTAACGGATTCGTCTGAGCAATACTAGCGTTCATACTGCCCATATCCCCTACCTCTTCATTGAGGTTCTCCGGGTTAATAGTCGCCATGCTGCAACACAAGAGTTAACAACAATACCAAAAGCAGTTCATAATATAAGCCGTTAGATAACAAGAGTATCATATTCAAAAGCATGTTAGTATAACACTTATACAACAAATATGCATCACATGCATAACATGCCCAACAATGAACACCTAGCCAACTTGTCTCTAAAGGCTACCCTTCACTCTTCCCTGGTTATCTAACCACTGCTCTGATACCACTAAATGTAAGACCCCAGTTATCAAAACAAGATACTAAGATGCAATTAAGAGAATTAAACATACTTAATCAGAGTATTTAGATCGTGTTGACAAATTGAGCTGAAGTCTACATGTAAGAAAAAGATAAGCCAAAAGAACTTGTTACACTCTTTAACAATTTGGGTAAATCTACTTCTACTGTACTCCTAGTAGAACTATACAAAAATAGGTCTTTATCTTGTTATCTTGTAGCACTCCTTACAGCTCAGCTTATCAACCTGACCCTGATCTCCTTAGTAAAAGCACCTACAAGAACAACCCCAACACATGAGCACATCATAATTCATATTCAACATAATATGAATGCAAACGTAAATGCATAAATCATAAATACAAACACTTCCTGTATTTCCATCGCATTTACTACGCCCATTGGTTGTCCCTGTACCATAACTCATAAATAATCAACATATGAAATTATGGTTCTTAATAATGTCATGACATATCTTTACTTCTTAAATCCTTACTTCAATCCTGAGTCGTTTATCATTAGTGTATGTCAATGCTTCTTACTTCTCCACGTAAGCGGAATTCTTCCTCGCTTCTTATGGAATTCCACGTAAGCGGAATTCTTCCTCGCTTCTTATGGAAGTTCGCGTAAGCATTAAAATCCTCACTAGGATAACCTTGACTCGTGAAATACACCTCTTATATTTCACAACATACATATGCAAAAACGATGCATATCAACATGTATCATATCATGATGCACTATCTTATGCATATCTTGCTTTACCTTGTGTTAAATAAATAAACACATAATACATGTTACAGTTGGGATGCCCGTACGTTGCTTACGTACCTTTCCAAAATGTAGAGGAGTCAACAGACTTTATCTCCTCAACTGTGCTGGTACCTGGGATGGTTCTACATAACCACACAACACAATATTAGTCACCTCATAATGATCCAATATCATAAACTTAATAAAATTCCCATTTTTCGAAAATGGAACACTACTGATTTTTTTCCAGAAATGTTCGAGCACCTCTTTTCATGCTCTTAAAACCACTTCATAATATGTGTAATGTGTTCGAACAAAAGTGCTAGGGACTCCACAATACTTCAATGCAAGTGCTTAAATCAAAGTTTCAACAAAAACTAAGCCCATCATGCATCATAATAACCCCTCAATTTCAGCACTCAACCAGAAATTCCAGAAAAACAGGGCATATGAACCTTGCCCAGATTTTCGAGCATGCATCTTCACAACAACAAAACTACCACATAACCCGTAACTCATGCTCAAGGCCATGTATGTGAGCACGTCAAAGGTTTAATCAAAACCTAAGCTAGCATGCTTCATAATGAGCCCACAAATTCAACACTCGTCCAATTTTTCGTGAAAAACAGGGCATATAAACATCGCCCAGAATTTTCGAACACTTCATTTCACATGATTAAATCCTTCACATAACACATGAAACATGCTCAAGGAAATGTACTGGCATCTTTAAAACACGACCATGCACGTATTCACATCAAAGGTTTACCCAAAACCTAAGCTAGCACGCTTCAAATCCTCATGATTAAACCCCTACTCAAACAAAAACAGGGCAGTTTCCCTGCCCAGATTTTCGAGGACCACTTTTCACAATTCGAAATATAACATATAAAGCATGTAAGTTACTTAACAAAACATGCTAGGGGCTTCATAAACATCACATGCAAGCACTCATAACAAGATTTCGTCGAACCTTAAACTAGCATGCCAAATCTGCTATAAAGAAAACATATGCTTAAAAATCGAAATCTGGGAAAAACATATGATTCCTCACCACTTTTGCTCTTCGATTTTTGTCAAGAAAAGACAAGAAATTTCCTAGCCCTTCCTTCCTACTAGCAGCTCGGATTTCAGACGAAAACAAGAGAAAAAATGGAGTTCTTGAGGTGAGAGGAAAAAATGGTATAATGAGGTGGAAAGTTTGTCCTTGGCCAACCCATGCTGCAGAATTTCAGGGGAAGGGTGTGGGTTTGCATGCTGATAGGGGGTGGTTGCATGTAGGGTGATCAAGTGGTGTTTAATTGTATCCCGGTATTTCGTACGATGTATAAAAATATCTCTCCTTGATATTTTATAATTTTACCACATCAATACATCATCAAAAACACCTAACATGCCTCCTAAACCATGTCATCAAAATAAATATAACACCAACCACATACATTAATTCCCCAACTTAATTACATGCTTTTACCACATAAAGTGTAACCCATAAACCCCAAATTAAATCACCTCAGTACATAATTATCAACACTTTGATAGCATGTAAACACATAATCCTTTCGGGGATATCACACTTACCCTTGCCCACGGTATTACCCCTTGAATTATCACTGAAGGTGATCTTAGGACTCGTGTATTGAGTAATATCAGACAGCAGCTCAATGTTTCCCGTCATGTGTCGAGAACATCCATTGTCTAAATACCAGTCTGAAAGATTCTTCTTGGGTTCCTGTCAAAACAAAAATTTACAGTTGGTACCCAATCCTACCTGGGTCCGAAACGGATTAGTCCTTTGGGGACCCACACCTGAATTAGTTTTATTGGTTTGTGTGTGTATGGTGTGGTTTGTTGATAAGTGTGATTTTTACACTTAATTTGATATATGATTAGAGGTGTTTTTGTAGTGATTCCTAGAAAATATTACATGCTTTGGTAAATATTTATATATTTCAGGAATCCAGGTTCAAATGCAAAAGAGTGGAGTAAAATAGGCTTAAATTGCTGAAAAGGGACCAAATCGAGCTAAATATGGAAAAGGAGGGACTAATTCGCAAGAATGGAGATTTTGACCCGCGATCGATCGGCAACTTACGAAGATCGATCGCCACCATCCAAAAGATATCCGCAATCGATCGGCAACTTACAAAGATCGATCGCCATATTTCCGCGATCGATCGGCAAATGACGAAGATCGATCGCGTATATGAAAAATTTGGTTATTTTGTCCAGAATGTTTCCGCGATCGATCGGCAACTGACGAAGATCGATCGCCAAACCCTGAAAAATCGAGATTTTGTTTCCTACTTGGTGATTTTGTGTCCAAACTTTGCAAAACTCCTCCACATTATTTATAGAAGATTTTCTGACGTTTTGGAGGACTTTTGCCATTTACTGAGACCTAGCAGTCTCTCCTCCATCAAAAGCACCACCACAAATCATTGAAGAGCAAGAGCAACGCAAGGAACGGAAAAACGGAGCGACGCACAGAGCGACATCCTTGTTATCTTAGTATTTCTGAACTTGATTATTTTTTATTTCATATTGTGATGTTAAATTTGTTTAAAGACATGTTTTTACATTATAATTTGATTATGGTTGTTGGCTAAAATATTTGTCAAGACATAGGAGATCCCATGTTTGAACCCTTGAGTTAATTAACGGTTTTGATTTCAATTTCTATGATCTTTGCGCATAATTTATGTTTTTAATGCTTGTAAAAGATTAGCTACCTTTTTCATGATATTGGTAATCGTAATTGAATTGACCATAGGAGATTACGATACGACGTAGTAAATTTGGCCGGACCAAGTAAAATCTAGCACACGTGTGATAGCAATAGATTTACCAAAATAGAAGGCTAGTAGTTTTCACAAAGCGTTTTTCAGTATTAATCATTCAATAAAGACACAGGAGTGATTTATTGTAGATTAATGCTAGACTTGTTATAACCGGACCAAGGTATAACGAATGAAAGAGGAAAACTCGTCACCCTAGAACATAGAACATTGAATCTTAATTAATAGACAACTTTTGGGGGATTACATGGGTGAACCGACGTCTTGATAATTCGTTTATAAATTCTCTTCAATTATCCATCATTGCTGGTTAGGTTAATTTTGTGCTTAAGTCAATTTAGTTTGATAATCATTTAATAATCGTAGGTTAAATATAGAAATTCTATCGAATGTGGTAATTACTACTAGTCCTTGTGGGTACGACACTCATTACTTTTAAATCCTTATACTAAAACTTGACACCGTGCACTTGCAGTATAGAATCGCTACACTCGAAAATACTGTTTAAAATAAAAGCGATCAAGTTTTTGGCACCGTTGCCGGGGACTAGTTTAAGTAATATCATAGGAGATTAGTTGACTATAATTTAGCCATATTTTTTATTTTTACTTTTATTACGGTTTATACGATTTCACCACTGTTGTTCCTTCGTTGTGTTGAATTTTGCAGGGAGTTGTCTTTGTCGTGCATGATACGAAGTGACAGACCTATATTAGAGCCACTTGACTTAGAGATTGAGCGAACTTGCAGAAGACTTCGGAAAGAAACTAGAGAGATGGCTGAGAATAATCGAGGGAATGGTGAACAACACAATGATGAAGTGCCAATTACAAGGTCCATGATGGACTATGCACAACCATCTTTTCAAGGCACCATGTCTAGCATCACTAGACCAAGGATTCAGGCTAATAACTTCGAGGTCAAGCCTGCCATAATTCAGATTCAACATTCTGTGCAATTCGGAGGATCGCCTAATGACGATCCTAATGCTCATATCTCCAACTTTTTGGAGATATGCGACACATTCAAGCACAATGGCGTCACTGACGACGCCATCAGGTTACGACTCTTTCCCTTTTCTTTAAATGATAAAGCTAAGAGTTGGTTAAATTCATTGCCTGCAGGATCGATCACTACCTGGGAGGGGATGACGCAAGCATTCTTATCAAAATACTTTCCCCCTTCCAAGACAGCTAAGATGCGCAATGATATCACCACATTCGTGCAACATGATCCGGAGACTCTATATGAAGCTTGGGAGCGCTTCAAGGATCTACTTCGAAGATGCCCACATCATGGCCTTCCGATTTGGCTTTAGGTACAAACATTTTACAATGTTTTATATTTTGCTAATAGATCCATGATTGATGCAGCAGCAGGAGGTACCATTATGAGAAAGTAACCTGAGGAAGCTTTCACACTCTTGGAAGAGATGGCATCCAACAGTTACCAGTGGCAGTCCAAAAGGAATGTGCCCAAAAGACCCATTGGGGTGCACCAAGTTGATGAGGTAACAACAATAAAAGCTCAATTGGAGGCGTTGAATAAGAAAATGGATGGCTTGAGCATGACAGCGATGCAAGCTCAAGTGGTCATATGTGATTTGCATTGAGGCAACCATCAGAGCACGGAATGCCAGGCAGGTAATCCTTTTGTGCAATCTACTGAAAATGCTAACTTTGTAGGAAACAGGCCACAACAGGGTAATTCTTACTCCAACAACTATAACCAACCGTGGAGGAATCCTCCAAACTTCTCTTGGTCCGACCAAAAGAATGTTTTGAACCCTCAACCACAGCCGGTTTACCAACCAAAGTCGAGCATGGAGGAATTACTTGTCAAGTTTATATCATCTACTGAGACAAGGATGAGTAACCAAGATGCATCTATCAAGAATTTGGAAACTCAAGTCGGACAATTGGCAACCATCTTGGCCGGAAGAGCACAAGGAACTCTGCCGAGTGACACCGAGAAGAATCCAAGGGAGCAAGCCAATGCCGTGACCTTGAGGAGTGGAAAGGAACTTGGTGCCGAGAAGGAAACGGAAAAGATTTCAATGAAGCAAGAGGAGAAGGAGCAACTGTGCAACAAGGGTAAGTCCATTGGAGCCACTATACCGATCTCACCACAAGAAAAGGTACACATTCCTCTCCCATTCCCTGCAGCAATTAATAGGGCGAAGGTTGATTCAAACTTTGCCAAATTTTTAGACATGCTTAAGAATTTTCATATCGATATACCTTTTATTGATGCTTTACGAGAAATGCCTAATTATGCCAAATTCTTAAAGAAAATGTTGTCTAAGAAGCAGAAATTGGGAGAGCACGAGACTGTCTTTTTGACTGAGGAATGTAGTGCTATGGGGCAAAAGAAATCGACCACGAAGTTAAAAGATCCAGGGAGTTTCTCTATTCCTTGCACTGCTGGGCCTATTTCTTCTATTAAATCATTATGTGATTTGGGTGCTAGTGTGAATTTGATGCCTTTGTCTGTTTTTCAGAGACTTGGATTAGGAGAGCCGAAGCCCACGAGGGTAGTGTTGCAAATGGCAGACAAGTCTATCACCTACCCACTAGGAATCATTGAAGATGTACCAGTAAAGATAGATCAATTCACCTTCCCGGTTGATTTCCTAGTGCTGGATATGGAGGAGAATGTGATAATGCCATTGATCCTGGGACGCCCATTCTTGGCTACTGGAAGAGCCATCATTGATGTTGAAGAAGGGAAGTTGATCCTCCGTGTAGGAGAGGATCGAGTTACATTCAATATGTTAAAATCTTCAACACACGCACACAACGAGCATGATTATCTGAAAGTTAACATGATTGACACTTTGCTTGTTGATGTGATGCAAGGTACTAATGAGGTAGAAGTGGAGTCCGAGCTAGAGCCTAAGAAAGGCAAGAGCCATGACATAGTCAAGTCAAAAAAGGCTAAGAAGCTCAAGGAGAAAAGGACATTCATGAAGGGAGAGACAGTGCAATTGCATAAAGCGCCACCACCTCGCATTCTCCAAAGCAAGCGAAAGGCTTCATGGGTTGGACCATTCACTGTTACCAAGACATACCCGCATGGAGCCATTAAGGTAAGTGATCCTATTCTAGGAATTTATGTCGTTAATGATGAGAGGTTGAGGCATTACCCAGTTGATTACGGATATTCATGCTCCACACACCATCCCAACCTTTGAGAAAATGTGGTGATAAGTCCTGCTTGGGACTATAAATCAAGAACTCTTTCTTAACCCTTTGCTTTGTTTTTGTTTATTTTGGTTTGGTTTGTTTTGTTTTTGTTTTTTATTTTGGCGAGACTCCATGCTTGCTATGACGTGTTCCAACACTATGCCCCATGAGCTAATGAGGAATTGGACAACGATCACTGACGATCATTGGCAACGATAAATGTTTTGTCCTATTTTTCGTGCCTAGTACATTGAGGACAATGCATGAATTAAGTTTGGGGGAGTGCATTACTGTGTCATGCTTCTTATTTGGAAATTGATCGTTTATTGAGCACCAACAAATTTTTTCTTGAAAATGAGTTCAATTAGTAAGATAAGAATGAATCATAGTAGTGGTCTCTATTCCATGATGATATTAATCCCACTATGCATGTCAACTTGAGTTTTGATGATTGTAAGACTTGTTTGTGAATATCTTGTTTTGAGTAGCATGTCAAAGATGATGAATATTTTGAGCACATTTGAGTCATAATCTTGTGAATTGCACTTGTACTAGTGAAATTTTTGTGAACTTAATGAATTATTTTTGAGCATCTTAGAGTACCTTAGAAACTATTTGATGACGACACTTCAAGGCAAAATTTTATAGTCATGAACTTGAGTAGGAGATGATCTAGCCGATTTTGGACCGTTTGAGCCTTTCAAGCTTACCATGTTTACATTAATCCCTAGTATCCAATTTTGAGCATAATTGAAAAAGAATGGAGTGTGTTTAACATACTATTAGCCCCCATTCAACATTTTTTTTTTGGCAACTCATTATACCCACCTTTATGAGCCTAAATTGAAAGAATTCATCCTTACCTAAAGGGAGTATAATGATTCTCATTATATGCACATGAATTGCTACATTTGGATGAGCTTATTATTGAAAAAAAAATGATGATGAGACAAATTGGTTGACTACAAATTGGTTTATTTGAATCTTCAAATATTGAACTCTACTTTTTGATCTTATTTCTTGCTCGAGACGATTAAGTTTAAGTTTGGGGGAGTTGATAAGTGTGATTTTTACACTTAATTTGATATATGATTAGAGGTGTTTTTGTAGTGATTCCTAGAAAATATTACATGTTTTGGTATATATTTTTATATTTCAGGAATCCAGGTTCAAATGCAAAAGAGTGGAGTAAAATAGGCTTAAATTGCTGAAAAAGGACCAAACCGAGCTAAATATGGAAAAGGAGGGACTAAATCGCAAGAATGGAGATTTTGACCCGCGATCGATCGGCAACTTACGAAGATCGATCGCCACCATCCAGAAGATATCCACGATCGATCGGCAAGTTACAAAGATCGATCGCCAGATTTCCGCGATCGATCGGCAAATGACGAAGATCGATCGCGGATATGAAAAATTTGGTTATTTTGTCCAGAATGTTTCCGCGATCAATCGGCAACTGACGAAGATCGATCGCCAAACCCTGAAAAATCGAGATTTTGTTTCCTACTTGGTGATTTTGTGTCCAAACTTTGCAAAACTCCTCCACATTATTTATAGAAGATTTTCTGACGTTTTGGAGGACTTTTGCCAATTTTTACTGAGACCTAGCAGCCTCTCCTCCATCAAAAGCACAACCACAAATCATTGAAGAGCAAGAGCAACGCAAGGAACGGAAGAACGGAGCGACGCACGGAGCGACATCCTTGTTATCTTAGTATTTCTGAACTTGATTATTTTTTTATTTCATATTGTGATGTTAAATTTGTTTAAAGACATGTTTTTACATTATAATTTGATTATGGTTGTTGGCTAAAATATTTGTCAAGACATAGGAGATCCCATGTTTGAACCCTTGAGTTAATTAACGGTTTTGATTTAATTTCTATGATCTTTGCGCATAATTTATGTTTTTAATGCTTGTAAAAGATTAGCTACCGTTTGCATGATATTGGTAATCGTAATTGAATTGACCATAGGAGATTACGATACGACGTAGTAAATTAGGCCGTGGGTTTTAGGTTGAGACGGACCAAGTAAAATCTAGCACACGTGTGATAGCAATAGATTTACCAAAATCGAAGGCTAGTAGTTTTCACAAAGCGTTTTTCGGTATTAATCATTCAATAAAGACACGGGAATGATTTATTGTAGATTAATGCTAGACTTGTTATAACCGGACCAAGGTATAACGAATGAAAGAGGAAAACTCGTCACCCTAGAACATAGAACATTGAATCTTAATTAATAGACAACTTTTGGGGGATTACATGGGTGAACCGACGTCTTGATAATTCGTTCATAAATTCTCTTCAATTATCCATCATTGCTAGTTAGTTTAATTTTGTGCTTAAGTCAATTTAGTTTGATAATCATTTCATAATCGTAGGTTAAATATAGAAATTCTAATCGAACGTGGTAATTACTACTAGTCCCTGTGGGTACGACACTCCTTACTTTTAAACCCTTATACTAAAACTTGACACCGTGCACTTGCGGTATAGAATCGCTACACTCGAAAATAATGTTTAAAATAAAAGCAATCATTTGTGCTTTTAGTGGTGATGGTGTTCTTGGGTGATGTATGTGATAGTGAGTATATGCATGTTGTTTTGGTCTTTGGTTTCTGTTGGGAAGCATATACCTCTTCTGGACAGGCATACAATTATAGTATCAGTTGGGTTTTGCCTCTCGAGTTGCCTTACCAGTGAGCTTATGTTCATTTATGAACTTTTGCCCCGGTCTGACTTTCTCTATTGGCTCAACATAACCGATACATCTGTGTGATGCCCGTTCCTTGATGAGTATTGGGTTAACATGTATATGGTCCTTGGATCCTCTCTTCTGATCATCCTTCTTTGGCTTAGGCCAGTCAGCGATAAAATGTCCTGGTTTAAGACAGTTGAAGCAGACGCGATCATCCTCATCTGAAATACTTTTGAACTTCTGCTTCCTTAGATAAGATTAATAGTTCTTCTGATTCTTTTTCATAAATTTTCCAAACTCTTGACAAACAATGCCATTGCATCATTGCATATTTATTCGGGAGTTATCTCTGTTGTGGTGGACAGAGATTCTGATTCAGCAAGAGCTTTGTTTGGTTGACTGGTACTGGGTTCAGCTTCAATCTGAATGCCTAGTTCAAACTCGTATGCCTTTAAGTCAGCAAATAGATCATGTAGATCTATCTTGTTTAAATCTTTAGATTCTCTCATGGAAATTGTTTTTACATCTCATTCTCTTGGGAGACCTCTCATGATCTTTATGGTGACTTCTCTATTGGATAGATCTTTACCTAGGCTGTTGAGTTCATTGATGATTCCAGTCACTCTTTCATCATACACACTGAAAGTTTCTCCGGACAACATTTTGATGTTTTTGAATTTCTGTAGAGCGACAGTGAGCTTGTTTTCCTTAGTTTGACCATTCCCTTCACACAGCTGAGCAATCTTTTCCCAGATGTCTTTAGCGGTTTGACACATTCTTGATTTTGTTGAACATGTTTTTGTCCATGTTTTGAACAATATATCTTTAGCCACATTGTCCGATTTTCTTTTTTCTTTTCCTCAGTTGTCCAGGATGCTCTGTCCTTTTCGACCATTTAAGGTTCACCACTAGTAATAGCAGCTGTTGTGTTGATCTTCATGATCTTCATTGGTCCATCAGTGATGACGAACCACATGTCATCGTCTTGAGCACTAGATGTGCTTGCATACGAATTCTCCAGTCATCGTATTCATCTTTCTTGAACATGAGAATCTTGTTGAATGAGGCCATCAGTTTTTAGTAATTCTCAAGTTTGATAAGACTTGCTCTGATACCACTTGTTAGGATTGGAGAAGTGTTTAGAAGGGGGGTTGAATAAACACTTGACACACATTCGATTTTACTTTATTACTACAGACTGTTAAGTATTGCAGTAGCTACTCAATTAGTTGCAAATCAACAGACACTGATAATAGTGTGGAAGAAGTCTGATGAACTTGTGAGTAAATAAAAATGAATGATAAGTGTAGAAAACAAATGACACAAGAATTGTTTCTGGAAGTTCGAAGCACAACGCTTCTATGTCTCCCCTTCTTCCTTTGCAGGAAGGATTCACTAGAAGACTTTGAGTAATACAATCCTGTTGTACAACCCCGATTCAGCTGGATTTACCCCACTACCAGACTGAAACTCCTAGTCTCTCAATCTGTTTAGACACAATCCGTCTGACAGTTACAAAGAGCTCACTCTTCTATATTAGAATAAAATACAAATGATAGAGTGATTTAAGCTAAGCACAAATGATCCTTAAGTGATCAAATAAAACAATAAGATGTGCTTCTAATTTTGAGCAGATTGATAAGATGAAATCTTTCAATGATAGCGTTCTGGTCAACTGAATGCTCGATAAAGTTGATTGATCTTTTATGCGTTCTTTGAATCTCTTGTGTCCGATTCTTCTTGTCTCGTTTGCTTGAGCATTTTCAGTTGAACCTATATATAATTGTCTCTGCCAACGACAATATTTCCTTTTGTGTGCAACTCTATTCTTTAGTCAATATCTGAACAAGCTGCAGTCTGCTATTTTAGACGCTTTCCCTTTTGGTCTGTTCTTTCGGCGCTTGTCAGATAGACTCTCATTTGTCTATTTACCATTTAAGGTAATCTTCACTCCTTGGTCTTTTTCAGCACAAAATGCATCATTAAATGCTTCAAAAAATAGCCGTTGATTATTCGGACTGGAGAATGAATCTTACTAGCTTAGTCTGTTCTGATCTGCTTTGCATCGATATGGATCGATCTGATCTGATTGGCATTGATCTGCGTCGATCTGGTCTGTTCTGGTCTTTATCAGTCTAGTTGACATGACTTTATCGGTCTGGTCTGTTTTGATATAGACTATATCAGTCTGGTCTGTTTTGATATAGACTATATCAGTCTGGTCTGTTTTGTCATCTTTAAAATCCGGAACTAACAGGGTGGTTAACATCGAGGTATGTTAACATCTTTTTAAGGTTTTGATGGTTTGGGAGGATAACTCCATTCCAGAATTTGGTGCGAGGTCGATGTCCTCGCAGTTGGTGTATCGTTCATGATATGTTCATAATTCGATAATGCTCATTCGAATTGAATTGCGAAGTCTCGGTGGTACTTGGAGTACACGTGTGCAAATTTCGAGGATGAAATTTTATTATTGGGGGATACATGTGATATCCAAAAATTAATTATGTTAATCCCGAAGTGATTATAATCCTTAATGGATTTTGATTGGAGTAATTATGAGATAATTACTGTGTTGAGATTCCCGATGATTTTAATCCGAAATCTTGGTTGTTGGATCCAAGGGTTGAGATTTATTCTCATTGTGGTGCTAAACCTTGGAATTGTGTTGGTAGTGAGATCTGGAGTCTGTGGAGTTTTGGATTGAGGTTTGTGATGTAATTAAGTGAGTGGGAGATAATTATTGAACACAAGTTATTTTTAATGAGTTATGGTACGGATATTTGAGACTCGGATTTTTGGACTCGGTGTTCAACCATTCCCCGCTTCACTCCTTCTCTCCTCTTCACCGCTCTCCCTCTCCCCTTCCCCTTTTCCCTTTTTCCCCTCTTTCTCCCTTCATGGAAAATCGAACAAGGCTCGACTTGTGTGATGACCAGGGATTAAAGATGTTAATCCCGGAGTGTTAATAACCCCTAAAGTTGTTTTACGTGGCGATTTGGAGTTTAATCGTGGTGTTGGGCCTTCTGGGCTCGTTTATTTGGGTAGTTGGGATCGTTGGATCCCGAGGTTGAGCTTGTATTCTCATTTGGGTGAAAAACCTATGAGTTGGGTTTTTAGTGTGACTCGGGATCTGGGGTGCTTGTGTGGGCACCGGTAGGGGGTTTTGGAGTTAGAGAGAGAATTTTTGAAAACAGATGATTTTTAATGAATCATGATGTATTTGTGGGGCTATTAGTACTTCGGGGTATTTTTGCTATAAATACCAGTTGAACCCGAGATTTTAATTTTTAAAAAAACATTTCAGCTCCTTCAGCCCTTCACTCTCTCTCCCCGCTGCCTTCCCGTCGCCCCCAGCCCCCGCGCACAATAGCGGTGCGCCCGCCGCCGTCCGGCCGCCGTTCGGCGCGTCCGACCCGCCGTTGGTTTCGTCTCTCCGAGGCGCAGCTTCCCACACCAGCAATTCAGAGTTCCGTCGCGAATCGCGCTTGGGTTTTCCAGAATTGCGCAGACGCCCAAAATTCTAGGGTTCTTCGATTTTGAACGATTTTCCTTCCGATCTTCGTATGGGTAACCTTCCTTACCCCTTTTTCATGCTTCTCATGTAATTCCCTGTATTTTGGTGATGTATGGTTCGAAATTTTGCCCTAATTTTGTGAGGTTGGGTTCGAATTTTGGGGGTTTTGGGCAGGGGGTGATGATTCATGTTATAGATTGATTATTACATGTTTTAGATGTATTATGATGCTTAATTGGGTTCGAATTGAGATGTTAGGGTTCGAAATTTTATAGGTGGTTCTTGAGCAATTTTCGATAATGTCTCATTCGATTTCCCTCCCTGTATATGCCCTGCCCCGGGTCTTTTAAATGGTAAATTGTCGTGTGTTGACAATAATTTTCTATATGAGGATTATGGGTGTGCTTGAGCATGGGTTGCATGTTCGTAAATAATTGTGAATTATTATCGTGTTAGCACATCGTTCCTCGGGGCATGGAACTCGAGCAAGGTTTGGCTCGGACTTCGGAGATTTAAGGTACGTGCGATGTACGAGCATTACTATATATTAGAGCATTGTGAAATGCATAGTATTTTGATTGCATTGAATAATTGTGCATGAGGTTATATATATATGTGTTGAGAAGCTATGAAGCGACCAAATCTTGATATCGCCGCCACGAGCGTGCGTGACACTAGAGTAGTATAACTCTTACAAGATATATGGGGTACTGGATGTATATGTCCATTGTAGGGCATTGAGATGCCTGAGAATGATTGTGGAATCATGTATTCATTATAAGACATGTGAGATGTCTAAGTATAATGGAGAATTGGTAAAATAAATGCTAGGCATTTGAGCTATCTGTTATTGATAGCGAAGTTGAGAAATCAGTATTTGATATTGAGATAGCCATATTTGCATGTATAATATATTTGGAATCATCATCTATTGATATTTGAGAATCAGGCATGCGATGAGTTAAATCAATGTGTTGATTTACTGATTTTTGAGATTTTATGAGTTTGATGATTGTGAGAACAGGGACAGTACACGGAATCCCGGATGAGGACGTTGCCATCCAAGGAGTATCATTTAAAATTCATTAGTATTTACTTTTGTTGTAAATTATGAATTTCATTATTGTGATTATGGGATTTTGTGTATTGGTATGCTCACCCCGTTGGGGGCTGTCTCTGTTGGGGCAGGTGAACAGGTACATCGATGGCTGTGGAGCTGAGCTCGAGCTGTTGATTGGATGTACTCCCAGGATCGTGGTACCAGGGCTTGATGGAGCACGGTACCTTATAGAGTACTTATATACACCTGAGGGTTATATACACATTCATGATGCTCGCATGTGAGCACGGTTATACTTGTATATGGGTTGTATATAAAGGCATGAGCCTTTCTCTCTTTCATTCTATGTTGCATGCAATTAAGGGTAGAATTGCTAATGATATGAGAGTCATTGGTGTATTATGTGGGTGTTGAAACCCACTTTGTTGTCCTCTTGTGTGGTGCTTTCCCTGGCTGGGAATTTACTTAGTATTTCTGTATTCTATTGAGTATTGTGCTTCCCTGGCCGGGAATTATGTTATGTGTTGTGCTTTTATTTCGGGATAGCTCTATTTATGGGGAGACTCTGCCCAAATTTTTATACAAGTCCACAATGTAAAAAGTGGTGTAATGGGGATGGAAATGGGCGAACTTTATGAGTCTATTCATTGTTAGGATGATGATCTTATAACATTGAGTATTAAAGAAAATTTTGTAATTGCCATTCAATGGTAAAGTATCATCTGAGCTTCCCGTTTGATTTTTATTGAAAGCATGTGCCACACATAGTGGTTAATACACTAATCAAGGCATAAGGGCTAGGGGTCCTTACATTAGTGGTATCAGAGCCAGGTTGCTCATTGGGGCTGTTAAGGGCCTAGGAAATTGTTGATAGCACATAATTTTGCATGATGGCATTAATGTTGAATGACACAACTATATGTTTATGTGCTTTTATGATATGAAAAGTGGTGTTGCTAACCGTTGTGGTTGCAGGAATCGTGTGAAACGCGATAGGATGTCATTAATGGTAATGTCTGGCACTTCGTATGTTATGTGCCAAGGAATCTAATTTTTAAGAAAATCAGAAAAAGGGGATATTTCCGAGGTAACATGTCTTGGTATACGTATTGACATGCAAGTGGTTGCGTATATGTATTGCATGGTTGATGCATAGCGTATATGGCTATTGTTGCTAACCATAATGGTTGCAAGTTACAGGAAATATGGAGTACGAAAAGGAATGATGATTATACATATGCACGGGCATCCCAACGGTAACATGTATTATGTGTTTAGTTATTTAACACAAGGTAAATCAAGGTATGCATAAGATAGTGCATTATGATATGATACATGTTGATACGCATCGTTTTGCATATGTATGTTGTGAAATATAAGAGGTGTATTTCACGAGTCAAGGTTATCCTAGTGAGGATTTTAATGCTTACGCTAAATTCCATAAGAAGCGAGGAAGAATTCCGCTTACGTGGAAAAGTAAGAAGCATTGAAATGCACTACTGATAAGTGACTCAATTCCATAAGAAGCAAGAATTCCGCTTACGTGGATTCCATAAGAAGCGAGGAAGAATTCCGCTTACGTGGATTTCCATAAGAAGCAAGAATTCCGCTTACGTGGATTCCATAAGAAGCGAGGAAGAATTCCGCTTACGTGGAAAAGGAAGAAGGAACCATAATTTCATATGTTTATTATTTATGAATTGTGGTTGTATTTATGATTTATGCCGCTTACGTGGATTCCATAAGAAGCGAGGAAGAATTCCGCTTACGTGGAAAAGGAAGAAGGAACCATAATTTCATATGTTTATTATTTATGAATTGTGGTTGTATTTATGATTTATGCATTTATGTTTGCATTCATATTATGTTGTATACGATGTTATTATGTGGTAAGATGCCACGGGGTAAGATGCCCGTATGGTAAGAGGCCATATATGTGGTAAGATGCCACGGGGTAAGATGCCCATATGGTAAGAGGCCATACGATGTTATTATGTGGTAAGATTGTTGGGATATGCCCTAAGACAAGTCATTAGATGATTGTTTGGGACATATTCTGTAATATGGTTTTATGAATGGCAATTCATTATTATATATTATTCTTTTAACTGTGCATTGTGAATTAATATATATGTTAATGTCCTTAGAATAATATTGTATTATTCTTAAAGATGTCCCTAGTCAAGTATTATCATGAATAAGGATAATGATAATACGTAGAGACTAGTATATGTTGATCGATGAATTGTTCATTGATATGAGATATCAAATCAACATATGGGTACATGTTAGAGAACGATGTACTGGACAGACCCACCATGAGAATGCAACATGGATAGTTATATGATCGTCATATGCAATTCTCATAGTGATAATAATGTATGTAATCCTTACGACTTGTGATCATCAGAGATCCCAACATAAGGAGTTATGTATCTTGATATCGTCAAACGTTACCCGTAACAGGGTAAACTATAAAGGCGACTATTGGATACACTACGAATTATGTAGAGGGATGTTGACTGATCGAGATAGGATTTGTCCCTCCTATATAACAGGAGATGTGTTTGGCCCTTGATCAAGTGAGAACTAAATGCATGGCCATGCTCGAATGAGTCGATATGAGATATCGAGCTTATTCGTTTATTCTAGTTCTACTTGGGGATCAAGAAATAAAGATTGAATATACGAGTATGACTATTCCATGACTCGTGTTCAATCTAAACACAAAGGACAAAGGGATTAAGTTACATGATTAATATTATCACAAGTTCTAAAGGTTATGTCGAGTCATTGACATTCTTGTAATTTGGGTAGCATTGATGTGTTGCTAGATACCGCTCAATGCTTGCGACATAAAATGAGATTTTATGTCACTGCCAACATTGCAAGATCCTATCGGGTCGCACAAAAGATTAAATCGAGAAGGGAAATTAAATTCATTGGATGAATTAATTAATTAAGAAAAGTCTTAATTAAGTGATTAAAAGGTTTTAATTAAATCATGGGTTTGGGCCCATAAGACTTTAAGAAAGTCTTGAACCTTAATTAAAAGCCTTTTAATATAAATACAAGGTTTTGATTAATTGTTAATTAATTCTTTCATATCATTCCTTGATATCAAAAAGAACAAAACCTAGCCACCCAAGGTGAAGCACACGGCCGCCAATAATCTTGAGCTCTCGGCTTCCTATAGCCGTGTAGTTCTTGGTGTGATTTGGGGCCATCTTTTGATTAAGAACCAAGTGTGTTTCGTGTATTGGTTTAAGAACTTGTCTAGCAACTTGTTCTTAAACCATCCCTTCACCCGATTTGATCGTGTGGATACCGTTGAGGCAAAACCATTCGAGTTTTGCTTAGTGACTCGGAGAAGGCGTAGGACGTGGTGCAGCTCCGTGGATTCTGCTTCAAACACGCTACAAGGGTAAGACACTTGTAATTCTCTAATCTGATATGAATCCCTATGTATAGATCCGGTGTTAGTAATCCCAAAATTTTATTCCGCTGCGCTGTATGCTCATGGGGTTACTTACATTGGTATCAGAGCCATGTACAAGGCTCATATCGGATTTATGTGATTAAATTGTGTTAATCATATTAGAGCTTATATTGCATGCTATTTAAAACTGTATTTTCATATATGATATGGATTAAATCGAGTTTGCGAAAATCATCGTATGATATTATATATGATATAATTGACGGATCGAAATATATGATAATTCGTGATCAAAACCGGTACAATGGCTCACGGCCGAGACCACCTAAGGGCTAGGGTTTCGAACCCTAGTCACCATGGCTCGGCCGCCGCTTGCAAAAGGCTAGGGTTTCGAACCCTAGTCATCATGGCTCATGGCCGCCGCATGTTGCTAAGGTTTCGAACCCATTGGCTCGTGCATGGCCAAGCAGCCGCCGCTTAAGGGCTAGGGTTCGGACCCTGGCTCGAGCATGAGCCAAGCCGCCGCAAAATTAGGGTTTTTGAACCCATTGGCTCGTGACGGCTAACTCATGACGGCTAGGGTTTCGAACCCTAGCAGCCGTGCATGGGCTCGCCGCCACCGCTCGAGCATGGCTCGGCCATGGGCTAGGGTTTCGAACCCTAGCCCCACTATTGGTCCAGCCGTGTGCTTCATGGTTCGAACCATGGTGGTTCGAGTATTAGTCGCTTTAGTTCGTGGCATGTGATGTCCCGAGCGTACGATATTTTTCCAAAAATTATTTTACAGTTTTAATTAGAATTAAATTTAAAATGTTTAGAATTTAATTAATTAAATGTTAATGCATGCTTTATGTGTTGTTTGAGCATGGTGCGTGGTTATAGCCCTTTGACCTATTAGATAGGATTTGTGGATGTTTGTAATTTATAATACGACCTGCGTGTCGTGTCCTTTTCTCTGTTTCATTCTAAATGTAATCCCTCCCCTATGTTCCCCTCGAATGTGAATCGAGGAATTCTATATCTTGTAAATAGTGTAGTTTATTTTATTGATGGTGATCAATGAAGATGGAGCATCGTGCCGGGATGAGGAGGCTATTCACAAATTGGAGCCAAGAAGGTGCTTGTGAAGTTACCTTAGGTTGACTCATAGGATTTTCTCATTGGCTTGAGAAAATCTATAGTAGGGGCTATAACCATGTCACGTTTAATTATGTATGTTGATGCATGATTTATCTTATGTTTTAGTTTGATAATAGTATTACACATATATGTAGATATGTATACAACTATATGTAGTGGACATATTTTAAATTATCAAATTAATCATGAGATCAATAAATCCCTCTAAAATATTAAGTTTTAGATGCCTTCCAAAATAAAAGTACTCGTCAATAACTTCGATTGTACATGTGTGGGTTTGCCAAAGCAAAGCACCGTGGCAATCTTAGTAAGGCGCGAAAGGATAAAAGTTATATCCGTTATACTTTAATTTGGTACGACTTAACTAGGTTATCTCAATAGGATTGGGAACCTAGAGGCATGGGTTGGATTATAATTCATTTGATGAATTGAACAAAGAGTTGTTCGTCCAACTATCCAAGAATTATATGTGATATAATTGACAAAGTGTTGTCTACCTAAATAACCGAGTCTTGGGCGATTAGCCAAAGCTAACTCAAGATTAAGTGAAATATGGATCTTGGCCCACTAAAGGTTTCGAGGGTTGATATTTTTCAAACAAAATAGTGGGAGTATCATTTAATATAAGACCATGTTAAATGATTTAAATCATAAACTTATTTTGCATATTTATATTGTAGATATCCATGGCAACTAACAACGTTACTAGCACTTTATCACTGCGATCGGTCCTTGAGAAGGACAAACTAAATGGGACGAATTTCCTAGACTGGCATAGGAACTTGAGGATAGTCCTCAAACAAGAAAAGAAACAATATGTCCTAGAGGAACCCTTACCCGCTGAGGAACCTCCCCTAACGGCTACAAGAACCGAAAAAGATGCTTACAAGAAGCATCAGAGTGACGCACTTGATGTTGGGTGCCTCATGCTTGCCACCATGAACTCTGAGCTTCAGAAGCAACATGAGGAAATGGAGGCGTTCGATATGATCGAACACTTAAAGCAGTTGTACCAACAGCAAGCTAGACAAGAGAGGTATGACATCTCTAAAGCGTTATTCCAGTGCAGGATGGTAGAAGGAAGCTTGGTTGGAACTCATGTACTCAAGATGATTGGGTACATTGAGAATCTGGACAAGCTGGGTTTTCCATTGGACCAAGAGTTGGCCACCGATGTGATCTTGCAATCGTTGCCTGAAAGCTTCAGTCAATTTGTAGTAAATTACAATATGACTGACATGGAAAAGACTCTACCACAGTTGCTTGGTATGTTGAGAACATATGAAGCAAATACTAAGAAGACTAAGGCCACAAATGTCCTTATTGTGAATAAGGGCAAAGGAAGGGCCAAAGCTAAAGGCAACAAGAAAGCAAAGAAGGTCTTTGCTAAATCTAAGCCAAAGTCTCATGCACTGAAACCAAAGGGAGGGATAGCAAAGGAAGGGAACTGTTTCCATTGCGGTGAGACCGGCCATTGGAAAAGGAACTGCAAAGTATATCTGGAGGATCTAAAGAAAGGAAGTGTGACTTCCGCTTCAGGTATTTTTGTTATAGAAGTCAATTTATCTACTTCTTCATCATGGGTATTAGATACTGGATGTGGATCTCACATTTGTGTAAATGTGCAGGATCTCAAAAGGAGTAGGACATTGGCGAAAGGTGAAGTTGATCTCCGAGTTGGAAATGGAGCAAGAGTTGCTGCATTAGCTATAGGAGATTATCATTTAGCTTTACCTTCTGGTTTATCACTGATTTTAAAAGACTGTTATTTTGTGCCTTCAATTACTAAAAACATTATTTCTATTTCTTGTTTAGACAAGTATGGTTTTTCATTTATAATAAAGGACAATTGTAGTTCTATTTATTTAAATGATATGTTTTATGCTAGTGCACAAATGGTGAATGGTCTTTATGTATTGAATCTTGATATGCCTATCTATAACATAAATACTAAAAGGATTAAAAATAATGATTGTAATCCGACTTATCTCTGGCACTGTCGCTTGGGCCACATAAACGAGAACCGCATATCTAAACTTCATAAGGATGGAGTATTAGATTCATTTGATTTTGAATCATATGAAACATGCGAATCTTGTTTAATGGGCAAGATGACTAAAGCCCCTTTCAAGGGACATGTTGAAAGGGCAAATGTTTTATTGGGACTAATACATAGTGATGTATGTGGACCAATAAGTACGCAAGCTAGAGGTGGTTTTCAATACTTCGTTACATTTACTGATGACCTCAGTAGATATGGGTATGTGTACCTAATGAAACATAGCATGAAACCTTTGAAAAGTTCAAAGATTTCAAGAATGAAGTACAAAACCAACTTGGCAAAAGTATCAAAATCCTTCGATCAGATCGAGGAGGAGAATACTTAAGCCAAGAGTTTCATGACTATCTAAAGGAGTGTGGGATAGTCCCACAACTCACTCCTCCGTATACTCCACAATGGAATGGTGTATCCGAGAGGAGAAATCGAACCTTGTTAGACATGGTTAGATCAATGATGAGTCATGCAGATCTTCCGATATCGTTTTGGGGACACGCTCTAGAAACAGCAATTTTCTTACTGAACCGTGTTCCATCTAAATCAGTGGAAAAGACACCATATGAGATATGGACTGGGAAGCGTCCTAGTATGTCTTTTATGAAGATTTGGGTTGTGAGGCTTTCGTTAGACGTCACGCCACTAACAAACTTGGACCCAAATCTGATAAGTGTTTATTTGTGGGGTATCCTAAGGAAACGAAAGGGTACTATTTCTATTATCCCACCGAGAACAAAGTAGTTGTTGCTCGGACTTGTGTATTTCTTGAAAGAGAATTTATTTCTAGAAAAACCAGTGGGAGAAAAATAGAACTTAGTGAAGTTCAACCACAAGAAAACACTGAACCTGAGATTGAGATGGAAACAGAGCAGGCACCACAAGCTGTTGTGGAAGAAGCACCTGCTCAAGAGACACAAGCCCAGCGTAGGTCTGTAAGAGAACACCGGGAGCCACAGAGATATGGATTTCTTGTGACTCAACAAGGTGACTTACTACTTATTGATGAGGATGAGCCGTCATCTTATCAACAAGCTATTATGGGCAATGATTCTGAGAAATGGCAAGAGGCCATGAAATCTGAGATGGAATCCATGTATGCAAACCAAGTATGGACTTTGGTTGATCCACCTGAAGGGGTACGACCCATAGGGTGCAAATGGATTTTCAAGAAGAAGACCGATATGGATGGTAACGTACAAACCTATAAAGGTCGGCTGGTTGCAAAAGGATTCAAACAAATTCATGGTATTGACTATGATGAAACCTTTTCACCAGTGGCCATGGTTAAATCCATAAGGATCTTACTTGCAATAGCTGCATTTCATGATTATGAAATCTGGCAGATGGATGTCAAAACAGCTTTCCTTAATGGAAATCTGCTCGAGGATGTGTACATGACACAGCCTGAGGGTTTTGTCGATCCAAAGGATGCTGGAAAGATATGCAAGCTACAACGATCCATTTCTGGATTGAAGCAAGCTTCTCGGAGTTGGAATCTTCGTTTTGATGATGCAATCAAAGAGTTTGGTTTTATCAAAAATGAAGATGAACCTTGTGTCTACAAGAAGGTCAGTGGGAGCGTAATCATTTTCCTAGTGTTGTATGTAGATGACATACTTCTTATTGGAAATGATATCCCTGCCTTGCAATCTGTAAAGATTTGGCTAGGGAACTGCTTTTCAATGAAAGACTTAGGAGAAGCCACCTATGTATTAGGAATCAAGATCTATAGAGATAGATCGAGAAGGCTTCTTGGTCTAAGTCAAAGTACATACATAGACAAGGTGCTTAAAAGGTTTAGCATGCAAGAATCCAAGAAAGGATTCGTGCCTATGACACATGGTATTTATCTCTCGAAGGAACAGTGTCCTTCAACACCAGATGAGAGACAACGCATGAGTAAGATTCCATACGCGTCAGCTATTGGATCTATCATGTATGCCATGATATGTACTCGTCCCGATGTATCGTATGCTTTGAGCATGACGAGCAAATATCAAGTTGATCCAGGTGAAGGTCACTGGATTGCTGTCAAGAACATCCTGAAGTACTTGAGAAGGACTAAGGATACATTCTTGATTTATGGAGGTGAGGAAGAGCTCAATGTAATGGGTTACACTGATGCTAGCTTCCAAACCAACAAAGATGATTTTCGATCGCAATAAGGATATGTGTTTTGCCTAAGATATTCAAAGTACCAACAGATGATAATGTATCAGACCCATTGACGTAGCCACTGTCACAGCAGTAGCATGATCGTCATACTAGATCTCTAGGCATTAAGAGTATGTCTGATTGGTCTTAGTGCAAGTGGGAGATTTGTTGGGATATGCCCTAAGACAAGTCATTAGATGATTGTTTGTGACATATTCTGTAATATGGTTTTATGAATGGCAATTCATTATTATATATTATTCTTTTAACTGTGCATTGTGAATTAATATATATGTTAATGTCCTTAGAATAATATTGTATTATTCTTAAAGATGTCCCTAGTCAAGTATTATCATGAATAAGGATAATGATAATACGTAGAGACTAGTATATGTTGATCGATGAATTGTTCATTGATATGAGATATCAAATCAACATATGGGTACATGTTAGAGAACGATGTACTGGACAGACCCACCATGAGAATGCAACATGGATAGTTACATGATCGTCATATGCAATTCTCATAGTGATAATAATGTATGTAATCCTTACGACTTGTGATCATCAGAGATCCCAACATAAGGAGTTATGTATCTTGATATAGTCAAACGTTACCCGTAACAGGGTAAACTATAAAGGCAACTATTGGATACACTACGAATTATGTAGAGGGATGTTGACTGATCGAGATAGGATTTGTCCCTCCTATATAACAGGAGATGTGTTTGGCCCTTGATCAAGTGAGAACTAAATGCATGGCCATGCTCGAATGAGTCGATATGAGATATCGAGCTTATTCGTTTATTCTAGTTCTACTTGGGGATCAAGAAATAAAGATTGAATATACGAGTATGACTATTCCATGACTCGTGTTCAATCTAAACACAAAGGACAAAGGGATTAAGTTACACGATTAATATTATCACAAGTTCTAAAGGTCATGTCGAGTCATTGACATTCTTGTAATTTGGGTAGCATTGATGTGTTGCTAGATACCGCTCAATGCTTGCGACATAAAATGAGATTTTATGTCACTGCCAACATTGCAAGATCCTATCGGGTCGCACAAAAGATTAAATCGAGAAGGGAAATTAAATCCATTGGATGAATTAATTAATTAAGAAAAGTCTTGATTAAGTGATTAAAAGGTTTTAATTAAATCATGGGTTTGGGCCCATAAGACTTTAAGAAAGTCTTGAACCTTAATTAAAAGCCTTTTAATATAAATACAAGGTTTTGATTAATTGTTAATTAATTCTTTCATATCATTCCTTGATATCAAAAAGAACAAAACCTAGCCACCCAAGGTGAAGCACACGGCCGCCAATAATCTTGAGCTCTCGGCTTCCTATAGCCGTGTAGTTCTTGGTGTGATTTGGGGCCATCTTTTGATTAAGAACCAAGTGTGTTTCGTGTATTGGTTTAAGAACTTGTCTAGCAACTTGTTCTTAAACCATCCCTTCACCCGATTTGATCGTGTGGATACCGTTGAGGCAAAACCATTCGAGTTTTGCTAAGTGACTCGGAGAAGGCGTAGGACGTGGTGCAGCTCCGTGGATTCTGCTTCAAACACGCTACAAGGGTAAGACACTTGTAATTCTCTAATCTGATATGAATCCCTATGTATAGATCCGGTGTTAGTAATCCCAAAATTTTATTCCGCTGCGCTGTATGCTCATGGGGTTACTTACAAAGATGCCACGGGGTAAGATGCCCATATGGTAAGAGGCCATACGATATTATTATGTGGGACAATAAAAGAGGGTTAATGTGTTTAACCAGGAAGATTCATGCGTGTCTTTATTTATGTACATTTTTTATGATGATTGGCGATGGTTTATACCGCCGGACACGGATGATAGCGGTGATGTATTCCGCTGTGTCGATGATGATGATTCATTTCTTTATGATGACACGGATGATAGCGATGGTTCATTCCGCTGTGTCAATGATGATGATTCATTCTTCTATGAGGATTGGCGATGATTCGTGCCGTCGGATATGTTGATAGCGATACCTCTTTCCGCTATTACGTGGACGATGATTCATGCTCAGGTGTATAGCGAGGTTTCATGCCACTTATTATATGACGAGGTATCATGCCGTCGATTCTATAGCGATGGATTGTGCCGCTATGTACTCAGCATAGGATTTTGCCGCCTTCGAGCGATGGGTGCTGATTACGCACTATTATCGAGTGACGGAGACAGGTATGCCGCTACCTTGTTAGCGATGAGGTATGGGATATTGCTATTCTATTTAGCATTATTATGCTGGCATGCGTTGATATACATGTTTTATTATGACTATTTTATTAGCATGGTGATGGATGGCATACGTTGATGTACATGGACCGTCACGAGTTGACTAGGTTGTTAGATGTCATTGTTGACATGTATCGTCACGGGATGACGATGACGATGGTGTAGGAGATGTCTTATTAGACATGCATCATCGTTACGATGAACAATGCGTTGAGTATACGTATTCAGTTGTATGCCTTGGGTGCCAGTGCCGAGCACAAGGTGGTGTCTACGTCATCGGTCGACGTGACCCTTATACCGAGCGGGTCGCTCGAGAAATGGATGAACGTGTTGTACATGTGATTGTACCGCAGCAATTGTTTGAGGTGATCATATTTCGAGTGGTGATGCCCTTGAGGTATGCTCGTTGGAATGGCTTTTTGGCCATGTTTTTGATGACAGGAGTAATCGTGGAGGAAATTACTCGCTTTCTGTCGATGTGACATGTGGTAGACATGGTCACACCACCCTTGAGGGTGTAGAATGGGTCCTAAGGGAGTAGGATCAGGTTATGTTAAGTACATAGGGACATTGGAGTGTCCAGGGTGTATCGGCATTAGAGGAATGTTGGGTAAAGACCCACTACTCTATTGATTTTCTTCCCATGGTATGGTATGCCATGTAGAAACGTCCGTCTTGTTGGTAGGTTTGAGGTAAACCTAAAGAGACAGAGACTAGTTTGTCTGCCGCGTGTGTGCAGCACCATGAGGGGCTTGCTAGAGCCGTTATACTGCTCGTTGGAACCAAGTTTGGCAAATCGTAAGGTGATACGATGTGGATTGTGGTGGACTCTAGTAGTCACCACGTCATTGAGGTTGAGGTTGTGCATGCCTCACTGAAACGTGTATACGTTTATGTTTAATCTTGGTGAGACTTGTCTGGGACAGCTCATGATGTTGGAGTACCAACAAGAGAGTCATCAGGTCGTTATTGACTCGATCTGAGGGAACCCATGTATTTGGGATACAATGGGTGTTATTGTATCCAGTTTTTCCGAACGGTGGTTCGAGACTTGTGGATCTCGAGTTCGATGGCACTTCCCTTGTGGGGAAGGAGTTAGTATTATACCTATTTGGGAATCTTTGAAAGATTCGGTAAGTTGGTGCATGTGGTGTTGATTTTGGGAATCACGCCGTGTTGTTGATCGTCGATTATCATTCTCCACTGGGTAGGGTATGACTCAGAATTGACGGTTGTGTTTGGGGCTTAGGGGTAGGTTGTAGATACCCGAGCCGAGTGCATTGAGTATGCATGTGATGTCAGTGCTTAGGCAGGTATACCGGTGAGTATACGGATGCCAGTCATTGATTTCCTTTTTGTCAAGCATAGAGTTATGCTATTTTTGGATGGTTAAATCTCTGATGAAAGATATGAAACACCTTGAGATTGAGAATCTCCATGGCACGATAATTATGAGGAATAATCGTGAAGTTAGTTGACTCCCTTTGAGGAGGGATTATCTTATGTGGGTTAAGGTATTTCCTTATTGGTGTTTTCCTCCGAGTTATGCTATGGCCTTCCCAAGTTTGGATTGTTAAATCCTAGGATTATCAAAGGATGGCAGGAATTCGGATTGGTTGGGTGTCGCTGTCGACACAAGCGTTGAGGATGCATTGAGTTTATTGCATGTCCTTTCAGAATTTGAAACTCTGTGGATTCTCGGTTGTTTATTTATGATCAGGATGTGATTCTTGGAACATCCGGAGGTGGACATCTTGTGAGATGTCTTTTGTGTGAATCTGTGGCCGTGAGTTGCCCAAATTGAGTTGCAATGATGCGACTGCTCCTTCGATGGAAAAGGTTTGAAAGTGGAAACCAGGTTTGGTATGTGTACACCGTGGTATACTAGTGTTTCCCTCGTAACGATGTATGTTAGACATCGTGAGTCATGATAGAGATGTCATTGAATGATATCTACGATAGAATCGGGAGCGATTCGAATCCTTGCAGTTTCAGTTGACTAACTGCTTTTGGATTTTTAGCGTTGAGCTGTGCTGACACTCTTTGACGTTATGATGGATTTGGAAGTCTATTCCACTCCATATTTTGACGCGAGGTCAACGTTCTCACGGTTGAGGTGTCATTCAGGATGCGTTCTTACTAGTTGTATTAGAACTAAGGATGACTGTCCGATCTACAGTCGTATGTATTGGTTGTTTTGCAGTCATGAGAGACTGACTTTTGGGATGACCCGCATCGAGGTACGTTTTTGCCTCTTGGGTGATATGTTGGTTTTGGTATGTCGCTCTGTTTCAGAGTTTGATGTGAGGTAAGTATCCTCGCGTTTATTAAGACGATTCTGATATGGTCAAGAATCGAGGTTATGGCTTCATGTTGTTGTGTAGCCTGGGTGTTACGTGATACACTGGTGCTAATTTCGAGGACGAAATTCTTTTAGTGGGGGAATATTGTGATGACCAGGGATTATAGATGTTAATCCCGGTGTAATACCCCCGAAATGTGATATGATTATGTTCTACGATGATAAATTATGATGTGTTTAAGGGTTGTGGTGTATTTAAATTGGGGGCCACGATTTATGTTATGATAATATGATGTGGGGAACATGTTGGGTGTTTTAAAGGATGTATTAATTAAATGAAGTTAGAAAATATCGAGTGAGGATTTTTTAATACATCGTACTATATACCGGGACACAATTAAACACCTCAAGGCACCCCAACCATACCACCCCCAATCGGCCACCTCACCCCTTCCCCACTTGTTTAACCCATACCCCCCACTTGATCATGCCCATGCTTCCAATCACTCCTTGTAGCCAAATCATTCCCTTCTCCTTCTCTTTCTCCCCCATTTTTGTTCCAGCTTAGCAGCTGTAAGGCAAGGAAAAAGCTTGGTAAGAAGGTGTTCAAATCCTTGCAAAAAGAGGAGCAAAAAGAGAGGGGTAAGTGGGTACCCTGTTTTTCTGGGTTTGTGTTTGAGCTTGGGTTTGGTGGGTTGTTTTTAACGCATGCTAAGTGTAGACTTGGGTGAAACCTTGGTAAGGATGCTTACATGGTAGTATTAAGTAACTACTAGCATGGTTGTACGAGCTTTTTACATGATTTATGTGATAGATTTCTTGTTATGAAACTATATGCTCGAAAATCTGGGAAAAGATAAGTATACTCTGTTTCTGTTTAAAGTAGGTTGAGGATGAAGATTATGATGATGTTATGATGCATGTTAGCTTAGGTTTTGTTAAACCTTCGATTTAAGAGCTTACATGGATATTTTATGAAGTTCTTCACATGTTTGTTTCAGCATGAAAGATGTGTTATGAAGTAGAAAAGATGGTGTGAAAAGAGGTGCTCAAAAATCTGGGGGAAAATCCCGATTTTTCAGAGCTCTCGATCGATCGAGATTTGGTCCCGATCGATCGAGCGAGACAGAAGGTCTAAAGCATGTTTTGAAATTTTGATGCCGATCGATCGAAGGATTTCTCGATCGATCGGTGAAGCTCCTCGATCGATCGGTAAAATGTTTCGATCGATCGAGCGAGACAGAATGCTAAGGCACTGTTTGTGCACAGTGTCTCGATCGATCGAGACCTTGGGCCGATCGATCGAGAGAGGCAGAAAGTTGAAAAATATAATGATGTTTTATTTTGTTAAGTTTATGATGTGAGATGGTTTTGAGGCATCTAATATGGTATTATGTGGTCTTGTAGAACCATCCCAGGTACCGGCACCATCAAGGAGATAAAGTCTGTTGACTCCTCCTCCTTTTGAAAAGGTACGTAAGAGGCGTACGGGCATCGGACGGTAACACCCATCTTTATACTACAACTATGCTTTTATTGCATGAGTATTCACGATGAAATGAATGAGGTTTATACGATGTTATATGATGATGTTTATACGATGCTTATATGATGATGTTTACACGATATTATTGTGGTAAGATGCCACGGGGTAAGATGCCCCACATGGTAAGAGGCCATGCGATGTTATTGTGGTAAGATGCCACGGGGTAAGATGCCCCACATGGTAAGAGGACATGCGATGTCTTGTGGTAAGATGCCACGGGGTAAGATGCCCCACATGGTAAGAGGCCATGCGATGATATTGTGGTAAGATGCCACGGGGTAAGATGCCCCATATGGCAAGAGGCCATACGATGATATTGTGGTAAGATGCCACGGGGGTAAGATGCCCCATATGCATGATTATAAATCAGGGACAAAATAAGAAGTTAATGAGAAATCCAGCATATTTACTTAACAAATATTTCATGCATTTGCTATGATGTTTTTATGATGCTAAGTAAGATTGTATATGCTCATGATGTGTTGTCCCTGTAGGTACACTTTTGGACGAAAGGACTAAGGGTCGGGTTGAGGTAGTGAGCTGCGAGGGACACAGGAATGTATAGGATTCAAGTTATCATTAGTATCTGCTCTAGGAGTAGTGTAAATCTAAATGACATTCTTTTGGAATGTAATGAATTATTTTTGAAGTTTTGTATTTTGGCCTGTAATCCTGTTAGCTCGTGTAACAACCGAAACCTTAAGATGTTACCTTAATGCATGATTAGTCCTTCTTTTGTCTATTAATCACTGTTAAGGTGGGAAGACCCCACACTCGGAGTGTTAATAACCCCTAAAGTTGTTTTACGTGGCGATTTGGAGTTTAATCGTGGTGTTGGGCCTTCTGGGCTCGTTTATTTGGGTAGTTGGGATCGTTGGATCCCGAGGTTGAGCTTGTATTCTCATTTGGGTGAAAAACCTATGAGTTGGGTTTTTAGTGTGACTCGGGATCTGGGGTGCTTGTGTGGGCACCGGTAGGGGGTTTTGGAGTTAGAGAGAGAATTTTTGAAAACAGATGATTTTTAATGAATCATGATGTATTTGTGGGGCTATTAGTATTTTGGGGTATTTTTGCTATAAATACCAGTTGAACCCGAGATTTTAATTTTAAAAAAAACATTTCAGCTCCTTCAGCCCTTCACTCTCTCTCCCCGCTGCCTTCCCGTCGCCCCCAGCCCCCGCGCACAAAAGCGGTGCGCCGGCCGCTGTCCGGCCGCCGTTCGGCGCGTCCGACCCGCCGTTGGCTTCGTCTCTCCGTGGCGCAGCTTCCGGCACCAGCAATTCAGAGTTCCGTCGCGAATCGCGCTTGGGTTTTCCAGAATTGCGCAGACGCCCAAAATTCTAGGGTTCTTCGATTTTGAACGATTTTCCTTCCGATCTTCGTATGGGTAACCTTCCTTACCCCTTTTTCATGCTTCTCATGTAATTCTCTGTATTTTGGTGATGTATGGTTCGAAAGTTTGCCCTAATTTCGTGAGGTTGGGTTCGAATTTTGGGTGTTTTGGGCAGGGGGTGATGATTCTTGTTAGTGATCGATTATTACATGTTTTAGATGTATTATGATGCTTAATTGGGTTCGAATTGAGATGTTAGGATTCGAAATTTGAGGTGGTTCTTGAGCAATTTTCGATAATGTCTCATTCGATTTCCCTCCTTGTATATGCCCTGCCCCGGGTCTTTTAAATGGTAAATTGTCGTGTGTTGACAATAATTTTTTGTATGAGGATTATGGTGTGCTTGAGCATGGGTTGCATGTTCGTAAATAATTGTGAATTATTTATCGTGTTAGCACATCGTTCCTCGGGGCATGGAACTCGAGCAAGGTTTGGCTCGGACTTCGGAGATTTAAGGTATGTGCAACGTACGAGCATTACTATATATTAGAGCATTGTGAAATGCATAATGTATTTTGATTGCATTGAATAATTGTGCATGAGGTTATATATATATGTGTTGAGAAGCTATGAAGCGACCAAATCTTGATATCGCCGCCACGAGCGTGCGTGACACTAGAGTAGTATAACTCTTACAAGATATATGGGGTACTGGATGTATATGTCCATTGTAGGGCATTGAGATGCCTGAGAATGATTGTGGAATCATGTATTCATTATAAGACATGTGAGATGTCTAAGTATAATGGAGATTTGGTAAAATAAATGCTAGGCATTTGAGCTATCTGTTATTGATAGCGAAGTTGAGAAATCAGTATTTGATATTGAGATATCCATATTTGCATGTATAATATATTTGGAATCATCATCTATTGATATTTGAGAATCAGGCATGCGATGAGTTAAATCAATGTGTTGATTTACTGATTTTTGAGATTTGATGAGTTTGATGATTGTGAGAACAGGGACAGTACACGGAATCCCGGATGAGGACGTTGCCATCCAGGGAGTATCATTTAAAATTCATTAGTATTTACTTTTGTTGTAAATTATGAATTTCATTATTGTGATTATGGGATTTTGTGTATTGGTATGCTCACCCCGTTGGGGGCTGTCTCTGTTGGGGCAGGTGAACAGGTACATCGATGGCTGTGGAGCTGAGCTCGAGCTGTTGATTGGATGTACTCCCAGGATCGTGGTACCAGGGCTTGATGGAGCACGGTACCTTATAGAGTACTTATATACACCTGAGGGTTATATACACATTCATGATGCTCGCATGTGAGCACGGTTATACTTGTATATGGGTTGTATATAAAGACATGAGCCTTTCTCTCTTTCATTCTATGTTGCATGCAATTAAGGGTAGAATTGCTAATGATATGAGAGTCATTGGTGTATTATGTGGGTGTTGAAACCCACTTTGTTGTCCTCTTGTGTGGTGCTTTCCCTGGCTGGGAATTTACTTAGTATTTCTGTATTCTATTGAGTATTGTGCTTCCCTGGCCGGGAATTATGTTATGTGTTGTGCTTTTATTTTGGGATAGCTCTATTTATGGGGAGACTCTGCCCAAATTTTTATAAAAGTCCACAATGCAAAAAGTGGTGTAATGGGGATGGAAATGGGCGAACTTTATGAGTCTATTCGTTGTTAGGATGATGATCTTATAACATTGAGTATTAAAGAAAATTTTGTAATTGCCATTCAATGGTAAAGTATCATCTGAGCTTCCCGTGTGATTTTTATTGAAAGCATGTGCCACACATAGTGGTTAATACACTAATCAAGGCATAAGGGCGAAAATCGCAGGTCGCGATCGATCGTGGCACATTGTTGAATTTGGAGAAGATGAACAGTAACCACAATCGATCACGAGAATCTATCGATCGATCGCGAGGAGGAAGTTGACTTTGGCTATCGATCGGTGTTGGGCGGCGATCGTTCGTGAGGCTTCGAATTTTGGGCAGTAGGATCTCGCGATCGTTCACCAAGCGATCGATCGCGGCCCCCGTTCTTTGTTTTTTCAAAACTTCTGTTAAATGTTAGGATTTTGGAATTGGGATTTGTTTGGTCGATTCTCACGATGATGTTTACATTCTAATGTGAATATTACACTTTGAAATGAAATGGTTTGAGTTGAACTTTAATAAGATGTACTACTCAATTGAATTAATTGATAACATTGAACACAGAAAATGTGATGTCTTGAGTAGTACGCATAGTTCAATAAAGGTGATTAATCAATGTGGGGTCTTCCCACCTTAACAGTGATTAATAGACATAAGAAGGACTAATCATGCATTAATAACATCTTAGGGTTCTAGTTGTTACATGAGCTAACAGAATTACAGGTCAAATAAAACTTCAAAGCTTATTAGTTACATTCCCATAATGAATGTTAACATGTTAGATTTATACTACTCCTACAGTAGATACTAAACAGAAGCTGAATCATATACGTTCCTGTGTTCCTCGTAGCTCACTGCCTCAACCCGACCCTTAGTCCAAAAGTGTACCTACAGGAACAACCCATCATGAGCATGTACATCATTACTTAACATCATAAGGCAATTGCATATAAATAAATGCATGAAAATAATTGGTAACGTATACTTCCTGGTTAATCGCATTAACCCTCTTTGGTTGTCCCTGTTTCATAGTCATGCATAAAAATCATTAATTCTTGACATGAATGATTAAAATCATCATCTTATAAATATCATCATCTTATAACATCATCATCATATAAGCATCATCATCTTGTAATTATCATTATCTTATAACATCATCATCATATAAGCATCATCATTTGTTGGGATCGGGGGTAGTGTTTAGAAGGGGGGGGTTGAATAAACACTAGATATAATTTCGATTTCTTTTCTGGTTAACTGTAAACTGTTAAGTGTTACAGTTGCTTCTCAATAACAGGCAAGTCAGTAGACACTTATTATAGTGCGGAAGACGTCTACAAAACTTGTGAGAAATAAAACTGAAGTAATAAAGCAATAAACGAATAATACGAGAGTTGTTTCTGGAAGTTCGAAGCACAACGCTTCTACGTCTCCCCTTCTTCCTTTGCAGGAAGGATTCACTAGAAGACTTGGTTTACACTTTACAGTATACAACCTCCTTAGGCACTAACACACTTGGCCTAAACTCCTAGCAATCACACTCTTCTTATCTTTTGGATACAAGTGATTTTACAACACTCTCTACAGAATAAAACTTTCTAGCTTTGAGAGTTTCTAAGCAGCAGACTTCAATTGAAAATAATCTGTCACAGATTCAGTTTTGCGGTTTGTCTGCTCTTTGCTGAACGTTTGAAATATCAGTCGTATAGCTTTCTTGCTTTGAAGTATTTCTCTTAGTTTGAAAGTTGCTCAGCACTTCTTCATTCTCTGCTTGGACGTATTTATAGGTTTGGTTGTCCAACGGTAGCCTTTTTGTATATGGAATGGATTAGCTTTCCAAATACCTGTTGTCTTCTTTCCTATTTTGTAAAAAAATGGCTCTTTTCACTCTGACGGTAATGGTGGCGGAGATATAGCAGGGTGCGCCGCTCTGTTGTACCTTTGTCAGAGAATGTTGTACTTACTTTGTCTTGTTGCTTAGACTTCTGCTGGTTTCTTTGTTCAACTGGTCGTTCATCCTCTTAAGACCAGTTGATGTCCTTGTTCAGTGAGAGACTTGCAGTTGATAGTTATCCAGTTTATGTCTTCACCCGGTTGATGTCTTCATCCGGTTGATGTCTTTACCAGTTGATAACTTTATCCAGTTGATGTCTTCATCCGGTTGATGTCTTTATCAGTTGATAACTTTATCCAGTTGATGTCTTCATCCGGTTGATGTCTTTATCCGGTTGATGACTTCATACCAGTTGATGACTTCATCCGGTTAGTGTCTTTATCAGTTGATAGCTTGTCCGGTTGGTATCTATCCAGTTGATGTCTTCATCCGGTTGATGACTATCCAGTTGATGTCTTCATCCGATTGATGACTATCCAGTTGATGTCTTCATCCGGTTGATGACTATCCAGTTGATGTCTTCATCCGGTTGATGACTATCCAGTTGATGGCTTGTCCGGTTGGTGTCTATCCAGTTGATGTCTTTACCCGGTGAGACTTTAATATCCGGTAGGTGTATTCACCCGGTAGGTCTTTAGCATCCGGTTGATCTTTAACATCCATTAGGTGTTTGTAATCACCAAAACTTAGAAATCGTTTTCCCAACAATTTCCCCCTTTTTGGTGATGACAAAACTAAGCAGTAATCGATTTCCTACTAGAGTAAATAAGATAAGAGTCCTGAAAATACTTGAAGACATCATGAAAAAGAAATTTTCATTAAATATAAGCAGATTACAAGTTGTAATCAAACTGGACAATTGAGAGAAATTCATCTTTATATAAGATGAATTCTTACACTTTGAATAGAATCTAAGACAAGTCTAGTTTTACATGACAAATTTCTCTTTAAATAAACAAAGTAGACCGGAAGGCTTCGATCCACCTAGTTGCGGAGAGGAAGAGCTCGATCCACCTTGTTTCAGAGAGAAGGTCGGGAAGAGGAAGAGTCATATGTATATTCATCAGGCAGCTCCTTTAGTTTTTATGGAATCGCCTAATAAAAATATTCTATCTCTGTCGAGAATACTCTATCTCTGTCTTCCCCCTTTTTGTCATCAGCACCCAGGCATCTGCTGTTAGTAGTTCCTGACTGATGAGGAGCACCAGAACAGGATCAAAACGCTGAAGCTTATCAGAGCTGGGTTAGATAAGTAATCAACCCATGAGGGGTTGATTTAGATAAGTAATAAACCCATGAAGCGGGAAAGGATCTAACAGAAAACCAGGGAATGAGAAATAACTTAAAAGTAAGCATGATGAGTGAATGTGTGTTATGTGATCAAACAAGAACCTCTATTTATAGGAAAAACAAGGTAGCAATAAATGTGAATGCATTTATGTTAAATAGTGAATACAGAGAGACAGTCAATTTAACACAGAAGTAAATAGGAGTAAGTAAGAGAGAGTCAGAAAATGATACTATTTGCGCCCGAACCAATGTTTGGAATAGTCGCGTTTTTTGGTAGGCGGTTGGCGCGGACTTCGAGATCTTTGTTGAGCAGTGGGTCTGGACTGAGGGAGTGCTCCAGTTGCAGGGGATGAATGAGCAGCTGAACTTGAAGCTCTCTGAGAAGAGGGAGCAGTTCGACTGGGTTCAGGCAGCCTGCGGATAATTTTAGGAGCAGCAGGCAGACTGTTGCAGATATCTTGAATTTGAGATGCAAACGCTGCTTGCATGGTGGCCAATTGATCAGTCAAAATCTTTTTGGCGTCGTCAATCTTTTCGCCAAGAGCCATTGAGGTGGCAGTATGAAGAGATTCATTGTTCTGATTGATCTGAAGACGCGCCTGGCCAATATGAGAAACTGCTTCTGCAACCGCATTCTCAGCAAAGGTTTGAAGTCTAGTGACAGTAGTAGTTAAACTACTTAGGTCAGCGTAGACTTGCTGGAATTTAGAGTCCGTTTGCTGCTGAAGAGTTCCTAAAATAAGAGTTGCAGCCCTCTCTTCCTGCTTAAGCTTATGAACATCGTTGGTCAGTGCTGTAATAGCGGTGGAGAGATGAGCTAGCTGGGCAGCGATGTTTGGTGGCTCGTCCAGAGGGTTTGTGAAGACAAAGAAACCCTCGGATAGTTCCTGATCCATGGACGGATCGCCGGCAAGCATTGGGATATCAGCAGCAGGGGCAAGCGCATTGGGATGAGCAATGACTACTGCAGTGGATGGTAAAGTAGTAGCGTCAATATGAGGGGCCGCAGTTGAGGCGGAGATAGCTACATCCACAGTTCCAGTTTCTTCCACGTGCGGAGCATCCAGTTCAGCATTGTCTTGATCAATCCCAGCAGCAGACGCTTGAGTATGATCATTGGAATGAGAGGATTCACTTGGTTCATTATTTGCAGAGGAGATGGTGACCAGCTGAACCACATTCGGAATAACTGAATCGACATTGGTGTGATCAACAATCATTTGGTGGGGCTGTTGATCATGTGGAGAGCTGGGAGCAGAGGATGCTGCCTCCAAAGTAGTTGGTGTGGCGTCTGGTCCAGTAGGAGAGGTCTCCAAAACAGTAGAAGTAAGCTCCACAGTAGGAGGGACAACCTCTAAATTTGCAATAGCCATTTGTAGATCTGGCTGATCTGGGCTTGCAACAATTTCAGAAGAGGAGCATGAATGAATCCCAGTGGATATGCGAAGATCATGAAGAGCAAGCTCAGCCATTTCCAGCTTGAGGCCTAGAGCGTTTAGAACTGCTCGATCATGATTCGCTGTTCTTGAATGTCCATCAAACACTTGAATGCGGGATGTAACAAGAGCTTGGAGTCCGCCCACATAGTTCATAATACTAAAGACATCACGCAGCTTCAAACTTTTCTCAGGTTCGGGGATTTGAAGATAGGTCAGGATTTTGTTTTCATCTTGCTTTGCCTGAGCCAGAATAGGATCGATATCATCAAAGCGAACCTGTACTCGAGCCTTTACCCAACGATCAAAAATCTCCAGTTGGGGTTCCAGTTGGGCTTTAACTGCATCCATGACCATTTGAATCTCGAATGCAACAGGAGTGGACACTGGAGCAATAAGAGATTTTCCTTTGTCAGCTGGAGTGGCCTTGGGATGACAGTAAGGACAAGTAGACTTGGGTGTCCTGAAGCTGATAGAGCCTGGGGCCTGCTGAGAGCTCACCTGAGCTGAAGGGGTGTCTATTAATGGAGCAGACACCATGGCTAATGCAGCAGTGGGTTCCCCAGTTGAAGGGATGACAGGGCTGGGTTCTCTGTCAGAAATAACACCTGTAGGTCCGGCAGAGGAGATAGTGTCGGAGGCGGCAGTGTCTCTCTGACGGGCATCTAGAGGAGCAGTTTTTCTGGTCCTTGGCTTCTTAGGAGGAGGAGGAGGAGGAGACTCAGCAGATTCAGAGACAGTCTGTTCCGAGTCACTAATGACTTGAGTCAACCGGCGCTTTGTTGCTCCACCTTCACTGCCACTTCGTTGGCGATGAAGCTGAAGGTACTTGTGAGTGATGAGTCTCCCTGGATGAAGGTGAGAGAGAGCCCCTGTCTTGATGTGTTTGCTCTCAAATAGACTGCTTAGTGGGAGAGCAAAACCGGATTGACCCTTGCCAGATACGACGAGGCTAGTCAGTATTTGAAATAGTACAGCTGACCAGTTGATCTCCAACCCTTTGCATATAGCGCTCATGACGTCAAACTTCTCAGGGGTAATTATATCAAATGATCCTGCCTTACAGAGGAGCCCCTTGGAGATTATGTCTGCCAGTTGTCGATAGTGGCTCTTCATTAATACCTTCCTGAAAGGAGGTCGTTGAATACGATGGTCAGAGTCTGACACTGTGAGCCGCATCTCTTCTCTTAGGTCTGCCGGAATAGTCGAAAAGTCAGTGAGTCCAGTGGAGGGTAGGCACAGATGAGTGACAAATTCTGGTTGAGTGATGGTGACTGACTGCCCAGAGATGGATGCCACAACGGTGTCATCCACAACAGTTGCTGTGGCAAAGAATTCTTGTAGTTCATCCTGGTAAAATGAGGGAGCCTGGCTTAGGATCACTAATAGCCCTGAGGTATCCAGCTTTTGAATTAAATCCTTTGTTTCCTCATCAGATGAAGTATATATGGAGTTAAAATCGACGTGAACAGCATTTGTGATAAAACTCGGTTGAACATTCTTCGTCATTTTGAATGATTGAGGTGAAGGAGCAGCAGCAATCTGTTAAAGGAAATTTTCTGAAAGAAACGATTGTTGCAGTAAGATGTTTGGAGAAGATGAAGAGAAGAGAAAACTAAAGGTGGTGAAAAAGGAAGTATATGTAACGTCGTACTGTAGATGAGCGGACACATGTATACGTGGCAATCATCTAACGATTAAAAAGATTTTAACCAAAAATAAAAGGACAGGATTTAGGCGGGAGTGAAATAATTTATTTTTACACAAAAGTAATTTTGAATTCCGACGTTCATTAGGTTAATTAGTATCGAGGGTTATTTTTGTCAAAGCATATTTGGTAACATCAACTGGTATGTGGGGTTCGACTGGTAGGAAAACATCTACTGGATGCAGAGTCCTACTGGTACGAATACCCCCACTGCAGTTGACCATTGTATTACCAGCTTAGCTTAAATAACCATGATAAAATTAAAACAGAAATTCCCCCTAAATAAATGCAACTAAACTAACAAATTCCCCCTGAATCCATTACCCAAACAAAATAATCAAGAAGTAATTTCAATTAAACCAAGAATATTTCGAAAGTAAGAAAACTTAGCGTCCGGTAGGGGTTTTGTGAAGATGTCTGCTGCCTGTTGTTCTGTGGAAATGTACTCCAGCCGTATTTCCTTCTTCATAACATGATCTCTGATGAAATGATGACGAATGTCAATATGTTTAGTACGAGTATGAAGAACTGGATTGTATGTAATGGCAATGGCAGACGTATTGTCACAGAAAATAGGAGCCTCTGTGGACTCAATTCCATAGTCTCTGAGTTGTTGCTGAATCCAGAGCAGTTGGGCACAGCAGCTTCCAGCAGCAAGGTACTCTGCCTCTGCAGTGGAGGTTGCGATGGATGTCTGTTTCTTGCATCCCCATGATATTAACCGATCACCAAGAAATTGACAATATCCACTGGTGCTTTTCCTGTCAATTTTACATCCAGCATAGTCAGCATCTGAGTATCCAATGAGATTAAAAGTTGAGTCTCTTGGATACCATAGACCAACATTCTCGGTTCCTTTTAAGTATTTTAGGATCCTCTTGACAGCAGTGAAGTGCGACTGCTTGGGATTTGCTTGAAACCGGGCGCACATACATACTGCAAACATAATATCGGGTCGGCTGGCTGTCAAGTATAGTAAAGATCCGATCATGCCTCGATACATTGTAACTTCGACTGGTATTCCTGAATTATCCAAGTCGAGTTTGGCGGATGAGCTCATTGGTGTAGCAGCAGCTGAGCTGGTACTCATTCCATATTTCTTCAGTAGCTCTTTAGTGTACTTGGACTGATTTATCAGAATTCCTTCACTAGATTGCTTGACTTGCAATCCTAAGAAAAATGATAACTCTCCCATCATGCTCATCTCGAATTGTTCCTGCATGATTTTAGAAAATCTTTCGCACAGTTTTGGGTTAGTACTCCCGAAGATAATATCATCAACATATATTTGAACTAGCAACGTATGATCTCCCTTTGTAAATTTAAAAAGGGTCTTGTCCACCGTGCCAATAACAAAGTTGTGCTCTGTCAAATATTTTGATAAAGTTTCATACCAGGCACGGGGAGCTTGCTTTAGACCATACAGAGCTTTATTCAGACGGAAAACATGAGATGGTTGCTGATGGTTTTCAAATCCAGGAGGTTGTTCAACATAAACTTCTTCCTGGAGTTTGCCGTTAAGAAATGCACTCTTAACATCCATCTGATAGACTTTAAAGTCTTTAAATGCAGCAAATGCAAGAAATATGCGAATTGCTTCTAGTCGTGCTACAGGGGCAAAGGTTTCATCGAAATCAATGCCTTCTTCCTGTCTGTAGCCCTGTGCAACTAATCTTGCTTTATTTCTAATTACTGTTCCGTTTTCGTCTAATTTATTTCTAAATACCCATTTGGTGCCAATTACAGTGTGATGCTGTGGTCGTGGTACTAGATACCATACTCTGTTTCGCTCAAACTGGTTTAGTTCTTCCTGCATTGCTTCTACCCAACTTGGGTCTAATATAGCTTCATCAATCTTCTTAGGTTCTATATGAGATATGAATGCAGCATGAAGAAATTCGTTAATCATTTGTCCTCTGGTGCGTAGAGGAGCAAGAGGGTTACCGATGACCTGCTCGGGTGGATGATCCTTCTTCCACCGGAGCGAAGGTCCTAGTGGGTTGAGTTCTTCAGTTGACTGGATGTGAGTAGGTAAGTCAGAGATTCTGATAGACCCATCTTTCTCATTGGTTCCTTCAACTGCAGTAGAGGTGGATGCCACTGTTTCATTGATGGCTGGCTGCAGTGCTTGTTGGCCAGCAGACTCCTCTGCTTGAGCTTCAGGGATTTCTGGTTCTAAGGAGCAGTCAGCCCTGCTTCTGTAATCAATCTCATCATCAACATTTTCGTCAATATAAGTGCTTTCCAGTCGATTACTCAAGTTGTTGATTTGTATATCGGATAGTGTACAGTCAGTAGGTTCATCAAATTTTACATGCACTGATTCTTCTACATTAAGAGTTCTATTATTAAATACTCTGAATGCCTTACTAACTGTAGAATAGCCAAGAAATATTCCAGCATCAGATTTGGCATCAAAGGCGGTGAGATGAGTCTTTCCATTGTTGTGAATAAAACATTTGCAACCAAACACATGGAAATAAGAAATATTTGGCTTACTGCCATTCCAGATCTCATAAGGGGTTTTATTGGCTCGCTTATTAATCATCGATCTGTTCTGCGTATAACATGCTGTGTTGACAGCTTCTGCCCAAAATTTCTGCGATATTTCTGATTCCGCGAGCATAGTTCGCGCAGCTTCTTTTAAAGTGCGGTTCCTACGCTCAGCAACTCCGTTTTGTTGAGGAGTTCTAGCTGCAGAGTATTCGTGTTTAATACCAAGGTCATCTAGATATGATTCGAGTGATTGATTGGTAAACTCAGTACCTTTATCACTGCGAATTCTATCTATCCCACAAGATTTCTCATTTTGGAGTCTTTTCAGTAATTTGATCAGCTTTGGAGTAGCCTGATCTTTACCACTTAGGAACAAGACCCACGTGAAACGAGTGTAATCGTCTATTAACACTAGGGTGTACTTCATTCCCCCTAGACTTGTTACTGGTATAGGACCAAACAGATCCATATGCAGCAACTCTAGGCACCGAGAAGAAGATTTACTCCCTTTGTTCTTAAAGGAGGATCTGATTTGCTTACCGAGTTGGCATGCTGCACAGATCTTGTCCTTTGAGAACTCAATTTGGGGCAGTCCAACAACTAGATCAAGTTTACGCAGACTAGCAATAGTTTTAAAATTTAAGTGACTCAACCGTTTGTGCCAAAGCCAATTTTTGGAAGTATTCTGGGCAGCTAAGCAAGTAAAGGAAGTAGGCTGATTAAGATTCCAATCAATTTTATATGTGTTATCATGCCTTCTTCCTATAAGTAATACATTGCCATCAGTAGATTTAATTGTGCATGAATGCTGATTGAATTCTACGGAATGACCATTGTCACATAATTGACTTATGCTAATCAAATTATAGCATAGATTTTCAACTAAGAGAATATCTTTAATGATGAGGTTACCGTAGATAATCTTACCCTTACCTACGGTTCTACCTTTCGCGTTATCTCCAAACGTTATTCTGGGTCCAGTGGAGTCCACTAGTTCAGACAATAAGCTTGCATTCCCTGTCATATGTCTAGAGCATCCGCTGTCTAGGAACCATTCTGAGCTCCGAACTGGATGCATTCTAGTTTCCTGCAATTAAAGCGATAGACTGATTGGTACCCAATCCTACTTGGGTCCTGGTAGGATTAGTCCTTTCGGAACCCACACTTGTATGACCCTGAATGACTTGGTCGGTGTGTGTTCTGAAATGTGTGTGTATTTATAAATGTAGGTGATGATTTTAGCTGTGGAGTGTGATAATATGTGTATGCATGTGCTTTTGGTTTGTAGTTCCTGTTATTCAGCATATACCTCTTCTGAACAGGTTTACAGTTGTAGTACCAGTTGGGTTTAACCTCTCTAGCTGCTCGACCAGTGGTTTTAAGTTCATTTCTGAACTTTTGCCTTGGTTTAGCCTCTTTGAGTGGTTCTACATAACCGATACCTCTGTGCTGTACCTGTTCCTTGATGAGTGTTGCTTTAACGGGTTCTTTAACCAGTTCATATGGGTCATATACTGTGCTAGATCTTACAAAGTTCATTGATTGAACCTTGCCTTTTGTTAGACACAGTTGAGGCTCATTACCAGATGATCTGCTGTCATTGCTATTAAAGCCTATGCCAGTTAAATCACCAGCAAGCCTTATAGACTCAAGCATTTCATCTTTTCTGGTAGTCGACGCATTCCAAGTGCTAACCAGTTTGCTGAGTTTCTGGTACCCACACTTGGCTTCATCTCTTTCTTTCACTAGGCGACTGGCTGCTTCCCTTAAGCAATTCAACTCCCTTGATTGTTCACAATCAAGTTTGTTTTCAAGCGTTTTAGTTGGAATTGAGTGCTCAGTCTTATAGCTTTCAAAAGATTCGTATAGCGTCTGATACTCATTTATCATGTCCTGCAATGCATTGGTGAGTTCATGATGTGTAAATTCAGATAGGTTGGTTTCATGTACCTCATTTTCATCATTCGCCATTAAGCAGTGGACTTCTTCGTCTTCACTCTCGCTGGATGAGCTAATTGACTCCTCTGATTCTGATTCAGAATCAGCCCATTTGCTCTTACTATCTTCTGCCACTAAAACCTTTTGATCTCTGTCCCGTTTGGATGTTCTTCTGGTTTCCTTGGATTTTCTGTAATCCTTGGATCCTCTTTTGTGATCATCCTTTTTGGGTTTAGGACAGTCTGCGATGAAGTGCCCTGGTTTGAGACAGTTGAAGCATACTCGCTCTTCTTCTTCTGAATTTCCTTTGGAGCTTTGCCTTCGAGGATATGATTGATAAGGTCTCTGGTTCTTCTTCATGAATTTTCCAAATTTCTTTACGAACATTGCCATCGCATCGTTACACATCTTTTCTGGAGTCATTTCAGTAGGAGTAGGCAGAGACTCAGATGCAGTGAGAGCTTTTGTTGGTTGACTTGTACTTGGTTCATCTTCAACCCGAATGCCTAATTCGAATTCATAGGCTTTTAAATCAGCAAACAGATCATGTAGATCTATCTTGTTGATATCCTTCGATTCTCTCATAGCAATGGTCTTGACATCCCATTCTCTTGGTAGACCTCTCATCACTTTGAGAGTGACTTCTCTGTTGGGTAACTCCTTACCCAGACTGCTTAGTTCATTTATTATTCCAGTCACTCTTTCATCATACTCGTTGAGAGTTTCTCCATTTATCATTTTGATATGCTCAAACTTTTGTAAAGCCACAGTAAGCTTGTTCTCCTTGGTTTGATCATTTCCTTCACAGAGTTGAGCAATCTTTTCCCAGATCTCTTTGGCTGTTGGGCACATTTTGATTTTGTTGAACATATTTTTGTCCAAAGTTTTGAACAAAATGTCTTTAGCCACGTTGTCTAGGTTTGCCTTTTTTTTGTCTTCATTTGACCATTGAGATCTTTCATTTTCTACCATTTGTGGATCACCACTTGTGATAGAGGCAGCTGTATTGATTTTCATGATCTTCAACGGTCCTTCGGTGATCACATACCACATATCATCATCTTGAGCACTTAGATGTGCTTGCATACGGATCCTCCAGTCATCATATTCGTCTTTCTTGAACATTGGAATCTTGCTGAATGAGGCCATCAGTTTTTGGTAAATAGTAATTTCTCAAGATTGAGAAGACCTAAGCTCTGATACCACTTGTTGGGATCGGGGTAGTGTTTAGAAGGGGGGGGGGGGGGTTGAATAAACACTAGATATAATTTCGATTTCTTTTCTGGTTAACTGTAAACTGTTAAGTGTTACAGTTGCTTCTCAATAACAGGCAAGTCAGTAGACACTTATTATAGTGCGGAAGACGTCTACAAAACTTGTGAGAAATAAAACTGAAGTAATAAAGCAATAAACGAATAATACGAGAGTTGTTTCTGGAAGTTCGAAGCACAACGCTTCTACGTCTCCCCTTCTTCCTTTGCAGGAAGGATTCACTAGAAGACTTGGTTTACACTTTACAGTATACAACCTCCTTAGGCACTAACACACTTGGCCTAAACTCCTAGCAATCACACTCTTCTTATCTTTTGGATACAAGTGATTTTACAACACTCTCTACAGAATAAAACTTTCTAGCTTTGAGAGTTTCTAAGCAGCAGACTTCAATTGAAAATAATCTGTCACAGATTCAGTTTTGCGGTTTGTCTGCTCTTTGCTGAACGTTTGAAATATCAGTCGTATAGCTTTCTTGCTTTGAAGTATTTCTCTTAGTTTGAAAGTTGCTCAGCACTTCTTCATTCTCTGCTTGGACGTATTTATAGGTTTGGTTGTCCAACGGTAGCCTTTTTGTATATGGAATGGATTAGCTTTCCAAATACCTGTTGTCTTCTTTCCTATTTTGTAAAACAACGGCTCTTTTCACTCTGACGGTAATGGTGGCGGAGATATAGCAGGGTGCGCCGCTCTGTTGTACCTTTGTCAGAGAATGTTGTACTTACTTTGTCTTGTTGCTTAGACTTCTGCTGGTTTCTTTGTTCAACTGGTCGTTCATCCTCTTAAGACCAGTTGATGTCCTTGTTCAGTGAGAGACTTGCAGTTGATAGTTATCCAGTTTATGTCTTCACCCGGTTGATGTCTTCATCCGGTTGATGTCTTTACCAGTTGATAACTTTATCCAGTTGATGTCTTCATCCGGTTGATGTCTTTATCAGTTGATAACTTTATCCAGTTGATGTCTTCATCCGGTTGATGTCTTTATCCGGTTGATGACTTCATACCAGTTGATGACTTCATCCGGTTAGTGTCTTTATCAGTTGATAGCTTGTCCGGTTGGTATCTATCCAGTTGATGTCTTCATCCGGTTGATGACTATCCAGTTGATGTCTTCATCCGATTGATGACTATCCAGTTGATGTCTTCATCCGGTTGATGACTATCCAGTTGATGTCTTCATCCGGTTGATGACTATCCAGTTGATGGCTTGTCCGGTTGGTGTCTATCCAGTTGATGTCTTTACCCGGTGAGACTTTAATATCCGGTAGGTGTATTCACCCGGTAGGTCTTTAGCATCCGGTTGATCTTTAACATCCAGTAGGTGTTTGTAATCACCAAAACTTAGAAATCGTTTTCCCAACATCATTTTATAGCATCATCATCTTGTAGCATCATTGTTAGGATCGGTCCGGAGTGTTTAGAGGGGGGATGAATGAACACTCCTTCTAAAAATTAATCCTTTGTGATTTCTTTCGGATTAGTGAAAGAAATATGTTTCTTAATCAAGTCTTGTACAGAACAGACCACTGAAAGTATAAGTGCGGAACGGTCTGTTCTTGTATATGTAAGAACGGCTCGATGGCTAGTATGAAAGAACAAGTGCAGAAATAAGATACACAGGATATGTTTCTGGAAGTTCGAAGGTGGTGTAATCCTTCTACGTCTCCCCTTCTTCCAATTAAGGATGGTTTATACTAGAAGACTTTGATTTATACAATCCTGTTGTACAAACCCGATTCAGACTGGATTTACCTCACTACCAATCTGAAACTCCTAGTCACTCGATCTGCTCAGACACACTTTGTCTGACAGTTACAATAAGTTTCTCACTTCTATTTTTCAACACAGAAAACACAAGATGCGCACAGTGATCCTAAATGATCAAATGTTACAAAGTAAACGTGCTTAAGAAAGATTTCAGCTCGAGAGCTTCTGAGCTTGTAAGCTTGGGTTGTTTTTGATTTCTTGTGTGTTTTTCAATTGATCAGCAAGCGTCATTATATTCCTTTTGTTGCATCCTTTTATATTTGTATGTACCAACGACATTATTTCCCTTAAAGTGCAACTTTGACTCTGCTTAAACTCTGAGTAGGCTTCAGTCTTCTTCTTCAGGATACTTGCCGTTCTGGTTCATACTTTTGGCGACTGTCAGGTAAGCTCTTCTTTGTCTTCTTACCTTTTATGGCAATCTTCAGTCTTTGGTCCTTTGTAGCATTAATTACAACATTAAATGCTACAATAAATAGCCGTTAATGATTCGGACTGAGGAGCCATTCTTTATGTATCCTTGACTGCTCTGATCTGATAAAGATTGAGATCGATCTGAAGCATCGATCTAGTCAGTCTGAAATCCATCGATCCGGTCTGATATATAATATGTCTTATCAGCTTGTTCTGTTTTGAGCTATTGATCTGGTCAGTCTGATTACCCTCGATCCGGTCTGATATGCTTTGTCATCTTATCAGCTTGATCTGTTTTGGGCGATCGTTCTGGTCAGTCTCATTTCACTCGATCCGGTCTGATATGTTTTGTCATCTTTAAAATCTCATCGATAAGATCCGGAACTAACAAATTCCCCCTTTTTGATGATGACAAAACCTAGCTTCTAAGTCTTTTTAACCAGTCTGATAAGAACTCTGAAGCGAAAACTTTCGGATCGATTACCAGTCCATATTTCATATGGGGGTAAGGTTCAGCTTCTTGTTGATCATGGACCGATTTTGAGTGTAGCAAGCAGTGTTTACAGCTTCTGCCCAGAACTTTTGCGAAATTCCAGAATCAGCAAGCATTGTTCTTGCTGCTTCCTTGAGCGTTCTGTTTCTTCGTTCTGCAACTCCATTCTGTTGAGGAGTTCGAGCGGCTGGAAACTCATGCTTGATTCCATGATCTTCTAGAAAGGATTCAAGATTCTGATTTGAAAACTCAGTGCCTTTGTCACTACGAATCCTGTCTATGCTGGATGATTTCTCGTTCTGAGTGCGTTTCAGCAGCTTGATCAACTTCGGACCGGTCTGATCTTTACTGCTCAAAAATATAGTCCATGTAAAGCGTGAGTAATCATCAATAACAACAAGAGTATACCGCATTCCCCCTAAACTTGTTATTGGTATAGGACCAAACAAGTCCATATGCAATAATTCTAAACAGCGGGAGGAGGATTTGGCATTCTTGTTTTTGAAGGATGATCTGATCTGTTTGCCCATTTGGCAAGCTTCGCAGATCTTATCCTTAGCAAAATCGATCTTGGGCAGACCGATAACTAAATTATGTTTACACAGGCTGGAAATGGTCTTAAAGTTTATATGATTCAAACGCTTATGCCACAGCCAATGTTTATTATCATTGTTAGCGATGAAGCAAGTAGGATTATCAGGTTGAGCATGATTCCAGTTAATCTTATATGTATTTCCATTCCTGATTCCTACGAGCAAGGTATACCGTCTGATGATTTAACAGTGCAAGTGTGTTTGTGAAATTCTACAGCATAACCATTATCACAGAGTTGACTTATACTGATCAGATTATAGCACAGATTTTCAACTAACAGCACATCATTGATAATAATGTTACCATGGACAATCTTACCCTTGCCCACGGTCTTACCCTTTGAGTTATCTCCGAAGATGATCTTGGGTCCAGTACATTCTGTGACTTCAGACAGCAGCTTGATGTTTCCAGTCATGTGACGGGAACATCCACTGTCCAAATACCAGTCTAATGCGAGCTTCTTCGGTACCTGTCATCAAATATAATTATTGTTGGTACCCAATCCTATTTGGGTCCAGAACGGATTAGCCCTTTGGGAACCCACACCTGTATCAGCTTCAATGGCTTGTGTGTGTAAGGTGTGATGTGTACTGGTCTGTTTTGATGTTGTGTGTGATAATGTGTGCGCTGTGAAAACCTTTGATTCTCATTAGGTAGTCTATATCTTCGTTGAATCGGTTTTGAATTATAGTAATTGTATTGTCTTCCTTGCCTTCGATCTTGCACCTTTGGATTTGGTCTGATAGACGCAAATCTTGCTGGTTTTTCTTTGGCTTGGTCAACATAACCAATTCCTTTTCTCAGATTTTGATTCACGTAAGAGACTCCTGTTTGAATCTTAGGTGCTTCAGTCTCATATACTGTGCTGGATTTAACAAATGTCATTTGTTTGACTTGGTTCTTTACCAGCAACAGCTCAGACTCATCTTTGGTGTCAAAGCCTATGCCGGTGAAGTCACCGACGTTTCTTTGAACCTCTTGTAATTCTTCCAAAGATGTTCTGGATTTTGTCCATGTTTTGAATATATGAGAAATCTTAGCATTTTGTGTGCTAATTCTCTTGTTTTCTTCATGGAGCTGATCATAGGAGATTTTCAGCTTATTCAGCTCGATCTTTAGACTATTGCACTCACCCTGCTCAGAGCAGCTTGGTTTATTGTGCTCATCTATTTGGTTACTGGCTTTAGCTTTATTTTTCTCAAATGATTCAGCTAAGATCCTATAATCATTAGCCATGTCTTGCAATGCGGACATGAGCTCTTCTCGTGTAAATTCATTTGAGTCAAGATCATATACCTCGTCTGTCTGACTCATCTCTTCGTCTGCCATGAGACATTGAATATCTTCTTCGCTTTCGCTGGAAGAATATTCAGAGCTTTCCGAGTCTGAGTCTGTCTGAGCCCATTTGCTGTTTTCTTCTTCAGCTACTAGGACTTTTTGGGATTTTCCATGATTCTTGCGGTCTTTGTAGTGCTTCTTCTTCCTATCATCACGATGCTTCTCTTTCCGTTCTTCTTTCTTCGGTCTGGTGCAATCTGCAATAAAATGTCCGGTCTTACCACAATTGTAGCAAGCCTGATCGTTAACAGCATCATCTTTTCTTGATTTATAATGATGAGAGGGTTTGAAGTTCCTCTTATTCTTAGACATAAATTTACCGAATTTCTTGATGAATAATGACATAGCGTCATTACTTATCTGTTCAGCGGATCGGTCTGATGTTGAAGCGATCTGGTCTGGAATGGCTGCCAGGGCCTTGTTTGGTTGAGAGATGAATGGCTCTGCTTCACCTCTGCTTATCAGTTCAAACTCATAGGCCTTAAGATCTGCAAACAGATCATGAAGTTCAACCTTGTTAAGATCTTTTGATTCCCTCATGGCAATGGTCTTAACATCCCATTCCTTTGGCAGAGCTCTCATAACTTTCAGAGCGATCTCTCTGTTAGAATATTCCTTCCCCAGACCATTCAGTTCATTTATGATGCCAGTGACTCTTTCATCAAACTCATTTAGAGTTTCTCCACTCTTCATTTTTATGCCCTCAAATCTTTGAAGAGCAACAGTCAGCTTGTTTTCTTTGGTCTGGTCGTTGCCTTCACATAGCTGTGCTATCTTCTCCCAAATTTCTTTGGCAGTAGAGCACATTTTGATTTTGCTGAACATGTTCTTGTCCAATGTCTTGAACAAGATGTCTTTGGCCACATTATCGAGATTTGTCCAGAGGGATTTGTCCTTTTCTACCATTTGTGGTTCACCACCAGTAATGGCGACTGCTGTATTTATTTTTAGAATCTTCATTGGTCCATCAGTGATGACGAACCACATATCGTCATCCTGAGCTTCCAGATGAGCTTGCATTCTGATTCTCCAGTCATCATAGTCTTCTTTTGAGAACATAGGAATTTTGTTAAATGATGCCATCAGCTCGAGTGATTTTGCTGATTAAGATGACCTGCTCTGATACCACTTGTTAGGATCGGTCCGGAGTGTTTAGAGGGGGGGGGGGGGGGGGGGGTTGAATGAACACTCCTTCTAAAAATTAATCCTTTGTGATTTCTTTCGGATTAGTGAAAGAAATCTGTTTCTTAATCAATTCTTGTACAGAACAGACCACTGAAAGTATAAGTGCGGAACGGTCTGTTCTTGTATATGTAAGAACGGCTCGATGGCTAGTATGAAAGAACAAGTGCAGAAATAAGATACACAGGATATGTTTCTGGAAGTTCGAAGGTGGTGTAATCCTTCTACGTCTCCCCTTCTTCCAATTAAGGAAGGTTTATACTAGAAGACTTTGATTTATACAATCCTATTGTACAAACCCGATTCAGACTGGATTTACCTCACTACCAATCTGAAACTCCTAGTCACTCGATCTGCTCAGACACACTTTGTCTGACAGTTACAATAAGTTTCTCACTTCTATTTTTCAACACAGAAAACACAAGATGCGCACAGTGATCCTAAATGATCAAATGTTACAAAGTAAACGTGCTTAAGAAAGATTTCAGCTCGAGAGCTTCTGAGCTTGTAAGCTTGGGTTGTTTTTGCTTTCTTGTGTATTTGTCAATTGATCAGCAAGCGTCATTATTTTCCTTTTGTTGCATCCTTTTATAGTTGTATGTACCAACGACATTATTTCCCTTAAAGTGCAACTTTGACTCTGCTTAAACTCTGAGTAGGCTTCAGTCTTCTTCTTCAGGATACTTGCCGTTCTGGTTCATAATTTCGGCGACTGTCAGGTAAGCTCTTCTTTGTCTTCTTACCTTTTATGGCAATCTTCAGTCTTTGGTCCTTTGTAGCATTAATTACAACATTAAATGCTACAATAAATAGCCGTTAATGATTCGGACTGAGGAGCCATTCTTTATGTATCCTTGACTGCTCTGAACTGATAAAGATTGAGATCGATCTGAAGCATCGATCTAGTCAGTCTGAAATCCATCGATCCGGTCTGATATATAATATGCCTTATCAGCTTGTTCTGTTTTGAGCTATTGATCTGGTCAGTCTGATTACCCTCGATCCGGTCTGATATGCTTTGTCATCTTATCAGCTTGATCTGTTTTGGGCGATCGTTCTGGTCAGTCTGATTTCACTCGATCCGGTCTGATATGTTTTGTCATCTTTAAAATCTCACCGATAAGATCCGGAACTAACAATCATCATCTTATAGCATCATCATCTTGTAGCATCATCATCTTATAGCATCATCATCTTATAACATCATAACAAAATATAACAGTAAATGTACGACATCTTAGTTAAGTGAACATGCTGGTTATTCGTTACCTTCTTCTTGTTGTTCCTGATTCATAATCATGCATATGGGCATCTTACCCTGTGGCATCTTACCACATTATAAACATCGCATGGCCTCTTACCATGTGGGGCATCTTACCACAAATAAACATCGCATGGCCTCTTACCATGTGGGGCATCTTACCCCGTGGCATCTTACCACAAATAAACATCGCATGGCCTCTTACCATGTGGGGCATCTTACCCCGTGGCATCTTACCACAAATAAACATCGCATCACATCATCATATAAACATCGTATATATTCATGCGATAAATGCATAGTCATAGTGTAGGGATGTGTTTTACTGTCCGATGCCCGTACATCTCTTACGTACCTTTTCAAAAGGAGGAGGAGTCAACAGACTTATCTCCTTGATTGTGCTGGTACCTGGGGTGGCTCTATACAACCACATAATATAACATTAGGCACCGATATGAGAATCGAAATCAAATTTCAAAGAAAAAGAACATAAAATTTTATAGCATATGAACAGTAACTACCGATCGATCGGTATCTCTTACCGATCGATCGCTAACTGTTCACATTTTCTCTTTTTAGCTACGGCATTTGCCGATCGATCGGTGTTCATCACCGATCGATCGGTCGTTCTCATACATGCGAGATTTTCCAGAAATCTCGAACACCTCAATTCACACCCTTCAAACTACTTCATAACACACATATAATGCCTAAACAAGCATATCAATAGCTTCATCATACTTCCATGCATGTATTAAAATTAAAGGTTCACACATAACTTAAACCGACATGCATTAAAATAACTCATCTTTATCAGTGCTCATCCACATTTTCGGAAAAACGGGGCATCACAATTCCTACCCAGATTTTCGAGCACTACATTTCATAGCAATGATTCTCACATATAAACCATGCAACGTGTTCCAACATATATGCTAGAGGCTTCATAAAACTTCTATGTAAGCACGTAAATTCAAGGTTTCATAAAACCTAAGCTAGCATGCAACATAACCTCATCAAAATCTTCAACCACATCCACAATTTCAGGAAAACAGGGCATGTTAGTTCTGCCCAGAATTTCGAGCACTTACTTTCATAACAAGCAAACCAACACATAACATAAGTAACATGCTCGAACAAACATGCTAGGAACTTCATAATACTTCCATGTAAACATACATACCAAGGTTTCGTTCATACCTATACTAGCATGCATAAAATCATCATCCCAAAACCCAAACTCAACAAAACCCAGAAAAACAGGGTACCCACTTACCCCTCTCTTTTTGCTCCTCTTTTTTTTTGTAAGCTTTAGAACATAAAATCACAAGCCTCTCCTTCTCCTACCTGCAGCTCACCATCGATTTTTTGGAAAGAAAGAAGGAGAGAAGGAGGTGGAGTGGTGGGAGAGGAGGATGAGGTATGGGTTGGGAAAAGGGGTTGGCAAGTGGAGTGGCTGATCGATTGGGGGGGTGGTGAGGTTGGGGTGCCATGTGGTGTTTAATTGTGTCCCGGTATTTCATACGATGTATAATAATATCTCCCCTTGATATTTTATAATTTTACTACATCAATACAACAATTAAAAGCACCTAACATGCTCCCTAAACCATATCATCATATCATAATTATAACCCCCAAATAAAGTACCACAACCCTCTTAAACAAATCGCAAATCATCATCGTAGCACATAATCATATAACATTTCGGGGGTATTACATTACTCCTCTACTTATAAGATTTCGTCCTCGAAATCCACATACATCATCATAACGGAACTAAACATTAAAAACATACCAGAGAATAGTTCCGGATAGTGCTGCACCATATGCCGTTCCGTCTCCCATGTAGCCTCCTCGACACCCCGACGATCCCACTGAACATTGACCATCGGTATAACTTTGCTTCGTAGTCTGTGATCCTCTCGATCCAGAGTCTTAATTGGTCATTCCACGCAGGACACATCTGAGTCTATCTGAACTTCAGTAGGCTGTAAGACATGAGACGGGCCTGGCTCATACTTCCGTAACATAGAGACATTAAAAACATCGTGTATGCCAGATAAAGATGGCGGTAGAGCCAAACGGTAGGCCAAAGTACCGATACGCTGCAATACTTTATATGGACCAACATACCTCGGGGATAACTTCCCCCGCATACCAAGACGAACTACACCCCTGAAGGGTGAGATTTTCAAGAAGACCCTGTCTCCTACTTGGAATTCTAGCGGTCGTCGCCGCTTATTGGCATAGGCCGCTTGCCTATCCTGGGCCGCTTTCATCTTTTGGCGTATCAACTTTATCTTGTCTTACATATCCTTAATCATATCCGGTCCTCCGACCGCTTTACTAGTCAAGTCCTCCCAATACAGCGGTGACCTACATCGTCGTCCGTAAAGAGCTTCAAAAGGAGTTATTTGAATGCTCGTCTGATAGCTGCTAATATAGGAGAACTCCATCATTGGCACTGAATCTTGCCACGGAGTATCTAACTCCTAAACACATGCCCTCGACATGTCCTCGAGCGTCTGAAGGGTACGCTCTGTCTGGCCGTCTGACTGAGGGTGATAAGCTATACTCAGTCTCACCTCGGTGCCCAAAGCTGTCTGGAGACCCTCCCAGAAATGAGAAGTAAACCTTGGGTCTCTGTCAGACACAATCGAGACTGGAACTTCATGCAACCTCACCACATCCCACACATATGATTGGGCCATCTTTAGATACGCAAAAGTCATACAGTAGGGGATGAAGTGAGCTACCTTCGTTAGCCTATCCACGATCACCCAGATCGCATAAAATCCAGAGGCCGTCCTTGGTAAGTGGGTTACAAAGTCCATAATGATATGCCTCCACTTCCACTTGGGTACCTTCAAGCTCTTCAGCTCGCCACCAGGCCTCTGCCTTTCTGCTTTTACCTATTGGCAGATCAAACATCTTATAACGAAAGCGATCACATCGTGCTTCATGCGTCTCCACCAGAACTGACCACTTAGGTCCTTATACATTTTCCTTCCTCCTGGTGGATACTGAACCGACTACTAATAGCCCGTTCCGATATTCCTTTAAGCAACTCCGGCGTATCTGGGACTACCCATCGGTTGCCCAGCCTCAAGGAATCATCTTCTGCCATTCTGAACTTTGATGGCTGTCCTCGAAGTACTAAAAAAAACGACCACCTCTGAACCTCATCATCTGACCTCTGGGCTTTCCTAATAGCCTCAAATAAGTCTGGCTCAGCCAACAAGGTCGACACTCGCACCGGCGACGTGTCCACATCAAAATCATAGCCCAAATGGCAACAAGAGGTCATCATAGCTGATAAATTCATGACATCCATCTTCTTTGTCGCATATTCATCTCAGCCTGTGTGAACAAAACTCCAGGCTCTTATGGTCCGGGTAGATGGTAAACGACGTACCATGCAAGTAATGCCTCCAAATCTTCAAGGCAAATATAACGGCTTCCACCTCCAAATCATGGACTGGGTACCTATCCTCATGTGGTTGTAACCGCCTCGATGCATAAGCCACCACATGCTTATCTTGCATCAACACACATTCCAAACCCTGCAGTGATGCATTCGTGTACAAGGCATCCCTATTATTATTAGAAGGAATCACCAACATAGGTGTCGTAGTCAAACGACGCTTCAATTCTTGGAAGCTTTCCTCACAAGCTTCGTACCAATAGAACTACACTCCTTTCTGAGTCAGTTGTGCCAGGGGTCTGGCAATCCCTAAGGATCTGGAGTACTGTTCTCAAGTGCTTCACGTGTCCCTCTTCAGTTCGAGAGTAAATAAGCATATCGTCCATGAAAACTATGACGAACTGATCCAAACATGGTTGGAGCACCCTGTTCATCAGGCTCATAAAACAGCTGGGGCATTCGTCACCCTAAAAGGCATGACTAAGAATCCGTAGTGCCCATATCTAGTCCTAGAAGCTGTCTTCTGTACATCATCCTCTCGAACTCAAATCTGATGATACTCCGACCTCAGATCGATCTTACTGTAGAGCCTCGTACTCTGCAGCTGATCAAACCAATCATCAATCCCCGGAAGCGGATACTTATTCTTCATCATGGCTTTGTTCTGTTGTCTGAAATCGATGCACAGCCGCATCGAACCATCTTTGTTCTTAACAAATAAAACTGGTGCACCCCAGGGCGATATGCTAAGGCGTATATAGCCCTTGTCAAGGAGCTCCTGCAACTGAACATTTAACTCCTTTTGCCCCGTTGGTGCCATCCTATACGGGGCACGAGAAATGGTAGACGTCCTTGGTAGTAACTTAATCCCAAACTCGACCTCTCTCATCGGTGGGAATCCGGGAATCTCTTCCGGGAATACATCAGGAAACACCGCCACTACGGGCACATCTTCAACCCTTAACTCTTCCCTCTTTTGAGTAATAACAACAGCATAGCTGAGATATCCTTTGTGGTCTCATTCCAATAACTGTGCCATCTTGACAGCAGATATCAACGGAATCTTTGAACGGAAACCATCCCCATAGAATATCCATTGGACTCCCATAACAGACTTGACTCGGATAGTCCTTGCCTGCAGTACACAACTGCCTGATACTTGTTCAGCATGTCGATGCCCACAATGCATTGGAAGTCTGACATTCCCAGAACAATCAAGTCTGTCCTCAGCTCGTTACCCTCAAAATAAATGAGGCCGTCATAAACCATCTGATCAGTTATCAAACTTATTCCAGCGGGTGTCGAGACTACAAGAGGCATGGGCGACGGAGAAGTGCATATGAAATCGCATCTTCTACTTCAGCATTTGCTGCTAGGCTGCAATACAAGGGTTAACAACAATACCCAAAAGTAGTTCATATAATACATCGTTAGGTAAACAAAACATGTTAGTACGACATCATATACTTCATATGCAACATATGCATAAAACATGTTTAAAAGTAAGCACCTAGCCAACTTATTGCTAAGGCTACCCTTCGCTCATTCCCGGTTTATCTAACCACTTCTCTGATACCACTAATGTGGGGTCTTCCCACCTTAACAGTGATTAATAGACATAAGAATGACTAATCATGCATTAATAACATATTAGGGTTCTAGTTGTTACATGAGCTAACAGAATTACAGGTCAAATAAAACTTCAAAGCTTATTAGTTACATTCCCATAATGAATGTTAACATGTTAGATTTATACTACTCCTACAGTAGATACTAAACAGAAGCTGAATCCTATACGTTCCTGTGTTCCTCGTAGCTCACTCCCTCAACCCGACCCTTAGTCCAAAAGTGTACCTACAGGAACAACCCATCATGAGCATGTACATCATTACTTAACATCATAAGGCAATGACATATAAATAAATGCATAAAAATAATTGGTAACGTATACTTCCTGGTTAATCGCATTAACCCTCTTTGGTTGTCCCTGTTTCATAGTCATGCATAAAAATCATTAATTCTTGACATGAATGATTAAAATCATCATCTTATAAATTTCATCATCTTATAACATCATCATCATATAAGCATCATCATCTTGTAATTATCATTATCTTATAACATCATCATCATATAAGCATCATCATCTTATAGCATCATCATCTTCTAGCATCATCATCTTATAGCATCATCATCTTCTAGCATCATCATCTTATAGCATCATCATCTTATAACATCATAACAAAATATAACAGTAAATGTACGACATCTTAGTTAAGTGAACATGCTGGTTATTCGTTACCTTCTTCTTGTTGTTCCTGATTCATAATCATGCATATGGGCATCTTACCCTGTGGCATCTTACCACATTATAAACATCGCATGGCCTCTTACCATGTGGGGCATCTTACCCCGTGGCATCTTACCACAAATAAACATTGCATGGCCTCTTACCATGTGGGGCATCTTACCCCGTGGCATCTTACCACAAATAAACATTGCATCACATCATCATATAAACATCGTATATATTCATGCGATAAATGCATAGTCATAGTGTAGGGATGTGTTTTACCGTCCGATGCCCGTACGTCTCTTACGTACCTTTTCAAAAGGAGGGGGAGTCAACAGACTTATCTCCTTGATTGTGCTGGTACCTGGGGTGGCTCTATACAACCACATAATATAATATTAGGCACCGATACGAGAATCGAAATCAAATTTCAAAGAAAAAGAACATAAAATTTTATAACATATGAACAGTAACTACCGATCGATCGGTATCTCTTACCGATCGATCGCTAACTGTTCATCATTTTCTCTTTTTAGCTACGGCATTTACCGATCTATCGGTGTTCATCACCGATCGATCGGTCGTTCTCATACATGCGAGATTTTCCAGAAATCTCGAACACCTCAATTCACACCCTTCAAACTACTTCATAACACACATATAATGCCTAAACAAGCATTTCAATAGCTTCATCATACTTCCATGCATTTATTAAAATTAAAGGTTCACACATAACTTAAACCGACATGCATTAAAATAACTCATCTCATCCACATTTTGGGAAAAACTGGGCATCACAATTCCTACCCAGATTTTCGAGCACTACATTTCATAGCAATGATTCTCACATATAAACCATGCAACATGTTCCAACATATATGCTAGGGGCTTCATAAAACTTCTATGTAAGCACGTAAATTCAAGGTTTCATAAAACCTAAGCTAGCATGCAACATAACCTCATCCAAAATCTTCAACCTCATCCACAATTTCAGGAAAACAGGGCATGTTAGTTCTGCCCAAATTTCGAGCACTTACTTTCATAACAAGAAAACCAACACATAACATAAGTAACATGCTCGAACAAACATGCTAGGAACTTCATAATACTTCCATGTAAACATACATACCAAGGTTTCGTTCATACCTATACTAGCATGCATAAAATCATCATCCCAAAACCCAAACTCAACCAAAAACCCAGAAAAACAAGGTACCCACTTACCCCTCTCTTTTTGCTCCTCTTTTTTTTTGTAAGCTTTAGCACATAAAATCACAAGCCTCTCCTTCTCCTATCTGCAGCTCACCATCGATTTTTTGGAAAGAAAGAAGGAGAGAAGGAGGTGGAGTGGTGGGAGAGGAGGATGAGGTATGGGTTGGGAAAAGGGGTTGGCAAGTGGGGTGGCTGATTGATTGGGGGGGGGGGTGGTGAGGTTGGGGTGCCATGTGGTGTTTAATTGTGTCCCGGTATTTCATACGATGTATAAAAATATCTCCCCTTGATATTTTATAATTTTACTACATCAATACAACAATTAAAAGCACCTAACATGCTCCCTAAACCATATCATCATATCATAATTATAACCCCAAATAAAGTACCACAACCCTCTTAAACACATCGTAAATCATCATCGTAACACATAATCATATAACATTTCGGGGGTATTACAATCATCGTGGTAGGATGATGTATTTTGGGGTTGTATATGGGCTTGTGCTTGTGCTTGTAGTCGTGTGCTTATGATTTATTGTGAGCTATTAACTGTGTATGGCTAATAATTCATTGAATCTCGAGGCAAAGGCAAGGTTTGGTTCTGGCTATTAGACTACAAAGGTACGTGTAACGTACGAGCATAATTAGATATATTATTGTCATGTGTATTGTGGGGTCCTCGTTACTTAATCCATTATGTATCATGTTAACATACATATGTGAGTCTGAATTAAGTAAGAACAGGCACTGATTAAGAGTCTCGTACTAGTTAAGTTGTTACAGGGTTTATAAAAACCTATCCAGTACACATCATATGTACAAACAACAACCTACTACAAGATAACTCCTAGGCAGTGGTTCAGCTCGCAGCGGAAAATGACTCACATCCCGTCCTCCCACATCTATAAGTCCCTATAGAAACATTCACACAGCATGAGTATAGATAAACAACTATCTCAGTGCGATATCAAAACAAAATATCAATGATAAAGCAATAATAATCATATCCAATGTGAATGCTCTGCCTCATGCATCAACAAATGCAACTATGCATGACATGTCTCATCAATCACCCTATTATCACGAGCCCAATATGATATGCCTATTCAGCACAATATATCAGTGGAACCACATCACATCTTCATATTAGCAGCACATATCATAGTACCGTACTCATCTGTGATAATAGCTAGAGCATATACCCAAACCAGACGTATATCTCTCAAGCCAAAGCATATGTAGTATATCTATCGTGGCAACGATCCCAGCCAAAGCATATACCAAACCTGGCATATCTATCAAGGCAATGATCTTACCAAAGCATATACACATATCTATCAAGGCATCCATCCCAATCATATTAAATCCATGTATGTACATGCATATGATACTACCAATCATATGACACAAAGGTAACATAAATTATATGATATCAAAACCATAACATCATCATCACATACTATCTATACTCCGTACGTCAACACGTACCTGTACTGCGACACAAACGATTTAAATTAGGCGTCACTGGCTAATTGCCTCGTTGTCCCGTCCCTTGAGATGATGCTACAACAATGCCAACAATATATCCTGTTATCATAGGTATTAAAATCAAATTCTATAAAAATATAACATTTTTCAACATTCTGGCTCTGGCGATCGATCGCTACTTCTCACCGATCGATCGCCATACTGTTCTGCCCCCTCGCGATCAATCGTCATTACCTCGCGATCGATCGCCAAAGTGTTCTGTTTCTGGCGATCGATCGCCACATTTTTACCGATCGATCGCCACATACATTAACCGCCTTATTTTTGTTCTGGTCGCGGCGATCGATCGGCACAAAGCTAGCGATCGATCGCCGATGTCCAGAAAACTTAGAACATGGCGATTTTTTAGCTTATCTTCCTAGCTCTTCTCCTATAACTCGAAATTCAACATGTAAACAAGTTTCATGCACTCTCTAATAACATAACAACATGTTTCCACCATCTTAGAATCCAATTCTTGGCATATAAACATGTTATGATTCTAAGCTTGCATAGTTTGGATTTCATTTCACATAACTCCTACACCACTACACAAATAAATCTTAAAGCATAAATTCCTTACCAAGAGTGTACAATTTCACTTCACACAACTTCCTAGCTCAATTCACAAGTGAATCCCAAGCTCAAACCAAAAAGAACTTGAAAGAGATGGAGAGGAGCTTGTGTAGTGTTTTTGTAGGTGAAAGATGAGAAACTATGTGATTCTCCTCCCTAAATCACTTGATATAAGGTCATTAGCTCCCTAAATCACTTGATATCATGTCATTTGGAGGTAATGACATGTTAAGTAACATGTACATGAAGATGAAATCCAAAATCAAATGCAACTCCAATTCAAATTAAATTCACATGCATATTCAAATGCCTACTAGTTCATGTCGCTTGATATGTTACTATTCAAATCATTGTACACCATGTTTCATTCCTTGCCATATATCATTTCATACATGTATTAATTCATTCTTGGTTCCACCCGAACCCCCATTATCATACCGCCATTTGATATAATTACACCATAATCATATCATATGTGTATAAAACAAATCGAGGCATTACAATTCTCCCCCACTTATTGAATTTCGTCCTCGAAATTGCATATACAAACATAATACATGCTTCACATAATAACATATATGATATACGTAATATAAGAAACATGTATAAATAACATATCAACATACCAGAAAACAAATCTGGATACCTTTGCATCATATGCTGCTCCGTCTCCCACGTTGCCTCTTCGACACCCCGTCTGTCCCACTGTACCTTAACCATAGGAATCACTTTATTACGCAACCTGCGTTCAGCTCGATCCAAGATCATAACCGGTCGTTCCTCATACGACACATCTGTATCCAACCGTACATTAGGTAACTGTAATACATGACTCGGATCTGGTTCATACTTCCTCAACAGTGAAACATGAAAGACATCATGAATACTACTCAAGGCCGGTGGTAGTGCCAATCGATATGCCAACGTACCAATACGTTGCAATACCTCATAAGGACCAACGTATCGTGGAGACAATTTTCCACGTTTACCAAACCGTACTACACCTTTAAAAGGTGAGAGTTTCAAGAACACACGGTCACCAACTTGAAATTCAAGTGGTCTACGTCGCTTATTGGCATAAGCAGTCTGTCTGTCCTAAGCAGTTTTAAGTTTCAATCGAATTAACTTTACTTTTTCTTCCATTTCATGAATCATATCCGGTCCATGTAAGAAAGACTGATCCACATCATCCCAATACAATGGCGATCTACATCGTCGCCCATACAAAGCCTCAAATGGTGCCATCTGTATACTAGACTGATAACTGTTGTTATATGAAAATTCCACTAATGGCAATGACTCTTGCCACGAGTTATCAAACTCTAATACACAGCCACGCAACATATCCTCAAGTGTCTGTATCGTACGCTCTGTTTGTCCATCTGTCTGAGGATGATATGATGTACTCAACCGCACTTCAGTTCCCAACGCTGTCTGTAACCCTTCCCAAAAATGAGAAGTAAATCTTGGATCCCTATCCGATACAATGGAAACTGGTATACCATGTAGTCTCACCACATGTTGAATGTACAACTGTGCCATTCTCAGATATGTAAATGTCATACAATATGGCACGAAATGAGATACTTTGGTGAGTCGGTCAACGATCACCCAATTAGCATCGCAACCAGAAGACGTGGCAAATGAGTCACAAAATCCATCGTGATATGTTCCTATTTCCACTGAGGAATTTCCAAACTGTGTAATTCACCTCCTGGTTTCTGTCTTTCCGCTTTCACTTGTTGACAGATCAAACACCGTTTCACAAAGCTCAACACATCCTGTTTCATACGTTTCCACCAAAATTGGGTACGTAAATCATGATACATTTTCTTTCCTCCAGGATGTATACTGTATCTACTACAATGAGCACGTTATAGTAATTCTTGGCGTAGTCCTAATATCGCAGGTACTACCCAACAAGTCCTGTATTTCAGAATTCCATCATTTGCAAGTACAAACTGCGATGTTTGTCCTTGACTTATCATTTCTTTCCAATGTTGTACCTCATCATCAGTCATTTGTGCCTTTCTGATTTTGTCAAAAATGTCAGGTTCAACCAATAATGTTGATACACGTACTGGCACTGTCCACATCAAAATCATAACTGAATCATCTCACCAGCCGTATGATGTACTTTTCGACTCAAGGCATCTGCTGTAAGATTAGCCTTTCCTGGATGATATTCAATCTCACAATCATAATCTTTCAACAGATCCATCCATCTTCTTTGTCTCATATTCAACTCTGCTTGAGTGAATAAAAACTTTAAACTCTTATGATCTGTATAAATGGTAAACGATGTACCATATAAATAATGTCGCCATATCTTTAAGGCAGAGACAATGGCAGCTAATTCCAGATCATGTACTGGATATCTCATTTCATGTGGCTTCAATTGTCGTGATGCATAAGCCACTACATGTTTATTCTGCATCAATACACAACCCAAACCTAGTAATGATGATCAGTATATAAGGCAAACTTGTCATGCTTCGATGGAATAATCAAAACTGGAGCTGTAGTTAATCGATGTTTCAATTCCTGAAAACTACGCTCACATGCCTCCGACCATCGAAACGGTACTCCTTTCTGTGTCAATTGTGTCAATGGTTTGGCAATTGATGAAAATCCTTCAACAAATCGTCTATAATAGCCAGCCAAACCCAAGAAACTACGAATCTCTGGCACAGAAGTAGGTGCTGACCAATTCAACACTGCTTCAATTTTCTTCGGATCAACTGATATACCTTCTTCTGAAATTACATGCCCCAAAAAGCCGACACTAGTCAACCAAAACTCACACTTACTGAGTTTGGCATATAACTGATGTGTCCTCAACAATTGCAATACCATATGCAAATGTTGAACATGTTCTGCATCACTCTGTGAATAGATCAGTATATCATCGATAAAGACAATGACAAAACGATCAAGGTATTCCTGGAACACACGATTCATTAAACTCATAAAGCCAGCGGGAGCATTTGTCACTCCAAATGGCATCACCAGAAACTCATAATGTCCATAACGAGTTCTGAATGTTGTCTTCTGTATATCTCCTTCCCTCACACATATTTGATGATATCCTGACCTCAAATCAATCTTAGAATAAATCCTTGATCCTTGTAACTGATCAAACAAATCATCAATGCGAGGAAGAGGATATTTATTCTTTATTGTTACCTTGTTCAATTGTCGATAGTCAATACACAGTCGCATTGTCCCATCCTTCTTCTTAACAAATAAAACTGGAGCACCCCAATGCGATACACTAGGACGTATGTACCCCTTGTCCAATAAGTCTTGCAATTGAGTTTTCAATTCTTTCAATTTAGTTGGTGACATCCGATAAGGAGCTCGTGAAATTGCAGAAGTACCAGGTATCAAATCAATACAAAATTCCACTTCTCGACTCGGCGGGAATCCAGGTATCTCATCTGGAAACACATCCGTATATTCTGCAACCACTGGTATCTCCTCCGCTTTCCTTTCTCTTTTCTGTTCAGTTACATCAAGGGCATAAATCAAATAACCCGCATGTCCACGTTCTAACAAACGCGACATTCGGATTGCTGATATCAAAGGAATCCTTGCCCTCGATCCCTGGCCATAGAAGAACCATTGATTTCCAGTATCAGACTGAAATCTCACTTTCTTCTGACAACAATCCACAACAGACTGATATTTACTCAACACATCGATTCCAAGGATGCAATCAAAATCTGACATATCTAACACAATCAAATTAGCTTGTAACCCATACTCAGTCTCAAACTGAATATCACAATCAGACACACTCTGACAAGCCATCACAGTAGTTCCCATGGGTGTCGAAACATAAAGAGGCATCAACAGTGGAGACGAGCATTATGATACCGGTCAATAAAATTTTGTGCAACAAAAGAATGTGATGCACCAGTATCAATCAAAAGTAAAGCTGGATAAGTAAACAAAGTACACTTACCCGCTATCACATCATCAGGAGCTGCCTCTGCTTCCTCCCTGTTCAGTGCATATACCTGAGCCTGAGGTGGTCCTGCCCTCTGTCCTCCACCAGATTGTGGTACACCCTGTGGTCTCTGTTGTACTGTATTCTCTGACATGGGTCCTCTTCTCTGTTGTCCACCCACTTGAGGACAATCATGGATCACATGTCCTGGCTTCCCACAATGGAAACAAACCACTGTATCAAACTGTGGACAATTTCTTTGAAAATGTGGCCCTTCACATTTAAAACATTGTAATCCTCGTCCACTACTACTACTACTTCCTTGGGACTGTCCTTTGGAACCTCGTTCACCACCCTTTCGCATTGTAAACCGTTTTCCACTAAATCGAGAGGAAGATGCACCACCTCGTGGTGATTTAAATGGTTCTCCTTTAGGTCTCATACTCTCAGATGTAGGTGGTTGGTCTTGTCCAACATCTTTGTATACCCCTACGGCAATCTCAGCCATCTCGGCTCTAGTCAATGCTTCTTCATATGATGTAGGGTTATTGGACATGACCCTATCAAACGATTCAGGCCACAAACCTTTCACAAATTGTCTGATCTTTGCCTTTGTGTTTACAGCAATATGTGGCACATACCGGAGCAAAGAAGAATATTGTACAGCATAGTCCAATACTGTCATTGATCCCTGTCTCAAGTTTGTAAATTCATCCTCTTTCCTCTGCCTTGCAGCAACAGAGAAATAATGCTCAAGAAACTTCGTTCTAAACACATCCCAGTTAATTGTCTGTCCTTGAGCCCTCAGCTCAAGCACTGTGGATTTCCACCACATCATAGCTTTCTTAGCTAACTGGAATTCAGCTAAGCGTAACTGTGATATCCCTGAAATGATTAATTGCAATCTGGTGCGTTAATTGCGATTATATGATTAATTATGGTAGTAATTAATTATGTGTTGGTATTATTATGTGGAAATGCTTAGTCATGTGTTAAAGTGACCCGGGATAGCATTTCAGGGGGGGGGGGGGGGGGGGCATGTTGGGTATGTTGGGAATTATTGTTGGAAGCATGATTTATTTGCCTTGGTTAGCAATTAATTAGAAATCATGTGTTTAATTGATATTTGGTGCTTATGAGTAAATGCTTTGAAAAATATCATGTTGGGGTGTTTTATACACCATGGAATATTTTGGTATGCATTTTATTAAACCCAACACTTTTATACCCAACCCCACCTCATCCAAATCACTTTCACTTTACCAAAATCACCACCCAAACCCTTCCCCCTTTCCATTTTCGAGTTGGAGCAAAAAGGTGGGGAGAAAACCTTCCAAAAGTCTTGATTTGTGAAGTTTATTGGGTGATTTGAGGTCCCCAAGAGGTATGGATGCCTCATTATCATTTTTATTGTGTTTGGTTTAGTTTTGGAAGGATTTTTAATGATTTTGAAATGGGTTTTGTTGGGTTGTTGTGGTTTTGGTTAAGGGTTGGATTTATGGTTGTTTTAAGGTACATTTTGGTGGTTTAAGTTGTTATTTTTGTTGTTGGTTTGTTTGGTTAAGTGTTGGAATGGGTTGGAAGAAATTTTGGGAACAAAAATGGTGAAAAACGCATGTCTGCGCGAGGCGATCGATCGCCTGAAAAGAGGCGACCGATCGCCAAGAGACAGTGGCATTTTTACGGGTTAGGCGATCGATCGCCTAAAATGGGGCGACCGATCGCCGAGAGGCAGTGGCTAAATCAAAGGGATGGCGATCGAACGCCATGTTTGAGGCGACCGATCGCCGCAGTGTAAATTTTGAGGCGACCGATCGCCTGGGTGAAGCGATCGATCGCCGCCAGTGGATTTTTGAGAAATGGTTTATTTTGTCAAATTTTTTGGTATTTGGCTATTATTTGGCTTCTAATATGGGGTTGTGTGATTGTGTAGAACCATCCCAGGTAGCAACGCAACCGAGGAATTGAAGCCATATCAAATCCACTTTTGGAAAGGTACGTAGTGGACGTACGGGCACCCCAACGGTACATGTATCTTATATACTTATTGTTTATGCATTGTGATGCAAGTATATATGTGGTATTGCATAGTGGATGCAAATACATGTTATGCGTGATGTTTATAGATGCATATGATTATTGGTGCATATCCCATGAGTCGTGGTCATCCCTTGATGATTTTAATGCTTGCCGCTATTTGGTTTGGTTCCGCTAAATGTGAAGCGAGGGGTGGGAGCGCCGCATGTCACATTTGAGCGTGGTTATCATATAGGACGAGGAAAGGGTATTTGCCGCTCAATGAGAGGCGAGGGGTGGGAGTCCCGCAGTCCATTGAAGCGAGGTTATCCTATGCCGTCTATATGTAAATAAGCGAGGGGCATTAAAATACATTGTGATGGACAGACTAGGGATTGTTGATCAATATTTGGTATTGATGAGCTGGTATATGTCATGACATGTTTTGACCATTAAAAATAATCTGTTGATTATACTCATGAGTTATGGTACAGGGACAACCAAACGGGAAGCGTTTGAAATGCATGGGAAAACAGGAAGTGTTTTATTATGATTATGCATTTACGCTTTATCTTCATATTGTGTTGAATATGAATGATTATTATTGCTCATGTTTGGGGGTTGTCCTTGTAGGTACACGTTTGGCATGATAGAAGGGCTAGACGGGTTGAGATGGTGAGCTTTTGAAGATGCTTTTGAGACTATGAAGGACAGAATTATTTGGATAGTATCTACTCTAGGAGTAGTATAAAACTATAATTGAACATTCATTGATTGGAATGTAATTAATCCTTTTTGGTAGTCCTTATTTTTGGCATGTAATGCTTAAGCTCATAGACTCAACACGTTATTTCTCACTCTGATCATTTATATTAGCTCTATTATGCCTTGATTCCGCACTTAAGGATTAGGGTCCTTACATTAGTGTTATCAGAGCAGTGGTTAGAGAACCCGGGAACGAGTGAAGGGTAGCCTTAGCATGATAGGCTAGGTGCTTACATTTGAAGCATGTTTATGCATGTGGTGCATATTGATGTATATTCTGTTATACTAACATGCGTATTCTCATTCCTATTATCTAACGGTATAATATATATCCTGCTTTGGAATTGTTGTTAACATTTGTATTACAGCATGGCTGCTAATGAGGAAGTTGGAGATGTGGGTAGTGTGAATGCAAGTATCGGACAAGTGAACCCTCTACCTCCACCGGCCGTAGGCATGGAACCAGTGGTTCAGTTATTGTTACCGGGTGAGATTAGCTTAACGCAATTTCTATCTTATCATCCGCCCCGGTTTGAGGGGACAGAGTCCGGAGAAGAGGCTGAAGAGTGGTTGGAAAGACTTGAGCAGATCTTTGTATCGGCTCCTTGTGCTGTGACAGCTTGGCTGAGGCTGGCAGAGTTTCAATTAGCCAAGAAACCTCTGATGTGGTGGAGGAGCACAGTAATGGAAATGAGAGCACTAGGTGCTGTGATTGATTGGACACTCTTCAGGACTAGGTTTTTGAACCGGTATTTCTCCGCTGCAGCGAGACAGACAAAGGAGGATGAATTTACAAGTTTGAAGCAGGGGAACATGACAGTGGCAGACTATGCCACACGGTACTCTTCATTGCTGAGGTACGTCCCCCACATTGCCACCAGTGGGCACGCTAAGATGAGGAACTTTATGAAAGGATTGCGACCGGAGCTCTATGACCGGGTTATCACCAATAACCCAACTTCTTTTGATGATGCTCTCACAAGAGCGGAGCTTGCTGAGCTAGGAGTGGGAGCTTACGCTATGCCACCACCAGTACCGCAACAGAGGAAGACTAGTGCAGCTTGAGGCCTCGGGGTGAGCCATTTAAACCCCGTGGTGCCTCTTCATCTTCGCGGTATGGTGGAAAGAAACACTTTGGTCAGAAACAGGATGGCAAGAAGGGTAATTGGTCGGCCAATCGAGGATCTTCACAAGGGGATAGGCCGGGAGAGCCGAGGTGCAATAATTGTGGAGGGCCACATTCTTCAAACAAGTGTCCTGCATGTTATATCTGTGGCAAGATGTGCCACATCGCTCGGTATTGCCCCACCCAGGGAGGACAGTCAGAGTATCAGGGCAGCAGGCCGAGGTTTGAGGATAGGACACTGCAGCAGAGGCAGCAGTTTGGGCCTCGACCATCGGGAGGTCAGACAGTAGGACCACCCCAGGGGCAGGTGTAAGGACCCTAATCCTTAAGTGCGGAAATAAGGCATAATAGAGCTAATATAATGATCAGAGTGAGAAAAGAACATGTTGAGTCTATGAGCTTAAGCATTACATGCCATAAAAATAAGGACTTCCAAAAAGAATGGATTAATTACATTCCTCATCAATGAATGCTATCAACTAGTTTTACACTACTCCTAGAGTAGACAATAGACAAAATAATCCTGTCCTTTAATCCTCAAAAGAATGCTTCACAAGCTCACCACCTCAACCCGTTCAAAGCTTGCTATCATGCCAAAAAGGTACCTACAAGGACAACCCCCAAACATGAGCAATAATAATCATTCATATTCAACACAATATGAAGATAAAGCGTAAATGCATAATCAATATAAAACACTTCCTGTTTTCCATGCATTTCAAACGCTTCCCGTTTGGTTGTCCCTGTACCATAACTCATGAGTATAATCAACAGATTATTTTTAATGGCCAAAACATGTCATGACATCATATACCATCTCAACAGTACCAAATATTGGTCACCATTCCCTAGTCTGTCCATCTCAGTGTATTTTAATGCCCCTCGCTTATATTCATATGGGCGGCATAGGATAACCTCGCTACAATGGACATGCGGCGCTCCCACCCCTCGCTTCACAGAGAGCGGCAAATACCCTTTCCTCGCCCCATATGACAACCACGCTCAAATGTGACATGCGGCGCTCCCACCCCTCGCTTCACATTTAGCGGAACCAATACAAAAAGCGGCAAGCATTAAAATCATCAAAGGATGACCACGACTCATGGGATGTGCATCCAATTATCATAATATGCATCTATCATCAATATGCATAAATTACCATGTATATGCATCCACAATGCAATACCTCATATGGCATAAATCAACATGTATATGCATCCACAATGCAATACCACATATATACTCGCATCCACAATGCATAAACAATGAGTATATAAAATACATGTTACCGTTGGGTGCCCGTACGTCCACTACGTACCTTTCCAAAAGTGGAATATGGTAGGACTTCAATTCCTCGGTTGTGTTGCCACCTGGGTTGGTTCTACATATTCACAAATACCAATATTAGAACCCAATAATAGTCCAATACCAAAAATCCCACAAAAATAACCAAAAACACCCTTTTTGGTGTCTCGCGATCGATCGCCATAAAGCCCCGATCGATCGCGAGAACACACTGCCTCGCCCAACAATTTTCAACAATCCGCGATCGATCGCGGAGCTAGCGCCGATCGATCGCGGCCTCGCCTATCGATCGCGCCCATCTCGCGATCGATCGCTGAAGCCCTCTGCCTCAGCACTGCTGCTCGCGATCGATCGCGAGAAAAACGCCGATCGATCGCCGAGCTGTGGGCATGCGGGGTTTGGGCACTATTCACCCATCTTCAACCCCCACTCAAAAACACCCACATACACCAATATCAACCAAACCCCACAACTCAAAACCAACTATAAACATCAACATAAACTCAAATATACAACATCCAACCAAAATATTACCAAAACCACAACACCCAACACAAACCCATTTTAAACCCTTCAAAACCAACCCAAACTAAAACAAATCTTTACAAAATTAAACATGAGGTATCCATACCTCTTGGGGACCTTAAATCACCCAACAATCTTCCACAAATCAAAGTTTGCAAGCACTTCTCTTCACCCAAGAGCTCAAAATCGAAAATGTGGAGAGGGGAAGGGTTTGGGTGTTGGAAATGATTAGGTAAAGTAAAAGTGTTGGATGGGGTGGGGTTGGGTATAAAATGAGTTATTAAATCAAATGCATTCCAAAATAATCCCATGGTGTATAAAACACCCCAACATGATATTTTTCAAAGCATTTACTCAAAATGCACCATAATATCAATTAACAAATGATTTCCAATTAATTGCTAACCAATGCAAATAAATCATGCTTCCAATAATATTTACCCAACATGCACCACATGCACCCTAAAATGCAATCCCGGGTCACCCCTTACCACATGACCATGCATTTGCATAAGGTAAATAAATCCCAACACATAATCAATTACCACATAATTAATCATGTAAACATAATTTAAAGCCAAATAGCAATTAACCATTTCGGGGATGTCACAATACTCCCCTACTTATAAGATTTCGTCCTCGAAATCACATGCACTTACCCCAACAGAAACTAAACATAAACTCATACCAGAGAATAGTTCCGGGTAGTGCTGCACCATATGCTGCTCCGTCTCCCACGTAGCCTCCTCGACACCCCTGCGATCCCACTGAACTTTGATCATCGGTATCACTTTGTTCCGAAGTCTACGGTCTGCTCTGTCCAGAATTCTAACAGGCCGTTCCACATAAGATACATCTGACTCTAACTGAACTTCGGAAGGCTGTAACACGTGAGACGGATCCGGTTCATACTTCCGCAGCATCGATACATGAAACACATCATGTATACCAGATAAAGAAGGCGGCAAAGCCAGTCGGTAAGCCAATGTGCCAATGCGCTGCAAAATCTCGTACGGTCCAACATACCTCGGAGACAGTTTCCCGCGCATCCCAAATCGCACAACGCCTCTGAAAGGCGAGATCTTCAAAAAGACCTTATCTCCCAACTGAAACTCTAACGGTCTCCGCCGTTTATTCGCATAAGCTGCCTGTCTGTCTTGGGCCACTTTCATTTTCTGCCTTATAGTCTTTATCTTCTCTTCCATTTCCCGGATCAATTCAGGCCCTCCGACTGATCTACTGTCCAAATCATCCCAACACAGGGGTGATCTACATCGTCTGCCATAAAGAGTTTCAAACGGAGCCATCTGAATACTTGCCTGGTAGCTATTGTTATAAGAAAACTCTACCAGAGGCACTGAATCTTGCCAAGTGGCATCGAACTCCAAAACACAAGCTCTTAACATGTCCTCGAGCGTCTGGATAGTGCGCTCGGTCTGGCCATCCGTCTGAGGATGATAAGCAGTACTCAATCTGACTTCAGTTCCCAAGGCTGACTGAAGGCCTTCCCAGAAATGAGATGTGAATCGCGGATCTCGATCTGACACTATGGAAACGGGGATCCCATGCAATCTCACCACATCTCTAATATACAACTGCGCCATCCTCAAAAATGTGAAAGTCATGCTATAGGGGATAAAGTGGGCTACCTTAGTCAATCTGTCCACAATCACCCAAATAGCATCGAAGCCTGAAGCACTCCTCGGCAAATGAGTCACGAAGTCCATGGAAATGTGCTCCCACTTCCACTTCGGTATCTCCAAGCTTCTCAACTCGCCGCCAGGTCTCTGTCTCTCTGCCTTAACCTGTTGGCAGATCAAACACCTCTTCACAAAAGCGACGACATCGGACTTCATTTTCTTCCACCAAAACTGACCACGCAGATCTCTGTACATCTTCTTCCCGCCTGGGTGGATGCTAAGTCTGCTACTGTGAGCTCGTTCCAAGATCCCCTTACGCAACTCCGGCGTACTCGGAACTACCCAGCGGTTACCCAATCTCAAAGATCCGTCGTCGGCCACTCTGAACTTCGTCGGCTGACCAAGATGCACTATAGACAACCATCTCTGAACCTCAGCATCTGATCTCTGAGCTCTCCTGATGTTCTCATAAATATCTGGCCCAGCTAATAAGGTAGAGACATACACTGGTGATGCATCTATATCAAAATCATAGCCGAGATGGCAATAGGAGGTCATCATAGCCGACAAATGGATGACGTCCTCAGCAGAGCTCCTCACTTTCCGGCTCAAGGCGTCCGCTGTCAAATTGGCTTTCCCGGGATGGTACTCTATCTCGCAATCATAGTCCTTGAGTAGGTCCATCCATCTCCTCTGCCTCATGTTCAGCTCCGCCTGAGTGAATAGAAACTTGAGGCTCTTGTGATCCGTGTATATGGTGAATGAAGTGCCATATAAGTAATGCCTCCAGATCTTCAGGGCGAAGATGATAGCCGCCAATTCCAAGTCATGAACTGGATATCGGGTCTCATGCGGCTTCAACTGCCTCGATGCATAAGCTACCACATGCTTATCTTGCATCAGAACACATCCAAGGCCCTGCAGTGATGCATCCGTATACAGAACAAATCTGGAGTTCTCCGTCGGGATCACTAACATTGGCGCCGTCGTCAACCGGTGCTTTAACTCCTGGAAGCTCTCCTCACAAGCTTCTGACCAAAAGAAAGGCACACCCTTCTGAGTCAACTGAGTCAGCGGCTTGGTAATCTTCGAAAAGCCCTCAACAAAGCGCCGATAATACCCGGCCAAACCAAGAAAACTCCGGATCTCAGGCACAGAAGTGGGGGCAGCCCACTCCATCACAGCCTCAATCTTCTTGGGGTCCACTGATATCCCGCTGCTCGAAATGACATGCCCCAGAAACACTACTCTGCTCAGCCAAAACTCGCACTTACTGAGCTTAGCATACAACTGATGCTCTCTGAGAATCTGAAGCACTGTCCTCAAGTGTTTCACATGCTCCTCCTCGCTCCGGGAGTAGATAAGAATGTCGTCAATAAACACGATGACGAACTGATCAAGATACGGCTGAAACACTCTGTTCATCAAACTCATAAAGACGGCCGGGGCGTTCGTCACACCGAACGGCATCACCAAGAACTCATAATGCCGTATCGAGTCCGGAACGCTGTCTTCTGCACATCATCCTCTCTGACTCGAATCTGATGATACCCGGACCTCAAGTCAATCTTGCTATACACCCTGGTACCTTGCAACTGATCAAATAAGTCATCGATCCTTGGAAGAGGATACTTATTCTTCACTGTAGCCTTGTTCAGCTGCCGGTAATCGATGCACAACCGCATCGAACCGTCCTTCTTCTTCACAAAGAGAACTGGTGCGCCCCATGGCGACACGCTCGGGCGTATATAACCCTTGTCAAGGAGATCCTGCAACTGCGCTTTCAACTCTCTCAACTCTGCCGGTGCCATCCTATAAGGTGCACGAGAGATAGCGGATGTCCCTGGCAACAACTCGATCCCAAATTCAACTTCCCTGGCCGGTGGAAATCCTGGGATCTCTTCTGGAAATACATCAGCAAATTCTGCCACAACTGGTACATCCTCAACTCTCAGTTCTTTACTCTTTCCAGACGTGTCCACGGCATAAATAAGATAGCCCGTGTGCCCACGTTCCAACAGCTGAGACATCTTGATCGCTGAAATCAACGGAATCTTCGCACGAGACCCGTTGCCAAAGAAAGTCCACTGACTGCCCAACTCAGGTCTGAACTTCACTGTTCTCTGCCGGCAATCTACCACTGCCTGATATTTGTTCAGAACATCAATACCCAAGATGCAGTCGAAGTCTGACATAACCAGCACAATCAAGTCTGATCTCAACTCGTTGCCCTCAAAATAAATGAGGCAGTCTGCCATAAACTGATCAGCAACAACATTTCTTCCAGTGGGTGTCGAGACCAATAGAGGCGTGGGCAAAGGAGACGTGCGCATATGGTGTCTTTCCACAAATCCCACAGACACAAAGGAATGGGAGGCACCTGTATCTATCAAAACAAAAGCAGGGTACGTAAATAAATGACACGTACCGGCAATCACCTCCTCTGGAGCTGCCTGAGCCTGCTCCCTGGTCAGTGCATATACTTGTCCCTGGGGTGGTCCCACTGTCTGACCTCCCGATGGACGAGGCCCAAACTGCTGCCTCTGCTGCACTGTCCTGTCCTCAAACCTTGGCCTGTTGCCCTGATACTCTGACTGGCCTCCCCTGGTGGGACAATACCGAGCAATGTGGCCCATCTTGCCACAGACATAACATGCAGGACACTTGTTTGAAGAATGTGGCCCTCCACAATTGTTGCACCTCGGCTCTCCCGGCCTATCCCCTTGTGAAGATCCTCGATTGGCCGACCAATTTCCTTTCTTGCCATCCTGTTTCTGACCAAAGTATTTCTTTCCACCATACCGCGAAGATGAAGAGGCACCACGGGGTTTAAATGGCTCACCCCGAGGCCTCAAACTGTCACTAGTCTGCCTCTGTTTCGGTACCGGTGGTGGCATGTCATAAGCTCCCACTCCTAGCTCAGCAAGCTCCGCTCTTGTGAGAGCATCATCAAAAGAAGTTGGGTTATTGATGATAACCCGGTCATAGAGCTCCGGTCGCAGTCTTTTCATGAAATTTCTCATCTTGGCACGTCCATCAGAGGCAATATGGGGGACATACCTAAGTAGTGATGAGTACTGTGTGGCATAGTCTGCCACTGTCATGTTCCCCTGCCTCAGACTTGTAAATTCATCCTCCTTTGTCTGTCTTGCTGCCGCGGAGAAGTATCGGTTCAAGAACCTGGTCCTGAAGAGCGTCCAGTCAATCACAGCACCCAGTGCTCTCATTTCCATTACTGTGCTCCTCCACCACATCAGAGGTTTCTTGGCTAATTGAAACTCCGCTAGCCTCAGCCAAGCCGTCACAGCACAAGGAGCCGATACAAAGATCTGCTCAAGTCTTTCTAACCACTCTTCAGCCTCTTCTCCGGACTCTGTCCCCTCAAACCGGGGCGGATGATAAGACAGAAACTGAGTCAAGCTAATCTCACCCGGTAGCAATAACTGAACTATTGGTTCCATCCCGACAGCCGGTGGAGGTAGAGGATTAGCTTGTCCAATACTCGCATTTACACTCCCAACATCTCCGACTTCCTCATTAGCAGCCATGCTGTAACACAAATGTTAACAACAATCCAAAGCAATATATATATCATGTCGTTAGATAACAGGAGTGATATAAGCATGTTAGTATAACCAAATATACACCAATATGCACCACATGCATAAACATGCTTCAAATGTAAGCACCAAGCCAAACATGCTAAGGCTACCCTTCACTCGTTCCCGGGTTCTCTAACCACTGCTCTGATACCACTAATGTAAGGACCCTAATCCTTAAGTGCGGAAATAAGGCATAATAGAGCTAATATAATGATCAGAGTGAGAAAAGAACATGTTGAGTCTATGAGCTTAAGCATTACATGCCATAAAAATAAGGACTTCCAAAAAGAATGGATTAATTACATTCCTCATCAATGAATGCTATCAACTAGTTTTACACTACTCCTAGAGTAGACACTAGACAAAATAATCCTGTCCTTTAATCCTCAAAAGAATGCTTCACAAGCTCACCACCTCAACCCGTTCAAAGCTTGCTATCATGCCAAAAAGGTACCTACAAGGACAACCCCCAAACATGAGCAATAATAATCATTCATATTCAACACAATATGAAGATAAAGCGTAAATGCATAATCAATATAAAACACTTCCTGTTTTCCATGCATTTCAAACGCTTCCCGTTTGGTTGTCCCTGTACCATAACTCATGAGTATAATCAACAGATTATTTTTAATGGCCAAAACATGTCATGACATCATATACCATCTCAACAGTACCAAATATTGGTCACCATTCCCTAGTCTGTCCATCTCAGTGTATTTTAATGCCCCTCGCTTATATTCATATGGGCGGCATAGGATAACCTCGCTACAATGGACATGCGGCGCTCCCACCCCTCGCTTCACAGAGAGCGGCAAATACCCTTTCCTCGCCCCATATGACAACCACGCTCAAATGTGACATGCGGCGCTCCCACCCCTCGCTTCACATTTAGCGGAACCAATACAAAAAGCGGCAAGCATTAAAATCATCAAAGGATGACCACGACTCATGGGATGTGCATCCAATAATCATAATATGCATCTATCATCAATATGCATAAATTACCATGTATATGCATCCACAATGCAATACCTCATATGGCATAAATCAACATGTATATGCATCCACAATGCAATACCACATATATACTCGCATCCACAATGCATAAACAATGAGTATATAAAATACATGTTACCGTTGGGTGCCCGTACGTCCACTACGTACCTTTCCAAAAGTGGAATATGGTAGGACTTCAATTCCTCGGCTGTGTTGCCACCTGGGTTGGTTCTACATATTCACAAATACCAATATTAGAACCCAATAATAGTCCAGTACCAAAAATCCCACAAAAATAACCAAAAACACCCTTTTTGGTGTCTCGCGATCGATCGCCATCAAGCCCCGATCGATCGCGAGAACACACTGCCTCGCCCAACAATTTTCAACAATCCGCGATCGATCGCGGAGCTAGCGCCGATCGATCGCGGCCTCGCCGATCGATCGCGCCCATCTCGCGATCGATCGCTGAAGCCCTCTGCCTCAGCACTGCTGCTCGCGATCGATCGCGAGAAAAACGCCGATCGATCGCCGAGCTGTGGGCATGCGGGGTTTGGGCACTATTCACCCATCTTCAACCCCCACTCAAAAACACCCACATACACCAATATCAACCAAACCCCACAACTCAAAACCAACTATAAACATCAACATAAACTCAAATATACAACATCCAACCAAAATATTACCAAAACCACAACACCCAACACAAACCCATTTTAAACCCTTCAAAACCAACCCAAACTAAAACAAATCTTTACAAAATTAAACATGAGGTATCCATACCTCTTGGGGACCTTAAATCACCCAACAATCTTCCACAAATCAAAGTTTGCAAGCACTTCTCTTCACCCAAGAGCTCAAAATCGAAAATGTGGAGAGGGGAAGGGTTTGGGTGTTGGAAATGATTTGGTAAAGTAAAAGTGTTGGATGGGGTGGGGTTGGGTATAAAATGAGTTATTAAATCAAATGCATTCCAAAATAATCCCATGGTGTATAAAACACCCCAACATGATATTTTTCAAAGCATTTACTCAAAATGCACCATAATATCAATTAACACATGATTTCCAATTAATTGCTAACCAATGCAAATAAATCATGCTTCCAATAATATTTACCCAACATGCACCACATGCACCCTAAAATGCAATCCCGGGTCACCCCTTACCACATGACCATGCATTTGCATAAGGTAAATAAATCCCAACACATAATCAATTACCACATAATTAATCATGTAAACATAATTTAAAGCCAAATAGCAATTAACCATTTCGGGGATGTCACAGCAGGTGTATGCACTGACCAGGGAGCAGGCCCAGGCAGCCCCAGAGGAGGTGATCGCCGGTACGTGTCATTTATTTACGTACCCTGCTTTTATTTTGATCGATACAGGTGCCTCCCATTCTTTTGTATCGGTGGGTTTTGTCGAAAGACACCATATGCGCACGTCTTCTTTACCCACGCCTCTCCTTGTCTCGACACCCACTGGAAGAAATGTCGTTGCTGATCAGTTTATGGCAGACTGCCTCATTTATTTTGAGGGCAACGAGTTGAAGGCAGACTTGATCGTATTGGGCATGTCAGACTTCGACTGCATCTTGGGTATTGATATTCTGAACAGATATCAGGCAGTGGTAGATTGCCGACAGAGGACAGTGAAGTTCAGACCTGAGTTGGGCAGTCAGTGGACCTTCTATGGCAACGGTTCTCGTGCGAAGATTCCGTTGATTTCAGCGATCAAGATGACTCAGTTATTGGAACGTGGTCACACGGGCTATCTCATCTATGCCGCGGACACGTCTAGTAAGGATAAGGAACTAGGAGTTGAGGATGTACCAGTGGTAGCAGAGTTTGCTGATGTATTCCCAGAAGAGATCCCAGGATTCCCACCGGCTAGGGAAGTTGAGTTTGGGATCGAGCTGTTGCCAGGGACATCGCTATTTCTCGTGCACCTTATAGGATGGCACCGGCTGAGTTGAGAGAGTTGAAAGAGCAGTTGCAGGATCTCCTGGACAAGGGATATATACGCCCGAGCGTGTCGCCATGGGGCGCACCAGTTCTCTTTGTGAAAAAGAAGGACGGTTCGATGCGGTTGTGCATCGATTACCGGCAACTGAATAAGGCGACAGTGAAGAACAAGTATCCACTTCCAAGGATTGACGATCTGTTTGATCAGTTGCAAGGTACCAGGGTGTATAGCAAGATTGATTTGAGATCCGGGTATCATCAGATTCGAGTCAGAGAGGAAGATGTGCAGAAGACAGCATTCCGGACCCGATATGGACATTATGAGTTCCTAGTGATGCCGTTCGGCGTGACGAATGCTCCAGCAGTCTTTATGAGTCTGATGAACAGAGTGTTTCAGCAGTATCTTGATCAGTTCGTCATTGTGTTTATTGACGATATTCTCATCTACTTCCGGAGTGAGGAAGAGCATGTGAAACACTTGAGGACAGTGCTTCAGATTCTCAGAGAGCATCAGTTATATGCTAAGCTCAGTAAGTGTGAATTCTGGCTGAGCAGTGTAGTGTTTCTGGGGCATGTCATATCGAGCAGGGGGATATCTGTAGATCCCAAGAAGATTGAGGCTATGATGGAGTGGGCTGCCCCCACTTCTGTGCCTGAGATTCGGAGTTTTCTTTGTTTGGCAGGGTATTATCGGCGCTTTGTCGAGGGCTTTTCGAAGATTGCCAAGCCGCTAACCCAGTTGATCCAGAAGGGAGTGCCTTTCTTTTGGTCAGAAGCTTGTGATGAGAGCTTCCAGGAATTAAAGCATCGGTTGACGACGGCGCCAGTGTTAGTGATCCCTACGGAGAACTCCAGATTTGCTCTGTATACTGATGCATCACTGCAGGGCCTTGGGTGTGTTCTGATGCAAGATAAGCATGTGGTAGCTAATGCATCGAGGCAGTTAAAGCCGCATGAGACCAGATATCCAGTTCATGACTTGGAATTGGCGGCTATCATCTTCGCCCTGAAGATTTGGAGGCATTATTTGTATGGTACGTCGTTTACCATATACACGGATCACAAGAGCCTCAAATTTTTATTCACTCAGGCAGAGCTGAACATGAGGCAGAGGAGATGGATGGACCTACTCAAGGACTATGATTGCGAGATAGAGTACCATCCCGGGAAAGCCAATTTGACAGCAGATGCTCTGAGCCGGAAAGTGAGGAATTCTGCTGAAGACGTCATTCATTTGTCTGCTATGATGACCTCCTATTGCCATCTGGGCTATGATTTTGACATTGATGCATCGCCTGTGTATGTATCGACTCTGTTAGCCGAGCCAGACATCTATGAGAACATCAGGAGAGCTCAGAGGTCAGACGATGAGGTTCAGAGGTGGTTATCTTTAGTACATCTTGGTCAGCCAACGAAGTTCAGAGTGGCCGATGACGGGTCTTTGAGATTGGGTGACCGTTGGGTGGTTCCGAGTACGCCGGAGTTGCGTAGAGGGATCTTGGAGCGAGCTCACAGTAGCAGACTTAGCATCCACCCAGGCGGGAAGAAGATGTACAGAGATCTGCGTGGTCATTTTTGGTGGAAAAGGATGAAATCAGATGTCGTCGCTTTTGTGAAGAGGTGTTTGATCTGCCAGCAGGTTAAGGCAGAGAGACAGAGACCTGGCGGCGAGTTGAGAAGCTTGGAGATACCAAAGTGGAAGTGGGAGAACATTTCCATGGACTTCGTGACTCCTTTGCCGAGGAGTGCTTCAGGCTTTGATGCTATTTGGGTGATTGTGGACAGACTGACTAAGGTAGCCCACTTTATTCCCTATAGCATGACGTTCACATTTTTGAGGATGGCGCAGTTGTATATTAGAGATGTGGTGAGATTGCATGGGATCCCCATTTCCATAGTGTCAGATCGAGATCCGCGATTCACATCTCATTTCTGGGAAGGTCTTCAGTCAGCCTTGGGAACTGAAGTCAGATTGAGCACTACTTATCATCCTCAGACGGATGGCCAGGCCGAGCGCACTATTCAGACGCTCGAGGACATGCTGAGAGCTTGTGTTTTGGAGTTCGATGCCTCTTGGCAGGATTCAGTGCCTTTGGTAGAGTTTTCGTTTAACAATAGCTACCAGGCGAGTATTCAGATGGCTCCGTTTGAAGCTCTTTATGGCAGACGGTGTAGATCACCCTTGTGTTGGGATGATTTGGACCGCAAATCGGTCGGAGGACCGGAGTTGATCCGAGAGATGGAAGAAAAGATAAAGACGATAAGGCAGAAAATGAAAGCGGCTCAGGACAGACAGGTAGCATGTGCGAATAAACGGCGGAGACCGTTGGAATTTCAGTTGGGAGATAAGGTCTTTTTGAAGATCTCGCCTTTCAGAGGCGTTGTGCGATTTGGGATGCGCGGGAAACTGTCTCCGAGGTATGTTGGACCGTACGAGATTTTGCAGCGCATTGGCACCTTAGCTTACCGACTGGCTTTGCCGCCTTCCTTATCTGGTATACATGATGTGTTTCATGTGTCTATGCTGCGGAAGTATGAGCCGGATCCGTCGCATGTGTTACAGCCTTCCGAAGTTCAGTTAGAATCAGATGTATCTTATGTGGAACGGCCTGTCAGAATTCTGGATCGAGCAGACCGTAGACTTCGGAACAAAGTGATACCTATGATCAAGGTTCAGTGGGATCGCAGGGGTGTCGAGGAGGCTACGTGGGAGACGGAGCGGCATATGGTGCAGCACTACCCGGAACTATTCTCTGGTATGTGTTTATGTTTAGTTTCCTTTTGGGGTAAGTGCATGTGATTTCGAGGACGAAATCTTATAAGTAGGGGAGTATTGTGATATCCCTGAAATGATTAATTGCAATCTGGTGCGTTAATTGTGATTATATAATTAATTACGTACACGGATCACAAGAGCCTCAAATTTTTATTCACTCAGGCAGAGCTGAACATGAGGCAGAGGAGATGGATGGACCTACTCAAGGACTATGATTGCGAGATAGAGTACCATCCCGGGAAAGCCAATTTGACAGCAGATGCTCTGAGCCGGAAAGTGAGGAATTCTGCTGAAGACGTCATTCATTTGTCTGCTATGATGACCTCCTATTGCCATCTGGGCTATGATTTTGACATTGATGCATCGCCTGTGTATGTATCGACTCTGTTAGCCGAGCCAGACATCTATGAGAACATCAGGAGAGCTCAGAGGTCAGACGATGAGGTTCAGAGGTGGTTATCTTTAGTACATCTTGGTCAGCCAACGAAGTTCAGAGTGGCCGATGACGGGTCTTTGAGATTGGGTGACCGTTGGGTGGTTCCGAGTACGCCGGAGTTGCGTAGAGGGATCTTGGAGCGAGCTCACAGTAGCAGACTTAGCATCCACCCAGGCGGGAAGAAGATGTACAGAGATCTGCGTGGTCATTATTGGTGGAAAAGGATGAAATCAGATGTCGTCGCTTTTGTGAAGAGGTGTTTGATCTGCCAGCAGGTTAAGGCAGAGAGACAGAGACCTGGCGGCGAGTTGAGAAGCTTGGAGATACCGAAGTGGAAGTGGGAGCACATTTCCATGGACTTCGTGACTCATTTGCCGAGGAGTGCTTCAGGCTTTGATGCTATTTGGGTGATTGTGGACAAACTGACTAAGGTAGCCCACTTTATTCCCTATAGCATGACGTTCACATTTTTGAGGATGACGCAGTTGTATATTAGAGATGTGGTGAGATTGCATGGGATCCCCATTTCCATAGTGTCAGATCGAGATCCGCGATTCACATCTCATTTCTGGGAAGGTCTTCAGTCAGCCTTGGGAACTGAAGTCAGATTGAGCACTGCTTATCATCCTCAGACGGATGGCCAGACCGAGCGCACTATTCAGATGCTCGAGGACATGCTGAGAGCTTGTGTTTTGGAGTTCGATGCCTCTTGGCAGGATTCAGTGCCTTTGGTAGAGTTTTCGTATAACAATAGCTACCAGGCGAGTATTCAGATGGCTCCGTTTGAAGCTCTTTATGGCAGACGGTGTAGATCACCCTTGTGTTGGGATGATTTGGACCGCAAATCGGTCGGAGGACCGGAGTTGATCCGAGAGATGGAAGAAAAGATAAAGACGATAAGGCAGAAAATGAAAGCGGCTCAGGACAGACAGGCAGCATGTGCGAATAAACGGCGGAGACCGTTGGAATTTCAGTTGGGAGATAAGGTCTTTTTGAAGATCTCGCCTTTCAGAGGCGTTGTGCGATTTGGGATGCGCGGGAAACTGTCTCCGAGGTATGTTGGACCGTACGAGATTTTGCAGCGCATTGGCACCTTAGCTTACCGACTGGCTTTGCCGCCTTCCTTATCTGGTATACATGATGTGTTTCATGTGTCTATGCTGCTGAAGTATGAGCCGGATCCGTCGCATGTGTTACAGCCTTCCGAAGTTCAGTTAGAATCAGATGTATCTTATGTGGAACGGCCTGTCAGAATTCTGGATCGAGCAGACCGTAGACTTCGGAACAAAGTGATACCTATGATCAAGGTTCAGTGGGATCGCAGGGGTGTCGAGGAGACTACGTGGGAGACGGAGCGGCATATGGTGCAGCACTACCCGGAACTATTCTCTGGTATGTGTTTATGTTTAGTTTCCTTTTGGGGTAAGTGCATGTGATTTCGAGGACGAAATCTTATAAGTAGGGGAGTATTGTGATATCCCTGAAATGATTAATTGCAATCTGGTGCGTTAATTGTGATTATATGATTAATTATGGTAGTAATTAATTATGTGTTGGTATTATTATGTGGAAATGCTTAGTCATGTGTTAAAGTGACCCGGGATAGCATTTCAGGGGGGGGCATGTTGGGTATGTTGGGAATTATTGTTGGAAGCATGATTTATTTGCCTTGGTTAGCAATTAATTAGAAATCATGTGTTTAATTGATATTTGGTGCATTATGAGTAAATGCTTTGAAAAATATCATGTTGGGGTGTTTTATACACCATGGAATATTTTGGTATGCATTTTATTAAACCCAACACTTTTATACCCAACCCCACCTCATCCAAATCACTTTCACTTTACCAAAATCACCACCCAAACCCTTCCCCCTTTCCATTTTCGAGTTGGAGCAAAAAGGTGGGGAGAAAACCTTCCAAAAGTCTTGATTTGTGAAGTTTATTGGGTGATTTGAGGTCCCCAAGAGGTATGGATGCCTCATTATCATTTTTATTGTGTTTGGTTTAGTTTTGGAAGGGTTTTTAATGATTTTGAAATGGGTTTTGTTGGGTTGTTGTGGTTTTGGTTAAGGGTTGGATTTATGGTTGTTTTAAGGTACATTTTGGTGGTTTAAGTTGTTATTTTTGTTGTTGGTTTGTTTGGTTAAGTGTTGGAATGGGTTGGAAGAAATTTTGGGAACAAAAATGGTGAAAAACGCATGTCTGCGCGAGGCGATCGATCGCCTGAAAAGAGGCGACCGATCGCCAAGAGATAGTGGCATTTTTACGGGTTAGGCGATCGATCGCCTAAAATGGGGCGACCGATCGCCGAGAGGCAGTGGCCAAATCAAAGGGATGGCGATCGATCGCCATGTTTGAGGCGACCGATCGCCGCAGTGTAAATTTTGAGGCGACCGATTGCCTGGGTGAAGCGATCGATCGCCGCCAGTGGATTTTTGAGAAATGGTTTATTTTGTCAAATTTTTTGGTATTTGGCTATTATTTGGCTTCTAATATGGGGTTGTGTGATTGTGTAGAACCATCCCAGGTAGCAACGCAACCGAGGAATTGAAGCCATATCAAATCCACTTTTGGAAAGGTACGTAGTGGACGTACGGGCACCCCAACGGTACATGTATCTTATATACTTATTGTTTATGCATTGTGGATGCAAGTATATATGTGGTATTGCATAGTGGATGCAAATACATGTTATGCATGATGTTTATAGATGCATATGATTATTGGTGCATATCCCATGAGTCGTGGTCATCCCTTGATGATTTTAATGCTTGCCGCTATTTGGTTTGGTTCCGCTAAATGTGAAGCGAGGGGTGGGAGCGCCGCATGTCACATTTGAGCGTGGTTATCATATAGGACGAGGAAAGGGTATTTGCCGCTCAATGAGAGGCGACGGGTGGGAGTCCCGCAGTCCATTGAAGCGAGGTTATCCTATGCCGTCTATATGTAAATAAGCGAGGGGCATTAAAATACATTGTGATGGACAGACTAGGGATTGTTGATCAGTATTTGGTATTGATGAGCTGGTATATGTCATGACATGTTTTGACCATTAAAAATAATCTGTTGATTATACTCATGAGTTATGGTACAGGGACAACCAAACAGGAAGCGTTTGAAATGCATGGGAAAACAGGAAGTGTTTTATTATGATTATGCATTTACGCTTTATCTTCATATTGTGTTGAATATGAATGATTATTATTGCTCATGTTTGGGGGTTGTCCTTGTAGGTACACGTTTGGCATGATAGAAGGGCTAGACGGGTTGAGATGGTGAGCTTTTGAAGATGCTTTTGAGACTATGAAGGACAGGATTATTTGGATAGTATCTACTCTAGGAGTAGTATAAAACTATAATTGAACATTCATTGATTGGAATGTAATTAATCCTTTTTGGTAGTCCTTATTTTTGGCATGTAATGCTTAAGCTCATAGACTCAACACGTTATTTCTCACTCTGATCATTTATATTAGCTCTATTATGCCTTGATTCCGCACTTAAGGATTAGGGTCCTTACAGTAACCAAGCAGTCTTGGCACACGGTGCTGATACAAATATCTGTTCCACACGTTCCAGCCATTCCTCCGCCAGTTCCCCTGATTCAGTCCCCTCAAACCTGGGTGGCTGATAACTCAGAAATTGCGTCAACGTTAATTCCCCCGGCAACAATACCTATTCCACTGGCCCTTGCTCAATTGGTGGTGGTGGCACAGGCGCCATCCTCACACTAGCATTGCCACTTATGGCATCCCCAACATCCTCATGATACCCTCTGTCTGTCATAACTGTATATCAAGGGTTAACAAGAACATTCAAAATGATAAAACATGTTAGAAGAACATTACATTACAAATCCTAACATGATATGACCATTCTCAACATGTTTTCAAGTGTTTAGGGAACTCCCTAATACACTTCCTCTACCCATGTTCATCTCGTTCTCGAACCACTGCTCTGATACCAATAATGTGGGGTCCTCGTTATTTAATCCATTATGTATCATGTTAACATACATATGTGAGTCTGAATTAAGTAAGAACAGGCACTGATTAAGAGTATCGTACAAGTTAAGTTGTTACAGGGTTTATAAAAACCTATCCACTACACATCATATGTACAAACAACAACCTACTACAAGATAACTCCTAGGCAGTGGTTCAGCTCGCAGCGGAAAATGACTCACATCCCGTCCTCCCACATCTATAAGTCCCTACAGAAACATTCACGCAGCATGAGTATAGATAAACAACTATCTCAGTGCGATATCAAACAAAATATCAATGATAAAGCAATAATAATCATATCCAATGTGAATGCTCTGCGTCATGCATCAACAAATGCAACTATGTCATGACATGTCTCATCAATCACCCTATTATCACGAGCCCAATATGATATGCCTATTCAGCTCAATATGTCAGTGGAACCACAACACATCTTCATATTAGCAGCACATATCATAGTACCGTACTCATCTGTGATAATAGCCAGAGAATATACCCAAACCAGGCGTATATCTCTCAAGCCAAAGCATATGTAGTATATCTATCGTGGCAACGATCCCAGCCAAAGCATATACCAAACCTGACATATATATCAAGGCAATGATCTTACCAAAGCATATACACATATCTATCAAGGCATCCATCCCAATCATACGAAATCCATGTATGTACATGCATATGATACTACCAATCATATGACACAAAGCTAACATAAATCATATGATATCAAAACCATAACATCATCATCACATACTATCTATACTCCGTACGTCAACACGTACCTGTACTGCGACACAAACGATTTAAATTAGGCGTCACTGGCTAATTGCCTCGTTGTCCCGTCCCTTGAGATGATGCTACAACAATGCCAACAATATATCATGTTATCATAGGCATTAAAATCAAATTCTATAAAAATATAACATTTTTCAACATTCTGGCTCTGGCGATCGATCGCTACTTCTCACCGATCGATCGCCATATTGTTCTGCCCCCTCGCGATCAATCGCCATTACCTCGCGATCGATCGCCAAAGTGTTCTGTTTCTGGCGATCGATCGCCACATTTTTACCGATCGATCGCCACATACATTAACCGCCTTATTTTTGTTCTGGTCGCGGCGATCGATCGGCACAAAGCTAGCGATCGATCGTCGATGTCCAGAAAACTTAGAACATGGCGATTTTTTAGCTTATCTTCCTAGCTCTTCTCCTATAACTCGAAATTCACATGTAAACAAGTTTCATGCACTCTCTAATAACATAACAACATGTTTCCACCATCTTAGAATCCAATTCTTGGCATATAAACATGTTATGATTCTAAGCTTGCATAGTTTGGATTTCATTTCACATAACTCCTACATCACTACACAAATAAATCTTAAAAGCATAAATTCCTTACCAAGAGTGTACAATTTCACTTCACACAACTTCCTAGCTCAATTCACAAGTGAATCCCAAGCTCAAACCAAAAAGAACTTGAAAGAGATGGAGAGGAGCTTGTGTAGTGTTTTTGTAGGTGAAAGATGAGAAACTATGTGATTCTCCTCCCTAAATCACTTGATATAAGGTCATTAGCTCCCTAATTCACTTGATATCATGTCATTTGGAGGTAATGACATGTTAAGTAACATGTACATGAAGATGAAATCCAAATTCAAATGCAACTCCAATTCAAATTAAATTCACATGCATATTCAAATGCCTACTAGTTCATGTTGGTTGATATGTTACTATTCAAATCATTGTACACCATGTTTCATTCCTTGCCATATATCATTTCATACATGTATTAATTCATTCTTGGTTCCACCCGAACCTCCATTATCATACCGCCATTTGATATAATTACACCATAATCATATCATATGTTTATAAAACAAATCGAGGCATTACATGTATGAATAATATATTGTTGTTGCAATCATTATGATATGCATTGAGAATTAGGTGATGCCGCTATTGAGCGAGCAATGAGAATAATGTTGTCGTTGTTGAGCAAGCATTGGTTATGATACCGCCGCACGATGTGGTGAAACTGGGAAATCATTAATTGAGATTTATGTGATTTCTGTAAATCATTAAAAATGGTTTAACTATATTTGTTTATGGAATTGACATTGTGGGAATGAGTTAAGTTAATCAAGGTAATGATTAACTGATTTTGGGAATTTGATGATTTTGGCTATTGTGAGAACAGGAACAGCATGGGAGGTCCCATATGATGATGATACTATACAGGGAGTATCTTTTAAATTACAGCTTTAGATTCTGTAAATTATTAATTGTGGATGATGATATGGAGATGGTGTTATTGGTATGCTCACCCCTTGTGAGGGATGTTTCTGTTGGAACAGGTACAACATTTGGCTCTGGAGTTGAGTTCGAGCTGTTGATTGGAAATGCTTCCAGGGTTGAGGTACCAATGACTGTATTGGGTAGTACGTTTATACAATAGATACACATTACTCATTCAATGCTCGCATGTGAGCATTCTTATACGTGTATGTGGATGGTATACAGGTTTTGAGGTTTCTCTTTTCATTTATGGTTTCCATGAAATTAGTTAAAGGGAATTGCATAATGAATTGAGAACACGTTAGTGTGTTATGAGGTGTATACTTATGCTAGCTGAGTTGTGTTGAGAATTGTACATTAAGAGGAATAATGCCAAAAATTTTATAAATGGCATGTTAAGGTCATTGGGGCATGTACAAGAATACTTTAATTGATTAAAGTATGCACCATTATATGTTGATAATGCACTAATAGCGGGTTAAGGTAGTGAGGGCCTTACACTTCCTCAACACAAAATTATTTCCCTTCTCTCTAAATTTTCGAAGCTATCCTGTCCAATTTCATGGAGAAATTTAGTCATATCATACATGCATAGAATTGAAGAGACATTGAGGAGAGGAGTAAGACTCTCCAAGAAGTTTTGTGGTTGGACGCTTGGATTGAATGATTGATACTTGAATCTTCAAAGTCTTCAAGGGTGTAACTCTCTTTTGAAGTTTATTTTCTACTGGATTTAGGTGTTAGGGTCGAAAATAACAAGACTTAACAAGAAAAGTTGTTGTTAAATGAATTCTGCAGATTTCAGTGTACATAGTGTCCAGAATTTCGAATTTTAAGCATGATTAAGCTTCGAATTTGAAGATGGAGTCCCTTATGAACGTTGTAATATTTGGCTTAGATTTAATTGGCCATCAAAATCAGCTAATTTGGAATTAAAATGAGAAATATACAATGATTTTACTAAACTGTGCACAAATCGAGTCTGCATGTTCATGCATGTCACATGCAGTGTGTTCTTCAAAATTTTTGGAAACATATGTTACGAATTTGAAGTTGAGGAAAAATAGAAAAGTTGTTTATCTTTGAATTACATTCGATTTAATATTAAATTCAGCTAATTTGGAATTAGTATGCAAAAGTTATGCTAGTTTTACAAAAGGATGTCAAATAATAAATTCAGGTAATTATGAATTAGTATGTAAAATTTATGCTAGTTTTACAAAAGGTTGTCAAATATGGAAACTGGGTACCTTTGAGTTTTTAAGCTGAGATGTTTTTAACAACATACCTCAAGATGAACAAATTAGCTTAAATCATAAACAATGAATTGTAGAATTTATCTAACTTCTCCCACTAGAATCAGGTCATTTGGATGTCGTATGAATTAGTTATGAAATTGTTACAAAAAGGGGTCAAACTAGAACTTAGAATTTCCCATGTTTTACATAAGTAATGTTTAGACCCAATTTGTTCTAAGTAAATGAACGAATTTGAGGAAGTGTCAAACTAATGAAGTGTTACGTTTTGAGTTAGATTTCAAGATAAATTAAACTCATGTAATTTGGTTAACTATTGGAAAAGTTATGAGCCAATTACTATGAGCATGTAAGCTGAAATGTTAAGAAGTTGCCAAGGGTCAATGTTGAAATTATGAACTTGATATATGTAGTATTGTGACACTTTGATGATCTAATTGAGGTGTAAATAACCAGGAGTCAAATTGAGAAGAATGGAAGTCCTTAATTTTTATTTGCTCGGTTGAGGTACGTAGAAAACCAGTTCTATCACAATGTCTGACAAAGACATGTGATTTACCCAGGGTATGATATTTGTCATTTGTGATTCATATGTGATTATATGACATGTTGAACTGCAGTATATGTGATTATATGATACATTGAACTGCATGATGTGCGATTACATGATATATTGAGCTGCATCATATGAGATTACACCATACATTGAGATGCATGGACATTGGGCATATCATATTGATCTTATTGCTCATTTGATACCAATTGACTATGATGAGATCTATAGTGCCATAGGAGGCTGGGCACGGCGATAACAGATAGTTTAGGTAGAAACTATAGTTACGCGCGTTATCGCCGCACCTAGACACGAGGGATGCTGCGCATATCACAACGCAATGCGCGTGTCTCCACCCTCCGCTCGATCTTGATATTGTTGATGATCTTTCCTTTGATTAGGGACATATCGACACCTTGAGATTGTTATCCCGTACATGCATTACATTCATGCATGCCAAGCATCACATGATACTTTGTCATACTACTGTGATTTTACATGTTTCTCGTACTGGGTTTCTGACCCCGTTGTGAGGGCTATCATGTCTTTGTTGTGTGGGCATGATAGGGAGTACATGTGGACATCCTGCGGATGCTCGAGAGGAAGCACCGTGGAGTACCAAAGCTCTGTGAGGAGGAGTTCAGGTTATTTTTTTAGCGAGGATTGCCTCCCAGTTTATGTTATAGGATTTTATTAAGAATTTATGTACTGGGGTGTGCCCCGAGTAGGTGTATTTTTAAGTATGAAGCGTCTGGAATTTGATTAGTACTTGACTAATGAATTATGTGAAATTATGACGGATGAAAAATTAGTATTACATATATTTTCAGTATTGACTATAAAATATATTGATATATGTAATCTTATTGAATAATTTTAGGACCAAGTCTTGGTACTTTTAAAACTAATCTTCCGTTTTTAACAATAAAATCATCATTGTGAGATAATTAAATGTACGATTAGGATCGGGCCCTCATAGGTTCCATTGGATCCGAACCTCTGAACGGCGGTTCCATTTCCAACAGAACCGGATGTTACCGGTTGGAACCGAAACCGATAAATTTAAAAATATAATAATAATAATAAAATTTAATGGATGAGTGCATGCACTACCCAACGGCTAATAGCCGTTGGGCAGCAATTAATTATATAAAAAAAAATTAAAAAAAATTAACATATACATACTCTATTATTTATAACTAATTTCATCCAACTTCCAAACATTCATACTCTCTCATTTGGTCATCCACTATCATCTAATCCCATTCAATTATATTCTAGTAATTTATTATCCATTTGTTATTATCATATTATTATTAGTTTTGTTGAGAAAATTATTTCTAATATACGATGTCATCTTCTTTTACTAGTTGTCGTGGTGGTCATGCTCCTTCAATTCCATATATAGAATAAGAAAATTATGATTTTTTTGTCGACTTTGATGATGTGCGAGATATTGAAGAAGCGGAACACGTTGTAGAACCTGACGCAACCCAAAATCCGGCGCAAAGCAGGTCATCCACAACTACTATCGCTGCGAGTTGTCCGAGTAACCGTCCAAAAGAAGCAAGGTTTGGGATCATTTCGATATAGTTACAAAACTAGGTACCAACGAATCTGTTGTTGTTTGTAAAATATGTAAACCACTTATAATTATAAAAAAGGCGGTTCCGCTGGAGGTACCGAAACTTTTAAGAAACATTTAGTTAATAAACATAATTTTGATGAGGTTACTCTACAAGTGGGGAACCAACACAACTTCAAATTAATTATCAAACTGGCACTAATTTTATTTTAACACATGCAATAAACCATAATTCACGTTTTATTATTAGAAGTGGGTGAATTAATTTGCTGATGATTTTTGGCAGAAAGAAGCTGAGAGGAAGCGAAGTGTCGTCTACCACGTCGAACGAGTTACAATTCTTCTTGTGTCAAATGTACATAACAAATGAAAATTTTGACTTCCTGGATTGGTGGAAGGCAAACGCTAGACAATATCATATCTTAGCCAAAATGGCTATAGACGTTTTTACGGTTCAAACATCCAGAGTCGCATCGGAGTCGGTCTTCTTAACTTGTGTCCGAATCATTGGAGACCATAAAACTTCTCTTAATACGGATTCATTGTGCATTCTTATATTGCCCAACGATTGGTTCGATGCGAGCGAAAGAATAAAAGAGAATGAGTAGTCGACGAGTTCGGTAACCAAATATCCGAAGATAAATAAGAATATGTAGAGACTATATTAATCAACTGCAATGAATAATGTAATTTTTAAGTAATTACAAATGCTGTAATTTTTACGATATATTTTTCATATTTAATAAATTATGTATTTTTCAATCACAATTCATGTATTATTCGAATAATATATTCCGAAATTAAAAAAAAATGTTGAATTTCAAAAAAAAATTCAAAAAAAAAATATTTTTAGAAAAACAGTCTGACCAGTTCCGGATTAGAACCGGATCAATCCGATTGCTTATTCCAATCGTTTCGCTTCGGGATCGGTTGTATCTAGTTCAAAACCAGTCCAATACAATCCTTAAGCACCATAACCCGTGGGCCAACCTGCCAAAACCCACAACCCAAACGGGTTAGCCCGTATAGATCGGTCTTCCAATAAGACAAAACAATTCGGTCCAACCAACCTAATTGGTGGGTCGGGTTGAGCATGGTCCATTTGGACACATGCTGACACAAGCTCTTTGCCACCAACACAATCAAAAGATCCAAGAAAACGACACATCAAAATCCAAACATTCATAATTTCGAGACCTCTTCCATTCCTCGGTGATTAAATGTATGTCAATTAGGTTATTCTTTTACTTTTTGTCCGTTTTCAATTATTGACGCACATAGATAGTTGTGCATACCGGAGAACATGTGTGTGTATCTTTGCAAATTGAAAAATTTCTGCTTAAATATGTTCAGGATTTTCTACTAGTTTGTAATTTATCTGCATCTGTGTTTAAAGGGTCTGTTTTGTTCAGAGATTCGTCCTCGTTCTGTTTTCATCACTTGTTTCCGGTGATTGGTTTAAGAAATTTCCCAAATCGATGTCATTATGTATGAAGGCGATGTTTTAAGCTAAATTCTACTTTATGAACTTATTGCAAATCACAAAAGGGTTGGGAAAAATCCTAATTGTGATAAATGTGGCGGCATTTACCAATAAATTTTTTCTTCATTTTAGTTTCTTTTTTATATGTATTTTCGGTCATTTTTTTGGGTTGCTGTCTTGATTCTTGTTTAAGGTCGACTTTCCCTACAAATATTTGGTGCCAAGATAGGGAATTTTCTTAGTTGGAAACTCGGCATACATTTATTTTTTTCTGCTATTCTTTTTATTGTATGTTAAATGTTCACGGTGTATTTCATGTTTCTGAACCAGGGTGTTGTTAGAATCCAGAGATCATGGAATTAGAATTTAGTGGAATGTATGCTGTGTGTTAGGCTAATGTGAAAGAGGGTTCATTTTTTTTGTTTTGAGCAATACTCTATAGTTTTTTGTGGATCTCTGAGCTCAGAAAGAGGTTTGGGAGTATGGACCGGGTAAACTGGAGTGGAAGTGATTTAGACCTGGACATTGATTTGGAGAGTGGAGAAACAAGTGAGGATGATGTATACAAAGACAATGTTTTGAGCGGTCAAGATGCAGAGAATAGGTTCATGTATCTAAGAGTGGAATCGCCTTATGGATCTACTAACTGTAGTGATAGTTCTACTTCCTATGACAAATTGTTAAATTCAGACGAGATTTCTGCCAATAGCCAGGAGGCACTATGCTCTAGTATTAAGGAAGAGATGGTAAATTTCGTAGATAACACTTTGGATATGGAAAAGCCGAAGAAGAAGAAACCTGCAAAGCCCCCAAAGCCGCCAAGACCTCCTAGAGGTCCCTCACTGGATGCTTCTGATACGAAGTTGCTGAAAGAAATCTCTGTGCTTAACTTAAAACGCAAAAGGATGGAAAGGGTCAAGACCTTAAAGAAAACGAAAAAGGAGAAGGCATCTTCGCTGACTAGTAATCTCTTTGCCTTGTTGGTTACTGTAATCTTCCTTTTGGTGATTGTATATCAAGGTAAAATGCTGACATTGGTTTCTCGTTTTTCAGTATTCTTTGGAATACCTAGAAACTCCATATTTTCCTGTGTGTTATGTGAAACTGCATCACCTATGCATTCAGTCGTTATACTTAAATATTTGAATAATGTCTGAATTCGGATACTCCAGCCCTTCATTATGTCTTGCTTTTGAAGTCAGGAAACAAGTCAATAAACTACTCAGCCACAAGGACTTCCAGCTCATTATGCTGGAGGGTGCATCTATATATTATCTAATTCAGATGTCTGCAACAACTGTAGCTAAGAAGATATCAGCTTATCCATCTTTAAACTACCTTCACAGTTCCACTTAGGAAGTCTGGAATCAAAGAGTATGATCTGAGAATCACATATTATGGCTAATCCACATCATACTGAGCATTACCTATGACTGAGAAAACCACTGAAAGACAATTTGCATTTTCTTCCCCTGTTAAGCTATAAGAATTTTCATTGATTTGAGTCTTTATCGGTATTTATTGTAATTATGTCAATCAAATTACCTACATGAGAAGGAAAAATACTTGAAGCTTGTGGATTAATTGAGTTAATTTGGAAGGCAAAGGAATCAATGTAGGAATTATATTTTTTTTTGGTACTTTATATGATTATTGAATCTCAAAACCCAAACAGCAAATCACTGATCATTCTTAGCTCTTTATTTTACTGGATGAACCAATGTGTTCAGTTATGGATAACACGAGGAGAATTCGTCTAAATATTTAACCTCTATAGTAGAGTGCCATTTATGGTTGCTGTAATGGGTCTGTAACTATTAATCCCTAAACGGGCAAATACTTACTTTTTTTGTTGCAACTTAATTTTGACCTTTTCTTGTGGCATGTTTCAAGCAGTAACCACGTGAATTGTCATTGATGAAAATTGTGAAGTACAAAGAAAGAGGAGTTGGAGAGTATGTAGATACTGATATTATGGAGAACTTTAAAAACAAGAAGAAGAAGATAACTATTAAGTGGTAGGAATAGTGGTAAGATGGTAGAGACTTGATGAAACATGTTAAGGTTTTTTCCATACATGTTGACATTGTGCATATCCGATGAACTATTGTGTAGTCTAGTATTTTTGACACGATGTGATCTTCCATTGTTGATTTTCAGGCCTCCTGGGTTCACGTGCGTGATGCCGATTTTGCTGCCTCATTAATTTCCCAAGTAAATTCTCGATATTCTTTTTAATTTAATAATATTCAAATTTGAATAGGATGGCCCTTCAGGATGAGAGGTTGGCAGACAGTTTTTGGGTGGAGGGCTACTGGCGCATGCATGGATTACATGCAAATTACTAAAGTCCATGAATAGACACATTTACCTATATGGTAGAGAAGTAAGCTGGTGTGCTTGACCAAAAGTAACCGGTGATACGACATAAACCATGGAAAAAACAAAGTATGCACCAGATTTACGTCATATATATTGATTTACAATGTGGAGAAAAGAAGAGTGCTCAAAGCATTCAAGCAATCCGGCCTTTTATCCCACGAAGTAAAATCTGATTTTATCCGAGAGGACTCTGTACCCATTCCATCTCTTGCTTTCACCATACCTTACTTTACTAATATATCTGGACAGTGTTCTGATGAGTGGCAGACATTATTGAATGTTGGGACTTTTGTGCAGATTTTTCTTGCCAACACCTTTTCAGATAACTGGAATAGTTTGACATAATGTTGGGTCTTGGGCTCATAACATAACAGGAAAAGTGGAATTGGATAATTAGTTTAAGTGTTTGGTGTAAATGATTGAATTTGATAGTATATTATGTTTGTGAAGTAAAATAATCAATATGCCAACATCTGTGTTACTCAAAACAATTAAAGACGTTTAATGAAGATATGGCAGGCTTGCCATTTCACATTGTTAGAGCAACTGCTAAAATTGGGAATAAAAATCACTTCAAACTGAAGGGATTCATAATCAAATAGAGTCAGTGTGTTAATATGTACACAAGGTTTCTCATTAGTGTTGCGTTTTGGAAACTGGGCATATGTTATGGCAAGATTACGGAACTATCAAGTTGTAATCCTTAATGCTAAAAGCTACCTTAAGATATAAACTCACAACCACCTCATTTGGTGATACTTTCTATCAGCAGTGATAGTTGACCCATTTGGAGGCCTCAGTAGCCTACAATTTCTTTCTCATGTGTAAGTTCGAACTTTTAATGCACAACGGTATAAACCACTTGATCACATTGTTTGGAAGCTTGCAAGGTATAAAATTTTGTTTGGTGTTTTACAACTTTCCAACAGGTGTTCACGGCCAGGGCTTCATTGATCAGAGGCATAGCTAATAGAAAGTTCATGGAGTTGGAAGAGTTGCACGGTAAAAGGACACAGGCGGAACTAACATCTGTTTTAGCAGTTTTGCATAGATGAATTGATGATCGATCTGCGGGAGAGGTTAGACTATCATTTAACGAGTCTAACATTGGTTACTTGTAATTAAAATATCGTTTTTACGTCTAAACAACGTGCGTTTAACGAGTCTAATGATCTCATGAGCTTTCGGATAGATCCTAGTTTTCTCGGGTAATTTTATATGTAGCTTACGGTTTGCTCCTTCCCCATGTTTCTCATAAATATCATTGGTTCGTGATCGATTCAATTCATAGAAAGTAGGCATGGTCTTGCGCATACCATTTCCATCCTACTGTTTACAGAGATAGTCAGAGCAGCTATCATAATATTTGTCATATTTTTTTCTACTAAAGATGGCAGAATGGATAAAATGGATGAATATGCGAGGTTTTTTTTGTTGTAAAATTTCTCTTTTTTTAAAAAAAGTTAGGCAACACATTAAAGTATCGGGACATCTCAATTTAAAAGACCATTCTATTAGGAATCAATTGTTAAGAGAACTGAATTCATAATACCAGGTATTATATATACAACCTACTCAAAGCTAAGGTAGCATTTCACAATTTCTTACAAAAATGAAGAAAAAATTCGCAATATTTAACAAGTGCACACTAAATTTAAATTCATAGCACGATTCTAGTATATGCACAATAGATAGCATTTGTAATGTTGGCACTGCCAGTCGAACTCAAAAAAAAGGCTGACCATGCAAGGTTCTGGTTAAGCAAAACCAGAAAGCAAAATCCAAACTAAACAAAATGGAAATAGGGAGAAAATATCATGACGTTGTTCATGATCTTAGGAAATTATCATTTGACACTTGATTGTAATGAATAAAGCAATTGTAGAAATCAAATCACACAAATGTAGCACTCAGGTGTCATGTATCATTTGCGATCGACATCTTAAGTTTTGGATTATGAAAGGAAAGGTCGGTAACAACCCATCTGCCAGCGTATAACGACCTCATAGCAGAATATAAATTGCACGACCCAACCAAGACTACTTAAGATTTTACAGGATCGGCCCTTGGCCACCACAGTCCAAGTCTGTACTTGTGGGCAAACTTCAATATCAGTTTCCTCTGCAAGAATTATAGAATTGCACAAGAGAATGCATAGATTATCAATACCACGACATTAGAAGACTTCAAAATGGTTTAATGAATGCTGTTTATTGACAGCAATTTCAAGTTCAGCGCTCCCCACAAAAGAAAATAAAATCCACCTAATAACAAGGGTAAAATCTTTCATACTTCAAAACTTTGTTTTAGAATGATGCTCACGTATCTTGATGAAAAATAAGATGGCCGGACAATGTTATTTCTTCAAATAATATAAAAACAGTGTTTACATACAGATTCCTCGTTTTTGGCAATTGGGTAGAGCATTGATGATAAATGCAATTGGACAATGTCTCCACAATAATGATGCATCAAGACTTGACACATCCACAGCACTTGAAAATGATAAATTAGCAGATAAGTTTTCTACAATTGAAAGAAAAACAAGAAGCTCAGTCACTAGTCAAAATTCTCTATTACTGGAGGTTCTTTCTCCACCTTTCACAAGATCCACCCAATTCCCAAAAATAATTAGAAGGAAGATAAATAATATTTCTAGAGTTCCTCAACAACCTCGATCCCAAAAAACAAGTTCCTCATAAAAAAATCATGCTCGGTGTGCCTTACTTCCATAGGACACTCATCATGCATAGCTCCTTGCGCTCTAAATAACTATAATCCAAATTCTAAACAGCAGATTAACACCTATGTCATCCCGCACAACCTTACGAGTAGACATAAAATATGAAACATAGAGTAGATAACCATAAAGCACAAGCAAGATCAATCACTTGTGCAATTTGCAAAAGCAATGAATGAATCAAACATTTATCCCACTAATTGAGATCTCCCCTCCGATCGATACATAAGAAAATTGTTAATGTTTTATGTTGGTTGTCTACCTATAGCAACCATCCTCCTATACCGGGCTTGGGACCGGCCATGACGGAGTTTGCAAAAGCAATCAATCACAAAGTAAATTCAAGAGGTACCACAAGACCTTGCATTTACCTGAATCCCAAACAAATATAGGTATTCACGACATATATCAAACACAAAAATCCATAAGGAATTATCCTTTTCAACCCTTCACATAAAGTTCTTACATCTTGGCAGGGAATGCCGAGTCTCTTGAGCTTGATAGTGCGAGTAACGAGAAGTTTGTTAATGTCTCCAATTTCAGACTCCAGCTTCTCCACGTGCTTCTCAACTCCTTTCCCCACTCCGTTCAAGAACTCCGGTATCCCCACCTTTACTGTACTTTTAGCCAAAAAAGAAACAAAAAATGTAGAAATTAATTTTACTAGCCGACATTTAAATGGGCCTCATACATTCAGATACGAACAAACAAGAAATTAAAACTATAGGATTTTAATAGAATCATTACCCATATAAGGGTTCGATTTGGATGAGAAATTCGCAAACCCGGATACGTAATTCAACGGGTTTGGAAGTAACTGTGAATGCAACGACAGGACTTGCCTCCGCGCCATGTCGCGTCTCACTAGCTCAACGCCTCAACGATTTATATTTGAGAGAGAATCAGAAACGAAGGTTTGATTCAGCAAATTGGTCTTCAGATCAAGGACAAGTGTTTCTTCGAAGGGCTTTCTATGACTTTCGGTAACTTTAAAAATTTAGTGGTATTTATAACTCTACACAAGTTTAGTCTAAAATTTTTAAAAACTCAAGTGGTATCTAAATTTGACTTTTTTAAATTTAAAAATCTAATGATATCCAAAATTTCAATGATTTTAATAAAATCCATCTGATAAAATTCTGAAACATTTGTTACAATTAAAAAAAGTTAAAAAATCTCTCACTTCCGCAATGGATTCTCAAGGATCATGAATACAGAGACGTAAAAAAACCCACCACTACACTGTTCAATATTCATCGCTGAGCATCTCTTCTCACATGAGTCTTTTTTATTTTTATTTTGTTTCTTCCTCTCCTTGATTCTGTAGTGTTTCTTATGTGGAAACATTGTGCATCTTATATAAGCCACAAAGGGGAATTGAATTCAAAAGGATAAGGAATGAATCAAAGATTCAAAGGGTTTGACGGTTGCTGCTCTCTCTGTTAATGATATTGAACCTGTTGAACGTAATCATCCTCTGATTATTTTTTTTCTTTTTCTAAGCCACAAAGGGGAATTGAATCTAATTGGAGTTTTCATATTCATCTCATTTTTCGCTCATATTTGTAGATATGTTAATGTTGGAATTGATTGAGTTGATTTTATTGATTATCTGTGGATTATTGCTGAATTGGATACCAAAAATGTAATTATCTGCATTCGTTTTTTTGTAAACTTTTGTTGTTGGGTTGATTTGCTTGAGTTATCTTGGTTTCTTGGATTTCAAAAGTATTTATCTGCATTATGAAACTGTTATTGTTGGCAAATTAGCACTAAATTTAGTTAACCTCTTGATTGTCTCTCATTGCATTTCTTGAGGAATAAACAAATTGTCATGGAGTTTGATCGATCTTATTAGTTCCTCCGAATTCCATAAATCATGATACAATCACTCATTTTTTTCATGGAGTTTGATCGAACATTTTGTTACCGCCTTGGATATTTTCTCATGACAAATCAGTGTTTTGATATTTATTAATCTAATATTGATAAAAGTATTGTTATGTGTTTTGTAAAAAGTATTGGTTAATGAAAATCTTTTTATAACTCTATGGAATACTATAATAACCAATAAAAATATATATCTTTAAAAGTCTATCATTTAAAAAAGTCATTAAAAGTCAGTAAAAGTCTAGAATGAAGTCAATGCAAATCCTTTTATAACTCTATAAATTCTATAAAAGTCAATAGAATCTATCAATCCACAAAAATCTATCATTTAAAAACCGTTATGAAAAGTCACCAAAAATCGTTATTGAATACATCCCCTAAGTTTTTTTTTTTTTTTAATAAAGAAAGAAGTTATTTAAGATTTCCCCTAGTTTTCAACTTTACATTAATTATCGTTTTATTTCATCTAGTTTAAACAATTACGTCTAACTCCACTACAATGTATTTTTATGTCAAATCACAAGTGAGGTAATTGTAATTTTTCTTATATGTTTTACAAACTAAGGGGTGTTATTACAGCTATGGTTTATTTTTAAAAAAATTAAATTTCAAAATACCGCATTTTAAAAGTTGCAAAACTACCCCAAAACGTCGTTCGAGATGACGGCTTAGGCTTGGTAAGTGGCCGCTTGTAGTAGAAGCTGCCTCTCACCAATTTAGTGGCAGTCCAAGTGAAGGGCGGCCACAATGAGATGAGTGGCCGCCATCATGGATGGCGGCCACTCACTCATTGAGGGGCCGCCATCATTTTTTTTTTAAAAAAAATATTTTTATTTAGTTGTTTTATTTTAATTTTTTATTAAATTTATTATGAGACCCCGATACTTAAACATAATGTAAGGTGCAATTATGAGAACTAATCATGCAATATCAAAGTATTTAATCGTGTTGACATCTTGAGCTTAAGGGTCACGTGCACCCATAAAATTTTCAACAGACAATAGTTACATTTCTCAAAACAATAGGAGTGACACTATAGTTCTACTCTACTACTTGTAGAGACTACGCAAAAGAACTCTGTCCTGCTATTGTAGTAGCACTCCTTACAGCTCAAAGTATCAGCCCCGACCCTAGTTCTCCTTAGCAAAAGCACCTACAAAGACAACCCCCAAAACATGAGCACATAACTATTCATATACAACACAATATGAATACGTAAGGCGTAAATGCATAAATCATAAATACAAACACTTCCTGTATTTTCATCGCATTTACAACGCCTATTGGTTGTCCATGTACCATGTACCATAATTCATAAACAACTCATTATATGAACATATGGTTTCATAAATAAATGTCATGACATATCATCTCTTTTTCTTGAGTCAGTCATCATCAGTTATTTTAATGCTTCTTCGCTTCATAATCTCAAAACAAGCGGTATCTCATCCTCGCTTCTTCATACAAGCGGTATCTCATCCTCGCTTAGTATTTTTACTCCGCCTCCATGTGCAAGCGAGCCTCCCCCCTCCCGCTCCACATATTTAGCGTTAAAGCGTAAGCATTAAAACCTTCACTGTGATCACCCCTGACTCGTGGAATACACCTCTTTTATTCCACATCACAATATGCAATCACAATGCATAATAACATGTATCAAACTCTTAATGCATCACATTGCATTCATCATGTGTCAAAAACACAAACATAGAATACATGTTACCGTTGGGATGCCCGTACGTCGCTTACGTACCTTTCCAAAAGATAGAGGAGTCAACCGACTTTATCTCCTCGGCTGTGCTGGTACCTGTGATGGTTCTACATAACCACACAACACAATATTAGGCACCTCATAATAATCCGGAAACAAAACTCAAATAAAAATCACATTTACCCTAAAATGTCATCTCGCGATCGATCGCCCCTTAGCCCCGATCGATCGCGAGATGCTACTGTCTTGCATACCAAAATTATGAAATCCGCGATCGATCGCCCCTTTATTGGCGATCGATCATCAAAACCCAATGGAACGTCGCGATCGATCTCGCCTCCTTGGCGATCGATCGCCAACTCTGTTCCTTTGCGCGATTTCCAGAATTCTCTAACACTGATTTTCATACTCTTCGATCTAACATGTAAGACATACAACATGCCCAAACAAACATGCTAGTAGTTACAATACACTACCATGAGTGTATTCATATAAAATATATACCCCAAACACAAACCCACATGCATTAAAATCACCCATTAACATCAGTACTCAACTAACTTTTCTGAAAAACAGGGCATTGTCTTCCTGCCCAGATTTTTGAGTACCCACTTTCAAGCAATTAAATCTACCACATAAGTCATGAATTTTGCTCGAATGAAAATGCCTGGGGCTTCACAAAACTACAATGTATGTACTCAAACCAAAGGTTTACCAAAAACGTAGCTAACATGCATGATAACACCTTCACAAATTCACTCCCATCCCATATTTTCCAGAAAAACAGGGCACACCCATTACCCAGATTTTCGAACACTATACTTTACATGCTTATATCTTCCACATAAAACATGTAACATGCTCAAGAAAAAATACTGGAAGCTTCATAATAACACCATGTAAGCATTTAAATCGAAGGTGTTAAGAAACCTAAGCTAACATGCCACTTTTTACACCAACAAAGGTATGAACTTAAACAACTTAAATTCAAACCCAGAACATGGTTTCTCACCCTCTTTTGCTCCGATTTTTACAAGCTTTCCAAGCAGTGAAAATGGAAGATCTCCACCCTAACTTCCTTAGCAGCTGCTGGACGATTTTTGGGAGAGAATTGGAGGGGTTTCAGGCATGGAAAGGTGGAGTGGGAGATGGGACAAGTGGTATGGTTGAGCAGCTGGCAGCAGGGTATGGGTCAAGGGGGGTGGTTGAGTGGGGGTTAAGTGATGTGTTATGTTTTGGTCCCGGTATTTAGCACGATGTATTAAAATATCCTCACATGATATTTATAGTATTTTCTCAATAAAATACTTCAACTCCCATTTAAATATGCTTTACCAAAACAAATAACACACACCCCAAATAATCATGCCACAACCCCAAAATCCCAACATATGTCGCATGCACCCCGAAATGTAACTCCTCAACAATATTAATTCAACCCCATGAATTAACACTAAATCATCATAATATAAATAAATGATTAAAATCACATAATCATTTCGGGGATATCACATTTATTTTGGATGATTTTTATGTTTAAAAAAACTGATGAATGTTGTTTAAATTTATTCGTACAAGTATGCCGAAATCAATGGGATTAGATTCAAAGACCAAAAAGGTGATAAATAAGAGTTTGATAGTTTGAGATACACATCGAATTAGTTTTAAAAAATAACAAATTATTAAAACAATAGTGGTTATCATCTATTTTCCAATATGAGTCAGTTTAATATAATTGATATAGCAACACCACCTAGTGGTTGTCATCTATTTGCTAATGTACGAGGCCTCGTGTGGGGTCTCTTGACCTTATCCTTAATTAAATGTTCAATTACGTAATTCACATTATACGTAAACAGGATTAAGATCCTATCAGTACTGATGGAGATTTTTCACTATGTCTTTCACTTACATTATTCATATACGATACATCTTGTATATCCTTTACATAGTACAAATCATCAAATCTCGCTCAGTTTACGCCTAGCAGCAGAAGGTAGACTCACAATCCCAGCTCTCCCCAGCTATTGAGTCCCTACAGAACAACCATACAAAAACATGATTATTGAAACGATGTTCGCAATAACATCAAAAGAATGCATCAATACAATATAAACAACTTCCTGTAAATCATGCATTTGTAATACTCCTCTTTGGTTGTTCCTGTACATACCTCATAACACAAAATACAAATATATCATGATATGTCTCATCTATCACCCTGTTATAACGGGACAAATATGATTTGTCTATCTCAGCTCAATATGTCAGTGGAACCTCCTCACATCTTCATATTAGCAGTACAAACCATAGTTCCGTCCTCACACATTATAACAGTCCAAGCATATACTCAACCGGAGTATACCTCTCATGCCAAAGTATATGCTCAACAATAGCATACCTATCGTGGCATCACTCTCAACAACATATGTACAACATGCCCAACAACGGCAACAGGACCAATATGATATGCCTATCTCAGCTCAATATGTCAGTGGCTCAGCCTTCACGTCCCATATTGGCAGCACATATCATATAACCGTCCTCACATGTATAACAGCCAAAGCATATGCCCAACAATGGCATATTTATCGTGGCATCAACTTATATCTCAATCACATCATGCCTCACAGCACCAATCACATGCCTCAACAGCATCGTGCCTCATAGCACCAATCACATCTGATATGCATAATAATCACATATCGAAATCCACAATACATCATCATCATATATCAGGATATAATGATCATAAATGGAATGTCATTACTCGTACGTCAACACGTACCTGTCGTGCGACACAAAATATAGAAATAAGATGTCAATGGTTAACCGCCTTGTTGTCCTGTACCCTGTGATGACGCTACTACAGTACCAACAATATATCATGTTATAATAGACTTCAAAATCAAAGTACACAAAAATATCAGATTTTTCAACATATGAACCCTACCGATCGATCGCCAATTTTCACCGATCGATCGCCAAAATGTTCTCTCCATCTCGATCGATCGCCACTTCTTCTCGATCGATCGCCCAACTGTTTTGTTCACTCGCGATCGATCGCCAAACCATTTCACCGCCTTATACTTTTCTCTGTCTTCGGCGGTCGATCGCTATAAGGCTCTTGATCGATCGCCGATGTCTGAAAAGTTCAGAACATGGCGATTTTGAGCTTATCCTCATGGTGTTTCTCCCACACCTCACTTCCTACAATTAAAACTTGGTCTATGCAACCTCTAGCATCATATAATCATGTTTGCATATTTTGACACTTTGTTTCTTGGATTCAAATACACTTTGATGCAACAATTGATTATAACATGCTTTCATGTTCCATAAGTCAAACACAACCAAAGAACTTCTTAATAACATGACAAAACAATGAAGTTATACTATCCTTACCAAGTAAATCCCTTTCTCTTAATCTACAAAGGTCCTTGCAAGTGTAAATCCAAGACAAACCTTCAAGAGAGTCCAAGGAAAGTGTAGAGATTTGTAGGTGAGCTAAGGTGTACTATGTGCCTTGCTAGCTGAAATAAGCTTCATATACTTTGCTTAAAAATTGAAATGCAAAGGCACATGAAATTCATCTCAGATTCAAATGCCAATTCACATGTACATGCAACTCTCATATCAAATTCAAATACATGCAAATTCATGCAGGCTTATTGTTCAACTACATGTCACTCATGTCCTTCATAGCCGTAACTTGGCTCTCTTGCTACATGTTTAACAAACCATGTACCTCCATTCATTGTTTTTAACTATGTTTCATTCAATCCAACATGAATCTGGTCACTAGTCACACTCGATTCCACCCGAATTCGAGTCCACATCATACCGTAATTATCAGATAATTACGCAATAAACATATCAAACGTGCATGATTTAGATTGAGGCTTAATGTCTAGGCATTATAAATCTCCCCTACTAATTGAATTTCGTCCTCGAAATTCAATCATGTAGGCAACACAATCGTAACAAAATTGAATCATGTAGGCAACACAATCGTAACAATACATATCCATGAATGAGGCAATATATGCAATTCAAAATATCAACTTACCAGCATTTCAATAAGAGAGTAAAAATTACCCATACCAGATAGTAACGTAGGATACTGCAGTATCATATGCTGACTATGTGGCACATATCAGCTCCATCAATACGCTGTGTGTCATAAGGACTCTTGAGCAAAGATCTTACGTTCTGGTATTCCTGACAACCTTCTCTCGCCAAAATCCAAACTGATCGTATCATACATAGAAAATACATTTGTCTCTCATTGTACATTAAGATGCATACATCTGTCATCACTCACATCTGCCATCACTCACAGTACATATACCAATCACTGAGAGTGGTAATAGTCCATGGTATGCCAAGAGACTAATACAAGAAATCACAACAGACAGTCCATATCTCTACCTCATTTCCGTTCTTTCCTGCTCTTCATCAAGCAAGATGAACAATCTACCAATTCACAAACCAATGTGTCAGAATACGTTGTCATAGCAATGACGATGCATGAGAGCGAGCGAAACTGTGTCGATCTCAAAGCTCCCTGTTTCTCGCACATGTCAACAGTCCAAGACACGAATGCGTCACATCCGTGATCATACACCACCATCGTACACCGTGTCCTCATAATGTTACAACGTGACCATTTATTGTATTTGAGTGGTGCACACATGTACTCACCTTGCTTCACAAATCCTTTTACTGGACACCAACTATACAATATCACGTCAAAGATGCATCATCTAACCAACTTCAACTTTGAGGACTTCATCCTCACTCTACTCTCGTATATACAGAGATTCTCCCATATCAACAAGTAGATGAACATATCTTGCCCTCACCACTTTCCAGGCTTTCCGTAGTACTTTCAAACTATTATCTCCATAAAGCAGATGTGAACAAAGCTATCACCGTGCTAACATCTCAACAACTTGTGATTTACAATGCAAGTATACAACATGTCAAACACAACGTTTCCACCTAACATAGTCTGTCAACCTTGCACTCAACCTCTCTCTCAGTCCATAACTAATGGAACTAGAACAGTATAAGGGAGATCGGTTGCTAATGAAAACGAGCAACCCTCAAGCACGCAACAACACAAACAACACGACAACTCAACTTTCCTCACAGTGTAGGCCCACACATGAGATCATGGTTTACCGTCATACTCACAACACGGTATACCAAACATATAGTGTTCACCAGAACCCTGCACCACACTCTGGTACATACGCAACTTAGCACAACTTCGCCAGGCCTCATTGATCCTTGTGAGTCATTCAGTCAATCACACTGATCACTCTGACATCTGACATCATATTCTCCACATAGTTGACATGAATCGATAGCGCATGTACACAGACATGTGCATTTTTATTATTACCTTCCTTTGTATCAACTATGCCCTTGAGACCACTATTCTCAAGGATTCCACAAAAACAAGAGATCCAATACGTGATACACACTGCTCAATCATCAACCAGTATACACCTGGTAACATATACAGCATACTTGATGATAAAGAAACACATCGAGAATATTGGTATTCCAAGCTCAATTCACCTGGATATCTCCATCAATTCTTCCACATGTCAAACAAGATGGGAAATATACACCGAAGAACAATCAACACCACAATAACTCAACAACATGAAAGGTCGAAGCAGGAATTTACATGCTTCCTTTCGTACCGGACCAGAAAATCTATCATGCATATACAACTGTCAAGTCTGAAACAGCCACATAAAATGCGTTCATACGACTGGTAAATGAAGAATATGACAGCCAACTTTTCACGCATGTAGTGCTGCACTATCACAAGAACTCACCAATGCTATGAATGCTAGCAACTAGCGATGTCATGATAGTTTTGCCATACAAGGAAACAACCTCTGTTAAACTCGCATGATCAACGACACATGTATTACATAGTACAGTTCAATGACATTCCAGCTAGTGTACAACTACTCCTAGCAACTCATTCTTACATCTGATATGCAATGGATATACAGTCTACAATACTTGGGACGTACCAGCATAAAACGTACTTACGACCACACTGAATCGATACCAGGTTCCTAACACAAATGCCGAAATGGTACCGTACTTGGTAAAGCAAGTACTTCACGATGACTATACAAATAAACCCATCGTGGCGCCATACCAGATATCAGTTACTATTGAACCTCGACAGTATCGTGTTATCAGACCCCATATGGCTTATACCTCTGGTTACAAGTCACTAGCGCAACCTCAATCCAATGGAGATCACAATTCTCATCCCATTAACTCAACAAAGTAACCACTCCATCATATTCACGACCATCTCATACACATCAAGTACAACACGCGTCGGTCGTACTCCCAACACAAACTGGTGAAGAATACACTGTAGATACAACTCATATCTGAGGTACAAACATGGTACATAACCCTACTATGTGGACAATAAGTTCTTGTTGTCACGTCATACAATGCATACTCAGTTCCATCGAATGGTTAGATCCCTTCGTTGCATCAGATGTGCACATCACCACCAACATGTAAGACAGTCCAGAACACTAGAGCATTCCTCACACTGACACATCAAGATGTCATTATTCCCATAATGCAGTCCGTATGAGATTACATGCATACGAGATCAGAGAACATCATTTTCCCCCTTGCACTTCCCGCGAAATATGCATCTCTGAGCGACCACCAAGACAGCTCAATCATCACTCATGAGACAGTAGTGACATGTTCGTCTCGACATTGATATACACATGCAATGTCCATATCAACCAACTCAATGCATAGACACATACAAAGTATGCCTCAGCACACATAGAGCATATTCGACTGTGCAGTCCACAAAATCAAATGTCATAACGATACATCTCGCACATCACACATCACAATGATGGTATCAGTACCCATCACATGTCATCCATTACTCAGTACATACAAACTGGTAGCACAAAGTGCCCATTATCAATCATTACCGCAATCTCATACTGTGTACATCATCTCCAACATGTACCAGCTCGGCTCTCATCACTACATCCACAAACTGATATAGGGTTAATCAAAATAACCCTAACATACAATTGAGTCCACAAGCCCCTCACAGACATAGTTCAACACGAACAAAAACTGCACAACATAACTTCACAACCATTGTCATATCCTGTTTCATAATCAGAAACTCATCTTCGTATAGTTGTCTGACAACAACAGAACAATTAGTGATTCAGAATCACAATCTGACGGCATCCCATTCCACTATCCGTCACCATTCACAGTCTCAATCACATTGTCTTTGCATATGGAGCTGACACCAAGATCTGGTCACCACGCTCCAACCACTCCTCAACTTGCTCCGCAGATTCAGTCCCTTCATATCGGAACACATATAGTTCACAAACGGAATGACTAGCAAGTCCTCATAGAATCATATATATTTCCCCTAGCCATTGGCCCACTGGGAATGGTAGTACACAAACGAAATTCACAACCACAGTTACACTCACAACATCCCCTCTAACATTCTTGGGGATTCATAACAAGTCGTACCACCATACTGCAAGACAAGGGTTAACAACAATATATTGAAACACAGAAAGCATGTTAACACAACATCCTATACTACAGTAAGGATATAATATGCTTTCAAGTGAATAGGCATCTCCCAAATTCACTTCCTCTACCCTTGTTCACTCAGTCATCTAACTATTGCTCTGATACCACTATTGTGGGGTCTCGTGACCTTAATCCTTAATTAAGTGTTCAATTACGTAATTCACATTATACGTAAACAGGATTAAGATCCTATCACTACTGATTGAGATTTTTCACTATGTCTTTCACTTACATTATTCATATACAATACATCTTATATATCCTTTACATAGTACAAATCATCAAATCTCGCTCAGTTTAAAGCCTAGCAGCACAAGGTAGACTCACAATCCCAGTTCTCCCCAACTATGAGTCCCTACAGAACAACCATACAAAAACATGAGTATTGAAATGATGTTCACAATAACATCAAAAAGAATGCATCAATACTATATAAACAACTTCCTGTAATCATGCATTTGCAACACTCCTCTTTGGTTGTTCCTGTACATACCTCATAACACAAAATACAGATATATCATTATATGTCTCATCTATCACCCTGTTATAACGGGACAAATATGATTTTTCTATCTCAGCTCAATATGTCAGTGGAACCTCCTCACATCTTCATATTAGCAGCACAAATCATAGTTCCGTCCTCACACATTATAACAGTCCAAGCATATACTCAACCGGAGTATACCTCTCATGCCAAAGTATGTGCTCAACAATAGCATACCTATCGTGTCATCACTCTCAACAACATATGTACAACATGCCCAACAATGGCAACATGACCAATATGATATGCCTATCTCAGCTCAATATGTCAGTGGCTCAGTCTTCACGTCCCATATTGGTAGCACATATCATATAACCGTCCTCACATGTATAACAGCCAAAGCATATGCCCAACAATGGCATATCTATCGTGGCATCAACTGTATATCTCAATCACATCATGCCTCACAGCACCAATCACATGCCTCAACAGCATCGTGCCTCATAGCACCAATCACATCTGATATGCATAATAATCTCATATCGAAATCCACAATACATCATCATCATATATCAGGATATTGATAGGCTTAGATTTTAAGTGTTTTTAGCTGTAATTTCTTCCCAGTTTTCGTACTTTGTCCTGGATGATATTATGCTTTTTGGTATTTATTTGCTTATTTCAGGAAAATAGGTCGGAAGTGGAAGAAATGAGCTAAAATGAAGAAAACGGGCGAAATCGAGGCGAAAAAGAGATCAAATGAAGAAGTTGGATTTTTCGAAGTCTCGATCGATCGAGATTTATTCTCGATCGATCGAGCCAGGCAGAAAGTTGAGCAGCGAATTGATCAAAGAGTCGATCGATCAAGATTATTTCTCGATCGATCGATCCAGGCAGAAACTTCAGCAACAATTTTCAATCGATCGGAAGGAAAATCTCGATCGATCGAACCGGGCAGAGAGTTTTAAAAGCTGACGTGAACAGTGCACCGATCGATCGAACAGGAATCTCGATCGATCGATACGCAAAATCTGGAAAATCTTATCTTCCAAATTTGAATTTATTCTCGGTGGCTTTATTTAGGGATCATTGCCAGATAATAAAAGGAGATCTCGGGGAGGAGAAGGACCGATTTTTACAACCCTAAACCCTAGTAGCCGCCGAAGGAGATCCCGGAGCAAGCCTTCTTCTCCGTTCTTCGTCCGAGCTTGAGCCAACCGATTCCGGAGTGCAGGAAGGAGCAAGAGAAGAAATCACGGTGCAACGCACGGATTCATTCCAGCCGTTTATCGTATTTCTAAACTTTGATTTATTTCATTTAAATTTTCATTTGATGTTTTTGAGGTCGAGAGACGATTAAACTTCTTATGTATTTGATTTGAATTAAATCTAGTTTATTTTATTGAGATTTAGTATCATTGTGTTTGATTTATTGATTCAATTGTGTTTGAGTGTATTGATTCCTATTGTTCATGAATTAATTGCTTGTTACGATCAAAGCCTAGCTAACTTTGATTGACTCTGAGAGTTATAACCGAGATCGAGAGATAACGTTATAGCACGCTCTATTAATTCATGAAGTATGTTTAAGATTGAGATCGAGAGATGAAATCACATACGTGAGGACTTTGAATCGAGAGATTTAGAGTAACGAGGTTTTGACGATTTATGCAATATTGAATTAGTAAATAGGTGCACGAGAGTGACTTGTTCTAGTTTGATATTAGTTTCTTTACAGCTCGAGAGAGTGTATTGAATAAACAGCGAAAACCTCTCACCTTTAGAATCAATTGATTGATAATTTGCTTATTCAGATGAATCATTAAAGATAACACAGTTGAACGAAGAGCTTGATAAATTTCTCGAGCGAATTACCTTTGCATATTCGAAACCATTCATTTTATTGTTTCTTGTTTAATTTTCGTTCCTTAGTTTAAGTTTGCATTAGTTAATCACCTTCTTTAATCGTAGGCTAAATATAATTTTGCTAGTCTTATTTGGTACTTATACATTAGTTCATGTGGATTCGACAACCCTTACTTAAATTTCACTATACTAAAACTTGACAACCGTGCACTTGCGGTAGAATCGCTTCACACTACACTTTGAAATATTTTCTGTTTAAAAATAAAGCGGTCAAGTTTTTGGCGCCGTTGCCGGAGACTAATCTTGTAATACCCCCGAAATGTCATGTAATTATGCGCTATGATGATGATTTATGATACGTTTAAGAGGGTTGTGGTGCATTTAATTGGGGCTATGATTATGTTATGATGATATGATGTGGGGAGCATGTTGGGTGTTTTAACGGATGTATTAATTAAATGAAGTTATAAAATATCGAGTGAGGATATATTAATACATCGTACTATATACCGGGACGCAATTAAACACCACATGACCACCCTACCCACACCACCCCCACCCATTCGGTCACCTCACCCTTTTTCCCCCCACTTGTTTGACCCATGCCCCCCCCCCCCCCCCACTTGCATTAACCCATACCTTCTTCTCCCTTCCTCACTCCACCTCCCAATCACTTCCCCTCCTCCTCTCCTCTCCATTACCGTCCCTGTAAGCTACAGAAAAAAAGGAAGAAAGAACTTGGTAAAGGTACTCAAAAACCTTGTGAAGAGAGGAGCAAAAAGAGAGGGGTAAGTGGGTACCCTGTTTTCTGGGTTTGTATTTGAGCTTGGGTTTGGTGGGTTGATTTTAACGCATGCTAAGTGTAGGTTTGGGTGAGACCTTGGTATGAGTACTTACATGGTACTTTATGTAACTACTAGCATGTTTGTTTGAGCATGTTACATGTTTTATGTGATAGATTTCTGGATATGAATCTATGTGCTCGAAAACCTGGGCGAAGAAGAACATACTCTGTTTTTCTGTATAGGTTGGTTGAGGATGAAGATTATGATGATGCTATGATGCATGTTAGCTTAGGTTTTGCTAAACCTTTAATTTGAATACATGCATGGTAGTTTTATGAAGCTTATAACATTTTGTTCAGGCATGTTTTACGCCTTATGAAGTAGAAATGATGGTATGAAATGAGGTGCTCAAAAATCTGGGGAAGTCCCGATTTTTCAGAGCTCTCGATCGATCGAGATTTTGATTCCGATCGATCGAGCGAGGCAGAAAGTTTAAGGCATGTTTTGAATTTCAGGTGCCGATCGATCGAAGGATTTCTCGATCGATTGGTGAAGCTCCTCGATCGATCGGTAAAATATTTCGATCGATCGATCGAGGCAGAATGTTTGGGCACTGTTTATGCACAGTTTCTCAATCGATCGAGACCTTGGGGCCGATCGATCGAGAGAGGCAGAATGTTGAAAAATAAAATGATGATTTGTTTTGTTAAGTTTATGGTATGAGATGATATTGAGGCATCTAATATGGTATTATGTGGTCTTGTAGAACCATCCCAGGTACCAGCACAATCAAGGAGATAAAGTCTGTTGACTCCTCCTCCTTTTAAAAAGGTACGTAAGAGACGTACGGGCATCGGACGGTAAAACACATATCTACACTATGACTAGGCATTTATCGCATGATGTTTATACGATGTTTATATGATGATGTTTATACGATGTTTATATGATGATGTTTATACGATGTATATAATGATGTGATACGATGTTTATGATGTGGTAAGATGCCATGGGGTAAGATGCCCATATGGTATGATGCCATACGATATTTATTATGTGGTAAGATGCCACGGGGTAAGATGCCCATATGGTAAGATGCCATACGATGTTATTATGGGGTAAGATGCCACGGGGTAAGATGCCCATATGGTAAGAGGCCATACGATGTTATTATGTGGTAAGATGCCACGGGGTAAGATGCCCATATGGTAAGAGGCCATACGATATTATGATGTGGTAAGATGCCACATGGTAAGATGTCCATATGCATGAATATGAATCAGGGACAACAAAAAGAAGTTAATGAATAACAAGCATAACTACTTAACCAATATTTCATGCATTTACTGTGATGTTTTTATGATGTTAAGTAAGATTGTATATGCTCATGATGTGTTGTCCCTGTAGGTACACTTTTGGACTAAAGGACTAAGGGTCGGGTTGAGACAGTGAGCCACGAGAAACACATGAATGTTTAGATTTCAAGTTATGATTAGTATCTACTCTAGGAGTAGTGTAAATCTAAATGTTGGCATTCTTTTGGGAATGTAATGAATTATTTTTGAAGTTTTGTATTTTGGCCTAGGAGTAGTGTAAATCTAAATGTTGGCATTCTTTTGGGAATGTAATGAATTATTTTTGAAGTTTTGTATTTTGGCCTGTAATCCTGTTAGCTCATGTAACAACCAGAACCTTAAGATGTTATTAATGCATGATTTGTCCTTCTTATGTCCCTATAACACTGTTAAGGTAGCGAGGTCCTACATTAGTGGTATCAGAGCAGTGGTTAGATAACCCGGGAATGAGTGAAGGGTAGCCTTAGCAATAAGTTGGCTAGGTGCTTACTTTTAAACATGTTTTATATGTATGTTGCATATGAAGTAGAAAATGATATGCTAACATGTTTAATTATCTAACGATGTACTTTATAAACTTCTTTTGGTATTGTTGTTAACCCTTGTGTTGCAGCATGGCAGCAAATGTAGAAGTGGGTGACGCTGTTAGTGTAAATGCAAGTGCTGGGCGTACGAATCAATTACCACCGCCAGCCTTAGGGGAAGAGCCCTCTGAACAGCAATTATTGCCTGGGGAGTTGAGTTTGTCTCAAATTATGATGTACCGACCCCCAATGTTCGAAGGAACTGAAACAGGGGAAAAGGCTGAGGAATGGTTAGAGAGGATTGAGCAGATATTTGTGGCAGCGCCTTGTGCAAAGACGGCATGGATCAGATTAGCAGAATTTCAGCTGGCTAAGAAGGCACTGATGTGGTGGAAGACCACAGTGATAGAACAAGAGGCTCAGATTATGCTCTACATTACTGTTCCTTAGTTCGGTATTTCTCAGCTGCTGCGAGACAGGCTAAAGAGGATGAGTTTACCAACCTCAAGAAAGGTACCATGCCTGTATCAGATTATGCTCTACATTACTGTTCCTTACTTCGGTATGTACCTCACATTGCTGCAAGCACTCAAGCGAAGATGAGGAACTTCATGAAGGGCTTGAGGCCAGAACTGTATGACAGGGTGATCACTTATGGCCCTGCCTGTTTTGATGATGTACTTTCATGAGCCGAGCTAGCCGAACTGGGAGTTGGCGCATATCCTGATGCAGTGCCACCTCCAGCACCCCCTCAGAAATCTACTTCAGACAATTTGAGGCCGAGGGGTGATCAGTTCAAACCAAGGGGGAACACAACGCCTTGAGGTTCAGTGGCAAGAGGCCCGAGAACCGTTGGAAAGGGAATCGTAGGAATGATGCCCCTACGGGGAGAGGACAACCTCAGGGAGACATATTTGGAAGGGTCCAGTGCTATATTTGTGGGCAACCACATTCGTCAAAGGATTGTTCAGGATGTTATGTCTGTGGCGACAGAGGCCACTTTGCTCGACAGTGTCCCAATCGGGGAAGACAACAGAACTCTGCGGAGAGGCCTGCGGACAGAGCAGTACAACACAAGCCACCATTTGTGCCAAGACAGTATGGAGGTCAGCCGACGGGGCCACTTCAGGGGCAGGTTTATGCTTTGACGAGGGAGCAGGCTACAGCGGCTCCGGAGGAAATGATAGCGGGTACGTGTCTTTTATTTACGCACACTGCTTATATATTGATAGACACAGGTGCGTCACACTCTTTTGTGTTGACGAGTTTTGTTGAAAGGCACCACATATGCACTTCTCCGTCCCCCATGCCTCTTATGGTCTCGACACCCGCTAAAAGAAGTTTGACTACAGATCAGATTGTTTTTGATGGCCTCATTTATTTTGAGGATAACGAGTTAAGGTCAGATTTGATTGTGCTGGGAATGTCAGACTTCGATTGCATTGTAGGCATTGATGTTCTGAATAGGTATCAGGCAGTCGTGAACTGCAGGCAGAGGACTGTCCGATTCAAGTCTGATATGGGAGTCCAGTGGACATTCTTTGGGGATGGTTCTCGTCCAAAGATTCCGTTGATATCTGGTGCCAAGATGGCGCAGTTATTGGAACGAGGCCATACATGATATCTTATTTATGTTGTTGATGTTACTGGGAAGAAAGAAGACTTGAAGGTTGAGGATGTGCCTGTAGTGGCGGAGTTTCCCGATGTTTTTCCGGAGGAGATTCCCGGATTCCCACCGACGAGAGAGGTCGAGTTTGAGATTGAGTTATTACCAGGGACGTCTGCAATTTCTCGTGCCCCGTATAGGATGGCACCAGTGGAGTTAAGGGAGTTAAAGATTCAGTTACAAGAACTCACGCCTGTCTTATTTGTTAAAAAGAAGGATGGATCGATGCGTCTATGCATTGACTATAGGCAACTGAATAAGGCCACAGTGAAGAACAAGTATCCACTTCCGAGGATCGATGACTTGTTTGATCAGTTGCAGGGCACGAGGCTCTGCAGTAAGATCGATCTGAGGTCGGGGTACCATCAGATTCGAGTGAGGGAAGATGATGTTCAGAAGACGGCTTTCAGGACGAGATATGGGCACTATGAATTCCTGGTCATGCCTTTTGGGGTGACAAATGCCCCAGCTGTCTTCATGAGTTTGATGAACAGGGTGTTCCAGCCATACTTGGATCAGTTCATCATACTCTTCATTGACGACATACTTATTTACTCCCGGACTGAAGAAGAACACGCGGAGCACTTGAGGACGGTACTCCATATCCTCAGGGATCATCAGCTATATGCAAAGCTCAGCAAGTGCGAGTTCTGGTTGAGCAGCATGGTATTCTTAGGCCATGTCATATCTAGTAGTGGGATATCTATGGATCCCAGGAAGATTGAGGCTGTGATGGAGTGGGCTGCACCCACTTCTGTACCGGATATACGGAGTTTTCTCAGTTTGGCAGGATATTACCGACGTTTCATCGAGGGTTTTTCGAAGATCGCCAAACCCCTGACACAGCTGACTCAGAAGGGAGTCCCCTTCTTTTGGTCTGAGGCTTGTGAGGAAAGTTTCCAAGAACTGAAGCGTCGCTTAACTACAGCGCCTGTGTTGGTAATTCCGTCTGAGAATAAGAGATTCGCCTTGTATACGGATGCATCACTACAGGGTTTGGGCTGTGTGTTAATGCAAGATAAACACGTGGTGGCTTATGCTTCGAGGCAGTTGAAGCCTCATGAGACCAGATACCCAGTTCATGACTTGGAGCTGGCGGCTGTCATCTTCGCCTTAAAGATTTGGCAGCATTATCTTTATGGTACTTCATTTACCATCTTTACGGACCATAAGAGCCTGAAGTTCTTATTCACTCAGGCAGAGTTGAATATGAGGCAAAGAAGGTGGATGGACAGCACGGCGACGAGGGTGGTATCAATTTGTTCAGAAACCTATTGATGCTGTGGTTCCACTGGTGAGGGAATTTTACACAAATCTTCGAGTTATTCCACCAGGGCACCAAGTAATTGTTTATGTTCGAGGGAAGGATGTGTTGGTAGATCGAGCCTCAATCAATAATATTTACCGGATGCCTTTCATACACAACTGTGCGTACCAATCTTTCCGCATGAGTTTGATCAATTATGATGAGGTACTCGCAGTCATTGGCATGCCGGGAGTAGATTGGCAGCGGAACGACAAGGGAGAGCCACAGGTGGTTCTCAAGAAGCATTTGACACCAGAGGCCCAAGCATGGTTCTCATTTGTCGCCTCACGGGTCATGCCTTCGACCCACACTTCGGAGGTGACGAAGGACAGAGCGGCCCTGGTTTTTGCCATTCTCACAGGGCAGGATGTGTATTTGGGTGAGATCATTAGTGATCACATCCGTGAGATCGGTAGCAGCCCACCTACCTCCGCACTACCGTTTCCATATACCATCACGGAGTTATGGAAGAGAGGCGGAGTGCAATGGGGAGAGGGCGAGGAGCTACTCCCACCAAAGACCCCGATTGTTGTTGACAGTCCACCACCACCTACAGGCCGAAGAAGGGCTGCCCCACGACCCTCGGACACTACACAGGCCGGAGCATCATCATCCTCTGCTGCAGAGCGTACACGTGTTACATTGGACTCTCTTCACAGGGATCTCCAAGATATTCGCCTGAAGCAGCAGAGTATTCATAGCATGCAGCGGGACATTCACAGCATGCAGAGAGCATTGCAGATGGACCATGAGCAGGTAGCTCAGCGACAGATGGAGTTCATGCACTATCAGAGTGCATGGAACACTGCCATGGCCCAGGGCTTCCCAGTTTTCCAGTTCCCGCCGGAGCCGCACTTTGCACCATATCAGCCGCATGCACCTCCACCTTCTGAGTACCCACCATTTCCGCCATACCAGGGCGAGGAGCACCACTACCCAGTTCCCCCTCCGGAGCATGATGAGGACGACGATCAGTGACGATCGTCGTCATGGTATGTGTTTTGTCTTTGCGCTTATTTGTCTTGTACATTGAGGGCAATGCACATATTAAGTTTGGGGGGGTTTTGTTTATATTTTCAGTATTGTTTTTGTTTTTGCACTTCTGCTACTTGTCTTGTTTCTTTCCTTGCATGTCTGCACGATTTTGTGACTAATTCGTCCTTGAGCATTACCAACAAAAAAATTTTTATTGAGTTATTCTTGAGAAATGAGGAATTAGATTTGCAACGGTAATACATGATGAAATTAATCCTCATCTAGATAGGAGTCATGAAAATGCTTAACTTGTTTGTATATATCCTTTGTTAAGCATATGTCAAAATTGAGGAATAATTTGAGCACGTATTGAGTCATGATTGAGTGAAGTATGTATTGATTAAAGTGAAAATTTGTGTTAACTATGATGAGTCTTGAGCATCTTAGATAACTCTACAATTTATTTGAAAACACTTTGAGGTGAAATTTTATAATTAGGAACTTAACTTGGAGATGATTTAGGCAATCTTTGGACCGTTTGTGCCTTTCAAGCCTACCTTTTATTCATCATTCCTTAGTGTCCCTTCTTGAGCCTTATTGAAAAAGAATGGTATATGCATTGCATATGATTAGACCCCCATTCGACATTCTTGGCAAACTCATTATACCTACCTTGGACTGAGCCTAAAAGAAATTTTTATCCATCCCTAAGGGAGTATAATGAATCTCATTCTTTGCACAGAATTGTTATATGTAAATGAGTTCATTGTGAAAAATAAAATGAACAAAAGAATGAGCAAAAGAAAAGATGTAGAGAAAAGCCTTGAAAAGAAAAATTCAAATAAGACCCAAAGTGGCCAAGGCTAGAAAAAGTTGAAGAGAAGCTCAATAGTGTGCGAAAAAAATTGTTGAACTGATTTTATTATACTCTCTTCTTTGCATTCATCCTACATTTTCTTTGGAACCGACACCAAAAGGCCTAACGTTATAAGCTTTTAAAGACCTTTTGATCCAAGTTTGGGGAATAATTACATTAGTGGAGAAGTGCTGGATAGTAAATTTGTAGAGTAATTCAAAGTTTTCTTGACTTTGAGCTTTTATGGCACATTTTGATCTTAAAGATATGTACATTATTCATGTTTGACAATAGCACACACGCACGTTCCAATGTTGCGATGTATTGTTTAACTTAGGAGAAATTACTTCTTGTTGAATTTTGAATGACACTTATCAATGTGTAACTAGGATTTATGAGTTTTTACGTGTGTTGTAAAGATGATTCATTCAAAGTATTGAGTTTAACTCTACTTTTTGAGCTTATTGCTTGCTCGAGGACGATCAAGTCCAAGTTTGGGGGAGTTGACAGGCTTAGATTTTAAGTGTTTTTAGCTGTAATTTCTTCCCAGTTTTCGTACTTTTTCCTGGATGATATTATCCTTTTTGGTATTTATTTGCTTATTTCAGGAAAATAGGTCGGAAGTGGAAGAAATGAGCTAAAATGAAGAAAACGGGCGAAATCGAGGCGAAAAAGAGATCAAATGAAGAAGTTGGATTTTTCGAAGTCTCGATCGATCGAGATTTATTCTCGATCGATCGAGCCAGGCAGAAAGTTGAGCAGCGAATTGATCAAAGAGTCGATCGATCGAGATTATTTCTCGATCGATCGATCCAGGCAGAAACTTCAGCAACAATTTTCGATCGATCGGAAGGAAATCTCGATCAATCGAACCGGGCAGAGAGTTTTAAAAGCTGACGTGAACAGTGCACCGATCGATCGAACAAGAATCTCGATCGATCGATACGCAAAATTTGGAAAATCTTATCTTCCAAATTTGAATTGATTCTCGGTGGCTTTATTTAGGGATCATTGCCAGATAATAAAAGGAGATCTTGGGAGGAGAAGGACCGATTTTTACAACCCTAAACCCTAGTAGCCGCCGAAGGAGATCCCGGAGCAAGCCTTCTTCTCCGTTCTTCGTCCGAGCTTGAGCCAACCGATTCCGGAGTGCAGGAAGGAGCAAGAGAAGAAATCACGGTGCAACGCACGGATTCATTCCAGCCGTTTATCGTATTTCTAAACTTTGATTTATTTCATTTAAATTTTCATGTGATGTTTTTGAGGTCGAGAGACGATTAAACTTCTTATGTATTTGATTTGAATTAAATCTAGTTTATTTTATTGAGATTTAGTATCATTGTGTTTGATTTATTGATTCAATTGTGTTTGAGTGTATTGATTCCTATTGTTCATGAATTAATTGCTTGTTACGATCAAAGCCTAGCTAACTTTGATTGACCCTGAGAGTTATAACCGAGATCGAGAGATAACGTTATAGCACGCTCTATTAATTCATGAAGTATGTTTAAGATTGAGATCGAGAGATGAAATCACATACGTGAGGACTTTGAATCGAGAGATTTAGAGTAACGAGGTTTTGACGATTTATGCAATATTGAATTAGTAAATAGGTGCACGAGAGTGACTTGTTCTAGTTTGATATTAGTTTCTTTACAGCTCGAGAGAGTGTATTGAATAAACAGCGAAAGCCTCTCACCTTTAGAATCAATTGATTGATAATTTGCTTATTCAGATGAATCATTAAAGATAACTCAGTTGAACGAAGAGCTTGATAAATTTCTCGAGCGAATTACCTTTGCATATCCGAAACTATTCATTTTATTGTTTCTTGTTTAATTTTCGTTCCTTTGTTTAAGTTTGCATTAGTGTGATGTCCCCGAAATGATTAATTGTGTTTAAGGCATTAATTGTGTTTATATGATCAATTATGGTGGTAATTGCCTTATGTGTTGGAATTAATTGCCATGTGGAAATGCTTGGTCATGTGGGCTGGTAGAGCATTTCAGGGTGCATGTTATGCATGTTGGGTAATTGGGTGTTTCAATGGCTTACATGTGTTAGTAGTCATTTATTTTGTGAAACATGCATTTAATTGGAATTTGGTGCATTGTGGTGAAATGTGTTTAAAATACCATGTTGGGGTACAAATTAAATAAAGGTTTAACCCTTTACCTCACCCCCTTTTTATCCCACTTTATCTCTTCACTCTAAATCCCCAATCTCTTCCCAAACCCTCATTTTTTCCCCAATTAGTTTTTGGCTCCAAGGAAGGAGAGGAATCCTTGCAAAAGCTCCACCCTTGTGATTCTTGGTAAGATTTGAGACCTAGGAAGTATATATATACCATCCTTTGTGGTTTTGAAGTGTTTGTGTTGAGTTTGGAATGATTTAAAGGATTTTGAAATGGGTTTGTTTGGGTTAGTGTGATTTTTAGTTGGATGTTAGATTGTTGGTGTTTTAATGATGTTTGATGAAGGTTTTTAGTGTTTTGTGTTTTGAGTTTGTTGGTATAAGTGTTGTGGAAGTTGGGAAGGAATTTTGGTGCAAAAATGGTGAAAAATCGTGTGTCTGTGCGAGGCGATCGACCGCCTGAAAAGAGGCGACCGATCGCCTATGGGCAGTAGCCAAATTGTAAGGCAGGCGATCGGTCGCCTGAAATGAGGCGACCGATCGCCGAGAGGCAGTAGCCAATTCAAGGGGTAGGCGATCGATCGCCATATTTGGCGCGATCGATCGCCGCGAAGAAAAATATGAGGCGATCGATCGCTTCGCTCTGTGGAATTTTGAAAAATGATTTCTTTTGACGAATTTTTGGTATTCGACTATTATTTGGCTTCTAATATTGATTTGTATGGTTGTGTAGAACCATCCCAAGTACCGACAACATCGAGGAGATAAAGTTATACAACTTCTCCACTTTTGAAACTAAGGTACGTAGTGAGACGTACGAGCATCGGACGGTAAATCGTGTTACAACTTTGACGATGTATATTGTGAATATTGTGTCCTCATATGTGATGAAATATGTGAAATGATAGTGTTATATCATGATATTGTAATCAATTGTGTTTGATTATTGTGGTAGAATTGATGAATGTTCCGGTAGCCTTTATCTCCGAGCGAGGGAGGTACTTGCCGCTGTCATATGAAGCGATGGTAGTATGATATTTGCCGCTGTCATGTCTAAGCGAGGTAACATGCCGCTGTCATTGTCGAAGCGAGGGATATCATATGATGCCGCTATATGTCGAAGCGCGGGGTCCTAAAATTCCGCTGTTGTATTGGGACCGGAACAGTCACAATTCTAGTGATTAATGTGGAATATTGTGGATATAATTGGAAATGCGTTATCGATCGTTATATCGTGAACTAATGATTTTGTGCATAAGTTTGTGAAACAGGAACAACAATGAAATGTGCTAATGTGGTGATCAAGGAGCATATCTATTATTTGTCGCATGCGCTTAATTATTTTATCAAGTTGAATTGTGTTAAGTGGTGATATATATATGCTCATGGTGAGTTGTTCCTGTAGGTACGCTTTTGGACAAAAGGGGCTAAGGGTTGGGTTGAACTGTGAGCTGAAGGAGACTTGAAAGAAGATAGAATACAGGATTTTTGTTAGTCTTGACATTCATTTTGGGAATGTAATTAACTAACTATTGAAGTTTTATTTTTGGCCTGTAATTACATTGAGCTCACATAACAACCAGAACTCTAAGATGTCTCTAATACATATTTAGCCCTGTTTATATCTTGATTTCACCGTTAAGAAACTAGGGTCCTTACATTAGTGTTATCAGAGCAGTGGTTAGAGAACCCGGGAACGAGTGAAAGGTAGCCTTAGCAATAAGTTGGCTAGGCATCTACTTTTAAACATGTTGTACGCATATGAAGCATGTGACTGTTATGCTAACGTGTTATGGTTTTCTAACGATATATTATGTGAATTGTTTTGGATATTGTTGTTAACCCTGTGTTGCAGTATGGCAGCAAATGTCGATGTTGGTGATGCAGTAAGTGTAAATGCTAGTGCTAGGCATACAAATCCCCTACCGCCGCCAGCCTTGGGCGAAGAGCCGTCCGAACAACAGTTATTGCCGGGAGAACTGAGTTTGACGCAATTTCTAGCTTATCGGCCTCCGACTTTTGAAGGGACTGAAACAGGGGAGAAGGCTGAGGAATGGCTAGAGAGGTTGGAGCAGATATTTGTAGCTGCCCCGTGCGCAAAGACAGCTTGGATACGGCTAGCAGAGTTTCAATTGGCCAAAAAGGCGCTGATGTGGTGGAAGACCACAGTGATTGAACAGGAGGCTCAGGGTCAGGAAATAAACTGGAAGCTGTTTAGGACTCGATTTCTGACCCGATACTTCTCAGCAGCGGCACGGCAGGCTAAAGAAGATGAATTCACTAGCTTGAGGCAAGGTACTATGCCGGTGTCTGACTATGCTCTCCAGTACTGTTCCTTACTTAGATATGTGCCTCATATCGCCACTAGCACCCAAGCAAAGATGAGGAACTTTATGAAAGGCTTGAGGCTGGAGTTGTATGATAGGGTGATCACTTATGGCCCTACTTGTTTTGATGACGCCCTAGCACGAGCTGAACTGGCAGAATTAGGAGTGGGTGCATATCCGACTATGGCACCGCCTCCAGCACCATCACAGAGACCGACCCATGAAGCGACCATTTTAAGTCAAAGGGAAACTCATCATCTTCCAGATTCAGTGGTAGATGGCAAGATGCTCGTGGAAGGGGTGGTCGTGGAAGTAATGCTCCGTCTCATAGGGGACAGTCTCAGGCTAGCAATTTTGAGAAGGTTAAGTGTTTTCTGTGCGGGGAACCCCATTCAGTGAAAGGATGCTCTGCTTGTTATGTGTGTGGGAAACATGGTCACTTGGCCCGAAATTGTCCTAACCGGGGAGGGCCACAGAACACTATGGGGAGACCTTTAGATAGGCCAGCGCAGCAGAGACCACCATTTGCACCGAGACCATTGGGAGGACAGCCGTTGGGGCCACCTCAAGGGCAAGTGTATGCCCTCACCAGGGAGCAGGCTACAGCAGCTCCAGAGGAAGTGATAGCGGGTACATGTTATTTATTTACGTACCCTGCTTATATTTTGATAGATACAGGTGCGTCACACTCCTTTGTGTCGACGAGTTTTGTGGAGAGGCACCGTATATGCACGACTCCGTCACCCACGCCTCTTGTGGTTTCGACACCCGCTGGAAAGAGTGTGATTGCAGATCGGTTTGTTGATGGCGGCCTCATTTATTTTGAGGGCAACGAGTTGAAGTCAGATTTGATTGTTCTGGGAATGTCGGACTTCGACTGCATTGTGGGTATTGATGTGCTGAACATATATCAGGCAGTAGTGGACTGCAGTCAGAGGACAGTACGGTTCAAATCTGATTTAGGGGTTCGGTGGACTTTTTATGGGGATGGTTCCCGCTCAAGAATTCCGTTGATATCGGCCTTAAAGATGACTCAGTTATTGGAACGTGGGCATGAGGGATATCTTATTTATGCCATTGACATTGCTGAAAAGAAAGAAGAGTTAAGAGTCGAAGATATACCCGTGGTTGCCGAGTTTGCCGATGTATTTCCGGAGGAGATTCCCGGATTCCCGCCGGTTAGGGAAGTTGAGTTCGGGATCGAATTATTACCGGGGACATCCGCTATTTCTCGTGCCCCTTACAGGATGGCACCAGCGGAGTTAAGAGAACTGAAAGAGCAGCTTCAGGAACTACTTGATAAGGGTTACATATGCCCCAGCGTGTCACCTTGGGGTGCGCCTGTGTTATTTGTGAAAAAGAAAGATGGGTCGATGAGATTGTGCATCGACTACAGGCAATTGAATAAGGCCACAGTGAAGAATAAATACCCTCTTCCGCGGATCGATGACTTGTTTGATCAGTTGCAGGGCACGAGGTTGTATAGTAAGATTGATTTGAGGTCGGGGTACCACCAGATCCGAGTTAGAGAGGATGATGTGCAAAAGACAGCCTTCCGGACCCGTTATGGTCACTATGAGTTTTTGGTCATGCCGTTTGGAGTGACAAACGCCCCGGCTGTGTTTATGAGCTTGATGAATCGAGTGTTCCAACCCTATTTGGATCAATTTGTCATCGTATTTATTGACGATATACTTATCTATTCTCGGAGCGAGGAAGATCACAGGAATCATTTGAGGACAGTGCTCCAGATTCTGAGGGACAATCAGTTGTATGCAAAGCTGAGCGAGTGTGAATTTTGGCTGAGCAGCGTGGTATTTTTGGGGCATGTGATCTCTAGGGATGGGATTTCTGTGGATCCCAGGAAAGTGGAAGCAGTGATGGATTGGTCTGTGCCTACATCTGTGCCCGAGATCCGTAGCTTCCTCGGTTTAGCGGGTTATTACCGACGTTTCGTCGAGGGATTCTCTAAGATCGCTAAGCCGTTGACGCAGTTGACTCAGAAGGGTGTTCCGTTTTCTTGGTCTGAGGCATGTGAGCAAAGCTTCCAAGAGTTGAAGCACCGGTTGACTACAACACCTATTCTGGTGATCCCCTCGGAGAACGAAAGGTTTGCTTTGTACACGGATGCATCACTGCAGGGATTGGGCTGTGTACTGATGCAGGATAAGCATGTGGTGGCTTATGCATCGAGGCAGTTGAAGCCTCATGAGACCAGGTACCCGGTTCATGATTTGGAACTGGCGGCCATTATTTTCGCTTTGAAAATTTGGCGGCATTATCTTTATGGTACTTCTTTTACCATTTACACGGACCATAAGAGCTTGAAGTTCCTATTTACCCAAGCGGAACTGAATATGAGGCAAAGGAGGTGGATGGACTTGCTCAAGGACTATGATTGCGAGATAGAATACCATCCGGGGAAGGCGAACCTGACAGCTGACGCCTTAAGTAGGAAGGTGAAGTATACGGCAGATGATGTTATTCAGTTATCGGCCTTGATGACCTCTTGTTGTCATTTGGGATATGACTTTGATTTAGATGTATCGCCGGTGCTGGTATCGACCCTATTGGCAGAACCGGACATCTTTGAACTTATCAGGAAAGCTCAGATGACAGACGTTGAGGTACAGAGATGGTTATCATATTTACGTCAGGGTCAATTATCGAAGTTCAGAGTAGCAGAAGATGGTTCCTTGAGGCTTGGTAACCGTTGGTTAGTGCCGAGGGCACCAGAGTTGCGTCAGGGAATCTTGCATAGTGCTCATAGTAGAAGATTTAGCATCCATCCAGGTGGGAGAAAGATGTACAAGGACTTGTGTGATCAATTTTGGTGGAGACGGATGAAGAGAGACGTTATGTCATTCGTTAAGAAGTGCCTGATTTGCCAACAAGTGAAAGCAGAAAGGCAGAGGCCCGGAGGCGAGTTGAAGAGTTTAGAGATACCAGAGTGGAAGTGGGAGCACATCTCTATAGATTTCGTGACCCACTTGCCAAGGACTGCCTCGGGATTTGATGCGATCTGGGTGATTGTAGATCGACTGACGAAGGTGGCCCACTTCATCCCATATTGTATGTCTTTCACATACTTAAAAATGGCCAGTTGTATGTACGGGACGTGGTGAGATTACATGGCATCCCAGTCTCGATTGTGTCTGATAGAGACCCGCGGTTCACATCGCACTTTTGGGAGGGTCTTCAATCGGCTTTGGGTACAGAAGTGAGGCTGAGTACGGCTTATCACCCTCAGACAGATGGTCAGACAGAGCGTACCATACAGACGCTTGAGGACATATTGAGGGCATGTGTTTTGGAGTTCGATACTCCGTGGCAAGATTCAGTGCCACTAGTGGAATTCTCTTATAACAACAGTTATCAGGCGAGCATTCAGATGGCTCCATTCGAGGCCCTTTACGGTCGACGATGTAGGTCACCATTGTACTGGGAAGATTTGACTCGTAAGACGGTCGGAGGACCGGAATTGATTCGTGAAATGGAAGAGAAAATCAAAGTGATCCGTCAGAAAATGAAAGCGGCTCAAGATAGGCAAGCGGCCTATGCTAATAAACGACGGCGACCATTGGAAGTCCAAGTGGGAGACAGAGTCTTTCTGAAAATATCACCTTTCAGAGGTGTAGTTTATTTCGGTATGCGCGGGAAGTTGTCTCCGAGATATGTTGGGCCGTACGAGGTATTGCAGCGCATCGGCACTTCGGCTTATCGTTTGGCCCTACCGCCGTCCTTGTCTGGTATACATGATGTCTTCCATGTATCTATGTTGAGGAAGTATGAACCAGACCCGTCTCATGTGTTGCAGCATTCAGAGGTTCAGTTGAGTTCAGATGTATCCTATGTTGAACGGCCAGTCAGAATTCTGGATCGAGAGGATCGCAGACTTCGAAGCAAGGTTATACCGATGGTCAAGGTTCAGTGGGATCGTCGGGGTGTCGAAGAGGCCACGTGGGAGACGGAACGGCATATGGTGCAGTACTACCCGGAACTATTCTCTGGTATGTGTTTATTTTTAGTTCTTTTGGGGTAAGTGCATGCGATTTCGAGGACGAAATCTTCTAAGTAGTGGAGTATTGTGATGTCCCCGAAAATTGTGTTTAAGGCATTAATTGTGTTTATATGATCAATTATGGTGGTAATTGCCTTATGTGTTGGAATTAATTGCCATGTGGAAATGCTTGGTCATGTGGGCTGGTAGAGCATTTTAGGGTGCATGTTATGCATGTTGGGTAATTGGGTGTTTCAATGGCTTACATGTGTTAGTAGTCATTTATTTTGTGAAACATGCATTTAATTGGAATTTGGTGCATTGTGGTGAAATGTGTTTAAATACCATGTTGGGGTACAAATTAAATAAAGGTTTAACCCTTTACCTCACCCCCTTTTTATCCCACTTTATCTCTTCACTCTAAATCCCCAATCTCTTCCCAAACCCTCATTTTTTCCCCAATTCGTTTTTGGCTCCAAGGAAGGAGAGGAATCCTTGCAAAAGCTCCACCCTTGTGATTCTTGGTAAGATTTGAGACCTAGGAAGTATATATATACCATCCTTTGTGGTTTTGAAGTGTTTGTGTTGAGTTTGGAATGATTTAAAGGATTTTGAAATGGGTTTGTTTGAGTTAGTGTGATTTTTAGTGGGATGTTAGATTGTTGGTGTTTTAATGATGTTTGATGAAGGTTTTTAGTGTTTTGTGTTTTGAGTTTGTTGGTATAAGTGTTGTGGAAGTTGGGAAGGAATTTTGGTGCAAAAATGGTGAAAAATCGCGTGTCTGTGCGAGGCGATCGACCGCCTGAAAAGAGGCGACCGATCGCCTATGGGCAGTAGCCAAATTGCAGGGCAGGCGATCGATCGCCTGAAATGAGGCGACCGATCGCTGAGAGGCAGTAGCCAATTCAAGGGGTAGGCGATCGATCGCCATATTTGGCGCGATCGATCGCCGCGAAGAAAAATTTGAGGCGATCGATCGCCTCAGCGAAGCGATCGATCGTCAGCTGTGGAATTTTGAAAAATGATTTCTTTTGACGAATTTTAGGTATTCGACTATTATTTGGCTTCTAATATTGATTTGTATGGTTGTGTAGAACCATCCCAAGTACCGACAACATCGAGGAGATAAAGTTATACAACTTCTCCACTTTTGAAACTAAGGTACGTAGTGAGACGTACGAGCATCGGACGGTAAATCGTGTTACAACTTTGACGATGTATATTGTGAATATTGTGTCCTCATATGTGATGAAATATGTGAAATGATAGTGTTATATCATGATATTGGAATCAATTGTGTTTGATTATTGTGGTAGAATTGATGAATGTTCCGGTAGCCTTTATCTCCGAGCGAGGGAGGTACTTGCCGCTGTCATATGAAGCGATGGTAGTATGATATTTGCCGCTGTCATGTCTAAGCGAGGTAACATGCCGTTGTCATTGTCGAAGCGAGGGATATCATATGATGCCGCTATATGTCGAAGCGAGGGGTCCTAAAATTCCGCTGTTGTATTGGGACCGGAACAGTCACAATTCTAGTGATTAATGTGGAATATTGTGGATATAATTGGAAATGCGTTATCGATCGTTATATCGTGAACTAATGATTTTGTGCATAAGTTTGTGAAACAGGAACAACAATGAAATGTGCTAATGTGGTGATCAAGGAGCATATCTATTATTTGTCGCATGCGCTTAATTATTTTATCAAGTTGAATTGTGTTAAGTGGTGATACATATATGCTCATGGTGAGTTGTTCCTGTAGGTACGCTTTTGGACAAAAGGGGCTAAGGGTTGGGTTGAAATGTGAGCTGAAGGAGACTTGAAAGAAGATAGAATATAGGATTTTTGTTAGTCTTGACATTCATTTTGGGAATGTAATTAACTAACTATTGAAGTTTTATTTTTGGCCTGTAATTACATTGAGCCTACATAACAACCAGAACTCTAAGATGTCTCTAATACATATTTAGCCATGTTTATATCTTGATTTCACCGTTAAGGAACTAGGGTCCTTACAATTAGTTAATCACCTTCTTTAATCGTAGGCTAAATATAATTTTGCTAGTCTTATTTGGTACTTATACATTAGTCCCTGTGGATTCGACAACCCTTACTTAAATTTCACTATACTAAAACTTGACAACCGTGCACTTGCGGTAGAATCGCTTCACACTACACTTTGAAATATTTTCTGTTTAAAAATAAAGAGGTCATATATACTGATCATAAATGGAATGTCATTACTCGTACGTCAACACGCACCTGTCGTGCGACACAAAATATAGAAATCAGGCGTCAATGGTTAACCGCCTCGTTGTCCTGTCCCCTGTGATGGTGCTACAACAATACCAACAATATATCATGTTATAATAGACTTCAAAATCAAAGTACACAAAAATATCACATTTTTCAACATATGAACACTACCGATCAGTCGCCAATTTTCACCGATCGATCGCCAAAATATTCTGTCCATCTCGATCGATCACCACTTCCTCTCGATCGATCACCAAACTGTTCTGTTCACTCGCGATCGATCGCCATGTTTTCACCGATCGATCGTCAAACCATTTCACCGCCTTTTACTTTTCTCTGTCTTCGGCGGTCGATCGCTATAAGGCTCTTGATCGATCGCCGATGTCTGAAAAGTTCAGAACATGGCGATTTTGAGCTTATCCTCATGGTGTTTCTCCCACACCTCACTTCCTACAATTAAAACTTGGTCTATGCAACCTCTAGCATCATATAAACATGTTTGCATATTTTGACACTTTGTTTCTTGGATTCAAATACACTTTGATGCAACAATTGACCATACCATGCTTTCATGTTCCATAAGTCAAACACAACCAAAGAACTTCTTAATAACATGATAAAACAATGAAGTTATACTCTCCTTACCAAGTAAATCCCTTTCTCTTAATCTACAAAGGTCCTTGCAAGCGTAAATCCAAGACAAACCTTCAAGAGAGTCCAAGGAAAGTGTAGAGATTTGTAGGTGAGCTAAGGTGTACTATGTGCCTTGCTAGCTGAAATAAGCTTCATATACTTGGCTTAAAAATTGAAATGCAAAGGCACATGAAATTTAGCTCAGATTCAAATGCCAATTCACATGTACATGCAACTCTCATATCAAATTCAAATACATGCAAATTCATGCAAGCTTATTGTTCAACTATATGTCACTCATGTCCTTCCTAACCATAACATGGCTCTCATGCTACATGTTTAACAAACCATGTACCTCCATTCATTGTTTTTAACTATGTTTCATTCATTGCAACATGAATCTGGTCACTAGTCACACTCGATTCCACCCGGATCCGAGTCCACATCATACCGTAATTATCAGATAATTACACAATAAACATATCAAACATGTATGATTTAGATTGAGGCTTAATGTCTAGGCATTACACCTCGTGTTCGAGTCCCCCCTCCAAAAAAAAATAATAATATTTTTTTACTATAAAGTCGAGTCGCATTGCATCCACCTATATTGATTAATTGAAATTAATTTTGTTTGGTCTATAAAGGATTAACTTAATCTTTATTATTCAAATAGTCGAAATATTAATTACTCAAAGTATTCTTAAAAGAATTACAACTCCCCAAATATATTAAATTGACACTCATTTTTTTAAACTAATTCAGCATGTATCTCAAACTTTCAAACTCTGATTATCATCTTTTTGGTCTATGAATCTAATCATATTGATTTTTTTTTATTTATTCGTACAAGTATGCCAAAATCAATGAGATACATGCCGAACCCGAGACATCTTACATTAAGAAATAGATGACAACCACTAGGTGTTGCTGCTATATCGATTACCCACATTATGAAATAGATGACAGCCTACATTGTTTTAATAATTCAATATTTTTTTATAAACTAATTCGGTATGTATATCAAACTATCAAACTCTTATTAATCATGTTTTTGGTCTTTGAACCTAATTTTATTGATTTCGGCATAATTGTACAAATAAATTTCAACATCATTTTTTTTAAACATAAAAATCATCCAAAATAATTTAATAAAAAAATTAAAATAAAACAATTAAATAAAAATAAAATAATTTTTTTATATAAAAATAGTGAGAGGCCGCCATCATGGATGGTGGCCCCTCAATGAGTGAGTGGCAGCCGGCGGTCACTAAATGGGGGAGGGGCCACTTCTTCTAGTAGCGGCCCCTTACCAAGCCTAAGCCACAATCTCGAACGGCGTTGGGGTAGTTTTGCAACGTTTTTAAAAATACGGTATTTTTGAAATTTAACATTTTTAAAAGATAAACCTACAGCTATTCTACAAGGGTGACAGATGTTATTGTTCAGACTAGAGGCGTAATTTGTAATACAACTATTCTACAAGGGAGGCGAGACATATGTAATATTTTTTTTATCAGAAAAGATATATATAATATTAATGAAAACATTGATACATCTTCAAATATAAAAAAATTAATATACTATAGATATAAAATAAAGACATTCTAAACATTAAGCTACCATTTGAGGTGAGTGATAAGGTAATGATAAGATAGTTATAAGGATTAAAATTATGAGATGATTTAAAATAATATAGTTTTGTAAGTTATATGGTGTATGGTTGGAGGATAAGATTGTGGATTAATTTTATAGTTTAGTATAATAACTAAAATACTCTCACTATTATTATTATATATAAAATAATATATATATATATATATGATATGTCGGGATTTAATTCTTGAGTATTGGATTTTGGAGCGGAGTTGGGATAAATAATTCCGGGTTGAACTTGTGATGCAAATTAAATTGAGATGTGTTTTTTCTTGCAATAATATATTAGTTGATTTAAATTAAATGGAAGAGATGGGTTTGAGTGGTGTTTATTTAACTAGGGTTGGAATAAAACTTACACTACTATATTTTCACACCCTAAAAACAATCGAGCCCTTTCCCTCCTCCTCCATTCTTGTGCCGTCATTCATGTTCAGAGAGAAGACCCGATCAAGCAAACTTCAGGCGCGGTTTTGATCGAGTTCTTGGTAAGAAATCTTGCCTAGTACCTCAATCGTTCCTCCCCCTTGTCATTTTGTATTGTTGGATCGATGACCTTGCGTTTAGGGACTTAATGGTGGTCGAAAAATTTGTTCTTTCTGGGTTCGAATCTTGCTTCATTTTTGGGGTGATTTTTATACATTTGGGGGGGGGGGGGGGGTGGGGGGAGTATGTTTTGTTGGTTCAATTTTTATGTTGTAATTGGTTCGAAAATACTGCTGATTTGGGTTCAAAAGTTCAAGCATTGGTTCGAAATTTCTGCTATACTTTGACTCGGTTTCTTCATGCTCTTGGGTCGAAATTTATAGTATCTTGAGGCTGAAATCTGCTGCTCTTATATTTCGAAAATTGTTTGAATTTTGGTTCGAAAATCTCCACATTTCCATTCAAAGATATGATGCAAACTGGGCTCAAAATCTGATATGCTTTATGTTCGAAAATGATGTAGTTTCGGCTTAGAAAATTATGTTGTTTAGGTTTGAAATCTAGCTGCTCTTGGTTCGAAAAATCTTTTGTTTATAGTTTGAAATTGTTGCTACTATTTATCTGCAAAAACATGCTGATGGGTTCGAGAACCTTGACATATTGTGTGATGGCCAGGAATTATTGGTGTTAATCCCGGTATGGTAATAATCCTTAATGGATTTTAGTGGTGGCAATTATGAATTAATTGCGGTTTGGGACTCCCGGGGATTTTAAATCCGGTTTTTGGAGTCGTTGGATCCAAGGGATGAGATTGTATTCTCATCGTTGTGATAACCTTGGAATTTGTTTCTGGTGGAATATGGAGTCCGGAGTACTTTGTACTGGGGCTGGTGATGGAATTTGAGTTGCAGAGATAATTATTGAAAACAGATGATATTTAATGAATCATGATGTATTTGTGGAGGAGTCGGTATTTTGAAGCTTTTGAACTATATATACCAAATAAACTCGGTATTCCGTCATTATACGGAATCTCTCCTCCATCTCCTCTCCCTCACGCCACTCTCTCACCCCAAACCCTTCAACTTTCCCTTTTATGAGCAAAATTGATGGAGGCTCATCCTAGGAGCCGGATTTCTCAAAGATAAGTTGGTAACTTTCTTCTCCTCACTTTTAGCTTCGATTTGATTATGGTATTGTGTAGTTTGGTTGTGATTTGAGTTGGTTTGAGTTTTGGAATTTTTAAGAATTTTGGGTTGGTTGGTTTGAGAAGTTTTTATGGTGTTTATTTTGAGGATTTATGTTGTAAGGGGTGTGAGGATTGTTGTTGGGCAAAATTTTACAAGAAAACGCCATTTTTGGCTGATGCAGGTCGAGGCGGTCGATCCCCAGGGCGGGGCAATCGATCGCCGCGACGTTATTGAAATTTTGAGGATGATGAACAGTGAGGCGATCGATCGCCTCAAAGGAAGCGATCGATCGCCATGAGGCAGTAGCCAAATACACTGAGAGGCGACCGATCGCCTGGAAAGAAGCGATCAATCGCCTATGCCCATTTTTGAGAGGCGAGCGAACGCCTGGATTGCAGCGATCGATCGCGAGTGCCTGTTTTTGGGGTTTAATTTCGTGTTGAGCTTTCGATGCATGCTTCACCCGGGTCTTTTAAAATGGTTAATCGTCATGGATGACGATATAATTGGGGTTTATGAACGTTCTTGGGCACGTGGTTGCATGCTTGAGATTAATTGTGGATTATTAATCGTGTTTAGCACATAATTCATCGGTCATGGGACCAAGACAAGATTGGATTCGAACTACGGGAATATAAGGTACGTATGACGTACGAGCATAACCCTTTATTATAATTGAAACTGTTGAGTGCATGGTACACTGTATTGCAATAAATGTATATGGAAACGCATGGTATGTGGCATTAGCAATAAACGGATATTGAAATGCATGGGTTATGGTAATTGCTACAAATGGATATATATGCATTGGGTATTATATAGTGTCGCTTTTGAGCGAGCAATGATTGGGATGTTGTCGCCTTTGAGCGAACATCGGCTATGACTCCACTGTTGTTGAGCATGCGTGAGAATGAAACGCCGCTGTTGTAGAGCGAGCAATGAATTAGAACTATGGAACCATAAGTGAGATGTATGGAATATCTGTAATCATTGTTTAATGATTTGGTATTATTGATTATGATATCGGTATATGGCAAATGGATTTGTTAATTAATGTAATGATTAACTGGAATTTGGGAATTTGATGGTTCAGTTATTTTGAGAACAGGGACAGTACAGGGAATCCGGATGAGGACGATACCATCCAGGGAGCATCTTTTATATTTCATAGCATTTACATTTTTGTAAATTATGAAATGTATTATTGTGATTATGGGATTTGGGATATTGGTATGCTCACCCCGTGTGGGGGCTGTCTCTGTTGGGGCAGGTGATTAGGTACATCGATGGCTTTGGAGTTGAGCTCGAGCTATGGAATGGAGGTGCTTCCAGGGATCGAAGTACCAATGACAGTATTGAGCATGATACTTTATACATTGGATACACGTATACTTATTCGATGCTCGCATGTGAGCGGTATCATGTGTATATGGGTTGTATAAAGAAGGCAAGCACCTTTCTCTTTTCATTTATGTGTTGCATGCAATTATTTATGAATTGCAAAATGAATTGAGAGCATGTAGTGTATGTATAAAAGTACATGTTATGTTTATGGATTATGTTTGGGGAAAGTTTAGACATTATGCGAATAATGTAAAGAAATTTTATATATGGTATTTCATGCTAGGGTTGCATGTAATCTCTTTTTCCCCTGATAACATGATTGTATGCACTAATGGCAAGGGTTAATACACTAATAACGGGTTAAGGGCACGGGGGTCCTTACATATTGGGTTCGATTTTCTGATTGGTTTAGCGACCAAGTTTTGTGGCTTTGAGTTACAATGATAGATGCAACCATATGTATCTTTATAGTCCAGAAATTTTTTGCTTATGAGCGTGAGGTGGTGTTGGACGTGAAGTGCATGCGGGAATGTGTGTCTATGTTGCTATATGTGAGTATATACTGTTGTGTGTATATATATAATGTTGTGTGTGTATATACTGGTGGGTATGTGTGTATGTGTGGATTTCTGCATATAACTAAGTGTGTATATATTGTGGCTTGTGGTTGGATTAAGTACTGATAATGAAGAAAGAGAACTTGATTTGGCGTAGTAGGTTAAGACGATTTTGTGATGATATGAACATTATAATTGGAAGGATGATATGGTATTACATTATCAATGAAATATCATGATTAATGTGATAGTATGGACATGGTTTATGTGATTATTGTGAGGATATGTGCATCAAGTATTTGTTGAGTTGATTCTTGAACTTTTGAGTTTGTGCAGAACCTTCTTGAGCTCACAAACAACGAGGGTGGTGACTTGACGGTAAACACAGATTATAAGGTACGTAGTGATGTGCGAGCAGGTATACTATGAAGTATTTCATATTCATGTATTCAGGTATTGTCGAATGTGATGATTGAATATAAGGAAATGAATATGTGTATCGCGCTTGATATATGTGGAATGGTGGACACGTAAATGTACGTGGTCCGAATATGGGGTTGGGTATTGATGCCTTTGGCATGACCGATATTAGAAATGGTTGGGAATGAGATTTACAAATGGGCATGAGTGCCTTTAAATTGTGTTGGTTATGATTGTGAAATAAGTGATGTATCATTAAGGAAACGATTTATCTTGATATTGAGTATCATCGTTTAAATAATGTTATCGATCTTGACGATTGTGGATGATAGGGTTGATTATTACGTGTATTTTTGCTTTGATATGTATATATTTTCGTGTAGATTCCGTGAAGATGTTATGCTTTTTGGTATTTATTTGGTTGTTTCAGGAAACTAGGTGGAAAATGGAAGAATTGAGCTAAAATGAAGAAAACGAATCAAATCGAGGCAAGAAATGAAGAATTCGGATTCTGGCATGACCGATCGATCAGAAGTAGAGCTCGATCGATCGAAGGAGACAACGAGAAAATGCAGAGCTCGATCGATCGGAAACAAGTGCTCGATCGATCGAGCATGGCATAGACTTGGCAAGAAAAAGTGAAGAAAGCTCGATCGAACGACAGCATACCCTCGATCGATCGAGCGAGGCAGAGAAAATCAGGTCCGAGAGTTGAAGGCGCTCGATCGATCGAGACATATGCACCGATCGATTGAGACGAAGAATTTTCAGAAAATTAAAGACTAGATTTGGTTTGATTTTTGGAAACTCTTCCATCCACCCCCTCCTCTATAAATTAGGGAAGTAGGGCACGAATTCAGGAGCCATTATCAGAGCATAATCAGACCCTAAAATATATTATTCAGCCGCCTATCATCTTCGAAGAACAATCCAAGTTTAGAGAAATCCTTTGAAGTGCAAGGAAGGAAGCAAGAGAAGAAGTATCGTTCAACGCACGGATTCGCTCCTACGTTATCGTATTTCTAAACTCTAATTATTTTGATTTTCAGATTTATTTGATGTTTATGAGGTTGAGAGACGATTATACATCTTGTTAATTTGATTTGAATATAATTAAGTTTATTTTATCAAGGTTAAGTAATATTGTGATTGAATCATTGATTTGATTGTGCTTGAGTAGATTAATTTCTTTTGTGCATGAATTATAATCTTAATGCTATCAAAGCCTAGCTACCTTTGAATGAATTTGTGAATTATAATTGAGATCGAGAGATGAAATTATAATACGCTATAATAATTTGTAGGGTCTTCCTACCTTAACATCATTATAATCACATATTATGGACTAATCATGCATTCATATAATCTTAGGGTTCCGGTTGTAGCTTTGAGCTAATAGAGTTACAGGCCAAAATAAAATTTCAAAAGCTAAGTAATTACATTCCCTGACAATGAATGTTAAAGCGATAGAATTATACTACTCCTAGAGTAGAGATTATTCAAAAATCCTGTATTCCTATCTTCTTTCATGCTCCTCATAGCTCCCTGCCTCAACCAGACCCTTAGCCCCCTTCAGACCAAAAGCGTACCTACAGGGACAACACATCATGAGCATATACATCCTTACTTAACATAAAAAAAAACATAACAGTAAATGCATGAAATCTTAGTTAAGTAAACTTGCTGGTTATTCGTTAACTTCCTTTCTTGTTGTCCCCGATTCACATTCATGCATATGGGTATCTTACCCTATCGTATGGCATCTTACCATATCATAAACATCGCATGGCATCTTACCATATGGGCATCTTACCCTATCGTATGGCATCTTACCATATCATAAACATCGTATGGCATCTTACCATGTGGGCATCTTACCTATCGTATGACATCTTACCATATCATAAACATCGTATGGCATCTTACCATGTGGGCATCTTACCCTATCATCTGGCATCTTACCATATCATAAACATCGTATGGCATCTTACCATGTGGGCATCTTACCATATCATAAACATCGTATGGCATCTTACCATGTGGGCATCTTGCCCTATCGTATGGCATCTTACCATATCATAACATTGTATCATTATATAAACATCATATAAAAATCATCATTTCATCGTAACTACTCATGCGATAAATGCATAGTCATAGTATAGAGGTGTGTTTTACCGTCCGATGCACGTACGTCTCTTACGTACCTTAATTTCCAAAAGTGGAGAAGTTGGAGAACTTTATCTCCTTGACGTGGTTGGTACCTGGGATGGTTCTACACAACCATACAAATCAATATTAGAAGCTAAATAATAGCCAAATACCAAAAATTCATCAAAATTCATCATTTTCCAACTTTTAAACAGTGGCGATCGATCGCTTAAAACATGGCGATCGATCGCCTGGCTGTTCGCTTCGCGGCGATCGATCGCTTCATTTGAGGCGATCGATCGCCTGCTGTGTAAATCGCCACTGGTTATCGGCGATCGATCGCCACCTGCTGGTGTGCGATTTTTCACCATTTTTGAGCATTTTTCAAGCTCCATCTTATACCCTTCAAACCAATACTTTCCTACAACACCAACATCATCATAACTCACAAAAACCCACATAAAACACTTCAAAAATCATACCCCAACAACATACAACATATACCCAAAGCAAACCCACCTAAAACACTTCAAAATTATCCCATTTCAAAACCAAACATCATCAAAACTTTAGGAAGGGTTCCATACCTCTTGAAGACTCCAAATCTTAACAAAAATCCCGCAAACAAAAGTTTTGTGGAGCTTCCTCCTTCCTCCTTTGAAGAATTTCGAAAATGGGGTAAATGGGTAGGGTTTGAGAGTGAGTTGGGGATTTAAAGTGTAAAGGGTAAAGTGAATAAGGTGTAGTGGGGTAAAGGGGTTATAAGTTAATTAAAATTTGAACCCCAAAGTTAACATGATGTATAAAATACCCCAACATTGTATTTTAAAAGCATTTTACAAAATGCAACAAACTTTCACTAAATTCACATCTTACTCATAATTAACAACTAATACAAATAAATCATGTTAACACCCCATTTTCTAACATGCATAACATGCACCCTGAAATGCAACCCCCGGGTCACGACTATCATGTGACTAAGCATTTCAACATGATAATTAATTTCAACACATAAATCAATTATCAACGTAATTCATCGTATAAACATAATTAACGCCCAAATTGCAATTAATTAATTTCGGGGCATCACAATACTCCCCTACTTATAAGATTTCGTCCCCGAAATCGCATGCACTTACCCAAAATGAAACTAAACATAATCATACCAGAAAATAGTTCCGGGTAATGCTGCACCATATGCCATTCCGTCTCCCACGTAGCCTCCTCGACACCCCGACGATCCCACTGAACTTTGACCATCGGTATAACCTTGCTTCGTAATCTGCGATCCTTACGATCCAGAATTCTGACCGGTCGTTCTACGTAGGATACATCTGAGTCCAACAGCACTTCAGTAGGCTGTAACACATGAGACGAGTCTGGCTCATACTTCCGTAACATAGAGACGTGTAAAACGTCATGTATACCAGATAAAGACGGCGGTAGAGCCAAACGGTAGGCTAATGTACCGATACGCTGCAATACTTCATACGACCCAACATACCTCGAAGATAACTTCCCCCGCATACCAAAACGGACCACACCCCTGAAGGGTGAGATTTTCAAGAAGACCTTGTCTCCTACTTGGAATTCTAGCGGTCGTCGTCGCTTATTGGCATAGGTTGTTTGTCTATCCTGAGCCGCTTTCATCTTTTGGCGTATCATCTTAATCTTTTTTTTCCATATCCTTAATCATATCCGGTCCTCCGACCGCTTTACTAGTCAAGTCCTCCCAATACAGCGGTGACCTACATCGTCGTCCGTAAAGAGTTTCAAAAGGGGCCATTTGAATGCTCGCCTGATAGCTGTTATTATAGGAGAACTCTACTAGTGGTAATGAATCTTGCCACGGAGTATCAAGCTCCAAAACACATGCCCTCAACATGTCTTCGAGCGTCTGAATGATACGCTTTGTCTGGCCATCTGTCTGAGGGTGATAAGCTGTACTCAGTCTCACCTCTGTGCCCAAAGCTGTCTGGAGACCCTCCCAGAAATGTGAAGTAAAGCTTGGGTCTCTGTCAGACACAATCGAGACTGGAACCCCATGTAACCCCACCACGTCCCGTACATATAATTGGGCCATCTTTAGATATGTAAAAGTCATACAGTAAGGGATGAAATGAGCCACCTTCGTCAGCCTATGGTATCTTACCATGTGGGCATCTTACCATATCATAAACATCGTATGACATCTTACCATGTGGGCATCTTGCCCTATCGTATGGCATCTTACCATATCATAACATTGTATCATTATATAAACATCATATAAACATCATCATTTCATCGTAACTACTCATGCGATAAATGCATAGTCATAGTATAGAGGTGTGTTTTACCGTCCGATGCCCGTACGTCTCTTACGTACCTTAATTTCCAAAAGTGGAGAAGTTGGAGAACTTTATCTCCTTGATGTGGTTGGTACCTGGGATGGTTCTACACAACCATACAAATCAATATTAGAAGCTAAATAATAGCCAAATACCAAAACTTCATCAAAATTCATCATTTTCCAACTTTTAAACAGTGGCGATCGATCGCTTAAAACATGGCGATCGATCGCCTGGCTGTTCGCTTCGCGGCGATCGATCGCTTCATTTGAGGCGATCGATCGCCTGCTGTGTAAATCGCCACTGGCCATCGACGATCAATCGCCTCATATATGGCGATCGATCGCCACCTGCTGGTGTGCGATTTTTCACCATTTTTGAGCATTTTTCAAGCTCCATCTTATACCCTTCAAACCAATACTTTCCTACAACACCAACATCATCATAACTCACAAAAACCCACATAAAACACTTCAAAAATCATACCCCAACAACATACAACATATACCCAAAGCAAACCCACCTAAAACACTTCTAAATTGATCAATGGCTCCAAAGAAAAAAGCAAAAGCAAGTCGAAGCCACCACTTCGTCTGCAGATTATGATGAGCGACGCTTTGTGAATTCCGTAGCGGTGGAATTGTACCCCAGTTATCACCGCAAACCCCTCAGTCGCGAAAGGGGAATGAGTTTAGATCGACTTGAATGCCCTATCATTCAAGAAGCAAGGCGACGAGGTTGGTTTGAGTTTATTCAACAATCTATTGATGCGGTGGTCCCTGTTGTGAGGGAATTCTATGCTAATCTAAGGACAGTCCACCATAATTCAAGGGAGGTTGTATTTGTAAGGGGTAAGGATGTTGAATTTGATCGATTCAAATTAAATGCGATTTTTAGGATGCCATCTATAAAGTAGTGATTACCAAGCGTTCCAAACGAGCCAGATCAATTACGATGAGGTACTAGCGGTAATCAGTATTGAGGGGACTGACTGGCAAAGAAACAGCAATGGAGAGCCCCAATTGGACCTAAAGAAATATCTGAAACGAGAGGCACAAGCATGGTGCTCCTTCATAGCCTCCCAGGTCATGCCATCGACCCACACTTCTGAGGTTACCAAGGAGAGAGCTGCCCTGGTATTTGCCATACTCATAGGGCAAACGGTGGATTTGGGGCACATTATAAATGACAACATTTGTGACATCGGCAGGAGTCCGCCCACCTCCGCATTGCCTTTTCCATCTACTATCACATCTCTTTGCAAGAGAGGCGGAGTGAAGTGGGATGCCGATGAAGAACTACTACCACCTAAAGGACCAATTGTGGTTGATGGGCCACCACCTCCTACAGGCCGACGTAGGGCCGAGCCATTGCCTTTGAGCAGCAGACATGCTGGGCCATCCTCCTCTTCCGCTACAGAGCATTCATCAATCACTTTGGGCTCCCTTCACAGGGATCTCCAAGACCTCCGCCTGGAGCAGCAGGGCATCCAAAATTTGCAACGGGGACTATAGTGGGGCCAAGCACAGATAAGTCAGCACCAAATGAAGTTCCTGCAATACCAATGTGCATGGAACAATGCCTTGGCCCAAGGTTTCCCAGCTATTCAGTTTCCGCCTGAGCAGCAATTTCAGTCATTCCCGCCTTACCAACCACCACCACTTGAGTACCAACCATACCAACCACCACCACCAGATTTTCTGTCATACCCACCATACCAGCCAGAGGAGCCATACTATCCAGTACCCCCGCCGAAGCATGATGAGGACGGCGATCACTGACGATCGTCGCCGAGGTATGTGTTTTGCTTATGCACTTATTGTTTACCATACATTGAGGGCAATGCATGTACTAAGTTTGGGGGGGGGGGGGGGTGTTTACTGGTTTCTGCTGTTGTCTTTTGTTACTTCCTTGCATGACTAGTCTATCATGAGATTAGATCATTTTTGGGCACATAAAATATTGTTTTCCTTGAAAATGAGTTCATCATTAGGAAATAAGGAATTAGACTTGCAACGGTATTACATGATGATATTAATCCCCATCTCAACTAAAGTTTTGAAGATTTTTGACTTGTTTATGAATATCTTTGGTTGAGATAATATTTCAAAATTGGGGAACATTTTGAGCACTTTTGAGTCATGATTGAGGGAATTATATATTGGAAAATTTTTGTTAACTATGATTTGTCTTGAGGATCTTAAAACACTCTAGAACCTATTTGAGGGTACTTTGAGGCGAAATTTGACTTGGAAATGATTTAGGCGATCTTTGAAATGTTTGAGCCTTTCAAGCTTACCATGTTTATATCAATCTCTAGTTCCCTAATTTGAGCCTAATTGATAAAAGAATGGAATATGTTTAACATACTATTAGCCCCCATTCAACATTCTTTGGCAAACTCATTATACCCGCCTACTTGAGCCTAAATTGTATATTTTATCTTAACCCTAAGGGATTATAATGATTCTCATTAGATGCACTTGAATTGCTACATTTAAGATGAGCTAATTGTTGAAAAAAAATGATGAATGAGAAAAGAAAAGATGGATAAAGCCTTGAGAAAAAAGTAAACTGACTAAATAAGACCCAAAGTGGCCAAGGCTATAAAAGAAAAAAGAGAAGCTCAAACTTGTGCTAAAGAATTTGAATTTTACATGATTATACTCTCTTCTTTGTGTATCCCTATCTTTTCTTTGAAGCCAAACACCTAGGCCAAACATTACAAGCTTTAAAAGACCTATTAATCCAAGTCTAGGGAATAATTACATTAGTGGAGAAGTGCTTGAAAAGTAGGCTTATGAGTGTTTAATAGTAATCTTGACTTTGGGTTTAATAGCATTATGTGATCCTAAAAGTATATATGAAACTCAAGAATGACATTAACACATACGCACGTTCCGATTTTGCGATATATTGCTTGGCTTAGGAGAAAACACTTCTTGTTAATTTTTGGATTGACTTTTGGTTGAAGTGTTAGTGAGATTTTTGAGCTTTTACGTTTGAGTTGCTAAGTTAATTCATTCAAAGTATTGATGATGAACTTTGCATTTTGATCTAATGTTTGCTCGATGACTCAAATCTAAGTTTGGGGGAGTTGATAGGGTTGATTATTACGTGTATTTTTGCTTTGATATGTATATAATTTCATGATGTTATGCTTTTTGGTATTTATTTGGTTGTTTCAGGAATCTAGGTGGAAAATGGAAGAATTGAGCTAAAATGAAGAAAACGAATCAAATCGAGGCAAGAAATGAAGAATTCGGATTCTGGCATGACCCATCGATCGGAAGTAGAGCTCGATCGATCGAAGGAGACAGAAGTTTTGGCCAACGAGAAAATGCAGAGCTCGATCGATCGAAACAAGTGCTCGATCGATCGAGCATGGCAGAGACTTGGCAAGAAAAAGTGAAGAAAGCTCGATCAATCGGCAGCTTACCCTCGATTGATCGAGCGAGACAGAGAAAATCAGGTCCGGGAGTTGAAGGCGCTCAATCGATCGAGACATATGCACCGATCGATCGAGACGCGGAATTTTCAGAAAATTAAAGACTTGATTTGGTTTGATTTTTGGAAACTCTTCCATCCACCCCCTCCTCTATAAATTAGGGAAGTAGGGCACGAATTCAGGAGCCAATATCAGAGCCAATATATTTTTCAGCCGCCTATCATCTTCGAAGAACAATCCAAGTTTAGAGAAATCCTTTGAAGTGCAAGGAAGGAAGCAAGAGAAGATCGTTCAACGCACGGATTCGCTCCTACGTTATCGTATTTCTAAACTCTAATTATTTTGATTTTCAGATTTATTTGATGTTTATGAGGTTGAGAGATGATTATACATCTTGTTAATTTGATTTGAATATAATTAAGTTTATTTTATCAAGGTTAAGTAATATTGTGATTGAATCATTGATTTGATTGTGCTTGAGTGGATTAATTTCTTTTGTGCATGAATTATAATCTTAATGCTATCAAAGCCTAGCTAACTTTGATTGAATTTGTGAATTATAATTGAGATCGAGAGATGAAATTATAATACGCTATAATAATTCATGTTGTATGTTTAAGATTTAGATCGAGAGATTAAATCACATACGTGATCACTTTGAATTGCAAGATTTAAAGTTAACCGGTTTCATCGAGATTTATTCAATATTAAATTGGTTTAAGTGAACGAGAGTTACTTGTGTCAATTTAATATTAGTTTTAATATAGCTTGAGAAAGTATATTGACTATATTAGGAAATCCGTCACCTTAAGAATTGATTGAGCATTAATTGTTTTTAACAATCAAATCATTGACGATAACACAATTGAACAAACATCTTAAAAAAGTTTTTGAGCGGAATTCCTTCGCATCTTCAAAGGAGTTGTTTTACTTTTGAGTTTTTAAGTCTTTAGTTTAATTAGATAATTTATCATCTTTTTCGTAGGCTAAATATAATTTTACTAATTTTATTTGGTACTTATACGTTAGTCCCTATGGGTTCGACATCCTTTCTTTTTAATCATTATACTAAAACTTGACACCGTGCACTTGCGGTCTAAAATCGCTACACTGGAATTTCTGTTTAAAAAAATAAGCGATCAGTGGATTTGTGACTTATTGAAACAGGAACAGTATAAGAAAGCCTTCATTGGCCAGGTTATGCAGGGAGTATATTTTATAGCTTTTAATAATCTTATTTAGTTGCAATTTCATTTTGTATATTGATAAATATGGTTGTTGAGTTGGAGCGTGATCACCCTGTGTGAGGGCTGTTTCTGTTGAAATAGGTAAAACAGGTATGACATTGGTTCTGAAGTGAGTTTGAGCTATTGGAGTGGAATATTACCAGGGGCATGATATCAGTATTGGTAAATGAGAAAATGTGATATATGCGAGTAAATTTATACTCATTTATTCATCGCTCATCTGTGAGCATTTTAAAGCATGTATATGGTCCGCATAAGAGTGTTGAATGTTGCAGAGCCCCACCTTTACTTAGTTGCTTTATTTTGGTGGATGTTATTACTGGATATTTGTGATGTTGTTGAGAGTGTTTATTATGGTGTGTTCTTATTTTTGGGGAGTCCAGTTTACGGGGAGACTCTGCACAAAATTTTATAAAAGTCATAGGGTATATATGAAGCATGTATTCTTTTAAAGAATGAAAAGAAATTTTTACATACACAAATGACGTCATAATTGCATTATTGTCGTGACGGGATGTCGGGGTCTTACATTAGTGGTATCAGAGCAGTGGTTAGCTCTTTGGAATGCTTAAGGGCCTAGGTTGTGCTGAGAATGTTAAATAGCATATATTTACGCATGACTGTGGTTTTGTGTGAGTGTGATACAACAATTATACACTTACGTGCATAGCATGATATGAAGCAATGAAAAGTGGTGTTATTGCTACCATCATGATTGCAGGATCGTATGAGATACGAAGAACGTGATGTTGATAAATGACCAGCAATGCCAATGACATACACAATGAAGGTAGTATTATTGAAAAGCCACGAGTACGGTAACTCGTTTTATTTATATCACTAGCTTGACTATGGTGAAAATGATAATGTCTTTTAAGATGCGTGATGAATGACATGCCACGCTGACGGTAATTAATGTCGATGGTAATTGGATGTTATTGCTAGTAAAGGGATAAATGTGTTTTATTGAGTTGAGTTTTGTGTACATGTTATGTACATGTATGTACAGTGCTGATGAATCTGGTTTTGTAGGGGAATCAGAAAATGGGAAATGAGATACAATATCCGGGGATAAAATAAATGGAGTATGTGATGATTGGGTATGTGTATGTCATAAATGTGATGACACAGGTATGTGACGACGTACTAATGCTAATTCAAGTTATCTATGTGTATTTTATTATGTATTGGTAATCCAGATATGCCCTCACGAGTGTTGGACGATAGCGATAGTAACGAGTTTTCAATGTGGAAAATATTATTTGAGATTTTCTTTGACGGTATGGTGGGGAATTTTTCACTGATGATGATATTGATGGTTCTAGTGGATGGTGAATTGATGTTGAGTTGCTGTTTTGGGTCGCCACTAACGAGTGTGCGATGTGATTGGGTCGCCACTGACGAGTGAACGATGTGGTTGCTGCTGATGATTAAGCGATGTGATATTGGGTCGCCACTGATGAGTGTGCGATGTGATTGGGTCGCCACTGACGAGTGTACGATGTGATTGGGTTGCCACTGACGAGTGTGCGATGTGATTGGGTCGCCACTGACGAGTGTGCGATGTGCTAGGGTCGCCACTGACGAGTGTACGATGTGACGTGGTCGCCGTTGACGAGTGAACAATGTGTTATTGGGTCGATGCTAGAGAGAGCATGCGACGTGTATATTGTTATTGGGTCGATGCTAGAGAGAGCATGTGATGTGTATATTGTTATTGGATCGAACTAGAGAGAGCATGCGGCGTGTATATTGTCAGGGTTGATGCTATAGAGAGCATGCGACGTGTATATTGTCAGGGTCGATGCTAGAGAGAGCATGAGGTGTGTATATTGTCAGGGTCGATGCTAGGGAAAGCATACGACATAGTTATTGTCAGGGTCGACGCTAGAGAGAACGTGCGACGTGATTATTGTCAGGATCGACGCTATGAGAGCGTGCAATATATTAAATGTGCCTCCACTAGAGAGGGAGAGTGATGTATATATGTTGATTTAAATTGTCCTTGTTGATTTAACATACTGTGATGATCAAATGTACATGTGAAAGTGATCATGGAGAGTGCGGATGAAGAGGCATTATTGTTTTTTTTCATTTTTATTGCTATGGTGATGCAACAACGGGGGATAATTGACACCGATATACCGATGTCATCTATTGGCGAGATGATGGTATGATTATGTGGTGGATATTATGATGCATGTAATGTATAAACATGCATTGATATTTGTCTTGTGATTATGATATATGGGAATAGAATACTTACCGCTCATATGGCAAAGCGATGATTATGTCGCTGTCATATCAGAGCAAGGGGTAATGATTGTGTACCGCCATTGAGCGAATGGGTACTGTGTACCGCGTGGGGCGATGGATATTATGTACCACCGTAGTGAAATGAGTATTATTATACTGCTAGAGTGTTAGCAATGTATATTGATGATGTATTGATTGCAGATAGCAGTGAACGTTGAGTTATACCAACCATAGTATTGGCTCAAGATAATATTGGAATGTTCCAGGGGAAACGAGGAATTGAGGTAAACCATTTCATTTGGTTTAACCTGTTTGATATTCGTGTATTGTGAATTATCTCGATTGATTTATATGGTTTATGATAATCAATTTAAATATGAGGAAGAATTGAGAATGAAATTGAAATGACATATAATATTGATACGTTCATTGATTATTGTTGCAGAGACGAGATAACAGCGGGGTAATGATGGTCATATTGATAATCTATTAATCATGTTATGTTGAGTTAATGTAACCATGTTGGAATGAGATTACTTAACAGGTCATGAGATAACATGGAGCGTCACGGGATGACGTGAGATCACTATGGATGTCCTGTGTGGACGTGTGATCATCGTGAACGTTGCGGGTCGACGTAGAATTATCACGAGTATCATGGATAAGTACGAAATTATGATGTTATTCTCTGGTGGATAATGACAACACTGATAAATAATCATGGAGTGATTAATGATGAGTTAGACATGATGTGATAGACAATATAATAATGTCATAATGAGAATACATGGGATATATGAGCATTCACTTTAAATGATTGATGATTTTGATATTGTGTTGGAAACTGGAAGGCATATAAATGATGATATATGCGATGAAACTGATGTATGAGAAATCATGAATACATACTAGACTATGATATGTTATTCATTCATGAAATAGTGCTTTGTTGAATAAAGGATCGAAAGGAATTACGTCATTGAGGCATGGAATTGATTCTTATGTTGAATTTCAATCACACAGATATGTGATAGTTTGTTGTAGCATGATGTGTACAGGATTGCGTGAAACTTTTGACGCAGGGATATTAATGTTTGATGACGAAAACATTATGAATATCAATAATGCGTAAATGACGAGGTACATGGTTATGTTATGAGTATTTGAGAAATACTAATGAGTTTATTTTTAGTACTTGTTCCATGGCAGATGATAGTTGGTGATGAAATGCGGAAACTTTGATGCTTAAGAGCGTTTGAGTACTGTGATGAGCAAAATATTATGATACTATTGTATATTGTAGATGGTTTCACCTACAAAGGTATGAGACGAATTATTCGATGTTGATGTTGATGCCTTGTTTAAAATGGTTTATATACAAATGATTTGTAAGGAGCGATGGACAGTACACGATAACTTATCCAAGTAGATAAGAATAAATAATGGGTTATGATATAAATTTGAGGGATGAACAATATTATGATGCCAATGTGCGTATAATCGTGACGTAAGAATATTTGTGTTAGACCATTCTTTATGAATTGATATTGATGATATGTGGTTGTTGGTGCGTATAATGTTGATATACGTATATGAGAATTACTAATGGGTTTTCTAGTAAATTACTTTGCGCTAGATAATAGTCAGAAGATGATATATGAAAGGTTGATGTGTAAGGCTCAAGAGTACCGCTATTTCATACGGACAAGGGTGATGTGCGATATGACGATGTTGGTATAAATTGCATACTTTTGCAACCACACAGGTATGATGTTATTTATACGATAAAAGATTGGTGTATTGTCATACATTCTGATGTACACATGATATGCATGGAATGCCTAATTTAGCTATTATATGATGTGTACTATGATGAAAGTAAACGATGATGGTGTAAGGACCCCCATGCCCTTAACCCGTTATTAGTGTATTAATCCATGCCATTAGTGCATACAATCGTTCATGTAGGGAAAAAAGAACCACTTGTCGTTATAGCCAAATCATGCCACATATAAAATTCTTTACATTATTCCATATAATGTCTAGTTTCCCCTCAACCAAGTCCACATACATCATGCACCAATATAATACACTAACATGCTCTCAGTTCATTTAACAATTCAATAAATAATTGCATGCTGCTCATAAACGAAGAGAGAAAGGCCATTGCCTTTTTATATACCATATACACATAATAGTGCTCACATGCGAGCATCGAATAAGTATATGTGCATCAAATGTATAAAGTTTCATGCTCAATACCGTCGCTGGTACCTCGATCCTGGAAGCACCTCAAATCCACAGCTCGAGCTCAACTCCAAGCCATCGATGTACCTAATAACCTTAAGTTTCCGTAGTCCAAGCCAAACCTTGCTTGAGTTCCATGCCTCGAGAAATATGTGCAACTTATCTTCGAAGAATCCGGCTCCTAAACCGAGCCTCCGGTCATTTTTCTCCACAGAGAAAGGATAAGGGTTAGGGAAAGAGGGGTTGGCTCGATAGAAGGGGAGAGGAGAGGGCGATAAGTGATTCCGTGCCAAATGACGGAAATCTCGAGTCCAACTGGTATATATAGCAAAAATGCCCCAACATACAAATACCTCCACAAATACATCATGATTCATTAAAAATCATCTGTTTTCAAAAACTCTCTCTCCAACATCAAATTCCTATACCAGCCCCAACATAAAGTACCCCGGACTCCAAGTCCCACCAAAAACTCAACTCATAGGTTTTCCACCAAAATGAGAATACAATCTCAACCTTTGGATCCAACAATCCCAAATGCCCGATTTAAAAACCTCGGGAGACCCAAAACCGTAATTAATTCCTAATTGCCACAATTAAAAATCCATTAAGGATTATCACTACACCGGGATTAACATCGGTAATTCCCGGACATCACAGATGAATTGAGATTTTGTGCAACGAACTGTACCAATGCGAGCACACAGGTAGTAAAGTATGACAAAGATGTACTTGATGATTAAACACTTAAAGTGATGTGACTTCAAGTCTTGATAGTGTTGGTGTGGTGCGCCACGTTACGAGCCATGATGATTCGAATGGTGTTGTCCTACAGATTTGTTACAGCATTATCTTGAGCTGTATAACGGTACGTAAATTTTACTATTGGCATTTAATGGTAAGCATGCGTTTAAATTTTGACGTCGAAATTTTATTAGTTGGGAAGAATTGTGATGTCCGGAATAAATAAATCGTTCATTGGATTTAATTATGGTGTTTATACGATATGTCGGGATTTAATTCTTGAGTATTGGATTTTGGAGTGGAGTTGGGATAAATAATCCGGGTTGAACTTGTGATGCAAATTAAATTGAGATGGGTTTTTTTCTTGCAATAATATATTAGTTGATTTAAATTAAATGGAAGAGATGGGTTTGAGTGGTGTTTATTTAACTAGGATTGGAATAAAACTTACACTACTATATTTTCACACCCTAAAAACAATCGACCACTTTCCCTCCTCCTCCATTCTTGCGCCGTCCTTCAAGCTGAGAGAGAAGACCCGATTAAGCAAACTTCAGGCGCTGTTTTGATCGAGTTCTTGGTAAGAAATCTTGCCTAGTACCTCAATCATTCCTCCCCCTTGTCATTTTGTATTGTTGGATCAATGACCTTGCGTTTAGGGACTTATTGTAAGGTCTTCCTACCTTAACATCATTATAATAACGTATTATGGACTAAACATGCATTAATAACATCTTAGGGTTCCGGTTGTAGCTTTGAGCTAATAGGATTACAGGCCAAAAATAAAATTCCAAGAGCTAATTAATTACATTCTCGATAATGAATGTTAAAGCTATAGATTTACACTACTCCTAGAGTGGAGACTATCCAAAAATATCATGTAACCTAAATTCTTTCATGTTCCTCGTAGCTCACTGCCTCAACCCGACCCTTAGCCCTTCAGTCCAAAAGTGTACATACAGGAACAACCCATCATGAGCATATACATCATTACTTAACATCATAAGATAATGGCATATAAATAAATGATGAAAATAATCGTTAACATATACTTCCTGGTTAATCGCATTAACCCACTTTTGTTGTCCCTGTTTCATAGTCATGCATGTAATCATTAGTTCTTGACATAAATGATTAAAATCATACTTCACATATGCTCATAATCAACAATGTTAATTAGAAATGTGACTGTTATGGTCCTGCTATCCCTCGCTACACCTTGATAGCGGATATATCTTCTCGCTAGCTATGTCAGTGGTAGGTACCTTCTTCGCTTGCCCATAACAACTACCAGAACATTCTAACATTTCAAATAACATAGTTTAACATACATCATAAACATCATAGCATCTTTACTCATCATAAACATCATCTTCACTTATCATAAACATCATCGTAAACATCATATCATCTTTACTAATCATAGACATCATCGTATCTTTACTTATCATAATCATCATCATAAACATCATAAATACTTATGCAATCATTGCGTAGTCATAGTATAGGAGTGTGTTTTACCGTCCGATGCCCGTACGTCTCTTACGTACCTTAATTCCAAAAGTGGAGAAGTTGAAGAACTTTATCTCCTTGATGTTGTTGGTACCTGGGATGGTTCTACACAACCATACAAATCAATATTAGAAGCCAATTATAGTCCCAATACCAATTCAACAAAAAACATCATTTGCCACTTTTAAGCTGCTGGCGATCGATCGCTGCATCGAGGCGATCGCTCGCGAGCCTTGCCGATCGATCGCTCCGATGTAGCGATCGATCGCCTGACCCTTCTGCCTCACGGCGATCGATCGCCTATAGCATTTTTCGCAACTGGCCTTCGGCGATCGATCGCTGCATTTGTAGCGATCGATCGCCACCTTCTGTGTGCGCGATTCTTCACCATTTTTGAGCATTTTTCAAGCTCTACCTCATACCCTTAAAACCCAAACATTTCAACAACACAAATATCATCATAACTCACTAAAACCCACATAAAACACTTCAAAAATCGTACCCCAACCACATACAACATATACCCAAAAACAAATCTACAAAAATCCCAAAATGCTAACCCATTTCAAAACTAGACATCATTAAAACTTTAGGAAGGGTTCCATGCCTCTTGAGGACTCCAAATCCTAACAAAGATCTCACAAACAAAGGTTTTGAGAAGATTTCTCCTTCCTCTTTTGCTCAAAATCGAAAATGAGAGGTGGGTTAGGGTTGGGGATGAATTTGGGGATTTAAAAGGATGGGTAAAGTGTTAGGATCGGAGGCGTGTTTAGAAGGGGGGGTTGAATAAACACTGCCCTCAAATTCTGATCTTCGACTGATTACTGCAAACTGTTAAGTGATGCAGTAGCTTCTCAATCAAATAAGCAAGTCAGCAGACACTAAGTGAAGTGCGGAATACGTCTGCTGCACTTGTGAGTTAACTAAAGTAAATAATAAAAAGCAAGTATATCACACAGAGATTGTTTCTGGAAGTTCGAAGCACAACGCTTCTACGTCTCCCCTTCTTCCTTTGCAGGAAGGATACACTAGAAGACTTTGGTTTACACTTTACAGTATACAACCTCCTTAGGATTTCACACAGCTTAGCCTAAACTCCTAGCAACACAATGTATATGATTTGTTTACAATGTAAACTATCTAACACTCCTTTGAATGACTATTACACTTGTACGCTTTGAGTGTTCTTGAACGATCTTTGAGCAGTACACCAGTTTTAACTTGATCTTTGATATACCAGTAGGTGTTCCTTGCTCTAGCTGAATCTTCAGTGAATTATGACTTGATAAATTTATCTGTTTGAATGTATAGAATATTCGATTGTCAATGGATTCAACTCTCCCTTTCTTCATTCATTCAGCATCTGTATTTATAGATTTCTTTTCCAACGGTAAACTTTCTTGGTAAGGAAGGTTTAGCATAGAATCTGTTTTCTTCTTCTTTTTATCTTTCTTCCATTTTTGTTCAGCAACGGCTCTTACAATCTGACGGAATTGGTGGCGATGATTTTTTAGTGCTCGTCACTCTGTTGTACTTTTGTCAGACAGAATTGTATTTACTTTGTCTTATTTCTTCAATCCGCTGCTGGATTTACTTCTACTGGTCTTGTAACTTCAATATCAAGTCGTACTCTTTAACTCAGTAGGTGTTGGTAAGACTTGATGAAAAACTTCATGCAGTAGATGTCTTTATCCGGTGGAAGTCTTTATCCGGTGGATGTCTTTATCCGGTGGATTAATAATACAGTAGATGTCTATTCCAGTAGATGTTTTTTATCCAGTGCTTATCTCAGTCCGGTAGATGTCTTCACCCGGTGGGTGTCTTCATCCGGTAGAGTTCTTCACCCGGTAGATGTTTTTATCCAGTGCGTATCTCAGTCCGGTAGATGTCTTCACCCGGTGGATGTCTAGATGTCTTCACCCGGTGGGTGTCTTCATCCGGTAGAGTTCTTCACCCGGTAGATGTTTTTATCCAGTGCGTATCTCAGTCCGGTAGATGTCTTCACCCGGTGGGTGTTTTCACCCGGTAGATGTTCATCCAGTAGGTGTTTGACACCCGGTTGGTTTTTATCACCCGATAATTATTCATCATCCGGTAGATGTTCATCCAGTAGGTGTTTGTAATCACCAAAACTTAGAAATCGTTTCCCAACAATTTCCCCCTTTTTGGTGATGACAAAACTAAGCATTAACAATCTCATACTCGAATAGTTTAAACGGTGAATCCTGAAAAGACTTGAAGACATAATAGAAAGGAAATTTTCATTAAATATAAGCAGATTACAAGTTGTAATCAAACTGGACAATTTAGAGCGACTCATCTTCATTTAAGATGAATTCTTATAACTGGATACAACTTAACGACAAATCTATTTTACAGATTAGTTGATACATGACAAAATTCTTTAAACAAACAAAGTAGACCGGAGAGCTTCGATCCACCTAGTTGTGAAGAGGAAGAGCTCGATCCACCTTGTTTCAGAGGGGAAGAACTTTGATCGGGAAGTTCAAATGTATATTCATCAGGCCTCCATGGTTTATGGATTCACCTAATGAGAATATTCTATCTCTGTCTTCCCCCTTTTTGTCATCATCACCCAGAAGACTCCTGATAGCAGTTCCTGACTGATGAGGAGCATCAGAGCAGGATCCAAACGCTGAAGCTTAACGGAGCTGGGTTAGATAAGTAATCAACCCATGAGGGGTTGATTTAGATAAGTAATAAACCCATGAAACTGAATAATTGCAACAGGTAAACTGATAGGGTTGAATATTACGCGTTTTTAGGCTATGATATGTATATGTTTTGGTGTTGATTCTTGGATTATTTTACGGTTTATGGTATATATTTCTATATTTCAGGAATCAATGTTGAATTGCATAAAAGTAGAAGAAATGAACCAAAAATGATGAAAGAATGAATAAAGATGAAGAAAAGAGGAAAAAACCAGAATCCAAGACACATGTTGCTCCTTTCTCCTCAAATTACTATATGTTCGAGCCATGTTTTGGAAATGTGGTCCATATAAAGGTTGTAGAACTTTCTCTTATCTTCGCGTGGACAGCTGATTCATCAAATTTGGGGTTCATATGAGAAAGTTATGGTCCAAAATACGAAACTCGCCAGAAGTTGAAAAAAAGGCGAAGAAACATCATTGAATTAATTCAACAGGCGTAATTACGCCTACTTTGAGGCATAACTACGCCTAGCCCACGGCTTTTGAAAATTTAAGTGGCGTAATTACGCCACTTTGGAGGCGTAATTACGCCTATCACGCGGGAAGCCAGATTTGTTGACACATCGACAGGCGTAACTACGCCACTTCAGAGGCGTCATTACGCCTGATGAATTTTGGAAATTTTGGACTGCTTTCCTTATTTGATGCACGGGATTTTTAAAAGGCAGGAAGGAGACCTACTCAAGAAAATAATCAGATTTTAACCCTAGAGCACTCACATACAGCCTCCATCTCAGCCCCCCCTTTCCTTCACCACCCAACCTCACGCCTTCTTCACCCAAAATCCATAATACACGCCTCCACCTTCTTCTCCCCTCACTTTCCTTCACTTCATGTCCAGCCTCCACCCTTCTACCATCAATCCATCCTTCAACCCTTCACCCTAGGAATTGGAACAAGCCAACAAGGCGATAAAAAGAGACGATCGAGAAGGAAGCAAGAGAAGGAGCGAAGATCTACAACCGGAGTCGACACTGGGAGTTTTTCTTTGTCTTTAAATTCTTAGTTTTGTTTTGTTTTGATTTATTATGGGGAACTAAAATTATTTATCGAGACTAGGCGAATCCTTTGTTATGAACCTTCGATTTGATGATTTAATTGAATTATTATAGTTCTTTGCGTATGTTTTATGTTCTTCATGCTTTTAGAGGATTGATCACCTTTGAATGATGTTAGTATCGTAATTGAGATTGAGAGATGATTTTCTGATACTGAATTAATAACTCATACCATGGATTTAAGACCGAGATCGAGAGATGACGTCAAATACATGCGTGATAGCCATAGATTCTAGTAATTGAAAGCTAGGAGTTTTCATGGTTCTTATGCAACATTGAATTGTTAAATAAGTGAACGAGAGTTACTTACTGCAATTCTGTGTTAGGTTTAATATAGCTCGAGAGAGTGTATTAGATAAATTGGGAGAACTCGTTACCTTAGAAATATTTGAATATTCAATCGAGAATTGTAGGGAATTACATTGGTGAGCCAAAGTCTCGATAATCTTATCTTGTGGATTTTTCTCGTTTACTTTTATTGACTTGGTTGAATTAGAGTAGTTTAATTAGTTTAGTTTAATTATCAATTTATTATCGTAGGTTAAATATAGTTAAAAGAAATCTTATTTGGTAATTACTTGTTAGTCTCTGTGGGTTCGACAATCCGTATCTTCCTATCTATACTAAAACTTGACACCGTGCACTTGCGGTCTAAAATCGCTAGATTGGAAATAATTGTTTAAAATAAAAGCGATCAAGTTTTTGGCGCCGTTGCCGGGGACTAACTTTAGTAATATCATACGAGAAGCTTTGATTGTAATTTAACCATTTTTCCCTTTGTATATATTTATTTCGAAAAAAAAAATTTATTAATTATTTTGTTGTTTGTCTTGTGAGGTACTTGGAGATGCTACATCAACAAGCCTTCACAAGCTTTGTCCAACAACGTTCCGAGCCGTTCTACGCTGTTTGGGAGAGATTCAATGAATTGGCCAACACATTCCGGTATCACAACTTTTCGAACTACACTCTCCTGCAATATTTCTTCAAAGGGTTGGATGCACAGACACGAGAATGGGTATTGAGCGGAGCACTGATGACTGGAAGTCCCCTGGTTGATAGAGATGAGGACAGTGTGGTGCACCTGTTCAATGATATGGCAGATTTCGATCATCACTGGCATTGTGATCCTTCACTACAAGGTTGGAGTCACAATTACCCACTTGAGCCTCTCTACCCTATTGATACACCACAACCATTTGAACATCGCGAAGAGAGGAGAGATAGTTCTGTAGATGTCACAACTCAGTTAGAGGATACATTAGTGAGATTCAAGGCATCAACTGAGAACAGTTTGGAGTGCCAAACCAACTCTATGTGTCACCTGGAGCAGTAAATGGCGGTCCTCATCGAAACAATTTCAACTAGATGCCAAGAGGAAGAGATGAGGGCTACAAATCAAGAGGCGACGAATCGAGTTTGGTTATATGATGACGATCACTCAACCAACCAAGTTTGGGGGAGTGATCCTACTAGTGTGGAAAAGTCATGGGAACTTGAGCCTATTCAAGAGATTGAGACTACTTCAAAGATGTCATCTGAGGAGTTCCCAAGTGAAGATGAGTCGAGTGTGATGTTGGAGAAGGAAGAAACTTTTGAAGATTCCGATTTGAGCCCATCGATGGAGACATGTTCTATGCCATATGTGGATCCTTATTTTCCATCGATGCCAACTTCACCGCACTACATCCTCCAAAATGCAAAGCCAAATCAAGAATCATTCTCCCATGCCTTCCATTTAAAGACGAATGTTGTTGGAGCGACGAGCTTACACTGCTACAATCTTGCCAATCTTGAGGGCATACTGAATGAAGACCCATTAGTGGTATCATATGATACTTACTATGGGCGGCATCCGCTCTTTGATGGTTGCTTCTGATGGTCAAGCCGACGACTAAAAATCAGCGCTTCTTGGGAGGCAACCCAAGCGTATCCTTTAGTTATTTAGTTTTATTTTACTTTTTCAGTTTTTGCATTTTAGTTTTTTTTATCTCTCAAGTCGACTATTTTACCATTTGCATTCTTCTCTTGCTAGGTACTTAGTTGGTGCGATGAATCCCTACAACAGTGGAGCTTTCAAAAGCAAATCTTCCTCAACCCTCATGCAAGCGTCTTGATCAGGGGAGTTCACTTTTTCCCTTTTAATTCTTTTAAACATTGAGGCAATGTTTGATTTAAGTTTGGGGGAGTAGTATGCTTAAAAATCGTCCCATTTGTTATGAGCTAAAATTTTTTTTATGAGTTCAAACTTGAGAAAAGAATGAATTATAGTAGTGACTATTCAATGAGGATTTTGATCTCATTATGCATATGAACTTGATTTGTAATTGGACTTGTACATGAATATCCTAATTTGAGTTAGCATGTCAAGATTGAGGAATATATTGAGCACAATGAGTCATGATCTTGTGGATTGCATGTTGAATAGTGATAATTGTTGTGAACTTAATGATTTGTCTTGAGCGTCTTAGAGTTATCCTAGAACTTATTTGATGATGACACTTTGAGGCGAAATTTTATAGTTACAAACTTGACTTGGAAATGATCTAGGCGATCATTGAAACGTTTGAGCCTTTCAAGCTTACCATGATTCATATCAATCCCTAGTGTCCCATTTGAGCTTTATTGAAAAAAGAATGGTATATGCGTTGCATATGATTAGACCCCCATTCGACATTCTTGGCAAACTCATTATACTTACCCTTATTTGAGCCTAAATGAAAAAGTTATCCTTACCCTAAGGGAGTATAATGAATATCATTCGATGCACTTGAATTATTATATCTTGATGAGCTTATTGAAAAAAATTGATGAATGAGAAAAGAAAAAGATAGACAAAAAAAAAACCTTGAGAAAAAGATTGACTAAATAAGACCCAAAGTGGCCAAGGCTATAAAAGAAAAAGAAGAGAAGCTCGATGTGTGCAAAACATTTGAATTGTAAATGATTATACTCTCTTCTTTGCGCTTATCCTATCTTTTCTTTGAAGCCAACACCAAAGGCCTTACATTACAAGCTTAAAAAGTCCTTTTGATCCAAGTCTAGGGAGTAACTATCATTAGTGGATAAGTTGTTTGAAAATAGGCCTATGTAATGCTTGATGATAATCTCGACTTTGAGTTGATTAGCATGATTTGATCTTGAATATGTGCATGAAACTTGAGATTGACTAGAGCACACACACACGTTCCGATTTTGAGAGATGTTGCTTGAATTAGGAGAAAACATGTCTTGTCAACTTTTGTATATGTGCATGAGATTTCTGAGAATAAGCAAGTCATGAAATAATTGTTTCAAATATCAAGAATGAACTCTACCTTATGATTTTAATGAGTTGATAGGGTTGAATATTACGCGTTTTTAGGCTATGATATGTATATGTTTTGGTGTTGATTCTTGGATTATTTTATGGTTTATGGTATATATTTCTATATTTCAGGAATCAATGTTGAAATGCATAAAAGGAGAAGAAATGAACCAAAAATGATGAAAGAATGAATAAAGATGAAGAAAAGAGGAAAAAACCAGAATCCAAGACACATGTTGATCCTTTCTCCTCAAATTACTATATGTTCGAGCCATTTTTTGGAAATGTGGTCCATATAAAAGTTGTAGAACTTTCTCTTATCTTCGCGTGGACAGCTGATTCATCAAATTTGGAGTTCATATGAGAAAGTTATGGCCAACATACGAAACTCGCCAGAAGCTGAAAAAAGGCGAAGAAACATCATTGAATTAATTCAACAGGCGTAATTACGCCTACTTTGAGGCGTAACTACGCCTAGCCCATGGCTTTTGAAAATTTAAGTGGCGTAATTACGCCACTTTGGAGGCGTAATTACGCCTATCACGCGGGAAGCCAGATTTGTTGACACATCGACAGGAGTAACTACGCCACTTCAGAGGCGTCATTACGCCTGATGAATTTTGGAAATTTTAGGACTGCTTTCCTTATTTGATGCACGGGATTTTTAAAAGGCAGGAAGGAGACCTACTCAAGAAAATAATCAGATTTTAACCCTAGAGCACTCACATACAGCCTCCATCTCAGCCCCCCCTTTCCTTCACCACCCAACCTCACGCCTTCTTCACCCAAAATCCATAATACACGCCTCCACCTTCTTCTCCCCTCACTTTCCTTCACTTCATGTCCAGCCTCCATCCTTCTACCATCAATCCATCCTTCAACCCTTCACCCTAGGAAATGGAACAAGCCAACAAGGCGATAAAAAGAGACGATCGAGAAGGAAGCAAGAGAAGGAGCGAAGATCTACAACCGGAGTCGACGCTGGGAGTTTTTCTTTGTCTTTAAATTCTTAGTTTGTTTTGTTTTGATTTATTGTGGGGAACTAAAATTATTTATCGAGACTAGGCGAATCCTTTGTTATGAACCTTCGATTTGATGATTTAATTGAATTCTTATAGTTCTTTGCGTATGTTTTATGTTCTTCATGCTTTTAGAGGATTGATCACCTTTGAATGATGTTAGTATCGTAATTGAGATCGAGAGATGATTTTATGATACTGAATTAATAACTCATACCATGGATTTAAGACCGAGATCGAGAGATGACGTCAAATACATGCGTGATAGCCATAGATTCTAGTAATTGAAAGCTAGGAGTTTTCATGGATCTTATGCAACATTGAATTGTTAAATAAGTGAACGAGAGTTACTTACTGCAATTCGGTGTTAGGTTTAATATAGCTCGAGAGAGTGTATTAGATAAATTGGGAGAACTCGTCACCTTAGAAATATTTGAATATTCAATCGAGAATTGTAGGGAATTACATTGGTGAGCCAAAGTCTCGATAATCTTATCTTGTGGATTTTTCTCGTTTATTTTATTGACTTGGTTGGATTAGAGTAGTTTAAATTAGTTTAGTTTAATTATCAATTTATTATCGTAGGTTAAATATAGTTAAAAGAAATCTTATTTGGTAATTACTTTTTAGTCTCTGTGGGTTCGACAATCCGTATCTTCCTATCTATACTAAAACTTGACACCGTACACTTGCGGTCTAAAATCGCTAGATTGGAAATAATTGTTTAAAATAAAAGCGATCATAAACCAAGGAATTTTCAAGGAATAGAAAAGAATCATGATGAGTGAATGCGTGTTATGAAAACAAACATGAGTCTCTATTTATAGAAGAAATTCATTTAGTGTGAACACATTAATGTCGTTACGATAACTACGAAGAAAAAGTCAACTGAAAACAATAAATAGATAAGAGTAATTAATAAGGGATCAGAAAACGATACTATTTGCGCCCTAACCAATGTCGGGAATAGTCGTTCTTTTTGGTAGACGGCTGGTGTGGACTTCGAGACCTTGGCTGGGAAGCAGATCTGTAGTGATGTCCACCTTCAGAGGCAGCAGGTGCGCGCTGAGCTGGACCGGATTCTCTTCGCGGTAGAGGAGCAGATGCAGTGGACTTGGACTGGTATTGGATAGGCTTCGGAATTCCAGCACTCAAATCCTGAAGTTGTGAGGCAAAGACCTCTTGCATAGTAGCTAGCTGCTCAGACAAGTGCTTCTTAGTGTCGTCAATTTTCTCCTCCAAGGCCAGTGTAGATGCAGCATGGAGAGAGTCATTCTGCTGCTTCAACTGGAGATTAGTTTGCGAGATCCTCGAAAATACATCGGCAAAGGCATCAAGAACGAATTGATGATTTTTGTTAACAGCAGTTTGAAGTCTGTCTAGTTCTCGATTTATATGCCCAAACTGATGATCTGTATGAAGCTGATGACTACCAATAGCATTGCTGGCATTGCGTTCTTCAGACTTGAGCTTATTGATCTCACTAGCCAGCCCGGAGATCAACGTAGTCATATGGCCAAGCTGTATTGTTAGAGCAGAAGGGCCTTCGATGGACAGAGGATCAGGAAAATCAAAAAAATCAGCAGGCGGTTCAGTTTCTACTGATTGCTCCAATGCCTCAGGCGGAGTGGCAGCAGGTGCAGGAGGTGAGCCAAGAAGAGCAAGAGGAGAGCTGGTAAGAGCATCAGTGGCAGTGAAGGACACGCAGCGTCCAGGTGAGGTAGTAGCTGGATGAATTTGTGAGGGTGAGGGGTTAAGTTCGGAGGTTGTTGGGTGAGCAGGGGGTTCAACTTGTGGTGAGAGTGGGGTTTCAGGTGAGTTGGGGGTACAAGGGGTTCAACTTGTTGTGTGAGTTGGGTTGCAGTATGAGGTGAGGAAGGTATTGGTATAGAGGGGGTAACCTGGGTAATTACCTTGTGAATGACGCTGTCAACGTCTATGGAATCAATGTCCATATCCGGTTGAGGTGAAGTATCATCCAAAGTGGGTTCACCTGTGGAAACCATTTCCACAACACTTGGAATAGGAGGGATGGTTGGAGCTGAGCATGAGATGGTCAGAGCAGAGTCATCAGCCACCATTGGTTCAACTTGTGGAATTAGCACTGCAGCACTAGGAACATCAGGGATGGTTAGGACTAAGCTCAAGTCAGTAGGAGTGGAGTCAGCATCATCTGGTACAGTTGAGCATGAGTGCAGACCAGTACTGATTCTTAAGTCATGTAGAGCAGTCTCTGCCAGTTCAAGCTTGGGACCAAGAGCATTTAGCACAGCTCGGTCATGATTGGCAGTCCCAGCTGTAGCATTGAATTCATTCTGCCGGGATATGACCAGGGTCTGGAGTTCACCCACATAGATCATTAGGCGGAACACATCCCGGAGCTGGAGAGCTTTCTGTACGTCTTGTGCTTGGAGGAAAGCCATCACTTGATTCTCATCTTGCCTTGCCTGTTCCAGAACTGGAAGAAAATCATCAAAGCGAATTTTCAAGCGTGCTTTCACCCATCTATCAAAAACTTCAAGTTGAGGCTGCATGTTTGCCTCAACTGTGCTCATGACTAATTCAATCTCATATGCCACTGGAGTGGATGATGGGGTCATTGATTCTTTCCCTTTTCCAGTGACGGTGGTCTTGGGATGGCAATATGGGCAAAGAGATTTGGGTGATCTGAAGGAAATTGAGCCTGGTGGTTGAAGAGTACTGGGGTTGGTTGATGGGTTGGCTGCAGCAGAGGTTGGGTTAAATGCGATCATGGCCAGTGGAGCAACTGAGCTCACTGGCTCTACTGCCAACGTAGGGATCACAGCCTCAGACATGGCTGCTGATACTTTCAGCTTGGCTGCAGCTGATCCTCCTCTTTTTCTTCTCGGCCTTTTCGCAGGCGGAATAGGTGAAGTTTCATCAGATTCGGAGACTGTATGCTCAGAGTCACTGACTACCAGAGGTTGTCTCCTCTTGACTACTGCTGGTTGGCTGGTCTTAGTTTCTCCACCGATTCGTTTCTTGTTGATCTCTAGATATCTGGCATTTATGAGTCGTCCTGGGTGGAGAGAAGAAGAACCTCCGGTCTGAATATTCTTGCTCTCAAAAATACGACTTAGAAGGAGAGCAAATCCAGATTGACCTTTTCCGGAGAGCACTAAGTTTGAAAGCACTTGAAACAAAATTACTGACCAGTTAACTTCAACGTTATTTACGATTGCACACATCAGTGCGAATTTCTTCGGTGTGATAACGCCGAAAGATCCAGCTTTGCATAGCAACCCTTTTGATATTACATCTGCCAGTTGGCGAAAGTGGCTCTTAATCAATATCTTCTTGAAGGACGGTTTGTGAAGACGCTCACGAGAGTCAGAAAAGCCCATTCTCATTGCCTCTAGGATTGGCACAGATACAGAGAGGGCATTTGTTATCCCAGACATTGGAAGACACATCTGAGTCGCAAAGTCTTCCAGAGTAATAGTGATATGTTGTCCAGTGATAGAGGACACAACAGCTTCGCCAACTATCCTGGCATTGGCGAAGAATTCCTGAATAGCCGCCGGGTAGAAAGTGGGCGATTGGCTTAAAAGTACCAGTAAGCCAGAGGTGTCCAACTTTTGGAATACTGCTTTCATGGCTTCATCGTTTGACGAATAGATAGAGTGAAAATCCACATGAATAGCGTTGGTGAGAAAACTCAGGCTGCGTTGTCTTTGACATGTTGAATGACTTCTGAAAGTTTGAAAATCCTGTGAGATAGAGAGATAAATTCTTTTAGGGTTTTGATATTTTCAGAAGTGTTTAAGGAAGTAAACTGATTCTACGGAGAAGAAGGCGGTTAGAAGATAGTGGGTAGATGTAACGTCGTACTGTAGATGAACGGACACATGTGTACGTGGCGTTCATCTAAACCAATTTAAAAAAATATCAGAAGCAATGGTTCTGAAAAGGGCTGGATTTGAATGAGTTAAAAATAATAAAATAAATAATTTGAATTCCGACGTCCCAGCTGGTTGTTAAAAAGAGAAGGTATAAGACATCAAGGCTTATATAGTAACATCCACTGGTATGTAGACATCTACTGGTATAGTAGCATCCACTACAGTGGACAATTGTGTTACCAGCCAGGCATCAGTAAAGGAAATTTTTACCAAAATTCCCCCTGAAAATATGCAGTTACATACAAACGATTCCCCCTGAGTTTAATAACAGTAAATAAATACGAATTAAGAGGAAATATCAATTAATCCAAGGATATTCCGGAAGTAAGAGAATTTTGCATCCGGTAGGGGCTTGGTAAAAATATCTGCTGCTTGCTGCTCAGTAGATATGTACTCCAGTCGAATCTCCTTCTTCATTACGTGGTCTCTGATGAAGTGATGACGTATGTCGATATGCTTTGTTCGAGAGTGAAGCACTGGATTGTAAGTAATGGCTACGGCAGATGTATTGTCACAGAAGATTGGAGCTTCAGTTGACTCAATGCCATAGTCTCTCAATTGTTGTTGAATCCAGAGCAGCTGAGCGCGGCAACTTCCAGCAGCAAGGTATTCTGCTTCAGCTGTAGAGGTAGCAATGGAAGTTTGCTTCTTGCATCCCCATGAAATAAGTCTATCTCCTAAAAACTGACAGTACCCACTTGTACTCTTCCTGTCAATTTTGCATCCAGCATAGTCTGCATCTGAGTATCCGATAAGATTGAAAGTGGAGTCCTTTGGATACCATAGACCGACATTCTCAGTCCCTTTTAAGTACTTCAGAATGCGTTTAGTTGCTGTGAAATGAGATTGCTTGGGATTGGCTTGAAATCTAGCACAGATGCAAACTGCAAACATGATGTCAAGTCTACTAAGTAGAGTAATGAACCAATGATACCGCGATACATTTTCTCATCTACTGGTATTCCAGATTCATCCAAATCAAGCTTTGCAGATGAGCTCATAGGTGTAGCAGCAGCTGAGCTAGTATTCATCCCATACTTCTTCAGAAGCTCTTTGGTATACTTGGATTGATTTATCAGAATTCCATCATTGGATTGTTTGACTTGCAATCCTAGGAAAAATGATAGTTCTCCCATCATGCTCATTTCAAATTGGTCCTGCATTATCTTTGAAAATCTTTCACATAATTTTGGGTTAGTACTGCCAAAAATGATGTCATCAACATATATCTGAACTAGCAGAGTATGGTCATCCTTTGTAAATTTGAATAAATTTTTATCCACAGTGGCAATGGTGAAGTCGTGGTCAATCAAGTATTTTGACAGCGTTTCATACCATGCACGAGGAGCTTGCTTCAGACCATACAAAGCTTTGTTCAGATGATAAACATAAGAGGGTTGCAGATGACTTTCATCCAGGGGCTTGTTCAACAGAAACTTCTTCATTGAGATTACCGTTAAGAAAAGCACTCTTTACGTCCATCTGATAGACTTTGAAGTCCATAAATGCAGCAAAGGCAAGAAATATGCGAATAGCTTCTAATTGGGCTACAGGGGCAAAGCTTTCATCGAAATCAATGCCTTCTTCCTGCCTGTATCCCTGTGCAACTAATCTTGCTTTATTCCTGATTACTGCACCATTCTCATCTAACTTGTTTCTAAAAACCCATTTAGTGCCAATTACTGTGTGATGCGATGGACGTGGAACTAAATGCCATACATTATTCCTCTGAAATGGATTCAGCTCTTCCTGCATTGCTTCTACCCAGCTAGGATCTAGAATAGCTTCATCAATCTTCTTAGGTTCTATGTGAGAAATGAATGATGTATGAAGGAATTCATTGATCATCTGTCCTCTGGTACGCAGAGGAGCAAGAGGGTTACCGATGACCTGCCCGGGTGGATGATCCTTCTTCCACCGGAGCGGAGGTCCAAGGGGATTGACTTCTTCAGTTGTAGTGATTTTGGATGGTTGCTCAGGAGAATCGGCTGGTTCATTGTGTGCATTGTCTCCATCCACTGCAGTAGGGATTAGCCTGGTTCCAGTGTCAGTCGGTTCTAGTTCCTGTTGATCAGCAGGTTCGTCTGCCTGTGCTTCTGGAACTTCTGGCTCTAAGCTGCAGTCAATCATTCTATTTGGCTTTTCTTCTTCATCACTTGGATCATCAATGACTGTGTTTTCCAGTCGATTGCTCAAATTGTTGATTCGCAAGTCGTTTCCAGTGTTATCTGCAGACTCATCAAATTTAACATGAATGGATTCTTCTACATTAAGAGTCCTGTTGTTGAATACTCTGAAAGCTTTACTAACAGTAGAATAGCCAAGAAATATTCCAGCATCATATTTAGCATCAAAAGCGGTGAGATGAGTTTTTCCATTGTTGTGTATAAATCATTTGCAACCAAACACATGGAAATAAGAAATATTTGGCTTACATGCCATTCCAGATCTCATATGGAGTTTTGTCTGCTCGTTTATTAATCATTGATCTATTTTGCGTATAACAAGCTGTGTTGATTGCTTCTGCCCAAAACCTCTGCGATATATTGGATTCTGCTAGCATAGTTCGCGCAGCTTCTTTCAAAGTGCGGTTCCTACGTTCAGCAACTCCGTTTTGCTGTGGTGTTCTTGCAGCAGAGTATTCATGTTTGATACCTAGGTCATCTAGATATGATTCGAGTGATTGATTAGTAAATTCTGTACCCTTGTCACTGCGAATTCTATCTATTCCATATGATTTCTCATTTTGTAGTCTCTTGAGTAGCTTGATCAGCTTCGGAGTAGCCTGATTTTTACCACTCAGAAATAAGACCCACGTAAAACGAGAGTAATCATCTATCAACACTAGAGTGTACTTCATTCCCCCTAGACTTGTTACTGATATAGGACCAAAAAGATTCATGTGCAGCAACTCTAGGCACCGAGAAGAAGATTTACTCCCTTTGTTCTTAAAGGTGGATCTGATTTGCTTACCCAATTGGCAGGCGGAACAGATCTTATCTTTTGAGAACTCGATTTGGGGCAGTCCAACAACCAGGTCAAGTTTACGAAGACTGGCATTAGTTTTAAAGTTTAAGTGACTCAATCGCTTGTGCCAAAGCCAATTTTCGGAGTAATTCAAAGCAGCAAAGCAAGTAGGGGAGGCAGGTTGATTAAAGTTCCAATCAATCAAATAGGTGTTCTCATGCCTTTTTCCTACGATTAGAGTATTACCATCATCAGTCTTAATTGTGCAGGTGTGTTGGTTGAATTCTACTGAATAGCCATTGTAACATAATTGACTGATACTAATTAAATTGTAGCATAAGTTTTCTACCAGCAAAATGTCTTTGATGATAACGTTACCATGGATAATCTTACCCTTACCCACGGTTCTACCTTTCGCGTTGTCCCCAAATGTTATTTTTGGTCCTGAGATGTCGATCAGTTCGGACAGCAGGGTAGCATTCCCTGTCATATGTCTAGAGCATCCACTGTCCAGAAACCACTCTGAGCTTCGAACTTGCTGGACACTAGATATCTGCAATTAAAGCGAAAGAATGATTGCTACCCAATCCTACTTGGGTCCGGGCAGGATTAGTCCTTTCGGAACCCACACTTGTATGACCCTGAGTGGCTTAGGTCGGTGTGTGTACTGAAATGTGTGTGCATTCATAAATGATGGTGATGATCTTGACTGTGTAGTGTGATAATGAGTGTATGCATGTGCTCTTGGTTTGTAGTTCCTGTTATAGAGCATATACCTCTTCTGGACAGGCTTACAGTTGTAGTACCAGTTGGGTTTAACCTCTCTAGCTGCTCGACCAGTGGGTTTAAGTTCATTTCTGAACTTTTGCCTCGGTTTAGCCTCTTTGAGTGGTTCTACATAACCGATACCCCTGTGATGTGCCTGTTCCTTGATGAGTGTTGCTTTAACAGGTTCTTTAACCAGTTCATAAGGGTCATATACTGTGCTAGATCTTACAAAGTTCATTGGTTGAACCTTGCTTTTTGTTAGACACAGTTGAGGTTCGTTTCCACATGAACTGCCGTCATTGCTATTATAGCCTATGCCGGTTAAATCACCAGCAAGCCTTATAGACTCAAGCATTTCATCCTTTCTAGTAGTAGACGCATTCCAAGTGCTAACCAGTTTGCTAAGTTTCTGGTAAGCACACTTGGCTTCATCTCTTTCTTTCACTAGGAGACTGGATGTTTCTCTTAAGCAGTTCAACTCCCTCGATTGTTCACAATCAAGTTTGTTTTTATGCGTTTTAGTTGGGATTGAGTGCTCATTGATCATGTCCTGTAATGCATTGGTAAGTCACTATGTGTAAATTCAGATAGGTTAGACTCGTGTACCTCAATCTCATCATTTGCCATTAAGCAGTGGACTTCTTCATCTTCACTCTCGCTTGATGAGCTCGTTGATTCTTCTGACTCTGACTCAGAATCAGCCCATTTGCTCTTGCTTTCTTCAGCCAGCAATACTTTTTGATCTCTGTCCCTTCTGGATGATCTTCTGGTTTCCTTGGATTTTCTGTAATCCTTGGCTTCTCTTTTGTGATCATCCTTCTTGGGTTTAGGACAGTCTGCAATGAAGTGCCCCGGTTTGAGGCAGTTGAAGCACACTCGCTCTTCTTCTTCTGACTTTCCCTTGGAACTCTGCCTTCGAGGATATGATTGATAAGATTTCTGGTTCTTCTTCATAAATTTCCCAAACTTCTTCACGAACATTGCCATAGCATCATTACACATCTTTTCTGGAGTCATCTCTGTAGAAGTAGACAGGGACTCCGATGCAGTGAGAGCTTTGGTTGGTTGACTGGTACTGGGTTCATCTTCCACTCGGATACCTAGTTCAAATTCATAAGCTTTTAAGTCAGCAAATAGATCATGTAGATCTATCTTGTTTATGTCCTTCGACTCTCTCATTGCAATTGTCTGGACATCGCATTCTCTTGGGAGACCTCTCATCACCTTGAGAATGACTTCTCTGTTGGGTAACTCCTTACCCAGACTGCTAAGTTCATTGATTATACCAGTCACTCTCTCATCATATTCGTTGAGATTCTCTCCATTTGTCATCTTGATGTGCTCAAACTTCTGTAATGCCATAGTGAGCTTGTTCTCTTTTGTTTGATCATTTCCTTCGCAAAGTTGAGCAATCTTCTCCCAGATTCTTTTGCTGTGGGACACATTTTGATCTTGTTGAACATATTTTTGTCCAAGGTTTTGAACAAAATGTCCTTTGCAACATTGTCCAGATTGGCCTTCTTTCTTTATTCATTTGACCACTGAGATCTTTCCTTCTCTACCATCTGTGGTTCACCAGTTGTGATAGAGGCAGCTGTATTGATTTTCATAACCTTCATGGGTCCATTAGTAATCACGTACCACATATCATCATCTTGAGCACTTAGATGTGCTTGCATACGGATTCTCCAGCCATCATACTCATCCTTCTTGAACATAGGGATCTTGCTGAATGATGCATTTGAACTTTAATATATCTCAAGATTGAGAAGAACCCGCTCTGATACCACTTGTTAGGATCGGAGGCGTGTTTAGAAGGGGGGTTGAATAAACACTGCCCTCAAATTCTGATCTTCGACTGATTACTGCAAACTGTTAAGTGATGCAGTAGCTTCTCAATCAAATAAGCAAGTCAGCAGACACTAAGTGAAGTGCGGAATACGTCTGCTGCACTTGTGAGTTAACTAAAGCAAGTATATCACACAGAGATTGTTTCTGGAAGTTCGAAGCACAACGCTTCTACGTCTCCCCTTCTTCCTTTGCAGGAAGGATATACTAGAAGACTTTGGTTTACACTTTACAGTATACAACCTCCTTAGGCTTTCACACAGCTTAGCCTAAACTCCTAGCAACACAATGTATATGATTTGTTTACAATGTAAACTATCTAACACTCCTTTGAATGACTATTACTTGTACGTTTTGAGTGTTCTTGAACGATCTTTGAGCAGTACACCAGTTTTAACTTGATCTTTGATATACCAGTAGGTGTTCCTTGCTCTAGCTGAATCTTCAGTGAATTATGACTTGCTAAATTTATCTGTTTGAATGTATAGAATATTCGATTGTCAGTGGATTCAACTCTCCCTTTCTTCATTCATTCAGCATCTATATTTATAGATTTCTTTTCCAACGGTAAACTTTCTTGGTAAGGATGGTTTAGCGTAGAATCTGTTTTCTTCTTCTTTTTATCTTCCTTCTATTTTTGTTCAGCACCGGCTCTTACAATCTGACGGAATTGGTGGCGATGATTTCGTAGTGCTCGTCACTCTGTTGTACTTATGTCAGACGGAATTGTATTTACGTTGTCTTATTTCTTCAATCCGCTGCTGGATTTACTTCTACTGGTCTTCTAACTTCAATATCCAGTCGTACTCTTTAACTCAGTAGGTGTTGGTAAGACTTGATGAAAAACTTCATGCAGTAGATGTCTTTATCCGGTGGATTAATAATACAGTAGATGTCTATTCCAGTAGATGTTTTTTATCCAGTGCTTATCTCAGTTCGGTAGATGTCTTCACCCGGTAGATGTCTTTATCCAGTGCTTATCTCAGTCCGGTAGATGTCTTCACCCGGTGGGTGTCTTCATCCGGTAGAGTTCTTCACCCGGTAGATGTTTTTATCCAGTGCGTATCTCAGTCCGATAGATGTCTTCACCCAGTGGATGTCTTTATCCAGTGCTTATCTCAGTCCGGTAGATGTCTTCACCCGGTGGATGTCTTCATCCGGTAGAGTTCTTCACCCGGTAGATGTTTTTATCCAGTGCGTATCTCAGTCCGGTAGATGTCTTCACCCGGTGGGTGTTTTCACCCGGTAGATGTTCATCCAGTAGGTGTTTGACACCCGGTAGGTTTTTATCACCCGGTAATTCTTCATCATCCGGTAGATGTTCATCAAGTAGGTGTTTGTAATCACCAAAACTTAGAAATCGTTTCCCAACAGAAAGTGAGGTGGGTATAGTGGGGTAAAGGGGTTATAAAGGTTAATTAAAAATTGTACCCCAAAATTAACATGATGTATAAAATACCCCAACATGGTATTTTAAAAGTATTTTACAAAAAATGCAACAAACTTCCACTAAATTCATATCTTCCTCATTATTAACAACCAATACAATTAAATCATGTTAACACCTCATTTCCCAACATGTATAACATGCACCCTGAAATGCAACCCCCAGGTCATGCCTACCATGTGACTAAGCATTTCAACAAGATAATTAATTTCGACACATAAATCAATTATCACCATAATTAATCATATAAACATCATTAATGCCCAAATTGCATATAATTATTTCGGGGTGTCACAATACTCCCCTACTTATAAGATTTCATCCTCGAAATCGCATGCACTTACCCCAAAATGAAACTAAACATAAACAACATACCAGAAAATAGTTCCGGGTAGTGCTGCACCATATGCCATTCCGTCTCCCACGTAGCCTCCTCGACACCCCGACGATCCCACTGAACTTGACCATCGGTATAATCTGCGATCCTCCCGATCCAGAATTCTGATTGGTCGTTCTACGTAGGATACATCTGAGTCCAACTGTACTTCAGTAGACTGTAATACATGAGACGAGTCTGGCTCATACTTCCGTAACATAGAGACGTGAAAGACATCATGAATACCAGATAAAGACGGCGGTAGAGCCAAACGGTAGGCCAAAGTACCGATACGCTGCAATACTTCATATGGCCCAACATACCTCGGTGATAACTTCCTTGTCTGCTAGCGAGGAGATATATCCGCTATCAAGGTGTAGCGAGGGATATCATAGTACCGCTATATGTCGTAGCGAGGGGGCCAATTGTGCCGCTGTCATAGCAGGACCAGAACAGTCACATTTCTAATTAACATTGTTTAACATACATCATAAACATCATAGCATCTTTAGTCATCATAAACATCATCCTCACTTATCATAAACATCATCGTAAACATCATATCATCTTTACTCATCATAGACATCATCGTATATTTACTTATCATAAGCATCATCATAAACATCATAAATACTTATGCAATCATTGCGTAGTCATAGTATAGGAGTGTGTTTTACCGTCCGATGCCCGTACGTCTCTTACGTATCTTAATTCCAAAAGTGGAGAAGTTGAAGAACTTTATCTCCTTGATGTTGTTGGTACCTGGGATGGTTCTACACAACCATACAAATCAATATTAGAAGCCAATTATAGTCCCAATACCAAAAATTCAACAAAAAACGTCATTTGCCACTTTTAAGCTGCTGGCGATCGATCGCTGCATCGAGGCGATCGATCGCGAGCCTTACCGATCGATCGCTCCGATGTAGCGATCGATCGCCTGACTCTTCTGCCTCGCGTCGATCGAACGCGCCATATATGGCGATCGATCGCCTGTAGCATTTTTCGGTACTGGCCTTCGGCGATCGATCGCTGCATTTGTAGCGATCAATCGCCACCTTCTGTGTGCGCGCTTCTTCACCATTTTTGAGCATTTTTCAAGCTCTACCTCATACCCTTCAAACCCAAACGTTTCAACAACACAAATATCATCATAAATCACTAAAACCCACATAAAAAACTTCAAAAATCATACCCCAACCACATACAACATATACCCAAAAACAAATCTACAAAAATCCCAAAATGCTAACCCATTTCAAAACTAAGCATCATTAAAACTTTAGGAAGGGTTCCATACCTCTTGAGGACTCCAAATCCTAACAAAGATCTCACAAACAAAGGTTTTGCGAAGATTTCTCCTTCCTCTTTTGCTCAAAATCGATCTTACTGTAGAGCCTCGTACCCTGCAACTGGTCAAACAAATCATCGATCCTCGGAAGTGGATACTTATTATTCATTGTGGCTTTGTTCAGTGGCCTGTAATCGATGCACAGACGCATCGAACCATCTTTCTTCTTGACAAATAGGACTGGTGCACCCCAGGGCGATACGCTAGGGCGTATGTAACCCTTATCAAGGAGCTCTTGCAACTGAACCTTCAACTCCCTTAACTCTGTTGGTGCCATCCTATACGGGGCACGAGAAATGGCAGACGTCCCTGGTAGTAGCTCAATCCCAAACTCGACCTCTCTCGTCGGTGGAAATCCGGGAACTCTTCCGGAAAGACATCAGGAAACTCCGCCACTACGGGCACATCCTCGACCTTTAATTCTTCCCTCTTTTCAGTAATATCAACAGCATAGATGAAATATCCCGAATGGCCCCGTTCCAAAAATTGTGCCATCTTGACAGCAGATATCAACGGGTCTTTGAACGGGAACCATCCCCATAGAATGTCCACCGGGCTCCCATATCAGACCTGAATCGGACAGTCCTCTGCCTGCAGTTCACAACTGCCTGATACCTGTTCAGAACATCAATGCACACAATGCAGTCAAAGTCTGACATTCCCAGAACAATCAAATCTGACCTTAGCTCGTTACCTCAAAATAAATGAGGACATCATAGACAATCCGATCAGCAATCAAACTTCTTCCAGCGGGTGTCGAGAGGCGTGGGCGACGGAGAAGTGCATATGTGGTGCCTTCCACAAAACTTGTCGACACAAAAGAGTGTGACGCACCTGTGTCGATCAATATAAAAGCAGGATGCGTAAATAAAAGACACGTACCCGCTATCACTTCCTCTGGAGCCGCTGTAGCCTGCTCCCTGGTCAATGCATAAACTTGCCCCTGAGGTGGCCCCATAGGCTGACCTCCATACTGCCTCGGTGCAAACGGTGGCCTGTGCTGCACTGCTCTGTCCGCAGGCCTCCCCGCAGAGTTCTGTTGTCCCTCCCGATTGGGACATTGCCGAGCAAAGTGGCCCTTATTGCCACATACGTAACAACCGACGCAGTCTTTCGTCGAATGTGGTTGCCCACAAAGAGAGCACTGGACCTTCACAAATCTGCCTCCCTGAGACTTTCCTCTTCCTGACGGGGCGTCATTCCTACGGTTTCCTTTCCAACAATTCTCGGGCCTCTTACCACTGAACCTTGAAGCTGATGTGTTCCCCCTTGGCTTGAATTGATCACCCCTCGGCTTCAAATTATCAGAAGTAGATTTCTGAGGGGGTGCTGGAGGTGGCACGGCATCAGGATATGCACCAACTCCTAGTTCGGCTAGCTCAGCCAGTGAAAGGGCGTCATCAAAGCAAGTAGGGCCATAAGTGACCACCCTGTCATACAGTTCAGGCCTCAAGCCTTTCATGAAGTTCCTCATCTTTGCTTGAGTACTTGCGGCGAGATGAGGTACATATCTGAGCAAAGAACAGTAATGGAGAGCATAATCTGACACAGGCATGTTACCTTGCTTGAGGTTAGTAAACTCATCTTCCTTAGCCTGTCGTGCAGCAGCTGAAAAGTAGCGGGTCAGAAACCGAGTTTTGAACAGTTTCCAATTTATTTCCTGCCCCTGAGCCTCTTGCTCTATTACTGTGGTCTTCCACCACATCAATGCCTTCTTGGCCAGTTGGAACTCCGCTAGCCTTATCCATGCTGACTTCGCACAAGGAGCTGCCACAAATATCTGTTCTATCCTCTCTAACCATTCCTCGGCCAGTTCCCCTGTCTCAGTTCCTTTGAACATCGGGGGTCGGTATGTCAGAAACTGAGCCAAACTTAGCTCCCCAGGTAGCAACTGTTGCTCAGAGGGTTCTTCGCTCAAGGCTGGCGGTGGTAGGGAATTTGTACGCCCAGCATTTGCATTAACACTCACTGCGTCTCCTATATCGATATTTGATGCCATGCTGCAAGACAAGGGTTAACAACAATACCCAAAAGCAGTTCATATAATACATCGTTAGAAACCATAACATGTTAGTATAATAGTCATATGCTTCATGGGCAACATATGCACATAACATGTTTAAAAAGGAGCACCTAGCCAACCTATTGCTAAGGCTACCATTCACTCATTCCCGGGTTTTCTAACCACTGCTCTGATACCACTAATGTAGGGTCTTCCTACCTTAACATCATTATAATAACGTATTATGGACTAAACAGGTATTAATAACATCTTAGGATTCCGATTGTAGTTTTGAGCTAATAGGATTACAGGCCAAAAATAAAATTCCAAGAGCTAATTAATTACATTCTCGATAATGAATGTTAAAGCTATAGATTTACACTACTCCTAGAGTAGAGACTATCCAAAAATATCCTGTAACCTAAATTCTTTCATGTTCCTCGTAGCTCACTGCCTCAACCTGACCCTTAGCCCTTCAGTCCAAAAGTGTACCTACAGGAACAACTCATCATGAGCATGTACATCATTACTTAACATCATAAGATAATGGCATATAAATAAATGCATAAAAATAATCGTTAACATATACTTCCTGGTTAATCGCATTAACCCACTTTCGTTGTCCCTGTTTCATAGTCATGCATGTAATCATTAGTTCTTGACATAAATGATTAAAATCATACTTCACATATGCTCATAATCAACAATGTTAATTAGAAATGTGACTGTTCTGGTCCTGCTATGACAGCGGCACAATTGGCCCCCTCGCTACGACATATAGCGGTACTGTGATATCTCTCGCTACACCTTGATAGCGGATATATATCCTCGCTAGCTATGTCAGCGGTAAGTACCTTCCTCGCTTGCCCATAACAACTACCAGAAAATTCTTACATTTCTAATAACATAGTTTAACATACATCATAAACATCATAGCATATTTACTCATCATAAACATCATCTTCACTTATCATAAACATCATAGTAAACATCATATCATCTTTACTCATCATAGACATCATCGTATCTTTACTTATCATAATCATCATCATAAATACTTATGCAATCATTGTGTAGTCATAGTATAGGAGTGTGTTTTACCGTCCGATGCCCGTACGTCTCTTACGTACCTTAATTCCAAAAGTGGAGAAGTTGAAGAACTTTATCTCCTTGATGTTTTTGGTACCTGGGATGGTTCTACACAACCATACAAATCATTATTAGAAGCCAATTATAGTCCCAATACCAAAAATTCAACAAAAAACATCATTTGCCACTTTTAAGCTGCTGGCGATCGATCGCCTCGATGCAGCGATCGATCGCCTGACCCTTCTGTCTCGCGGCGATCGATCACGCCATATATGGCGATCGATCGCCTGTAGCATTTTTCGCTACTGGCCTTCGGCGATCGATCGCTGCATTTGTAGCGATCGATCGCCACCTTCTGTTTGCGCGATTCTTCACCATTTTTGAGCATTTTTCAAGCTCTACATCATACCCTTCAAACCCAAACGTTTCAACAACACAAATATCAGCATAACTCACTAAAACCCACATAAAACACGTCAAAATCATACCCCAACCACATACAACATATACCCAAAAACAAATCTACAAAAATCCCAAAATGCTAACCCATTTCAAAACTAAACATCATTAAAACTTTAGGAAGGGTTTCATACCTCTTGAGGACTCCAAATCCTAACAAAGATCTCACAAACAAAGGTTTTGAGAAGATTTCTCCTTCCTCTTTTGCTCAAAATCGAAAATGAGAGGTGGGTTAGGGTTGGGGATGAATTTGGGGATTTAAAAGTGATGGGTAAAGTGAGGTGAGTATAGTGGGGTAAAGGGGTTATAAAGGTTAATTAAAAATTGTACCCCAAAATTAAAATGATGTATAAAATACCCCAACATGGTATTTTAAAAGCATTTTACAAAAATGCAACAAACTTCCACTAAATTCATATCTTCCTCATAATTAACAACCAATACAAATTAATCATGTTAACACCTCATTTCCCAACATGTATAACATGCACCCTGAAATGCAACCCCCAGGTCACGCCTACCATGTGACTAAGCATTTCAACAAGATAATTAATTTCGACACATAAATCAATTATCACCATAATTAATCATATAAACATCATTATGCCCAAATTGCATATAATTATTTCGGGGTGTCACACTTTGTGATGTCCGGGGATTATGGTGTTAATCCCGGTGTGGTATTAATCCTTGATGGATTTTTAACTGTGGCAATTAGGAATTAATTGCGGTTTGGCATCTCCCGAGGTTGTTAAATCGGGCATTTGGGATCGTTGGATCCAAAGGATGAGATTGTATCCTCATTTTTGGTGAAAAACCTATGAGTTGGGTTTTTAGTGGGACTTGGTGTCCGGGGTGCCTTATGTTGGGGCCAGTCTGGGGAATTGATGTTGGAGAGAGAGTTTTTGAAAACAGATGATTTTTAATGAATCATGATGTATTTGTGGGGGTATTGGTATTTTGGGGCATTTTTGCTATATATACCAGTTGGACTCGGGATTCAGTCATTGGGAATCCATTTCTCTCCTCTTCTCCCCCTCTCTCACGCCACCTTCACCCCAAACCCTTCCCCTCTTTCCCCTTTCAACAAAATCGTTGGGAACACGATTTAGGGGTCGGATCTCTTGAAGAAAAGCTGGTAATCTCTTCCTCCTCTCTTGTAGCTTTGATTTGATAGTAGTTTTGTTGATTTTGGTTGAGTTTTGAGGTTGGTTTGGGTTGGGTGATTCTGATGAAAATCTTGAAATCTTTTGGGTTTGTTTTAATTCAAGTCTATCACCCTTCTTGGAGGTCCTTGGATGTTATTTTGTTGTGGTTTTGAGTTGGGAGGAGTTGGGGTATGTTTTGGGGAGGTTTCAAGCTTTTAAAAATGGTGGGTTTCGAGTTGCAGGGCATGGCGATCGATCGCCCGTAGCAGGCGACCGATCGCATGCAGGCAGTAGGCTTTTCAGCTTTGTGGCGATCGATCGCCACTTTTGGAGCGGTCGATCGCCTCGCGCCAGTAAGGTCTGGCGATCGATCGCTATATCGAGCGATCGATCGCCAAGGGGCTAGCGATCGATCGCCCGGTATAGCGATCGATCGCCAGCATGTGATTTGTGGTTTTCTTGTTTTTTCGTGGGATTTTGGAATTTCGACTTAAATGGTCGGCTTCCGGGGCAATGTTCTCATTCCAATGGGAATGCTAGACTTTTTAAAATGGTTGGTTGGAACCAAGTAAATTAAATGGAATTCTCGGATGAATTCTTGGCTATCTTTTAAACTTATAAAGTGAGTTATTTTTGGTATTATGCATGCTTAGCCGGGGGGGCTTCTATTTTGGTAATCGTCATGGATTGACGATATGATTGGGAATCTTGAGCGTGCTTGGACACGTGGTTGCATGCTTATACTTGATTGTGAGTAGTTTGTTGGGTTTTGGAAACCCGAATAATCTTGGTTTTGATGTTAACAAAACTTGTTATTATGTTGCTAACATATTTCATCAAGTGTGCAGTTCATAGATGATATTTTACAGCTTGATGATGTGCTAAGAAATGCCCTTGAGTTTTGTTGCTGAAATGAAGACCAGCTGGAGGACCAGCTGAAGGACCAACTGGAGTACCAGCTGACCAGACCAGCTGAAGGACCAGCTGGAGTAACAGTTGACCAGACCAGCTGAAAGGACCAGCTGGAGTACCAGCTGAGGACCAGTTGGAGTACCAGTTGGAGTACCAGTTGGAGTACCAGTTGACCAGACCAGCTGGAGGATCAGCTGAAAGGACCAGCTGGAGTACCAGCTAAAGGACCAGTTGAAGGACCAGTTGGAGTACCAGTTGACCAGACCAGCTGGAGTACCAGCTGGAGAGAACCAGCTGAAGGACCAGCTGGAGTACCAGCTGGAGAGAACCAGCTGAAGGACCAGCTGGAGGACCAGCTGACCAGACCAGCTAGAGGACCAGCGGGACTTCCATAAATAGCCCAGAAAGCAGAATATGACCGTTGCAATGTTTGAAAGCTTACCAAAATTGTCCCAACGGTTATATTCTTGTATCTAACGTATATATCATTACTTGGGGCTATATATACATGATTTGGAAGCTCAGTAACAGCTGATTGAAGATCAATCCAAGCCTTCCAAAGCAAACCCACTTGGGATTCAATTGAGGAACTACAAAGACAAAAGCTGCTAAATAAAGAGCACTCCTCAAACCTTTGGCACCTCTTACCTTGTCAGATCTGTTAGGAGATCATTTGTGCATTTGTATTCACTCTATTCATTGTATTTGTGAGCTAAAATAGAAGAGTGAATACCATTGTAACGGTTGATGATTCATCACAACCGATTGAGAGGTCTTTTTATGTGAGACATTAAAGAACATACATAGTTGAGTTGCTAGGAGTTCTAGTTGGATGGGGAATGCCCAACTGGACCGGGTTTGTACAAAGAGTTGTATAAATCAAAGTCTTCTAGTGTATCCTTCCATGAGATGGAAGAAGGGGATATGTAGAAGCGTTGTGCTTCGAACTTCCAGAAACAAATGCTTGTGTTATTTACTTTACTGCATTTATTTACCTAACTGTTTTTACATCTTTCTTGTATATCTTTAAAATGACTTTCAAATGGTTAATCGGTTATAGAGCGGGTTATGTCGAGTGTCTTCAGCTCGGTTTTGTAACCGAACTCGATATAATCTCTCGGTGCATCATTTCAAGAACACGAGCTATTGAAGCTCAAATTGGTTGAACTCGGGTGTGGAATGGCAACCCACCCCCGAAATCGATCCTAACAAGTGGCATCAGAGCCAGGTTGTTCTTGGAAAGGATTTTACCGATTTTAGACGGAAATCTTTTAAAGAAAATTTTTCATAAGCATGAAATTATTTTCATAGCATAATTTTCAAAATTTAGGTGTATGAAAATTTTTAGCATAAAAATCAATTTCATTGCATTCATTTTGCACGAAAATAATTTTAAAATCTATTTCAAATGTTCTAATGTTGTTCAATATGTTCTAAACTCATTTTAAGTTTAAAATTGTTATTTTGAATTTTTTTTTCTAACAATTTTCGAAGCATTCAGTTTTTCTGGCAGCTTGCAGCGACTTTGGGAAAATTGGCATAACGTCTTGCTCGGATGTCCAAATGACGAACCGTTTTTTGCGTTGCAAACTAGACTCATAGAGGATCGCAACGGTATAGGTCTTGCAGCCCAAACTTGCTCTAGGAAAAGCAGTTTATTAGTTCAAGTTGGACTAAGTGTGCTGCCACCGCAGAAAGATGAAATGGACATTGTTGAGTTTTGTCAAGAAATTCAAATTTGTTGCCAAGTATGCTTCATCCATCATCAAAAGAGGTTATTTTTTCAAAAATTAATGTGCATTGCATTTTTTTTAAATTTATTTTAGCCTACCCCATTTGCCCCTCACTTGCTCAGATTTTCAAACCTTTTAAAATTAAGGGGAGAGTTTAATCTCAATCCTTTAGGGGGAGTAAATTTATTTGTCTTCCTTTTTTATTCACACAAAAAGGGAGAAAAATATGTTGTTTAAAAATATGGTTTTTTTCTTGTTATGCAACATTGTGCTTTAATGTTCATATTTTTATTCAAGTTTTGTGATCATCAAAAAGGGGGAGATTGTTGGGTTTTGGAAACCCGAATAATCTTGGTTTTGATGTTAACAAAACTTGTTATTGTGTTGCTAACATATTTCATCAAGTGTGCAGTTCATAGATGATATTTTACAGCTTGATGATGTGCTAAGAAATGCCCTTGAGTTTGGTTGCTGAAATGAAGACCAGCTGGAGGACCAGCTGAAGGACCAACTGGAGTACCAGCTGGAGAGAACCAGCTGAAGGACCAACTGGAGTACCAGCTGACCAGACCAGCTGGAGTACCAGCTGAAGGACCAGCTGGAGTAACAGTTGACCGGACCAGCTGAAAGGACCAGCTGGAGTACCAGCTGAAGGACCAACTGGAGTACCAGCTGACCAGACCAGCTGGAGTACCAGCTGAAGGACCAGCTGGAGTAACAGTTGACCAAACCAGCTGAAAGGACCAGCTGGAGTACCAGCTGAAGGACCAGTTGGAGTACCAGTTGGAGTACCAGTTGACCAGACCAGCTGGAGGACCAGCTGAAAGGACCAGCTAGAGTACCAGCTAAAGGACCAGTTGAAGGACCAGTTGGAGTACCAGTTGACCAGACCAGCTGGAGTACCAGCTGGAGAGAACCAGCTGAAGGACCAGCTGGAGTACCAGCTGGAGAGAACCAGCTGAAGGACCAGCTGGAGGACCAGCGGGACTTCCATAAATAGCCCAGAAAGCAGAATATGACCGTTGCAATGTTTGAAAGCTTACCAAAATTGTCCCAACGGTTATATTCTTGTATCTAACGTATATATCATTACTTGGGGCTATATATACATGATTTGGAAGCTCAATAACAGCTGATTGAAGATCAATCCAAGCCTTCCAAAGCAAACCCACTTGGGATTCAATTGAGGAACTACAAAGACAAAAGCTGCTAAATAAAGAGCACTCCTCAAACCTTTGGCACCTCTTACCTTGTCAGATCTGTTAGGAGATCATTTGTGCCTTTGTATTCACTCTATTCATTGTATTTGTGAGCTAAAATAGAAGAGTGAATACCATTGTAACGGTTGATGATTCATCACAACCGATTGAGAGGTCTTTGTATGTGAGACATTAAAGAACATACATAGTTGAGTTGCTAGGAGTTCTAGTTGGATGGGGAATGCCCAACTGGACCGGGTTTGTACAAAAGAGTTGTATAAATCAAAGTCTTCTAGTGTATCCTTCCATGAGATGGAAGAAGGGGAGATGTAGAAGCTGTTGTGCTTCGAACTTCCAGAAAAAAATGCTTGTGTTATTTACTTTACTGCATTTATTTACCTAACTGTTTTTACATCTTTCTTGCATATCTTTAAAATGACTCAAATGGTTAATCGGTTATAGAGCGGGTTATGTCGAGTGTCTTCAGCTCGGTTTTGTAACCGAACTCGATATAATCTCTCGGTGCATCATTTCAAGAAGACGAGCTATTGAAGCTCAAATTGGTTGAACTCGGGTGTGGAATGGCAACCCACCCCCGAAATCGATCCTAACATTGTTTATGTGTTTTAGCACATATCCCTCGAGGTAAGGAACTCAAGCAAAGTTTGGACTCAAGCTACAGAATTATAAGGTACGTATGACGTACGAGCATAGCCCTTTAATATAATTGCAATTGTTGAGTGCTTGGTACACTGTATTGCAATGAATGTGTGTGGAAATGCATGACACATGGTATTAGCAATAAACGGAGATTGAAATGCATGGTTTATTGTACTTGCTTTAAATGTCTATATATGCATTGAGAATTGCATGGTGCCGCTTTTGAGCGAGCAATGATTGGGATGTTGTCGCCTGTGAGCGAACATCGATTATGACGCCGCTGCCATCGAGCATGCCTGGAATTGGAATGCCGCTATTGTAGAGCGAGCAATGAAATTGAGATATGAAACCATAAGTGAGGAACATGGATTGTTTATAATCATTGTTTAATGATTTGATGTTTGATAAGTGTCGTTTTTACACTTATTTAGATGCGATTTTCTAATGGTTTTCGTATCGATTCTTGAATAATTTTACGCTTTATGGTATTATATTTGCATATTTCAGGAATTCACATAAAATTGTGAGGATGGACAAAAAGGTCCCAAATAATGTCAAAAAGCGAATAAAATATTATCAAGAAGTGCATGAAAGGAAAGAGCATCATTGTATGGAATCTTGGACTTCATAGCAGATCATATTAGTTGGGCAACACACATACATGATACATTTAGCAGCCTATATTCACGTGACTTTGGGAGAAAATATTCATGATTCTTCACGTTCGAGAGCAGCCGAGAATTTAGGAGATTTGAGAGATTATTATATAATATTCAGCAGAAAATTGTGGAGAAGATTTAATAGTGGAAAGAATATTTGAGGAGGATTTTGACTAATGAATTATGGAAAGACACGTAACTTTGAGAGAGGAGAGGTGCAGTATTTTATTAGAGAGATCAGATTTTATTATTGAAAGATGGAGAGGAGATTATATTATTTTAAAAGGGGGACCAACCAGATTCTGTGGAGTCCCATACACCACACGTCTCTTCACTCTTAAAAACGGACGCCTCCATCCACAATCCGGGAACCCTCACATTCTCCCTCACGAACCAGACGCCTCCATCCACGAAACCCGAAGCCACAACCAATCTCACGCCCCTCCCTTTCTTCATCCCTCCATCAAAAACCAATTCACATTCACCAAACCACAGGCCTCTCCTTGATTGTTTCATCTCACGGCCAGCAGCCTTATATCCATCATCCATCCATCTTTCATCCTATGATTTGGAACAACTCCAACAAGGCGATTAAAGTGACGATCGAGAAGGAAGCAAGAGAAGGAGCGAGGATCTACAACCGAAGTCGACGCTGGGAGTTTATCTTACTTTTAAACTTTAGTTTAGTTTTATTTTGATTATATCATGCTTGGATTGTTGCAAGACATGTTTGAGTATTGGTATTTATTTATGAGTATGAACTAAGTTTATTTATCGAGGCTAGGCAAACCATTGTTTTGAACCTATGATTTGATGATTTAATGATTGAATTCTTATAGTTCTTTGCGTATGTTTTATGTTCTTCATGCTTTTAGAGGATTGATCACCTTTGAATGATGTTAGTATCGTAATTGAGATCGAGAGATGATTTTATGATACTGAATTAATAACTCATACCATGGATTTCAGACCGAGATCGAGAGATGACGTCAAATACATGAGTGATAGCCATAGATATCTAGTAATTGAAAGCTAGGAGTTTTCATGGGTCTTATTCAATATTGAGTTGTTAAATAAGTACACGAGAGTGACTTACTGCAATTTGATATTAGGTTTAATATAGCTCGAGAGAGTATATTAGATAAATTCGGAGAACTCGTCACCTTAGGAATATTTGAATTTTCAATCGAGAATTGTAGGGAATTGCATTGGTGAGCTGACGCCTTGATAATCGTTTCTTGTGGATTTTTCTCGTTTACTTTTATTGACTTGGTTGGATTAGTAGTTTATATTAATTAATTAGTCGTTAATTATAAATTATTTATCGCAGGTTAAATATAGTTAAAAGTGTCTTATTTGGTACTTACTTGTTAGTCCATGTGGGTTCGACAATCCGTATCTTCCTATCTATACTAAAACTTGACACCGTGCACTTGCGGTCTAAAATCGCTAGATTGGAATTAATTGTTTAAAATAAAAGCGATCAAGTTTTTGGCGCCGTTGCCGGGGACTAACTTTAGTAATATCATACGAGAAGTTTTGACTGTAATTTAACCATTTTTTTTCTTTTGTATATATTTATTAAAAAAGAAAAAATTTTAAATTGTTTTATTTGTTTTTCTTGCGAGGTACTTGTGATGCTTCATCAACAAGTCTTCACAAGATTTGTCCAACAATATTCAGAGCCGTTTTATGCAGCATGGGGGAGATTCAATGAATTGGCAGACACATTCCGGTATCACAACTTTTCGAACTATAATCTTCTGCAATATTTCTTCAAAGGTTTGGATGCAGAGACACGAGGATGGGTATTCAGCGGAGCACTGGTGACTGGGAGTCCCCTGGTTGATAGAGATGAGGACAGTGTGTTGCACCTGTTCAATGATATGGCGGACTTCGATTACCACTGGCATTGTGATCCTTCACTACAAGGTTGGAGGAGTCACCAATACCCACCGGAGCCTCATTACCCTAATGATACACCCCAACCATTTGAACATCACGAAGAAAGGAGAGATAGTTCTGCAGATGTCACAACTCAGTTAGAGGATACCTTAGTAAGATTCTTGGCATCAACCGAGAACAGTTTGGAGTGCCAAACCAACTCTATGCGTCACCTGGAGCAGCAAATGGCAGTCCTCATGGAAACAATTTCAACTAGCTGCCAAGAGGAAGAGATGAGGGCTACAAATCAAGAGGCGACGAATCGAGTTTGGTTATATGACGATCACTCAACCAACCAAGTTTGGGGGAGTGATCCTAATAGTGTAGAAAAGTCAAGGGAACTTGAGCCTCTTCAAGAGATTGAGACTACTTCAAAGATGTTATCCGAGGAGTTCCTATATGAAGATGAATCGAGTGTGATGTTGGAGAAGGAAGAGACTTTCGAAGATTCCGATCTGAGCCCATCGATGGAGACATGTTCTCTGCCATATGTGGATCCGTATTTTCCATCGATGCCAACTTCATTGCACTACATCCTCCAAGATTTGAAGCCAAGTCAAGAATCATTCTCCCATTCCTACCAATTCAAGAATGTTGTTGGAGCGACGAGCTTACACTGCTACAATCTTGCCAATCTTGAGGGCATATTGAATGAAGACCCATTAGTGGTATCATACGATACTTACTATGGGCGGCAGCCGCTCTTTGATGGTTGCTTCTGATGGTCAAGCCGAAGACCAAAAATCAGCGCTTCTTGGGAGGCAACCCAAGCGTATCCTTTTGCTATTTAGTTTTGTTTATTGTTACTTTTTACATTTAGTTTGTTTATCTCTCTTGTCGACTATTTTATTTGCATTCTTCTTTTGTTAGGTACTTGGTTGGAGCGATGAACCCCTACAACAGTGGAGCTTTCAAAAGCAAATCTTCTTCAACCCTCATGCAAGCGTATTGATCAGGGGAGTTCACTGTTTCCCTTTTGATTCTTTTAAACATTGAGGGCAATGTTTGATTTAAGTTTGGGGGAGTAGTAGCTTGCATGTTTTACTTGTTTTAACCACATGTTGTGTGCTTAAATGACACTTGAATCGTCCGATTATTATGAGCTAAAAAATTTTTTATGAGTTCAAACTTGAGAAAATAATGAATTATAGTAGTGACTATTCAATGAGGATTTTGATCTCACTATGCATATGAACATGATTTGTGATGATTATTGGACTTGTACATGAATATCCTAATTGAGTTAGCATGTCAAGAATGAGGAATATATTGAGCACATTGAGTCATGATCTTGTGGATTGCATGTTGAATAGTGATAATTGTTGTGAACTTGATGATTTGTCTTGAGCATCTTAGAGTTATCCTAGAACTTATTTGATGATGACACTTCGAGGCGAAATTTTATAGTTACAAACTTGACTTGGAAATGATGTAGGCGATCTTTGGACCGTTTGAGCCTTTCAAGCTTACCATGTTTATATCAATCTCTAGTCCCTAATTTGAGCCTAAATGATAAAAGAATGGAGTATGTTTGACATACTATTAGCCCCATTCAACATTCTTTGGCAACCTCATTATACCCACCTACTTGAGCCTAAATGGAAGATTTTTATCTTGACCCTAAGGGAGTATAATGATTCTCATTAGATGCACTTGAATTGCTAAACCTTGATGAGCTTATTGAAAAAAATTGATGAATGAGAAAAGAAAAAGATAGAAAAAGCCTTGAAAAAAAAAAATATTTTGATTGACTAAATAAGACCCAAAGAGGCCAAGGCTATAAAAGAAAAAGAAGAGGAGCTCGATGTGTGCGAAAAATTTGAACTGTAAATGATTATACTCTCTTCTTTGCGCTTATCCTATCTTTTCTTTAAAGCCAACACCAAAGGCCTTACATTACAAGCTTAAAAAGTCCTTTTGATCCAAGTCAAGGGAGTAACTATCATTAGTGGAGAAGTTGTTTGAAAATAGGCCTATGTAATGCTTGATGATAATCTCGACTTTGAGTTGATTAACATGATTTGATCTTGAATATGTGCATGAAACTTGAGATTGACAATAGCACACACTCACGTTCCGATTTTGAGATGTGTTGCTTGACTTAGGAGAAAACAAGTACTGTTCAACTTTTGTATTTGTGTATGTGAGATTTCTGAGAATAATGCAAGTCATGAAATAATTGTTTCAAGTATCGAGAATTCAACTCTACATTGTGATTTTAATGCTTAATCGAGGACGATTAAGTGATAAGTTTGGGGGAGTTGATAAGTGTCGTTTTTACACTTATTTAGATGCGATTTTCTAATGGTTTTCGTATCGATTCTTGAATAATTTTACGCTTTATGGTATTATATTTGCATATTTCAGGAATTCACATAAAATTGTGAGGATGGACAAAAAGGTCCCAAATAATGTCAAAAAGCGAATAAAATATTATCAAGAAGTGCATGAAAGGAAAGAGCATCATTGTATGGAATCTTGGACTTCATAGCAGATCATATTAGTTGGGCAACACACATACATGATACATTTAGCAGCCTATATTCACGTGACTTTGGGAGAAAATATTCATGATTCTTCACGTTCGAGAGCAGCCGAGAATTTAGGAGATTTGAGAGATTATTATATAATATTCAGCAGAAAATTGTGGAGAAGATTTAATAGTGGAAAGAATATTTGAGGAGGATTTTGACTAATGAATTATGGAAAGACACGTAACTTTGAGAGAGGAGAGGTGCAGTATTTTATTAGAGAGATCAGATTTTATTATTGAAAGATGGAGAGGAGATTATATTATTTTAAAAGGGGGACCAACCAGATTCTGTGGAGTCCCATACACCACACGTCTCTTCACTCTTAAAAACGGACGCCTCCATCCACAATCCGGGAACCCTCACATTCTCCCTCACGAACCAGACGCCTCCATCCACGAAACCCGAAGCCACAACCAATCTCACGCCCCTCCCTTTCTTCATCCCTCCATCAAAAACCAATCCACATTCACCAAACCACAGGCCTCTCCTTGATTGTTTCATCTCACGGCCAGCAGCCTTATATCCATCATCCATCCATCTTTCATCCTATGATTTGGAACAACTCCAACAAGGCGATTAAAGTGACGATCGAGAAGGAAGCAAGAGAAGGAGCGAGGATCTACAACCGAAGTCGACGCTGGGAGTTTATCTTACTTTTAAACTTTAGTTTAGTTTTATTTTGATTATATCATGCTTGGATTGTTGCAAGACATGTTTGAGTATTGGTATTTATTTATGAGTATGAACTAAGTTTATTTATCGAGGCTAGGCAAACCATTGTTTTGAACCTATGATTTGATGATTTAATGATTGAATTCTTATAGTTCTTTGCGTATGTTTTATGTTCTTCATGCTTTTAGAGGATTGATCACCTTTGAATGATGTTAGTATCGTAATTGAGATCGAGAGATGATTTTATGATACTGAATTAATAACTCATACCATGGATTTCAGACCGAGATCGAGAGATGACGTCAAATACATGCGTGATAGCCATAGATATCTAGTAATTGAAAGCTAGGAGTTTTCATGGGTCTTATTCAATATTGAGTTGTTAAATAAGTACACGAGAGTGACTTACTGCAATTTGATATTAGGTTTAATATAGCTCGAGAGAGTATATTAGATAAATTCGGAGAACTCGTCACCTTAGGAATATTTGAATTTTCAATCGAGAATTGTAGGGAATTGCATTGGTGAGCTGACGCCTTGATAATCGTTTCTTGTGGATTTTTCTCGTTTACTTTTATTGACTTGGTTGGATTAGTAGTTTATATTAATTAATTAGTCGTTAATTATAAATTATTTATCGCAGGTTAAATATAGTTAAAAGTGTCTTATTTGGTACTTACTTGTTAGTCCCTGTGGGTTCGACAATCCGTATCTTCCTATCTATACTAAAACTTGACACCGTGCACTTGCGGTCTAAAATCGCTAGATTGGAATTAATTGTTTAAAATAAAAGCGATCAATGTTATTGATTATGACATTGGTATATGGATCGTAGAATTGTTAATCAATATAATGATTAACTGGCATTTGGGAATTTGATGGTTTCAGTGTTTTGAGAACAGGGACAGTACAGGAAACCCCGGATGAGGATGATGTCATCCAGGGAGTATATTTTGTATTTCATAGTATTTACATTGTTGTAAATTATGAATTGTATTTTTGTGGTTATTGGATTGGGATATTGGTATGCTCACCCCGTGTGGGGGCTGTCTCTGTTGGGGCAGGTGGTACAGGTGTAGCAGCAGCTTTGGAGTTGAGCTCGGGCTGTTGATTGTAGTACTTCCAGGATTGAGGTACCAGAGCTGGATGGACAGGCGCTCAGATCCAGAGTCGAGATCGAGTTGCGCTTGAGAGGTGCTTCCAGGATAGGAACACCAGTAACGGTATCCAGCAGAGTGTTTTATACGTTAGATACACGCTTATTAATTGGGTGCTCTTATGTGAGTACATATTATGTGTATATGGAATGTATAAATGGGCTACGGCTCTTCTCTGTTCATTTATGGTTTGCACGCAATTAGATATAGAATTGCTAAATGAACTAAGAGTGTGATAGTGTATTATGAGGGTGCATGTTATATGGATAATCATGGTTGGGGAGTTGGAATATTATGTGGTTTAAATGCAAGAAATTTTCTGGATAGCATATGGTGTTGCACTTGCATATGGTTTTCCCCTGATAGTATGATTATGTGCACTAATGATATGGCTTAATACACTAATAACGGGTTAAGGGCACGGGGGTCCTTACATTAGTGGTATCAGAGCAGTGGTTAGCTCTTTGGGGCTGTTGAAGGCCTGGAACATGCTGATAGGGATGAGTAGCACATATTTATGCATGATAGTAGTTAGTGTTGTGTGGCACAACTATTTTACTTATGTGCATTTGTGATACGTGATCATAGTGAAACGATTATATGTCATGACATCTATAGAATCATAATATAACCTGTTGATTATGATTGTAAGTTGTGACACAGGGACGACCAAATGGAGCATTTTGAAATGCATTGGGATACGGGAAGTACTTTGTACTCGTAGTTTATGCATTTACTCATTATAATCATATTGTGGGGAATATGGATTATCGTATGCTCATGGTTTGTGATTGTTCCTGTAGGAACACTATGACGCGAAAGGCTAAGGCCATGGTTGAAAGACACAAAACGGTAACCTGCATTTTATATACATCATGGAATTATTCATTGTGGTTGCATGTGTACATATAGTGATGATTTTAATGCTTTGCCGCCAAATGTTGAAGCGAGGGGTGGGAGTACCGCATGTCGCATTTGAGCGAGGTGCATTAAAATACACTCATGATGATGTATGTTGGAATATGGATTATGCTTTGTGATGCAGGTATGGATGAAATACTTGGTGAATATCCCATGAGTCATTGTTATGGATGAGTGATGATTTTAAATGCTTGCCGCTATTTATTGTTTTGTGCCGCTAAAATGTGAAGCGAGGGGTGGGAGCGCCGCATGTCACATTGAAATGTGGTTATCATATGAGGCGAGGAAAGGATATTTGCCGCTAAAATGTGAAGCGAGGGGTGGGAGCGCCGCATGTCCATTTAAGCGAGGTTATTCTATGCCTCCTATATGAAAAGCGAGGGGTGGGAGTACCGCATGTTTTATTTGAGCGAGGGGCATTAAAATACACTACCGTGACAATGACTAGGGATCGGCTATCCTTTGGCGATGGTTCATGCCGCCAGATATATTGATAGCGACGGTTCATTCCGCTATATTGATTGGCGATGGTTCATGCCGCCAGATATATTGATAGCGACGGTTCATTCCGCTATATTGATTGGTGATGGTTCATGCCGCCAGATATACTGATAGCGATGGTTCATTCCGCTATATTGATTGGCGATGGTTCATGCCGCCAGATATATTGATAGCGATGGTTCATTCCGCTATATTGATTGGCGATGGTTCATGCCGCCAGATATATTGATAGCGATGGTTCATTCCGCTATATTGATTGGCGATGGTTCTTGCCGCCAGATATATTGATAGCGATGGTTCATTCCGCTATATTGATTGGCGATGGTTCTTACCGCCAGGTATATTGATAGCGATGGTTCATTCCGCTATATTGATTGGCGATGGTTCTTGCCGCCGGATATATTGATAGCGATGCCTCATTCCGCTATTCTATTGGCGATGGTTCATGCCGCCGGGTATTCTATTGACGATGATTCGTGCTACCGGATATTACATAGCGACGGGTCATTCCGCTACACCTATGGCGATGGTTTATACCACCGGATATCTATAGCGATGTCTTATGCCGCTGACTCTATGACGAGAGATCATGCCGCTGATTCTATAGCGATGGGTTATACCGCTATGTGCGTAGCGCTGGATTATGTCTCCTACGAGCGAAGGGTGCTGCTTGTGTACCGTTGGTGGACGATGGATACAGGTATTCCGCTATCTTGATAGCGATGAGGTATGACATATTACTTGTGTTAGCATTATTGTGGATACTACGTGTTGCTATTTATGCCATGTGTTTGACGATGAGATTGTGGATGTCGTGTATTGACATGTACCGTCATACGTTTGACGATGTTAATTGGATGTCATATGTTGACATATGTCGCCACGTTATGACGATGACATAGTTGATGTTCTACGTAGACGTGTAGCGTCGTTTTGATGATTAATACATTTATGATTATGTACTGAGATGTATAGCTTGAGTGTTCTTGGTGAGCACATGGTAATGTATGGGTCACTAGTTGACGAAACCTTTATGCCGAGCAGTTGCTCGAAGAATTATTGGGTGCACCGTACAGGGATAGTACCGCAGCACATTTTTGGTGTATATATTGTTCGAGTAATGATACCCTTGGGTATACTCGCTGGTTGGTTTAGGCCAAGTAATTGGTGGTAAGAGTAGTCATTGAGGAAACTACTCGCTTGTTGTTGTGATCTGCGGTAGGCGTGGTCACACCCACCCTGAGGGTGTGGGATAAGTCCTAATGAATTAGGATTGCTTCGTGTTTGAGCAAGGACACCGGGATGTCCATTATGCTTTGATTTTCAGAGAGATTTTGGGTGATGACCCACTACTCTAAATGGGTGTTACGGTATGGTATACCGGGTGGAACGTATGAGACATTGGTAGGCTTGATATGAGCCTTTGGAGGCAGCGCTTGTTAGCCAGATATCGTGGCAATGTTATAGCGTGCTTTTGATTGCCGTTATACTGCTCGTTGGATTCGAGTTCAGTGAATCGTATGATGATACGATGAGGACTTTTGGTAGACTTTTGTAGTTTCTTTGTGGCTTGATAATTGAGGCAGAGAATACCTCACGGAGACGTTTATACGTCAAATATTTTAAGAGGCTTGTTTTGGGACAACTCAATTTTGTTGGAAATACCAAGGTGAGCGTCGACAAGTCGTTGTTAGCACTGGTTGAGCATCTTGCTTATGGTATGCGACGGAAGTCACAATTGTAATTGTGTGGTATAGTTAGTGGAGTGACACTACTATATTGACTTTATCTCTTGGAGAGATTTGGGTTTTACTGTCATGGAGGCAGCTAGTTTTGGTTGAGGGTTGATCGTGAATCAACCAGGGTAAGCCCTACTAGTGTTGGACTAGGTAATGGCTTCGTGCTTCCAGTGAGACGTTCGAGGAGACGTCTCTGGAGTGATGCTCGAGTGTGGAGTACTATGGCAATAGTACAGGGCATCGTTGTTTGAGTATACATGGCGTATACGAGTTTCGATTTGATGATAGTGGCTTCGATGCACTATTCTGAACCAATTGCATATTTTGATTCCGAGATATATGTTGGTATGTATATCCAGTTTTTTTTTTTTTCCGGACGGTGGTTCGAGGTTGGAGGGTCATGGATTCATGACACTATCCTTGTGAGAAAGGCAATGTTGATATACCTGCCGGTTGAATCTTTTGGGAGATTCATTGCTTTGGTTGTGTGGTGTTGATGTTGAAATCACACCCTTTGGCTTTGGTCTGTCGACCATCCTTCTCCGTGGAGTGAGAATGATCGAGGTTTGACAGCAGATTTTGGGACTTTGGGTATGCTTGGAGATACCCGAGTCTATTGCTTTGAGTGTGCCTGCTTCATTGGCCAGGATTATGCAGGGAGTATATTTTATAGCTTTTAATAATCTTATTTAGCTGCAATTTCAATTTTGTATATTGATATGAGTATGGTTGTTGAGTTGGAGCGTGCTCACCCTGTGTGGGGGTTGTTTCTGTTGAAACGGGTAAAACATGTATGACATATGTTCTTAAGTGAGTTCGAGCTATTGGAGTGGAATACTACCAAGGGCATGATATCAGTATTTGTAAATGAGAGAATGTGATATATGCGAGTAAATTTATACTCATTTATTCATCGCTCATCTGTGAGCATTTTAATGCATGTATATGGTATGTATAAGAGTGTTGAATGTTGCAGAGCTCCACCTTTACTTAGTTGCTATATTTTGGTGGATGTTATTACTGGATTAGTACTGGATACTTGTGATGTTGTTGAGGATGTTTATTATGGTGTGTTCTTATTTTTTGGGAGTCCAGTTTACGGGGAGACTCTGCCCAAATTTTTATAAAAGTCATAGGGTATATATGAAGCATGTAATGATTCTTTTAAAGAATGAAAAGAAATTTTTACATACACAAATGACGTCATAATTGCATTATTGATGTGACAGGATGTCGGGGTCTTACAAATAATAATATTAACACTATTATTTATAATATATATAACAATACATATATATTAATAATAATAACACTATTATATAAATAATATATATAATATATATAGCAATACATATGTATTAATAATAATAATATATATATATATATATCATTTTCAAGACTCGCAAGATCCTATAGATATTTCAATTGATAATATTTTTCTTACTCTTAAAGAGACCCTGAAAGAAAATGTGAAGAAATCAGATATTGCTTCATCAAGTAGCAAAATAATTTTATCTACACGATTATGTAGTAATGATATTTGTTCACCTAGTATAGTAAGGAATAAATTTGTATAATTTTTATTTTACAGCATAATATTTATATGTTTATTAGTAATTATAAATATTTATTAGTAATTTGTAACGTATCATTTTCAAATAATTTTGAAAAAGCTTAAAATTAAAAGTTTTCTCATTTTTTTCTAGTTTTTTTTTAGCATTAAATCGACTTAAACAGCGTTTACAGGACTTTGACAACCAAAATACAGAAACCAAAACGCAACAAATCGCGGACATGCGATAGACACAAAGGCCAAGTATAGCCAATACAAACCCCAGTAAATTAGTAATAATAAACTCAAGATGGTAGTGCAGAACAACATGAGTACAATATCGAAGACTGGAGAGATCAAGGATCACTTGAGCCAATCTGGTCCCCTCAACCAACGCATGTCACAATAACGTCGAATGAGGGATCTGCCTTCCATGATATTAGAAGGTACATAAGAGGATAAACGAGAAACAATAACTGAGAACAAACTCCAAACGCGTAGGCTCCAGTATCCAGAATCCACAGTCGACAGGAAACGACCAAAAGAAAACACTACGTTGGGCGTCATTTTTTTCTAGTTGAAAAGATTGATGTGGAGGATATATAGTTGTTAGTACATTCCCATTTGAAAGTTTATATGACCTTTCTAATACGGAAATATAAGGTTCTACATTTTTGATTATAACCAAAAAAACAAATGGTATGCATTTATTTTTTTCAGAACAAAAAGTATAAAACTCATTTTGTAATTTTATTATTTTTGAAGAAAAATTATCAAAAAACCATTTTCTAAATGATTCCTATTTGGGTGTATTAAAATCAATACCTATTTTTCTCCTGGCTTGAGAACCAGTATTAAAGTCTATTTTGGTTGTATTTCTCATAAAGAACAATTCATTTCAGATTCAGTTATATCTGTTTTTTTAGAGTTAAAAACACGTGAACAATATTATCAGGATTTATATGTAATTTACTTACCCTACCTTCCTGACTTTCTATTTCATTTGTTTCATAATGATCATAAATTAGAGGTAGAAGCTCTTGAAGGATATTTGACTATATAGAAGGTGATATATCAGAAAATGAAGATCTCAATTCATTTAGTTGAAAGTAATTTTTGCTGAGTTAAAGCAAAAACAACATAAATATTATGAATAAACATTTCAATTGGTTGTGATATTAGTGTAATAAACTCAAATGAATAATTCTTTTTTTAGAAAGGGGATGCTAAATATTTTTTCGCACCTGTGGGATTAGAACTTGAGTCTCTCTAATTTGGAGTTGAGTTCTTTACCTGCTGAGCTAGACCCAAAAGCTCAAATGAATAATTCTTTTGAATTAGGTATGTTCTCCTCGCTCCTGGGTGACATTTTTTTTATCAACAAAGAGTTACATTTTACCTTAATGATACAATTGGTCATGACCTATCACATAATCTTCCTATCCCCCTCCACGCACTGGCGCTCCTGCCGCGAGCTGATGGACTGGGTGCGCGTGCGCCGCATTAAGGCGAATTAAGAATTTCTAGTTCGCGCTTTAAGACTTTCTAATTCGCGCACTAAGATTTACTAAGTCGCCACTAATTACTAAGTCTACTAAGTCTTGTTAATCCTCCTTAATTCTCCGTTTTTTTTTGTAATTATAAAAAAAATCTCCGATTTTGGGTTTAGATGAATTTTCATGATTTCTAGGTACTTCGGGTTGATAAGAAAATTATATTATATGGTAAATAGATAGATAATATTCACTATTATGTAATGAATAATAAAAAGACATAATAACATATGAAATATGAAAATATGGGATAAAATAAAGTCTGATTAAATCTGTTATTTTGTAACATTTTTTGCGGAGTAAATAATAATAATTTTGATATCTTAGTTTTTTGCATGAAAATTAATAGAATGAACTTTATAAATAAAACTTTTATTTTTATTGAGTTAATTTAAATGTTTGTATTAGTCATTTCATAATGTAATAATATAAGTCTTCGAAAATAATATGAGTCATTCTTAATAAATTCATCTTATTACCAAACATGTTGAAATATATATGTACAATTTGGTTTCATTTTTCAAATTCGTTATTTTATATCTTCAAATAAAACAAAATTTTGATACTTCATTTCATTTTCATTTTTCATTTCTAAAATATATTTTTCGGAGAATCCTTACTAGAAGAACGATCAAATACAAGATTCAAATTGTGTTGTATAACTGACTATAACATTTTGCAAAGCTATAAATGTTAGATCCTTCAATAAAATCTAATTTTAATGCTTTTTAAGAATGAAAAAGCTGTAAATACCAAAGTTGTTAAGAACTTCATATTGTAAATTTGTAATAATATAATAATGATGTAAGTTTGTTAAATAAGATGTATATTATGTATGTTTAACTTTATTTCATCAGTGTGTATGTAATATATTTATTTATTTTTAATAGGCACATTAAACCATCGGATTCATGTGATCTAGGTCATGGACTTATGTGATCTAGGTCATGACAAGTATTTACACCACACCATAATTGGCTCACTCACTTTACACTGTCATTCACCCAACTATACTCGCCTACTCCACGCGCCGCGCATGCATTTCCCAACGGTGATTCAAAATCCGAAACCGTCAATCAAAAAGAAATAGCAGAAATGGAACCTATGCATATAATTAGATAGAATATACGTACACATATAGAGAATTATGCGATGAATAAGCCGATCGACGATGAGTAGTTAGTCATATGGTGCAGCCGCAGAAGATGAAGAAGAAGCAGAGGAAGGAGACGAGCGCTACGGACTCCACGGCGGAGATGACCGACCACACGACGTCGTCAATGTCCGGGAGACTGAGACGCGTAGCCCACCGACCAGACTCGACGGTGCTGAGAGTGAGACTGCTGATAAGGCTAGTGCTCCAGCTCGCCGGCGTCACGTAGGAGGCGAAGAGGCGAGGCCACCGGAAGAAAGACGTCGGCAGGAAGAAGCTGTCATCGATCCACTGTAAAGCCGACGTCGCCGTCCACCAGGACATGGTTCGATTCAGGTTCTTCTCCTTATAGAAGATGGAAGCTGGTGTGGTAGAATATTGTCTCGGGAGGGGAAATCGTATAAAGGGGATGGCCTGATTAATCTGGTCATTTGTTTTTGTTAGTTGGGTTGGAAATTTTTGTATAGATCGGATTGTGTCATATATCTATGGACATATAAATATAAACATAAATAAAATATATATTTAAATATTTTTGTATATAACAGTACTCTATCCATATAATAATTTTCAAGTGATAGAACATGTTCCACAGTAGTGGTGTGCCGGATCACGTTGTGGTTCTATTTTATTGATCGGTCTCTTTCCATAATTAAATATAATTTTAATTGAAAATGATAATTTTGAAAAGATCATCACTTTTATAATTTTTAATTCGCCAAATCGACTTTTTTAGCTAAAGGTAGATGTCAATTTTTACTTTACATATAAGATGATTTATACTAGTAGAAAAATTGAAATTTAATTTATATTTGATCGAAAATTTTAAAATCAACTGAGACAATGATCAAAACGAGTTTTTGTATGTTTTAAAATATTGCATTTCCATCGTTACAACTAATTATAATTTTTGATAAAACGAAAAATTTATATCCTAGATATAATATTTTCGATTTTAATATTTGTTTGATCTTTGTTGTTAATATATCTTTGAAAATTAATTTCCAAAAATAAAATTAAAAGAAGATCATAAATAAATAAAAAAATATTTTCAAACTATTACATACAACAAAATTTGATTAAAAATATGTTTCAGGGATGGATCCAGAGATTTTAACTAGGGAACGAGAGATGATGAGACGAATGGCTTGATAATTTAAGAGACGGCTCCATAGATTTACGAGAAAATTTTGATTTTTTTTTTTTTAAAAAAATTTAATATCAACTTCAGTTTTTATTTAGCTCCTGGATGGTACAATAAATGAGAATAACGATTTGTTATGATGAAACCAGAAAATTCTATATGATATTGGGAGTGTTACTCTCATGTAGCTTGAATTATTAGAGGTAAAATCAATCTCTCTAATGATTATATTCACAACAGAGTAACACCTCGGAGTATAGTACTCTATTAGCTCTTACCCACTAAGTCACATGATGCGGGAGAATGAAAAATGGAAATGAAGCATTAATATTTTGTTTTATTTTAAGACATTAAACAAAAATTTCTATAAAATGAAACCAAAAATTAAATCTGTATTTCAGCATGTTTGGTAATAATATGAATTTATTAAGAATGACTAATATTATTTTCGGAGAATTATATTATTACATTATGAAATGACTGATATAAACATTTAAATTAACTTAATAGAAATAAAACTTCTATTTATAAAGTTCATTCTATTAATTTGCATACAAAAAACTCAGATATCAAAATTATTTTTTTCTTCCATAATCACATAATTTGTTATACTTTCTTTCATCAAATATTTTAATCTTTCATATATTATTATGTATTTTCATGAAGTCATTACAAAACAGTGAGTATAATTTATTTAGTTACCATACAATGTAATTTTCTTACCAACCTGAAGCGGCTAGAAGCCATGAAAATTCATTTAAATCCGAAATTTGAGAAATATTTTTTTTATAATAATAAAAAAAATTAAAATCAGAGAATTAAGAAGATTTAACAAGACTTAGTAAACCTTAGTGCTCAATTTAATAATTCTTAATGCGTGAATTTGAAAATCTTAGTGCACGAATTAGAAAATCTTAATTCGCCTTAAAGCTGCGCAAACACACTCAATTCGTCAAATCGCGACCGGAGTGTCAGTGTGTAAAAGAGATAGGAGGATTATGTGACTTAGCTTACCCAATCTTAATAATTGGTAGAGGCATTCAATGTCAAGGCATTGTAATGCCAAATGGCGTGTTTAGGCTCGACATACAATATTTGAATTGAAAATGATGTGACATCAGTGTATAAAAAATTAATTTCTAATGAAAACTAAATCTAAATGAAGAATATATAAACAAGTGTTGCCGACAAATATGTTCTATATACATTTTTAAAAAGTTTAATAAGAAATTTTTGAAATTTACTTGGTCTAGTTTATAAATATGATACAGATATCTCAGAATGTAGAATTTTCTCTATATCGTGAATAATGATGTAAAAAGATCAAATTTTAAAAATAATTAAGTATTGAATTTGTCTTGTATACATTCACTTTCAAAACTTGTATTTGTTTGGTCTTCTTGCCCTTTTCCCACCAAAGTCCTTAAGTCTCAACATTTCAAATGTTTTGACTGTAAATTGGCTCTCAAGAGGAGGAAAGTCATGATCTGTCTGTATACATTCACTTTCAACTTTTTTTCAAATCGAAATCAAACTCAAATTATTTTGTTCTATAATTGTGGGCCCTCGCGAGCTCTTATATTTTATTAATATAATATAGTTACATATTAAATAAATATATTTCGAGTTTGTCACACCTTTATTTTTTTATTAATAATTCGAATTGATCGCAAACATGTTCGAATGTTTCGAGCTCGAGTTTGATCGAATTGAATTTGAGCTAAAATATTAAAATTTTCGAGCTTTGTATTGAACAAACTTGAAATCGAGCCTTAAATTTTGATATTCAGCTCGATTACGTTCATTTACACTTATACTCGAGCCATATATTCTGTAGGCTTGCAATATTATGTAAAAAAAAATATTGAAGTTTACAATATGGTTTTTATTTATGAAGTGTAAACATCTTTTGATTATTATCTGTTCATCAATTGTCGTTTGACTAATCGTAGAATCTTCGATTTTTCAACAAGTTAAACATTACGATTTTGTTGGGTTTTGAAAACCCTAATAATTTTGGTTTTGATGTTAACAAAACTTGTTATTGTGTTGCTAACATATTTCATCAAGTATACAGTTCATAGATGATATCTTACAACTTGATGATGTGCTAAGAAATGACTTTGAGTTTGGTTGCTGAAATGAGAATTCAACATTCAGTAGACCTCGAGCGCAGCTGACTAAATCGATCATATCTCATAGCTCGGACATCGAAACGACATGCTTCCAAAAGGGTTGGATAGCCAACTCAATTTACTACAAGTCATAATTCAGGCCAGCAGATCTAATTCGAAGGTTTACATGACGAAAACACATTTGCAATTTTCGTGCTATGCTGCTACATCCAGCAAACTTACAGCAGGAGCATAGTCTCGTATTTCAAGCATAACTCTCCCATACAAACTCAAAACCGAACGATTCTTGATTCCGTGGAAAGCTAAGAGATAGTGCTACAACTTTCATGTTGGTCACTTTCTCAGAAATCAACGAATCAAGAGCCATAACCAAGAGAACATAACAGCATATTTCGGACAGCAAGGTCTACCGGATCGGCTACCGAACTACAAGTAGACACTATCAGCAGACACTACCAAGAAAATACTACCAGTAGCCACTACAAGTAGACACTACCAGTAGACACTATCAAGTAGACTCGACCAGCAGACTTCGGGCAGCGGACTCGACCAGCATACTTCCAAAAATAGCCCAGAAAGCAGAATATGACCGTTGCAAGCTCGGGAAACTTACCAAAACTCTCACGACGGCTATATTCTTGTATCTAACGTATATATCATTATTTGGGCTATATCTACATGCTTTTGAAGATCAATAACAGCTGATTAAAGATTAATACAAGCCTTCCAAAGCAAACTCACTTGGGATTCAATTGGGGAACTTCAAAGAACAAATATGCTAAATGAATAGCAACTCCTCAAACCTTTGGCACCTCTTTCAAGCTCATATCAGATCTGTTAAGAGATCATTTGTGCCTTTGTAGTCACTCTATTCATTGTATTTATGAGCTAAAATAGAAGAGTGAATACCATTGTAACAGTTGATGATTTATCACAACTGGGTGAGGTCTTTCCATGTGAGACGTTAAAGAACATGAGCTTTTTGATTCTGTGTGGGCTAGGAGTTTAGGCTATCTGTGTGATATTAGTAGGGGTGAGCAAATTAAACCGAAATAACCAACCGAACCGATTTAATTCGGAAATTCAGTTTTTTTTTTCCTTTCAAAAATTGGTTATTTCGGTTTGGTTTCGGTTATGAATTGTAAGAAATCGGTTAAACCGTTATAACCAAATTAAATTTACATAATATTTATTTTTATGGGTATTATTAATTGTGTTGGATTGGGCAATTTAAAGTTGCACTTCTGCTGGGCCCTTTATATATTATAGTAATAGTAAGTGTTGCCCTAGCCATGTATAATGTATTCACTTGAATCACTTCGCAGCCCCCTTCACATAATCCGATAATCCTCTTCAGTTCACAGAATACTTTCCTAATTCCCTTCACACTTCACTATATCGCAGCTTCACCTCACTTGGTAAATCAAGCTGCTGCTTCTCTTCCTTTGCAATGCCTAAGCTCTAAGCTGTGAAAGACGAAAGTATACGCACCAGTTCAGGTAAGATTTGAGACTATACGAATAAAATTTTAGATTCTATTTCCAATTTTAGAAGACAGGTGCCTAATTGGGATTCTATTAACAATTTTTAGCTTCACTTCACTTCGTATTGAGAATGTATGACAGGCTGACAGCCTATGAAATAACATTGAATTCTACTAACAATTCGATTTATCTGTAAATACGTAATTTGTTATGTATGAACAATTTACTGAAGATGGTTTGGGTTTAAGGTTTTCTATGTTTATGTCTGATTTCATGCATGTAATGGGTCATTGACTCAATCCAATTTTATAAATCCGAAAATATCGAATAAATTCTTGTGCTAGGATGAGATGTATATTGATTTTGAAATTTCCAGATTCTTATTTTTGAAATTTCCAAAATTCGGGCAATTTGTTTATATACATAACCGATAACCATTTTAACCGAATAAAATATCGGTTAATTCGGTCGGTAACCGAATTAACCGATAATTTATTTGGTTCGGTTAATTTGGTTTTAGCATTATAATCGGTTGGTTCGGTTTTCTCCAAAATATTTTGGTTATTTTGATTTTGGTCTATTCGGTTCGGTCGGTAACCGAATAGACCGAATGCTCACCCCTAGGTATTAAACTAAGTAGGTTGTATACTGAAAAGTGTGAACCAAATCTTCTAGTGTATCCTTCCATGAGATGTAAGAAGGGAAATGTAGAAGCGTTTGTGCTTCGAACAGAACAAATACTTGTGTTATTTACTTTACTGAATTTATTTACCTTACTGATTTTACATATTTACTTGCATACCTTTAAAATGTCTTTCAAATGGTTAATAGGTTATAGAGCGGGTTATGTCGAGTGTCTTCCACTTGGTTTTGAAAACCGAACTCGATATAATCTCTCGGTGCAATTATTCCAAGAACACGAGCTATTGAAGCTCAAGTTGGTTGAACTCGGGTGTTGAATGACAACCCACCCCCTAAATAGATCCTAACAAGTGGTATCAGAGCGGGTAATTCATGGAAAGCATTTTAACTGATTTTAGACGAAAATCTTTTAAAGAAAATTTTTCATGAGCATGAAATTATTTTCATAGCATATTTTTCAAAAATTGGTGTAGAAATATTTTTGAGCATGAAACTTATTTTCATTGCATTCATTATGCACGATTATTTTTAAAAAAAACTGCTCTAAACTCGTTTTTAATTTAAAATTGTTATTTTGAGATTTTTCTAACAATTTCGAAGCGTTTTATTTTTTGGCATCTTGCAGCGACTTTGGGAATATGGGCATAACTTCTTGCTCGGATGTCCAAATGACGAACTATTTTTTGCATTGCAAACTAGACTCATAGAGGATCGTAACAGTATAGGTCATGCAGCCTAATTCTTCATTAGGGAAAGCAGTTTATTCTGCAAAGTTGGACCAAGTTTGTTGTCGCAGAAAAGATGAAATGGACATTGTTGAGTTTTCTCAAGAAATTCAAATTTGTTGTCAAGTTTGCTTCACCCATCACCAAAAGAAGTTATTTTTGTTCAAAAATTAAATGTGCATTGCATTTTTTGAAATTTATTTTAGCCTACCCCACTTGCCCCCCACTTGCCCTAATTTTCAAACCTTTTAAAATTAAGGGGAGAGTTTAATCTCAATCCTTGAGGGGGAGTAAATTTATTTTTTCTTCCTTTTTGATTCACACAAAAGGGGGGAGAAATATGTTAAAATAAAAATATGATTTCTTGTTATGCAACATTGTGCTTTAATGTTCATATTTTTATTCAAGTTTTGTAATCATCAAAAAGGGTGAGATTGTTGGGTTTTGGAATTCCGAATAATCTTGGTTTTGATGTTAACAAAACTTGTTATTTTGTTGCTAACATATTTCATCAAGTATGCAGTTGATATATTATATCTTACAGCTTGATGATGTGCTAAGAAATAACTTTGAGTTTGGTTGCTAAAATGAGAATTCAACATTCAGTAGACCTCGAATGCAGCTGACTAAATCGATAATATCTCATAGGTCGGACATCTAAACGATGTGCATCTAACTCAATTAACTACAAGACGTATTTCAGGACAACAGACCTAATTCGAAGGTTTACATGACGAAAACACATCTGCAAGTTTCGTGTTCTGCTGCTACATCCATCAAACTTACAGTAGGAGCATCACCTCGTATTTCAAGCATTACTTTATCATACGAACTCTAAAATCGATTGATTCTTGATTCCATAGAAAGCTAATAGAAAGGGTTACAACTTTCATGTTGATCACTTTGCCCAGAAATCAACGAAGCATGAGCCATAACCAAGAGAATAGAACAACAGATTTCGGACAACAAGGTCTACCGGATCGTCTACCGGACTACAAGTAGACACTATCAGTAGACACTACCAAGTAGACACTACCAGTAGACACTGCAAGTAGACACTATCAAGTAGACTCAACCAACGGACTTCAGGCAGCGGACTCGACCAGTAGACTTTCAAAAATAGCCTTGGCAGCAGAATATGACTGCTACAAGCTCGGGAAACTTACCAAAACTATCTCAATGGCTATATTCTTGTATCTAACGTATATATACTCTGGGCTATATATACATGATTTGGAAGCTCAATAACAGCTGATTGAAGATCAATCCAAGCCTTCCAAAGCAAACCCACTTAGAATTCAATTGGAGAACTTCAAATAACAAATATGCTTGAAGAGCAACTCCCCAAACATTTGGCACATCTTTCAAGCTCATATCAGATCTATGATGCCCCGAAATTAATTAATTACAATTTGAGCATTAATTATATTTATATGATGAATTATGTCGATAATTGATTTATGTGTTAGAATTAATTACCATGTTGAAATGCTTAGTCACATGGTAGGCGTGACCTGGGGGTTGCATTTCAGGGTGCATGTTATGCATGATGGGAAATGAGGTGTTAACATGATTTAATTGTTTTGGTTGTTAATTATGAGGAAAGTATAGATTTAATGGAAGTTTGTTGCATTTTGTAAAATGCTTTTAAAATACCATGTTGGGGTATTTTATACATCATGTTAAGTTTGGGGTACAATTTTAATTAATCTACACAAGCCCTTTTAACCCCCACTATACCCACCTTTTCACCTCACTTTATTCACTTTCCCCATCACTCTTTTAAATCCCCAAATTCATCCCCAACCCTAACCCATTTGCTATTTTCGAAACTTGGCCAAAGTGGAAGGAGATATCCTCACAAAACCTTGGTTTGTGAGATTTATTGTAGGATTTGGAGTCCTTAAGAGGTATGGAACCCTTCCTAAAGTTTTTATGATGTTTGGTTTTGAAATGGGTTGGCTTTTGTGTTTTTATGTGGGTTTGTTTTGGGTATATGTTGTATGTGGTTGGGGTATGATTTTTGAAGTGTTTTATGTGGGTTTTAGTAAGTTATGATGATATTTGTGTTGTTGAAAAGTTTGGGTTTGGATGGTATGAGGTAGAGCTTGAAAAATGCTCAAAAATGGTGATTTTTCGATGTACAGGGATCGGCGATCGATCGCCCGTTTCTGGCGATCGATCGCGAGCCAGCAGTAGGCTCCAGAACTCTTTGGCGATCGATCGCCACTTTTGGCGCGATCGATCGCCGAAGACGCAAAAATTCAGCAACGGGCAGTGTGATCTCGCGATCGATCGGGACATCCCAGCGATCGATCACGAGACACATAATTATGTGTTTTTGATTATTTTGTGGGATTTTTGGATATTGGACTATTTTTAGCTTCTAATATCGATTTGTATGGTTATGTAGAACCATCCCAGGTACCCACAACATCGAGGAGATAAAGTTCTCCAACTTCTCCACTTTTGGAATTAAGGTACGTAAGAAGCGTACGGGCATCGGATGGTAAAACACACTCCTACATTAAGACTATGCCATGATTTCATAAGTATATATGATGTTTATGATGATGATTATGATAAGCTAAGTTTATGATGATGATGTTTATGATGAATGAAGGTGATATGATGTTCATGATGATGATCATGATAAGTAAGTTTATGATGATGATGTTTATGATGAGTAAAGATGATATGATGTTCATGATGATGATCATGATAAATAAGTATAAGATGACGATGTTTATGATATGATGATGATGTATGTCTTTAACTATGTTATTGAGAATGGTTGAGTGTACTGGTAGTTGTTATGGGTTAAGCGAGTAAGGTACTTACCACTGACATAGCTAGCGAGGAGATTACATCCGCTATCAAGGTGTAGCGATGGGTAATCACAGTACCGCTATGTCGAAGCGAGGGGGCCAATTGTTCCGCAGACATAACAAGACCAGAAACATCCCCATTTCTCAATAACATTGTGGATTGTGAGCATATATGTGAAGTATGATTTTAATCATTATGTCAAGAACTAATGGTTATATGAATGACTATGAAACAGGGACAACCAAAGTGGGTTAATGCGATTAACCAGGAAGTATATGTTACGATTATTTCCATGCATTTATTTATATGCCAATATCTTTATGATGTTAAGTAATGATGTACATGCTCATGATGGGTTGTTCCTGTAGGTACACTTTTGGACTGAAAGGCTAAGGGTCGGGTTGAGGCAGTGAGCTAAAAGGAGCATGAAAGAATATAGGATACAGGATTTTTGATAGTCTCTACTCTAGGAGTAGTGTAAACCTATAATGTTAGCATTCGTCTTTGGTAATGTAATTATTAAGTTTTGAAATTTTATTTTTGGCCTGTAATCTTATTAGCTCAAAGCTACAACCGGAACCCTAAGATGTTATTAATTCATGTTTAGTCCTTAATATGTTATTAGTATGATGTTAAGGTATGAAGACCCTACAAGATCTGTTAAGAGATCATTTGTGTCTTTGTAGTCATCTATTCATTGTATTTGTGAGCTAAAATAGAAGAGTGAATACCATTGTAACAATTGGTGATTTGTCACAACTGGGTGAGGTCTTTCCACGTGAGACTTCAAAGAACATGAGCTTTATGATTCTGTGTGGGCTAGGAGTTTAGGCAATCTATGTGGTATTAGCATAAGTAGGTTGCATACTGAAAAGTGTAAACCAAATCTTCTAGTGTATCCTTCCATGAGATGGAAGAATGGGAGACGTAGAAGCGTTGTGTTTCGAACTTCCAGAAACAAATACTTGTGTTATTTACTTTATTGCATTTATTTATCTTACTGATTTTACATATTTACTTGCATACCTTTAAAATGTCTTTCAAATGATTAATCGTTTATAGAGTGGGTTATGTTCAGTGTCCTCCGCTCGGTTTTGAAACCGAACTCGTTATAATCTCTCGGTGCAATTATTCCAAAAACACGAGCTATTGAAACTCAAATGGTTGAACACGGGTGTGAAATGGCAACCCACACTGGAATCGATCCTAACAGATTTTTCAACAAGTAAACATTACTTTTAATTTTTGAATTTAAAATTCATTTACTTAAATATAACGAAGTTGATTTTTCATTTTTCAGAAGAAACCCATTTCAAACTACTTTTAAAGTTTAAAAACGTCAAATGTCACAAAAAATAGTTATTGGCAACGAAAAATAAGTTCTAAACTCTTTTTTAAGTAATTAAAAGTTGGGTAACTAGCAAAAAAAACCCATTGTGTTATATTAAATATGCAGGAAACCCCATCAGTGTTAACATAATAGGCAAAAAACCTCTCTGTTTTATTAAACTTGTTATGAAACCCCTCTTTGTTGTAAAAAAAGCAAAAAAAACCCATCCATTTTTTTTGAAACATTACGTGTTAAACAAAATAGACAAAAAAAAACCCTATGTTTTTTAAACTCGGCATGAAACCTTCATGTCTTATAAAAAAACAAAAAAACCTTTTTTTTTAAACCTCGCAACAAACCCACCGTGTTAAACAAATAGGCAAAAAAAACTCCTATATTTTCTTAAATCCTGCATAAAACCCCATCGATTTTACAAATAAATAGATTTTATTTAATCTCGTTACACTCTATGCAAGTTTTATAAAAACATGTTCATAAACGTTCATATATATTTTATAAATTTATATATAACTTATTTTTTTGTTTATATATGTTTATTATTTTGAAAAACATATTTTATGATTTTTTTGAAAATATGCATACTTTTTATATGTGCAATGTTGTTTACTCAATATATCCAAAACTTGGAAAAAAAAGAATTTGAATTGGTCAATAAGCATGCATACATTAAAAAAAATATCAGAATATTATTCATAATATATTTTAAAATTATACCATAAAAATTTATCACTTTAAAATTTTGTATTGTTTGTTTTCAAACTAAAAGACTATCCTTACAGAAAAGAAGAAAATGATGTAGACGTAGAAAAATTGGAGAGCGTATTAGACAATCGAAAGGGTTTTATGTAAGATTTACGAAAATATAGGGTTTTTTTTTGCTTATTTTGTTTAGCACAGTGGGTTTCGTGCAAGGTTTCAAATAAAAGAAAGGGTTTTTCTGCCTTTTTTAACACGTGTGAGTCTCATGCCGAGTTTAAGAAAACATAGGGGGTTTACTGTCTATTTTGTTAATAAATGAGAGTTTCGTGCATATTCACTATAACACATTGGCTTTTATGCTTTTTATACTAAAAGTTTTAGAATAAAATAATATTAGAGAATATTTAAGCAATACATGTGCCACTGTTACTAATATAATTATTACGCAAGTGTCTTTGAGAAATTTAAAATTATTGCACGTATATAATTTTTTATCATTGTTTCATTTAATTTAATTGTATACAAGGAATATAATATTACTGCTGCTAAAATTTTCCTTGGTTGAAGACCATAACTAAAAACAATCAGCAAAATTAGAATACGAGACTCAACATAAAAGTTAAATGTGGGAATATCGAAGATAAGAGACATAGTATTTCAAAGCTTATATAAAACATGTGTGGTGGCATCAATGTGTTTGTAAAATGATAATAAAAAACTTATCCATCCAATACCCCACTCGTGCTTTAGAACTTGGATGAAGTTTTATGGAGCTGAGTTAATCTAAGTTGAGGCATAACTTAGTAAGGAATAAGGTGAACGATTGAAGATAAAGGTGGGTCAACCATTCGCCAAGATGTGGTCGATGGCCAAGAGCTGAACCGAGACCAAGATGAGTTAAGAGTTTGAGGGGATGTTTGAGCCCAAGTTGAAGCCAAACTGAGACCCAATGAAGGTGATGGTTGAAGCTATCTGGTACTCCAGATAATAGCTAAAAACGTGGCAACCGATGTTACTTGGTTTTTTGATTCGATTTGTAACAACAAATTTATATGCGAGAAATAGATAGAACACCAAGATTTTTACGTGGAAAACCCTGTAGGGAAAAATAATGGGACCTAGTCCAGTATAATTTTCACTATCAACCTCAAGAATTTACAATTATTGTTCTGTTTATATAAAGATTGAGGAAAAAAGCAATCAAAAATGCAATGGGGGTCGGCTGAGCAAGAAAGAGGCGATGAAGTCTCTTCTCTAACCCTACTACTCGTGTCATTTATCATTAAGGAAATGGGCCCTTAAATGGGTAAATTAAGTGTGGAAAGAGGCATTTTCATGTCTTTTAATTATTGGGCCAAAGGCAATGGCAAATGGGTTAATAAAATAATGGAATGGGCCTAGTATCTTATGAGACCGGGTCGAGCCCATAGAGTTCGGGTCTAAATCGCACCGGGATAATGGGTATCACAAGTATCCCCCACTAGTCGAGCTATAGTAGCGCTGTATCGACTCCAACTGGTTAGGTGAGGACCCGGATCGGTAGTCATTTCAAATATCAAAACCTGATGTGACCTTGTGAAGTGACCACTGAGAGGTGGAATCCCAAGCGCCTTGCCGAGTTCCAAAGTCATGGCTGTCAGCAGAGCCACGACAATTCGAACGACGATCCTTGATAAAGACATATATCCACGATGATAACATCCGACATAATCATATTCATCTGGGCTCAGCTCAGCCACAACAACGCGCTTTCAGGTCACTCACAGCAGGGCAGACCAGGTAGTAGGAATCCGAACTGAAGCTACTATAATTGAGAATTCCGAGCTGACAAAGGTGATCAAGAGTCCCGAGTTGATAAAAACTGAGCTGAGAAGCAACAAAAACATATCCAAACTCCAGGATTAAGAAATATTCCGAGCAGGTAAAACAAATACGGACTCCGCATGTGATTATGTGGAGTGAATAAACCTTGTATCAACTCGCGAAATATAAAGCCTGAGCTGAGCAAATAAATAAAGCCGAGCACCATGTATAACCATTAAGGGGTGGATAAAGCTTGTTTGAATTCCAAAACTGAACAGGTCTGTAAAACTCGAACATGACTAACATGTTTATCTTGGCGGGGATGACCTATTTTAATCAAACTAGAATCAAATAAATCCCATTGTATTCTAGACGAGAAGGGACGAGCAGATAAAGCTCAGCTGGAATCTTGAGCTACTAAATATACCGAGCAACTAAACCTCGTCTTCCCCCAAACTCCAAAAATGATCAACATGAGCAAATAAAGCTCGCCCGACCTGAGCTCCATAGATGATACAATAAGTGCAATAATAATTGCCAGACCTGAGCTCCTGAGACACTATATGAGAAAATAATACTCATCCGACCTGATATGGACAAATATTGCTCGCCCGACCTGATCTGAGATAATATGTATGAGCAAATAATGCTCGTCTGAACTCCATAATCAATAAAGCTTAGCTCAGTTCCATAGCAGATAAAACTCTCCGAACTTCAGAGCTAATAAACATCTGGACATCCAAAGCTTAATAAATATGTCGTGCTGAGCAAACAAAATGCAGCTGAGCTCCAAAATAATCCATATATAGAGCAAATAAATCCTGGCTGATAAAATAATAAAGTCATGCGTTGAGGAAATAGATACAGCAGAGCTCCAGAGACAATCAATATGGAGCAAAATAAGACTCCAGAGTGTCGAAACTGAGATGGCATGTTGTCTTGCAAGGATGACATGTTATCTCAGCCGGGATGACTTGCAATAACTCAAAATAATTCTAAGTATATAATTAAATCTTAAACATGGCTGACATGTCATCCGAGCAGGACTGACCTGCAATCACAACTAGAAATAATTCTAAGTATAGAATTAAATCTTAAACATGGCTGACCTGTTTTCCGAGCAGGACTGACCTGTAATCACAACTAGAAATAATTCTAAGTATAGAATTAAATCTTAAACATGGCTGACTTGTTATCTGAGCAGGACTGACCTGCAATCACAACTAGAAATAATTCTAAGTATAGAATTAAATCTTAAACAGAGCTGACATGTTCTCTTACCAGGGCTGACCAGCTATATCATACTGGAATCTGAACAAATAAATCTCGGCTGACTACCAGAGGATAAGTAAATGTCCTGGGTAGACAAAGCTCACCCGGTCCGAACTCCAGAGTTAATACGTATGCAGAGCAGATAAAGTTCATCCGATATCCAGAATCACTAAATGTGAGCAGATAAAGCATATCCGAACTTCAGAATAATAAATGCGCGTAGGAGATAGAGCTCATCTGAATTCGCAAAGTGACAAATGTCCCGAGCTCGAGCTGATAAAATGCTGAGCAAAAAAAGCTCGTCTCATCTGATCCCATAGAATAAATATAAACAGATAATGTAAGGACCCCCGTGCCCTTAACCCACAATTAGTGCATTAAGCCATGCATTTGGTGCATTCAATCACGTGTAAAGGGAAACTACATGTAAACGTGGCACACAATACCACATATAAAATTTTCTTGCTTCATCTATTCCATTCCATGCAATATCCGATTTCCCAAATTAAGACCATTTAACACATCATGCACCTATGTAATACACTAATCACAAACTCGATTCATCTAGCAATTCCCTAGTTGATTGCTCACACATATAATGAAAAGAGAAAGGCCCATGCCTCTTTATACAACACATATACACATAATTATTGCTCACACACGAGGATCGAATAAACCTATGTGTACGTAATGTATAAAAAAGGCATACACAATATCCAGCTCCACATGAGCTCCGGTGTCTCGATCCTGGAATCACCTCCAATTCATAGCTCGTTCACAGCTCCAGAGCTACCATTGTACCCGTTTCACCTGCCCCAACAGAGACAGCCCCCACACGGGGTGAGCATACCAATACCACCAATCCAATAATCACAATATTACAGTTCATAATTTATAAAATGTAAATGCCATGAATTTAAATGATACTCCCTGGATGGTATCATCCTCATCCGGGATCCCCTGTATTATCCCTGTTCTCAAAATAACCAAAGCCAGTTAATTGCCACATAGAGTAACGAATGCCATATCTATTATGTCAGTCCCATGATCAATATTGTAAAAATCATTATATATAAAAGACCATAGATATCACATATATCTAACCAATGATTCCATGTTCCTATTTCATTGCTCGCTCCACAATAGCGGCATCATAACCGATGATCGCTCAACAACGATAACATCTCAATCGTTGTTCGCTCAAGGCGACACTATATGATCCCTGATAAGTGTCATTTTTACACTTATAATTGCATATATTTCTTGTGATTTTTATAGTGATTCTTGGAAGATTTTATACTTTTGGTTGTGTTTTGTTATATTTCCAGGAATCCAGTAGAAGTGCAAGAAATACTGGAAAAACCCCGTTTTATGGACTAGAAGGTGGAACTGTGACAAGACGAGGCAAGCCATGGAAAGAAGTGAAGAAAAACTCAATTTGATGATGGAAGCAGTAGGCGATCGATCGCCTCTTGCTTCGAACTTCCATCAGCTTTCTGGCTGTAGGCGATCGGTCTCGCACAAACCATGCGATCGATCGCATCTGGGCAGAAGACAAAGGCGATCGATCGCCTATCACAAGAGACCGATCGCCTGAAAAGAAAAAGTTGAAGGCGATCGATCGCCACAAAAGAAGCGACCGATCGCCTGCAGAGTCCCAAACTTAAAAAATTCCTTAATTAAGTTTTGGGCTATTTTTGGTACCAGATTTCTTGGGCTCGTGAGAGGGCATATAAATTGGAGTTTTTAGGTCATTGTGAGGGTTCTTTTAGCTCTGGATAGGCAGCCACCCATTGGAAGAGAAACATCATTCAAGACGATTCAAAGGAACGCAGACGGGAACAATGGATCGACGCACGATTCAACATCGAGTGTTTATTAGTATTTCTGAACTTTTGTTTAGTTTTATTTTCGAATTCCAATGTTTATAATGTTGTTAGATGTTATAAAACGTTGTTTTTCCCTTAATATGATAGGCTAAGTTTGTTATCTAGACAAGGGGATCTTGTGTATGAACCCCACCCACAGTTAGTTTTAATTCTAGTTTTTGATTGAGTTATTGTTATTTTTGAGTTTATGTTAAACCACCTCTAAAATTTCGAACCCTAACATCTCAATTTCGAACCCAACCAAGCACCATAATACATCTAAAACATGTAATAATCGATCAATAACAAGAAACATCACCCCCTGCCAAAACCCCCAAAATTCGAACTCAAACCCTCACGAATTTAGGGAAAAAATTCGAACCATTACAACACAAAATAGCAGGGAAATCACTAGAAGCATGAAAAAGGGGGTAAGGAAGGTTACCCAATCGAAAATCGGAAGGAAAATCGACCGAAATCGAAGAACCCTAGAATTTGGGTCTGCGCTTTCTGCAAAAATCCGAACGTGAATCGCGACCAAACTTCGAATTGTTGGTGTGGAAAGGTGCGCCTTGAAGAGACGAAGCCGATGGTAGGTCGGACGCGCCGGATGGTGGCCGGACGGCGGCGGGCGCACGGCTGGAAGCGGTGGGGGTCGAGGAAATCGGAAATGGGCAGATGCGGGGAGAGAGAAACGGGCTGGAGGAGGAAAATGGTTCCAATAATTAAAATCTCGGGTTCAACTGGTATTTATAGCAAAAATACCCCGAAATACTAATAGCCCCACAAATACATCATGATTCATTAAAAATCATCTGTTTTCGAAAACTCTCTCTCTAACTCCAAAACCCCCTACCGGTGCCCACACTAAGCACCCCAGATCCCGAGACACATCAAAAACCCACTCTTAGGTTTTACACCGTAATGAGAATACAATCTCAACCTCGGGATCCAACGATCCCAACTACTCAAATAGACGAGCCCAGAAGGCCCAACACCACGATTAAACTTCAAATCGCTACGTAAAACAACTTTAGGGGTTATTAACACTCCGGGATTAACATCTATAATCCCTGGTCATCACATTGCTTGAGTTCCATGCCTCGAGAAATATGTGCTAAAACACATAAACAACTCACAATCAAGAATAAGCATGCGATCACGTGCCCACGCACGTTTGCAAACCTCAAAACCCATCGTCAATCCATGACGATTACCAAAATAAAAGCCCCGGGGCTAAGCATGCATAATACCCAAAATATACCATTTAACAAGTTTAAAAGATAACCAAGAATTCAACCGGGAATTCCGTTTTATTAAACTTTGGCCTCAACCAATCCATTTTAAAAGCATAGTATTCACATTGGAATGTAGACATTGCCCCGGAAATGGCTCCCTTTAAACCTCGATTCCAAAATCCTGACATTTTCCAAAAATTCCAAAAAAACAATTCCTTCGGGTGGCGATCGATCGCCATATTTACCGCGATCGATCGCCACACTCCAGTGGCCAACCAGTGCCTTCTCGCGATCGATCGCCACCCTTCGCGATCGATCGCCAACATGCTCGCGATCGATCTCCTTGGACATGCGATCGATCGCCTGCACTGTTCATCATCTTCGATTTCAACAGCCGCCCGTCGCGATCGATCGCCCCACCTCGGCGATCGATCGCCACCTGCAATTTTCTGAAAAATTCGAGCTTCCATGGTGTTTTTCACACCCCAACTCAAAACCAATACCCCAAACTTCCTTAACACCACAAATACACGAATTAAGCTCAATAAAAACACTTAAAACCAACATTTTGATTTTCAACCAAAACCCCCAAATTCCATAACCAAAACACTACCCAACCAAACACTACAATACTACTACCAAAACGAAGACCATGACGAGGGGAAGATTAATACCTGATTATCTTCGAGAAAACCGGCCTCCGAACCAAGCTACCCGCGATTTCTCCTCCAAGGGAGAAAAGGGAAATGGGGGAGAAGGGTTTTGGGCGATGAGAGAGGGAAGAGGGGGAAAGATTCCGTGCCAAATGACGGAATACCGAGTCCACTTGGTATATATAGCAAAAATGCCCCAAAATACCAATAGCCCCACAAATACATCATGATTCATTAAAAATCATCTGTTTACAAAAACTCTCTCTCCAACATCAAATCCTCAGACTGGCCCCAACATAAAGCACCCCGGACGCCAAGTCCCACTAAAACCCAATTCATAGGTTTTTTTACCAAAATGAGAATACAATCTCAACATTTGGATCCAACGATCCCAAATGCCCGATTTAACAACCTCGGGAGACCCAAAACCGCAATTAATTCCTAATTGCCACGATTAAAAATCCATCAAGGGTTATTACCATACCGGGATTAACACCATTAATCCCCGGACATCACAATAATCAATAATATCAAATCATTAAAACAATGATTATAGATATTCCATATATCTCACTTATGGTTCCATAGTTCTATTTCATCGCTCGCTCTACAATAGCGACATTTTATCCTCACGCGTGCTCAACAGCAGTGGCGTCATAATCGATGTTCGCTCAAAGGCGACAACATCCAATCATTGCTCGCTCAAAAGCGGTACCATATAATTCCCAATGTCTATCCATTTATTGCAATATAATGTACCATGCATTCAACAATTGAATTACAAAAAGGGCTATGCTCGTACGTTATACGTACCTTATAATTCCGTAGTTCGAATCAACTCTGCTTGAGTTCCGTGACCCGAAGAATCATGTGCTAAACACATAAATAACTTGCAATCAAAACAAGCATGCTACCACGTGCCCAAACACGTCTACAATCCCCAAAAATATCGTCAATCAATGACGATTAATCATTTTAAAAAAGACCCCGGGCGAAGCATGCATCGATTCCATAACATCAACCCAAAATATGCCATGAAACCAGGCCTCTCGATCGATCGGACAACAGCTCTCGATCGATCGAGAGCCACAGCAAGATTGGAACAAAAATTTCCCTCGCGCTCGATCGATCGGCGAGACTGGCCGATCGATCGCCACGCGCCCGTGATCGATCGGTAGTCTCGCTCGATCGATCGCGAATCACTGTTCATCGTCTTCCATTTTCTGAAATACGCGCGATCGATCGAGCCCCTGATGCCGATCGATCGGCGAGGTCTGAACAAGACCAAAAATGGTGTTTTATGGCCTAAAACCTCCAGATAAACCACCCCAACACCCATTACACCATTAATCCTCAACATGGACACTATAAAAACTCTTCAAACCAACCAACCCAAAATCTTTAAAATTTTCAAAACTCAAATACAACACTATACTAATCCATACTCCACAATACTACTATCAAATCGAAGATAAATGCGAGGGGAATGATAATACCTTATTATCTTCGAGAAATTCGACTCCCGAGCTGAGCTTCCAACGATTTATGCTCCAAGGAAAAAATGGGGGAAAAGGGAGGGGTTTTGAATGATAGAGAGAGAGAGAGTGGAGAGAATTGTGTCCAGAACACCGAGTCAACTTCGTATATATAGTACCAAAACTTCAAAATCCCGAGTCCTCCACCAATACATCACGACTCATTAAAAATCATCTGTTTTCAATAATTATCTCTACAACCTCAATTTCCAATACCGGCCCAACGCAATGCACCCCGGACCCCAGATCCCACCAAAAACTAAATTTCACGGTTTAACACCACGATGAGAATACGATCTCAACCCTTGGATCCAACAACTCCAATTATCGGATTTAAAATCATCGGGAGTCCCAACACCGCAATTAATTCATAATTGCCACAATTAAAATCCATTAAGGATCATTACTACTCAGGGATTAACACCATTAATTCCCGGGCATCACACCACTGGACTGGGGCGATCGATCGCGATGGAATCAGCGATCGATCGCGTCTCGAAGGATGGAGTTTTTTGTCGACCATTGTGGAAAATGTCGGGATTTTGGAATCGAGGTTTAATTAGGCGATTTTCGGGGCGATGTCTACATTCCAATAGGAATGCTATACTTTGAAAATGGATTGGTTGGAGCCAAAGTTCAATAAAACGGAATTCTCGGTTGAGTTTTTGGCTATCATTTAAACTTATAAAATGGAATATTTTGAGTATTATGCATGCTTAACCCGGGGTCTTTTAAAATGGTAAATCGTAATGGATTGACGATATATTTGGAGGTTGTAAACGTGCTTGGGCATTGTTTGCATGCAATTAAATTTGGAATTGTTAAATGAACTGAGAGCACGTTAGGGTATTATGAGGGTGCATGCTATGTAAATGGTCTTGGTTGGGGAATTTGAATATTATGGGGTTCTAATGCAAGAAATTTTATAGATGGTATGAGATGCTATACCTGCATATGGTTATCTTCCCCATGATAATATGATTTTGTGCACTAATGGCATGGATTAATACACTAATAACGGGATAAGAGCACGGGGGTCCTTACAATTTCCCACATTAGGGTTCGAAAATTAGATGATAAGGGAACGTCGAGAACCTGAGCAAACGATGTGCTCCTCCGTACAGAATATATGTGCCTCTCCATTTTATCGCCCATCTGCTGCAACCCATCTTTTAGATCCTCCATTTGATGGTGCAGAGTTTTGTTACTCTTCTCTCCTATTTGACTAGAGAGGTCATCAATCATCTTAGTCTCATATTCCCGTTCTTCTGAAGAAGCCAGATCTTCTTCATTATTTGTTCTTCCTTAATGGGGCGGGGTTATAAATTGTTTCATGACCACTCTACAGTTTTTTCAATAGCCTCAATAAATTGTTCCATTGGCATTCCCATAGTGGGAAATGCCTGGGGATTAGCTTGAGGAACATTTTGTGCTGATTCCACATCATCCTCCTCCTCTTCACGTAGCGGAGATGAGTATGAAGGAGGATTTTGGATATACCCTCTACAACTATGTCCTCTACCCTTGCTCCTTGCCATTTTTCTTCCTCCCTGTAAAGTTTTTCCCTGCTTCAATGTCTTATCTCGATATTTTCCACAGTTGGCGCCAATGATGTGATCCGTTATTTCAATATTCGGTAGAATAAGTGTTACAGAAAATAAAATATAAGACACCGCAATATTTTACGTAGAAAACCTTCAAATCGAAGGAAAAACAACGTGACTCAATCCAGTATAAACTTTCATTATGAACTTGCATGAATTTACAGGATTTGGACACAATATAAGAATTTTCGACACAGCATTGGAGTAAAAGACCGAACATATATGATATTGCTCTTTTCGGAGTCTTTTTCTTGCCAATGTGCGTATAATCCGGACCATGATCTCCTCTGATCATAGCGTTATTGATTTAAGACGTGTCCGAGAAACCCACCCCCATTATCGCACGTTCGTTCGCACCGAGTGGTTTGTCAGTTACGCCCGGTTTTCTTGCTACACTTTGACCAGTATGCCGAGCAAAGATTCTTATTTGTTTGGAAATTCTTGTTAGGCATGCTTCTTGTTCGGGCTCGCTTGAGATTTTACCAAAGAAGTTGGTTCATCCTATCACATCATATATATATATATATATATTATATATATATGACTATCGTCATCCCCATCAATACATATGTGTGTAGACTATTAGATATTATTATTTAATTTTTCTGTTATCAATTGTTTACAAAAGAATCAAGAAAAGTAATAATTTTCTCTTCTTTTTTTTTTGGGATAATGAAAAAACGAAACATCTTTGATTTCTTTGATAAGATACATTCTACGAAAATTTTGAAAAACGAATATCCCACATGATCTAATGCAAAACCTAACTTTATGGAAATGAAATTACAGATTACCCAATAAGAGTTGGGCTGCTTTCAAAGAAGGCCACGTTTGATATATTTAGGCCACACAACAAACTCACTAAGGACTTAAACACACTTTGGGTGCGTCTAGTTCCTCACATAGACCTCCCAAAACTAATTAGGTTGGGCATTTTTTCACATTGAAAATCCAAAACATCCGGCACATGCAACTTGGTTTAGTGACATACAGTGTCTCGATATGTTATAAGATCTGAGTTTGACACCATATATATATATATATATATATATATCGAGTTTGACATGGGTGTTAGATTAGCCGAGCAAAAGTAGGCTCACCATGAATATTATAGACGTGGCATAAAATCCTCAAGTCCATGTATGTCACTTTATAAGGTTGAACAACAACATGGCAGATTGGAAGGTGAAAATTCTAATAGTGGTCATACTCAAAATAATAATAATAAAAAAAAAATTATAATATTGGTACCATAAGTTGGTCTTATAGACTTTTAATTCCTTAATCGGTTAAATTTTGGTTTGCTATTTTTCTTTCAACGTACTTGGTCCAATTTTCGCCATAGTTCTCAATTTCAAGATATATCACAAGATGTATTTAACTAAATGTGCCAAAGTTTACAACCGCCTCCCTTATATTATGATACTTTATCATTATTTAGCTAATAAAAGTTTAAATGGGCTCCGACACTCTCTAGTTCCCATTGAAGAAAGCTTTGATTTTGATTTCTTTGATTTTTTGTTTTTTTTTTAAAAAAAATTTGATACAATTTCGGTTCAAAATTAAGCTATCTTGAGTCCTAGTTCGGCTCCACATTCGAGTTTGACATTAATTTACCAGACTGTGTCTCAACAAAAACTCGACAATGTACCAATCTCACACACACATATATTTTTATTATAATGGAGATTCAATAATGGTAAATCATTCAAATTTATTCATTTATTCAGCAATTTTCAAATAATTTATTTATTTGATATTTCTCCTTTTCACTTTCATATCACAACCGATATTATTAAATTCAATCTTAAATAATATAATAAAAATATAATATAATAATTTGTACATATAATTAAAGTTGAATTTAATTACAACCCCTGTCAGGCAGTCGTTACGAAATTAATTTGGCACCGACCCAAATTCTTAATTATTTGATGTCGATTTTTATTACAGCGCTATATTTATTGTAAGAATTCAACATTTTATTTTCTTTTTGTGTGCCAATATATTAAAGCCGTGGGTTATTTTCTCGATTTGTGCACTCAAGAAGTAAATTCAGGGAGACCTATAAATATTATCTAATATAAGAAAGATCATCGAAATTATGAGCCATGCATGTCTTTAATGGGGTTCAAGTTCGAGTGTATTGTAAATATTTTTTATTTTTATTAATTTTATATTAATTATTTTTTAAAATATAAACAGATGAAAGTCCCGAGACACGTTAAGATAATGAAAGTCAAGCCACAAGTCATTGGCTCTGGTAGCACTTGTCCTAAACTTAAGTGCGGAAATCTCGTGTATAATAGTTCTCATCCCCTACTCCTTATTAATAATAATAATAATAATAATAATAATAATAAGGAAAGTCAATGAGTTTGGATTTTATTTGAACTCTTTCGCCATTTCGTCTTTTAAAAGATATTCTCATCAAACTACAAAAATCCATGTTCCTAAAAAAGACAAGAAACCAAATAAAAAACATGAAATAAAAAACAATTCTATAGAAAATTAAAAGCACAAAAATAGTTAAATAAATAAAATGAAAACAAAAAGCTTTAAAAATTGGTTATGTAATTTGGTCCATCTATATTTTTTGTTATCCAATTAGTCAAACTTCGATCTTGGTATAATAAATTGATTTTTATAACATGTCTAGCCCAATTTTCACAAGAGTTCTCAGTTCAATCGGATATATCATCAATATTCAATATTCGATTTCATGTCAACAAATGATCAATCAAAAAATAGAAATTACCAATTTACAGAATAATATATGTATATATATATATTTATTTATTTAAATTATGAGTTTATGTTTGCCTCACTTATACATGTTTACTTGCAGTGGTATTAAATAATTGAATAAATATGAATCGACCACTTCTTTAATATGTTGCCTCACACTCCCAACTGCAACACAAAACAAAATGTTAATGTCATTCCCCTCCTGCCAACTGCTACTTCCCTTCCTTAATTATCCTTAAATATACAACCAACTCATGTTCAATTCTCAAGGTTTCTTTTTGCCCCTTCTTTCTATTTTTATTACAATTCACATAATTATTTCAAGTGCATAATTATTAATTACATGAATTTTAAAAACAATTTTGTTGACTAAGAGAACATATATTATGTTGTGTTTGGATCGATATATTTGATTTGGGAAAGAATTTGAAGAAGAAATTTCAAGGGACACTAAGTGTGTTTGAAATCTACCACAATCACTATTGAAATTGCTTAAATGATATAGAATGACTTTAAAATTCATTTGATCCAAACAAAAATTCATCAATCCAAGAATAACCATAGTTCCAATTTTATCAAATCCCAAACTTAAACTCGATCAGAAACTATTTAAATTGAGCTCGAGTGCGAAAATGACTACAAAACTCAACTCGAACTCGATTGGATTCCCACATTTATACAACTATTGATTCAAAATTTGCTAATTAGTGATTACAAATTAACTAAACATGCATAACTCATGATCTAATTCACACAAATTGATTTCAATTCTTCGAAATCTAACTCATGATAAATGCATAACACAATTAAAGAAGGGTATTTAGAAGTTTTACACAGAAAACAAAGAAAAAGTTGTCACGCTCTCAACTATAAATATCACAGCACACGATCCACTCCACACATCTCTCGATAACTCACAGTCTCTCTCACCGAAGAGTAAGAAAAAAGCCAAAAAATGTCTCTGATAACAGATGAAATTCGAGCAAGCGCATCAGAGCTCTACCATGGACACGACTTATGCTCAGAGAAATCCAAGTTCTTGCTCACAGAAGTGGGCCTGCCCAACGGCCTCCTGCCCCTACAAGACATCGAGGAGTGCGGCTACGTCAAAGAGACGGGCTTCGTCTGGCTCATACAGAAGAAGAAATGTGATCACAAGTTCGAGAAAATCGGGAAACTTGTGCAGTATGCGAGAGAGGTGACAGCTTACGCTGAGCCAAACAAGATCAAGAAACTCACGGGAGTTAAAGCTAAGGAGCTTCTTCTTTGGATCAATCTATGTGAAATCACTGTGGATGATCCGCCCACGGGCAAGATCATTTTCAGGACTCCTACGGGTCTGTACCGGACTTTCCCGACCTCAGCTTTCGAGATAGAGGGGGAGGAGGCGCCGAAGAAGGTGGGAGCATTGGAGGCGAAGGTGGCTCCGAAAGTGGAGGCAACGGAGGCGGAGGTGGTGAAGGATGGCGGGGAGATGAACGCTGTTGCTGCGGTGGAAGTGAAGGAGGCGTAAGGCTGATCACTCTACTGGTTTAATGGTTATGTATGGAAAACGAAAGTGGCTTAATTAACATGAAATCCACCAGTTTCATGAGTTTAATTATCACTATTATATCTTGTTTTTTTATGTATTAAATTGGCAATATATTTATTAATCTGGATTTTATGATGCCTGTCTCTGATCTTTCCTTTTATTATCAATGTTCGAGAATTGAAAGATGAATGTGGATAATCTTGATTCAAATGCTCATATTTCCAAGTGTTTTGCTATATTTTATTCCAAAATGTTGGCTTAATTCCATCGAGAAGAATGTATGACAACTGTTTTCATGAAAGGACAGCTGATCGATACTCTATTATATGCCCTTGTATCTTAATTCATACTTTAAGCTTTAAAGTGGCTATTCTTTAGTAAGTTTCATTTTACCAAGTTTAGCAAATCAATCAGCATTTATATATATATAAGATTATATCGTAATATATATATATATATATATATATATATATATATATATATATATATGTTATTCAAAACAAGTAATTCTGGATAAATTCTCTCCGTTCCTTCTCAGCGGTTAAAAAAATAAGGAAGTTTTTTTTGGATCTAATATGATTTTATTTTCTTTACAAAAATACATAGATTAAAATTGTAATTAATTCTCATTATTTCTTTAATAGTTGAGTGAAAACTCTTCCAATTGGAGGTAAATTACAAAACTTTGTCATTTTGCAATAGCAGTCCTAATTTTTAAGACTAAATAATGTAAGTATTTTTACTACTCGCTAAAGAAAGTGGAGTAGATAATAAGTAAAACACCACGATTTTTTATGTAGAAAACCTTGAAACGACTGATTGCGGTAGTAAGTTTTCCCATTTGAGTGTTCAATTTTTGTAGAAAACCTGCATCATAGTAGTGATTCAATTAATTTCAAAATCCTTTTTTTTTTTTCGTTTGCCTAAGTTAACACAAAGATATAACCTTCCTCGTGGGATCGATCCCTAACTCACGCTACTACAATCATAATTGTTATTAACTTGAGAGGTTAATTTGGGCGTACGCGATAAACGCTACCAATCGTGTAATGAGGAAAAGTTACATCAAGTTCAAGTATGCCATAAGGTCGAACTCGATCAATCAAAGCTGATTTCATTGGAGGAAGGAGACATAGTTAAAAGAAAATACTCTCCAAGAGGTGCAAGGAAAATAGATCGCCTTCGAGTTATCAAGAAGATATTAAGGTGGAAAACGATACACATGGAGACCATATATGAACCACCTTAAGCACTGGACTGGAGTCGGGCCACCGACATTAAACAGAGGCACTGCTTGGGAGGCAACTCAAGGGAAGTTAGTTTTTCTTTAATTTATTTTTTCTTGTTTTTCTTAGTTTAATTTCTCTCTTCATGCAATTTTGACTACATTGGGTACAATGTAAGATTTAAGTATGTGGGTGGGACTAGTAGTTCATTTATTGCTTTATATTATAAAAAATCCAAAAAAATCAAAAGGTTAAGTACATTATACCTCAATAAACAGAGGCACTGCTTGCTCCCCTGACTCAGTAACCTCAAAATTGGGCGGTTGATATCCCAAGAACTGTCTCAAGCTCAACTCCCCTAGTAACAATATCTATTCGATAGGTCCTCGACCTACTGGAGGTGGTGGCACATGAATTTGACCTCCACTAGCATTGACACTCATAGGATCTCCCATTTCATCTTTAGGAATATCTGGTATTCTAGCTGCCATGCTGCATATACAAAGTTAAGCACATTATACCTCAATAATTGTTAACACACAACATGTATGACACAACATGTATAATTCAGAAACATATGTCTAACTACACCTATACCTCCTAGGTCACTTACTCTACCCATAACCCAGGCAAATGCTCTGATACCACTAATGTAAGGCCCTCATTGTCTTAAACCATATTAAGGTAAAAAAAAATTGCATTTTACTACTATTTATAGAGTTTTGTCGATTAATTACAACATCAAGTGTACTATTTCATTACATGACATAATGAGATACAACAAAACGATTCTCAAAATCATCACTGCTTCTTAAATTTTCTAATCGACTTTTCAATCGTCATTGCAGCAAAATGGACTCTCAATCCTAGCCTCCCTTGCCCCAATGATATATTGTACTCATAGAAGTCAGTATTGATGGTAACGTGATTCTGTTGCTAATGAAAAGGCAAATTAATTTTTTTGAGATTGTGCATATGTTGTATAAATTTATATACAGTGCTAAGAAGTTTTATTTTTGTAGGAAATCAGGAAACGAGAAATGAGATATGATTTATTGTGACAGGAAATGGTGAACAGTATTGTACTGCTGATATGGGACAAGGAATGAAGTAATGATTGGTAAGGTTGATTTAAAAAAAAAAAAAAAACTTCTTCTTAAATTTTTAGGAGCTTGTATTGGTACATTGATGATTAATTTGTGGATTTGATATCTTTATATTGAGCATAATAGTTATGCTATTGGAATGATGTTTAATGATTAAAGGCCTTATTAATGAATGTCTATTATATTGTTGAATTCATGTAAAGTCTACTCAGACCTCTGGTCAAGAGGAGGATACTTTGATATCAATTGTGAAGAATGGATTAACATTCTAAATATGGAACCTTAGAAATGAAGAGATGACAAATACTTGAGTTAGATGATAACTCGAATGAACAAAGATGTTTGGCTTGTGGTGTAGCATATTGAGGCATGCTTAGAATAGATAATAAGTTGTTGATATTGATAGCTTTTTGTTGAGTAATTATCATTGAATTGATATTCGATGTAGATAATTCACAAGCTTCAAGAGTGACTTAATCCCGTTGACGACTTTAAGGTACGTAGTGACGTACGAGAACGTATGTCGTGTAGCAGTACTAAGATAATGCATTTATGTGATATCAATTATGAACTGTAATATGCGATTATGCGAAATCCTAGTTTGTGAATATCGTTTAGTGCTTGTTGCACTGTGGATATGTAAGTGTACATAATCCGATTGTGTGAGTTGAGTTTTGATGCCGAGGGCACGGTGGATATGAGAAACCATTGAGAATGGTCATAGTAAATATGCATGAGTGCCTTTAAATTGTGTTGGTTATGATTGTGAAATAAGTGATGTGTCATTAAGGAAACATTTATCTTGATATTGACTATTATTGTTTAATTATTGTTATCGATCTTGACGATTGTGGATTTGTGACATATTGAAACAGTAACAGTATAAGAAAGCCTTCATTGGCCAGCTTTATTTAGGAAATATATTTTATAGATTTTTATAATCTTATTTAGTTGTATTTCAATTTTGTATATTGATATGAGTATGACTGTTGAGTTGGAGTGTGCTCACCCTATGTGGGGGCTGTTTCTGTTGAAACAGGTAAAGCATGTAGAATATAGGCTCTGGAAATGACTCGAGCATTGATGGAGAATACTCGCAGGACCATGGTACCAGTGTGGGTACATGGTAATGTGCTTTATAAGAAGAATTACACATTTATCAATGCTCGGCTATGAGCATAATGATGTGTGTATGGAATGTGTAATTGTTTTGAGATTTCTCTTTTCATTAAGCGGTGCTTACAATTTAATTGATGAAGAATTACAGAATGATTTGAGAACATATATAGTGCAGTATGAAGTGTATGCATATGTGAATTTTATTCATGCCAAGAGTTGGGTTACAGAGGAATTGTGACAAAATTTTATAGAGGTTATGCAATAGTTACGAGGAATATTGTGAAAATTCCCTAATGTTATAAATGCACACACTAATGCTAATGATAAATGTACTAATGACGAGATTAGGAGTTGGAGTCTTACAGATATACTAAAACAAATGTACAAATATAGTAGTTTTAAATACTCCCTTTATTTCATATATATCTCGTATCTCCTTGGGTATTTCCTGTACATTATTTCATGATAAAACAATCATACAATGCATATGTCATGACATGTCACAATCCTTCTCAATCACATCTCATTCACATTCAAATCCAATGAATACCATTCTCTCATCCACTTTATATTGGCTGCATATAATATCACCGCTCCGTATATGAGCAGCACATATAATATTGTTATTACGCTCAATATTATCCCATCATAGTAGTAGCAAATATTTCATTGCATTCCCGCTCCATATACGAGTCTCCGATATTTATTATTGCACTCCCAATATAAACATACAACCCCACCTCAATGCGTTGGTATTCATTTCACATACATAAATCATAATACATGTATGATGTAAAATTATGTTAGTACGTCCCATGTACCTGACGACGTCCAAATATATATCGAGCACCAGCCAGTATATGCTCACCCTGCTCGATGTCCAGTGATAAGCCGTACTTAATCTCACTCCTGTTCCCATAGCTAACTGTACACCTTCCCAAAAATGAGAAGTAAACCGCGGATCTCTGTCAGATGCAATGGAAACCGGTATACCATGGTGTCGTATTATCTCTCTGATATACAATTGAGCCGTTTTCAAATATGTATAATTCATATTGTAGGGTATACAATCTGTCAATCACTACCCAAAATGCATTGAAACCTGAAACTGTTCATGGCAAATTGGTAACAAAATCCATAGCTACATGTTCCCATTTCCATGTCGTCTAAACTTTTCAACTCACCTCTTGGTATTTGTCTTTCTGCTTTTATCTGTTGACATATCAAATAACGCTTCACAAAGTTCACTACGTCATGTTTCATACCTTTCCACCAAAATTGTGTACGTAGATCCTTGTACATCTTTTTGCCACCAGGATATATATATTGTACTGACTACAATGAGCACGTTGTAGTATCTCTTGGCGTAGTTCAGAAAAATTATGACTACCCAATGCTCTTCAAATTTCAAACTCCCATCATAAATTGAGGTACTTTTCCTTGAGTTTTTAACTCCTTCCATTTCGGTACTTCATCATCCATCTCTTGTGCTCTTTTTATCTTGCTAAATATATCAGATTCCACGAGTAAAGTTGACACTCTCATTGGCAATGCAGATTCATCAAATGATATCCCAAATCACAACACGATGTCATCATAGCTATAATCTCATCATATCATTGGCAGTATCAGTTGTTAGATTAGCTCGCCCTGGTTGATATTCAATCTCACAATCGTAATCCTTTAGGAGATAAATCCACCTCCTCTGCCTCATGTTCAATTCAGTTTGAGTAACATGAACTTCAAACTTTTGTGATTTGTATAGATGCTAAACGACGTCCCACACAAAAAAATGCCAATCTTCAAAGCAAAGATTATGGCAGCAAGTTCCAAATCATGCACTGGATATCTCGTTCCATGAGGCTTTAACAGTCTCGAAGCATATGCCACTACATGCTTATTCTACATTAAGACACAACCTAATCCAAGCAATGATGCATCCGTATACAAAGTAAATCTTCCGTGTTTGTCGGGAATTGTCAATACTGGAGCATTGGCCAACAGATGTTTCAATTCTTGGAAGCTTTGCTCACAAGCTTCAGACCAAATGAAATGCACTCCTTTCTGTGTCAACTGTGTCAATGGTTTCACAATTTTTGAAAAGTCTTCATCAAAACGTCGATAATATCCAGCTAAACCCAAAAAACAGCCAACTTCTGGTACAGAAGTAGGCGCTGACCAATTTAATGCTGCCTTTATCTTCATTGGATCTACTGCTATACCATCTTGTGAAATTACATGTCCTAAAAATTTCAGACCCAACCAGAACTCACATTTACTGAGTTTGGCACATAGTTGATTGTCTCTCAAGATTTGCAACACGGTTCGTAGATGTTGAACATGCTCAGCCTCACTTCTCAAGTATATCAGAATATCATCTATGAAAACAGTCACAAACTGGTCAAGATAAGTATGAAATACCTGATTCATTAGGCTCATGAAAACAGTTGGAGCACGTGTCACTCCAAACGGCATTACAAAGAATTCGTAGTGTCCATAACGAGTTTTAAATGATGTATTCTGCACATCTTCATTTCTCACTCATATCTGATGATATCCTGACCTTAAATCTATCTTAGAATAGATCGAAGAGCCTTGTAATAGTCCAAACAAATCATCAGTATGAGGAAGAGGGTATTTATTCTTCATCGTTATTTTACTCAGTTGCCTGTAATCAATACATAGACGCATGATCCATCCTTCTTTTTTATGAATAAAACCGAAGCACCCCAAGGCGATATACTAGGCCGAATGTATCCCTTATCTAGTAAATCTTACAACTGAGTCTTCAACTCCCTTAATTCAGTCGGAGCCATTCTATATGGTGTTCGTGAAATAGGAGATGTATTCGACAATAGCTCAATCTCAAATTCAACTGCTCAACTTGGCGGAATCCTGGAATTTCATCTTGAAATACATCTGCAAATTCTGCCACAACTGGTAGTTCTTCGAGCTTGCTTTCTCCTTTGTCTCATTCACATCAATAGCATAGATAATGTATCCACTATGTTCATGTTCTAAGAGGACGTGACATTTTTATTGCAGAGATTAAAGGGATTCTCGAAGGAGAACCTTGACCATAAAAAGTCCACTTATGTCCCAATTCAGACTGCAAACGTACTATCTTATGACAACAATCAACTACAGCCTAATATATATTCAACACGTCTATACCAACAATACAATCATAATCATTCATATCGAGAATCATCAAATATGCTCTCAAAATATTGTCACCACAATAAATAGGGCAATCAAACAAGATACTATCAGTCACAGTACTCTTCCCAGCGAGTGTCGAGATAGTGAGAGGCATCAACAATCGGGACGAGTGTATATGATGTTTCTTTATAAAGCTTTTTGCAATAAAAGAGTGAGACGCACCTGTATCAATCAAAATAATTGTAGGGTAAGTAAATAAAGAACACTTACCTACAATCACTTCCTCTGGAGCAGCCTCTACCTGTTCCTTGTTCAACGCATACACTTGACCCTGTGGAGTCCTAACAGTCTATCCTCCAAATGTGATGTGACTAGAAATAGACATATCTATTGCGCTTAATTGTCTACAATTTGGTATTTTTTGATGGATAATTTAATACATATGCTACATAATCGTATAATTGTGTAAATGTAGGTGAAATCGAAGAAGTTGAGCTAACAAAGGCGAATAAAGATCAAGAAAAGATTTGGAGATGATAAGGGCTCAAGGTAGATAAAGAAAAATGGCTTAAAATGTAATTTTGGAGAAGAGATCACTCGCATGGAAGAGGTCGATCACCTATGGATAGAAAGTTGAACAACAAAAGATGCGAACAAGCGATCGATCGCTATAAAGAGGAGATCGATCGCCAAAGTCTACTGGAGCCAAGCGATCGATCGCTACAAAGAGGCGAGCGATCACCCAAGGAATCTGCCTGAAAAAATAAAAGGGGCGATCGATTGCTTGTTTATAGAAATCGATCGCCAGGGAGTCCGAGAAAAAAAGGAAACTTGATATTTTTACCATCTTTGGAAGATTTTTACCTATCCTAGCATATTCCTTAGCCCTATAACTCAAAAATTAGCCTCATAACACCAGAATTCAGACTTTAGAAGATAATTTTAGATTTTAGAAGATTTTTTACTCTCAAACTTTTGAAGAACGCTTTGGAGGATCAAAACACGAAGACGGAATTGACGAGACGGAATCGTGTTTCTCTTTAATAACTCTTTTTTGCTGTTTATTTTATGTTTTATAAACTAGATTTTGTTGTTTTTAGATTGATTATGAATGGCTAAATCTTTTGATTCTTGGTTGAGGGATACTTGCCTTTGGAATTAAAACACTTGTGAAGATTTTGGTTTGATTGTTTAATTTTAATTCAATTTCAGTTTGTTTTTCAGAATATGCTTATTATGACTGTTGTGTTTGATTGATAGATTGATCACATAGTAATCATATACTTAATCTAAGGCTAATTAAGAAGCAACTAAGATTGATAATTACCTGCTGTTGGTGTTGTTAAATTCTTAGGAAGAACAATTGGATGATTAATTCTAACTGTTGTAGTTTTATTGATTAGATTCATCAAACTTACTCGTTTTGAAGCTATCATTGAATTAATCATAACGGCTGTAGTTTTGGTTAAGGATTTTATAAGAGTTGAATTTGAATGTTGTTTTCTGTTTGACTATGATTATGATAAGGGAGGAATTACATTTCCAATTGATGAATAATTGAATGAAATCGATTATTTAGTGCTTTGATGATCAAGTGGATAATTTCCAAAGGTAAAGTTGACCAAAAACCAAGGATTGCTTTTTAATCTTGATAATCTAGTAATTTTGTTTGCCTTAGTTTAATTAATTATAATTGAGAATTGAAAAAATCCCTAATTTTATTTGTTTAATTTTGTTTTTCGTTAACACAAGAGCATGCACTTCCTCGTGGATCGATCCCTACTTTCTGCTACATTAGTTTTATAAAAAGTGGGGTTAATTTGGGCGTACACGATAAACGCATACCAAAATGCATGTGGAGGTAAGACTTGTTGTTGTTGGGTCTCCGAAGCTTTCCCCTTTTCCCTTTGTCCTATTCGAATAGGACAATTCTTAGCTATGTGGCCCACAATACCACATACAAAACAAGTCATACTGTCTGGTCTTGAAACACTACCATACTTTCCAGCTTTGGACAATTTGTCTTCAAATGAAGTCCTCCACAGTTAAAACATTGAAAAGTTCCAATTCCAGCTATCTTACTATCACACCTCTTATCACTGTATCTCAATGATGATGAACCTCCCCTTACGTTAAAGTGTTCTCCCCTGGGCTTCATACTTTCAGGAGTCATTTTTTCTGTTTTGATGGTAACACCTCTATGCATGCACCAACTCATATTTCAGCCAATTCAGCTCTCATCATGGCATCCTCAAAAGATGTAGGGTTATTAGATATAACGCTATCAAATAGTTCAGGCCTCAAACCTCTTAAGAAATGCCTCACCTTGGCATTTGAATTTCTAGCGATGTGGGGAACGTATCGCAGTAAAGAAGTATACTGATGTGTATAATCCGCTACACTCATATCCCTTGCTTCAAAGTTGTAAATTCTTACAGCAGCAGAGAAATATTGATTCAAAAATCTAGTTCGGAACACATCCCAGTCTATAATCTGTCCTTGACCTCGTAACTCCATCACAATAGTTTTCCACAACATTACAGGCTTCTTGGACAGCTGAAACTCTGCCAATCTCACCCAAGCAGTCCTAGCACAAGGAGCAGATACATATATATGCTCTAATCTCTCAAGCCATTCTTCAGCTTGCTCCTCCGACTTAGTACCCTCAAACTTGGGTTGTTGATATCTCAAGAATTGTGTCAAGCTCAACTCCCCTAGTAACAGTATCTGTTCGACAGGTCCTCTACCTACTGGAGGTGGTGGCACAAGAATTGACCTCTACTAGCATTGACTCATAGCATCTCCCATTTCATCTTTAGGAATATCTGGTATTCTAGCTGCCATGTTGCTTATACAAGGTTAAGCACATTATACAATAATTTTTAACACACAACATGTATAATTCAGAAACATATGTCTAAGTGCACATATACCTCCTAGGTCACTTAGTCTACCAATAACCTAGGCAAATGCTCTGATACCACTAATGTAAGGCACTCACTGCCTTAAACTATATTAAGGTAATACCATAGCATTTTACTACTATTTATAGAGTTTTGTTGATTAGTTATAACATCAAGGGCCTTAAACTATATTAAGGTAATACCATAGCATTTTACTACTATTTATAGAGTTTTGTTGATTAGTTATAACATCAAGGGTACTATTTCATTACATGACATAATGAAATACAACAAAACGATTCTAAAAATCATCACTTATTCTTAAATTTTCTAATCAACTTCTCTATCGTCATTGCAGCAAATTGGACTCTCAATCCTGGCCTCCCTTGCCCCAAAGAGTTCCTACAGAACAACCCACAAATCGTGAACACAAACTGATATATATATCACATATCAACAAGAGATCTACTAAAACAAATGTACAAATACAGTAGTTTTAAATACTCCCTGTATTTCATATATATCTTGTATCTCCTTGGGTCGTTCATGTACATTATTTCATGATAAAACAATCATATAATGAATATGTCATGACATGTCACAATCCTTCTCAATCATCTCATTCACATTCAAATCCAATGAATACTATTCTCTCATCCACTTTATATTGGCTGCGTATAATATCACCACTCCGTATATGAGCAACACATATAATATTGTATTACGCTCAATGTTATCTCATCATATTAGTGGCCAATATTATTTACATTCCCGCTCCATATACAAGTCTCCGATATTATATTACTGCATGCCCAATATAACTATACAACCATGCCTCAATGCGTTGGTATTCATTTCACATACATAAATCATAATACATGTATGATTTAAAATTATGTTCATACATCCCACGTACCCGACGACGTCCAAAATATATATCGAGCACCAGCCAGTATATGCTCACCCTGCTCGATGTCATGTGTTATGCGATGACTCTACACACATATACGATATTAGCATCATGTTATCCCAATATCTCACTATTAATAATCATAATCAAGTTTATAATGAAAATGTATGGCATAACACGTATATCCTTGACATTAATTTAAAATATCGAGAATTTGAAAAATTCCCATTTTACAGCGACCGATCGATCGGTGAAATGACTGATCGATCGATCGCTTTCGGCGATCGATCGCTCGTCTTGTTCGATCAATTGCCAGCTGCCGAAAACTTTATCTACTTCGACCGATCGATCGGTGGACCCTGTAACTCAAAATTTCACCATTTTCAACACACTTCTACCTTCAACAACAAATATATCAACACATACTTCACTCAACTCAATTAAGACACATCCAAACATCATAATATAACTCATTGCTTCACAGTACAAGTTATTCCATCCTAATTCAACTCCAATCAAATTCATCAAAATATAAAAACATACCAAGAACACATATGAAATCAAAACACATAAAATTTTATCCATAAACAAGTCTTAAGGTGTAATTCAGTTACCCAAAGCTTTCCCTAAAGCTTCAACAAGAAAGTGTTGATGAGTCTTGTCCAATTGAAGAGTTCAAGAAATGGAGGAAGGAGGGTTTGGTGTTTGATCAATGTGTGAGTTGGAAAATCAGATTTGGGGATTTGTATAACCAAATTTGCAACTAAGTCCCTCAAATCTAGTCCTCTCATAAATTTGACCCTCCCCCAAATTGCAATTGAATCCCTCAAATTTAATCAACCTTCAAAACTTCCTCATCCCTTTTTATTATTAACATTTCATCCTCAATGTTAATCACTACTTCAACTTTAAAGATTAATTAAGCATTACTTAATTTTTGAATCTCACATATAAGTTAATAAAATCCTACTTGATTTGTGTTTGCAAGTGGCTAAGATAGTGGAGAAGAGTGTGCAAGTAAGCTTGTACTTATGTTGGTGTACAACTTGAGCTATTGTGAGTTTACATTAATTGATCTATAATATATGCATGATACTTGTTTATGATCACACACGCACGTTCGATGCTTTGTTAAGTATGAAATGCCTTGGGCTTGAACTTGTTCCATTGTTAGATTTTCAATGCATTTCATTACTATGCATGTTTATAATTGTTGAGGTAACAAAAGTGAGGATAAGTTTGTTTATCATAAAACTATGAGCCACAAAAAGATTATTAGTTTTGGTCTGATTTACTCGAGTACGAGTAAAGTTTAAGTATGAGGGTATTTGATGTGTCTAAAAATAAACACGTTTTATGTTCTTAAATGTCAATGACTAGGCATGATTTAATGGATAACTTGATGTTTATAGTTCCTAATCATATATTTGGTAAGATGTAGGAAAAGGTGAAGAAATCGAGCTAAAACGATGCAAGAAGGTAGAAAGTTGAGAAAAAGAGGAAAAATTGGAACCCAAGAGACATGCCAATCATTTCTCCTCACATTTATCCATGTTTAAGCCATATTTTGGGAATGTGGTCAACATAAAAGTTGTAGGACCTTCTGTTATCTTTGTGTGGATAGCTGATTAATTTAATTTGGAGATCGTATGAGAAAGTTATGGCCAAAATACTAAACTGTAGCGCACCAGGCAGAAGACCAGGAGCCTAGGTGCCTGTCAGACTGAAAAAAGTCCCGAGACATAAACATAGGTGCCCCAGCTCCCAGCCAGCCACGCCCTAGCGCCGAGGAATCCTAAAAATTCTGGAAACTTGATTTCTATCCATCCTACGAGGATTGTGACCTACCTATCAGCCCCCTATATATATGCTGAAAAATTAGACCTTATCATTCATCAGATAGTTAAAGTAGAGTAGTTTAGACTTAGTTTATATTTTCGCTTTCAATTTTATTGAAGATGGCTACGAAGATCAACACGAAGGCGGGATTGACGACCTCGACGAGTGGAGATTCGATTATTTCTTTTTCCTTTGCTTTGTTTAATGCTTTCTAGAATATTTTTTATTGTTTTCATTGGATTATGAGTTGCTAGAATTTTAGTTCTTGGTTGAGAAAGACAATATCTTAGATTTATTAATCTTGAAGAGATTCTTGTTTTTAATTATTAATTTTGATTGAGTATCAATGTTTTCTTGGTTTTATTGATATGATTTGTATTTGATTATTGGATTGACAACCTAATAACTTATATGTAATATATTGCTAATTAGATAACAAATAAGAGATTATTTGAATAATCTAATTGAAGAAGCAACTAAGACTGATAATTTCGTGAGTGCGAATTTATTAAGTTCTTAGGTAAAACAATTGACTAAATTAATATAAACCCTGTGTTTATGTTATTTAGATTCACCACTCACTAGTTTTGAAAGTTACCATGATTTCAATATTAATTATGCATATATAGATTGGTTGATCGATAAAAGCTAAATTAGAATGCGTGGGCTAATTGACTAGGAATAAGGTGAGTGATGAATTAAATTTCCAATTGATTAATATTCAAATAAAATTGAGTCTTTTGAGAATTGATAAAAAAATTATAAAATCCTAGGTAGAGTTGAACGATACCAAGAATCATTTTCAATGGTTTAAAAACTTTGCTTTTAATTTTACTAGTATAATTCAATCTTCGCAACCCATTGTTTATTACTTTTGTTTTGATTTTCATTAACACAAAAATTCACATCTCCTCGTGGGATTGATCACTACTCGCACTACTGCATAATTGTTATCAATCTTACGAATTGAGTGTGGTTAGATTTGGGCTTACACGATAACCGCGCACCGGTAACCCAACTGTGGGGTCCTCGTTACTTAATCTATTATGTATCAGTTGATTATACATATATGAGTAAGAATTAAGTAAAACATACACTGATGAAGAGTTTAATTATGTAGGTTGTTACAATACTTACACAAGTCCTATCATCATATACATCATATGTACAGTAAAACAACCTAGACTCGTACAACTCCTATGCAGTGGTTCAACTCGCAGCGGAATAAGACTCACAATCCCGTCCTCCCACGTCTATGAGTCCCTACAGAAACAATCACACAACATGAGTATAGATAAACAACTATCCCAGTGCGATATCAATAAAAACATAAACGCTAAAGCACTATAAACATCAAATGTGATTGTCATGTATCATGCATCATCAAATGCAAATATGTCATGACATGTCTCATTCCTCATCCTGTTATAACCAGACCAATATGATATGTCTATCTCAGCTCAATATGTCAGCGGAAACTCCTCACATCTTCATATTAGCATCACATACCATAGTACCATCTTCACATGTTATAACAGCCAGAGCATATACCCAACCGGCGTATATCTCTCATGCCAAAGCATATGTAGCATACCTATCATGGAAACAATCCCAGCCAAAGCATATGTCCAACACTGGCATATCTATCATGGCACCGATCTCAGCCAAAGCATATGCTACACATCTATCGTGGCATCCATCTCAACAATATCAATATCATGAATGCACATGCATATGATGTCACTAATCATATGAGACAATGATCACATCATCATCACAACAATATCATATACTCGTACGTCAAAACGTACCTGTTATGCGACACAAAAGATATAAATTAGGCGTCAATGTCCAACCGCCTCGTTGCCCCGTCCCCTGTGATGATGCTACAACAACATGAACAATATAACATGTTACAATAGGCTTCAAAATTAAATTCTACAAAAATCCCACATTTTTCAAAAACTTAACCCTGGCGATCGATCGCCATTTTTCCCCGATCGATCGCCAACATGTTCTGTTTCAGCGCGATCGATCGCCACTATCTCGCGATCGATCGCCACTATCTCGCGATCGATCGCCAAAGTGTTCTGTTTCCTCGCGATCAATCGCCTGATTTTCACCGATCGATCGCCATATGTTTTCACCGCCTTATTTTTGCTCTGTCTTCGGCGATCGATCGCAACGATCGATCGTCGATGTTCAGAAAATTCAGAACATGGCGATTTTGAGCTTATCTCCATGGTGCATCTCCTACAACTCGAAAATTCACATACCAATATGTTATTTGAATGATATCCTTTTAGTTAAACATGTTTCCATATCATTACAACTCAATTCTTTGCATGATAACAAGTCTCAATTCAAGGCATATAAGAATAGTAACCACATGCTTCAAGTTTTCCATCAACTAAGTCCATCTATATCATATGCTATGAAATTCTTACCAAGAAAGTATGAAATCACTTCACTCAACTTCCTAGCTTGATTACCAAGTGAAATCCAGGCAAAAGATGGAAAAACAAGCAAGGGTTTTGGAGAAGTGCTAGTGTAGAGAATTGTAGGTGTTTATGGTGTAAGTATGTGTTTCAAATCTGATTTTTGATATATAACCAAACCTTCAAATTGAACTCAAATTCAAAGGACATGCAACTCACATACACACCACATGCAAACTCAACTTCAAATGCAAATCCCCTCAAATGTATGTAAATGCACACCAAGGTCATATCCCACTACACACTTCATGTCTCTTAATTCTCTTACATATAAAATAAAACATGCACACTTTTTCAAGAACATAGATATCTTTGTTCACAATTCACTTATCTCCTATGTTTCTTGTTTTATGTTACCTCATACTTGCTACAACTTCTTATTGAACTCTCATAAGTAATTCATTCTTTTATTACATCAATCCTCACTCGGTTCAACCCAAACCCGAGTCTACATCGTACTGTAATTAATCATAATTACACCATAATCATATCACACATATATACGTCATATCGAGGCATGACATTTCTCCCCTACTCAATGAATTTCGTCCTCGAAATTGCATACACATAATATGAACACATATGCATTCTTATAATAATACTGCAATAAGACAAGAAAGTATATAAAAAACATGATATAAGTACCATTACTCACCAACAGTATCATAACAATGTAAATTCATACCAGAAAATAACTCAGGATACTGCTGTATCATATGTTGCTCCGTCTCCCACGTTGCCTCCTCAACACCCCGTCGATCCCACTGTACCTTTACCATTGGTATCACTTTATTACGCAATGTTCGTTCAGCTCTATCCAGAATACATGACCCGGATCTGGTTCATATTTCTTCAACAGTGAAACATGAAACACATCGTGGATATTACTCAATGCTAGCGGTAGTGCCACTTGATATGCCAACGTACCAATACGTTGCAACACCTCATAAGGACCAACATACCGTGGAGACAATTTTCCACGCTTACCAAATCGTACCACACCTTTAAAAGGTGAGATTTTCAAGAATACTCGGTCACCAACTTGAAATTCAAGTGGTCTACATCTCTTATTAGCATAAGCAGCTTGTCGATCCTGAGCAGATTTTAATTTTAATCTGATCAGTTTCACTTTCTCTTCCATTTCACGTATCATATCTGGTCCATTTAGTGAAGATTGATCCACATCATCCCAATATAATGACGATCTACATCGTCGCCCATACAGTGCCTCAAACGGTGCCACTTGTATACTAGTTTGATAACTATTATTGTATGAGAATTCCACCAATGGCAACGATTCTTGCCAAGAGTTATCAAACTCCAACGCACAGGCCCGTAACATATCCTCAAGTGTCTGTATCGTACGCTCTGTCTGTCCATCTGTCTGAGGATGATAAGCTGTACTTAATCGTACTTCTGTTCCTAGTGCTGACTGTAATCCTTCCCAAAAATGAGAAGCAAATCTCGGATCTCTGTCCGATACAATGGATACTGGTATTCCATGTAGTCTCACTACATTTTGAATGTATAACTGCGCCATTTTCAAGTAGGTAAACGGCATACTATATGGTATGAAATGAGCTACTTTCGTCAGTCTATCAACAATTACCCAAATCGCATCAAAGCCAGAGGAGCCCGTGGCAAATGGGTAACAAAATCCATTGTAACATGTTCCCATTTCCATTGAGGAATCTCCAAACTCCTCAATTCACCTCATGGTCTTTGTCGTTCTGCTTTTACCTGTTGACAGATCAAACAATGTTTCACAAAGCCTAATACATCTTGTTTCATGCGTTTCCACAAAATTGAGTACGCAGATCTTTATACATTTTCTTTCCTCCAGGATGTATACTGTAGCGACTACAATGCGCACGTTGTAGTATTTCTTGGCATAGTCCTAATGCAGCAGGTACTACCCAACAGTTTCTATATTTCAAAGTTCCATCACTTACAATTACAAACTGAGATGTTTGTCCTTGACATACCATTTCTTTTGAGTGTTGTACCTCATCATCAGTAACTTGTGCCGTTCTGATTTTCTCAAAGATATCAGGTTCAACCAACAATGTTGATACCTGTACTGGCATTGTTTCTACATCAAATTCATAACCTAAGGTACAACAAGAAGTCATCAAGGCTGATAGATGCATCATATCATCAGCAGTATTATGAACTTTTCGACTTAAGGCATCTGCTGTGAGATTAGCCTTTCCTGGATGATATTCAATCTCACAATCATAATCCTTTAAAAGATCCATCCATATCCTTTGCCTCATATTCAACTCTGCTTGAGTGAGTAAAAACTTTAAACTTTTATGATCAGTATATATGGTAAACGACGTACCATATAAATAGTGTCGACATATCTTCAATGCAAAGACAATGGCTGCCAACTCCAGATCATGCACTGGATATTTCATTTCATGTGGCTTCAACTGTCGTGAGGCATAAGCCACTACATGTTTATCCTGCATCAAAACACAACCTAAACCAAGTAATGATGCATCGGTATAAAGAGCAAACCTCTCATGCTCTGATGGAATAATCAATACTGGAGCAGTAGTCAATCGATGTTTCAATTCCTGAAAACTATGCTCACATGCCTCTGACCATCTAAATGGTACTCCCTTCTGTGTCAGCTGTGTGAGTGGTTTGGCAATTGCTGAAAATCCTTCAACAAACCGTCTATAGTATCCAACCAAACCCAAGAAACTATGAATCTCTGGCACAGAAGTAGGTGTTGACCAATTCAACACCACTTCTATCTTTTTCGGATCAACTGATATACCATCTTTAGATATCACATGTCCCAAAAATCCTACACTGTTCAACCAAAACTCACTTACTGAGTTTGGTATATAATGATGTGTTCTCAATAACTGTAACACCAGATGTAAATGTTGGACATGTTCGTTTTCACTCCGAGAATAGATCAAGATATCATCAATGAACACAATGACAAATTGATCAAGGTATTCCTGGAAAACTCGATTCATCAAACTCATGAAGACAGCTGGAGCATTCGTCACACCAAATGGCATCACTAGGAACTCATAATGGCCATAGCGAGTTCTAAATGCTGTTTTCTGTACATCTGCTTCCCTTACACGTATTTGATGATAACCAGATCTCAAATCAATCTTAGAATAGATCATTGATCCATGTAACTGATCAAACAAATCATCAATACGAGGAAGAGGATGTTTATTCATTATGGTTACCTTGTTCAACTGTCTATAGTCAATGCATAGTCGCATTGAACCATCCTTCTTCTTGACAAACAATACCGGAGCACCCCAAGGCGATACACTAGGACGTATGTACCCCTTGTCCAATAGATCTTGTAATTGAGTTTTCAACTCTCTTAATTCAAATGATGCCATTCGATATGGTGCTCGTGAAATTGCAGAAGTACCAGGCACTAACTCAATACCAAATTCCACTTCTCGACTTGGTGGAAATCCATACTCTGCAACCGCTGGTATATCCTCTACTCTTCGTTCTACTTTCTTATCTATGACATCCACAGCATAAATCACATATCCCTTATGTCCAGGTTCTAAGAAACGGGACATTCTAAGAGCAGATATCAATGGAATCTTGGCGCGTGATCCTTGTCCATAGAAGATCCATTGATTTCCAGTATCAGACTGAAATCTCACTGTGTTCTGACAACAATCTACAATAGTTTTATATCTGCTCAACACAGCAATACCCAGAATACAATCAAAATCCATCATGTCTAATACAATCAAATCGGCATGTATCCCATACTCAGTATCAAACTGAATAACACAATCAGACACACTCTGACAAGCCATCACAGTAGTTCCCATGGGTGTCGAGACATATAGAGGCATCAATAGTGGAGACGAGCATATATGATACCGGTTGTAAGGACCCCCGTGCCCTTAACCCGTTATTAGTGTATTAACCCTCGTCATTAGTGCATACAATCATGTTATCAAGGGGAAATAGATTACATGCAACTCTAGCATGAAATATCATCTATAAAAATTCCTTTACATTTATTGTATAATGTCTAAACTTTCCCCAACATAATCCATAAACATAACATGCACCTTTCTTCATACACTAACATGCTCTCAATTCATTTTGCAATTCATAATTAATTGCATGCAACACATAAATGAAAAGAGAAAGGCCATTGCCTTCTTTATACAACTATACACATAATACTGCTAACATGAGAGCATCAAATAAGTATACGTGTATCCAATGTATAAAGTATCATGCTCAATACCGTCACTGTTACTTCGATCCCTGGAATCACCTCCATTCCATAGCTCGGGCTCAACTCCAAAGTCATTGATGTACCTAATCACCTGTCCCAACAGAGACAGCCCCCACACGGGGTGAGCATACCAATATCCCAAATCCAATAATCACAATAATACAATTCATAATTTACAACAATGTAAATGCTATGAAATACAAAAATGCTCCCTGGATGATATCATCCTAATCCGGAATTCCCTGTACTGTCCCTGTTCTCAAAACAACTGAAACCATCAAATTCCCAAATGCCAGTTAATCATTACATTGATTAACAAATCCATTGCTATATACCGATATCATAATCAATAATACCAAATCATTAAACAATGATTACAGATATTCCAAATACCTCACTTATGGTTCCATAGTTCTATTCCATTGCCCGCTCTACAATAGCGGCATTTCATTCTCACGCATGCTCAACAGCAGTGGCGTCATAACCGATGTTCGCTCAAGGCTACAACATCCCAATCATTGCTCGCTCAAAAGCGGCACCATATAAATCCCAATGCATATGTATACAATTGTAGCAATTACCATAAACCATGCATTTCAATATCCGTTTATTGCTAATACCATATACCATGCATTTCCATATAGATTTATTGCAATACAGTGTACCAAGCACTCAACAATTGTAATTATATTAAAGGGCTATGCTCGTACGTCATACGTACCTTATGATTCAGTAGTTCAAGTCCAAACATTGCCTCAGTCCCGAGGTCCGATGAAGAAATGTGCTAAACACAAATCAATAACTCATAATCAATGAGCAATCCCAAATTCATATGCACAAGCATGAAATCCGACCTCAATCATCCCAACACGATGATTAAATAGTAAATGGTCGATAATCGCTCCCCAAAACCTGAGGGAGGACACAAAATACCATTTTACATAATCGCACTACCGATCGATCGGTCTCTCATACCGATCGATCGGTAACTGTTCATAAATCCGATTTTAGCTACGGCTTTGCACCGATCGATCGGTCCAAGCTACCGATCGATCGCTAGCCACCAACCGATCGATCGATCTCTCATACCGATCGATCGGTAAATACAGAAATAATCACCCAACGCTACGCACTTGCACCGATCGATCGCTAAGATGCTACCAATCGATCGGTCGCTGCGCGAACCCAAAAATCACCATTTTTAAAAGCTTAAAAACCTCCACAAATCACAACCAACTCCTTCCAACTCAAACCAACAACAATTAAAACACCCTTAGACATCCAATAAGGGTTAAAATATATTTTAAAACAAGATTAACAAGAATCCAAGATTCTCCAAAATTTTCCAAGATCCAACCCAACATAAATGTTAGCCAAACTCCCCAATACTACTACCAAATCGAAGGTAAAGATGAGGGGAAGAAGATTACCAACTTATCTTCGAGAAATCCGGCTTCCAAGATGAGCCCCATCGATTTTGCTTCCAAGGAGAAAAGGGAAGGGAAAAGGGTTTGGGGAAGGGGACGTTGGTGAGAGAGAGAGAAATGAGATCCAAAATGATTAAACATCGAGTCCATTTGGTATATATAGTACCAAGGCTCAAAAATCTCGAGTCCTTCACAAATACATCATGACTCATTAAAAATCATCTGTTTTCAAAAATTATCTCTCCAATCACAATTCCCAATACCAGCCCCAATACAAAGTGCCCCTGACCCCAGGTACCACCAAAAACCAAATTCCAAGGTGATCACCACGATGAGAATACAATCTCATCCCTTGGATCCAACGACTCCAAAAACAGGATTTAAAATCCCCGGGAGTCCCAAAACCGCAATTAATTCATAAATGCCACCACTAAAATCCATTAAGGATTATTACCACACCGGAATTAACACCATTATTCCCCGGGCATCACACCGTCAATAAACGCTTGTGCAACAAACGAATGTGATGCATCAGTATTGTGGGGTCTTCCCACCTTAACAGTGTTATAGTGACATAAGAGGGACTAATCATGCATTAAATAACATCTTAAGGTTCCGGTTGTTACATGAGCTAACAGGATTACAGGCCAAAATACAAAACTTCAAAAAAATAATTCATTACATTCCCAAAAGAATGTCAACATTTAGATTTACACTACTCCTAGAGTAGATACTAGTCATGACTTGAATCCTACACATTCATGTGTTCCTCGTAGCTCACTGCCTCAACCCGACCCTTAGTTCTTTAGTCCAAAAGTGTACCTACAGGGACAACACATCATGAGCATATACAATCTTACTTAACATCATAAAAACATCACGGTGAATGCATGAAATCTTGGTTAAGTAAATATGCTGATTATCTCATTAACTTCTTTTTGTTGTCCCTGATTCATATTCATGCATATGGGTATCTTACCCTGTGGCATCTTACCACATAATAACATCGTATGGCCTCTTACCATATGTGCATCTTACCCCGTGGCATCTTACCACATAATAACATCGTATGAATATATAAACATCTTATAAACATCATCATTTCATCATGAATATTCATGCGATAAAAACATAGTCGTAGTGTAAAGATGTGTTTTACCGTCCGATGCCCGTACGCCTCTTACGTACCTTTTTAAAAGGAGGAGAAGTAGATAACTCTATCTCCTTGATTGCGTTGGTACCTGGGATGGTTCTACAAAACCACATAATACCATATTAGATGCCTCAATACAATCTCATACCATAAACTTAACAAAATAAATCATCATCATATTTTTCAACATTCTGCCTCTCTCGATCGATCGGCCCCAAGGTCTCGATCGATCGAGAAACTGTGCATAAACAGCGCCCAAACACTCTGCATCGATCGATCGATCGAAATATTTTACCGATCGATCGAGGAGCTTCACCGATCGATCGGAAAATCCTTCGATCGATCGACGCCTGAATTTCAAACCATGCTTAAAAGCTTCTGCCTCGCTCGATCGATCGGTACAAGAATCTCGATCGATCGAGCACTCTGAAAATCGGGATTTTTCCAGATTTTCGAGGACCTCATTTCATATCATCAAATCTACTTCATAACACATCATACTTGTTCAAACAAAAGTGCTAGGGGCTCTAACATACTTCCATGCAAGTGCTCATATTAAAGTTTCATCAAAACTAAGCTAAGCATGCATCACAAAGAGCCCACCAACTCAACACTCAACCAAGAATTCCCCAGAAAAGGGCATAAAAACTCAGCCCAGAATTCTCGTACATGCATCTTTATAGCAACGAAACTACCACATAACCCGTAGTTCATGCTCAAACAAATATGCTGGTAATTTCACCAAACTACCATGTATGTATTCACGTCAAAGGTTTACTCAAAACCTAAGCTAGCATGCTTCAAATCTTCATAATAAAACTCATACTCAACATAAAAACAGGGCACTTCCCCTGCCCAGATTTTCGAGGAACACTTTTCACAACTCGAAATCTAACACATAAAGCATGTAAGTTGCTTAACAAAACATGCTAGGGGCTTCATAAACATTACTTACAAGTATTCATAACAAGGTTTCATCAAACCTAACACTATCATGCCAAAACTGCTATGAAGAACATACATGCATAAAACGAAAAAGCTGGTGAACCAGCGTGATTCCTCACCACTTTTGCTCTTCGATTTTCGTCAAGAAAAGATAAGTAAAATCCTATCTCTTTCTTCCCAATAGCAGCTCAAATTACAGACGAAAGGAAGGAAAGAAGAAGGAGGTTTTTGGAAGAGTTAAAAGTGAAAATATCTGAGTGCAAACTAGCCTACTTGGCCAACAGCTTTCCAGAAAACAGGGGAGGGGGCGTGGGTTGCTGCAAGTGGGGGTAGGGTGGTTGCATGTAGGGTGGTCTTGTTGTGTTTAATTGTGTCCCGGTATTTAGTACGATGTATTAAAATATCCTCACTCGATATTTTATAACTTCATTTAATTAATGCATCCTTTAAAACACCCAACATGCCCCCTAAATCATATCGTCACATCATAAACATAACCCCCAATTTAAAAGTACCACAACTCCCTTAAACACATCGTAAATCATCATCGTAGCATATAATCATAACATAAAACATTTCGGGGGTATTACAAGTATCAATCAAAACTAAAGCAGGATAAGTAAATAAACTACACTTACGTCACATCATCATGAGCTGCCTCTACTTGCTCCTTGTTCAGTGCATACACCTGAGCCTGAGGTGGTCCTGCTTTCTGTCCTCCACCAATCCGTGGAACACCCTGTGGTCTCTGATGCACTGTACTTTCTGACATATTCCCTCTCATCTGTTGTCCTCCAAGTTGAGGGCAATCTCTGATCATATGTCCTATCCTCCCACAGCGAAAGCAAACTAGAGTATCAAGTTGTGGACAATCTCGTTTAAAATGTGGCCCCCCACACTTAAAACATTGTAACCCTCGACCACTGCTACTACTACTGCCTTGGCACTGTCCCTTGGGCCTTGGTACCTCGTTCACCACCCTTTCGCATAGTAAACCGTTTTCCACTAATTCTAGAAGAAGATGCACCTCCTCGTGATGCTTTAAACGGTTCTCCTCTAGGTCTCATGCTTTCTGATGTAGGTCGTTGGTGTTAGGAATCCATCATACAATATGCAGCGGAAAATAAAATTGGATTCCTACCAAAGGACCTATACAAAGTGATCATATCGAGATTGATTAAGAATCGTACCCTTGTAGCGTGTTTGTAACAGAATCCTCGTTGCAAGTCCACGAGTCACGAACAAAGATTTTCACCTTCGTCTCTACGGTATCCACACGATCAAATCGAAAAAGGATTTAAGAACAAGTTGCTAGACTAGTTCTTAAACCGGAACTAAACTCACGGTTCAAAACCGATCAACGGCGGCCGATCAAATTCCCTTTTCACGGCGGCGCGGCGGCGTGAGGTGGGAGGATGAGGCGGCGTCCGAGAGCAAGTGAATGGAGGAGATTAGGTTTTGTGATAATGGAATAAATCTCAATCACCTTGTTATCCAATTATAATATATATGGTAGATTTAATTAAAGGCTTTCTTAAAGCCCCATTGGCCCACACCAATAATTAATTAAATCCATACATCTTATATATTTAATTAAGACTCTTCTTAATTAATTAATTCATCCAATGAATTATATCTCCCTTTATCGATTTAATCTTTTGTGTGACCCGATAGGATTTTGCAATGTTGGCAGCGACATAAAATCTAATTTTATGTCACAAGCAATGAGCGGTATCTAGCAACACATCAAGGCTACGCAAATTACAAGAATGTCATTGACTCGACATAACCTACGAACTGCGATAATATTAACCATGTAACTTAATCCCTTTGTCCAATGTGTTTAGATTGAACATGAGTCATGGAATAGTCATACTCATATATTCAATCTTTTATTTCTTGATCCCCGAGTAGAACTAGAATAAACGAATAAGCTCGATATCACATATCGACTCATTCGAGCACGGCCATGCATTTTAGTCTTACTTGATCAAACACTTCTCCTGTTATATAGGAGGGACAAATCCTTTCTTGATCACTCAACATCCCTCTACATAATTCGTGGTGTATCCAATAATTGTCTTTATAGTTTACCCTGTTACAGGTAACGTTTGACAATATCAAGATACATGACTCCTTATGTTGGGATCTCTGGTGATCTCAAGTCGTAAGGATTACATACATTATTATCACTATGAGAATTGCTTATGACGTTCATATAACTATCCATGTAGCATTCTCATGGTGGGTCTGTCCAGTACATCGTTCTCTAACATGTACCCATGTGTTGATTTGATATCTCATATCTATGAACAATTCATCAATCAAAACACACTAGTCTCAATGCATTATCATTATCCTTATTCATGATAATACTTGACTAGGGACAATCTTTAAGAACAATACAATATTATTCTAAGGACATTAACTTATATATTAATTCATATTACACAGATACACGAATAATATATAATAATGAATTGCCATTAACAAAATCATAATACAGTGTATGTCATAAACAATCATCTAATGAGTTGTCTTAGGGCATATCCCAACAAATCTCTCACTTGCACTAAGACCAATCAGACATATACTTAATGCCTACAGATCTAGTATGACGATCATACTTCTGCTGTGATAGTGGCTTCGTCAGTGGGTCAGATACATTATCATCAGTTGGTACTTTGCATATTTTTACATCTCCTCTTTCAACGATTTCTCGAATGAAATGAAAGCGCCGAAGTATGTGCTTGGATCTTTGGTGAGATCTAGGTTCCTTAGCCAATGCGATGGCTCCATTGTTGTCACAATAGAGTTCAATCGGATCTAGTATGCTAGGCATCACCCCAAGCTCAGAAATGAACTTCTTGATCCAAACAGCTTCCTTTGCTGCATCTGAGGCAGCAATGTATTCAGCTTCAGTTGTAGAATCGGCTACTGTCTCTTGATTTGAACTCTTCCAGCTCACAGCACCTCCATTTAGGCAAAACACATATCCTGATTGCGATCGGAAATCATCTTTGTCAGTTTGGAAGCTTGCATCAGTGTAACCTATTACATTGAGCTCTTCCTCACCTCCATAAATTAAGAATGTATCCTTAGTTCTTCTCAAGTACTTCACGATATTCTTGACTGCAATCCAGTGACATTCACCTGGATCAACCTAATATCTGCTCGTCATACTCAAAGCATACGAGACATCGGGACGAGTACATATCATGGCATACATGATAGATCCAATAGCTGACGCATATGGAATCTTACTCATGCGTTGTCTCTCATCTGGTGTTGAAGGACACTGGTCCTTCGAGAGATGTATTCCATGTGTCATAGGCACGAATCCTTTCTTTGATTCTTGCATACTAAACCGTTTTAGCACTTTGTCTATGTATGTACTTTGACTTAGGCCAAGTAATCTTCTTGATCTATTTCTATAGATCTTGATACCTAATACATAGGTGGCTTCACCCAAGTCTTTCATAGAAAAGCAATTCCCTAGCCAAATCTTTACAGATTGTAAGGCAGGGATATCATTCCCAATTAGAAGTAGGTCATCTACATACAATATTAGGAAGATAATTATGCTCCCACTGACCTTCTTGTAGACACAAGGTTCATCTACGTTTTTTTATGAAACCAAACTCTTTGACTGCATCATCTAAACGAAGATTCCAACTCCGAGAAGCTTGCTTCAATCCATAAATGGATCGTTGTAGCTTGCATATCTTTCCAGCATCCTTTGGATCGACAAAACCCTCAGGTTGTGTCATGTACACATCCTCAAGTAAATTTTCATTAAGGAAAGCTGTTTTGACATCCATCTGCCAGATTTCATAGTCATGAAATGCAGCTATTGCAAGTAAGATCCTAATGGATTTAACCATGGCAACTGGCGAAAAAGTTTCATCATAGTCAATACCATGAATTTGTTTGAAACCTTTTGCAACCAGTCGACCTGTAAAGGTTTGTACATTACCATCCATGTCGGTCTTCTTTTTGAAAATCCATTTGCACCCTATGGGTCTTACCCCTTCAGGCGGGTCAACCAAAGTCCATACTTGGTTTGCATACATGGATTCCATCTCATATTTCATGGCTTCTTGCCATTTCTCAGAATCAGTGCCCATTATAGCTTCTTGATAAGATGACGGCTCATCCTCATCAATTAGTACTAAGTCACCTTGTTGAGTCACAAGAAAGCCATATCTCTGTGGCTCACGGTGTTCTCTTACAGACCTACGCTGGGTTTGTGTCTCTTGAGCAGGCAATTCATCCACAACAGCTTGTGGTGTCTGCTCTGTTTCCATCTCAATCTCATGTTCAATGTTTTCTTGTGGTTGAACTTCACTAAGTTCTATTTGTCTCCCACTGGTTCTTCTCGAAATAAATTCTTTCAAGAAAGACACCAGTCCGAGCAACAACTACTTTGTTCTCGGTGGGATAATAGAAATAGTATCCTTTCGTTTCCTTAGGATACCCCACAACTAAACACTTATCAGATTTGGGTCCAAGTTTATTGGAGGCGTGACGTCTCACGTAAGCCTCACAACCCCAAATCTTCATAAAAGCATACTAGGACGCTTCTTAGTCCATATCTCATATGGTGTCTTTTCTACTGATTTAGATGGAACATGGTTCAGTATAAATATTGTTGTTTCTAAAGCATGTCCCCAAAAGGAAGTCGGAAGATCTGCATGACTCATCATTGATCGAACCATGTCCAACAAAGTTCGATTCCTCCTTTCGGATACACCATTCCATTGTGGAGTATACGGAGGAGTGAGTTGTGGGACTATCCCATACTCCTTTAGATAGTCATGAAACTCTTGGCTTAGGTATTCGCCTCCTCGATCTGATCGGAGGGTTTTGATACTTTTGCCAAGCTGGTTTTGTACTTCATTCTTGAAATCCTTGAACTTTTCAAAGGTTTCATGTTTATGTTTCATTAGGTACACATACCCATATCTACTGAAGTCATCAGTAAATGTAACGAAGTATTGAAAACCACCTCTAGCTTGTGTGCTTATTGGTCCACATACATCACTATGTATGAGACTCAATAAATCATTTGTCCTTTCAACATATCCCTTGAAAGGAGCTTCAGTCATCTTGCCCATTAAACAAGATTCACATGTTTCATATGATTCAAAATCAAATGAATCTAATACTCCATCCTTATGAAGTTTTGATATGCGATTCTCGTTTATATGGCCCAAGCAACAATGCCAGAGATAAGTTGGATTAGAATCATTATTCTTAATCCTTTTAGTATTTATGTTATAGACAGGCATATCAAGATTTATTACATAAAGACCATTAATCAATTGTGCACTAGCATAAAACGTATCATTCAAATAAATGGAACAACACTTGTCCTTTATAATAAATGAAAAACCAATCTTGTCCAAACAAGAAATTGAAATAATGTTTCTAGTAATAGATGGCACAAAATAACAGTCTTTTAAATCTAATAATAAACCAGAAGGTAAATTTAATGAATAATCTCCAATAGCTAATGCAGCAACTCTTGCTCCATTTCCCACTCGGAGATCAACCTCGCCTTTCGCCAACAACCTACTCCTTTTGAGATCCTGCACATTAACACAAATGTGAGAACCACATCCAGTATCTAATACTCATGATGAAGAAGTAGATAAATTGACTTCTATAACAAAAATACCTGAAGCCGAAGTCACACTTCCCTTTGTCTTCTTAAGATCTTCCAGATATAATTTGCAGTTCCTCTTCCAATGACCGGTCTCACCGCAATGGAAGCAGTTCCCTTCCTTAGCCACTCCTCCCTTTGGCTTGAGTGCAGAAGCATGAGGCTTAGACTTAACAAAGACTTTCTTGTTCTTCTTGTAGCCTTTTGCTTTAGTATTTCCTTTGCTCTTATTCACAATAAGAACATTAGTAGGCTTAGACTTCTTTGAATTTGCTTCATATGTTCTCAACATACCAAGCAATTGCGGTAGCATCTTTTCGATTTCAATCATATTGTAGTTCAAAACAAATTGATTGTAGCTATCAGGCAACGATTGCAGGATTACGTCAGTGGCCAACTCTTGGTCCAACGGAAAACCCAGCTTCTCAAGATTCTCAATGTACCCAATCATCTTTAGTACATGAGTTCCAACAAGTCTTCCTTCTACCATTCTACACTGGAATAACGCTCTAGAGACGTCATACCTCTCTTTTCTAGCTTGTTGTTGGTAGAGTTGCTTTAAGTGCTCGATCATATCGAACGCCTCCATTTCCTCATGTTGCTTCTGAAGCTCAGAGTTCATGGTCGCAAGCATAAGGCAACCAACATCAAGCGCGTCATTCTGATGCTTCTTGTAAGCATCCTTATCGGTTTTAGCAGCCGTTACGGGAGGTTCCTCAGTAGGTAAGGGTTCCTCTAGGACATATTGCTTTTTCTCTTGTTTGAGGATAATCCTCAAATTCCTATACAAGTCTAGGAAATTAGTCCCATTTAGTTTGTCCTTCTCAAGGACCGATCGCAATGATAGTGTGCTAGTTACGGTGTTTGATGCCATGGATATCTACAATATAAATATGCAAAATAAGTTTATGATTTTAATCATTTAATAAGGTCTTATATTAAATGATACTCCCACTATTTTGTTTAAAATATCAACCCTCGTAAAGTTAGTGGGCCAAGATCCATATTTCACCTAATCCTGAGTTAGCTTTGGCTAATCACCCAAGACTCGGTTATTTAGGTAGACAACACTTTGTCAATTACATCACATGTAATTCTTGGATGGTTGGACGAACAACACTTTGTTCAAATTCATCTAATGAATCATTATCCAACCTCATGCCTCTAGGTTCCCAATCCTATTGAGATAACGCTAGTTAAGTCGAACCCAATTTTAAAATAACACGGATATCACTTTTATCCTTTCGCGCCTTACTAAGATTGTCACGGTGCTTTGCTTTGGCAAACCCACACATGTTCAATCGAGGTCTTGACGAGTATTTTTAATTGAAAGGCATCTAAAACTTAATATTATAAGAGGGATTTATTGATCTCATGATTTTATTAATATTGAAAATATGTCTGGTACATATATGAATATATATACATATCTACATATATGTATATCAAGCATCAATATTAAATAAAACAGTAAACATGCATCTCATACATCAACATAAAATAAACGTGACATGGTTATAGCCCCAACTAATGATTTTCTCAAGCCAGTGAGAAAATTCTAGAAGGTCAACCTAAGGTAATTTCTTCAAGCACCTCTTTGGCTCCCTTTTGTGAATGGCCTCCTCACCTCGGCACCATGGTCCGTCTTCGTTGATCTCCATCAATGAAATAAACTATACTATATAACATTTACAAGATATAGAGAATTCCTCGAGTCACATTCAAGGGGAACATAGGGGAGGGATAACATTTAGGAAAAATAGAGAAGGCACGACACGCAGGCCGTATTAAAATTACAATTATTCACAAATCCTATCTAATAGGTCATAGGGCTATAACCATGCACCATGCTCAAACAACACATAAAACATGCTATAACATTTAATTAATTAAATTCTAAACATTTTAAAATTTAATTCTAATTAAAACTGTAAAATAAAATTTTGGAAAATTATCGTACGCTCGTGACATCACATGCCCCGGAGACTCGTTGCGTCACAAGCCATGGACCAAAAAGGTTCAATGACCCTAACCACAAGGCTGGACCATGCATGAGCCTAGGATTGAAACCCTAGCCCAAGTCACGGTCCAAGCCCGTGTGAGCCATGCGGCGGCCGCTAGGGTTCGAAACCCTAGCCGTCTCGAGCCACAAGATTCGAAACCTTGTCATATTCTCGGCCTTTTCATGCACGATTCATGGCAGTGGCGGCTCGACCATCTCGAGCCAAGGGGTTTGAAAACCCTAGCTCTCACGTGGAGTAGCCGCCAACCCGAATGTTTCCGTGAACCATGGTCGGTCATGGCTGAACCATCAAGAGCCATGGGCTCGGCTTTTTGCCTTCGTGTAACGTATACATAAATTGTCAATTATATCATATATAATTTTACGATGATTTTCACAAACTCGATTTACTCATATCATATATGATTATATACAGTTTCAAAGCATGCAATATAATTCTAAATATGATTAAACAATTAACCACATAATTCCGATATGAGCTTTGTACACGGCTCTGATACCACTGTTAGGAATCCATCATACAATATGCAACGGAAAATAAAATTGGATTCCTACCAAAGGACCTATACAAAGTGATCATATCGAGATTGATTAAGAATCGTACCCTTGTAGCGTGTTTGTAGCAGAATCTCGTTGCAAGTCCACGAGTCACGAACAAAGATTTTCACCTTTGTCTCAACGGTATCCACACGATCAAATCGAAAAAGGATTTAAGAACAAGTTGCTAGACTCGTTCTTAAACCGGAACTAAACTCACGGTTCAAAACCGATCAACGCGCGGCCGATCAAATTCCCTTTTCACGGCGGCGCGGCGGCGTGAGGTGGGAGGATGAGGCGGCGGCCGAGAGCAAGTGAATGAAGGAGATCGTGATAATGGAATAAATCTCAATCACCTTGTTATCCAATTATAATATATATGTTAGATTTAATTAAAGGCTTTCTTAAAGCCCCATTGGCCCATACCAATAATTAAATAAATCCATACATCATATATATTTAATTAAGACTCTTCTTAATTAATTAATTCATCCAATGAATTATATCTCCCTTTATCAATTTAATCTTTTGTGTGACCCGATAGGATCTTGCAATGTTGGCAGCGACATAAAATCTAATTTTATGTCACAAGCAATGAGCGGTATCTAGCAACACATCAAGGCTACCCAAATTACAAGAATGTCATTGACTCGACATAACCTACGAACTGCGATAATATTAACCATGTAACTTAATCCCTTTGTCCAATGTGTTTAGATTGAACATGAGTCATGGAATAGTCATACTCATATATTCAATCTTTTATTTCTTGATCCCCGAGTAGAACTAGAATAAACGAATAAGCTCGATATCACATATCGACTCATTCGAGCACGGCCATGCATTTTAGTCTTACTTGATCAAGGGCCCAAACACTTCTCCTGTTATATAGGAGGGACAAATCCTTTCTTGATCACTCAACATCCCTCTACATAATTCGTGGTGTATCCAATAATTGTCTTTATAGTTTACCCTGTTACAGGTAACGTTTGACAATATCAAGATACACGACTCCTTATGTTGGGATCTCTGGTGATCTCAAGTCGTAAGGATTACATACATTATTATCACTATGAGAATTGCTTATGACATTCATATAACTATCCATGTAGCATTCTCATGGTGGGTCTGTCCAGTACATCGTTCTCTAACATGTACCCATGTGTTGATTTGATATCTCATATCTATGAACAATTCATCAATCAAAACATACTAGTCTCAATGCATTATCATTATCCTTATTCATGATAATACTTGACTAGGGACAATCTTTAAGAACAATACAATATTATTCTAAAGACATTAACTTATATATTAATTCATATTACACAGATACACGAATAATATATAATAATGAATTGCCATTAACAAAATCATAATACAGTGTATGTCATAAACAATCATCTAATGAGTTGTCTTAGGGCATATCCCAACAAATCTCCCACTTGCACTAAGACCAATCAGACATATACTTAATGCCTAGAGATCTAGTATGACGATCATGCTTCTGCTGTGATAGTGGCTTCGTCAGTGGGTCAGATACATTATCATCAGTTGGTACTTTGCATATTTTTACATCTCCTCTTTCAACGATTTCTCGAATGAAATGAAAGCGCCGAAGTATGTGCTTGGATCATTGGTGAGATCTAGGTTCCTTAGCCAATGCGATGGCTCCATTGTTGTCACAATAGAGTTCAATCGGATCTAGTATGCTAGGCATCACCACAAGCTCAGAAATGAACTTCTTGATCCAAACAGCTTCCTTTGCTGCATATGAGGCAGCAAACTAGCGTTGCCACTCATGGCATCCCCAACATCATCATGAGGTACTCTGTCTGCCATTACTGCAAATACAGGATTACCAACAACAAACACATATATAAAGCATGTCAATATAACAACATATCAATACTCCCAACATGCTTTCAAGTGTTAGGCAACTCCCTAATACACTTCATCTACCCTTATTCACCCCGTTCTCGAACCACTGCTCTGATACCACTAATGTTGGATCCTCGTTACTTACTCCATTATGTATCAGTTGATTATACATATGTGAGTAAGAATTAAGTAAAACATACACTGGTGAAGAGTTTACTTATGTAGGTTGTTACAATACTTACACAAGTCTTGTCATCATATACACATATGTACAGTAAAACAACCTAGACTCGTACAACTCCTATGCAGTGGTTCAACTCACAGCGGAATAAGACTCACAATCCCGTCCTCCCACGTCTATGAGTCCCTACAGAAACAATCACACAACATGAGTATAGATAAACAACTATCCCAGTGCGATATCAATAAAAACATTAACGATAAAGCACTATAAACATCAAATGTGATTGTCCTGTATCATGCATCATCAAATGCAAATATGTCATGACATGTCTCATTCATCATCCTGTTATAACCAGACCAATATGATATGTCTATCTCAGCTCAATATGTCAGTGGAAACTCCTCACATCTTCATATTACCAGCACATACCATAGTACCGTCTTCACATGTTATAGCAGCCAGAGCATATATCCAACCGGCGTATATCTCTCATGCCAAAGCATATGTAGCATACCTATCGTGGCAACAATCACAGCCAAAGCATATGTCCAACACTGGCATATCTATAGTGGCACCGATCTCAGCCAAAGCATATGCTACACATCTATCGTGGCATCCATCTCAACAATATCAATATCATGAATGCACATGCATATGATGTCACTAATCATATGAGACCATGCTCACATCATCATCACAATAATATCATATACTCGTACGTCAAAACGTACCTGTTATGCGACACAAAAGATATAAATTAGGCGTCAATGTCTAACCGCCTAGTTGCCCCGTCCCCTGTGATGATGCTACAACAACATGAACAATATAACATGTTAAAATAGGCTTCAAAATTAAATTCTACAACAATCTCACATTTTTCAAAAACTTAACCCTGGCGATGGATCGCCAACATGTTCTGTTTCAGCGCGATCGATCGCCACTATCTCGAGATCGACCGCCAAAGTGTTGTGCTTCCTCGCGATCGATCGCCTGATTTTCACCGATCGATCACCATATGTTTTCACCGCCTTATTTTTGTTCTGTCTTCGGCGATCGATCGTCATAGGGCTCGCGATCGATCGCCGATGTTCAGAAAATTCAGAACATGGCGATTTTGAGCTTATCTCCATGGTGCATCTCCTACAACTTGAAAATTCACATTCCAATATGTTATTTGGATGATATCCCTTCAGTTAAACATGTTTCCATATCATTACAACTCAATTCTTTGCATGATAACAAGTCTCAATTCAAGGCATATAAGAATAGTAACCACATGCTTCAAGTTTTCCATCAACTAAGTCCATCTACATCATATGCTATGAAATTCTTACCAAGAAAGTATGAAATCACTTCACTCAACTTCCTAGCTTGATTACCAAGTGAAATCCAAGCAAAAGATGGAACAACAAGCAAGGGTTTTGGAGAGGTGCTTGTGTAGAGAATTGTAGGTGTTTATGGTTTAAGTATGTGTTTCAAATCTGATTTTTGATATATAACCAAACCTTCAAATTGAACTCAAATTCAAAGGACATGCAACTCACATACACACCACATGCAAACTCAACTTCAAATGCAAATCCCCTCAAATGTATGTAAATGCACACCAAGGTCATATCCCAGTATACACTTCATGTCTCTTAATTCTCTTGCATATAAAATAAAACATGCATCACTATTTCAAGAACATAGATATCTTTGTTCACAATTCACTTATGTCCTGTGTTTCTTGTTTTATGTTACCCATACTTGCTACAACTTCTTATTGAACTCTCATAACTAATTCATTCTTTTATTACATTAATCCTCACTCGGTTCAACCCAAACCCGAGTCTACATCGTACTGTAATTAATCATAATTACACCATAATCATATCACACATATATAGGTCATATCGAGGCATGACACCAAACTTGTTGACTGGAGATCCCAAGATCTTGGTTTAGTGAGATAACTAAATTATGAAAATTTGAGTTAGCACTTGGGAAATTTCCCAACTCATTACTAGGATGAAGAGTGCTTAGGACCTACCAAAGTAGTGATGTTTTTGATACTTTTAATGATCCCTATACATGATAAAGTGGTGTAATACCCCCGAAATGATATATGATTATGTTCTAAGATGATGAATTATGATGTGTTTAAGGGTTGTGGTGTATTTAAATTGGGGGCCACGATTTATGATATGATGATATGATGTGGGAGCATATTGGGTGCTTTTAAAGGATGTATTAACTAAATGAAGTTAGAAAATATCGAGTGAGGATATTTTAATGCATCGTACAAAATACCGGGATACAATTAAACACCACAAAACCACCCTACATGCAACCACCCCCCCCCCCCCCACTTGCAGCAACCCACGCCCCCTCCCCTGTTTTCTGGGAAATATTTGACTAAGTGGGCATGTTGGCATTAAGATATTTTCACCTTGTCTCTTCCAAAAAGCTTCCTTCCTTTTCTCTTCTTTTTGTCTGCAACTTGTTCTGTTCCAGGAAGAAAGTGATCGGATTTTATTAATCCATTCTTGTCAAAAAATCGGAGTGCAAAAGTGGTGAGGAATCACGCTGGTTCACCAGCTTTTTCGTTTTATGCATGTGTTTTCCTTGTAACAGATTTGGCATGCTAGTGTAGGGTTTGATGAAACCTTGTTTTGAGTACTTTTATATGATGTTTAAGAAGCCCCTAGCATGTCTTGTTAAGTAACTTGCATGCGTTATGTGTTAGATTTCTAGTTTGAAAAAGGGTTCCTCGAACATAGGAGCAGGGGAGGTGCCCTGTTTGTATGTTGAGTAGGGCTTTTGTTATGAAGATTTGAAGCATGCTAACTTAGGTTATGGGAAAACTTTTGACGTAAATGCATACATGGAAGTTTGGTGGATATGCCAGCATATTTGTTTAAGCATGAACTATGGGCTTTATGGTATTTTCGAGGCTATGAATATGTATGTTCAATAATTCTGGGCTAGGAAATTATGCCCTGTTTTTCAGAAATGTTGATTGAGTATTGATAAAAAGGGGTAGATTTAATGCATGTAGGTTTAAGTTATAAGTGAACCTTTAATTTTAATACATGCATGAAAGTATGTGGAAGTTATTGATATTCTTGTTTAAGCACTCTATGTGTGATATGAAGTAGTATTGATGGTATGAAATGGGGTGCTCAAAAATCTGGGGAAGTCCCGATTTTTCAGAACTCTCGATCGATCGAGATTTGGTTCCGATCGATCGAGCAAGACAGTGGGTCTAATGTATGATTTAAAACTTTGATGTCGATCGATCGATGGATTTTCTCGATCGATCGGTGAAGCTCCTCGATCGATCGGTAAAATGTTCGATCGATCGAGCGAGGCAGGAAGCCAAGACACTGTTACTGCACAGTGTCTCGATCGATCGAGACCTTGGGCCGATCGATCGAGACCGGCAGAAAGATGAAAATATAATGATGTTTTATTTTGTTAAGTTTTTGATGTGAGATGGTTTTGAGGCATCTAATATGGTATTATGTGGTCTTGTAGAACCATCCCAGGTACCTGCACCATCTAGGAGATAAAGTCTGTTGACTCCTCCTCCTTTTGAAAAGGTACGCAAGAGACGTACGGGCATCGGACGGTAAAACACATCCCTACACTATGACTATGCATTTATCGCATGAAAATATATACGATGAAACGATGATGTTTATACGATGAAATAATGATGTTTATATGACGTTTATATGATGATGTGTATACGATATTATTGTGGTAAGGTGCCACGGGGTAAGGTGCCCCACATGGTAAGAGGCCATGCGATGTTATTGTGGTAAGGTGCCACGGGGTAAGGTGCCCCACATGGTAAGTAGCCATGCGATGTTATTGTGGTAAGGTGCCACGGGGTAAGGTGCCCCACATGGTAAGAGGCCATGCGATGTTATTGTGGTAAGGTGCCACGGGGTAACGTGCCCCCTTATGCATGATTATGAATCAGAGACAACAATAAGAAGTTAATGAATATCCAGCATATTTACTTAACCAAGATTTCATGCATTTACTATAATGTTTATATGTTGTTAAGTAAAATTGTATATGCTCATGATGTGTTGTCCCTGTAGGTACGCTTTTGGACGAAAGGACTAAGGGTCGGGTTGAGGCAGTGAGCTACGAGGGACACAGGAACGTATAGATTTCAAGTTATGATTAGTATCTACTCTAGGAGTAGTGTAAATCTAAATGACATTCTTTTGAAATGTAATGAATTATTTTTGAAGTTTCGTGGCCTGTAATCCTGTTAGCTCGTGTAACAACCGAATCCTTAAGACGTTATTATGCATGATTAGTCCTTCTTTTGTCTAGTAATCACAGTTAAGGTGGGAAGACCCCACAAGTGGAGTATGATATGATACTCTTAATAGGAGATCACCTATGTAAGTGTGAGAACGTGCCGCCTCAATTAAATACTTATCAATCGAAAAGGTGTTCCATGGCCACAACAGACACAACCGAGAAAACCAAAAACAAAGGTTGAGAAGTTATTGTGTAGATGCTGAAGACTGGGCGTACACAAACTACCAAGAAGTTCAAGACATCATGTTCACTTCTTGGCCTAGTAAATTCGATAGTATACTGCTAAGAAATGATCAAAGCCAAAAGCTACCTATATTGATGCAATAATATTCATGTGAACTCTCTTTTGACATCACGTGCATTCATGCATTAATTTAATTCAAGTGTGGGATTTTTGGAAATTTTGAGGTTTAATGAATTAAAATTAAGCAAGATAAAAATAGGCTTAATGAATTGAAATTAAGCAAAGAAAAATCGAACGAAGGAAACGAGGGCAAAACGACAACTTTAGGGTGCCAAAACATTGCCTGGAAATATTCCGGATAGTAGCTCCGGCGCTGGGATGCGGGTGTTGTAGGCGCCACTGCCTAGGAAAAATTTCCCAGACAGTAAGGTATCACCCATCGCCATTCTGGCCGTTTTTTTGAATGGTTGCAACCCTTGGCGTGTAGATGCGATTTTTCATTGATTTTCGAAGTGCATATTGATACACATTCATATCTTGTTCTTAAAAAGGAGAGTTTGCAACATTTGTGGTTGATGTTCTTGTGATTTGGTGTGCTAGTATCACAAGAAGAAGTCGTTGTATCTTGGGAGAGGATTGTCACATTCCGAAAGCACCAAGAGTGGGGGCAAATTCCTCTTAAGAACAACATGTATTACATTTGACTTGACTTGACAAAGCTCATAATTTCTTTTTATAAACCGCAAACGATTCCCATACAACGAAAACAACATGTGTTTTTTTTATAAAATGATTATTTTTTATAGAAGCTTAAGCGCCGATTAATGGTGCCTAGATGCCACTTTTTTTAAATAATAAAAAACAAAAGCTTAGACTCACTTTTGAAATTTCAAAAAAAGAAAAAAAAAAAAAAAGCTTAGGCTCATTGGTGCTATCCTCACTAGCCTAGGGTCGTGTTGTTTTTAGTATTGTACACGGGCCAAAATAGCCGGCACAGTACAACCCATTGTTATAGCAAAACGGGCCGTATCAACCGTTTTGGCACCTCTAAGTAGTATTTTACTTTTTTAACAATGTAAAAAATAATAATCGAATAAATGACACAAGAAATTGCTTCAATCAGGGATGGTCTGACTTTGGTCAAATATTTTTTTTATTTATGACCTTGTTTAAAAATTTGTTTTGAAAAATAACCTTAAACACATAAAAAAATAAAGGTAAAAAAAAATTCAAAAATTAAAAAAATTATATTTCAAACTCTATCATACCTTCAATCTGCTCGTCTAAGTCTCTATTTACTAGTGGAATTTGTAGTTGTATGAAGTATGCATCCGCATGAGTTTAGCAAAGAAAAGTGCATTCTCAGGTATTGGATCCTTCTTAAGCAGCAGTCTCTCTCCAAGAACGACAATTTGCTGCTCAATTTTGGACTCTTTACTGCAACAGTGCCAAGATTTCAAGTGTTTCAATCAACTTTTGTGTCAGATGATCAGCACTGGGCTAATCAAGGACACTTATGCGGCTAGCAGAGTCCTTAAGTTTTCCACTGATTCACCCTATGTTCACATCGATTATTCTCATAAAATCTTCATCAACATCGAGAACTCGAATGGGTTCATTTGGAACACCATGTTGCGGGCACATGTGCAGAGAAAGAGTGTCAAAGATTCGGTCTTTCTGTACAAAACAATGTTAAAGAACGGTTTTGTATGCATTGATAATTATACTTACCCAATCTTGATACAGAGCTGTTCTCTCGGTTTCTTAGAATTTGAGGGGAGAGAGTTGCATGATCACGTGGTGAAAATGGGTTTTGAGAATGATGTTTATGTGGTGAATAATTTCATTAATATGTATAGCGTGTGTCGTAACATCTGTGATGCTAGAAAGGTGTTTGATAATAGTCCTGTGTTGGACTTGATTTCATGGAATACTATGTTGGCAGGATATGTTCTGATGGAAAATATCGAGAAAGCAAAGAATTTTTATGCTTGGATGCCAAAAAAGAACGTGATTGCGTCAAATTCTATTATAGTGTTGTTGGGTAGGAGTGGCAGGGTGAGTGAGGCGCATCAATTATTTAATGAGCTGGAGGAAAAGGATTTCATATCCTGGACTGCATTAATTTCTTGTTATGAGCAGAATGAGATGTACATAGAGGCTTTGAATCTGTTTGTTAACATGTATTGTAATGGTTTTGGTGTAGATGAGGTCATCATTGTTTCGGTGCTATCTGCTTGTGCACATTTGTTAAGTATCGGAATGGGGAAAACAGTGCACGGCTTAATTTTAAGAATTGGTTTTGAATCTTATGTGAATCCTCAGAATGCTTTGATTAACATGTACTCCAGATGTGGTGACGTGTTGGAAGGACAGAAACTGTTCGATTCGGGTTGTGCATTGGACATGATTTCTTGGAATTCTATGATATTTGGGTACATCAAAAGTGGATTGATTGATAAAGCTAGGGAATTATTTGATAGCATGCCCGAAAAAGATGTCGTTACATGGGGTTCGATGATATCTGGTTATACCCATCTTAGTAGATTCTCAGAGACTTTAGCATTGTTTAATGACATGCAGCGTGCAGGCGTTAAGCCTGATGAGACCACTTTGGTTAGTGTAGTTTCAGCTTGTACCCACCTTGCTGCTCTTGACCAAGGTAAATGGGTAGATGCTTACATACGAAAGAATGGGATGATGGTTAATAGGATTCTCGGGACCACTCTTATTGACATGTACATGAAATGTGGAAGCATAGAAAATGCAATGGAGGTGTTTTGTGGGATGAGGGAAACTGGGGTTTCTTCATGGAATGCTGTAATACTTGGCTATGCCACAAATGGGCTGGCAGATAAGGCACTCGAGATGTTTGAGGAGATGAAGAAAAGTGGAACAGTGCCTAATGAAATCACCTTCGTGGCAGTTCTTGGTGCTTGTAGACATATGGGTCTAGTAGATGAGGGACACCGATATTTCGACTCAATGGTTAATATATACAACATCGAACCGAACATTAAACATTATGGATGTTTGGTCGACCTCCTTGGACGCACGGGTTTGCTCAAGGAAGCTGAGGAAGTGATTGACACTATGCCAATGGCACCAGATATAGCCACTTGGGGTGCTCTACTCGGTGCTTGCAAAAAACACGGTGACAAGGAAATGGGAGAAAGAATAGGGAGGAAACTGATCGAACTTCAGCCTGAGCATGATGGTTTTCATGTTTTATTGTCCAACATATATGCGTCGAAAGGTGATTGGGTTGACGTTGGGGAGATCAGAGGTATGATGACCCAGCAAGGTGTCGTTAAAACTCCTGGATGTAGCATGATTGAAACTAATGGTGTTGTTCATGAATTCCTTGTTGGAGATAAGTATCATCCTCGGATCAAGGAAATAGAGGAGATGCTGAATGAAATGGTTCAAAGAATGAAGATTCGAGGACACACAATAGGTGCAGATGACATTCTACTTAAAATCGATGAAGAGGAAGAACAGATTAATTAGCTTGGTGTTGGGTGGTAACAATTGCCTTCACTCTCTTGTCTTCGCTGCTAATGTGACGCAAGGATCGAAAGTACTGCGTGGCTCACTTAAAATATTTAAGTGGAACAATTACTTGATGTTGCATCAATATTGATGTGAGGGTGACGAAAGGGAAAACTGATGATTTAAGTGGTGCATATTTTTTTTTTAAACCATGTCAGCAAGCATCTGAATACTGCATTCTCGCTCATTTTCGAGTGCCCGTGCAACATCAGGCGAAACACCAGTTTCACATAATTGTTGGGATGCCATTGCATTTGGCTTAATGAGAACAATACATTTCTTTGTAAAGGTATTTCTTGGTAATATTGACTGATACATCTACTTGCAGTGACGTGGAACACAAGACTATATTGATTTCGAAATACTCCACGGTCGCTAATTGACACCTTTCAAGTATGGTAGACCACTATCAGAATTCAGAGCATGAGGGAGACAGGTATTTGATGATTAATTGTAGTCATTTTTCAATTCCTATTTAGCTCTAGTTTTGACAATTTCAATAGGGAATTTTCCTTTGTAACAAATTCTTTGCCCACTTATTTACGGATTGAATGATAAAGAAATCACGAAGTACAACTATTACTAAAGCATTCAAATATCTTTGGTTCAAATGTAGTTGAAAAAACTCAAGTATGTTCGACAACAGGTGAAAGATATCTTGCAATGAATACACTATGTGCTTGTTCAATATACAAGTAGAAGTGTGTTTCACCCCATCTGATATAAGGGAAGATTTAATGTATTTTTGGGAAACCGAGACATATATTTGTAAAATTACACAATGCTTATTGCTTATTGATTATTCAAAGTATGTTATGTTGTTTTTGTTTAAAGTTTGAAAAAGTTGCTTTTAACCAAAAGCGTCAAGGGTTTGTTATTAAAATAAAAACAATAGCTTGAACTTCAAATTATTACAAAATTGTCATCACACAAGTAAAAGCAGTGAAAAAATCTCATGACTTGTTTCTTTGCTTCTGTTTTTAGAAAAGCAATACTAGAAGCAATGAAATAAAACACTCAAAATCTGTTTTTTTTTTTTTTTTGTCTGGAAAGCAAATAAACAGTTTGAAAAGTAATCGCGACAGATAAATAGTTTTGAAAAGTAATCGCGAACACCACTAAAATGTGTTCGTGGGGTTTTTTAATTAAATATTCGAAAAGAAAATACATTGACAAAATTGCCGATTTTGGGTTACTTTATTAAAGTACCCAATTCGCCATCAGAGATGACGACTTCATTTAAAGTCATCATCTCCGATGGCCTCTTTAATTTTTTTTTTTTTTTAAATTATGATTGGAGGGCCAATCTGAGATGACACATTCAATATAATTTTTTTATATATATAGAAGGCGCCACTTGAGATGGCGCCTTCCATATAAAAAAATATTTATATAGAAGGCGCCATGCCATCTCAGATGGCGCCTTCTATTTAATTTTTTTATTTTGTAGAAGGCGTCATCTTAGCCATCTAAGATGACACCGTCTATATAAATCATAGCCAATAAGTCAATTTTACGCATAAATCATGCGATAATTATGATTCCATAAAATTAAACCTAACTATGATTAATCAAAATAGGAATTTTCTATTTTGATTAATCTAAGAACCTTCAATCTAAGATAGCTCATTACATATAAAAATAATAATTTATATAGAAGACGTCATCTCAAATTGCATCTTTCATATAAATTTATATATATATATAGAAGGCATGATCTCATATGTATATTATATACATTATGTGAATTATTGGCCAATTAATTGTCATACGACGTAACAGATAGCGCCTTTGGGTGACTCAAGCATGCAGTTAAGGCGTTTATTTAAAGAAATAATGTTTTACTTGTATTCTTAACATTGTGTGCAAAAAAAATAATCATACATAAATTTAACTGATTTGTAACTTATGAATTATATTTTAAAAAAACATTGAGAAGGAGATTATTAAAATTAATAAAAAGTAGATATTTATAAATATAAAGAATAAATGTAGCACAAACAAGTAGGGAAAATGGTGAAATGTTAGTAAAATAGAAATTAAATGATAAACGGATATTTTAGATGGTAAAACCAGAAAACATAACAATCCAATAACATATGGCTAATTTAATAAAATAACTTTAAAAAAATAAAAAAATAAAGTTAAAAAAATGTTACGTTTATAGCGTGATTCGCGATCCGGATTCGCGTTTCTTCGGAAACGCAAACTAGGATCGTGATTCTAATTGACATTTTTTTTAAAATAGGGAGAGAGAAATGCGATCCGGGTTCGCGTTTCTCTATCCCCTCTAATTTTTTTTTAAATGAGGAACGTGATCTGGGATCGCGTTTCTCTCTCCTCAAAAAAATTTTTCGTTCCCCTCTTTTATTTCTCTCTCATGTTTCTCTCTCCTATTTTTTATTTTATCTCTCCTTATTTCTATTTCTCTCTCCTGATTCATGTTTTTCTCTCCAATTTTTAGTATTACTTTCTCCTTCATTTTTTAACATTTTTTCTGTCATCCACCTTTGTTTTCCACTTTAAAGTTACATTGAGATAAGGTTAATGACTGGAGTTGTGAGATAAAAATGTGGGAAATAAATTTTTATAAATATTTAAAATATTTTAGATTTCAAAGTTTTGGTATTTTTTTATTTCAAAAATTATTTAACAATATTTATTCAAAAATGAATATGTCAAAAATTTTGTCCAAAATATATTGGACTTGTGTGTCAAAAAAATTGGTATTAGAGAAATAAAATAAATTTATTTTAATTAATACATTACAGATAAAATATGTTCCTAATACGCTTCACGGACACGATACGGAACACGAGTACGACACGATACAGACTTACAACTAATACTGTGATATCCCCGAAATGATTATGTGATTTTAATCATTAATTAAACTATGATGATTTGGGTGTTAATTCATGGGATTGAATTAATATTATTGAGGAGATACATTTCAGGGTGCATGTGATATATGTTGGGATTTTTGGGGTTGTGGCATGTTTATTTAGGGTGTGTGCCAATTGTTTTGGTGAAGCATGTTTAAAGGGGAATTGAAGTATTTTTTTTGAGAAAATACTATAAATATCATGTGAGGGTATTTTAATACATCGTGCTAAATACCGGGACCAAAACATAACACATCATACCACCCAACACCCAACCACCCCCCAACCCATACCAATCAACTGTGCATAAGCTGATTAGTCACCCCACTTGGCTCAATCATTCAGCCTCCTTCTCCCTTCCCAAATCTCGAGCCTTCTCTCCCAAATAACCTCTAACACCTGCTGAGCAAAACCGTGAGGAGCCTTGCCATTTTCATTCCTTGAAATCCTCTCAAAAATCGGAGCAAAGTAGGGTGAGACACCATGCTCTGTTTTTTGTTTTTAAGCTTGTTAAGTTCTTGCCTTTAAGTGGTGTAATTTTGGCATGTTAGCTTAGGTTTCTTAAAACCTTCGATTTAAATGCTTACATGGTGTTATTATGAAGCTCTCAGTATTTTTCCATGTGCATGTTACATGTTTTATGTGAAGGATTAAAGCATGTGAAATAAGGTGTTCGAAAAATCTGGGTAGATATTTGCCCTGTTTTTCTGGAAAAATATGGATTGGGACTAATATTGAGGAGGTGATATCATGCATGTTAGTTGGTGTTTTGGTGAACCCTCGATTTGAGTACATGCATGGTAGTTTTGTAAAGCTCAGGACGTTTTTGTTCAAGCATGCTTTATGAGATATGTTGTAGTTTTAATAGCATAAAATGAGGTGCTCAATAAATCTGGTAATGAAATATGTTGTTCTGTTTCCGGAAAAGTTGGTTGAGTACTTATGTAAATGGACGGCGTTGATGCATGTGGGTTTATGTTTGGGGTGTAAATTTGACATGAATACACTCTGAGTAGTTTATTGTAACTGTTAGCATGTTGGTTTTGACATGTTGTATGTCTTACATGTTAGATTGAAGGGTATGAATATCGGTGTTAGGGAATTCTGGAAAACCTGGGTTGAAACAGAGCGACCGATCGATCGGTGAAGAACACCGATCGATCGGCAAAAGCCGTAGCATTTATACATAATTTGAACAGTTCACCGATCGATCGGTGATGAGGGCCGATCGATCGGTATTGCCTTTTTTTTTAAAATGTGGAATTTGTTTAAATTTGATATTGGATTGTAATGAGACATCTAATATTGTGTTGTACACTGGTGTAGAGCCTTCACAGACAGCTACACAGCGCAGGGGATAAAGTCCCACAACACACAACATTTTGGAAAGGTACGTAAGCGACGTCCGGGCATCCCAACGGTAACATGTACTTTATGTTTGTCTTTTTGACACATGATGAATGCAATGTGATGCATTAAGAGTATGATACATGTTATTATGCATTGTTGTTGCATATTGTGATGTGGAATAAAGAGGTGTATTCCACGAGTCAAGAGAGATCACAGTGTATGTTTAATGCTTATGCTTGTTCTGTAGTAATGAAGCGGGGAGGATTGTACCGCTCACTATGAGGTTCTGTAGTAATGAAGTGGGGAGGATTGTACCGCTCATTATGAGATTCTGTAGTAATGAAGCGGGGAGGATTGTACCGCTCATTATGAGATTCTTTTGTAATGAAGCGGTGAAGATTGTACCGCTCATTATGAGTTGTGGAAGCATGAAGCATTAATATAACTGTTGATATATGACTCAAAAACTATGTAAAGAAAGAGGTGATATGTCATGACATTATTAAAGGATCCATAATTTCATATAATGTGATTTATTATGAGTTATGGTACAGGGACAACCAATGGGCGTTATAAATGCTGGAAATACAGGAAGTGCTTTGTATTTATGATTGTGCATTTACGTTTTACTTTCATATTATGTTGAATATGAATCACGGTATGCTCATGTGTTGGGAGTTGTCTTTGTAGGTGCTTTTGATGATGAGAACCAGGGTCGGGGTTGAAATGCTGAGCTATAAGAAGTGCTACAGGATTAGCATGTTAGAGAAATTTTTGTATAGCTTCTACACGAAGTAGAGTAAGACTATAGTGTAGTACCTTTTGGTCGGAATATGTGTAATTCCTTTTAAACTTTTGGTACTGTAATCTCTTAAGCTTAGGTTAATCAACACGACACTATTACTCTGATATATGCACATGAATGATTAGTTCTCTTATCGCACCTAAATATCTTGATTAATAACGGGGTCTCACATTTAGTGGTATCAGAGCAGTGGTTAGATAACCAGGGAAGAGTGAAGGGTAGCCTTTAGAGACAAGTTGGCTAGGTATTCATTGTTGGGCATGTTATGCATGTGATGCATATTGTGTATAAGTGATATACTAACATGCTTTTGAATAAGATACTCTTGTTATCTAACGGCTTATATTATGAACTGCTTTTGGTATTGTTGTTAACTCTTGTGTTGCAGCATGGCGGCTATTAACCCGGAGAACCTCAATGAAGAGGTAGGGGATATGGGCAGTATGAACGCTAGTATTGCTCAGACGAATCCATTACCGCCACCTGCTGTAGGCTTGGAGCCTGTAGCACAGATACTGCTACCAGGGGAGATAAGTCTGACCCAGTTCTTGAGCTATCATCCACCGCTATTTGAAGGGACAGAGACTGGGGAAGCAGCCGAGGAATGGCTTGAGAGACTGGAACAGATATTCGTATCGGCACCCTGTGCACAGACTGCCTGGCTGAGGTTGGCAGAGTTCCAGTTAGCGAAGAAGTCTTCCATGTGGTGGAAGACAACAGTCATGGAGTTGAGAGTTCAGGGTATGACGGTGGATTGGACTGTATTCAGGACCCGGTTCCTTAACCGGTACTTTTCTGCGGCTGCCAGACAATTGAAGGAGGATGAGTTCAATAATTTGAAGCAGGGCAGCCTGTCAGTATCAGATTACGCTATGCAGTATTCCTCACTGCTGAGGTATGTACCTCATATTGCTGTCAGCAGTCATGCCAAGATGAGGAACTTTCTGAAGGGACTGAGGCCAGAGCTATTTGATCGGGTTGTCTCCAACAACCCCAGCTCATTTGATGACGCCCTGACACGGGCGGAGTTGGCAGAGATTGCAGTGGGCGCGTACAAGGACGTTGTACCCCCTTTTGTACCACCTCAGGGACCAGCTGTTGATAGCCTGAGGCCACGAGGAGATCAGTTCAAGGCTCGTGGGGCCTCATCATCTTCCAGATTTAGTGGGAAGAAGTCTCAGGGTCAGAAACAACACAATCGGGGACCCACACAGGGGAGCAAGGCAGGGGGAAATCGATGTAACAACTGTGGAGGATGGCACTCGTCACGTGACTGCCAGGGTTGCTATGTTTGTGGCAAGGTGGGCCACTTGGCTCGAGGTTGCCCCGATCGGAGAGCACCACAGAGACAGGCAGACTCTGGGCCGAATAGGCCAAGGTTTGATGCTGGGAGGGCACCACAGAGACAGCAGTTTACACCTCGACCGCAGGGAGGTCAGACGGCAGGACCGCCGCAGGGTCAGGTGTATGCACTAACTAGGGAGCAGGCTGAGGCAGCCCCAGAGGAGGTCATTGCTGGTACGTGCCATTTATTTACGTACCCTGCACTTATATTGATAGATACAGGTGCTTCCCATTCTTTTGTGTCTACTGCTTTTGTGGAGAGACACCGCTTGTGCTAGTCTCTGTTACCCACGCCTCTCATGGTCTCGACACCCACGGGGAAGCATGTGATTGCTGACCGACTGTTATCTGATTGCCTCATTTATTTTGAGGGCAATGATCTGAGGGCCGATCTGATTCAGTTAGAGATGGCAGATTTTGACCGCATTATCGGCATTGATGTGTTGAGCAGATACCGAGCTGTGGTAGATTGCCAACAGAGGATTGTTCGTTTTCTATCTGATCAGGGGTTCCAGTGGACTTTTTATGGGGACGGCTCTCGTCCAAAGATTCCAGTAATCTCAGCGGTTAAGATGTCGCGATTATTGGAACGCGGCCACAAGGGCTACCTTATTTATGCCGTGGATGTATCAGAAGAGAAGGAAGTGAGAGCCGAGGACATTCCGGTCGTGGCAGAGTTCATTGATGTGTTCCCAGATGAGATTCTGGGGTTTCCGCCTGTCAGGGATGTTGAGTTTGCCATTGAGCTGCTGCCAGGGACTTTTGCTATTTCCCGTGCTCCTTATAGGATGGCACCGGCAGAGCTAAGGGAGCTGAAGGTACAGTTACAGGAGCTCCTCGACAAGGGATACATTCGTCCTAGTGTATCGCCTTGGGGTGCACCAGTCTTGTTCGTGAAAAAGAAGGATGGATCAATGCGTCTGTGCATTGACTACAGGCAATTGAACAAGGCCACAGTGAAGAACAGGTATCCACTTCCAAGGATTGATGACCTGTTCGATCAGCTTCAGGGTACAGATGTTTACTCAAAGATAGATTTGAGGTCAGGCTATCACCAGGTGCGGGTTAGAGCTGACGATGTCCAAAAGACGGCTTTTAGAACTCGGTATGGGCACTACGAGTTCTTAGTGATGCCATTCGGGGTGACGAATGCCCCTGCTGTGTTTATGAGTCTGATGAACAGGGTATTTCAGGAGTACCTCGATCAGTTTGTGATCGTATTCATTGATGACATCCTTGTCTATTCAAGGAGTGAGGAGGATCATGCCGATCATCTGAGGATAGTGCTCCAGATCCTCAGAGATCATTAGTTGTACACCAAACTCAGCAAGTGTGAGTTCTGGATGAGCAGTGTAGCATTCTTGGGCCACATCATATCACGAGAGGGGATATCAGTAGACCCGAGGAAGATAGAGGCAGTTATGGATTGGCCTGCCCCTACTTCAGTCAGTGAGATTCGGAGTTTTCTTGGGTTGGCTGGCTATTATCGACGTTTCGTCGAGGGTTTCTCAAAGATCGCCAAGCCACTTACACAGCTGACTCAGAAGGGAGTCCCATTTTGTTGGTCAGAGGCTTGCGAGCAGAGTTTCCGGGAATTAAAGCACAGACTGACTACTGCACCAGTTCTAGTGATTCCTAGGGAGAACAAAGGATTTGTTCTTTATACTGACGCATCGCTACAGGGTCTAGGATGCGTACTGATGCAGGACAGGCATGTAGTGGCTTATGCTTCGAGACAGTTGAAGCCACATGAGTCGAGGTATCCAGTCCATGATCTGGAGTTAGCAGCTATAGTGTTTGCCTTGAAGATATGGCGACATTACTTATACGGTACCTCATTCACCATCTTCACTGATCACAAGAGCCTGAAGTTCTTGTTTACACAGGCTGATCTGAACATGAGGCAGAGGAGATGGATGGATCTGCTGAAGGATTATGATTGTGAAATCCTATACCATCCCGGGAAAGCAAATCTGACAGCCGACGCTTTGAGTCGGAAGGTGAGAAGCACAGCAGAGGATGCCATGTGCTTATCAGCTATGTTGGGCTCCTACTGTCAGTTGGGGTTTGATTATGATGTATCTACTTCACCAGTACAAGTATTGACCTTGCTAACTGAGCCTGTTATTTATGATCACATCAGGAAGGCTTAGGGGACCGACGCAGAGGTTCAGAGATGGATGTTAGTGGTTCATTCAGGTCAGCCATCGAGATTCGGAATGGCTAAGGACGGTTCTCTGAGACTTGGCGACAGATGGGTGGTTCCAGATACACCCGAGTTGCGCCAGGGTATATTACAGCGAGCTCATTGCAGCAGGATGAGTGTCCACCCGGGCGGGAAGAAGATGTATAAGGATCTACGCAGCCAGTTCTGGTGGAGGCGTATGAAACAAGATGTCACTTCATTTGTCAATAGATGTTTGATCTGTCAGCAGGTGAAGGATGAGAGGCAGAGGCCTGGAGGTGAACTAAGGAGTTTGGAGATACCCGAGTGGAAGTGGCAGCACGTGTCTATGGATTTCGTGACCCACTTACCGAGGACTGTTTCGGGTTTCGATGCTATATGGGTAGTCGTCGACAGATTGACTAAGTGTGTTCATTTCATTCCCTACTGTATGACCTTCACGTACTTGAGGATGGCACAGTTATATGTCAGAGATGTGGTGAGACTGCATGGGATCCCTGTTTCGATTGTGTCTGATCGAGATCCGCGGTTTACATCTCACTTTTGGGAGGGTCTTCAGTCAGCTCTTGGTACAGAGTTGAGGTTGAGCACAACCTATCATCCCCAGACGGACGGACAGACCGAGCGTACGATACAGACGCTCGAAGATATGTTGAGGGCTTGTGTGCTGGAGTTCGACACTTCTTGGCAGGACTCAGTAGCCTTAGTGGAATTTTCTTACAATAACAATTACCAGGCTAGCATACAGATGGCTCCATTTGAAGCCCTATATGGCAGGCGTTGCAGGTCGCCTTTGTGTTGGGATGATGCGGACCGTAAATCGATCGGAGGGCCAGAGTTGGTCCAGGATATGGAAGAAAAGGTAAAGGTTATCAGGAGAAAGATGAAGGCAGCTCAGGACAGACAGGCATCGTATGCCAATCAGCGGCGTAGGCCGTTGGAGTTTCAGTTGGGCGACAGAGTCTTTCTGAAGATCTCACCTTTCAGAGGAGTAGTACGGTTTGGTATGCGGGGGAAGTTGTCCCCGAGATATGTAGGGCCGTATGAGATCTTACAGCGTGTGGGTACTCTGGCGTACCGTTTAGCTTTACCGCCCTCTCTGTCTGGTATACACGACGTATTTCATGTGTCTAGGCTGAGGAAGTATGAGTCGGATCCTTCATATGTGTTGCAGCCTTCAGAGGTTCAGTTCGAGTCCGATGTTTCTTATGTGGAGCGGCCTATCAGGATTCTGGATAGGGCAGACCGCAGACTTCGGAACAAGGTTATTCCTATGATCAAGGTTCAGTGGGATCGTAGGGGTGTCGAGGAGGCCACGTGGGAGACAGAGCGACACATGGTGCATTACTACCCAGAGCTGTTTTCTGGTATGCGTTTATGTATTGTTTTACCTCATGTTGGTAAGCACGTTTGATTTCGGGGACGAAATCTTTAAGTAGTGGAGTATTGTGATATCCCCGAAATGATTATGTGATTTTAATCATTAATTAAACTATGATGATTTGGGTGTTAATTCATGGGATTGAATTAATATTATTGAGGAGATACATTTCAGGGTGCATGTGATATATGTTGGGATTTTTGGGGTTGTGGCATGTTTATTTAGGGTGTGTGTCAATTGTTTTGGTGAAGCATGTTTAAAGGGGAATTGAAGTATTTTTTTTTGAGAAAATACTATAAATATCATGTGAGGATATTTTAATACATCGTGCTAAATACCGGGACCAAAACATAACACATCATACCACCCAACACCCAACCACCACCACCCCCCCAACCCATACCAATCAACTGTGCATAAGCTGATTAGTCACCCCACTTGGCTCAATCATCCAGCCTCCTTCTCCCTTCCCAAATCTCGAGCCTTCTCTCCCAAATAACCTCTAACACCTGCTGAGCAAAACCGTGAGGAGCCTTGCCATTTTCATTCCTTGAAAGCCTCTCAAAAATCGGAGCAAAGTAGGTTGAGAAACCATGCTCTGTTTTTGTTTTTAAGCTTGTTAAGTTCTTGCTTTTAAGTGGTGTAATTTTGGCATGTTAGCTTAGGTTTCTTAAAACCTTCGATTTAAATGCTTACATGGTGTTATTATGAAGCTCTCAGTATTTTTCCATGTGCATGTTACATGTTTTATGTGAAGGATTAAAGCATGTGAAATAAGGTGTTCGAAAAATCTGGGTAGATATTTGCCCTGTTTTTCTGGAAAAATATGGATTGGGACTAATATTGAGGAGGTGATATCATGCATGTTAGTTGGTGTTTTGGTGAACCCTCGATTTGAGTACATGCATGGTAGTTTTGTAAAGCCCAGGACGTTTTTGTTCAAGCATGCTTTATGAGATATGTTGTAGTTTTAATAGCATAAAATGAGGTGCTCAATAAATCTGGTAACGAAATATGTTGTTCTGTTTCCGGAAAAGTTGGTTGAGTACTTATGTAAATGGACGGCGTTGATGCATGTGGGTTTATGTTTGGGGTGTAAATTTGACATGAATACACTCTGAGTAGTTTATTGTAACTGCTAGCATGTTGGTTTTGACATGTTGTATGTCTTACATGTTAGATTGAAGGGTATGAATATCGGTGTTAGGGAATTCTGGAAAACCTGGGTTGCAACAGAGCGACCGATCGATCGGTAAAGAACACCGATCGATCGGCAAAAGCCGTAGCATTTTTACATAATTTGAACAGTTCACCGATCGATCACCGATCGATCGGTAGTGCCTTTTTTTTAAAATGTGGAATTTGTTTAAATTTGATATTGGATTGTAATGAGACATCTAATATTGTATTGTACACTGGTGTAGAGCCTTCACAGACAGCTACACAGCGCAGGGGATAGAGTCCCACAACACACTACATTTTGGAAAGGTACGTAAGCGACGTACGGGCATCTCAACGGTAACATGTACTTTATGTTTGTCTTTTTGACACATGATGAATGCAATGTGATGCATTAAGAGTATGATACATGTTATTATGCATTGTTGTTGCATATTATGCATTGTTGTTGTATATTGTGATGTGGAATAAAGAAGTGTATTCCACGAGTCAAGAGAGATCACAGTGTATATTTAATGCTTATGCTTGTTCTGTAGTAATGAAGCGGGGAGGATTGTACCGCTCATTATGAGGTTCTGTAGTAATGAAGCGGGGAGGATTGTACCGCTCATTATGAGATTCTGTAGTAATGAAGCGGGGAGGATTGTACCGCTCATTATGAGGTTCTGTAGTAATGAAGCGGGGAGGATTGTACCGCTCATTATGAGATTCTGTAGTAATGAAGCGGGGAAGATTGTACCGCTCATTATTAGTTGTGGAAGCATGAAGCATTAACATAATTGTTGATATATGACTCAAAAACTATGTAAAGAAAGAGGTGATATGTCATGACATTATTAAAGGATCCATAATTTCATATAATGTGATTTATTATGAGTTGTGGTACAGGGACAACCAATGGGCGTTATAAATGCTGGAAATACAGGAAGTGCTTTGTATTTATGATTGTGCATTTACGCTTTACTTTCATATTATGTTGAATATGAATCACGGTATGCTCATTTGTTGGGGGTTGTCTTTGTAGGTGCTTTTGATGATGAGAACCAGGGTCGGGGTTGAAATGCTGAGCTATAAGAAGTGCTACAGGATTAGCATGTTAGAGAAATTTTTGTATAGCTTCTACACGAAGTAGAGTAAGACTATAGTGTAGTACCTTTTGGTAGGAATATGTGTAATTCCTTTTAAACTTTTGGTACTGTAATCTCTTAAGCACAGGTTAATCAACACGACACTATTACTCTGATATATGCACATGAATGATTAGTTCTCTTATCGCACCTAAATATCTTGATTAATAACGGGGTCTCACAAATACCCACTCAAACTATATAATCATAAAAAAGTTATAGCTTTTTAAACATTTTTCTAAAAACATTATAATTTTTTTAAATATGATTTTTTAAAAAAAGTTATAATTTTTAAAAGATTTTTTAACAAATATATTCGCTAGGCAAAATATGAGCTAGATATGACAATGGAATATATATTAATATTAATATGACATTAAAGTTATATAATTTGATTAACTAATTTAATTTTAGTATATTAAAACATAATGTATATGTAGAATTTATTTTTAAAAGTCCGTATCGTGTCGTACCAGTGTTTCCGTATCCGTGTCCGTGAAGCGTTGTCGAACATATTTCATTGTAATGAATTAATTAAAATAAATTTATTTTATTTCCCTAATACTAATTTTTTGACAACAAGTCAAAGATATTTTGGACAAGAATTTTGACATATTCATTTTTGAATAAATATTGTTAAATAATTTTTGAAATAAAAAATACCAAAACTTGAAATCTAAAATATTTTAAATATTTTTAAAATTTATTTCCCACATTTTTATCTCACAACTCCGGTCATTAACATTATCTCAATGTGACTTTGAAGTGGAAAATAAAGGTGGATGACAGAAAAAATGTTAAAAAATGACGGAGAAAGAAATACTAAAAATTGGAGGAGAGAGAAACATGAATCAGGTGAGAGAAATCGAAATCAGGAGAAATAAAATAAAAAATAGGAGAGAGAAACGGAAAAAAAAATTTTAGGAGGGATCACGTTTCTCTCTCCTCATTTAAAAAAAATTAGAGGGGAGAGAGAAACGCGAACCCGGATCGCGTTTCTCTCTCCCTATCTAAAAAAAATGTTAATTAGAATCGAGATCCTGTTTCACGTTTCTGAAGAAACGCAAAATCGGATCGCAAATCACACTATAAACGTAACATTAGTTATAATCGAGATCCTGTTTCGTGTTTCTGAAGAAACGCGAACCCGGATCGCAAATCACGCTATAAACGTAACATTTTTTTTTTAACTTTCTTTTTTAAATTTTTAAATTTTTTAAGTTATTTTATTAAATTAGCCAATATCATATGGTCATTATCAATTTTTGTTTAATACTTTTTCTTATTAATTTCATTTTTTATCCAATATATTAATTTCAAATTGTTATATGAATATTAATCTTATATTAATATCAATCTAGGTCAATTATCTTTCCGAAAATGCTTAAATATGTAAAAGGTTTTTAATTAACTATATGCTTGAGTCACCCAAAGGCGCTATATGTGAAGTTGGATGGCTATTAATTAGCCCATTATTAACATATATATAATATATATATGAGATCACGCCTTCTTATATATATATATATATAATTGTATAGAAGACGTCATTTGAGATGATGTCTTCTATATAAAAAACAAATTTTTATATGAAAGACGCTATCTTAGATTCTTAGATTAATCAAATAGAAATTTCCTATTTTGATTAATCATAGTTATGTTTAATTTTACGGAATCATAATTAGTACAAATCAATTGCATGATTTATACGTAAAATTGATTTGCTGGCTACGATTTATATAGAAGGCGTCATCTTAGATGGCTAAGATGATGTCTTCGATAAAATAAAAATAATATAGAAGGTGTCATCTGAGATTGCACGTTTTGTATATAAATTGTTTTTATATGGAATGCGACATCTGATTATGAAAAATTTTTATATGGAATGCGTCATCTCAATCATTTTTTTAAGAAAAAAATGAAAGATGTCATCTCCGATGGTAACTTGGATTACTTTAATAAAGTAACACAATATCGATTATTTTGTTAATGTATTTTTTTTTTTACTGAATATTTTATTAAAAAACCCTTAGTTCGTGCCCATGGCCTCTTTATCTCTTTGTTTTGTGCTGAGGGACTGTCAAATACCACTCCGGTATGGACAGCAATAATGGCTCCATCTGCTGCTCAGTTTGTGATAGGAAAAAGACAGGGGAAGGGGGCAAAATTTTTATATATGTGAGTATATCGGTTTCATGTTTGATAATAATCTGGTAACAAAAATTTAGTACTTTGGCTATTTGATATGCTTCTAACTTTCTATACAACAATTAGAAACTGCTGTTAGAAGTTCCTTTCTAACATAAATATGTTTGATAGGTAAATCTAATTGCAGAAATTTATTGCTAGCTTCTATGTGGTCATAAACAGAATTGCTTTGTTCATCGATCGAGGCAGAAAATTCTTGTATGGACTGAATATGTGCAACAATTCATGTACCAACACACATAAATTCTTGTCAACCATAAGTTGATAAAACTATGATTGAATACTTTGTATCTGTGGTGCATGGACCGGGGCTTACAATCGGTCTGTACAAGAATTCCCTATCGAAGCAAGCTATTGAGTTGGGCTCAACCACCTTCCTCACATAGGTGGTATGCTCCATCGGGAGTAATTCTTCCGATACTCTCCCACACATTCCATGCATCTCCTTGATGGCGTTTGATTTGGTTTGTAATTGTAATGAAATGATCTGTGCTGCACATACCGTTCCATCTTTCCTTTGTTTGCTTCGGTTCATCTCCCTTGCCCCTTGATTTGTCGTGGATTTGATTTGCAGAATACTTCAGACTAATGAATCAAATTAAACTAAAATTTATTTTATGTTTTTCAATTATCTGAACTTGAATTTGGTATTAATCTCGCTTTGAAACCTCTTACCACCAAGAAGCTAATAGACTAATGAATCGAATTAAACTAAAATTTTATTTATATTTTCACTGATCTGAACTTGAATTTGGTATTAATCTCGATTTGAAACCTCCCAAGTCCCAACAAAAACCAAGAAGCTAATAAATCATAAAAAAGTATAGTTGCTTAACCAGAGACAATGAGGTATTACAAAAAACAAAAATATGTTTAATTGACATGTATTCTTTAAACATTTACAAAAGCCTAGACACCTTCTAATCATCAGTATATAACATTACAAATTATAAAACAAAAAAAAAAACTACTTCTCCATCTCTTATATATATATCAGAATCATGGAGACGAACTAAAGCTGAACTGATCAAGCTGTTGGTGGGGTGGCGATGAAATGAACACCACCGGTCTCCGTCAGCACCGCAGCGAGTTTGGTTACTGCTGCCGCCGGAGCTGCAGAGCTGAAATTGTAATCCAGTGTTTCGTCTTCATAAATTTCTGTCCATTTCTTTACAAGCATTTTGATGTCTTCTCTCTGCATGTTAACTTCTTCGCCAGTGTACCTCCATGGCTTGGACCCTGCTGCACAGTAGTGGACCACCTTCACCTCCTCCAGCCTCACATTTTCTGGATGGCGCCATAGCATGGCCAGCACTAAGTTGTAGACGTTAGGAATTGGCCGGTAAATGTCCTTAAAGAACATATTCAAGAAATCCTACATATGTGCAAAAAGAAAACGAGAACTTCATTCAGATTTTCCTAGAGAAATTGATCAGATAAATCGTTTGATCATAGTTTACATGATGATTTGATAAAACTGAGTTTCGAATAGGACAGCATGGGCTCCTATTTGCTCCAAAATCCCAAAAATCCACAAACTCGAGAACATGCTCATAAAATCCAAAATCCACAAACTCAAGAACATGCTCAAATGTCAAATTTATAACACCACAATCTCAAAAAGTCAAGGAATCAAAGTGGGGAGGGCCACATTCAAAACTTGAACCAGACTGATACGGGTTCTGCCCGATGAAAAGATTTACAATCTTGTAAAGAATAACGCCTAAATCTCAAATCCTTTTCAATTTAGCATCTGCGTATCATCATAATAGATTAATACCTGCTCGGCAAACGGTGTTGGAGGTGTAATCTTGAGCGTATGCAACAGATCATGATAAGTGGGGAGACTGGGCTGGAACACCAACATGCCGGCGTTGAAGTAAAGAGAGGGCTTGGGGCCCAGCTGTTTAGGCCACCAGACTTTCTCGGGACACTGCTGGCAGTACCCAATCTTATATTGTGCGGTGTGACTCCATGTCTTCTCACAGAAACAGTCCATCACTGCGTATAAGTATCCATCTTCCATATCAAATAAGTGGTCTATATTATCATAAACCTGGATATCCCCGTCCAGGTATATCATCTTGCTGTACTCAACAAACTGCACAAACATCCAAATCTTTATTCCTGAGAACCGAGATACGAGTAAAAAACAGTAATGGGTTTTCGATTTACCTCCCAAATCCGAAGCTTGGAGTAGTTGATAACGTAATAAGCCATGGCGAACTGGGTCTGGTTCTTTGGCGGATAAACAGGTTCGATCTCTCTGACTATGCAGCCTTGCTCCACCAACATACGGCGGTGCTCAGCTGGGACATCCGGCAGAACCGCCACCACCAGCGGGTAAGAAGAATCCACCTTCCTCAACCCCTTGGCCAGCCCCACGACACCTTTCACATAATCACCGTCGCCAGCCAAGAATGTGACATAAGCTCGGCTCTGCATGCTGCCGGCTTTCGACAATCCGGAGGAGACCGGTCCCACGGCGGCGTTAGTAATTTCCGGAGCCATTATGATTGATTTCTGATTAATGTTTCTTGGAATTTAAAATATAGAGAGAGGATTTCGATGTTCGAGTGAAGTTTGTGTTGGGGCTCTGGACGCATCGCGGCCTGAATATATAGACAAAAATGGTTGGCAAGCCAGACGGCGTCGTTAGAGTGATATTTGCTTAGTACGACGTTGTTTTGTTCTCCTTACACGTGGGGATATCTGCAAGTGAATCTGGACCATACACGTGGGGAATATTGGATCTGACCGTCAAGTGAAGGTGCGGGGAATGTGGGGGAGATTTGGGCGGTGGGAGAGATAACGATTGTTACTTTATTTATTAAATTATTATTTACTATAAAATTAATTTTTTTTGGGGGGAGGGAAGAATTTTTTTACAGATAGCACGATGCGAACTCGAGCATTTTCTAAAGGAAGATGAATATGAAGGCATAAGAAAAAAAAAGGGTAATATGAGGGCACAGTCCTAATCAGGTGTTTAGTTATCATATAATTATTAATTTACGTAAACATCGGAAGAATAGCTTCAAATTTCTTGTTAAATGATCCTAAAAAATTTTCATTTTTCGGTAATACATATACAGTGATACCAGTCATTATTCAGCATAACATGTAAAGTCTTGAAAGTGTCATATCCCAAATATAACATACACGGGCATACCCTGGTAAATTTATTTTATTAAAAAGTTAAATGATACTACTGGGAAATGAAAACCATGCATAAATCTGAGCTCATACATCATGGAGCTCGATTATCTCTAGATGCATCACCGGGATCAACAAAACATTATCCTTCTGTAAATCTTGTCATGCCTTTAACCACTGTGTCTAAGACCGGACGCTCAAATCAACATACTCGAAGATTCATAAACACTTGCCAAATTTTAATTGGCATCAATTTTATATGCACCAGTTGAAGTTTTAACATGGATTAAGAACTTTTTTAATGATAAATAGTAACTCAAATTATAATATGGAAATTTTAAAAATTGTTTTTAAAAAATTATAAAGAAATTGATAACCTTTGAAATGCAAATTTCCAATTTATGTAAGCACAATTAGGCGGTTAATGATTGATGGTTCTATTGATCTCATGGTTATTCCAATTTTTGCAAAATAATTATTTTTTTTAATTTTATTCTTTATTTTTTCGTTATGCCAATTTTATACCACGTACACAAATGATACTTTATATTTAAAATTAATAATATGAAACTCAGTAAAAAATAATGACATGAAATTAAATTTGAAAAATTGATATTAATGAACTAAAATATATTTTTGAGATAAAATAAAAAATATAGACTTTTTTAGATATGAAAATTTTCATTATTTGTCCATTTAATTTCCCAAATTTAATTTCCCAAATTTTACTACAACTTTTATCTTTTCTTTTAGGATATGATAATTATGTTCTGTAACCCATATTCCATTCACTTTCCCCGAGACTACACAGTACAATTCCGTTACTGATTTATAACAGAATATTTTTAATATTTTTATTTTTTTAATCTAAATTTTTTAGATTTCCTTAAAACAATTGATTAATCTATTACCGATTGAATTAATTTTAATCTGTAATTTCTAGGAAAAGATCATTTATGTGTGCAGAAAACCAAATGGTAGATAAGAAAGCTTAAACTTTTGTATTTATGCAAGGATGAGAATCGTAATATGGTAGTTATAATCGTAAACAATAAATTAATCGAGTTTGTAATTGTAGTTAGGAGGAAGACAAATATGATAATATTAGTTAAGGTAGACTTAGGCAATGATATTTTTATTGTCGTTGGTGCATATACACACAAATTGGTCTAGATGAAATTATTAAATATGAATTTTGGGAAGATCTAAACGATGTGGTGCAAAGAATACCCATTAGTTAGAAAATCTTAATCGATGGTGATTTCAACGGGCACTAGGTTCTAATCGGGATGTGTATGAGAATGTCCATCGGGGTTATGGCTTTGGGGGTGGAACGCCACATGTAACTCACATATTCAATTTTGTCATGCCATATGACGTAATCCTAGCGAATACCTAGTTTAAGAAGAGATACTCACATCTAGTTCCTTTAGAACTGAGTCAAGTGCAACTCAAATAGATTTCGTTTTTTGCTAGAATGATAGATAGAGCTAAATGATTGGACTATAAGATAATTCTTGAAGAGAGTGTAGTCAAGCAACACTGGCTTTTAATTCTAGATGTTAGTTAAGAAAGTGGCTGCTAGAGCTAGATATTTTTAGAACCTATAATTAAGTTATGTTGGTTAAAAAAGGTAACACTGGAGCTTCTGTAGATAGGTTGGTCAGCGAAGCAAATTGGATGCCAAAATATGATCATGGTACCACCTGGAACAAAATAGCTTGTCGTATTAAGATGGCAGCTAAGGAGGTTCTCGGAGAGTCAAGAAAATATACTCCACCAGGTAATGACGCATCATGGTGAAATGAAAATGTGAATACGATTATTAAAATCAAGAGGGGTGTTTATAGAGAGTTGAACAAGAATAATAATGGGGCAACATTCGAAAAGTATAAGCTTGTCAAAAAAGAAGCAAAAATATTAGCTTGGGATGCTAGAGTTAAAGTGTACAAAGAAGGGTATGATAAATTAGACAAAAAGGAGGTGGAACAAGATACCTATAAGATTGTTCGAGCAAGGGAGATAAAGACAAGTGACTGATATATAGTCAAAAGCATAAAAGTTTGAGTATAAATGAAGACATCAAAACAAGATGTAATAAATATTTTAACAACTTGTTCAACAATCATTTTAGTCAAGATTTAAGTGATCTTGATATCCAATAGCCCGACTGTAAGGACCCCCGTGCCCTTAACCCTTTATTAGTGTATTAATCCATGCCGTTAGTGCATACAATCATAACATCATGGGAAGGAAACCATACACAAGTATAACATCATATACCATCTATAAAATTTCTTGCATTAGAACCCCTTAATATTCAACTTCCCCAATCAAAACCACATTCATAGTATGCACCCTAATAATACACTAACATACTCTCAGTTCATTTAGCAATTCCGTATTTAATTGCATGCAAACCATAAATGAAGAGAGAAAACCATGCCGATATATACATTCCATATACACGTAAAAGCGTACTCACATGAGAGCACCCAATGAATAAGCGTGTATTTAATGTATAGAATACTCTACCAGATACCGTTACTGGAACTTCAATCCTGGAAGCACCTCACAAGTACAACTCGATCTCAACTCTGGATCTATGTACTTATTCAACCAGCTCTGGTACCTCGATCCTAGAAGTACCTATAATCAACAGCCCGAGCTCGACTCCAAAGCCACTGCTACACTGTATCACCTGCCCCAACAGAGACAGCCCCCACACGGGGTGAGCATACCAATACAACAAATCCAATAATCATAATATTGCAGTTCATAATTTACAGAATGTAAATGCCATGAATTTAAATGATACTCCCTGGATGGTATCATCCTCATCCGGGATCCCATGTATTGTCCATGTTCTCAAAACAACCAAACCATTAAATTCTCAAAAGCCAGTTGATCATTTCATTGATCAACTAAAACCATTCCTGTTACACCAATTCCATAATCAAATAGGATTAAATCATCAAATAGGGTACCATAGAGATCACATGTATCTAACCAATGATTCCATAGTTCTATATCATAGCTCGCTCTACAATAGCGGCATATTAATCCCACGCACGCTCAACAATAACGGTGTTATAACCGATGGTCGCTCAACGACGACAACATCCCACTCATCGCTCGCTCAAAAGCGGCACCACATGATTTCCCATGTATTCCCATTTATCATGATTGTCATAAACCATACATTTCAATACCCGTTTATTGTAAATACCACATACCATGCATTTCAATGCTCATTTATTACAAATACCATACATCATGCATTTCAATGCTCATTTATTACAAATACCATACATCATGCATTTCACAGTTGCAATATTGTAACATGCTATGCTAGTACGTTATACGTACCTTATAATCCCGTAGTTCGAGTGCAACCTTGCCTGAGTCCCACGACCCGATGAATTATGTGCTAACATGCAAAAAACTCCAAAGTAAACATAGGCATGCAATCACGTGCCCAAGCACGTTCACAATTTCCAAACATATCGCCCATCCACGACGATTACCAAAATAAAAGCCCCCCGGCTAAGCATGCATAATACCCAAAATATTCCATTTTTCAAGTTTAAAAGATAGCCAAAAACCCAACTGAGAATTCCGTTTTATTAAATTTTGGCTCCAACCAATCCATTTTAAAAGTATAGCATTCCCATTGGAATGTAGACATTGCCCCCGAAATGGGCTAATTAAACCTCGATTCCAAAATCCCGACATTTTCCAAAATTCCAAAAAAATCAAAGGGAACAGGGCCGTGATCGATCGCCGTTCAGGCGTGATCGATCGCGCAAGTCTACTGCCCGAGATAATATAAGCCGCGATTGATCGCCAAATCTTGCGATCGATCGCCGAGTCCCCCGCGATCGATCGCCGTTACTATTCACCGTCTTCCAAAATCAGTATCATGTCGCGATCGATCGGCGCCAAGCCGCGATCGATCGCGACAAGCGGGTTTCCGAAAAATTCGAGCTTTAATGGTGTTTTTCACACCGAAACTCAAAACCAACACCTCATACATCCTCAACACCCCAAATAAACCATTTAAAACCAACAAAAACTCTAAAAATTCAACTTTGGATTTTTAACCCAAAAAATCCCTAAATCCAAAACCAACCAAAATCTCAACCAAACTCTACAATAGCGCTACCAAATCGAAGACAATGATGAGGGGAAGGTTAATACCTGATTATCTTCGAGAAATCCGGCTCCCGGGTCAAGCCTCTAGCCATTTTTCCCACCAAGGGAAAAGAGGGGAAATGGGGGGGAGAAGGGTTGGCGTTGAGGAGGGAAGAGAAGGAGGGGAATGATTGGTGTTATCCCGTAACACCGAGTCCACTTCGTATATATAGCTTCAAAGCTCCCAAATACCAACTCCTCCACAAATACATCATGACTCATTAAAAATCATTTGTTTTCAATAATTACCTCCCAAACACAAATTCCATAAACAGCCCCAGAACAAAGTACTCCGGACCCCAAATCCCACCAAAGACCAAATTCCAAGGTTATCACCACGACGAGAATACAATCTCATTCCTTGGATCCAATGACTCCAAATACCGGATTTAAAATCCCCGGGAGTCCCAAAACCGCAATTAATTCAAAATTGCTACAATTAAAATCCAATAAGGATTATTACCACACGGGGATTAACACCATTAATTCAGGGATATCACACCGACTTTTTTCTCTTTATGGTTCACGTAAAGACTTATTAGTTGTTGTTATATATTTTTCCGAACTGTAATAAAATCAATCGAATGTTCATTCTTACTAAAACATATGTTGTTTATTTCCAAACAATGTCGTCAGGGGCGAACGTACATAAAAAATAATTATTGTATATTTATTCCTACGCATATTAGCAGACGTTGCCCGTTATTTGGCGGTGAGGAGATTAGAACTTTAATCTTTTTGTGCGGGTTCGATTCTAGATGGAAACATGCTCCCATGTTTTTGGTTATTAACTTTTATATATGTTTTTGGTTATATATATATATATATATAAGGACCCCGCGCCCTTAACTCACTATTAGTGTATTGTGATGCCCGGGAATTAATGGCGTTAATCCCGGTACAGTAATGATCTTCTATGGTTTTTAATTGTGGCAATTATGAATTAATTGCGGTGTTGGAGCACCCGATGATGTTAAATTCGGGTATTTGGGATCGTTGGATCCAAAGGTTGAGATTGTATTCTCATCGTGGTGAAAACCTTGGAATTGGGTTTTTGGTGGATCTGGGGTCCGGAGTACTTTGTGCTGGGGCTGGTAATGGAAATAGAGATTGAGTGGTAATTATTGAACACATATGATTTTTAATGAGTCATGATGTATTTGTGGAGGACTTGAAATTTTTGAGACTTGGTACTATATATATACCAAGAGGGCTCGGTGTGTAGCCATTTTCCCCTTCTCTCTCTCTCCTCTTCCACGCCTCTTCCCCCATTTCCCCAAACCCTCCTTTTCTCCTCCCATGGATGAATCAAGCAAGGCTCGATCTCGGAGCCCGATTTCTCAAAGATAATCAGGTATTAATCTTCCCCTCGTCCTTATCTTCGATTTGACAGTAGTATGGTGGATTTTGGTTGAGAATTATGTTGGGTTTGGAAATTGGGGATTTTTTTTGGTAAAAATCCAAAGTTATGTTTTTAGTGTTTTATTGGTTTTAAATGGATTATTGGAGGTGTTGAAGGAGTTAGGGGCGTTGGTCTTGAGTTTGGGCGTGAAAAACACCATTAAAGCTCGAGTTTTTCGGAAAATCGCAGGTCGTGATCGATTGCGGCTTGGCGCCGATCGATCGCGAGGAGAAGCTGATTTATGAGGAAGATGCACAGTGTGGCGATCGATTGCTAAGTCTCAGCGATCGACGTGAGGAGTCTGGCGATCGATCACGAAGACTTGGCGATCGATCGCGAAGGTGTTCTGCCCGGCAGTAAGGTTGCGCGGTCGATCGCGCGTGAATGGCGATCGATCGCGGCCTGTTGGAAGGAGTTTTTTTTCAAAACTTTGTGAAAACATGGGATTTTGGATTTGGGGTTTAAATAGCCGATTCTCGAGGCAATGTCTACATTCCAATGAGAATGCTATACTTTTAAAATGGAGTGGTTGGAGCCAAATTTTAAAGAAAATATGGAATGATTAGATTTAGTAATTGGCTAACCTTTGAACATATAAAATGGAATATTTTGGGTATTATGAATGCTTAACCCGGAGTCTTTTAAAATGGTTAATCGTCATTGATTGACGATAGGTTTGGAGGTTGTGAACGTGATTGGGCACGTGGTTGCATGCTTATATTTGATTGTGAATTATCTTATGTGGTAGCACGTAATTCGTCAGATCACGGGACCAAGGCAAGTTTAAGTTGGACTACGGAATTCTAAGGTACGTATAACGTACGAGCTAAGCTTTACATATATTATTGCAATTGTTGTGCATGAATAATATATGGTTGTTGCAATCACTTGATATGCATTGGGAATTATATGGTGCAGCTTTTGAGCGAGCAATGATTGGGATGTTGTCGCTGTTGAGCGAACATCGAGTATGACGCCGCTATTGTAGAGCGAGCGACGGAATAGAAAGTAAAATATATGGAATATCTGTAATCATTGTTTAATGATTTGATATTATTGATTATCGTATCGGTATATGGGAAACAGATTAGTTAACCAATGTAATTGTTAACTAACATTTGGGAATTTGATGGTTTCGGTTATTTTGAGAACAAGAACAGCACAGGGATCCCGGATGAGGATGATGCCATACAGGGAGTGTCTTTTAATATTCATAGCCTTTACATTGTGTAAATTGTGAATTGTAATATTGTGCTTATTAGATTTGAGGTATTGGTATGCTCACCCCGTGTGGGGGCTGTCTCTGTTGGGGCAGGTGAATAGGTACATCGATGGCTTTGGAGTTGAGCTCAAGCTATGGATTGGAGGTGCTTCCAGGATTGAAGTACCAGTGACGGTATTGAGCACATTGTTTTATATATTTGATACACATATACTTATTTGATGCTCGCATGTGAGTACTATTATGTGTATATGGTTTGTATAAAAAGGCAAGGGCCTTTCTCTTTTCATTATGTGATGCATGCAATTATTTAGGAACTGCAAAATGAATTGAGAACGTGCAAGTGTATTACAAGGGCGCGTGATATGTTAAATGAACTTGGTTGGGAAAAGCTTGATATTAATGAAAGGATGCAAGAAATTTTATAGATGGTATTTTATGCTATGTGTAAAGACCCCCGAGCCCTTAACCCGTTATTAGTGTATTAATCCATACCATTAGTGCATATAATCATAAAATCATGGGGAAAAGCCCTGTGCAAGTGCGACACCACATTAGTGATCCATAAAATTTCTTGCATTCATCCCATATAATATGCAAATCCGCCAACCAAGATTACATATATGACATGCACCCTCATAATACACTAACATGCTCTTAGTTCATTTAACAATTCCACATTTAATTGCATGCAACCCATAAATGAACAGAGAAAAGCCGTAGTCCATTTATACATTCCATATACACGTAAAATGTACTCACATAAGAGCACCCAATGAATGAGCGTGTATCTGATGTATAAAACACTCTACCGGATACCGTTACTGGTACTTCAATCCTGGAAGCACCTCCCAAGCACAGCTCGATCTCAACACTGGATCTATGTACTTATTCAACCAGCTCTGGTACCTCGATCCTGGAAGTACCTCTATCATCAGCCCGAGCTCAACTCCAAAGCTACTGCTGCTACACCTGTGTTACCTGTCCCAACAGAGACAGCCCCCACATGGGGTGAGCATACCAATACCACCAATCCAATAAGCATAACATTGCAATTCAAATATATAATGTAAATGCTATAATTTAAATGATACTCCCTGGATGGTAACACCCTCATCCGGGATCCCTTGTATCGTCCCTGTTCTCAAAATAACCAAACTCATCAAATTCCCAAAGCCAATCAATCGTCACATAGATTAACTAATACCGTTCCATTATGCCAGTTCCATGATCAATATGGTAAAAACATAATATAAAAGACAATAGATATCACATATATCTAATCAATAATTCCATATTCCTGTCTCATTGCTCGCTCCACAATAGCGGCATACTAAACCTCGCGCACGCTCATCTATAGCGGCGTCATAACCGATGGTCGCTCAACGGCGATCGCATCCCAAATCATTGCTCGCTCAATAGCGGCACCGTATGGTTCCCAATGTATAACCATTTGATGCAAATACTATTTACCATGCATATTGTCATCCATTTATAGCAAATATCATGCACCATGCATTTCAATACCTATCCGATGCAATTACCACATGCCACATATTTCAATGTCCATATAACGCAATTATCACACACCATGTGTTACAATACCCATTTAGTACAATTACCACACACCATGCATTTTACAGTTGCAATACTAAGATAGGCTATGCTCGTACGTCCTACGTACCTTAAGTCTCCGTAGTCCAAGCCAAACCTTGCTTGAGTTCCATGCCTCGAGAAATATGTGCTAAAACACATAAACAACTCACAATCAAGAATAAGCATGCGATCACGTGCCCACGCACGTTTGCAAACCTCACAACCCATCGTCAATACATAACGATTACCAAAATAAAAGCCCCCCGGCTAAACATGCATAATACCCAAAATATACCATTTAACAAGTTTAAAAGATAACCAAGAATTCAACCGGGAATTTCGTTTTATTAAACTTTGGCCTCAACCAATCCATTTTAAAAGCATAGCATTCCCATTGGAATGTAGACATTGCCCCGGAAACGGCCCCTTTAAACATCGGTTCCAAAATCCGATATTTTCCAAAAATTCCAAAAAAAATCAATTCCTTCGGGTGGCGATCGATCGCCACACTCCAGTGGCCATCCAGTGCCTTCTCGCGATCGATCGCCCATCCACGCGATCGATCGCCAACACGCTCGCGATCGATCGCCGAGACCTCGCGATAGATCTCCAGTACTGTTCATCTCCTTCAAAAATTGGACTGCTCGTCGCGATCGATCGCCCCACCTCGGCGATCGATCGCCACCTGCGATTTTCCGAAAAATTCGAGCTTCCATGGTGTTTTTCACACCCAAACTCAAAACCAACACCCCATACACCACCAACACCTCAAACACAACATTTAAGACCATTTGAAACACTAAAAAAAACTCCAATTGGATTTTTAACAAAACCCCCAAATTCTATAACCAACCCAAAGCCCAACCAAACAACACAAAAACCACAATCAAAATGAAGCCAAAAGAGAGGAGAAGAAGATTACCTATCTTTCTTCAAGAAATCCGGCCCCTAAATCGAGTTCCATCGATTTTTGCTTCAAAGGGGAAAAGGGGAAGGGTTTGGGGTGAGAGAGAGGAGAGGAGAGGAATGGATTACAAATGACGGGATCCCGAGTCCAACTGGTATATATAGAAAAAATGCCCCCAAATACCAATACCTCCACAAATACATCATGATTCATTAAAAATCATCTGTTTTCAAAAACTCTCTCTCTAACAGCAACACCCCAGACTGGTCCCAACTTGAGGCACCCCGGACACCAAGTCCCACTAGAAATCCAACTCATAGGTTTTCCCACCAAATTGAGAATACAATCTCAACCTTTGGATCCAACTGTCCCAAAAGTCCGATTAACAACCTCGGGAGACCCAACACCGTAATTAATATCCATTAAGGATTATTACTACTCCGGGATTAACACCAGTAATCTCCGAACATCACAATTATCCCCCACTAATAAAATTTCGTCCTCAAAATTGCACCGGTGTACCCCACGTAACACTAGGACTACACCAACAAAACAAAGCCACAACCCCGATTCTGGACCATATTAGAATCGAATTAACAATCGCGAGAATACCCATCTCACACCAAGCTCTAAAATAGAGCAAACGCTGAAACCAATACAAATCCGAAAGATAACAACATACCTCGACGTGAAACGTCCAGAAGTCACACCACGACTGCAAACCAACCAAATCTCCATTGGTTCTGACATAGATATCATCCCGTGACATCCATCACTTGCCCACGATGCTTGACACGCATCGTCATGATAGGGACCACTAGTATACAACAGTATACTCACAGAAAATCAGGTTTTGCTTCCCAGCCCATCTCCTCCAAAGGAGTAGTTGCACCACTTGCAACCCGGACCGGGTTACCCACGGTCACTGATCCACACAAAACACATCACCAAGGATGTTTACACCGGTGTGTTCCAAGAAATCATATCTTGGTCCCGACACACCATCAAGACTCCACAAAGTCGTAAGTTCCACAGAGGTCACGTAAAACAATCAATTGCATCCCCGCCACGCGTGTCAACCACGACACCAAACAAATCCGAGTCCTGGCCACCCCTTGTCTATCCTGGGATTTAACAATCCTAAAACAGGGAGGCTATCGAATTAACCAGCAAGAACTACCATGGTCTCAAAACACGACAATCTCTCCTCAGAGGGAGTCAATCGTACCTCACGATCATTCCTCAGAATACATCGTGCCATCGAGATTACCGCTCTCGAGGTCCCGCAATCTCACACCGGAGATTTACCAAACCAAGCATACAAACTCGACGTTCAACAAGGAACAAACTAAAGTTGGCATTCGTATACTCACACGGCATACATGCCCAACCACCAATCACAACATGCATACACAATGCAATAGACTCGGGTATCTCCAATCATACCCAAATCCCAAAACCAACTGACAAACCTGGATTATTCTCACCCCACGGAGAATGATGGTTGACCAACCAAAACCAAAGGGTGTGATTTCAACATCAACACCACACAACCAAAGCAACGAATCTCCCAAAGGATTCAACCGGTAGGTATATCAGTACCGCCTTTCTCTCAAGGGAAAAGGTCATGAATCCATGATCCTCCAATCCTCGAACCACCGTTCGGAAGACCTGGATATATTTATACCAAAACATATCCTGAAACCCAGAAATACACAACTGGTTAGAGTAGTGCATCAATACCACCATTACCCGACTCAAAATCCATATATACACATCCCAACGATGCTCTGTACTAATGCCATAGTACTCCACAAACGAGCATCTCCCCCGGAGACGTCTCCTCAAACGTCTCACCGAGGTAAGAAATTCATTACTCGGTCCAACACCAGTAATGCTTACCAAGGCTGATTTACAATCAATCCACGACCAATGCAAGCTGTCTCCAAGACAGTACAACTCAAATCTCTCCAAGAGACAAAATCAATATAGTAGTGTCACCCCACTAACTATATCTCACAAACCATTGTGACTCCCATTGCATGCCATATGCAAGGATGCTCAACTAGAGCTAACAACGACTTGTTGACACTTACGTTGGTAATACCAACAAAATTGAGTTGTCCCAGTACAAGTCCCTCAAAACAATGGCGTATAAACGTCCCCGTGAGGTATTCCCTACCTCAATCACCATGCCACATAGAGACTACAAGAGTCTACCACAATCCTCATCGTATCACCATACGATTCACCAAACTCGAATCCAACGAGCATTATAATGGTTAACACAAGCACGCTAAAGTACTGCAACAATACTTGGCTAGCGATTCGCTGGCCCCATAGGCTCATACCAACCTATCAATGCGACACACGTTCCAACCCGGTATACCATACTGTAAGGACCCTAATCCTTAAATGCGGAACCAAGGCATAATAGAGCTAAATAAATAATCAGAGTGAGAAATAACGTGTTGAGTTTATGAGCTTAAGCATTACATGCAAAAAAATAAGGACTTCCAAAAGGATTAATTACATTCCAATCAATGAATGTGTTCAACTATAGTTTTATACTACTCCTAGAGTAGATACTATCTAAAAATAATCCTGTCCTGCAATTCACAAAAGCATCCTCAAGCTCACTGTCTCAACCCGTCTAGCCCTTCTATCATGCCAAACGTGTACCTACAAGGACAACCCCCAAACATGAGCAATAATAATCATTCATATTCAACACAATATGAAGATAAAGCGTAAATGCATAATCATAATAAAACACTTCCTGTTTTCCCCATGCATTTCAAACGCTTCCCGTTTGGTTGTCCCTGTACCATAACTCATGAGTATAATCAATAGATTATTTTTAATGGTCTAAACATGTCATGACATATACCAGCTCATCAATACCAAATACTGATCACCAATCCCTAGTCTGTCCATCACAATGTATTTTAATGCCCCTCGCTTATTTACATATAGGCGGCATAGGATAACCTCGCTTCAATGGACTGCAGGACTCCCACCCCTCGCCTCTCATTGAGCGGCAAATACCCTTTCCTCGCCCTATATGATAACCAAGCTCAAATGTGACATGCGGCGCTCCCACCCCTCGCTTCACATTTAGCGGAACCAAACCAAATAGCGGCAAGCATTAAAATCATCAAGGGATGACCACGACTCATGGGATATGCACCAATAATCATATGCATCTAAAAAACATCATGCATAACATGTATTTGCATCCACAATGCAATACCACATATATACTTGCATCCACAATGCATAACAATAAGTATATAAGATACATGTACCGTTGGGGTGCCCGTACGTCCACTACGTACCTTTCCAAAATGTAGGATATGGTAGGACTTCAATGCCTTGGCTGTGTTGCCACCTGGGATGGTTCTACACATTCACACAAATCAATATTAGAACCCAATAATAGTCCAATACCAAAAATCCTACAAAAATAACCAAAAACACCATTTTTGGTGTCTCGCGATCGATCGTCATCAAGCCCCGATCGATCGCGAGATCACACTGCCTCGCCCAACAAAATTAAACAATCCGCGATCGATCGCGGAGCTTGCGCCGATCGATCGCGGCCTCGCCGATCGATCGCGCCAAACTCGCGATCGATCGCTGAAGCTCACTGCCTCAGCTCTGTTGCTCGCGATCGATCGCGAGAAGGCGCCGATCGATCGCCGAGCTCTGGGCATGCGGGGTTTGGGCACTATTCACCCATCTTCAACCCCAACTCATACATACCCACAAACACCAACATCAACCAAACCCAAAAACTCAAAACCAACAATATACATCTACATAAACCCAAATATTTAACATCCAACCAAATAATACCAAAACCACAACAACCCAACACAAACCCATTTTAAAATCCCTCAAACCATATCAAACTTAAACAAAACCTTACAAAAATAACCATGAGGTATCCATACCTCTTGGGGACCTCAAATCACCCAATAAACTCCACAAAACAAGATTTTGCAAGGACTTCTCTTTACCCCAAAGCTCAAGAACGAAAATGGGGGAAAAGGGTTTGTGGGAAGTTGATTTTGGTAAAGTTAAAAGTGAGTGTGGATGGTGGGGTTGGGGTAATAAAAGGTGTTGGTTTAATTAAAAAGCATACCAAAATAATTCCATGGGGTATAAAACACCCCAACATGATATTTTCCAAAGCATTAATTCAAAATGCACCAAAATATCAATTAAACACATGATTTCCACAAATTGCTAACCAAGGCAAATAAATCATGTTCCCAACCATAATTCCCAACATGCACCCTGAAATGCTATCCCGGGTCACTTTAACACATGACTAAGCATTTCCACATAATAATACCAAGACATAATTAATTACTACCATAATTAATCATAAAAACACAATTAATGCACCAAATTGCAATTAATCATTTCGGGGATATCACACATACCGTACAAACCATTAGAGTTGTGGGTCATCGCCCAACTATCTCTAAAACACCAAAGCACAATGGACAACCCGGCGTCCATGCTTAATTACCATGCAATCCTAATCCATTAGGATTTATTCCACCCCTCACGGTGGGTGTGCCCATGCCTATCACACATCACAACAACAAGCGAGTAGTTTTCTCAATGACTACTCTTACCACCAATCACTTGGCCTTAGCCATCCCAACGAGCATACCCAAGGGTATCATTGCTCGACAAACATTTACCTCTATAACATGATGCGGTACTCTCACCGGTACAATGCATCCAATGCACCATCGAGCAAACCTGCTCGGCAAAAGGCCTCGTCAACTAGTGACCCAGACTCTACCATGTGCTCACCATCGGCACTCAAACTATGCAACCAAATTCACAAACATGAATGCATTATTCACCAAGACGACGCCACGCGTCCACATAGACATCCAAAATAATATCGTCAAACACATGACGGTACCTGTCGACACACGACACTCATAATCTCATCGTCAAACACATGACGGCACATGTCGATACACGACATCCATAATCTCATCGTCAAACACATGACGGTATCAAACAACACATGGAATTCACAATAATGATATCTGATAGGCTTAGATTTTGAGTGTTTTTAACTGTAATTTCTTCCCATTTTCCGTACTTTTTCCTGGATGATATTATGCTTTTTGGTGTTTATTCATCTGTTTCAGGAAATTAGATCGGAAGTGGAAGAAATGAGCTAATATGAAGATAACGGGCGAAATCGAGGCAAGAAAGGGTTGAAATGAAGAAGTGAGAATTTCGAAATCTCGATCGATCGAGATTATGTCTCGATCGATCGAGACAGACAGTGCGCTGAGAAGATATGAATTTCAAGTTTCGATCGATCGGAACAAATTTCCGATCGATCGAGCGAGGCAGTGACTCCAGAGCAAATTTTATTAAAGTCTCGATCGATCGGTGGAAAATCTCGATCGATCGAGCGAGACAGTGAGTTTCAAAAGCTGGCATGAACAGTGCACCGATCGATCGGTAGCAAATCTCGATCGATCGAGACGCGAAATCCTGAAGATTTTATTTTCCTTTTTTATCGTGATTTTGGAGGGTTTTAAAGGGGAGTTGATTCATTCCAACGAGGGGAGCAGATCAGACGAAATTTCTGAACCAAAGAAGAACCCTAGCCGCCGCCCAGCCGCCGCCAAGGAGATCCGTTCTTCCGGTTCTTCGCCCGAGCCAAAGCAAATCAATTCCGGAGTGCAAGGAAGGAGCAAGAGAAGAGATTTCGGTGCTACGCACGGATTCATTCCGCCGTTTATCGTATTTCTAGACTTTAATCTATTTCATATTAATTTTCAATTGATGTTTTTGAGGTCGAGAGACGATTAAACTTCATTTGTATTTGATTTGAAACAATTCTAGTTTATTTTATTGAGATTTAGTATCATTGTGTTTGATATATTGATTCAATTGTGTTTGAGTGTATTGATGTCTATTGTTCATGATTTAATCGATTGTTAAGATCAAAGCCTAGCTAACTTTGATTGATTCTGAGAGTTATAACCGAGATCGAGAGATAACGTTGTAACACGCTCTTTTAATTCATGAAGTATGTTATGATTGAGATCGAGAGATGATATCGCATACGTGAGAACTTGGAATCGAGAGATTTAGATTTATAAGGTTTTGATAATTTATGCAACTTTGAATTAGTAAATAGGTGCACGAGAGTGACTTATTCTAATTTATTGTTAGTTTCTTTACAGCTCGAGAGAGTGTATTGAATAATAGCGAAAACCTTTCACCCTTAGAATCAATTGGTTGATAATTTGCTTATTCAAATGAATCATTAAAGATAACACAGTTGAACGAAGAGCTTGATAAATTTCTTGAGCAACTTACCTTCGCATATCCGGAACCATTCATTTTATTGTTACTTGTTTGAGTTTCATTTCTTAGTTTAAGTTTGCTTTAGATTATCACATTTGTTAATCGTAGGCTAAATATAATCTTATTAATCTTATTTGGTACTTATACGTTAGTCCCTGTGGATTCGACAACCCATACTTAATTTTCACTATACTAAAACTTGACAACCGTGCACTTGCGGTAGAATCGCTTCACACTAATCTTTGAAATAAATCTTTTGTTTAAAAATAAAGCGGTCAAGTTTTTGGCGCCGTTGCCGGGGACTAATCTGTATAATATCATACGAGATTAGTTAATTGTAATTTAGCCAATTTTATTATTGCGTTTTTGTTTCTTTTTCTTTTTGTTATTTTTGAAAAAAAAAAAAAAAATTTATTTAAGTATGTTATTTGTTTTTCTTGCGAGGTACTTGTGATGCTTCATCAACAAGTCTTCACAAGATTTGCCCAACACTTTTCAGAGCCGTTTTATTCGGCGTGGGAGAGATTCAATGAACTGGCAGACACATTCAGGTATCACAACTTTTCGAACTATACTCTTCTGCAACATTTCTTCAAAGGTTTGGATGCACAGACACGAGGATGGGTATTCAGAGGAGCACTGGTGACTGGGAGTCCCCTGGTTGATAGAGTTGAGGACAGTGTATTACACCTGTTCAATGATATGGCGGACTTCGATTACCACTGGCATTTTGATCCTTCCTTGCAAGGTTGGAGTCACCAATACCCACCAGAGCCTCAATACCCTGATGATACGCACCAAACCTTTGAGCATCACGTCGAGAAGAAAGATAGTTTTGTAGAAGGAACGGCTCAATCAGAGAATATGTTATTTAGACTCATGGCATCAACTGAGCAACGTTTAGAGAACCAGACCAATTATATACGTCATCTAGAGCAGCAATTTGCAATTCTAGTGGAAACCATCTCAATGAGCTGCCAAGAGGAGGAGACGAGATCTACAAATCAGGCCTGGTTACATGATGATGATCACTCAACCAATCAAGTTTGGGGGAGTGATCCGACTCATGGGGAAGAATCAAGGGAAGTTGAGCCTATGGAAGTGATTGAGCCTACGGTGGAAAAGGCATCTGAGGAGATCCTATGGGACAACGAGCCAAGAGTGAAGTTGGATGATGAGATTTTCGAGAACCTTGATATGCACCCATCGATGGAGACATGTTATATGCCATATGTGGATACGTATTTCCCATTGATGCCACCAACTTCACCGCACTACACCCCATATGAGATGAAGTCAAGTAAAGAATCATTCTCCCATGCTCACTATGTCATGACGAAAGTTGTTGGAGCGACGAGTTTACACTGGAGACATCTGGCCAATCTTGAGGGCATACTGAATGAAGACCCATTAGTGGTATTATATGATACTTACTATGGGCGGCAACCGCTCTTTGATGGTTGCTTCTGATGGTCAAGCCGACGACTAGAAATCATCGCTTCTTGGGAGGCAACCCAAGCGTATCCTTTTGCATTTAGCTTTGTTTTATTTTCAATTTTGCATTTAGTTTGTTTTTCTCTCTTGTCGATTTTTTTCTAGCATCCTTCTTTTGCGAGGTACTCAAGTGGAGCGATGAACCCCTACAACAGTGGAGCTTTCAAAAGCCAAACTTCCTCAATCCTCATGCAAGCGTCTTGATCAGGGGAGTTTACTTTTTCCCTTTTGATTCTTTTAAACATTGAGGACAATGTTTCAGTTAAGTTTGGGGGTGTGGTTTGCGTGTTTAACTTGTTTTATCCACATGTTGTGTGTTTAATTGTCAATTGAATCGTCCTTGAGCACTATCAACAAATTTTTTTTTATTGATTAAGTTATTCTTGAGAATTGATGAGTTGGATTTGCAACGGTAATACATGATGAAATTAATCCTCATCTAGATAGGAGTCATGGAAATGTTTAACTTGTTTGTATATATCCTTTGTTAACTATATGTCAAAACTGAGGAATAATTTGAGCACTTATTGAGTCATGATTGAGTGAAGTATGTATTGATTAAATTGAAAATTTGTGTTAACTGTGATGAGTCTTGAGTATATTAGATAACTCTACAGTTTAGTTGAAAGCACTTTGAGGCGAAATTTATAATTAGGAACTAGACTTGGAGATGATTTAGGCAATTTTTGGACCGTTTGAGCCTTTCAAACCTACCTGGTACACATTATTCCTTAGTGTCCCCTTTTGAGCCTTATTGAAAAAGAATGGTATATGCATTGCATATGATTAGACCCCCATTCAACATTCTTGACAACCTCATTATACCTACCTTGGATTGAGCCTAAAAGAAAATTTTTACCCACCCCTAGGGGAGTATAATGAATCTCATTCATTGCATTAAATTGTTATATGTTGATTAGTTCATTGTGAAAAAAATGAAATGAACAAAAGAATGAGCAAAGAAAAAAAGAAAAGATGTAGAGAAAAAGCCTTGAAAAGAAAATTTAAATAAGACCCAAAGTGGCCAAGGCTAGAAAATGTGAAGAGAAGCGTAAAATAGTTGAACTGATTTTATTATACTCTCTTCTTTGAATTCATCCTACCTTTTCTTTGGAGCCGACACCAAAAGGCCTAACGTTATAAGCTTTTAAGACCTTTTGATCCAAGTCTAGGGAATAATTACATTAGTGGAGAAGTGCTGGATAATAAATTTGTAGAGTAGTTCAAAGTAATCTTGACTAGGAGTTGATATGGCACATGTTGATATTAAAGATATATATGTAACTCATGTTTGACAATAGCACACACGCACGTTCCAATGTTGCGATGTATTGTTTAACTTAGGAGAAATTGTTTCTTGTTAAGTGTTGAATGACTTCTATTGATGTGTAAGTAGGATTTCTGAGATTTTATGTATGTTGTAAAGATGATTCATGCTTAGTATCGAGTTTAACTTTTCTTTTTGAGCTTATTGCTTGCTCGAGGACGATCAAGTCTAAGTTTGGGGGAGTTGATAAGCTTAGATTTTGAGTGTTTTTAACTGTAATTTCTTCCCATTTTCCGTACTTTTTCCTGGATGATATTATGCTTTTTGGTGTTTATTCATCTGTTTCAGGAAATTAGATCGGAAGTGGAAGAAATGAGCTAATATGAAGATAACGGGCGAAATCGAGGCAAGAAAGGGTTGAAATGAAGAAGTGAGAATTTCGAAATCTCGATCGATCGAGATTATGTCTCGATCGATCGAGATTATGTCTCGATCGATCGAGACAGAGAGTGCGCTGAGAAGATATGAATTTCAAGTCTCGATCGATCGGAACAAATTTCCGATCGATCGAGCGAGGCAGTGACTCCAGAGCAAATTTTATTAAAGTCTCGATCGATCGGTGGAAAATGTCGATCGATCGAGCGAGACAGTGAGTTTCAAAAGCTGGCATGAACAGTGCACCGATCGATCGGTAGCAAATCTCGATCGATCGAGAAGCGAAATCCTGAAGATTTTATTTTCCTTTTTTATCGTGATTTTGGAGGGTTTTAAAGGGGAGTTGATTCATTCCAACGAGGGGAGCAGATCAGACGAAATTTCTGAACCAAAGAAGAACCCTAGCCACCGCCCAGCCGCCGCCAAGGAGATCCGTTCTTCCGGTTCTTCGCCCGAGCCAAAGCAAATCAATTCCGGAGTGCAATGAAGGAGCAAGAGAAGAGATTTCGGTGCTACGCACGGATTCATTCCGCCGTTTATCGTATTTCTAGACTTTAATCTATTTCATATTAATTTTCAATTGATGTTTTTGAGGTCGAGAGACGATTAAACTTCATTTGTATTTGATTTGAAACAATTCTAGTTTATTTTATTGAGATTTAGTATCATTGTGTTTGATATATTGATTCAATTGTGTTTGAGTGTATTGATGTCTATTGTTCATGATTTAATCGATTGTTAAGATTAAAGCCTAGCTAACTTTGATTGATTCTGAGAGTTATAACCGAGATCGAGAGATAACGTTGTAACACGCTCTTTTAATTCATGAAGTATGTTATGATTGAGATCGAGAGATGATATCGCATACGTGAGAACTTGGAATCGAGAGATTTAGAGTTATAAGGTTTTGATAATTTATGCAACTTTGAATTAGTAAATAGGTGCACGAGAGTGACTTATTCTAATTTACTGTTAGTTTCTTTACAGCTCGAGAGAGTGTATTGAATAATAGCGAAAACCTTTCACCCTTAGAATCAATTGGTTAATAATTTGCTTATTCAAATGAATCATTAAAGATAACACAGTTGAACGAAGAGCTTGATAAATTTCTTGAGCAACTTACCTTCGCATATCCGGAACTATTCATTTTATTGTTTCTTGTTTGAGTTTCTTTTCTTAGTTTAAGTTTGCTTTAGATAATCACATTTGTTAATCGTAGGCTAAATATAATTTTATTAATCTTATTTGGTACTTATACGTTAGTCCCTGTGGATTCGACAACCCATACTTAATTTTCACTATACTAAAACTTGACAACCGTGCACTTGCGGTAGAATCGTGTTGGGAAACGATTTCTAAAGTTTTGGTAATTACAAACCGGATATTAAAGACAAACTGGATGAAGTCCTACCGGATATTAAAGACCAACTGGAAAAAGACTCCTACCGGGTGAAGACATAAACTGGATGCCTACCAACTGGACAAGACTCAAACTGGATGGACATCAACCGGATGAAGTCATCAACTGGATAAGTCATCAACTGGATGGACATCAACCGGATGAAGTCATCATCTGGATAAGTCATCAACTGGATGGACATCAACCGGATGAAGTCATCAACTGGATGGACATCAACCGGATGAAGTCATCAACTGGATAAGACATCAACTGGATGGATATCAATCGGATAAGACATCAACTAGATAGACATCAACCGGATGAAGACATCAACAATGCAAGCTATCAACCGGATAAACTTAAACTGGATGGACATCTACTGGACAACTATCAACTGAATAGTCTCTCACTGTACAAAGACATCAACTGGTCATAAGAGGATGAACGACCAGTTGAACAAAGAGAACCAGCAGAAGTCTGAGCTTCCAGTTAGAGCACTAAGCAACGAGACAAAATCAGTACAACATTCTCTGACAAAGGTACAACAGAGCGGCGCACCCTGCTATATCTCCGCCACCATTACCGTCAGAGTGAAAAGAGCCGTTGCTTTACAAAATAGGAAAGAAGACAATATGAAATTGGAAAGCTAATCTCTTCCATATACAGAAAGGCTACCGTTGGACATCCAAACCTATAAATACATCCAAGCAGAGAATGAAGAAGGGCTGAGCGATTTTCAACTAAGAGATATACTTCAAAGCAAACACTAAAGTCATAAGACTGATATTCCAAACGTTCAGCGAAGAGCAGACAAACAGCAAAACTGAATCTGTGACAGATTATCTTCAATTGAAGTCTGCTGCTCAAAAACTCTCAAAGCTAGAAAGTGTATTCTGTAAAGAGTGTCATAGAATCCATTGTAACCAAAAAGTTAAGAAGTGTGTGATTGCTAGGAGTTTAGGCCAAGTGTGTTAGTGCCTAAGAAGGTTGTATACTGTAAAAGTGTAAACCAAGTCTTCTAGTGAATCCTTCCTGCAAAGGAAGAAGGGGAGACGTAGAAGCGTTGTGCTTCGAACTTCCAGAAACAACTCTCGTGTTATTTGTTTATTGCTTTATTACTTCAGTTTTATTCCTCACAAGTTTTGTAGACGTCTTCCGCACTATAACAAGTGTCTACTGACTTGCCAGATATTGAGAAGCAACTGTAATACTTAACAGTTTACAGTTAACCAGAAAAGAAATCGAAATTGTATCTAGTGTTTATTCAACCCCCCCCTTCTAAACACTACCCCGATCCTAACAAGTGGTATCAGAGCATAGGTCTTCTCAATCTTGAGAAATTACCATTTACCAAAAACTGATGGCCTCATTCAGCAAGATTTCAATGTTCAAGAAAGACGAATATGATGACTGGAGGATCCGTATGCAAGCACATTTAAGTGCTCAAGATGATGATATGTGGTATGTAATCACTGAAGGACCTTTGAAGATCATGAAAATCAATACAGCTGCTTCTATCACAAGTGGTGATCCACAAATGGTAGAAAAGGAAAGATCTCAATGGTCAAATGAAGACAAAAAAAAGGCAAATCTAGACAACGTTGCTAAGGACATTCTGTTCAAAACTTTGGACAAAAACATGTTCAACAAAATAAAGATGTGCCCTACAGCCAAAGAAATCTGGGAGAAGATTGCTCAACTCTGTGAAGGAAATGATCAAACCAAAGAAAACAAGCTTACTGTGGCTTTACAGAAGTTTGAGCATATCAAAATGATAAATGGAGAAACTCTCAACGAGTACGATGAAAGAGTGTTGGGAAAACGATTTCTAAGTTTTGGTGATTACAAACACCTACTGGATGTTAAAGATCAACCGGATGCTAAAGTCCTACCGGGTGAATACACCTACCGGATATTAAAGTCTCACCGGGTAAAGACATCAACTGGATAGACACCAACCGGACAAGCCATCAACTGGATAGTCATCAACCGGATGAAGACATCAACTGGATAGTCATCAACTGGTATGAAGTCATCAACCGGATAGAGACATCAACCGGATGAAGACATCAACTGGATAGTCATCAACCGGATGAAGACATCAACTGGATAGATACCAACCGGACAAGCTATCAACTGATAAAGACACTAACCGGATGAAGTCATCAACTGGTATGAAGTCATCAACCGGATAGAGACATCAACCGGATGAAGACATCAACTGGATAAAGTTATCAACTGGTATGAAGTCATCAACCGGATAGAGACATCAACCGGGTGAAGACATAAACTGGATAACTATCAACTGCAAAGTCTCTCACTGAACAAGGACATCAACTGGTCTTAAGATGATGAACGACCAGTTGAACAAAGAAACCAGCAGAAGTCTAAACAACAAGACAAAGTAAGTACAACATTCTCTGACAAAGGTACAACAGAGCGGCGCACCCTGCTATATCTCCGCCACCATTACCGTCAGAGTGAAAAGAGCCGTTGTTTTCCAAAATAGGAAAGAAGACAACAGGTATTTGGAAAGCTAATCCATTCCATATACAAAAAGGCTACCGTTGGACAACCAAACCTATAAATACGTCCAAGCAGAGAATGAAGAAGTGCTGAGCAACTTTCAAACTAAGAGAAATACTTCAAAGCAAGAAAGCTATACGACTGATATTTAAAACGTTCAGCAAAGAGCAGACAAACCGCAAAACTGAATCTGTGACAGATTATTTTCAATTGAAGTCTGCTGCTTAGAAACTCTCAAAGCTAGAAAGTTTTATTCTGTAGAGAGTGTTGTAAAATCACTTGTATCCAAAAGATAAGAAGAGTGTGATTGCTAGGAGTTTAGGCCAAGTGTGTTAGTGCCTAAGGAGGTTGTATACTGTAAAGTGTAAACCAAGTCTTCTAGTGAATCCTTCCTGCAAAGGAAGAAGGGGAGACGTAGAAGCGTTGTGCTTCGAACTTCCAGAAACAACTCTCGTATTATTCGTTTATTGCTTTATTACTTCAGTTTTATTCCTCACAAGTTTTGTAGACGTCTTCCGCACTTTAATAAGTGTCTACTGACTTGCCTGTTATTGAGAAGCAACTGTAACACTTAACAGTTTACAGTTAACCAGAAAAGAAATCGAAATTATATCTAGTGTTTATTCAACCCCCCCCTTCTAAACACTACCCCGATCCCAACAAAGAGTGACTGGAATAATCAATGAACTAAACAGTCTGGGTAAGGAGTTACCCAACAGAGAAGTCACTCTCAAAGTAATGAGAGGTCTACCAAGAGAATGGGATGTCAAGACCATTGCTATGAGAGAATCGAAGGACATCAACAAAATAGATCTACATGATCTGTTTACTGATTTAAAAGCCTATGAATTCGAATTAGGCATTCGGGTTGAAGATGAACCAAGTACCAGTCAACCAACAAAAGCTCTCACTGCATCGGAGTCTCTGCCTACTCCTACAGAAATGACTCCAGAAAAGATGTGTAATGATGCTATGGCAATGTTTGTAAAGAAATTTGGGAAATTCATGAAGAAGAATCAGAGATCTTATCAATCATATCCTCGGAGGCAGAGTTTCAAAGGAAATTCAGAAGAAGAAGAGCGGGTATGCTTCAACTGCCTCAAACCAGGGCACTTCATTGCGGACTGTCCTAAACCCAAGAAGGATGATCACAAAAGAGGATCCAAGGATTACAGAAAATCCAAAGAAACCAGAAGATCATCCAAAAAGGACAGAGATCAAAAGGTCTTGATGGCAGAAGAAAGTAAGAGCAAATGGGCTGATTCTGAATCAGAATCAGAAGAGTTAACTAGCTCATCCAGCGAGAGTGAAGACGAGGAAGTCCACTGCTTAATGGCAAATAATGAAAATGAGGTACATGAATCAAACCTATCTGAATTTACACATAGTGAACTTACCAATGCATTACAGGACATGATAAATGAGTATCAGACGCTATATGAATCTTTTGAAAGCTATAAGACTGAGCACACAACCCAAACTGAAACGCATGAAAACAAGCTTGATTGTGAACAATCAAGGGAGTTGAACTGCCTAAGGGAAACAGCCAGTCTCCTAGTGAAGGAAAGAGATGAAGCCAAGAATGCTTACCAGAAACTTAGCAAATTGGTTAGCACTTGGAATGCGTCGACTACCAGAAAGGATGAAATGCTTGAGTCTATAAGGCTTGCTGGTGATTTAACAGGCATAGGCTATAATAGCAATGACAGCAGTTCATCTGGTAATGAACCTCAACTGTGTCTAACAAAAGGCAAGGTTCAATCAATGAACTTTGTAAGATCTAGCACAGTATATGACCCTTACGAACTGGTTAAAGAACCTGTTAAAGCAACACTCATCAAGGAACAGGCACAGCACAGAGGTATCGGTTATGTAGAACCACTCAAAGAGGCTAAACCGAGGCAAAAGTTCAGAAATGAACTTAAACCCACTGGTCGAGCAGCTAGAGAGGTTAAACCCAACTGGTACTACAACTGTAAACCTGTCCAGAAGAGGTATATGCTAAATAACAGGAACTACAAACCAAAAGCACATGCATACACATATTATCACACTCCACAGTCAATATCATCACCTATATCTATAAATGCACACACATTTCAGAACACACACCGACCTAAGTCATTCAGGGTCATACAAGTATGGGTTCCGAAAGGACTAATCCTACCAGGACCCAAGTAGGATTGGGTACCAATCATTCTATCGCTTTAATTGCAGGAAACTAGAATGCATCCAGTTCGGAGCTCAGAATGGTTTCTGGACAGCGGGTGCTCTAGACATATGACAGGGAATGCGAGCTTATTGTCTGAACTGGTGGACTCCACCGGACCCAGAATAACTTTTGGAGACAACGCGAAAGGTAGAACCGTGGGTAAGGGTAAGATTATCTACGGTAACATCATCATTAAAGATATTCTTTTAGTTGAAAATCTATGCTACAACTTGATTAGCATAAGTCAATTGTGTGACAATGGTCATTCCGTAGAATTCAATCAACACTCATGCACAATCAAATCTATTGATGGTAGTATATTACTTGTAGGTAGAAGGCATGATAACACATATAAAATTGATTGGAATCTTAATCAGCCTATCTCTTCTACTTGCTTAGCTGCTCTGAATTCATCCAAAAATTGGCTTTGGCACAAACGGTTGAGTCATTTAAACTTTAAAACTATTGCCAGTCTGCGTAAACTTGATCTAGTTGTTGGACTGCCCCAAATTGAGTTCTCAAAAGACAAGATCTGTGCAGCATGCCAACTTGGTAAGCAAATCAGATCCTCCTTTAAGAACAAAGGGAGTAAATCTTCTTCTCGGTGCCTAGAGTTGCTGCATATGGATCTATTTGGTCCTATACCAGTAACAAGTCTAGGGGGAATGAAGTATACTCTAGTGGTAATAGACGATTACACTCGTTTCACGTGGGTATTGTTCCTAAGTGGCAAAGATCAGGCTACTCCAAAGCTGATCAAATTACTGAAAAGACTCCAAAATGAGAAATCGTGTGGGATAGATAGAATTCGCAGTGATAAAGGTACTGAGTTCACCAATCAATCACTCGAATCATATCTAGATGACCTTGGTATTAAACACGAATACTCTGCAGCTAGAACTCCTCAACAAAACGGAGTTGCTGAGCGTAGGAACCGCACTTTGAAAGAAGCTGCGCGAACTATGCTCGCGGAATCAGAAATATCGCAGAGATTTTGGGCAGAAGCTGTCAACACAGCATGTTATACGCAGAACAGATCAATGATTAATAAGCGAGCAAATAAAACCCCTTATGAGATCTGGAATGGCAGTAAACCAAATATTTCCTATTTCCATGTGTTTGGTTGCAAATGTTTTATTCACAACAATGGAAAGACTCATCTCACCGCTTTTGATGCCAAATCTGATGCTGGAATATTCCTTGGCTATTCTACAGTTAGTAAGGCATTCAGAGTATTTAATAATAGAACTCTTAATGTAGAAGAATCAGTGCATGTAAAATTTGATGAACCTACTGACTGTACACTATCTGATATACAAATCAACAACTTGAGTAATCGACTGGAAAGCACCTACATTGACGAAAATGTTGATGATGAGATTGATTACAGAAGCAGGACTGACTGCTCCTTAGAACCAGAAGTTCCTGAAGCTCAAGCAGAGGAGTCTGCTGGCCAACATGCACTGCAGCCAGCTTCAAATGAAACAGTAGTATCTACCCCTGATGCAGCAGAAGGAACAAATGAGAAAGATGAGTCAATCAGAACCTCTGATTTGCCTACTCACATCCAGTCAACTGAAGAACTCAATCCTCTTGGACCTTCGCTCCGGTGGAAGAAGGATCATCCACCTGAGCAGGTCATCGGTAACCCTCTTGCTCCTCTACGCACCAGAGGACAAATGATTAATGAATTTCTTCATGCTGCATTCATATCTCATATAGAACCTAAGAAGATTGATGATGCTATATTAGACCCAAGTTGGGTAGAAGCAATGCATGAAGAACTAAATCAGTTTGAGCGAAACAAAGTATGGTATCTAGTACCACGACCACAGCATCACACTGTAATTGGCACCAAATGGGTGTTTTAGAAATAAATTAGACGAAAACGGTACAGTAATCAGAAATAAGGCAAGATTAGTTGCACAGGGCTACAGACAGGAAGAAGGCATTGATTTCGATGAAACCTTTGCCCCTGTAGCTCGACTAGAAGCAATTCGCATATTTCTTGCATTTGCTGCGTTTAAAGACTTTAAAGTCTATCAGATGGATGTTAAGAGTGCATTTCTTAACGGCAAACTCCACGAAGAAGTCTATGTTGAACAACCTCCTGGATTTGAAAACCATCAGCAGCCATCTCATGTTTTCCGTCTCAATAAAGCCTTGTATGGTCTAAAGCAAGCTCCCCGTGCCTGGTATGAAACATTATCAAAATATTTGACAGAACACAATTTTATTATTGGCACGGTGGACAAGACCCTTTTTAAATTTACAAAGGGAGACCATACTCTGCTTGTTCAAATTTATGTTGATGATATTATCTTCGGAAGTACTAACTCAAAACTGTGCGAAAGATTCTCTAAAATTATGCAGGACCAGTTCGAGATGAGCATGATGGGAGAACTATCATTTTTCTTAGGATTGCAAGTCAAGCAATCTAGTGAAGGAATCCTGATCAATCAATCTAAATACACTAAAGAGCTACTAAAGAAATATGGAATGAGTACCAGCTCAGCTGCTGCTACACCAATGAGCTCATCTGCCAAACTCGACTTGGATAATTCAGGAATACCAGTCGAAGTTACAATGTATCGAGGCATAATCGGATCTTTACTATATTTGACAGCCAGCCGACCAGATATTATGTTTGCAGTGTGTATGTGCGCCCGGTTTCAAGCAAATCCCAAGCAGTCGCACTTCACTACAGTTAAAAGAATCCTAAAATATTTGAAAGACACTGAGAATGTCGGTCTATGGTATCCAAAAGACTCAGCCTTCAATCTTATTGGATACTCAGATGCTGACTATGCTGGATGCAAAATTGACAGGAAAAGCACCAGTGGGTATTGTCAATTCCTTGGTGATCGATTGATATCATGGGGTTGCAAGAAACAGACATCCATTGCAACTTCCACTGCAGAAGCAGAGTACCTTGCTGCTGGAAGCTGCTGTGCTCAACTGCTCTGGATTCAGCAACAACTCAGAGACTATGGAATTGAGTCAACAGAGGCTCCTATTTTCTGTGACAATACATCTGCCATTGCCATAACATACAATCCAGTTCTTCATACTCGTACTAAACATATTGACATCCGTCATCATTTTATCAGAGATCATGTCATGAAGAAAAAAATTCGGCTGGAGTATATTTCTACAGAACAACAGGCAGCAGACATCTTCACAAAGCCCCTACCGGACGCTAAGTTTTCTTACTTTCGAAATATTCTTGGTTTAATTGAAATTACTTCTTGATTATTTTGTTTTGGGTAATGAATTCAGGGGGAATTAGTTAGTTTATGTGCATAAATTTAGGGGGAATTTCTGTTATAATTCTATCATGGTTATTTAAGCTCAGCTGGTAATACAATGGTCAGCTGCAGTAGGTGTATCCGAACCAGTAGGACTCCACAACCAGTGGATGTTTTCCTACCAGTCGAACCCTACATACCAGTTGATGTTACCAAATATGCTTTGACAAAAATAACCCTCGATACTTATTAACCTAATGAACGTCGGAATTCAAAATTACTTTTGGTTAAAAATAAATTATTTCACTCCCGCCTAAATCCTGTTCTTTCATTTATTTGTTAAATCTTTTTAAACCGTTAGATGATCGCCACGTATACATGTGTCCGATCATCTACAGTACGACGTTACATATACTTCCTTTTTCACCGCCATTAGTTTCACTACTCTTCTTCTCCAACAAATCACTGCGATTATTTTTTTCTCTTTCAGAAAACTTACTCTAACAAACTGCTGCTGCGTCTTCCTCTTACTCACTCAAAATGTCGAAGAATGTTCAGCCAAGTTTCATCACCAATGCTATTCACGTCGATTTTCATTCAATATCTACATCCTCTAATGATGAAACCAAGGAGTTGATACAAAGGCTGGATACCTCCGGACTCCTGGTAATCTTGAGCCAGACCCCTTCCTTTTACAAGAACGAACTACAAGAGTTCTTTGCTACGGCCAAGGTTGTGGATGACACAGTGGTGGCATCCGTCTCTGGACAATCGGTCACCATCACCCAACCAGAATTTGCGACTCATCTGTGCCTACCCTCTACCGGACTCACTGATTTCTCGACTATTCCGGCAGAACTAAGAGAAGAGATGCGTCTCACAGTCTCGGACTCTACTCATCGCCTTCCACGTCCTCCTTTCCGGAAAGTATTGATGAAGAGTCATTATAGACAACTGGCGGACATAATCTCCAAGGGGCTCCTATGTAAGGCAGGATCATTTGATATGATTACCCCTGAAAAGTTTGACGTTATGAGGGCTATATGCAAAGGGTTGGAGATAAACTGGTCAGCTGTGTTATTTCAAATACTGACTAGTCTGGTAGCATCTGGAAAGGGTCAATCAGGTTTTGCTCTCCCACTCAGCAGTCTTTTTGAGAGCAAAAATATTAAGACAGGGGCTCTTTCTCACCTTCATCCAGGGAGGCTCATCACTCACAAGTATCTTCAGCTTCATCGCCAACGAAGTAGCAGAGAAGGCGGAGTGACAAAGCGTCGCTTGACTCAGGTAATAAGTGACTCTGAAAGACTGTATCGGAATCCGCTGAGTCTTCTCCCCCTCCTCCCCCTCCTAAGAAGCCAAGAACACGAAAAGCTGCTCCTGAGGCCGCCCGACAGCTAGACATTGCAGCCTCCGACACTATCTCCTCCGCCGGTCCTACAGATGTAAATCCTGATAGGGAACCCAGCCCTGCCATCCCTTCAACTGAGGAACCAACTGCTTCCTTAGCCATGGTGCTTGCTCCTTCGATGGTTCCAGCTGACACTCAGTCAGCACTGGTGAGCACTCAGCAAGCACCAGGCTCTATCAGCTTCAGGACACCCAAGTCATTATGCCCATACTGTCATCCCAAGACCACCCCTGCTGGAAAAGGAAAATCTCTTACGGCTCCAGTGTCCACTCCTGTTGCATTCGAGATTCAAATGGTAATGGATACAGTGGAAGCCAAACTGCAACCACAGTTGGAGATTTTCGATCGATGGGTAAAGGCCCGTGTCAAGGTTTGATTAGATGATTTTGATCAAATTCTGGATCAGGCTAGGGCAGATGAGAACAAAATACTAGCATATCTTCAAATCTCAGACCCTGAAACAAGCTTGAAGCTGCGAGATGTTTTCAGCCTGATGATCTTTGTGGGTGAACTTCAGGCCCTGGTTGAAACTCGCCTTCAACAATTTGACGGTAATTCGGGAACAGCGAATCATGATAGAGCTGTTCTAAATGCTCTTGGACCCAAGCTCGAAATGGCTGAGCTTGCTCTTCATGATACTCGCATATCCACTGGGATTCACTCTTGCTCAACTACTGAAACTGTTGCCAGTCCTGATCAGCAGGATCTACACTCCGTCATTGCAAATTTGGAGATTGTCCCATTTTCTGTGGAGCTCACTTCTACTGCTCTGGAGACTACTACCCCTGGAGCGGAGGCCGCACCAACTGCCTTGGAGGCAGCCTCCTCGGTTCAAGAACTCTCCTCTTCAACTGCTCTCGGCGTCTCCTCTCCTCCCAGCTCTCACAATGATCAACAGCCCCAACCAATAGCTGTTGATCACACCAATGTGGATGCAGTCATACAGACAGTGGTTCAGCAGGTTACTATATCCTCTGCAAATCATGAACCCAGCGAGTCTTCACACTCAAATGATCACACCCAGATGTCAGCTGCTGTGGTTGATCAACCCACTACTACTTTGGCTGCTCCACCAAATGAAGAAACTGCCCAATTGGCTGTCACTATCTCAGAGTCTACAGCTGCACCAATTGTTGAAGCTTCTATGTTGCCCTCCACTGCAGTTGACGATGCTCATCTCAGCGCTCTTGTCCCTACTACTGATGCTCCACTGATTGCTGCAGATCCGTCCATGGTTCAAGAGCTTTCTGAAGATTTTTTTGTCTTTACCAACCCTATGGACGAGCCTCCGAACATTGCTGCACAGCTAGCCAATCTATCCACTGCCATATCAGCACTAGCAAGCGATGTTCATAAGCTTAAACAGGAAGAACGAACTGCAACTCTCATTCTAGGCACTCATCAGCAGCACACGGACTCACAATTCCAGCAAGTCTACCGGGACTTAAGTAGTTTAACGACTACCGTCACCAGACTTCAAACATTTGCTGAGAATGCAGTGGCGGATGCTTTTACTAGAATTGGCCAGGCGCGTCTTCAGATCAATCAAACAATGAATCTCTTCATGCTGCCACCTCAATGGCTCTTGGAGAAAAGATTGACGACGCCAAGAAAACATTGACCGATCAGTTGGCCACTATGCAGGCAGCATTTGCCTCTCAAATTCAAGACATTTGCAACAGCCTGCCTGCAGCTCCTCAAATTATTCGCAGATTACCTGAACCCAGCCGAACTGCTCCCTCAACGCAGCGAGCTTCAAGTTCAGCTGCTCATTCATCCCCTGCAACTGGAGCACCCACTCAGTCCAGACCAACTGCTCAACCAAGATCTCGGAGTCCACGCCAACCGCCTGCCGAAAAACGCGACTATTCCAAACATTGGTTCGGGCGCAAATAGTATCATTTTCTGACTCCTCCTTTAATTACTCTTATCTATTTACTGTTTTTATTGACTTTTTCTTTTGTATTTACTGTTCCACTTAAATACATTCATATTAATTGCAACCTTTTCATTTCTATAAATAGCGACTCTTGTTTGTCCACAGAACACACATTCACTCAACATGCTTACTTTCAAGCTATTTAAAATACCCTGGTTTTCTGTTAGATCTTTTTCCGCTTCATGGGTTTATTACTTATCTAAATCAACCCCTCATGGGTTGATTACTTATCTAACCCAGCTCTGTTAAGCTTAAGTGCTTTGATCCTGTTCTGGTGCTCCTCATCAGTCAGGAACTACTAACAGCAGATGTCTGGGGGCTGATGACAAAAAGGGGGAAGACAGAGATAGACTATTCTCATTAGGTGAATCCATGAACCATGGAAGCTGCCTGATGAATATACGTATGACTCTTCCCGACCTTCTCTCTGAAACAAGGTAGACCGGCAGAGATAGAGTATTCTTATTAGGTCCTCTCTGAAACAAGGTGGATCGAGCTCTTCCTCTCTGAAATAAGGTGGATCGAGCTCTTCCTCTCTGACACCAGGTGGATCGAAGCTCTCCGGATCTACAATACTTGTTTAAAGATTTGTCTTGTATCAGCTAAATTATGTAAACTAAATTGGTCTTAGATTCTAGTCAAGTTATTAGAATTCATCTTAAATAAAGATGAATCTCTCTCAATTGTCCAGTTTGATTACAACTTGTAATCTGCTTATATTTAATGAAAATTCCTTTTCCATTATGTCTTCAAGTAATTTCAGGATTCTCATTTTATTTACTCAAACTGGAAATAGATCTTTGCTTAGTTTTGTCATCACCAAAAAGGGGGAAATTGTTGGGAAAAAGATTTCTAAAGTTTTGGTAATTACAAACCGGATATTAAAGACAAACTGGATGAAGTCCTACCGGATATTAAAGACCAACTGGAAAAAGACTCCTACCGGGTGAAGACATAAACTGGATGCCTACCAACTGGACAATACTCAAACTGGATGGACATCAACCGGATGAAGTCATCAACTGGATAAGTCATCAACTGGATGGACATCAACCGGATGAAGTCATCAACTGGATAAGTCATCAACTGGATGGACATCAACCGGATGAAGTCATCAACTGGATGGACATCAACCGGATGAAGTCATCAACTGGATAAGACATCAACTGGATGGATATCAACCGGATAAGACATCAACTAGATAGACATCAACCGGATGAAGACATCAACAGTGCAAGCTATCAACCGGATAAACTTAAACTGGATGGACATCTACTGGACAACTATCAACTGAATAGTCTCTCACTGTACAAAGACATCAACTGGTCATAAGAGGATGAACGACCAGTTGAACAAAGAGAACCAGCAGAAGTCTGAGCTTCCAGTTAGAGCACTAAGCAACGAGACAAAATCAGTACAACATTCTCTGACAAAGGTACAACAGAGCGGCGCACCCTGCTATATCTCCGCCACCATTACCGTCAGAGTGAAAAGAGCCGTTGCTTTACAAAATAGGAAAGAAGACAATATGAAATTGGAAAGCTAATCTCTTCCATATACAGAAAGGCTACCGTTGGACATCCAAACCTATAAATACATCCAAGCAGAGAATGAAGAAGGGCTGAGCGATTTTCAACTAAGAGATATACTTCAAAGCAAACACTAAAGTCATAAGACTGATATTCCAAACGTTCAGCGAAGAGCAGACAAACAGCAAAACTGAATCTGTGACAGATTATCTTCAATTGAAGTCTGCAGCTCAAAAACTCTCAAAGCTAGAAAGTGTATTCTGTAAAGAGTGTCATAGAATCCATTGTAACCAAAAAGTTAAGAAGTGTGTGATTGCTAGGAGTTTAGGCCAAGTGTGTTAGTGCCTAAGAAGGTTGTATGCTGTAAAAGTGTAAACCAAGTCTTCTAGTGAATCCTTCCTGCAAAGGAAGAAGGGGAGACGTAGAAGCGTTGTGCTTCGAACTTCCAGAAACAACTCTCGTGTTATTTGTTTATTGCTTTATTACTTCAGTTTTATTCCTCACAAGTTTTGTAGACGTCTTCTGCACTATAACAAGTGTCTACTGACTTGCCAGATATTGAGAAGCAACTGTAATACTTAACAGTTTACAGTTAACCAGAAAAAAAATCGAAATTGTATCTAGTGTTTATTCAACCCCCCCTTCTAAACACTACCCCGATCCTAACAAATCGCTTCACACTAATCTTTGAAATAAATCTTTTGTTTAAAAATAAAGCGGTCAATATCAAAAGTAATTTGCCATACCTCATCGCTATCAAGATAGCAGAATACCTGTATCCATCGTCCACCAGCGGTACATAAGCAGCATCCGTCGCTCGTAGGTGGCATAATCTAGTGTTACTCACATAGCGGTATAATCCATCGCTATAGAATCGGCGGCATGATCCCTCGCCATAAAGTCAGCGGCATAAAACATCGCTATAAATACATGAACCATCGCCAATAGAATACCTGGCGGCATGAACCATCGCCAATAGAATACCCGGCGGAATGTACCATCGCCAATAGAATACCTGACGGCATGAACCATCGCCAATAGAATACCCGACGGAATGTACCATCGCCAATAGAATACCTGGTGGCATGAACCATCGCCAATAGAATACCCGGCGGCATGAATCATCGCCAATAGAATAGCGGGATAATCGTGGACTCAAGAGGTACTCACATCCATGTAGTACTTTGTTCCCGATCGCATCGCTACGTCATGACAGCGGCATCATCGCTTCGACGTGACAGCGGCATGTATCATCGCTTCGACACGACAACAGCATCATCGCTTTGACATGACGGTGGTACCATCGCTTCGACGTGACAGCGGCATTTACCATCGCTTCGACACGACAGCGGCATTTACCATCGTTCCGGCATGACAGCGGAAATACCCCTCGCTTCGACATATTAGCGGCATAATATCCCTCGCAATAGTAATATGACAGCGGCATTATCCTTCGCTTCGACATATTTGCGGCAAATATTCTTCATCACTATAATATGACAGCGGCAAGTATTCACATCGCTACGCCATGCATGCAACCGTAATGCATAATCCGTATTCCAATAATTGTTTCGGCACGACAGCGGCATCATCGCTTCGACGTCCATGCAACCGTAATGCATAACCCATATTCCCATAAACATCGCCATGAGTGTATTTTAATGCACCTCGCTCCAACATTTAGCGGCAAAGCATTAGAATCAACACTCCGATGTATATCTATGCAACCGTAATGCATAGTCCATGTCTCATAAGATCCTGCAACCACCATGGTTAGCAATAACATATTCCAATTATGAACACATATCATAAACGCACATAAGCAATATAGTTGTGCCACGCAACACTAACTACCATCATCCATAAGTATGTGCTTCTCATTCCCATTATCATTTTCCTAGGCCCTCAACAGCCCCAAAGAGCTAACCACTGCTCTGATACCACTAATGTAAAGACCCCCGAGCCCTTAACCCGTTATTAGTCTATTAATCCATACCATTAGTGCATATAATCATAAAATCATGGGGAAAATCCCCGTGCAAGTGCGACACCACATTAGTGATCCATAAAATTCTTACATTCATCCCATATAATATGAAAATCCCCCAACCAAGATTACATATATGACATGCACCCTCATAATACACTAACATGCTCTTAGTTCATTTAGCAATTCCACATTTAATTGCATGCAACCCATAAATGAACAGAGAAAAGCCGTAGTCCATTTATACATTCCATATACACGTAAAATGTACTCACATAAGAGCACCCAATGAATGAGCGTGTATCTGATGTATAAAACACTCTACCGGATACCGTTACTGGTACTTCAATCTTGGAAGCATCTCCCAAGCACAGCTCGATCTCAACACTGGATCTATGTACTTATTCAACCAGCTCTGGTACCTCGATCCTGGAAGTACCTCTATCATCAGCCCGAGCTCAACTCCAAAGCTACTGCTGCTGCACCTGTGTTACCTGCCCCAACAGAGACAGCCCCCACACGGGGTGAGCATACCAATACCACCAATCCAATAAGCATAACATTGCAATTCAAATATATAATGTAAATGCTATAATTTAAATGATACTCCCTGGATGGTAACACCCTCATCCGGGATCCCTTGTATCGTCCCTGTTCTCAAAATAACCAAACTCATCGAATTCCCAAAGCCAATCAATCGTCACATAGATTAACTAATACCGTTCCATTATGCCAGTTCCATGATCAATATGGTAAAAACATAATATAAAAGACCATAGATATCACATATATCTAATCAATAATTCCATATTCCTGTCTCATTGCTCGCTCCACAATAGCGGCATACTAAACCTCGCGCACGCTCATCAATAGCGGCGTCATAACCGATGGTCGCTCAACGGCGATCGCATCCCAAATCATTGCTCGCTCAATAGAGGCACCGTATGGTTCCCAATGTATAACCATTTGATGCAAATACTATTTACCATGCATATTGTCATCCATTTATAGCAAATATCATGCACCATGCATTTCAATACCTATCCGATGCAATTACCACATGCCACATATTTCAATGTCCATATAACGCAATTATCACACACCATGTGTTCCAATACCCATTTAGTACAATTACCACACACCATGCATTTTACAGTTGCAATACTAAGATAGGCTATGCTCGTACGTCCTACGTACCTTAAGTCTCCGTAGTCCAAGCCAAACCTTGCTTGAGTTCCATGCCTCGAGAAATATGTGCTAAAACACATAAACAACTCACAATCAAGAATAAGCATGCGATCACGTGCCCACGCACGTTTGCAAACCTCACAACCCATCGTCAATCCATAACGATTACCAAAATAAAAGCCCCCCGGCTAAACATGCATAATACCCAAAATATACCATTTAACAAGTTTAAAAGATAACCAAGAATTCAACCGGGAATTTCGTTTTATTAAACTTTGGCCTCAACCAATCCATTTTAAAAGCATAGCATTCCCATTGGAATGTAGACATTGCCCCCGGAAACGGCTTATTAAACCTCGATTCCAAAATCCCGACATTTTCCAAAATTCCAAAAAAATCAAAGGGAACAAGGCCGCGATCGATCGCCGTTCAGGCGCGATCGATCGCGCAAGTCTACTGCCCGAGATAATATAAGCCGCGATTGATCACCAAATCTTGCGATCGATCGCCGAGTCCCCCGCGATCGATCGCCCATTCTTCGCGATCGATCGCCGTTACTATTCACCATCTTCCAAAATCAGTATCATGTCGCGATCGATCGGCGCCAAGCCGCGATCGATCGCGACCTGCGGGTTTCCGAAAAATTCGAGCTTTAATGGTGTTTTTTCACACCGAAACTCAAAACCAACACCTCATACATCCTCAACACCCCAAATAAACCATTTAAAACCAACAAAAACTCTAAAAATTCAACTTTGGATTTTTAACCCAAAAAATCCCTAAATCCAAAACCAACCAAAATCTCAACCAAACTCTACAATAGCGCTACCAAATCGAAGACAATGATGAGGGGAAGGTTAATACCTGATTATCTTCGAGAAATCCGGCTCCCGGGTCAAGCCTCTAGCCATTTTTCCCACCAAGGGAAAAGAGCGGAAATGGGGGGGAGAAGGGTTGGCGTTGAGGAGGGAAGAGAAGGAGGGGAATGATTGGTGTTATCCCGTAACACCGAGTCCACTTCGTATATATAGCTTCAAAGCTCCCAAATACCAACTCCTCCACAAATACATCATGACTCATTAAAAATCATTTGTTTTCAATAATTACCTCCCAAACACTAATTCCATAAACAGCCCCAGAACAAAGTACTCCGGACCCCAAATCCCACCAAAGACCAAATTCCAAGGTTATCACCATGACGAGAATACAATCTCATTCCTTGGATCCAATGACTCCAAATACCGGATTTAAAATCCCCGGGAGTCCCAAAACCGCAATTAATTCAAAATTGCTATAATTAAAATCCAATAAGGATTATTACCACACGGGGATTAACACCATTAATTCCGGGGTATCACACCGACTTTTTTCTCTTTATGGTTCACGTAAAGACTTATTAGTTGTTGTTATATCATTTTCCGAACTGTAATAAAATCAATCGAATGTTCATGCTTACTAAAACATATGTTGTTTATTTCCAAACAATGTCGTCAGGGGCGAACGTACATAAAAAATAGTTATTGTATATTTATTACTACGCATATTAGCAGACGTTGCCCGTTATTTGGCGGTGAGGAGATTAGAACTTTAATCTTTTTGTGCGGGTTCGATTCTAGATGGAAACATGCTCCCATGTTTTTGGTTATTAACTTTTATATATGTTTTTGGTTATATATATATATATATATATATATATATATATATATATATATATATATATATATATATATATATATATATATATAAGGACCCCGTGCCCTTAACCCACTATTAGTGTATTGTGATGCCCGGGAATTAATGGCGTTAATCCCGGTACAGTAATGATCTTCTATGTTTTTAATTGTGGAAATTATGAATTAATTGCGGTGTTGGAGCACCCGATGATGTTAAATTTGGGTATTTGGGATCGTTGGATCCAAAGGTTGAGATTGTATTCTCATCGTGGTGAAAAACCTTGGAATTGGGTTTTTGGTGGATCTGGGGTCCGGAGTACTTTGTGCTGGGGCTGGTAATGGAAATAGAGATTGAGAGGTAATTATTGAACACATATGATTTTTAATTAGTCATGATGTATTTGTGGAGGACTTGAAATTTTTGAGACTTGGTACTATATATATACCAAGAGGGCTCGGTGTGTAGCCATTTTCCCCTTCTCTCTCTCTCCTCTTCCACGCCTCTTCCCCCATTTCCCCAAACCCTCCTTTTCTCCTCCCATGGATGAATCAAGCAAGGCTCGATCTCGGAGCCCGATTTCTCAAAGATAATCAGGTATTAATCTTCCCCTCGTCCTTATCTTCGATTTGACAGTAGTATGGTGGATTTTGGTTGAGAATTATGTTGGTGTGATGACCTGAGATTATGGATGTTAATCCCGGAGTGTTAATAACCCGTAAAGTTGTTTTACGTGGCGATTTGGAGTTTAATCGAGGTGTCGGGCCTTCTGGGCTCATTTATTTGGGCAGTTGGGATCGTTGGATCCCGAGGTTGAGATCGTATTCTCATTCCGGTGAAAACCTGCGAGTTGGGTTTTTTTAGTGTGACTCAGAATCTCGGGTGCTTCGTGTGGGCACCGGTAGGGGATTTTTGAGTTAGAGAGAGAGTTTTTGAAAACAGATGATTTTTAATGAATCATGATGTAGTTGTGGGGATATTAGTATTTCGGGATATTTTTGCTATAAATACCAGTTAAACCCGAGATTTTAATTATCGGAACCATTTTCCTCACCTCTCTCTCTCTCCTCGCGCACGCTGCCTTTCCCGATCCCCTTTGCCACCGCGCGGAAAAGGCCATCGCCCGCCGCCGTCCGGCCGCCGTTCGGCGCGTCCGACCCGTCGCCGTCATCGTCTCGACCAGGCGCTCCTTCCCGTACCATCAATTTGAGGTTTGGTCGCGATTTGAGCTCGGATTTCTGCTGGAAGCGCTAGGGTTCGAAACTGGAAATTTGTCCGAATTGGGGCTCGATTTTTGGTACGATTTTGGGGCTTTCTTTCAGGTGTTTTTGGGGCGTTTTTATGGTGTTGTTGGGTCGATTATTTCAGATTTTTGTGGTTCGAAATATTGGTTGCATTTGGTTCGATTTTCAGTTCGATTTTCGTGGGTTTAGGTTCGAAAATTGTGATTTTGGGCAGAGGTGTGGTGAATCTTGTTAGTGATTGATTATTACATGTTCTAGTTGTATAAAGATGATTTTTGTGTTCGAATTTTAGGGGTTTGAATTCGAAAATTTGGGGCTTTGGCATGTGGGGCGATTATTCTTGTTGTTGATTGAGTAATTCATATTTTAAGATGAATTATGGTGTTTAATTGAGTTCGATTCGTGTTGTGAAGGTTCGAGAATTTGTGGGGTATTCTTGAGCGATTTTCGATATTGGTTTATTGTCTTGTGTTGACAATATTTTTGAGGGTTATGGGTGTGCTTGAGCATGGGTTGCATGTTCGTAATTAATTGTGAATTAATTTATCGTGTTAGCACATCGTTCCTCGGAGCATGGAACTCGAGCGAGGTTTGGCTCGGACTTCGGAGATTTAAGGTACGTGCGACGTACGAGCATTACTTTGTGTGATAGCAATTGTGAAATGCATAATGTGTTGTGTGTGTTGTGTTGCATTAGATGGTTGTGGGTATGGCTATATTTACATATATGTGTTGATATGACTATGGATCGACCCAGTCTGGATATCACTGCCACAAGTGTGCGTAACACTAGAGTAGTATGACCTTATAAGAGGTATGGGGTACTGGGTTTACGTGACTATTGTAAGACACGTGAGATGTCTAAGTATAAATGAGAATTTGTAAAATAAAGGGTAGGGCATTTGAGATGCCTAAGAATGATCGTGGGATCATGTATTCATTGAAAGACATGTGAGATGTCTAAGTGAAATAGAGTATTTGTAAAATAAATGCTAGGCATTTGAGCTATCTGTGATTGGTAGCAAAGTTGAAAATCAGCGTTAGATATTGAGATATCTATGTTTGCTTGTACAATGAATTTGGAATCATTAACTATTGATACTTGAGAATCAGGCATGCTATGAATTAAATCAATGTGTTGATTTACTGATTTATGAGATTTGATGTGTTTGATGATTGTGAGAACAGGGACAGTACACGGAATCCCGGATGAGGATGTTGCCATCCAGGGAGTATCATTTAAATTCATTAATATTTACTTGTGTTGTAAATTATGAATTTCATTATTGTGATTATGAGATTTTGTGTATTGGTATGCTCACCCCGTTGGGGGCTGTCTCTGTTGGGGCAGGTGAACAGGTGCATCGATGGCTGTGGAGCTGGGCTCGAGCTGTTGATTGGATGTACTCACAGGATCATGGTACCAGGGCTTGATGGAGCACGGTATCGTATAGAGTACTCATATGCACTCGAGGTTTATATACACATTTATGATGCTCGCATGTGAGCACGGTTATGCTTGTATATGTGTTGTATATAAAGGCATGAGCCTTTCTCTCTTTCATTATATGTTGCATGCAATTGTGGTAGAATTGCTAATGATATGAGGGTCGTTAGTGTATTGTGTGGGTGTTGAGACCCATTTGTGTCATCATGTGTGTGGTGCCTTCCCTGGCTGGGAATTTACCTTGTGTATTATATTCTGTTGAGTATTGTGTATTCCCTGGCCGGGAATTATATTATGTGATGTGCTTGTGTTTTGGGATAGCTCTATTTATGGGGAGACTCTGCCCAAATTTTTATAAAAAACCCACAATGCAAAAGGGCACCAAGGGGTGGTAAAGGGCGATCATGTGAGTCTAATTGTGGGTAGAGATGATCTTAATGTTGTATATTAAAGAAATTTTGTAGTTGCCATTCAATGGTAAAGTATCATCTGAGCTTCCCGATTGGCTTTTAATGAAAGCATGTGCCACACATAGTGGTTAATACACTAATTAAGGGTTAAGGGCTTGGGGTCCTTACATTAGTGGTATCAGAGCAGTGGTTGCTCATTGGGGCTGTTAAGGGCCTAAGAATTTATTGATAGCACATACTTATGCATGATGGCATTAATGTTGTATGACACAACTAGTTGTTTATGTGCTTTTTCTGATATGAAAAGTGGTGTTGCTAATGAGTGTGATTGCAGGAATCGTGTGCGACGCGATATGATGGCATTAGTGGTAATGTCTGGCACTCCGTATGTTACGTGCCAAGGAATCTGATTATTGTGAGAGAATCAGGTAAAGGGATATTTCCGAGGTAACATGTCTTGGTATACGTATTGACTTGCAAGTGGTTGCAAATATGCATTGGATGTGTGATGCATAGCGTATATGGCTATTGTTGCTAACCATGATGGTTGCAGGTTACAGGAAATATGGAGTATAAAAAGGAATGATGATTATACATTCCAGGAGTCTTACTTATCACAGTGAGAATTTTTATACTTATGTTTATACCGCTAAATGTGGAGCGGGAGGGGGGAGGCTCGCTTGCACATTGAGGCGGGGTATACCATACGAAGCGAGGATGAGATACCGCTTGTATGAAGAAGCGAGGATGAGATGCCGCTTGTTAGGATGATGATTCATTCCTTTGTGATGACACGGATGATAGCGGTGATGTATTCCGCTGTGTCGAGGATGATGATTCATTCCTTTGTGATGACACGGATGATAGCGGTGATGTGTCCCGCTGTGTCGATTTATATTCATTCCATTGAGATGACACGGATGATAGCGGTGATGTGTCCCGCTGTGTCGATTTATATTCATTCCATTGAGATGACACGGATGATAGCGGTGATGTGTCCCGCTGTGTCGATTTATATTCATTCCATTGAGATGACACGGATGATAGCGGTGATGTGTCCCGCTGTGTCGATTTATATTCATTCCATTGTGATGACACGGATGATAGCGGTGATGTGTCCCGCTGTGTCGATTTATATTCATTCCATTGTGATGACACGGATGATAGCGGTGATGTGTTCCGCTGTGTCGATTTGTATTTATAGCGACGGTTCATTCCGCTATATTGATTGGCGAGGGTTCATTCCGCCAGGTGTATTTATAGCGACGGTTCATTCCGCTATATTGATTGGCGATGGTTTATACCACCGGACACGGATGATAGCGGTGATGTGTCCCGCTGTGTCGATGATGATGATTCACCTCTTTGTGATTATTGGCGATGATTCGTGCCGCCGTATATATTGATAGCGATGCCTCTTTCCGCTATTATGTGGACGATGATTCATGCTCAGGTGTATAGCAAGGTTTCATGCCACTTATTATATGATGAGGTGTCATGCCGTCGATTCTATAGCGAGGGATTGTGCCGCTATGTACTCAGCACAGGATTTTGCCGCCTTTGAGCGATGGGTGCTGATTTTGCACTATTATTGAGCGACGGATCAGGTATGCCGCTATATTGTTAGCGATGAGGTATGAGATATTGCTATTCTATTAGCTTTATTGTATCTGGCATGCGTTGATATACATGTTTTATTATGCCTATTTTACTAGCATGATAGTGGATGACATGTATCGTCACTAGTTGACAATGCCTTAGATGCCATGAGTTGGCATGTATCGTCACAGGATGACGATGACGATGGTGTAGGAGATGTCTTATTAGACATGCATCATTGTTACGATGATCGATGCGTTGAGTATACGTATTCAGTGGTATGCCTTGGGTGCCAGTACCGAGCACAAGGTGGTGTGTGCGGCACCGATTGACGTGACCCTTATACCGAGCGGGTTGCTCGAGGAATGGTTGGATGCGCTGTACATGTGATTGTACCGCAGCTTGCGTTTGGGGTGATCATTTTACGAGTGGTGATACCCTTGAGGTATGCTCGTTGGAATGGCTCTTGGCCATGAGATTTGACGACAGGAGTAATCACGAGGAAATTACTCGCTTTCTGTCGATGTGACATGTGGTAGACATGGTCACACCACCCATGAGGGTGTAGGATGAGTCCTAAGGGAGTAGGATCAGGTTATGTTAAGTACATAGGGACATTGGAGTGTCCAGGGTGTATCGGCATTAGAGGAACGTTGGGTGCAGACCCACTACTCTATTGATTTTCTTCCCCCGGTATGGTGTGCCGTACGGAAGCATCCGTCTTGTTGGTAAGTTTGAGGTAAACCTAAAGAGGCAGAGACTAGGTTGTCTGCCGCGTGTGTGTAGCACCATGATGGGCTTGCTAGAGCTGTTATAATGCTCGTTGGAACCAATTTTGGCAAATCGTAAGGTGATACGATGGGGATTGTGGTGGACTCTAGTAGTCACCATGTCATTTGAGATTGAGGTTGTGCATGCCTCACTGAAACGTGTATACGTTTATGTTTAATCTTGGTGAGACTTGTCTGGGACAGCTCATGATGTTGGAGTACCAACAAGAGAGTCATCAAGTCGTTGTTGACTCGATCTGAAGGAATTCGTGTATTTGGGATGCAATGGGTGTTATTGTATCCAGTTTTTCCGAACAGTGGTTCGAGACTTGTGGATCTCGAGTTCGATGGCACTTCCCTTGTGAGGAAGGAGGTAGTATTATACCTATTGGGAATCTTTGAAAGATTCGGTAAGTTGGTGCTTTTGGTGTCGATTTTGAGAATCACGCCGTGTTGTTGATCGTCGATTATCATCCTCCACTGGGTAGGGAATGACTCAGGATTGACGGTTGTGTTTGCGGCTTAAGGGTATGTTGTAGATACCTGAGCCAAGTGCATTGAGTATGCATGTGGTGTTCGTGCTGAGGCAGGTATACTGATGAGTATACGGATGCCAGTTGTTGATTTCCTTCCTGTCAAGCATAGAGTTATGCTATTTTAGGATGGTTAAATCTCTGATGAGAGATATGGAACACCTTGAGATTGGGAATCTCCATGGCACGATGATCATGAGGGATAATCGTGAAGTTAGTTGACTTCCCTTGAGGAGGGATTATCCTGTGAGGGTTAAGGTACTTCATTATTGGTGTTTCCCTCAGAGTTATGCGATAGCCTTCCCAAATTTGGATTGTTAAATCCTAGGATTATCAAGGGATGGCAGGAATTTTGGATTTGTTGGGTGTCGCTGACGACCCAAGTGATGAGGATGCAATGGGTTTATTGCATGTCCTTTCAGAAATTGAAACTCTGTGGAGTCTCGATTGTTTATTTTTGACCAGGATGTGACTCTTGGTCAAAAATTATTAGCGTTGAGTTGTGCTGACGCTCTTTGACGTTATGATGGATTTGGGAGTCTATTCCACTCCAGAGTTTGACACGAAGTCAACGTTCTCACGGTTGAGGTGTCATTCATGATGCGTTCTTACTAGTGGTATTAGAACGAAGGATGACTGTCCGATCTACGGTCGTAAGTATTGGTTGTTTTGCAGTCATGAGGGACTGACTTTTGGGATGAACCGCATCGAGGTACGTTTTGCCTCTTGGGTGATGAGTTGGTGTTGGTTTTGGTATGTCGCTCTGTTTCAGAGTTCGATGTGAGATAAGTATTCTCGAGGTTTTTAAGACGATTCTGATATGGTCAGGAATCGAGGTTATGACTTCTTGTAGTTGTGTAGCCGGGTGTTACGTGATACACCGGTGCTAATTTCGAGGACGAAATTCTTTTAGTGGGGGATATTGTGATGACCTGAGATTATGGATGTTAATCCCGGAGTGTTAATAACCCGTAAAGTTGTTTTACGTGGCGATTTGGAGTTTAATCGAGGTGTCGGGCCTTCTGGGCTCATTTATTTGGGCAGTTGGGATCGTTGGATCCCGAGGTTGAGATCGTATTCTCATTCCGGTGAAAACCTGCGAGTTGGGTTTTTTTAGTGTGACTCAGAATCTCGGGTGCTTCGTGTGGGCACCGGTAGGGGATTTTTGAGTTAGAGAGAGAGTTTTTGAAAACAGATGATTTTTAATGAATCATGATGTAGTTGTGGGGATATTAGTATTTCGGGATATTTTTGCTATAAATACCAGTTAAACCCGAGATTTTAATTATCGGAACCATTTTCCTCACCTCTCTCTCTCTCCTCGCGCACGCTGCCTTTCCCGATCCCCTTTGCCACCGCGCGGAAAAGGCCATCGCCCGCCGCCGTCCGGCCGCCGTTCGGCGCGTCCGACCCGTCGCCGTCATCGTCTCGACCAGGCGCTCCTTCCCGTACCATCAATTTGAGGTTTGGTCGCGATTTGAGCTCGGATTTCTGCTGGAAGCGCTAGGGTTCGAAACTGGAAATTTGTCCGAATTGGGGCTCGATTTTGGTACGATTTTGGGGCTTTCTTTCAGGTGTTTTTGGGGCGTTTTTATGGTGTTGTTGGGTCGATTATTTCAGATTTTTGTGGTTCGAAATATTGGTTGCATTTGGTTCGATTTTCAGTTCGATTTTCGTGGGTTTAGGTTCGAAAATTGTGATTTTTGGGCAGAGGTGTGGTGAATCTTGTTAGTGATTGATTATTACATGTTCTAGTTGTATAAAGATGATTTTTGTGTTCGAATTTTAGGGGTTTGAATTCGAAAATTTGGGGCTTTGGCATGTGGGGGCGATTATTCTTGTTGTTGATTGAGTAATTCATATTTTAAGATGAATTATGGTGTTTAATTGAGTTCGATTCGTGTTGTGAAGGTTCGAGAATTTGTGGGGTATTCTTGAGCGATTTTCGATATTGGTTTATTGTCTTGTGTTGACAATATTTTTGAGGGTTATGGGTGTGCTTGAGCATGGGTTGCATGTTCGTAATTAATTGTGAATTAATTTATCGTGTTAGCACATCGTTCCTCGGAGCATGGAACTCGAGCGAGGTTTGGCTCGGACTTCGGAGATTTAAGGTACGTGCGACGTACGAGCATTACTTTGTGTGATAGCAATTGTGAAATGCATAATGTGTTGTGTTGCATTAGATGGTTGTGGGTATGGCTATATTTACATATATGTGTTGATATGACTATGGATCGACCCAGTCTGGATATCACTGCCACAAGTGTGCGTAACACTAGAGTAGTATGACCTTATAAGAGGTATGGGGTACTGGGTTTACGTGACTATTGTAAGACACGTGAGATGTCTAAGTATAAATGAGAATTTGTAAAATAAAGGGTAGGGCATTTGAGATGCCTAAGAATGATCGTGGGATCATGTATTCATTGAAAGACATGTGAGATGTCTAAGTGAAATAGAGTATTTGTAAAATAAATGCTAGGCATTTGAGCTATCTGTGATTGGTAGCAAAGTTGAAAATCAGCGTTAGATATTGAGATATCTATGTTTGCTTGTACAATGAATTTGGAATCATTAACTATTGATACTTGAGAATCAGGCATGCTATGAATTAAATCAATGTGTTGATTTACTGATTTATGAGATTTGATGTGTTTGATGATTGTGAGAACAGGGACAGTACACGGAATCCCGGATGAGGATGTTGCCATCCAGGGAGTATCATTTAAATTCATTAATATTTACTTGTGTTGTAAATTATGAATTTCATTATTGTGATTATGAGATTTTGTGTATTGGTATGCTCACCCCGTTGGGGGCTGTCTCTGTTGGGGCAGGTGAACAGGTGCATCGATGGCTGTGGAGCTGGGCTCGAGCTGTTGATTGGATGTACTCACAGGATCATGGTACCAGGGCTTGATGGAGCACGGTATCGTATAGAGTACTCATATGCACTCGAGGTTTATATACACATTTATGATGCTCGCATGTGAGCACGGTTATGCTTGTATATGTGTTGTATATAAAGGCATGAGCCTTTCTCTCTTTCATTATATGTTGCATGCAATTGTGGTAGAATTGCTAATGATATGAGGGTCGTTAGTGTATTGTGTGGGTGTTGAGACCCATTTGTGTCATCATGTGTGTGGTGCCTTCCCTGGCTGGGAATTTACCTTGTGTATTATATTCTGTTGAGTATTGTGTATTCCCTGGCCGGGAATTATATTATGTGATGTGCTTGTGTTTTGGGATAGCTCTATTTATGGGGAGACTCTGCCCAAATTTTTATAAAAAACCCACAATGCAAAAGGGCACCAAGGGGTGGTAAAGGGCGATCATGTGAGTCTAATTGTGGGTAGAGATGATCTTAATGTTGTATATTAAAGAAATTTTGTAGTTGCCATTCAATGGTAAAGTATCATCTGAGCTTCCCGATTGGCTTTTAATGAAAGCATGTGCCACACATAGTGGTTAATACACTAATTAAGGGTTAAGGGCTTGGGGTCCTTACAGTTGGGTTTGGAAATTGGGAATTTTTTTTTGGTAAAAATCCAAAGTTATGTTTTTAGTGTTTTATTGGTTTTAAATGGATTATTGGAGGTGTTGAAGGAGTTAGGGGCGTTGGTCTTGAGTTTGGGCGTGAAAAACACCATTAAAGCTCGAGTTTTTCGGAAAATCGCAGGTCGTGATCGATTGCGGTTTGGCGCTGATCGATCGCGAGGAGAAGCTGATTTATGAGGAAGATGCACAGTGTGGCGATCGATTGCTAAGTCTCAGCGATCGATGTGAGGAGTCTAGCGATCGATCACGAAGACTTGGCGATCGATCGCGAAGGTGTTCTGCCCGGCAGTAAGGTTGCGCGGTCGATCGCGCGTGAATGGCGATCGATCGCGGCCTGTTGGAAGGAGTTTTTTTCAAAACTTTGTGAAAACATGGGATTTTGGATTTGGGGTTTAAATAGCCGATTCTCGAGGCAATGTCTACATTCCAATGAGAATGCTGAGTGGTTGGAGCCAAATTTTAAAGAAAATATGGAATGATTAGATTTAGTAATTGGCTAACCTTTGAACATATAAAATGGAATATTTTGGGTATTATGAATGCTTAACCCGGAGTCTTTTAAAATGGTTAATCGTCATTGATTGACGATAGGTTTGGAGGTTGTGAACGTGATTGGGCACGTGGTTGCATGCTTATATTTGATTGTGAATTATCTTATGTGGTAGCACGTAATTCGTCAGATCACGGGACCAAGGCAAGTTTAAGTTGGACTACGGAATTCTAAGGTACGTATAACGCACGAGCATAGCTTTACATATATTATTGCAATTGTTGTGCATGAATATGGTTGTTGCAATCACTTGATATGCATTGGGAATTATATGGTGCAGCTTTTGAGCGAGCAATGATTGGGATGTTGTCGCTGTTGAGCGAACATCGATTATGAAGCCGCTATTGTAGAGCGAGCGACGGAATAGAAAGTAAAATATATGGAATATCTGTAATCATTGTTTAATGATTTGATATTATTGATTATCGTATCGGTATATGAGAAACATATTAGTTAACCAATGTAATTGTTAACTGACATTTGGGAATTTGATGGTTTCGGTTATTTTGAGAACAAGAACGGCACAGGGATCCCGGATGAGGATGATGCCATCCAAGGAGTGTCTTTTAATATTCATAGCCTTTACATTGTGTAAATTGTGAATTGTAATATTGTGCTTATTAGATTTGAGGTATTGGTATGCTCACCCCGTGTGGGGGCTGTCTCTGTTGGGGCAGGTGAATAGGTACATCGATGGCTTTGGACTTGAGCTCGAGCTATGGATTGGAGGTGCTTCCAGGATTGAAGTACCAGTGACGGTATTGAGCACAGTGTTTTATATATTTGATACACATATACTTATTTGATGCTCGCATGTGAGTACTATTATGTGTATATGGTTTGTATAAAAAGGCAAGGGCCTTTCTCTTTTCATTATGTGATGCATGCAATTATTTAGGAACTGCAAAATGAATTGAGAACGTGCTAGTGTATTACAAGGGCGCGTGATATGTTAAATGAACTTGGTTGGGAAAAGCTTGATATTAATGAAAGGATGCAAGAAATTTTATAGATGGTATGTTATGCTATGTGTAAAGACCCCCGAGCCCTTAACCCATTATTAGTGTATTAATCCATACCATTAGTGCATATAATCATAAAATCATGGGGAAAAGCCCTGTGCAAGTGCGACACCACATTAGTGATCCATAAAATTTCTTGCATTCATCCCATATAATATGCAAATCCCCCAACCAAGATTACATATATGACATGCACCCTCATAATACACTAACATGCTCTTAGTTCATTTAACAATTCCACATTTAATTGCATGCAACCCATAAATGAACAGAGAAAAGCCGTAGTCCATTTATACATTCCATATACACGTAAAATCTACTCACATAAGAGCACCCAATGAATGAGCGTGTATCTGATGTATAAAACACTCTACCGGATACCGTTACTGGTACTTCAATCCTGGAAGCACCTCCCAAGCACAGCTCGATCTCAACACTGGATCTATGTACTTATTCAACCAGCTCTGGTACCTCGATCCTGGAAGTACCTCTATCATCAGCCCGAGCTCAACTCCAAAGCTACTGCTGCTACACCTGTGTTACCTGCCCCAACAGAGACAGCCCCCACACGGGGTGAGCATACCAATACCACCAATCCAATAAGCATAACATTGCAATTCAAATATATAATGTAAATGCTATAATTTAAATGATACTCCCTGGATGGTAACACCCTCATCTGGGATCCCTTGTATCGTCCATGTTCTCAAAATAACCAAACTCATCAAATTCCCAAAGCCAATCAATCGTCACATAGATTAACTAATACCGTTCCATTATGCCAGTTTCATGATCAATATGGTAAAAACATAATATAAAAGACCATAGAAATCACATATATCTAATCAATAATTCCATATTCCTGTCTCATTGCTCGCTCCACAATAGCGGCATACTAAACCTCGCGCACGCTCATCAATAGCGGCGTCATAACCGATGGTCGCTCAACGGCGATCGCATCCCAAATCATTGCTCGCTCAATAGCGGCACCGTATGGTTCCCAATGTATAACCATTTGATGCAAATACTATTTACCATGCATATTGTCATCCATTTATAGAAATATCATGCACCATGCATTTCAATACCTATCCGATGCAATTACCACATGCCACATATTTCAATGTCCATATAACGCAATTATCACACACCATGTGTTCCAATACCCATTTAGTACAATTACCACACACCATGCATTTTACAGTTGCAATACTAAGATAGGCTATGCTCGTACGTCCTACGTACCTTAAGTCTCCGTAGTCCAAGCCAAACCTTGCTTGAGTTCCATGCCTCGAGAAATATGTGCTAAAACACATAAACAACTCACAATCAAGAATAAGCATGCGATCACGTGCCCACGCACGTTTGCAAACCTCACAACCCATCGTCAATCCATAACGATTACCAAAATAAAAGCCCCCCGGCTAAACATGCATAATACCCAAAATATACCATTTAACAAGTTTAAAAGATAACCAAGAATTCAATCGGGAATTTCGTTTTATTAAACTTTGGCCTCAACCAATCCATTTTAAAAGCATAGCATTCCCATTGGAATGTAGACATTGCCCCGGAAACGGCCCCTTTAAACCTCGGTTCCAAAATCCGACATTTTCCAAAAATTCCAAAAAAAATCAATTCCTTTGGGTGGCGATCGATCGCCACATCTACCGCGATCGATCGCCACACTCCAGTGGCCATCCAGTGCTTTCTCGCGATCGATCGCCCATCCACGCGATCGATCGCCGCGATCGCGCGATCGATCGCCATCACTGTTCATCGCCTTCAAAATTTGGACTGCTCGTCGCGATCGATCGCCCCACCTCGGCGATCGATCGCCACATGCGATTTTCCGAAAAATTCGAGCTTCCATGGTGTTTTTCACACCCAAACTCAAAACCAACACCCCATACACCACCAACACCTCAAACACAACATTTAAGACCATTTGAAACACTAAAAAAAAACTTCAATTCGATTTTTAACAAAACCCCCAAATTCTATAACCAACCCAAAGCCCAACCAAACAACACAAAAACCACAATCAAAATGAAGCCAAAAGAGAGGAGAAGAAGATTACCTATCTTTCTTCAAGAAATCCGGCCCCTAAATCGAGTTCCATCATTTTTGCTTCAAAGGGGAAAAGGGGAAGGGTTTGGGGTGAGAGAGAGGAGAGGAGAGGAATGGATTACAAATGACGGGATCCCGAGTCCAACTGGTATATACAGCAAAAATACCCCCAAATACCAATACCTCCACAAATACATCATGATTCATTAAAAATCATCTGTTTTCAAAAACTCTCTCTCTAACAGCAAAACCCCAGACTGGTCCCAACTTGAGGCACCCCGGACACCAAGTCCCACTAGAAACCCAACTCATAGGTTTTCCCACCAAATTGAGAATACAATCTCAACCTTTGGATCCAACGGTCCCAAAAGTCCGATTAACAACCTCGGGAGACCCAACACCGCAATTAATATCCATTAAGGATTATTACTACTCCGGGATTAACACCAGTAATCTCCTGACATCACACTATGGTTGCATGTAGTCTTTTCCCCTGATAACATAATTGTATGCACTAATTGCATGGGTTAATACACTAATAATGGGTTAAGGGCACGGGGGTCCTTACATTAGTGGAATCAGAGTAGTGGTTTGCTCTTTGGGGCTGTTGAGGGCCTAGGAACATGTAGATGGAAACGAGCAGCACATATATATATATATATATATATATATATATATATATATATATATATATATATATATATATATATATATATATATATATATATAAATATGCATGATGGTAGTTAGTGTTGAGTGACACAACTATTTTGCTTATGTGCGTTATGATATGTGGTCATAAATGGAATGGTTATATGGCACGACATTATAGAACCGTAATATAATCCATTGATTATGATTATGAGTTTTGATACATGGACAACCAAGGGGAGCATCTTTAAATGCACTGAAATACAGGTAGTACTTCATACTTATGGTTTATGCATTTACGTATTATATGGATTATTATATGCTCATGGTTTTGGGGTCGTTCCTGTAGGGAAGCTTTGGCATGGAGGGCTAAGGCCAGGGTTGATGGGCACCAAACGGTAACATGTATTTTATATACATTATGGATTATGCATTGTGGTTGCATATATATTCGAGTGATGATTTTAATGCTTTGCCGCTAAATGTTGAAGCGATGGTAAATTCCGCATGTCACATTTGAAGCAAGGTGCATTAAAATACACTCATAGCGATGTATATTGGGATATGGATTATGCATTGTGGTTGCATATATATTCGAGTGATGATTTTAATACTTTGCCGCTAAATATTGAAGCGATGGTAAATTCCGCATGTCACATTTGAAGCGAGGTGCATTGAAATACACTCATAGCGATGTATATTAGGATATGGATTATGCATTGTGGTTGCAGGTATAAGATTGGATGCTTGGTACATCTCCCATGAGTCGTTGTTATAGACGAGTGATGATTTTAAATGCTTTGCCGCTGTCATTTGAAGCGATGATAGAATACTTGCCGATGTCATATCAAAGCGAGAAAAGAATATTTGCCGCTAAAATGTTGAAGCGAGGGTGGATGCCACATGTCACATTTATGAGCGAGGTTATTCAATGCCGCTGATATGTCGAAGCGAGGGGTATTAGTGCCGTGGTCATGAGAAGCGAGGTGCATTAAAATACACTGCTATAACAAGGCTAGGGATTGGCTATTCTATTGGCGATGGTTCATGCCGCCGGGTATTATATAGCGATGGTTCATTCCGCTATTGTGATGCCCCGAAATTAATTAATGGTAACCTGGACATTAATTATGTTTATATGATGAGTTATTACGATGATTAAGTTATGTGTGGAAATGAAGAATTAACATGATTTAAGGATGTTGATTTTTATTATGAGGATGATATGGATTTAATGATGTTGATTGCATTTTATAAAAGCTTACCATGTTGATGTATTTTATAAACATCATGTTAATTATTGGGGTACAAGTTAAATAATAGGATTTGATATTTAACCCACCATTCTTACTTCACTTTACACTTTACACTCAATTCCCAAAATCACTTTCCCAAACCCCCTTTCCCCTCATTTTCGATTTTAGCCCTAAAGGTGGGAAGAAATTCTTGTAAAAGCTTCATTCTTGCACTTCTTGGTAAGATTTAGTGCCTATGATGTTTATATATCACTTATGGATGTTGTTGAAGTGTTGATTGAGTTTTTGAAGGGTTTTAAAAAGGGTTTGAAATGGGTTTGTTTGAGTTAGTGTGATTCCTTGTGGGATGTTGGATTTTTAGTGGTTTTATGATGTGTGTTGAAGGTTTTAAGTGTTTTAATGTTTATGAGTTGTTGGTATAAATGTTGGTTGAAGTTGGGGTAGGATTTAATGCTCAAAAATGGAGAAATCTCGTGTCTGCGCGAGGCGATCGATCGCCTGAAATGAGGCGACCGATCGCCTATGGACAGTAGCCAAAATGCAGGGCAGGCGATCGATCACCTTAAAAGAGGCGACCGATCGCCGAGAGGCAGTAGCCAATTCAAAGGGTAGGCGATCGATCGCCATGTTTGGCGCGATCGATCGCCGAGAAGAAGAAATTGAGGCGATCGATCGCCTCAGCGAAGCGATCGATCGCCAGCTGCGAAATTTTGAAAATGTTGGTTTTTTTTTGTTGAAATTTTGGTATCGGGCTATTGTTTAACTTCTAATATTGAATTGTATGGTTGTGTAGAACCATCCCAGGCACCAACAACCTCAAGGAGATAAAGTTCCACAATTTCTCCTCCTTTTGGAATTAAGGTACGTAAGAAACGTACGAGCATCATACGGTAACATATTCCTAAACTATGACCTTGCATTAATTGCATGAGTAATTATGATGATGATTATGATGACTATGATGAATAAGTCTATGATGATAATGTTGTGATAAACAAAGATGATATGATGTTACGATGACAATTATGATAAGATGATGATGTTTGAGATGATGATGTTTATAAGATGATGACGCATGTTTGACTATGCTACTTAGAATGGTTGAATGTCCGGTGACTATTATGGGCAAGCGAGGAAGGTCTTGCCGCTCACATAACTGGGCGATGGGGTACATCCGCTATCAAGGTGTAGCGATGGGTATCATCCGCTGAGCGATGGGGTACATCCGCTATCAAGGTGTAGCGATGGGTATCATCCGCTGAATAAGAGATACATCCGCTATCAAGGCGTAGCGATGGGTATCATACGATGAGTTATGTCGAGCGAGGGGGCCAATTGTGTCGCTGTCATAATAGAACCCGGATAGTCCCATTTCTAATTAACATGGATTGAGGTGAGCTTATATACGAAATATGATGTTAATCATTCATGTCTTGAACTAATGATTATATGCGTAATTATGACACAGGGACAACCAAGGAAGGATAGTACTATTAAACAGGAAGTATATGTTATCAATTATTTCCATGCATTATTTATATGCCATTAACTCATGATGTTAAGTAATGATGTACGTGCTCACGATGGGTTGTTCCTGTAGGTACACTTTTGGATCGAGACTAAGGTCGGGTTGAGATGGTGAGCTAAAGGAGCATAAGAAGATAGATACAGGATTTTGTTAGCCTTAACATTCATTTTGGGGAATGTAATTAAATAACTATTGAAGTTTCATTTTGGCCTGTAATTACTTTGAGCTCACATAACAACCAGAACTCTAAGATGTCTCTAATATATGTTTAGTTCATAATACGCTATTAATATGATGTTAAGGTAGGAAGACCCTACATTAGTGGTATCAGAGCAGTGGTTCGATAACCCGGGGATGAGTGAAGGGTAGCCTTAGCAGTAGGTTGGCTAGGCGCTTACTTTTGACATATTATGTTGCACATGAAGTATATGGGTGTTATGATATCATGTTATGGTTTTCTAACGATGTTTATATGAACTGCTTTTGGATCTTGTTGTTAACCCTTGTGTTGCAGTATGGCAGCAAATATCGACATTGGTGATGCGGTAAGTGTGAACGCTAGTGCGGGGCGCACGAATCCCCTACCCCCGCCAGCCTTAGGCGAAGAACCGTCCGAGCAACAATTATTGCCGGGAGAGTTGAGTTTGACTCAGTTTCTAGCGTATCGGCCCCCGACTTTTGAAGGGACTGAAACAGGGGAGCGAGCCGAGGAATGGCTAGAAAGGATAGAGCAAATATTTGTAGCTGCCCCGTGTGCAAAGACGGCATGGATAAGGCTAGCAGAATTCCAATTAGCTAAGAAAGCACTGATGTGGTGGAGGACCACCGTGATTGAGCAGGAGGCACAGGGTCAAGAGGTAAACTGGAAACTGTTCAGAACTAGATTCCTGGCCAGATACTTTTCAGCGGCTGCCCGTCAAGCTAAAGAGGATGAGTTTACTAAGCTGAAGCAAGGTACCATGCCAGTGTCAGATTATGCCCTCCACTACTATTCTCTACTCAGATATGTACCTCATATTGCTGCCGACACTCAAGCTAAAATGAGGAACTTTATGAAGGGCTTGAGGCCAGAACTCTATGATAGGGTGATTACATATGGCCCTACCTGCTTTGACGATGCACTTACCCGGGCTGAGTTGGCCGAACTAGGGGTTGGCGCATACCTTGATGCTGTGCCACCTCCAGCACCCCCTCAGAGATCTACTCCCGACAATTTGAAACCAAGGGGTGATCAATTTAAGCCTGGAGGGAGCACTTCAGTGTCTAGATTCAGTGGAAGGAGGCCCGATAACCGATGGAGAGGAAACCGCAGGAATGACACCCCACCAAGAAGAGGACAGTCTCGGGGAGGCAGTGTTGGAGAGCAATGCTCTCTTTGTGGACAGCCCCATTTGACGAAGAATTGTGTCGGATGTTATGTTTGCGGCGAGAGAGGCCACTTTGCTCGACAATGTCCCAACAGGGGAAGGCAGCAGAATTCTACTGGGAGGTCGACAGACAGAGCAGCACCACATAGGCCCCCATATGTACCGAGGCAATATGGAAGTCAGCCTACGGGGCCACCTCAAGGACAAGTGTATGCATTGACGAGGGAGCAGGCTACAGCGGCTCCGGAGGAGGTCATAGCGGGTACGTGTCTTTTATTTACGCACCCTGCCTTTATATTGATCGACACAGGTGCGTCACACTCCTTTGTGTCGACTAGTTTTGTGGAAAGACACCACATATGCACTGCTTCGTCGCCCACGCCTCTTGTAGTCTCGACACCCGCTGGAAGAAGTTTGATTGCTGATCAGATTGTCTATGATGGCCTCATTTATTTTGAGGATAACAAGTTAAGGTCGGATTTGATCGTTCTGAGAATGTCGGACTTCGACTGTATATTGGGCATTGATGTTCTGAATAAGTACCAAGCGGTTGTGAACTGCAGGCAGAGGACTGTCCGATTCAGATCTGATGAAGGGGCTCAGTGGACGTTCTATGGAGATGGTTCTCGTTCAAAATTTCGTTAATATCCGCGGTCAAGATGACACAAGTATTGGAACGAGGCCATACAGGATATCTTATTTATGCTGTTGATATTTCTGGAAAGAAGGAAGAACTAAAGGTTGAAGATGTGCCCGTAGTGGCGGAGTTTCCTGATGTATTCCCTGAAGAGATTCCCGGATTTCCTCCGGCGAGAGAGATCGAATTTGGAATTGAATTACTACCGGGGACGTCAGCCATTTCCCGTGCCCCGTATAGGATGGCACCACCGGAGTTAAAGGAATTAAAAGTTCAGTTGCAAGAACTCCTTGACAAGGGCTACATACGCCCGAGCGTATCGCCCTGGGGTGCACCAGTTTTATTTGTTAAGAAGAAAGATGGCTCGATGCGTCTGTGCACCGATTACAGACAACTGAACAAAGCTACCGTGAAGAACAAGTACCCCCTCCCGAGGATCGATGATTTGTTTGACCAGTTGCAGGGTACGAGGTTGTACAGTAAGATTGATTTGAGGTCGGGGTACCACCAGATCCGAGTTAGAGAGGATGATGTACAGAAGACAGCTTTCAGAACCAGATATGGGCACTATGAATTCTTAGTCATGCCCTTTGGGGTGACGAATGCCCCAGCTGTTTTCATGAGTTTAATGAACAGAGTATTCCAGCCATATTTGGACCAGTTCGTCATAGTCTTCATCGATGACATACTTATCTACTCCCGGACTGAAGAAGAACATGTTGGGCACTTGAGGACAGTACTCCAGATCCTTAGGGATCATCAGTTATATGCAAAGCTTAGCAAGTGCGAGTTTTGGTTGGACAGTGTGGTGTTCTTGGGTCATGTAATATCCAGCCGTGGGATATCTGTGGATCCCCGTAAGATTGAAGCTGTTATGGAGTGGCCTGCACCCACTTCTATGCCTGAGATACGGAGTTTCCTTGGTTTAGCGGGCTACTACCGACGTTTTGTCGAGGGATTTTCTAAGATCGCTAAGCCGTTGACCCAGCTGACTCAGAAAGGAGTTCCGCTCTATTGGTCCGGAGCTTGTGAAGAGAGCTTCCAAGAGTTGAACCGTCGCTTGACGACAGCGCCAGTGTTGGTAATCCCTTCTGAGGATAAGAAGTTTGCTTTGTACACGGATGCATCATTGCAAGGTCTGGGTTGTGTGTTGATGCAAGATAAGCATGTGGTGGCTTATGCTTCGAGACAACTGAAGCCTCATGAGACCAGATACCCAATCCATGACCTGGAACTGGCAGCCATCATCTTCGCCTTGAAGATTTGGCGTCATTATCTTTATGGTACGACGTTTACCATCTTTACAGACCATAAGAGCTTGAAATTCTTATTCACCCAAGCAGAACTGAATATGAGGCAACGAAGATGGATGGACTTACTCAAAGATTATGATTGTGAAATAGAGTACCATCCGGGTAAAGCGAATATGATAGCAGATGCCTTAAGCCGAAAGGTGAAGAACACCGCTGAGGATATTATGAGCTTATCGGCCATGATGACTTCTTATTGCCATTTAGGCTACGATTTTGATGTGGACACGTCGCCAGTGCGAGTGTCGACCTTACTGGCCGAGCCAGACATATTTGAGGCAATCAGGAAAGCCCAGAGGTCGGATGATGAAGTTCAGAGATGGTTATCAATATCACTTCGAGGTCAGCCAACAAAGTTTAGAGTGGCTGAAGATGATTCATTAAGACTGGGCAACCGATGGGTAGCCAGATACACCAGAGTTACGTAAAGGAATATTGGAACGAGCTCACAGTAGTCGGTTCAGTATTCACCCAGGAGGAAGAAAGATGTATAAGGACCTGAGTGGTCAATTCTGGTGGAGACGCATGAAGCGTGACGTGATCAGTTTTGTTAAGAGATGTTTAATCTGCCAGCAAGTAAAGGCAGAAAGGCAGAGGCCTGGTGGCGAGCTGAAGAGCTTGGAAGTACCTAAGTGGAAGTGGGAGCATATATCTATGGACTTCGTGACCCACTTGCCAAGGTCGGCCTCTGGATTTGATGCGATCTGGGTGATCGTGGATAGGCTGACAAAGGTAGCCCATTTCATCCCTTACAGTATGACCTTCACATATTTAAAGATGGCCCAACTCTATGTGAGGGATGTGGTGAGGTTGCATGGTGTTCCAGTTTCAATAGTGTCTGACAGAGACCCGAGGTTCACTTCACATTTCTGGGAGGGTCTCCAAACAGCTTTGGGCACAGAGGTAAGGCTGAGTACAGCCTATCACCCTCAGACAGACGGTCAGACAGAGCGTACCATTCAGACGCTCGAGGATATGTTAAGGGCATGTGTTTTGGAGTTTGATACTCAGTGGCAAGAGTCTATACCACTGGTAGAGTTCTCCTACAATAACAGCTATCAGGCGAGCATTCAAATGGCCCCTTTTGAAGCTCTGTACGGACGACGATGTAGGTCACCGCTGTATTGGGAGGACTTGACGAGTAAAGCGGTCGGAGACCGGATATGATTAAGGACATGGAGGAAAAGATTAAGATGATACGCTTAAAGATGAAAGCGGCTCAAGATAGGCAAGCAACCTATGCAAATAAGCGGCGAAGGCCGCTAGAATTTCAAGTAGGAGACAAGGTCTTCTTGAAAATCTCACCCTTCAGGGGTGTTGTTCGTTTTGGTATGCGGGGGAAGTTATTCCCGAGGTATGTTGGACTGTACGAGGTATTACAGCGTATCGGCACTTTGGCTTACCGATTGGCTCTACCGCCGTCTTTATCTGGGATTCATGATGTTTTCCATGTTTCTATGCTACGGAAGTATGAGCCAGACCCGTCTCATGTTTTATAGCCTACTGAAGTGCAGTTAGACTCAGATGTATCCTACGTTGAACGACCGGTCAGAATTCTGGATCGTGAGGATCGCAGACTACGAAGTAAAGTTATACCGATGGTCAAAGTTCAGTGGGATCGCCGGGGTGTCGAGGAGGCTATGTGGGAGACGGAACGGCATATGGTGCAGCACTACCCGGAACTATTTTCTGGTATGATTTATGTTTAGTTTCTTTTTGGGTAAGTGCATGCGATTTCGAGGACGAAATCTTATAAGTAGGGGAGTAATGTGATGCCCCAAAATTAATTAATGGTAACCTGGACATTAATTATGTTTATATGATGAGTTATTACGATGATTAAGTTATGTGTGGAAATGAAGAATTAACATGATTTAAGGATGTTGATTTTTATTATGAGGATGATATGGATTTAATGATGTTGATTGCATTTTATAAATGCTTACCATGTTGATGTATTTTATAAACATCATGTTAATTATTGGGGTACAAGTTAAATAATAGGATTTGATATTTAACCCACCATTCTTACTTCACTTTACACTTTACACTCAATTCCCAAAATCACTTTCCCAAACCCCCTTTCCCCTCATTTTCGATTTTAGCCCTAAAGGTGGGAAGAAATTCTTGTAAAAGCTTCATTCTTGCACTTCTTGGTAAGATTTAGTGCCTATGATGTTTATATATCACTTATGGATGTTGTTGAAGTGTTGATTGAGTTTTTGAAGGGTTTTAAAAAGGGTTTGAAATGGGTTTGTTTGAGTTAGTGTGATTCCTTGTGGGATGTTGGATTTTTAGTGGTTTTATGATGTGTGTTGAAGGTTTAAGTGTTTTAATGTTTATGAGTTGTTGGTATAAATGTTGGTTGAAGTTGGTGTAGGATTTAATGCTCAAAAATGGAGAAATCTCGTGTCTGCGCGAGGCGATCGATCGCCTGAAATGAGGCGACCGATCGCCTATGGACAGTAGCCAAAATGCAGGGCAGGCGATCGATCGCCTTAAAAGAGGCGACCGATCGTCGAGAGGCAGTAGCCAATTCAAAGGGTAGGCGATCGATCGCCATGTTTGGCGCGATCGATCGCCGAGAAGAAGAAATTGAGGCATCGATCGCCTCAGCGAAGCGATCGATCGCCAGCTGCGAAATTTTGAAAATGTTGGTTTTTTTTGTTGAAATTTTGGTATCGGGCTATTGTTTAACTTCTAATATTGAATTGTATGGTTGTGTAGAACCATCCCAGGCACCAACAACCTCAAGGAGATAAAGTTCCACAATTTCTCCTCCTTTTGGAATTAAGGTACGTAAGAAACGTACGAGCATCATACGGTAACATATTCCTAAACTATGACCTTGCATTAATTGCATGAGTAATTATGATGATGATTATGATGACTATGATGAATAAGTCTATGATGATAATGTTGTGATAAACAAAGATGATATGATGTTACGATGACAATTATGATAAGATGATGATGTTTGAGATGATGATGTTTATAAGATGATGACGCATGTTTGACTATGCTACTTAGAATGGTTGAATGTCCGGTGACTATTATGGGCAAGCGAGGAAGGTCTTGCCGCTCACATAACTGGGCGATGGGGTACATCCGCTATCAAGGTGTAGCGATGGGTATCATCCGCTGAGCGATGGGGTACATCCGCTATCAAGGTGTAGCGATGGGTATCATCCGCTGAATAAGAGATACATCCGCTATCAAGGCGTAGCGATGGGTATCATACGATGAGTTATGTCGAGCGAGGGGGCCAATTGTGTCGCTGTCATAATAGAACCCGGATAGTCCCATTTCTAATTAACATGGATTGAGGTGAGCTTATATACGAAATATGATGTTAATCATTCATGTCTTGAACTAATGATTATATGCGTAATTATGACACAGGGACAACCAAGGAAGGATAGTACTATTAAACAGGAAGTATATGTTATCAATTATTTCCATGCATTATTTATATGCCATTAACTCATGATGTTAAGTAATGATGTACGTGCTCACGATGGGTTGTTCCTGTAGGTACACTTTTGGATCGAGACTAAGGGTCGGGTTGAGATGGTGAGCTAAAGGAGCATAAGAGATAGATACATGATTTTGTTAGTCTTAACATTCATTTTGGGGAATGTAATTAAATAACTATTGAAGTTTCATTTTGGCCTGTAATTACTTTGAGCTCACATAACAACCAGAACTCTAAGATGTCTCTAATATATGTTTAGTTCATAATACGCTATTAATATGATGTTAAGGTAGGAAGACCCTACAGCTATTCTATTGGTGATGGTTCATGCCGCCGGGTATTATATAGCGATGGTTCATTCCGCTATTCTATTGGCGATGGTTCATGTCGCCGGGTATTATATCGCGATGGTACATTCCGCTATGTCTATGGCGATGGTTCATGCCGCCGGGTATCTATATAATGATGGTTCATTCCGCTAGTTCTATGGCGATGGTTCATGCCGCCGGATATATATGACGATGGTTCATGCCGCCGGATGTATGTAGCGATGTTTCATCGCTAATTCTATAGCGATGTTTTATGCCGCTGACTCTATGGCAAGGGATCGTGCCGCAGATTTTATAGCGATGGGTTATGCCGCTATCTACTAGCACGGGATTATGCTGCCCACGAGCTATGGGTGTTGATTATGTACTGCTATTGGACGACGGAGACAGGTATGCCGCTATCTTATTAGCGATGAGTTATGGTATATTGTTGTTTTGTTAGCATTGTTGTTGATGTCATGTATGGACATATACCGTCACGTGGTTGACGATGATGTTGTGGATGTCATGTATTGACATGTACCGTCACGCGTTGACGAGGATATTGTGGGTGTCATGTATCGACACGTACCGTCACGAGTTGACGATGTTATTTTTGATGTCATATGTTGACATGTACCGTCATGGGATGACGATGGCATGGTGTGTGTTCTATGTAGACGCATGTCATCATTACAACGAATAATAAATTTGGGTATATGTGTTGATCGTATGGCTTGGAGTGCCGATGGTGGGCACAAGGTGGTATCTACGTCACCGGTTGACGAGACCTTTATGCCGAGCAGGTTTGCTCGATGAATTATTGGATGCTCCGTACAGGAATTGTACCGTAGCACATATTGAGGTAAATATTTTACGAGTATTGGTACCTTTGGGTATACTCGTTTGGATGGCTATGGCTAATTGACTGTTGGTAGGAGTAGTTATTGAGGAAACTACTTGTTGATACCGATGTGACGTGTGGTAGACATGGTCACACCCACCCGTGAGGGTGCGAATAAATATTGATGGATAGGATTACATTGTGGTTGAATGAGGACACCGGGATGTCCATTGTGCATTTATATTAGAGAAATAGTGGGTGATGACCCACTACTCTAATAGATGGTACGGTATGGTGTACCGGGATGAAACGTAGGATACGTGATAAGTTTGGTATAAACCTAAGGAGGCAGCGATCTGCTAGCCAGGTATTGTTGCAGTGCTATAGTGTGCTTGTGATAGCCATTATACTGCTCGTTGGGACCGAGTTTAATAAATTGTACGATGATACGATGAGACATATTGTGGACTCTTGTTAGTCACTATGTTGCTTGAGGTTCGAGGCAGGAAATACCTCACGGGGACGTTTATACCTCAAATGTTTTGAGAGGCTTGTGCCGGGACAGCTCAATTTTGTTGGGAATACCAACGTGAGTGTCGACAAGTCGTTGTTAGCTCTGGTTGAGCATCCCTGCATATGAAATGCAATGGGGGACACAATTGGAATTGTGGGATATAGTTAGTGGGGTTACACTACTATATTGATTGTATCTCGTGGAGGGATTTGGATCGTACTGTCATGGAGACAGCTGGTATTGGTCAAAGGTTGATTTGGAATCAGCCACGGTAAGCATTACCAGTGTTGGACTAGGTAATGACTTTATATTTTGGTGAGACGTACGAGGAGACGTCTCTGGGAGATGCTTGAGATTCCGGAGTACTATATCATTAGTACAGAGCATCGTTAGATGTGTATACGGGTATACGGATTTCGATTTGGTAATAGTGGCATTGATGCACTATTCTGAACCAAATGTGTATTTGCTGGTTTCGAGATATATTTTGATATAAATATCCAGGTTTTCCGAACGGTGGTTCGAGGTTGGAGGGTCATCGGTTCATGACACTTTCCTTATGAGGAAGGAGGTATTCATATACCTATTGGGAATCTTTGGAAGATTCGATGAGTTGGTTTGTGTGGTGTTGATGTTGGGATCACACCATTAGTTGTTGGTTCGTCAATCATCATTCTCCCTGTGTGAGAATAATTGAGGATTGACAGTTGTTTTTGGGGCTTATGGGTATGATTGGTGATACCCGAGCCGATTGCATTGAGTATGCATGTAGTATTGGTGCTTAGGCATGTCTACCGACGTGCATTTTCTTCGTACTCGTCGAGCATTGGATTAGTATGCTTGGATGAATGAATCTCAGGTGAGAGATTGTGGCACCTTGAGATTAGTAATCTCAATGACATGGTATATTTTGAGGAATGATCGTGAGGTCGGGTTGACTCCCTCTGAGGATGGATTGGCGTAATTGGGATCATGGTAGATCTTTACTGGGTAATCTGATAGTATCCCTATGTTAGGATTGTTGAATCCTAGGGTAGGGATGTCCATGATTGGATCTGTTGAGTGTCATTGTTGACACGTGGGGTGTTAATGCAATTGATTTTCTTGCATGTCCTCTATGGGGACTTGAGACCTTGTGGAGTCTCGATAGTGTGTTTGAACCAAGATGTGATTTCTTGGAACACACGGATGTAGACATTTTTGGAGATGTGTTTTGTGTTGATCGGTGGCCGTGATGTTGCCCGATCCGTGTTGCGAAGTGGTGCAACTACTCCTCTATTGGAGATGATTTTGGAAAGTGGAAACCGGATGTAGTTTAGCTACACTGTTGTGTACATGTGGTTTCTTTGGTAACGATGTATGTTTAACATCGTTGCTTATGTCTTAAAGATATCATTGGTACGATATCTATTTTGGAATCACGAATGATTCGTTTGGTTAGCAGTTAGGGTTGACCGACTGCTTTTGGGTGGTTAGCATCGAGGTATGCTGACGTTCTTTGGAGATGGTGACGATCTTGGAGATTTTACTCCATTCCAGGTTTTGGTGCGAGGTCGGTGTCCTCGCGGTTGGGGTGTCGTTCATGATATGTTCATGACTCTACGATGTAGATCCGTTTGGATTGTGTGGTCTCGGCAATACATGGAGTACGCCTGTGCAAATTTCGAGGACGAAGTTTTATTAGTGGGGGATCATTATGATGCCCGAGAACTATTGACATTAATCCCGATGTAGTAATGATCCTCTATGGTTTTTAATTGTGGCAATTATGAATTAATTGTGGTGTTGGAGCACCCGAGGATGTTAAATTAGGGTATTTGGGATCGTTGGATCCAAAGGTTGAGATTGTATTCTCATCGTGGTGAAAAACCTTGGAATTGGGTTTTTGGTGGGATATGGGGTCCGACGTACTTTGTGCTGGGGCTGGTAATGGAAATAGAGATTGAGAGATAATTATTGAACACAGATGAATTTTAAAGAGTCATGATGTATTTGTGGAGGACGTGGAATTTGAGACTTGGTACTATATATATAGCAAGAGGGCTCGGTGTGTAGCCATTTTCCCCTTCTCTCTCTCTCTCCTCTTCCACGCCTCTTCCCCCATTTCCCCAAACCCTCATTTTCTCCTCCCATGGAAGAATCGAGCAAGGCTCGATCTCGGAGCCGGATTTCTTGAAGATAATCAGGTATTAATCTTCCCCTCATCCTTATCTTCGATTTGATAGTAGTTTCGGTGGATTTTGGTTGAGAATTATGTTGGGTTTGGAAATTGAGGATTTTTTTTGGGTAAAAATCCAAAGTTATGTTTTTAGTGTTTTTATTGGTTTTAAATGGAGTATTGGAGGTGTTGAAGGGGTTAGGGGCGTTGGACTTGAGTTTGGGTGTGAAAAACACCATTAAAGCTCGAGTTTTTTCGGAAAATCGCAGGTCGCGAACGTTCGCGGCTTGGCGTCGATTGATCGCGACGAGAAGCTGATTTTATGAGGAAGATGCACAGTGCGGCGATCGATCTCTAAGTCTCAGCGATCGATAGCGAGGAGTCTAGCGATCGATGGCGAAGACGACGATCGACCGCGAAGTTGTTCTGCCCGGCAGTAAGGTTGCGGATCGATCACGCGTGAATGGCGATCGATCGCGACTTGCTGGAAGGAGTTTTTTTCAAAACAGTGTTAAAACATGGGATTTTGGATATGGGGTTTAAATAGCCGATTCTCGGGGGAATGTCTACATTCCAATGGGAATATTATACTTTTAAAATGGAGTGGTTGGAGCCAAATTTTAAAGAGAATATGGAATGATTAGATTTAGTAATTGGCTAACCTTTGAACATATAAAATGGAATATTTTGGGTGTTATGTAAGCTTAACCCGGAGTCTTTTAAAATGGTTAATCGTCATGGATTGACGATACATTTGGAGTATGTGAACTTGCTTGGGCACGTGGTTGCATGCTTATATTTGATTGTGAATTATCTTATGTGGTAGCACGTAATTCATTGGATCACGGGACCAAGGCAAGTTTAAGTTGGACTACGAATTCTAAGGTACGTATAACGTACGAGCATATCTTTAAATATATTATTGCAATTGTTGTGCATGAATAATATATGGTTGTTGCAATCACTTGATATGCATTGGGAGTTATATGGTGCCGCTTTTGAGCGAGCAATGATTGGGATGTTGTCGCTGTTGAGCGAACATCGATTATGACGCCGCTATTGTAGAGCGAGCGACGGAATAGAAAGTGAAATATATGGAATATCTGTAATCATTGTTTAATGATTTGATATTATTGATTATGGTATCGGTATATGGGAAACGGATTAGCCAATGTAATGGTTAACTAACATTTGGGAATTTGATGGTTTCGGTTATTTTGAGAACAGGAACAGCACAGGGGATCCCGGATGAGGATGATGCCATCCAGGGAGTGTCTTTTAATATTCATAGCCTTTACATCGTGTAAATCATGAATTGTACTATTGTGCTTATTGGATTTGGGATATTGGTATGCTTGTGGGGGCTGTCTCTGTTGGGGCAGGTGAATAGGTACATCGATGGCTTTGGAGTTGAGCTCGAGCTATGGATTGGAGGTGCTTTCAGGATTGAAGTACCAGTGACGGTATTGAGCACACTGTTTTATACGTTTGATACAATATACTTATTTGATGCTCGCATGTGAGTACTATTATGTGTATATGGTTTGTATAAAAAGGCAATGGCCTTTCTCTTTTCATTATGTGATGCATGCAATTATTTAGGAATTGCAAAATGAATTGAGAACGTGTTAGTGTATTACAAGGGTGCATGATATGTTAAATGAACTAGGTTGGGAAAAGCTTGATATTAATGAAAGGATGCAAGAAATTTTATAGATGGTATTTTATGCTATGGTTGCATGTAGTCTTTTCCCCTGATAACATAATTGTATGCACTAATTGCATGGGCTAATACACTAACAATGGGTTAAGGGCACGGGGGTCCTTACATGTATTAACACATGTATTTAGTGCATACTACCATGTAATCAGGGGAAAACCACATGCAACCATAGCATAATATACCAACAATAAAATTTCTTGCATTATCCCATGTAATGTCCAATTTCCCCCAACCAAGTCCACTTACTAGAATGCACCCTTACAATACACTAACATATTCTCAATTCATTTTGCAATTCCTTAATTAATTGCATGCAACACATGAATGAAAAGAGAAAGGCCCTTGCCTTTTTATACAAACCATATACACAAATAGTATAGTGCTCACATGCGAGCATCAAATGAGTGAATGTGTATTTAATGTATAAAGTACCCTACTCAATACCGGCACTGGTACTTCGATCCTGGAAGTACCTCCAATCCATAGCTCGATCTCAACTCCGGAGCTACCGCTGTACCTGTTCCACTTGCCCCAACAGAGACAGCCCCCATACGGGGTGAGCATACCAATACCACCATTCCAATAACATAACATCACACTTCATAATTTACTGTGATGCCCCGAAATTAATTAATTACGATTAAGGCATTAATTATGTTTATAAGATGAATCATGTGGTAATTGATTTATGTGTTGGGTAATGAGATGTTAGCATGATTTAATTGTGTTGATTTTTTTAAATATGAGGGAGATGCGATTTTAGATGAAGTTTAGTGCATTTTGTCAAGATGCTTTTAAAATACCATGTTGGGGTGTTTTATACATCATGTTAAGTTTGGGTACAATTTTTTAATTAAATTAAACAACCCTTTTTTTAATCCTTTACCCATCACTTTAACCCCACTTTACCATTCACTTTTTAAAAATCCCCAAAATCACTTCCCAACCCCAAACCCTTCCCATTTTCGAGATCCACCAAAGAAGGAGAAGGAAAGCTTCAGAAAAACTTTGTTTGTGTGATCTTTGTTAGGATTTGGAGCCTACAAGAGGTATGGAACCATTCCTAAAAGTTTTATGATGTTTGGTGTTGAAATGGGTTAGTTTTTGATGATTTATGTGGGTTTGTTTTGGGTATATGTTGTTTATGGTTGGGGTATGATTTTTGAAGTGTTTCATGTGGGTTTTAGTGGGTTAAGATGTTATTAATGTTGTAGGGAAGTTTGGATTTGTAAGGCATGAAGAAAGGTTTGAAAAATGCTCATTAATGGCGATTTTTCGATGTACAGGTGCTGGCGATCGATCGCCCATTTTTGGCGATCGATCGCGAGCCAGCAGTGGGCGCCAGTAGTGTTTGGCGATCGATTGCCACCTTTGGGCGATCGATCGGCGAGGCTGGCGATCGATCGCGCCAAAAGTGGCGATCGATCGCCAAGATGCAAAATTTTGAGCCTCGTCCAGTATGATCTCGCGATCGATCGGGCCTGGCCGGCGATCGATCGCGAGGTGTAAAAATGTGCATTTTTGTGGGATTTTTGGATATTGGACCATGATTAGCTTCTAATATCAATTTGTATGGTTATGTAGAACCATCCCAAGTACCCACAACCTCAAGGAGATAAAGCTCTCCGATTTCTCCACTTTTGGAATTAAGGTACGTAAGAAACGTACGAGCATCGGACGGTAAACCATACTCCTACATTTAATGATGATGATGATGATGATGTTTATGATGATGTTTATGATGATGATGTTTATGACGATGTTTACGATGATGATGTTTATGATGATGATGTTTATGACGATGTTTACGATGATGATGTTTATGATGATGTTTATGATGATGATGTTTATGATGATGTTTATGATGATGATGTTTATGATAATGATTATGATGATGTTTACGATGATGATGTTTATGATGACGTTTATGATGATAATGTTATGATAAGTAAGTTTATGATAAGGTTATACGACGTATATGATTGAGTAAGACGCCCATGTGGTAAGATGCCACCCAATGTATGTGAGTGGGTAAGATGCCCCTGTGGTAAGATGCTGGTAGCGTTTATCGCGTACTCCCAAATTAACCCTCTCAAGTTAATAACAGTAATGAATGTAGTAGCGTGAGTAGGGATCGATCCCACGAGGAAGGTTATATCTTTGTGTTAACTTATGCCAACGAAAATAAAAAGGGGTTTTTGAAATCAATTGAATAATACTACTACTATGATGCAAAATTAAACTAGATGAATTAACTTATGAGAAAAGAGCGATTCTCGGTTTTCGGTTAACTTTACAATTGGTGTTTACTATCTTGGTCATTGATCTACACATATGATTCAATTTTCTTATGAATATTCATCGTGGACGTTTAATCCAATAATCAAAGTCCTATCTCACCTTAAGTTTAGTTAAGTAGCCCAAGCGTTCTAGTTTAACCCTTATCACACAATCAATCAAAATACAAGCGATTAAGATTTAAATCGATGATAGCATATGAACTAGTGAGATCGATGAAGCTAAACAACATAATCCAAGCGTCTATGTTTAATCTAGTCAATTGTTTTTCCTAAGAATTTAACAAACTCACAAGCGGAATTTAATTAATCTTAGTTGCTTCGTAAATTAGAGGGATCAAACGATTCCGTATTTGATATCTAATTTAGCGTTAAATTGTATGAAAGATAGCTAGGTGATCAATCCAACAATCATGCATAACATTTATGACAATCAAATCAAAAAAACAATTGATACTCAAAGAAAATCAACAATCAAAACTTATCTCACAAGAATCGTAAACATCCAATGTATCGTTTTCCTAAACCGAGAATCACAAAAGTATTTAGCTACTCATAACTAGATTAAAAACAATCAAAATTAATCTAGAAAGCATTAAACTAATAAGAGAAGAAAGAGTTACTAAAAGGAAGCACGATTCCGGCTTGTCGATTCCGGTTCCGTTCTTCGGGTTGTTCTTGATAAAAGTTGAAAGGAAAAATCTCTAAAATCTCTAAATTATTCTAAGGTATGAAATTATGCTTAATATGAGGTAAAAATCGTGTATATGAGGTATGGAGGCTGATGGAGTAGGGTAAAATCTATGTGGGAAGGAAAGAAATCAAGAATTTTACACTTTCAAAACTCTTCAGGCGTAAATACGCGTATAATGGCGTAGCTACGCCTGTCAATGCCGTAGCGTTGGCGTAATTACGCCTGTGAATGGCGTAATTACGCCTGTCATCAAATTTTCTGGCGAGTTTCGTATTTTGGCCGTAACTTTCTCGTCCGAACTCCGAATTCGATGAATCAGCTGTCCACGCGAAGATAACTCAAAGTTCTACAACTTTTCTATGGACCACATTTCCAAAACATGGCTCGAACATATAGAAATTTGAGGAGAAAGGAGCAACATGTGTCTTGGATTCTGGTTTTTTCCTCTTTTCTTCAACTTTATTGCTTCTTTCATCATTTTAGCTTGATTTCTTCACCTTTCCCTACATTTACACAAATATACGATTAGGTAGCATATGTATCAATTTACCCATCAAAATATACCAAATCGTAAACAATTAAACTCAATAGATGTGTCTATTTCTAGTCACATCAGATGCCACACAATGTTTACGATATGGTAAGACGCCATATGATTGGGTAAGATGCCCATGTGGTAAGATGCCACACGATGATTATGTTATGGTAAGATGCCATACAATGGGGTAAGATGCCCTTATACATGAACAAGAATCATGGATAACAAAGGAAGTTGAAGAACGACCAATAACTTTTACTTAACTAAGATGCTATGCATTATTGTATGCCTTTTTATATAATGTTAAGTAAATATGTATATGCTCACGACGTGTTGTCCCTGTAGGTACACTTTTGGACCGAAGGGCCTAGGGTCGGGTTCAGGCGGTGAGCTAAAAGGGAACAAGATGAATATAGAATGCAGGATTTTGATAGTCTCTACTCTAGGAGTAGTGTAAACCTATAGCTTTAACATTCATTGTTGAGAATGTAATTAAATAGCTTTTGGAAATTTTATTTTGGCCTGTAATCTTCTTAGCTCAAGCTACAACCGGAACCCTTAAGGGGTTATAAATGCATGTTCTGTCCATTATATATGTACTATATGATGTTAAGGTAGGAAGACCCTACATTAGTGGTATCAGAGCAGTGGTTAGATAACCCGGGAATGAGTGAAGGGTAGCCTTAGCAATAAGTTAGCTAGTTGCTTACTTTTAAACATGTTTTGTGCATAAGCTACATATGAAGTATATGACTGTTATGCTAACATGTTATGACTTTCTAACGATGTGTATATGAACTGCTTTTGGGTCTTGTTGTTAACCCTTGTGTTGTAGTATGGCAGCAAACGTGGAGGTAGGTGACACAGTGAGTGTCAATGCAAGTGCGGGACGTACGAATCCCCTACCCCCGCCAGCTTTTGATGATGAACCGTCCGAACAACAGTTGTTGCCAGGGGAGCTAAGCTTAACTCAATTTCTTGCATACCGACCCCCAACCTTTGAAGGAACCGAAACAGGGGAACGAGCTGAGGAATGGTTAGAAAGAATAGAGCAAATCTTTGTGGCAGCCCCATGTGCGAAGACAGCATGGATACGGTTAGCAGAGTTCCAATTGGCCAAGAAGGCACTAATGTGGTGGAATACCACTGTGGTAGAGCAAGAGGCTCAAGGCCATGAAGTTAATTGGAAAATGTTTCGAACTCGCTTTCTGAATCGTTATTTCTCGGCTGCTGCACGACAGGCTAAGGAAGATGAATTTACTCACCTTAAGCAAGGTAGCATGTCAGTATCAGATTATGCTCTTCAATACTGTTCCTTACTCAGATATGTGCCTCATATCACCGTAAGTACGCAAGCAAAGATGAGGAACTTCATGAAGGGCTTGAGGCAGGAGCTGTAAGATAGGGTGATTACTTATGGCCCTACTTGTTTTGACGATGCACTCTCACGGGCTGAGCTAGCCGAACTGGGAGTGGGTGCATACCCTGAGGTTGTACCACCGTCAGCACCCTCTCAGAAATCCACTCCAGATAATTTGAAGCCAAGGAGTGATCAGTTCAAGTCAAGGGGGAACACATCGGCATCTAGGTTCAGTGGTAAGAGGCCCGACAATAGATGGAAAGGAAACCGTAGGAGTGATGCCCCATCTAGAAGGGGGCAGTCTCAGGGAGACAGATCCGGGAAGGTCCAGTGCACTCTTTGTGGGCAACCACATCTGACGAAAGATTGTGTAGGATGTTATGTTTGTGGCAACAAAGGCCACTTTGCTAGGCAGTGTCCCAACAGGGGAAGTCAACAGGGTTCTGCGGGGAGGCCTGCGGATAGGACAGCACAACATAGACCACCATTCGTGCCGAGACAGTATGGAGGTCAGCCTATGGGGACACCTCAAGGGCAAGTCTATGCATTGACGAGGTAGCAGGCTTCAGCGGCTCCGGAGGAGGTTATAGCGGGTACGTGTCTTTTATTTACGCACCCTGCTTTTATATTGATCGACACAGGTGCGTCACACTCTTTTGTGTCGACAAGTTTTGTGGAAAGGCACCACATATGCACTTCTCCGTCGCCCACGCCTCTTATAGTCTCGACCCCCGCTGGAAGAAGTATGATTACTGATCGGATCGTCTACGATGGCCTCATTTATTTTGAGGATAAAGAACTAAGGTCAGATTTGATTGTTCTGGGAATGTCAGATTTTGACTGCATTCTGGGCATTGATGTTCTGAACAGGTATCAGGCAGTTGTGAACTGCAGGCAGAGGACTGTACGGTTCAAATCTAATGTCGGAATTCCATGGACGTTCTATGGGGATGGTTCTCGCTCTAAGATTCCGTTGATATCTGCTGTCAAGATGGCGCAGTTGTTGGAACGAGGCCATACAGGATATCTCATATATGCCATTGATGTTACGGAAAAGAAAGAAGAAGTAAAAGTTGAGGATGTGCCCGTAGTGGCGGAGTTCCCTGATGTCTTTCCGGAGGAGATTCCCGGATTCCCACCGACGAGAGAGGTCGAGTTTGGGATTGAGTTATTACCGGGGACGTCTGCTATTTCTCGTGCCCCTTATAGGATGGCACCAGCGGAGCTAAGGGAATTAAAGATTCAGTTGCAAGAGCTCCTTGATAAGGGCTATATACGCCCTAGCGTATCGCCCTGGGGAGCACCAGTTTTATTTGTGAAGAAGAAAGATGGTTCGATGCGTTTGTGCATCGATTACAGACAACTGAACAAAGCTACAGTAAAGAATAAGTATCCACTTCCGAGGATCGATGATTTGTTTGATCAGTTGCAGGGTACGAGGCTCTACAGTAAGATCGATCTGAGGTCGGGGTACCATTAGATTCGAGTAAGAGAGGATGATGTCCAGAAGACAGCTTTCAGGACTAGATATGGGCACTATGAATTCCTAGTCATGCCTTTTGGGGTGACGAATGCCCCAGCTGTTTTCATGAATTTGATGAACAGGGTGTTCCAGCCATATTTGGATCAATTCGTCATAGTTTTCATTGACGATATACTCATCTACTCCCGGACCGAAGAAGATCATGTACGGCACTTGAGGACAGTACTTCAGATCCTTAGGGATCATCAGTTGTATGCAAAGCTCAGTAAGTGCGAGTTCTGGCTGAGCAGTGTAGTATTCTTGGGTCATGTTATATCTAGCAGCGGGATATCTGTGGATCCCAGGAAGATTGAAGATGTGATGGAGTGGGCAGCACCCACTTCTGTACCCGAGATACGGAGTTTCCTTGGCTTAGCAGGTTATTACCGACGTTTTGTCGAGGGATTTTCTAAGATCGCTAAGCCGCTGACATAGCTGACTCAGAAAGGAGTCCCATTCTTTTGGTCCGAAGCTTGCGAGGAAAGCTTCCAAGAATTGAAACGTCGTTTGACGACAGCGCCAGTGTTGGTGATTCCTTCTGAGAATAAGAAGTTTGCTTTGTACACGGATGCATCATTACAAGGTTTGGGCTGTGTGTTGATGCAAGATACACGTGGTGGCTTATGCTTCGAGGCAGTTGAAACCTCATGAGACCAGGTACCCAGTTCATGATCTAGAACTGGCAGCCATCATTTTCGCCTTGAAGATTTGGCGTCATTATCTTTATGGTACGACGTTTACCATCTATACGGACCATAAGAGCCTGAAATTTCTATTCACTCAGGCTGAACTGAATATGCGTCAAAGAAGATGGATGGATTTGCTCAAGGATTATGACTGTGAGATTGAGTACCATCCGGGTAAAGCAAATTTGATAGCAGACGCCTTAAGTCGGAAGGTGAAGAGTACTGCTGAAGACGCTATGTGTTTATCAGCAATGATGACTTCTTATTGCCATCTGGGCTATGATTTTGATGTGGACACGTCGCCGGTGCGAGTGTCGACCTTATTGGCCGAACCAGACGTATTTGAGGCTATCAGGGAAGCCCAGAGATTAGATGATGAGGTTCAGAGGTGGTCATCGATAGTACTTCGAGGTCAGCCAACAAAGTTTAGAGTGGCTGAAGATGATTCTTTAAGACTGGACAACCGATGGGTAGTCCCAAATACGCCGGGATTGCGTAAAGGAATCTTAGAACGAGCTCATAGTAGCCGGTTCAGTATCCACCCCAGAGGAAGAAAGATGTATAAGGACTTGAGTGGTCAATTCTGGTGGAGACGCATGAAGCGTGATGTGATCACTTTTGTTAAGAGATGTTTGATCTGCCAGCAAGTAAAGGCAGAAAGGCAGAGGCCTGGTGGCGAGCTGAAAGCTTGGAGATACCTAAGTGGAAGTGGGAGCATATATATATGGACTTCGTGACCCACTTGCCAAGGTCGGCCTCTGGATTTGATGCGATCTGGGTGATCGTGGATAGGCTGACGAAGGTAGCTCATTTCATCCCTTACAGTATGACTTTCACGTATCTAAAGATGGCCCAATTATATGTACGGGATGTAGTGAGGTTGCATGGGGTTCCAGTCTCGATCGTGTCTGACAGAGACCCAAGGTTTACTTCTCATTTCCGGGAGGGTCTCCAGACAGCTTTGGGCACCGAGGTGAGACTGAGTACATCTTACCACCCTCAGACAGACGGCCAAACGGAGCGTACTATACAGACGCTCGAAGATATGCTGAGGGCATGTGTTTTGGAGTTTGAACGACCGGTCAGAATTCTGGATCGTGAGGATCGCAGATTACGAAGTAAGGTTATACCGATGGTCAAAGTTCAGTGGGATCGTCGGGGTGTCGAGGAGGCTACGTGGGAGACGGAACGGCATATGATGCAGCATTACCCGGAACTATTTTCTTGTATGATTTATGTTTAGTTTCATTGTGGGTAAGTGCATGCGATTTCGAGGACGAAATCTTGTAAGTAGGGGAGTAATGTGATGCCCCGAAATTAATTAATTGCGATTAAGGCATTAATTATGTTTATATGATGAATCATGTGGTAATTGATTTATGTGTTGGGTAATGAGATGTTAGCATGATTTAATTGTGTTGATTTTTTTAAATATGAGGGAGATGCGATTTTAGATGAAGTTTAGTGCATTTTGTCAAGATGCTTTTAAAATACCATGTTGGGGTGTTTTATACATCATGTTAAGTTTGGGGTACAATTTTTTAATTAAATTAAACAACCCTTTTTTTAATCCTTTACCCATCACTTTAACCCCACTTTACCATTCACTTTTTAAAAATCCCCAAAATCACTTCCCAACCCCAAACCATTCCCATTTTCGAGATCCACCAAAGAAGGAGAAGGAAAGCTTCACAAAAACTTTGTTTGTGTGATCTTTGTTAGGATTTGGAGCCTACAAGAGGTATGGAACCATTCCTAAAAGTTTTATGATGTTTGGTGTTGAAATGGGTTAGTTTTTGATGATTTATGTGGGTTTGTTTTGGGTATATGTTGTTTATGGTTGGGGTATGATTTTTGAAGTGTTTCATGTGGGTTTTAGTGGGTTAAGATGTTATTAATGTTGTAGGGAAGTTTGGATTTGTAAGGCATGAAGAAAGGTTTGAAAAATGCTCATTAATGGCGATTTTTTGATGTACAGGTGCTGGCGATCGATCGCCCGTTTTTGGCGATCGATCGCGAGCCAGCAGTGGGCGCTAGTAGCGTTTGGCGATCGATCGGCGAGGCTGGCGATCGATCGCGCCAAAAGTGGCGATCGATCGCCAAGATGCAAAATTTTGAGCCTCGTCCAGTATGATCTCGCGATCGATCGGGCCTGGGCGGCGATCGATCGCGAGGTGTAAAAATGTGCATTTTTGATATTTTTGTGGGATTTTTGGATATTGGACCATGATTAGCTTCTAATATCAATTTGTATGGTTATGTAGAACCATCCCAAGTACCCACAACCTCAAGGAGATAAAGCTCTCCGATTTCTCCACTTTTGGAATTAAGGTACGTAAGAAACGTACGAGCATCGGACGGTAAACCATACTCCTACATTTAATGATGATGATGATGATGATGTTTATGATGATGTTTATGATGATGATGTTTATGACGATGTTTACGATGATGATGTTTATGATGATGTTTATGATGATGTTTATGATGATGATGTTTATGATAATGATTATGATGATGTTTACGATGATGATGTTTATGATGACGTTTATGATGATAATGTTTATGATAAGTAAGTTTATGATAAGGTTATACGACGTATATGATTGGGTAAGACGCCCATGTGGTAAGATGCCACCCAATGTATGTGAGTGGGTAAGATGCCCCTGTGGTAAGATGCCACACAATGTTTACGATATGGTAAGACGCCATATGATTGGGTAAGATGCCCATGTGGTAAGATGCCACACGATGATTATGTTATGGTAAGATGCCATACAATGGGGTAAGATGCCCTTATACATGAACAAGAATCAGGGATAACAAAGGAAGTTGAAGAACGACCAATAACTTTTACTTAACTAAGATGCTATGCATTATTGTATGCCTTTTTATATAATGTTAAGTAAATATGTATATGCTCACGACGTGTTGTCCCTGTAGGTACACTTTTGGACCGAAGGGCCTAGGGTCGGGTTCAGGCGGTGAGCTAAAAGGGAACAAGATGAATATAGAATGCAGGATTTTGATACTCTCTACTCTAGGAGTAGTGTAAACCTATAGCTTTAACATTCATTGTTGAGAATGTAATTAAATAGCTTTTGGAAATTTTATTTTGGCCTGTAATCTTCTTAGCTCAAGCTACAACCGGAACCCTTAAGAGGTTATAAATGCATGTTCTGTCCATTATATGTGTACTATATGATGTTAAGGTAGGAAGACCCTACATTTACAGAATGTAAAGCCATGAATTTTAAAAGATACTCCCTGAATGGTATCATCCTCATACGGGATCCCCTGTGTTGTTCATGTTCTCAAAATAACCAAAACCATCAAATTCCAAAGGCCAGTTAATCATTTCATTGGTTAACTAAATCCGTTCAATAATTGCCAATTTCCATAATTAATAAAATCCAATCATTTACAATGTTTATAGATGTCACACGTATCTAACAATAGTTCCGCAGTCCCATTTCATCGCTTGCTCAGTAGCAGCGACATTCATAACTGATGTTCGCTCCATAGTGATAACATCTCAACCGTTGCTCGCAGCGGCACCATATATTTCACATTACATACCCATCTATGGCAATTACAATATATCATGCATTCAACAATTGCGATAAGATATAAGGTTATGCTCGTACGTTATATGTACCTTATGATTCCGTAGACCGAACCAAACCTTGTCTTAGTTCCACGATCCGATGAATTATGTGCTAAACACAATTAATAACTCACAATTAATTACAAGCATGCAACCACGTGCCCAAGCACGTTCACAACCTCCAATTATATCGTCAATCTATGACGATTAACCATTTTAAAAGACTCCGGGCGAAGCATGTATTGATGCCACAACAACCAACAATTATCACAAAACAGGGCCTCCGATCGATCGGCCATTTATGCTCGATCGATCGAGAGCTCCAGCGAACAGATGCCCCAAAATTTATCCTTGCTCGATCGATCGAGCAACCATCTCGATCGAACGCACTGCTCATCGTCGCCCAATTAAAACCCCCAAAAAATAATCCCAACACCCATTATACCATTATCCCTCAACATAAACACCATAAAACTCCAACCCAAAAATCATTAAAAATTCAAAAACTCAAACCCAACCTTAAACTTAACCAAACATCACAAGACTACTATCAAATCGAAGATAAATGCGAGGAGAAGAATAATACCTAATTATCTTCGAGAAATTCGGCTCCCAAGTCGAGCCTCCAACGATTTTCCTCCATGGGAGAAAAGAGAAGGGTTTGGGGGGAGATTGGCGTGAAAGAGGGGAGAGAGAGGAGAGGGAACAATGACTGAACACCGAGTCCACTTGGTATATATAGTACCAAGGCTCCAAAATCCCGAGTCCCCCACAATTACATCATGACTCATTAAAAATCATATGTGTTCAATAATTATCTGTCACTCATCAATTCCATGACCAGCCCCAAACAAAGCACCCCAGACCCCAGATCCTACCAAAAACCCAATTCAAGGTGTATCACCACAATGAGAATACAATCTCAACCCTTGGATCCAATAACTCAAATACCAGATTTAAAATCCTCGGGAGTCCAAATACCGCAATTAACTCATAATTGCCACATTTAAATTCCATTAAGGATCATTACCACTCTGGGATTAACACTATTAATTCCAGGGCATCACAATTATCCTCCACCAATAAAATTTCATCCTCGAAATTTGCACAGGCGTACTCCACGTACTGACAAGACCTCATAATCCAATCAGATCCACAACATCGATTCATGAATGCATCATGATCGAAACATCAACCACGAGGACACCGACCTCGAACCAAATCCTGGAATGGAGTAAACCTCCCAAACCATTACAATCTTAAAAAGACGTCAGCATGCCTCGATGCTAACCACCCGAAAGCAGTCAGTCAACCGTAACTGCTAGCTACACGAATCATCCTTGATTCCAACGTAGATATTACTTCCAACACACATCGCTAGGACGGAAACCACTAGTATACAACAGTATACACACACTAAACCTGGTTTCCGCTCTCTAAATCCATCTCCATCATAGGAGTAGTTGCACCACTTCGCAATTCGGATGGGCAACTCACGGCCACCAATCAACAAAAAACACATCTCCACAGATATCAACATCTGTGTGTTCCAAGAAATCATATCTTGGTCCAAACACACCATCAAGACTCCACAATGCCTCAAGTTCCATAGAGGACAAGCAAGAAGAAAAAAAAAATCGACTGCATTCTCACCACCTGTGTCGACAACGACACCCAAGCAATCCGAATCTTGTCCATCCCTCGTTTACCCTAGGATTCAACAATCCTAGCACAGGGATGCTATCGAATTATTCATTAATGAACTACCATGACCCCAAAATATGACAATCCCTACTCAGAGGAAGTCAACCGGACCTCACGATCATTCTTCAGAATACATCGCGTCATTGAGATTACCAATCTCAAGGTGCCACAATCTCTCACCAGAGATTCATTCATCCAAGCATACTAATCCGATGCCCAGCAAGTACCAAAATGCTGGCATTCGTATACTCACAGGTATACATGCCTAAGCACCAACAACACATGCATACTCAATGCACTTGGCTCGGGTATTTCCAATCATACCCATAAGCCAGAATTACAACTGTCAATCCTCAGTTATTCTCACACAGTGGAGGATGGTGATTGACGAACCAACAACCACTGGTGTGATTCCAACATCAACACCACACAAACCGACTCATCGAATCTTCCAAATATTCCCAATAGGTAAGTATATCAATACCGCCTTCATCATAAGGAAAGTGTCATGAACCCATGACCCTCCAACCTCGAACGAATGTTCGGAAAACCTGGATATATTTATACCGAAATATATCCCTGAACCAATAAATACACAACAGGTTCAGAATGGTGCATCCTTGCTACTATTACCAAATCGAAATCCGTATACACAACGTATACCCATTCTAACGATACTTTGTACTAATACCATGGTATTCCACATTCTCGAGCATCTCCCCATAGACGTCTCATCGTATGTCTCACCGAAAATAGAAAGCCATTACCCAGGCCAACACCAGTAATGCTTATCATGGCTGATTCACAATCAACCCTCGACCAATACCAGCTGTCTCCATGACAGTATGTTCCAAATCTCTCCAAGAGATACAATCAATATAGTAGTGTCACCCCACTAACTATATCCCACAATTCCGATTGCGTCCCCCATTGCATTCCATATGCAAGGATTCTCAACCAGTGCTAACAACGACTTGTTGACACTCATGTTGGTACTCCCAACAAAATTGAGCTGTCCCAGTACAAGTCCCTCAAAACATTTAACGTATAAACGTCCTCGTGAGGTATTCCCTGCCTCAAACCTCATGCAACATAGTGACTACATGAGTCCACCATAAACCCTCATCGTATCATCATACGATTCACCAAACTCGGTTCCAACGAGCAGTATAATGGCTACAACAAGCTCACTATAGCACTGCAATAATACCTGGCTAGCAGATCGCTGTCTCCTTAGGTTCATACCAAACCTACCAACGTATCATACATTCCACCCAAGTATACCATACCGTACCATCAATTAGAGTAGTGGGTCATCACCCAAATTTCTCTAACACCAATGCACAACGGACATCCCCGTGTCCCTACTCAACCACAATTCAATCCTATTCCATTAGGATTTATTCCACACCTTCATGTGTGGGTGTGACCATGTCCACCATACGTCACATCGGTATATGCAAGTAGTTTTCCCAATAACTACTCCTACCACCAGTCACTTGGCCATAGCCATCCCAACGAGTATACCCAAAGGTACCACTACTCGTAAAATATTTATCTAAAAAAAAAACGTGTTGCGGTACACTTACCTGTACGGAGCATCCATTATTCATCGAGCAAACCTGCTCGGCATAATGGTCTCGTCACCGGTGACGCAGACACCACCTTGTGCCCACCATCAAAACTCAAACCATACGACTAAATACATATACCAAAATGTATTATTCATTGTAACGACGGCACACGTCTACATAGAACATCCACAATGTCATCGTCATCCTGTGACGGTACATGTCAACATATGACATCCACAATAACATCGTCAACCCGTGACGGTACATGTCAATACATGACACCCACAATATCATCGTCAAACGTGGCGGTACATGTCAATACATGACATCCACAATATCATCGTCAACCCGTGACGGTACATGTCAATACATGACATCCACAATAATGCTAACAAAATAGCAATATACCATAACTCACGCTAACAAGATAGCGGCATACCTGTAATCATCGCCCAACAGCGGTACGCAATCAGCACCCATCGCTCGAAGGCGACACAATCCCTTGCCACGTACATAACGACATAACCCATCGCTATAAAATCAGCGGCATGAACCCTCGTCATAGAATCAGCGGCATAAATCATCGCTATAGAATCAGCGGCATAGACCCTCGCTAATAGAATCAGCGGAATAGATCATCGCTATAGAATCAGCGGCATAAACCATCGCTATAGAATCAGCGGCATAGACCCACTATAGAATCAGCGGAATCGATCATCGCTATAGAATCAGCGACATAAACCATCGCTATATAATCAGAGGAATAGAGCATCGCTATAGAATCAGCGGCATAAACCATTGCTATAGAATCAGCGGCATAGACCCTCGCTATAGAATCAGCGGAATAGATCATCGCTATAGAATCAGCGGCATAAACCATCGCTATATATATCCGGTGGCATGAACCATCGCCTTAGAATTAGCGGAATGAACCATCGCCATATATATCCGGCGGCATGAACCATCGCCATAGAATTAGCGGAATGAACTATCGCTATATACATCCGGTGGCATGAACCATCGTCATAGAATTAGCGGAATGAACCATCGCTATATACATCCGGCGGCATGAACCATCACCATAGAATTAGCGGAATGGACCATCGGTATATATATCCGGCGGCATGTATTTGATATCACAATCTTGTTATAACAGTGTATTTTAATGCACCTCGCTTGTCATGACCGCGACACTAATACCCCTTGCTTCGACATATCAGCGACATCGAATAACCTCGCTTTAATGTGACATGTGGCATTTACCATCGCTTCAACATTTTAGCGGCAAATATTCTTTCCTCAATACGATATGACAGCGACAAGTATTCTATCATCACTTCAAATGATAGCGGCAAAGGATTAAAATCATCACTCGAATATAACAACGATTCCTCGCTTTCGTGCAACAGCGGCATTCCATATCACAATACACATCGCTATGAGCGGCAAAGTATTTTATGTCACATCTTGTTATAACAGTGTATTTTAATGCACCTCGCTTGTCATGACCGCGGCATTAATACCCCTCGCTTTCATGTAACAGCGGCAAATATTCTATCATCGCTTCAAATGACAGCGACAAAGCATTAAAATCATCACTCGAATATAACAACAACTCTTCATGATGTGCACCAAACATCCAATATATATATGCAACCACAATGCATAATCCATATCCAATACAATCCTGCAGTCACAATGGTCAGCAACAACATATTTCACTTATGATCATATATCATAATAAGCACATAAGCATAATAGTCGTGTCATACTACACTAACTGCAATCATGCATATACCACGTGCTATCCTTTTTTTTTTTATCAACACGTCATTTGTCCCTCAACAGGCCCAAAGAGCAAACCATTGCTCTGATACCACAAATGTAAGGACCCCGAGCCCTTAACACGCTATTAGTGTATTAACACATGTATTTAGTGCATACTACCATATAATCAGGGGGAAAACCACATGCAACCATATCATAATAAACCAACAATAAAATTTCTTGCATTATCCCATGTAATGTCCAATTTCCCCCAACCAAGTCCACTTATATAGCATGCACCCTTACAATACACTAACATATTCTCAATTCATTTTGCAATTCCTTAATTAATTGCATGCAACACATGAATGAAAGAGAAAGGCCCTTGCCTTTTTGTACAAACCATATACACATATAGTAGTGCTCAGATGCGAGCATCAAATGAGTGAATGTGTATTAAATGTATAAAGTACACTACTCAATACCAGCACTGGTACTTCGATCCTGGAAGTACCTCCAATCCATAGCTCGATCTCAACTCCGGAGCTACCACTGTACCTTTTCCACCTGCCCTAACAGAGACAGTCCCCACATGGGGTGAGCATACTATAAGGACCTCCGTGCCCTTAACCCGTTATTAGTGTATTAATCCAAGCATTTAGTGCATGTAATCATACATGTAGGGGAAAAACTACTTGTCATCATAGCAAATCATGCCAATAATAAAATTCTTTACATTATTCCATATAATGTCTAATTTTTCCCCAACCAAGTCCATATACATATCATGCACCCTTATAATACACTAACATGTTCTCAGTCATTTAGCAATTCAATAAATAATTGCATGCAACTCGTAAATGAAGAGAGAAAGGCCCTTGCCTTTTTATACATACCATATACACATAATAGTGCTCACATGCGAGAATCAAATAAACATGTGTGTATCAAATGTATAAAACACGGTGCTCAATACCGTCACTGGTACTTTGATCCGGGAAGTACCTCCAGTCCATAAATCGAGCTCAACTCCAAAGCCATCGATGTACCTAATCACCTGCCCCAACAGAGACAGCCCCCACACGGGGCGAGCATATCAATACCACCAACCTGATAATCACAATAATACAATTCATAATTTACAAAAATGTAAATACTATGAAATATAAAAGATGCTCCCTGGATGGTATCATCCTCATCCGGGATTCCCTGTACTGTCCCTGTTATCAAAACAACCAAAACCATCAAATTCCCAATAGTCAGTTAATCGTTACGTTGATTAACCAATCCGTATGCCACGTACCGATATCATAATCAATATTATCAAATCATTAACAATGATTACAGATACTCCGTATATCTCACTTATGGTTCCATAGTTCCATTTCATCGCTCGCTCTACAATAGCGGCATTTCATTCTCACGCATGCTCAACAGCAGTGGCGTCATAACCGATGTTCGCTCAAAGGCGACAACATCTCAATCATTGCTTGCTCAAAGGCGGCACCATATAATTCCCAATGCATATATCCATTAATAGCAATTACCATAACCCATGCATTTCAATATCCGTTTATTGCTAATATCATATACCATGCATTTCCATATACATTTATTGCAATATAGTGTACTATGCACTCAGCAATTGCAATTACAAAAAGGGCTATGCTCGTACGTTATACGTACCTTATAATTCCGTAGTTCGAGTCCAACCTTGTCTGAGTCCCACGACCCGATGAATTATGTGCTAAACACATAAATAACTCGCAATTAAAAATAGGCATGCAATCACGTGCTCAAGCACGTTCACAACTTCCAAACCTATCGCCCATCCACAACGATTACCAAAATAAAAGCCCCCCGGCTAAGCATGCATAATACCCAAAATATACCAATTAAAGAGTTTAAATGATAGCCAAAAACTCAACCGAGAATTCCGTTTTATTAAACTTTGGCTCCAACCAATCCATTTTAAAAGTATAGCATTCCCATTGGAATGTAGACATTGCCCCGGAAATCGGCTATTTAAACCCCAAGTCCAAAATTCCAAGTTTTAAAACAAAATGGGAAAAAACACTATTCAGCAAGCCGCGATTGATCGCCATTTACGCGCGATCGATCGCCGTTCCTCACTGCCGGGCAGAATCACCTCGCGATCGATCGCCAAACACCTCACGATCGATCGCCGAGACATAGCAATCGATCGCCGCACTGTTTGTCTTCCACAAATTTCCAGCTGCTCGTCGCGATCGATCGGCACTCCTCGGTGATCGATCGCGACCTGCGATTTTCCGAAAAACTCGTGCTTCCATGGTGTTTTTGACACCCAAACTCAAAACCAACACCCCTAACTTCCCCAACACCTCCAATACACCAAATAAACTCAATAAAAACTCTAAAAACAATATTTTAGATTTTTAACCAGAACCCCCAAAACTCAAATCCAACCCAAAACTCAACCATCTAGCACAATATCATAATCAAATCGAAGATAAAGGTGAGGAGAAGAAGATTACCAGCCTTTCTTCAAGAAATCGGGCTCCCAAGACAAGCCCCCGTCGATTTGTTTCCAAGAGAAAAAGAGGGAAGGGTTTGGCGTGAGAGAGAGGCGTGAGGGAGAGGAGAGAGGGAAGAGATTCCGTATAAAGGCGGAATACCGAGTCCATTTGGTATATATAGCACCAAGGCTTCAAAATACCAATACTTCCACAACTACATCATGATTAATTAAAAATCATCTGTTTTCAATAATTATCTCTCCAACTCAAATTCCATCACCAGCCTCAGTACAAAGTACTCCGGACCCCAGATTTCACTAAAAACCAAATTCCAAGGTTATCACCACGATGAGAATACAATCTCATCCCTTGGATCCAACGACTCCAAAAACAGGATTTAAAATCCCCGGGTGTCCCAAAACCGTAATTAATTCATAATTGCCAGAAATAAAATCCATTAAGGATTATTACCACACCGGAATTAACACCATAAATCCCCGGGCATCACAATTATCCCCCACTAATAAAATTTTGTCCTCAAAATTTGCACGGCGTACTCCACGTATTGTCAAGATTACAAAATCCAAACGGATGCACATCGTCGAATCATGAACATGTCATGAACGACACACCAACCGCGAGGATACGACCTCGCACCAGCACCTGGAATGGAGTAACCTCCCAAACCAACACAAAACACATCTCCAAAGATGTCTACATCCGGGGTGTTCCAAGAATCATATCTTGGTCCAAATACACCATCGAGACTCTACAAGGTCTCGAGTTCTCGAAAGGACATGCAAGAACAATCAATTGCATTCCCGCCACACGTGTCAACTACGACACCTAACAAATCCGAATCCTGGCCATCCCTCGTTTACCCTAGGATTCAACAATCCTAACACAGGGAGGCTATCGATTATCCAGCAAGAATTACCATGACCCCTATACACGACAATTCCCCCCTCAGAGGGAGTCAACCGGACCTCACGATCATTCCTCAGAATACATCGTGTCATCGAGATCACCAATCTCCAATTGCCACCATCTCCCACCGGAGATTTATTCATCCAAGCATACTAACCCGATGCTCGACGAGTACTAAGAAATGCTGGCATTCGTATACACACACCGGTATACATGCCTAAGCACTAATACAACATTCATACTCAATGCAATAGACTCGGGTATCCCCAATCATACCCAAAGTCCCAACACCAACTGTCAATCCCCAGTTATTCTCACCTCGCGGAGAATAATGATTGACAAACCAACGACCAATGGTGTGATTCCAACATCAACACCACACAAACCGACCCATTGAATCTCCCAAAGATTCCCAATCGGTAGGTATATCAATACCGCTTTCCTCATAAGGAAAGTGTCATGAATCCATGGCCCTCCAACCTCGAATCACCGTTCGGAAACCTGGATATATTTATACCAAAACATAACTCGGAACCAAAAATACGCAACTGGTTCAGAATAGTGCATCAAAGCTACTATTACCAAATCGAAACCCGTATACTCCATGTATACTTATCCTAATGATGCTCTTTACTAATGCCATAATACTCCACCATCTCGAGCATTTCCCTGGAGACGTCTCCTCAAACGTCTCACCGAAAGGTAAGAAATCCATTACACGGTCCAACACCAGTAATGATTACCATGGATGATTTACAATCAACCCACGATCGATGCCAGCTGTCTTCATGACAGTATAATCCAAATCTCTCCAAGAGATAAAATCAATATAGTAGTGTTACCCCACTAGCTATATCCCACAATTCCAATTGTAACTCCCGTTGTATTTCATATGCAAAGATGCTCAACTAGAGCTAACGACTTGTCGACACTCACATTGGTATTCCCAACAAAATTGAGTTGTCCCGGTACAAGCCCCTCAAAATATTTGACGTTTAAACGTCCCCGTGAGGTATTTCTTGTCTCAAACCTTAAGCCACAAAGTTACTACAAGAGTCCACTAAAACCCTCATCGTACCATCATACGATTCACCAAACTCGGTCCCAACGTGCAGTATAATGGCTCCAACAAGCACACTATATCACCGCCACAATATTTGGCTAGCAAGACGCTGCCTCCATAGGCTTATACCAAGCCTACCAACGTCTCATACGTTCCACTCGGTACACCATACCGTAACATCCATTTAGATTAGTGGGTCATCACCCAATATTTCTCTAAAACACCAAGCACCACGGACATCCCGGTGTCCTTACTCAACCACAAAGCAATCCTAATTCCGTAGGATTTATTCCACGCCCTCAGGGATGGGTGTAATCATGTCCACTACATGTCAATTCGGTATAATCAAGTAGTTTCCTCAATAACAACTCCTATTACCAGTCACTTGGCCATAGCCATTCCAACGAGTATACCCAAAGGTGCCAATACTCGTAAAATATATACCTCAAATATGTGTTGAGGTACACTTCGTGTACGGCGCACCCAATAATTCTTCGATCAACCTGCTCGGCATAATGGTCTCGTCAACTAGTGACCCAGACACTACCATGTGCTCATCATTGGCACTCAAACCATATGACTAAATACATATCCATAAATGTATTATTCATCGAAACGACGCTCCGCGTCTACATAGACATCCACTATGTCATCGTCATCCCGTGACGGTACCTGTCAACATATGACACCCAAAATAACATCGTCAACTCGTGACGTTACATGTCGACACACGACATGCATAATCTCATCTTCAAGCACGTGACGGTATATGTATATCAACGCATGTCATCCACAATAATGCTAATAAAGCAGTAATATACCATACCTCATCGCTTAACAAGATAGCAGCATACCTGTCTCCGTCGTCCAACAGTGGTACGCAATCAGCACCCATCGTTCGTAGGTGAGTAATCCAGTGCTACGTACATAGCGGTATAACCCATCGCCATAGAGTCAGCGGCATGATCCCTCGCCATAGAGTCAGCGGCATAAATCATCGCTATAGATATCCAGCGGTACGAATCATCGCCATATGATTAGCGGAACGTACCATCACTATGTAAATGTCCGGCGGTATGAACCATCGCCATAGAATAGCGGAATGAACCATCGCTATGAATACCCGGCGGCATAAACCATCGCCAATAGAATAGCAGAATGAACCATCGCTATGAATACCCGGTGGCATAAACCATCACCAATAGAATAGCGGAATGAACCATCGCTATGAATACCCAGCGGCATAAACCATCGCCAATAGAATAGTGGAATGAACCATCGCTATGAATACCTGGTGGCATAAACCATCGCCAATAGAATAGCGGAATGAACCATCACTATGAATACCCGGCGGCATAAACCATCGCCAATAGAATAGTGGAATGAACCATCGCTATGAATACCCAGCAGCATTAACCATCGCCAAGAGAATAGCGGAATGAACCATCGCTATGAATACCCGGCAGCATAAACCATCGCCAATAGAATAGCCGATCCCTAGTCTTGTTATAGTAGTGTATTTTAATGCACCTCGCTTGTCATGACCGCGGCACTAATACCCCTCGCTTCGACATATCAGCGGCATTGAATAACCTCGCAAATGCGACATGCGGCAATATCCTCGCTTCAATATTTGGCGGCAAATATTCTTTCATCGCTACGATATGACAACGGCAAGTATTCTATCATCGCGTCAAGTGACAGCGGCAAAGCATTTAAAATCATCACTCATCCATAACAACGACTCATGGGATATTCACCAAGCATTCTATCTATACCTGTAACACAATTCATATTCCATATCCCAATATACATCACCATGAGTGTATTTTAATGCACCTCGCTTCAAATGTAACATGCGGCAATACCTTCGCTTCAATATTTAGCGGCAAAGCATTAAAATCATCACCCCAATATATACAACCACAATGAGTGTATTTTAATGCACCTCACTCAAATGTGACATGCGGCAATACCCTCGCTTCAACATTTGGCGGCAAAGCATTAAAATCATCACTCCAATATACGTGTAACCACAATGCATAATCCATAATCCTATATACATCGTCATGAGTGTATTTTAATGCACCTCGCTTCAAATGTGACATGCGGAATTTTACCATCGCTTCAACATTTAGCAGCAAAGCATTAAAATCATCACTCCAATATATATATGCAGCTACAATTCATAATCCATGATGTATATAAAATGCAGGTTATCATTTCGTGTCTTTCAACTCTGGCCTTAGCCCTTCATGCCATAGCGTCCCTACAGGAACAATCCCAAACTATGAGCATATAATACTCCATATTCACCACAATATGATTATAATGAGTAAATGCATAAACCATGAGTCCAAAGTACTTCCTGTATCCCAATGATTTCAAAATGCTCCCTTTGGTTGTCCATGTACCACAACTCACAATCATAATCAACAGATCACATTATGATTTCATAGATGTCATGACATATAATTGTTCCACGATGATCACATATCATAAACGCACATAAGAAAAATAGTTGTGTCACACAACACTAACTACCATCATGCATAATTATGTGCTACTCATTTCCATCAATATGATCCTAGGCCCTCAACAGCCCCAAAGAGCAAACCACTGCTCTGATACCACTAATGTAAGGACCCCCGTGCCCTTAACCCGTTATTAGTGTATTAATCCAAGCATTTAGTGCATGTAATCATACATGTAGGGGAAAAACTACTTGTCATCATAGCAAATCATGCAATAATAAAATTCTTTACATTATTCCATATAATGTCTAATTTTTCCCCAACCAAGTCCACATACATATCATGCACCATTATAATACACTAACATGTTCTCAGTTATTTAGCAATTCAATAAACAATTGCATGCAACTCGTAAATGAAGAGAGAAAGGCCCTTGCCTTTTTATACATACCATATACACATAATAGTGCTCACATGCGAGAATCAAATAAACATGTGTGATCAAATGTATAAAACATGGTGCTCAATACCGTCACAAGTACTTCGATCCGGGAAGCACCTCCAATCCATAGCTCGAGCTCACCTCCAAAGCCATCGATGTACCTAATCACCTGCCCCAACAGAGACAGCCCCCACACGGGGTGAGCATACCAATACCACCAACCCGATAATCACAATAATACAATTCATAATTTACAAAAATGTAAATACTATGAAATATAAAGGATGCTCCCTGGATGGTATCATCCTCATCCGGGATTCCCTGTACTGTCACTGTTCTCAAAACAACCAAAACCATCAAATTCTCAATAGTCAGTTAATCGTTACATTGATTAACCAATCCGTATGCCACGTACCGATATCATAATCAATAATATCAAATCATTAACAATGATTACAGATACTCCGTATATCTCACTTATGGTTCTATAGTTCCATTTCATCGCTCGCTCTACAATAGCGGCATTTTATTCTCACGCATGCTCAACAGCAGTGGCATCATAACCGATGTTCGCTCAAAGGCGACAACATCTCAATCATTGCTCGCTCAAAGGCGGCACCATATAATTCCCAATGCATATATATCCATTAATAGCAATTACCATAACCCATGCATTTCAATATCCGTTTATTGCTAATACCATATACCATGCATTTCCATATTCATTTATTGTAATATAGTGTACCATGCACTCAGCAATTGCAATTACAAAAAGGGCTATGCTCATACGTTATACGTACCTTATAATTCCGTAGTTCGAGTCCAACCTTGTCTGAGTCCCACGGCCCGATGAATTATGTGCTAAACACATAAATAACTCGCAATTAAACATAGGCATGCAATCACGTGCTCAACCACGTTCACAACTTCCAAACCTATCGTCCATCCATGACGATTACCAAAATAAAAGCCCCCCGGCTAAGCATGCATAATACCCAAAATATACCAATTAAGGAGTTTAAATGATAGCCAAAAACTCAACCGAGAATTCCGTTTTATTAAACTTTGGCTCCAACCAATCAATTTTAAAAGTATAGCATTCCCATTGGAATGTAGACATTGCCCCGGAAATCGGCTATTTAAACCCCAAGTCCAAAATTCCAAGTTTTAAAACAAAATGGGAAAAAACACTATTCAGCAAGCCGCGATCGATCGCCATTTACGCGCGATCGATCGCCGTTCCTTACTGCCTGGCAGAACCACCTCGCGATCGATCGCCATGTCTTGGCGATCGATCGCCAAACACCTCGCGATTGATTGCCGAGACATAGCGATCGATCACCGCACTGTTTGTCTTCCACAAATTCCCAGCTGCTCGTCGCGATCGATCGACACTCCTCGGCGATCGATCGCGACCTGCGATTTTCCGAAAAACTCGAGCTTCCATGGTGTTTTTGACATCCAAACTCAAAACCAACACCCCTAACTTCCCCAACACCTCCAATACACCAAATAAACTCAATAAAAACTCTAAAAACAACATTTTAGATTTTTAACCAGAACCCCCAAAACTCGAATCCAACCCAAAACTCAACCATCTAACACAATACCATAATCAAATCGAAGCTAAAGGTGAGGAGAAGAAGATTACCAGCCTTTCTTCAAGAAATCAGGCTCCCAAGAGGAGCCCCCGTCGATTTGTTTCCAAGAGAAAAAGAGGGAAGGGTTTGGCGTGAGAGAGAGGCGTGAGGGAGAGGAGAGAGGGAAGAGATTCCGTATAATGACTGAATACCGAGTCCATTTGGTATATATAGCACCAAGACTCCAAAATACCAATACTTCCACAACTACATCATGATTCATTAAAAATCATCTGTTTTCAATAATTATCTCTCCAACTCAAATTCCATCACCAGCCCCAGTACAAAGTACTCCGGACCCCAGATTCCACTAAAAACCAAATTCCAAGGTTATCACCACGATGAGAATACAATCTCATCCCTTGGATCCAACGACTCCAAAAACAGGATTTAAAATCCCCGGGAGTCCCAAAACCGCAATTAATTCATAATGGCCAGAAATAAAATCCATTGAGGATTATTACCACACCGGGATTAACACCATAAATCCCCGGGCATCACACATACCAATACCACCATTCCAATAATCACGTCACAGTTCATAATTTATAGAATGTAAAGCCATGAATTTTAAAGGATACTCCCTGAATGGTATCATCCTCATACGGTATCCCCTATGCTGTTCCTGTTCTCAAAAAAACCAAAACCATCAAATTCCAAAAGCCAGTTAATCATTTCATTGATTAACTAAATCCGTTCAATAATTGCCAATTTCCATAATTAATAAAATCCAATCATTTACAATGTTTATAGATATCACACATACCTAAACAATAGTTCCACAGTCCCATTTCATCACTTGCTCAGTAGCAGCGGCATTCATAACTGGTGTTCGCTCCATAGCGATAACATCTCAATCGTTGCTCGCTCCATAGCGGCACCATATATTTCACAATACGTACTCATTTATTGCAATTACAATATATCATGCATTCAACAATTGCGATAAGATATAAGGTTATGCTCGTACGTTATACGTACCTTATGATTCCGTAGACCAAACCAAACCTTGTCTTAGTTCCGCGATAAGATGAATTATGTGCTAAACACAATTAATAACTCACAATTAATTATAAGCATGCAACCACTTGCCCAAGCACGTTCACAACCTCCAATTATATCGTCAATCTATGACGATTAACCATTTTAAAAGACTCAGGACTAAGCATGCATCGATGCCACAACAACCAACAATTATCACAAAACAGGGCCTCTCGATCGATAGGCAATTTATGCTCGATCGATCGAGAGCTCCAGCGAACAGATGCCCCAAAATTCATCCTTGCTCGATAATCGAGCAACCATCTCGATCGATCGGCAACTTTGTTTGATCGATCGAGCGCACTGTTCATCGTCGCCCAATTTACCCATTACACGCGATCGATCGGCGAGCTCTGCAACAACCCAAAAATGGCGTTTTTGAGTTTAAAACCCCCAGAAAATAATCCCAACACCCATTATACCATTATTCCTCAACATAAACACCATAAAACTCCAACCCAAAAATCTTTAAAATTTCAAAAACTCAAACCCAACCTTAAACTTAACCAAACATCACAATACTACTATCAAATCAAAGATATATGCGAGGAGAAGAATAATACCTAATTATCTTCGAGAAATCCGGCTCCCAAGATGAGCCTCCAACGATTTTCCTCCATGGGAGAAAAGAGAAGGGTTTGGGGGGAGATTGGCGTGAAAGAAGGGAGAGAGAGGAGAGGGAACCATGACTGAACACCGAGTCCACTTGGTATATACAGTACCAAGGCTCCAAAATCTCGAGTCCCCCACAATTACATCATGACTCATTAAAAATCATCCGTGTTCAATAATTATCTCTCACTCATCAATTTCATGACCAGCCCCAAAGCACCCCAGACCCCAGATCCCACCAGAAACCCAATTCCAAGGTTTATCACCACGATGAGAATACAATCTCAACCCTTGGATCCAATAATCTCAAATACAGGATTTAAAATCCTCGGGTGTCCCAATACCGCAATTAACTCATAATTGCCACAATTAAAATCCATTAAGGATCATTACCACTCTGGGATTAACACTATTAATTCCCGGGCATCACAAACTTTTATATATGTTTTTGGTTATTAACATATATCTATATATATCTATATCTATATATATATATATATATATATTGACAACATTTTAACAAAAAATGGTACTATGTCCTAGTTGTGAGGAAAAATATTTGTGCACCCTTGTTCTTTTTTTTTCTTCTTTGTTATTTTTATTTTTGTAAAGATGAATAAATATCCACTAACATATTTTTATTGTCTTGAAAAAAATGATTTCTTAGTATGAAAAAAGCTTCATTCCAATCTGAAATGACACTTAGCAGTGTAATAATTAATAATTCACCAGTGGACAAATATAAAATATCAATAAATTAACAAAAATATATCATCACAAGTTACTAGTTTGCCACATCTGCACTCTTATAACTCTTTTCAAGAAAAGAATGAATTTCTTAGACATGAAAGAACATGCTCTCGTTTTTCGCTAGGAGCAAGTCTCTTTCTTGAATATCAATGAACCGAGCATTATAATAATTTTATTATTACAATTAAACTCGTTAAGTTGAAATCAAGCAACTCCATTTCTTGAAATAATCGCATTGTAATTATTTACCTAATGTTTTTTACCTACAGTTTTTAAACTCGGATTTTAATCATGAACATTTGGTTTAATCTTTATGTAATTAACTTTTCCCCCCTCGGTCAAATTCCTAGATTCGCCAATGAATGTCGTCATCTCATTTTAAAATATTTTTTTTCAAAAATATTTTTTTCAAAAATATTTTTTTCTTCTATCAATTGCAGCATTGACCTAATTCACACTTTCTAGAAAAACTCGTGACGCCCTCTCTAAATGGTATCCGAATAACAGTTGGAGTAGCGACAACATTGTTCTACTATTCAATTCCTAGGAGGTGGATAAAATCAGTTATCTTTCACATCGCCAACGATCCAGATATCGTTGTGTGAAAATATTTATCAATTTTTCCCTCGTAACCCGTTGGATATTCTGGTATTTTTTGTCATAGGCAACCGTCACTGACCAACGACCCATAAATTACACAAATGGGAGTCGCCTGTAAGCCGACACGTTGAACCTTGGACCCACAAAGGGGATGCAACGTGTCCGAGGAAGCAACTTCTTCGATTCCTACAAGTGAGTAAATCCCAAATTTAGGTTTATTTATTTATTTTTTGTTGTTGGTCATTGATTTTAGTCAAAATAAATTAATTTATTGATTACTTTAGTAATAACCCGACGGACCAGATCCTTCCTTTTAGGGTACCTTGCTTGCATCATCAATTTGAGAAGGAAAAAAACAATTATTTTAACATAACAATGACAAATTTAAAAAAAAATAAATTAAATTTGTTAAATATTATAATGTTTTGGTATAGTATAACATCAATTACTATAACGCGACTAAGCATATGAGGATATCAATAAAAAAACATATTGATCGAGAAGACCAATTACACATATCCACGAAATATTGAATATTATGGATTTCTATATCTATATCTATACTATCTATACTATATTATAATGTTTAAACCCCTTATAAAAACTAACTTGGCCATTTTTACATTCCAAAATTACCCTCCTTTCTTTTTAAAATTATCAATATCTAATTACACTCATGCCCTTACCAATCTAAAATATTACCATCACAATTGCTATCTATGTATCAATCAATTTACATTATGACATTCACAATCACACAAATTATCATCATACCTATCATACAAATTATCATACTATCCTAAAAAATTTATTAAATTCCAAAAAAAATTAAATATAGAAATATTGTATAACCATTTATAATTTAAATTAAAAAAAGCTAAAGCCAAAATAAAAAACGACATTACAAATCACAACAATTTACAAAAAAAAAAGTACATGCACGCAAGACGTGCAGAATGAGACTAGTTTATATAAATGTTTTGGTAATTTAGTATGAGTTTTCTGAAAATTCCCGATCAGTTTTGTTGAACATTCCATATTTTGCCATGTGTCCGAGGAATCGTCGTTCTTGAAACTTCCTATTTGTTAGAGTAGATCCCAAGGTCTCTTGGTCATTAATGTTGACTACCACCTCTTAATTTGTTGCTTACTTTAAACATATCGCGACTGATCAAAACTTTTTAATGTCATACATCAAATCAGAAATGAATAAATAAAAACTTATTTTGCATAACTATAAAAACATTTAAAGTGTTAAATTTTCTTTGCAAAATATATTATGTTGGTTGATGTAAACAAATTTATTAATCATGATACCAATTAAATTATCAAGTTGGTAGAATTCTGCTGGTAGAAGTTCAGCCCAGTGAAATTAAGCTACAAAAATGATCAGCAACACTGATCAACTATCCCGGCCAGCTGACCTGAGATCAACTAAGTTATTAGCGGAACTAATCCCCGGGATAGCTGAAATTGGCGGAACTAATGCATGCCAGGATCGCGGAGTGGCCAGCAAAGCTTAACAAAGAACATGCTTTGTTGACTGACGACTGGAGTTGAATCCAACCTACCTCGCTAAGAAATTAATTGAATATTCAACTCAACTGATACATACGAAGAGCAGAAGAAGAAGAGAGACCAGTAGAGTGATCATCGCCAAGGTAGCAGCTGAATTATCACTAGCAGGTTTTCATCTCAGAAGGCTTACCAACAAGGGCAAATAATGAGTCGCTGGTATCCAACAAAGTCAATATAGCTATTAGAAAGTCAGAGAAAATACAAGAAAAATCAGAGAATACTTTCCATTAGACATTGACATATCTAACAGATGAATCATTGTCGAAAGTTATATATTGATACACATTTGAAGATTCAAGGTGTGAGCCTTTAGAGATTTACAAAACATGTAGAAAAATATCAAGAACCCGAATAGATCCAAACCAAAATGAAGCTTATCATAATATCAGCTTAGTAGAGAGTACATCTTGAATATATGCACCATCATTAAATGTAACATAAGATTATTCGCAAGAACATTAATGTAACCCCAAAACTCTATTCTTTATATCCAATGAGCTTAAATAGAAAAGTAATTTGTATAATTGTCAGACATATTGTCTTGACAGAGAAGTGAAGATGGATCAGTTGAGTTAGGAACTAGGAGTCTTAGTAGAGTGGGAATACTCAACTAAGATGGTTTATACAGCTGAATATATAAATCAAAGTCTTCTATTGTATCCTTCAATTTGATGGAAGAAGGAGGACGTAGAATGATTACACCACCTTAGAACTTCTATAAATAAATCTCTGTGCATTTTTCTTGTGAGGGCCCGATCCTAATCATGCGTTTATTTATCACACAATGATTAGTTCTACGTAAACAACGGAAGATTGCTTAAAGTTTATCATTACGTATCCCAAAATTTTAAATTTTAGTAGAAGGGATGGTTGATTCTAATGTAGTGCCCGTCGTCCTCACAAAATGAGTAATGCATTTACAAGTTAATTAAACATTTAAAAAGGTTGATTTATCGGTTATTAGTGGGCACTAGCTAAATCAGATGACAAAATATTTTATTTATAAACAAAAGCGCCTTTTACAACACACATAGATTACAAAACATGAAAGTGAAAAACAAGTACATACTGATTTATTCTACGGACACTACATTCCTGCAAGATAAAAATAACATGATTCCTCAAGTCTCTTTGTGATGCCCGGGGATTAATGGTGTTAATCCCGGTGTGGTAATAATCCTTAATGGATTTTATTTGTGGCATTTGTGTTTTAACTGCAGTTTCGGGGCTCTCGGGGATTTTAATTCCTGTTTTTGGAGTCGTTGGATCCAAGGGATGAGATTGTATTCTCATCATGGTGATAACCTTGTAATTTGGTCTTCGGTGGGACTTGGGGTCCGGAGTACTTTGTACTGGGGCTGGTGATGAAATTTGTTGTTGGAGATAGAATTTTTGAAAACAGATGCTTTTTAATGAATCATGATGTATTTGTGGAGGTATTGGTATTTTGGAGCATTTTGCTATATATACCAGATGGACTCGAGATTCCGTCATTTTCTTCCAGAATCATCTCTCTCTCATCGCTCTCTCCCCCTTTACCCCAAAACCCTTCCCCTCTTTCCCCTTCTATGGAAATCGTTGGGAACACGATTTAGGGGCCGGATTTCTTGAAGAAAAGCTGGTAATCTCATTCTCCTCTCTTGTAGCTTTGATTTGATTGTAATTTTGTTGGATTTGGTTGAGTTTTGGGTTTGAGTTGGTTTGGGTGATTTTGGTGAAAATCATAAAATCTTTTGGGTTTGTTTAATTTGAGTTTAACACCCTTGTTGGAGGTCATTGGGTGTCGATTTGTTGTGGTTTTGGGTTGGGAGGAGTTGGGGTATGATTTGTGGAGGTTTCAAGCTCTTGAAAATGGTGTTTTTCGAAAAATCGCAGGTCGCGATCGATCGCCGAGGAGCGTCGATCGATCGCGGCGAGCTGCTGAAAATTTATGGAAGTTAAACAGTGGAGCGATCGATCGCGACTTCTTGGCGATCGATCGCGAGGTGTTTGGCGATCGATCGCCAAGACTTGGCGATCGATCGCGAGGAGGTTCTGCTCGGCAGTAGAGTTGCGCGATCGATCGCGCGTGATTGGCGATCGATCGCGGCTTGCTGAATAGTGTTTTTCCAATTTGTTTTAAAAAATTGGAATTTTGGACTTGGGGTTTAAATAGCCGGTTTCCGGGGCACTGTCTACATCCCAATGGGAATGTCATACTTTTAAAATGGGTTGGTTGGAGCCAAAGTTTATTGAAACGGAATTCTCGGTTGGATTTTTTTTGGCTATCTTTTAAACTTATAAAATGGTTTATTTTGGGTATTATGCATGCTTAGCCGATGGGCTTTTATTTTGGTAATCGTCATGGATAGACGATAAGTTTGGAAGTTTTGAACGTGCGTGGGCACGTGGTTGCATGCTTGTGTTTGATTGTGAGTTATTTATGTGTTAGTACATAATTCATCGGGTCGTGGGACTCAGGCAAGGTGGGACTCGAACTACCGAATTATAAGGTACGTATGACGTACGAGCATAGCCTATTATAATGTTGCAACTGTAAAATGCATGGTATGTGATAATTGCATTAAATGGACATTGAAACACATGGTGTGTAATAATCGCATTATATGGACATTGAAATACATAGTATGTGGTAATTGCATCAAATAGGCATTGAAATGTATGGTACATGATACTTGCTATAAATGGATAATGATATGCATGGTAAATGGTATTTGCGTCAAATGGTTATACATTGGGAACCATACGGTGCCGCTTTTGAGCGAGCAATGATTTGGGATATTGTCGCCATTGAGCGACCATCGGTTATGACGCCGCTATGTTGAGCGTGCGCGGGGTTTAGAATGACGCTATTGTGGAGCGAGCAATGAAATAGGAACATGGAACCATTGGTTAGATATATGTGAGATCTATGGTCTTTTATATAATGATTTTACCATATTGATTATGGAACTGGCATAATAGAACGGTATTAGTTAATCTATGTGGCGATTAACTGGTTTTGGGAATTTGATGAGTTTGGTTATTTTGAGAACAGGGACAATACAGGGGATCCCGGATGAGGGTGTTACCATCCAGGGAGTATCATTTAAATTATGGCATTTACATTCTCTAAATTATGAATTGCAATGTTACGATTATTGGATTGGTGGTATTGGTATGCTCACCCAGTGTGGGGGCTGTCTCTGTTGGGGCAGGTGTTACAGGTGTAGCAGCAGCTTTGGAGTTGAGCTCGGGCTGTTGATTAGAGGTGCTTCCCGGATCGAGGTACCAGAACTGATTGAATAAGTGCATAGATCCAGAGTTGAGATCGAGTTGTGCTTGGGAGGTGCTTCCAGGATTGAAGTGCCAGTAACGGTATTCTGTAGAGTGTTTTTATACATCGGATACACGCTTATTCATTGTGGTGCTCTTATGTGAGTACATTTTACGTGTATATGTGATGTATAAATGGGCTACGGCTTTTCTCTGTTCATTCATGGTTTGCATGCAATTAACTTGGGAATTGCTAAATGAACTGAGAGCATGTTAGTGTATTATGAAGGTGCATGTTATATATGTAATCTTGGTTGGGGAATTTGAATATTATGTGGATTAAATGCAAGAAATTTTCTGGATGGCTTATGATGTTGTACTTGCATATGGCTTTTCCCCATGATAGTATGATTATATGCACTAATGGTATGGATTAATACACTAATAACGGGTTAAGGGCACGGAGGTCCTTACATTAGTGGTATCAGAGAAGTGGTTAGCTCTTTGGGGCTGTTGAGGGCCTAGGAAAATGTTAATGGGAATGAGAAGCACATACTTATGCATGATGGTAGTTAGTGTTGCGTGGCACAACTATATTGCTTATGTACGTTTATGATATGTGTTTGTCATTGGAATGTGTGGTTGCTAACCATGGTGGTTGCAGGGTCATATGAGACATGGACTATGCATTACGGTTGCATGGATATACATCGGAGTGATGATTCTGATGCTTTGCCGCTAAATGTTGAAGCTGTTGGGATATGCCCTAAGACAAGTAATTAGATGATTGTTTATGACATACAATGTATTATGATTTTATTAATGGCAAATCATTATTATATCTTATTCGAATATCTGTGCAATATGAATTGATATATAAGTTAATGTCCTTAGAATAATATTGTATTGTTCTTAAAGATTGTCCCTAGTCAAGTATTATCATGAATAAGGATAATGATAATGCATTGAGGCTAGTATGTTTTGATTGATGAATTAATTCATGGATATGAGATATCAAATCAACACATGGGTACATGTTAGAGAACAATGTACTGAACAGACCCACCATGAGTGTGATGTCCCGAAATGATTAATTACATTTAAGACATTGATTATGTTCATATGATTAATTATGTGGATAATTGATTTATGTGGTGGAATTAATTATCATGTGGAAATGCTTGGTCACATGTGGGCTTGACCCGGTAGAGCATTTCAGGGTGCATGTTATGCATGTTGGGTAATTGGGTGCTTTAATGTTAAATGTGTTGGTGGTAAATTATTTGGGAAAACATACATTTAATTGGAATTTTAGCACATTATGGTGAAATGCTTTTAAAATACCATGTTGGGGGTATTTTATACATCATACTAATTGTTGGGGTACAAGTTTAATTAAAAGGTTTTTTTAACCCTTTACCCCACCACTTTACTTCACTTTATCTCTTTACACTCTAAATCCTCAAATCATTTCCCAAACCCTCACTTTCCCCTTCAATCTCGATTTTGGCTCCAAAGTGGACAAGAAGTTCTTGTAAAAGCCTTATTTTTGTGCTTCTTGGTAAGATCTAAGACCTAGGATGTATATATATCATTCCTTGTTGTTCTTGTAGTGTTTGGTTTGAGTTTTGGAATGGTTTGAAGGGTTTTGAAATGGGTTTGTTTGAGTTGGTGTTATTTTTGGTTGGGTGAAAGATTTTAAGGTTGTTTAATGATGTGTATTGAAGGTTTAAAGTGTATTAATGTTTTTGAGTTGTTGGTATAAGTGTTGTTGAGGTTGGTGAAGGTATTAATGTGCAAAAATGGTGATTTTCGATGTTCAGAGGCTGGCGATCGATCGCCCGTTTTTGGCGATCGATCGCGAGCCAGCAGTAGGCTCCAGAAGCCTTTGGCGATCGATCGCCACTTTTGGGCGATCGATCGGTGAGGCTGGCGATCGATCGCCGAAGGCCAAATTTTTCAGAATCAGACAGTGTGATCTCGCGATCGATCGGGGCATTTTGGCGATCGATCGCGAGACACAAAATGTGTGATTTGATTATTTTTGAGGAATTTTTGGATATTGGACCATAATTGGCTTCTAATATTGATTTGTATGGTTGTGTAGAACCATCCCAGGTACCAACAACGTCAAGGAGATAAAGTTATTCAACTTCTTCACTTTTGAGACTAAGGTACGTAGTGAGACGTACGAGCATCTGACGGTAAAACGTGTCACACCTTTGATTATGTATATCGTGGATAGTGAATCCTTACATGTGATGATATATGTGAAAAGATTGTGATATACTGTGATAATGGAATCAACTGTTGTGTTTGATTATTGTGGTAGAATTGATGAATGTTCCGGTAGCCTTTATCTCCGAGCGAGGGAGGTACTTGCCGCTGTCATCTGAAGCGATGGTAGTATGATATTTGCCGCTGTCATGTCTAAGCGAGGTAACATGCCGCTGTCATTGTCGAAGCGAGGGATATCATATGATGCCGCTATATGTCGAAGCGAGGGGTCCTAAAATTCCGCTGTTGTATTGGGACCGGAACAGTCACAATTCTAGTGATTAATGTGGAATATTGTGGTTATAACTGGAAACGTGTTATCGATCATTATATTGTGAACTAATGATTTTGTGCATGAGTTTATGAAACAGGAACAACAATGAAATGTGCTAATGTGGTAATTGAGGAGCATATCTATTAATCGTCTCATGCGCTTATTTATTTTATTAAGTTGGATTGTGTTAAGTGATGATGTATATGCTCATGGTGAATTGTTCCTGTAGGTACACTTTTGGACCAAATGGCTGAGGGTCGGGTTGAGGCTGTGAGCTAAAAAGGGCATGAAAGAAGATAGGATACATGATTTTTGGATAGTCTCTACTCTAGGAGTAGTATAATGCTATCGCCTTAACATTCATTATTGGGAATGTAATTAATTCACTGTTGAAGTTTTATTTTGGCCTGTAATCTTATTAGCTCAAAACTACAACCGGAACCCTAAGAATGTCTTTAATGCATGTTTAGCCCTATTTATGTATTGATTTCACTGTTAAGGTAGAGAGGCCTTACAATGAGAATGCTACATGGATAGTTATATGAGTGTCATAAGCAATTCTCATAGTGATAATAATGTATGTAATCCTTACGACTTGAGATCATCAGAGATCCCAACATAAGGAGTTATGTATCTTGATATTTCAAACGTTACCTGTAACAGGGTAAACTATAAAGGCAAATATTGGATACACTACGAATTATTTTGAGGGATGTTGATTGATCAAGATATGATTTGTCCCTCCTATATAACAGGAGAAGTGTTTGGGCCCTTGATCAAGTAAGACTAAAATGCATGGCCATGCTCGAATGAGTCGATATGTGATATCGAGCTTATTCATTTATTCTAGTTCTACTTGGGGATCACGAAATAAAAGATTTAATATATGAGTATGACTATTCCATGACTCATGTTCAATCTAAACACATGGACAAAGGGATTAAGTTACATGGTTAATATTATCACAAGTTCAAAGGTTATGTCGAGCCAATGACATTTTTGTAATTTGGGTAGCCTCGATGTGTTGCTAGATACTGCTAATTGCTTGTTGTGATGACCAGAGATTATGGATGTTAATCCCGGAGTGTTAATAACCTCTAAAGTTGTTTTACGTGGCGATTTGGAGTTTAATCGAGGTGTTGGGCCTTCCGGGCTCGTCTATTTGAGTAGTTGGGATTGTTGGATCCCGAGGTTGAGATTGTATTCTCATTACGGTGTAAAATCTAAGAGTTGGGTTGTTGAAGTGTCTCGAAATCTCGGGTGCTTGGTGTGGGCACCGGTAGGGGGGTTTTTGAGTTAGAGAGAGAATTTTTGAAAACAGATGAGTTTTAATGAATCATGATGTATTTGTGGGGCTATTAGTATTTCGGGGTATTTTTGCTATAAATATCAGTTGAACCCGAGATTTTAATTATCGGAACCATTTCAGCACCTTATTTTCTCTCTCCCTCCCGCGTCGCCCTTCCCGTCGCCCCAGACCCACGCAGCTTCAAGTGCTTCGCCCGCCGCCGTCCGGCCGCCGTTCGGCGCGTGCGACCCGCCGCCGGCTTCGTCTCGTCCAGGCGCTCCTTTCTATACCGGCAATTCGAAGTTTGGTCGCGATTTGAGTTCGGATTTTAAAGGAAAGCGCCGATCGCCAATTTTCTAGGGTTCTTCGATTTCCTTCCGATCTTCGTATGGGTAACCTTCCTTACCCCTTTTTCGTCCCTCTCATGTTATTCCCTGCTAAATTTGGTGGTATTGTGTTCGAATTTAAGGATTTGTGTTCGAATTTGTGGATTTTGGTTCGAATTTCATGCTGTTTGAGGGGTTTGAGTTCGAATTTGGGGTGTTTTTGGCAGGGGATGATTATTCATGTTGTTGATTGATTAATTCATGTTTTAGATGAATTATGGTGATTATTTGAGTTCGAATTGTTATGATAGGGTTCGAATTATTGAAGGTGTTCTTGAGCAATTTTTGATAATGGTTGATTGTCGTGTGTTGACAATATTTTTGAGGGTTATGGGTGTGCTTGAGCATGGGTTGCATGTTCGTAAATAATTGTGAATTATTTATCGTGTTAGCACATCGTTCCTCGGAGCATGGAACTCGAGGTTTGGCTCGGACTTCGGAAATTTAAGGTACGTGCGACGTACGAGCATTACTGTATATAAGAGCATTTGTGAAATGCATAATATATTTTAATTGCATTAGATGGTTGTGGGTATGGCTATATATATATATATGTGTTGATATGACTATGGAACGACCTAGTCTTGACATCGCTGTCACAAGTGTGCGTATTACTAGAGTAGTATAACCTTGCATGAGATATGGGGTACTGGGTTTATATGACTATTGTAGGGCATTCGAGATGCCTGAGAATGATCGTGGAATCATGTATTCATTATAAGACATGTGAGATGTCTAAGTATAAATGGGAATTTGTAAAATAAATGCTAGGCATTTGAGATGCCTGAGAATGATCGTGGAATCATGTATTCATTATAAGACATGTGAGATGTCTAAGTATAAATGAGAATTTGTAAAATAAATGCTAGGCATTTGAGCTATCTGTGATTGGTAGCAAAGTTGAAAATCAATATTAGATATCGAGATATCTATATTTGTGTGTATAATGAATTTGGAATCATTAATTATTGATACTTGAGAATCAGGCATGCTATGAGTTAAATCAATGTGTTGATTTACTGATTTTTGAGATTTGATGAGTTTGATGATTGTGAGAACAGGGACAGTACACGGAATCCCGGATGAGGACGTTGCCATCCAGGGAGTATCGTTTAAAATTCATTAGTGTTTACTTTTGTTGTAAATTATGAATTTCATTATTGTGATTATGGGATTTTGTGTATTGGTATGCTCACCCCGTTGGGGGCTGTCTCTGTTGGGGCAGGTGAACAGGTACATCGATGGCTGTGGAGCTGAGCTCGAGCTGTTGATTGGATGTACTCCCAAGATCGTGGTACCATGGCTTGATGGAGCACGGTATCGTATAGAGTACTTATATACACCCGAAGGTTATATACATATTTATGATGCTCGCATGTGAGCACGGATATTCTTGTATATGGGTTGTATATAAAGGCATGAGCCTTTCTCTCTTTCATCATATGTTTGCATGCAATTAGTGGTAGAATTGCTAAATGATTTGAGAGCCATTAGTGTATTATGCGGGTGTTGAAAACCCACTTTAGTTGTCTTATCGTGTGGTGTCTTCCCTGGCTGGGAATTTACTTAGTGTTCTGTATTTCTGTTGAGTATTGTGTTTTCCCTGGCCGGGAATTATATTATGTGATGTGCTTTTGTTTTGGGATAGCTCAATTTATGGGGAGACTCTGCCCAAATTTTTATAAAAGTCCACAATGTAAAAAGTGGCAAAAAGGGGATGGTAATGGGCGAACTTGATGAGTCTATATGTTGTTAGGATGATGATCTTATAACATTGAGTATTAAAGAAATTTTGTAGTTGCCATTCAATGGTAAAGTATCATCTGAGTTTCCCGGTTGATTTTATTGAAAGCATGTGCCACACATAATGATTAATACACTAATTAAGGGTTAAGAGCTTGGGGTCCTTACATTAGTGGTATCAGAGCAGTGGTTGCTCTTTGGGGCTGTTAAGGGCCTAGGAAGTTATTGATAGCACATACTTATGCATGATGGCATTAATGTTGTATGACACAACTAGTTGTTTATGTGCTTTTTATGATATGAAAAGTGGTGTTGCTAATCATTGTGATTGCAGGAATCGTGTAGCATGTGATGGGATGGCATTAATGGTGATGTCTGGCCCTTCATGTATTATGTGTTAAGGGATCTGATTTTGTATGAAAATCAGGAAAGGTGAGACGTACGGGCTTCGGACGGTAAAACGTGTTACACCTTTGATTATGTATATCGTGGGTAGTGAACCCTTACATGTGATGGTATATGTGAAATGATAGTGATATATATTGTGATAATGGAATCAACTGTTTTGCTTGATTATTGTGGTAGAATTGATGAATGTTCCGGTAGCCTTTATCTCCAAGCGAGGGAGGTACTTGCCGCTGTCATGACTAAGCGAGGTAACATGCCGCTGTCATTGTCGAAGCGAGGGGTCCTAAAATTCCGCTGTTGTATTGGGACCGGAACAGTCACAATTCTAGTGATTAATGTGGAATATTGTGGTTATAACTGGAACGTGATATCGAGCATTATATTGTGAACTGTGGTATTAACCTGGATGCAGGTACATGGAGCTAGTGGAAGTTCCGGTAGTTGTTATTCGAGCGAGGGAGGTACTTGCCGCTGTCATATGAAGCGATGGTAATATGATATTTGGCGCTGTCATGTCTAAGCGAGGTAACATGCCGCTGTCATTGTCGAAGCGAGGGATATCATATGATGCCGCTATATGTCGAAGCGAGGGGTCCTAAAATTCCGCTGCTATAACAAGACCGGAACAACCACATTATCGATATTGATAGCGATGTTTCATTCCGCTATATTGATTGGCGATGGTTCATTCCGCCAGATGTATTGATAGCGATGGTTCATTCCGCTATATTGATTGGCGATGGTTCATTCCACCAGATGTATTGATAGCGATGGTTCATTCCGCTATATTGATTGGCGATGGTTCATTCCGCCAGATGTATTGATAGCGATGGTTCATTCCGCTATATTGATTGGCGATGGTTCATTCCGCCAGATGTATTGATAGCGATGGTTCATTCCGCTATATTGATTGGCGATGGTTCATTCCGCCAGATGTATTGATAGCGATGGTTCATTCCGCTATATTGATTGGCGATGGTTCTTGCCGCCGGATATATTGATAGCGATGTCTCATTCCGCTATTCTATTGGCGATGACCTATGCCACCGGGTATTCATAGCGATGGTACATTCCGCTATATCTATGGCGATGGATCATGCCGCCAGATGTCTATAGCGATGTTTTATGCCACTGACTCTATGACGATGGATTATGCCACTGATTCTATAGCGACGGGTTATGCCGCTATGTACATGACGCTGGATTTCGCCACCTACGAGCGACGGGTGCTGATTGCGTACCACTGTTGGATGACGGAGACAGGTATGCCGCTATACTGTTAGCAATGAGGTATGGCATATTACTGTTTATTTAGCACTATTGTGGATATCATGTGTTGATTTACTTATGTTGTCATGTGTTTGACGATGAGATTATAGACGTCGTGTATCGACATATACTGTCACGAGTCGACAATATTATTATATTATTTCAAAGTCATATGTTGACAGGTACCGTCACGGGATGACAATGACATAGTGGATGTTCTATGTAGACGTGTAGCGTCGTTTTGATGGCTAATACATTTATGTTATGTATTTAGTTGTATGGTTTGAGTGCCGATGGTGAGCACATGGTAGAGTCTGGGTCACTAGTTGACGAGACCTTTTTGCCAAGCAGGTTTGCTCGGTGGAGTATTGGATGTATTGTACCGGTAAATGTACCACATCATGTTATAGAGTTAAATATTTGTCGAGCAATGATACCCTTGGGTATGCTCGTTGGTTTGGCTAGGGCCAAGTGATTGGTGGTAAGAGTAGTCATTGAGGAAACTACTCGCTTGTGTTGTGACGTAGGGTAGACATGGTTACACCCACCCTGAGGGTGTGGGATAAGTCTTAACGGATTATGATTGTATCATAAGTGAGCAAGGACACCGGGTTGTCCATTGTGCTTGGTATTTTAGAGATATGTTGGGCGATGACCCATTACTCTAACGGTTTGTACGGTATGGCATACCGAGATGGAACATATGGCTTGATATGAGCCTATGGAGACAGCACTTTGCTAGCCAGATATCGTAGTGATGATATAGTGTGATTGTTGGAGCCTTTATACTGCTCGTTGGAACCAAGTTTGGCAAATCGTAAAGTGATACGATGTGGATTGTGGTGGACTCTAGTAGTCACCACGTCATTTGAGGTTGAGGTTGTGCATGCCTCACTAAAACGTGTATACGTTGATGTTAAATCTTGGTGAGACTTGTCTGGGACAGCTCATAATGTTGAAGTACCAACAAGAGAGTCATCAAGTCGTTGTTGACTCGATCTGGGGAATCCGTGTACTTGGGATGCAATGGGTTTATTGTATCCAGTTTTTTTTCGAACGGTGGTTAGATACTAGTGGATCTCGAGTTCGATAGCACTTTCCTAGTGGGGAAGGAGGTAGTATAATATCTATTTGGGAATCTTTGAAAGATTCGGTAAATTGGTACGTGTGGTGTTGATTTTGGAAATCACGCCGTGTTGTTGATCGTCAATTATCATCCTCCTCTGGATGGGAATAACTCAGAATTGACAGTTGTGTTTGGGGCTTAGGGGTATGTTGTAGATACCCGAGCCAAGTGCATTGAGTATGCATGTGATGTCAGTGCTTAGGCAGGTATACCGGTGAGTGTACGGATACCAGTTATCGATTTCCTTTTGACAAGCATAGAGTTATGCTATTTTGGATGGCTAAATCTCTGATGAGAGATATGGAACACCTTGAGATTGGGAATCTCCATGGCACTATAATTATGAGAAACAATCGTGGAGTTAGTTGACTCCCTTTGAGGAGGGATTATCTTGTGTGGGTTGAGGTGTTTCCTTGTTGGTGTTTCCTTCGAGTTATGCGATAGCCTTCCCAAGTTTGGATTGTTAAATCCTAGGATTATCAAGGGATGGCAGGAATTCGAATTTATTGGGTGTCGCTGTCGACACAAGCGTTGAGGATGCAATGGGTTTATTGCATGTCCTTTCAGAATTTGAACTCTGTGGAGTCTCGATGGTTTATTTATGATCAGGATGTGATCCTTGGAATACCCGAAGGTGGACATCTTGTGAAATGTCTTTTGTGTGAATCTGTGGCCGTGAGTTGCCCAAATTGAGTTGCAATGATGCGACTGCTCATTTGATGGAGGAGGTTTGAAAGTGGAAACCAGGTTTGGTATGTGTACACCGTGGTATACTAGTGTTTTCCCCGTAACGATGTATGTTAGACATCGTGAGTCATGATAGAGATGTCTTTGAATGATATCTACGATGGAATCGGAAGCAATTCGAATCCTTGCAGTTCCAGCTGACTAACTGCTTTTGGATTATTAGCGTTGAGTGGTGCTGACGCTCTTTGACGTTATGATGGATTTGGAAGTCTATTCCACTCCAGAGTTTGACACGAGGTCAACGTTCTCACGGTTGAGGTGTCATTCAGGATGCGTTCTTACTAGTTGCATTAGAACTAAGGATGACTGTCCGATCTACGGTCGTAAGTATTGGTTGTTTTGCAGTCATGAGGGACTGACTTTTGGGATGAACCGCATCGAGGTACGTTTTGCCTCCTGGGTGATATGTTAGTTTTGGTATGTCGCTCTGTTTCAGAGTTTGATGTGAGGTAAGTATCCTCGCGTTTATTAAGACGATTCTGGTATGGTCGAGAATCGAGGTTATGGCTTCATGTTGTTGGGTAGCCTGGGTGTTACGTATTACACCGGTGCTAATTTCAAGGACGAAATTCTTTTAGTGGGGGATATTGTGATGACCAGAGATTATGGATGTTAATCCCGGAGTGTTAATAACCCCTAAAGTTGTTTTACGTGGCGATTTGGAGTTTAATCGAGGTGTTGGGCCTTCCGGGCTCGTCTATTTGAGTAGTTGGGATTGTTGGATCCCGAGGTTGAGATTGTATTCTCATTACGATGTAAAATCTAAGAGTTGGGTTGTTGAAGTGTCTCGGAATCTCGGGTGCTTGGTGTGGGCACCAGTAGGGGGTTTTTGAGTTAGAGAGAGAATTTTTGAAAACAGATGATTTTTAATGAATCATGATGTATTTGTGGGGCTATTAGTATTTCGGGGTATTTTTGCTATAAATACCAGTTGAACCCGAGATTTTAATTATCGGAACCATTTCAGCACCTTATTTTCTCTCTCCCTCCCGCGTCGCCCTTCACGTCGCCCCAGACCCACGCAGCTTCAAGTGCTTCGCCCGCCACCGTCCGGCCGCCGTTCGGCGCGTCCGACCCGCCGCCGGCTTCGTCTCGTCCAGGCGCTCCTTTCTATACCGGCAATTTGAAGTTTGGTCGCGATTTGAGTTCGGATTTTACAGGAAAGCGCTGATCCCCAATTTTCTAGGGTTCTTCGATTTTCGTCCGATTTCCTTCCGATCTTCGTATGGGTAACCTTCCTTACCCCTTTTTCGTCCCTCTCATGTTATTCCCTGCTAAATTTGGTGGTATTGTGTTCGAATTTAAGGATTTGTGTGAATTTGTGGATTTTGGTTCGAATTTCATGCTGTTTGAGGGGTTTGAGTTCGAATTTGGGGTTTTTTTGGCAGGGGATGATTATTCATGTTGTTGATTGATTAATTCATGTTTTAGATGAATTATGGTGATTATTTGAGTTCGAATTGTTATGATAGGGTTCGAATTATTGAAGGTGTTCTTGAGCAATTTTTGATAATGGTTGATTGTCGTGTGTTGACAATATTTTTGAGGGTTATGGGTGTGCTTGAGCATGGGTTGCATGTTCGTAAATAATTGTGAATTATTTATCGTGTTAGCACATCGTTCCTCGGAGCATGGAACTCGAGCAAGGTTTGGCTCGGACTTCGGAAAGTTAAGGTACGTGCGACGTACGAGCATTACTGTATATAAGAGCATTTGTGAAATGCATAATATATTTTAATTGCATTAGATGGTTGTGGGTATGGCTATATATATATATGTGTTGATATGACTATGGAACGACCTAGTCTTGACATCGCTGTCACAAGTGTGAGTAATACTAGAGTAGTATAACCTTGCATGAGATATGGGGTACTGGGTTTATATGACTATTGTAGGGCATTCGAGATGCCTGAGAATGATCGTGGAATCATGTATTCATTATAAGACATGTGAGATGTCTAAGTATAAATGGGAATTTGTAAAATAAATGCTAGGCGTTTGAGATGCCTGAGAATGATCGTGGAATCATGTATTCATTATAAGACATGTGAGATGTCTAAGTATAAATGAGAATTTGTAAAATAAATGCTAGGCATTTGAGCTATCTGTGATTGGTAGCAAAGTTGAAAATCAATATTAGATATCGAGATATCTATATTTGTGTGTATAATGAATTTGGAATCATTAATTATTGATACTTGAGAATCAGGCATGCTATGAGTTAAATCAATGTGTTGATTTACTGATTTTGAGATTTGATGAGTTTGATGATTGTGAGAACAGGGACAGTACACGGAATCCCGGATGAGGACGTTGCCATCCAGGGAGTATCGTTTAAAATTCATTAGTGTTTACTTTTGTTGTAAATTATGAATTTCATTATTGTGATTATGGGATTTTGTGTATTGGTATGCTCACCCCGTTGGGGGCTGTCTCTGTTGGGGCAGGTGAACAGGTACATCGATGGCTGTGGAGCTGATCTCGAGCTGTTGATTGGATGTACTCCCAGGATCGTGGTACCAGGGCTTGATGGAGCACGGTATCGTATAGAGTACTTATATACACCCGAAGGTTATATACATATTTATGATGCTCGCATGTGAGCACGGATATTCTTGTATATGGGTTGTATATAAAGGCATGAGCCTTTCTCTCTTTCATCATATGTTTGCATGCAATGCAATGCTAAATGATTTGAGAGCCATTAGTGTATTATGCGGGTGTTGAAAACCCACTTTAGTTGTCTTATCGTGTGGTGTCTTCCCTGGCTGGGAATTTACTTAGTGTTCTGTATTTCTGTTGAGTATTGTGTTTTCCCTGGCCGGGAATTATATTATGTGATGTGCTTTTGTTTTGGGATAGCTCAATTTATGGGGAGACTCTGCCCAAATTTTTATAAAAGTCCACAATGTAAAAAGTGGCAAAAAGGGGATGGTAATGGGCGAACTTGATGAGTCTATATGTTGTTAGGATGATGATCTTATAACATTGAGTATTAAAGAAATTTTGTAGTTGCCATTCAATGGTAAAGTATCATCTGAGTTTCTCGGTTGATTTTATTGAAAGCATGTGCCACACATAATGATTAATACACTAATTAAGGGTTAAGGGCTTGGGGTCCTTACACTTGTGACACAAAATGAGATATTATGTCACTTCCAACATTACAAGATCCTATCGGGTCGCACAAAAGATTAAATCGATAAGGAAAATTAAATTCATTGGATGAATTAATTAATTAAGAAGAGTCTTAATTACATGATTATAAGGATTTAGTTAAATCATGGGTTTGGGCCCATGAAGCTTTAAGAAAGTCTTGAACCTTTAATTAAATCTAATATATAAATGATATCAAGGTTAATTAAGAATTAAGCTAACATATCACAAAACATAATAGCTACAAAACCCTGTCGGCCGCCTCACCTCAAGTCCAAAACCACACGGTCGCCGTCGGTTTTTTTTTCTTGGTGGTTTTAGGCTGCCGTTGATCGGTTTTGAACTGAGAGTTCAGTTTTGGTTCAAGAATAAGTCTAGCAACTTGTTCTTGAACGTCCCTTGTTCGATTTGATCGTGTGGATACCGTAGAGGCAAGATCTTGGAGGTGTTGCTCGTGACTCGTGACTTGGCATCGTTTCTGCATCAAACACGCTACAAGGGTGAGACTCCTTTAATCATTCCGATATGAATACTCTGTATAGGTCCATGGTTAGGAATCCAAATTTTTATTTCCGCTGCGCACTTGTGTGTTGGATTCCTTACAGTGGTATCAGAGTCAGGTTCAAAGCTCATATCGGAATTATGTGGTTAATCGTTTAATCATATTTAGAATTTTATTGCATGCTTTAAAACTATATTATCATATATGATATGAGTAAATCGAGTTTGTGAAAATCATTGTAAAATTATATATGATATAATTGACAATTTATGTATACGATACACGAAGGCGAAAAGCCGAGCCCTTGGCTCTTGATGGTTCGGCCACCACCATGACACTTGACCCACGGCTGCCACATGAGGGCTAGGGTTTTCGAACCCTTGGCTCGAGATGGTCTAGCCGTTGAGGCTCATGGTTGTGCATGGAGGTGTCGAAACATGGCTAGGGTTTAGAACCCTTTTGGATCGATTAAAATCGTGGCGGCACATTGAAAGTTCGGACCATGGTTCACGAAATCATGCATGTTGGCGGCTCCACATGAGAGCTAGGGTTTTTCGAACCCCTTGGCTCGAGATGGTCGAGCTGTCACCGTCATGAATCGTGCGTGGAAAGAATGAGACGGCTAGGGTTTTGAACCCTAGCGGCCGCCGCTTGAACACACGGCTATGGACCGTGACTTGGGCTAGGGTTTCGAACCCTAGGCTCATGCATGGTCCAGCCGTGTGGTTATGGTCTTAGAGCCCTTATGGTCCATGGCTTGTGACGCGCCAAGTATTCGTGGCATGTGATGTCGCGAGCGTACGATAATTTTCATAAAATTTTATTTTACAGTTTTAATTAGAATAAAATTTTAAAATGTTTAGAATTTAATTAATTAAATGTTATAGCATGTTTTATGTGTTTGTTTGAGCATGGTGCATGGTTATAGCCCTATGCCCTATTAGATAGGAGTTTGTGAATGTTTGTAATTTAATACGGCCTGCGAGTCGTGCTTTCTCTATTTTCTATATGTTATCCATCCCCTATGCTCCCCTTGAATGTAACTCGAGGAATTCTCTAAATCATGTAATTGTTATATAGTTTAGTTAGAGTTTTCATTGATGGAGATCAATGAAGATGGACCATGGTGCCGGGATGAGAAGGCCATTCACAAAAGGGAGCCAAAGAGGTGCTTGGAGAAGTTACCCTTAGATTGACCTTTTAGATTTTCTCATTGGCTTGAGAAATCTTTAGTTGGGGCTATAACCATGTCACGTTTACTTTATGTTGATGTATGAGATGCATGTTTACTGTTTTATTTAATATTGATGCTTGATATATATATATATATGTAGATATGTATATATTCATATATGTACCAGACATATTTTCAATATTAATAAAATCATGAGATCAATAAATCCCTCTTATAATATTAAGTTTTAAGATGCCTTCCAATTAAAAATACTCGTCAAGACTTCGATTGAACATGTGTGGGTTTGCCAAAGCAAAGTACCGTGACAATCTTAGTAAGACGCGAAAGGATAAAAGTGATATCCGTGTTATTTTAAAATTGAGTTCGACTTAACTAGCGTTATCTCAATAGGATTGGGAACCTAGAGGCATGGGGTTGGAAAATAATTCATTAGATGAATTTGAACAAAGCGTTGTTCGTCCAACCATCCAAGAATTGCATGTGATTGTAATTGACAAAGAGTTGTCTACCTAAATAACCGAGTCTTGGGCGATTAGCCGAAGCTAACTCAAGATTAAGTGAAATATGGATCTTGGCCCACTAAAGTTTTCGAGGGTTGATAATTTTAAACAAAATAGTGGGAGTGTCATTTAATATAAGACCATATTAAATGATTAAAATCATAAACTTATTTTGCATATTTATATTGTAGATATCCATGGCAACCAACAACGTTACAAGCACACTATCATTGCGATCGGTCCTTGAGAAGGACAAACTTAATGGGACTAATTTCCTAGATTGGTATAGGAATTTGAGGATTGTCCTCAAACAAGAGAAAAAGCAATATGTCCTAGAGGAACCCTTACCTGCTGATGAACCTCCCTTGACGGCTGCTAAAGCCGATAGAGATGCTTACAAGAAGCATCAAAATGACGCACTTGATGTTGGGTGCCTTATGCTTGCCACCATGAACTCTGAGTTTCAGAAGCAACATGAGGAAATGGAGGCGTTCGATATGATCGAACACCTAAAGCAACTGTACCAACAACAAGCAAGACAAGAGAGGTATGACGTCTCTAAAGCGTTATTCCAGTGTAGAATGGTAGAAGGAAACCTAGTTGGAACTCATGTGCTCAAGATGATTGGGTACATTGAGAATCTGGAGAAGCTGGGTTTTCCATTGGACCAAGAGTTGGCCACTGACGTGATCTTGCAATCGTTGCCTGAAAGCTTCAGTCAATTTGTCTTGAATTACAATATATTGAAATTGAAAAGACTCTACCACAGTTGCTTGGCATGCTGAGAACTTTTGAAGCTAACAGCAAGAAGTCTAAGCCTACAAATGTTCTTATTGTGAATAAGAGCAAAGGAAATACTAAAGCTAAAGGCTACAAGAAGAACAAGAAAGTCCTTGTTAAGTCTAAGCCACATGCTTCTGCACTAAAGCCAAAGGGAGGAGTGGCAAAAGAGGGGAACTGTTTCCATTGCGGTGAGACCGAACATTGGAAAAGAAATTGCAAAGTATATCTGGAGGATCTTAAGAAGACGAAGGGAAGTGTGACTTCCACTTCATGTATTTTTGTTATAGAAGTCAATTTATCTACTTCTTCATCATGGGTATTAGATACTGGATGTGGTTCTGACATTTGTGTTAATGTGCAGGATCTCAAAAGGAGTAGGTTGTTGGCGAAATGCGAGGTTGATCTCCGAGTTGGAAATGGAGCAAGAGTTGCTGCATTAGCAATATGAGATTATTCATTATCTTTGCCTTTGGGCTTAATTTTAGATTTAAAAGATTGTTATTTTGTGCCGTCGAGTACTAAAAACATTATTTCTATTTCTTGTTTGGACAAGTGTGGATTTTCATTTATTATAAAGGACAATTGTTGCTCCATTTATTTAACTGATATGTTTTATGCTAATGCACAAATGATTAATGGTCTTTATATATTAAATCTTGATATGCCTGTCTATAACATAAATACTAAAAGGATTAAGAATAATGATTCTAATCCAACTTATCTCTGGCATTGTCGCTTGGGCCATATAAACGAGAATCACTTATCAAAACTTCATAAGGATGGAGTATTGGATTCATTTGATTTTGAATCATATGAAACATGTGAATCTTGTTTAATGGGCAAGATGACTAAAGCTCCTTTCAAGGGACATGTTGAAAGGACAAATGATTTATTGAGGCTCATACATAGTGATGTATGTGGGCCAATAAGCACACATGCTAGAGGTGGTTTTCAATACTTCGTTACATTTACTGATGACTTCAGTAGATATGGGTATGTGTATCTTATGAAACACAAGCATGAAACTTTTGAAAAGTTCAAAGATTTCAAGAATGAAGTACAAAACCAACTTGGTAAAAGTATCAAAATCCTCCGATCAGATCGAGGAGGTGAATACCTAAGCCAAGAGTTTCATGACTATCTAAAGGAGTATGTGATAGTCCCACAACTCACTCCTCCGTATACTCCACAATGGAATGGTGTATCCGAAAGGAGGAATTGAACCTTGTTGGACATGGTTCGATCAATGATGAGTCATGCAGATCTTCCGATATCCTTTTTGGGGACATGCTTTAGAAACAGCAATATTCATACTGAACCGTGTTCCATCTAAATCAGTGGAAAAGACACCATATGAGATATGGACTGGGAAACGTCCTAGTATGTCTTTTATGAAGATTTGGGGTTGTGAGGCTTTCGTGAGACGTCACGCCTCTAACAACTTGGACCCAAATCTGATAAGTGTTTATTTGTGGGGTATCCTAAGGAAACGAAAGGATACTATTTCTATTATCCCACCGAGAACAAAGTGGTTGTTGCTCGGACTGGTGTCTTTCTTGAAAGAGAATTTATTTCTAGAAAAACCAGTGGGAGACATATAGAACTTAGTGAAGTTCAACCACAAGAAAACACTGAACATGATATTGAGATGGAAACAGAGCAGTCACCACAAGTTGTTGTGGATGAAGTGCCTGCTCAAGAGACACAAGCCCAGCGTAGGTCTGTAAGAGAACACCAGGAGCCACAGAGATATTGATTTCTTGTGACTCAACAAGGTGACTTACTACTTATTGATGAGGATGAGCCGTCATCTTATCAAGAAGCTATAATGGACACTGATTCTGAGAAATGGCAAGAGGCCATGAAATCTGAGATGGAATCCATGTATGCAAACCAAGTATGGACTTTGGTTGACCCACCTGAAGGGGTGAGACCCATAGGGTACAAATGGATTTTCAAGAAGAAGACCGGCATGGATGGTAATGTACAAACCTTTAAAGGTCGACTGGTAGCAAAAGGTTTCAAACAAATTCATGGTATTGACTATGATGAAACTTTTTCACCAGTTGCCATGGTTAAATCCATTAGGATCTTACTTGCAATAGCTGCATTTCATGATTATGAAATCTGGCAGATGGATGTCAAAACAGCTTTCCTTAATGGAAATCTGCTTGAGGATGTGTACATGACACAGCCCGAGAGTTTTGTCGATCCAAAGGATGCTGGAAAGATATGCAAGCTACAACGATCCATTTATGGATTGAAGCAAGCTTCTCGGAGTTGGAATCTTCGTTTTGATGATGCAGTCAAAGAGTTTGGTTTCATCAAAAACGTAGATGAACCTTGTGTCTACAAGAAGGTCAATGGGAGCATAATTATCTTCCTAATATTGTATGTAGGTGACATACTTCTCATTAGGAATGATATCCCTGCCTTACAATCTGTAAAGATTTGGCTAGGGAATTGCTTTTCTATGAAAGACTTGGGTGAAGCCACCTATGTATTAAGAATCAAGATCTATAGAGATAGATCGAGAAGATTACTTGGCCTAAGTCAAAGTACATACATAGACAAAGTGCTAAAACGGTTTAGCATGCAAGAATTTAAGAAAGGATTAGTGCCTATGACACATGGGATACATCTCTCAAAGGATCAGTGTCCTTCAACACCAGATGAGAGACAACACATGAGTAAGATTCCATATGCGTCAGCTATTGGATCTATCATGTATGCCATGATATGTACTCGTCCCGATGTCTCGTATGCTTTGAGCATGATGAGCAGATATCAAGTTGATCCAGGTGAATGTCACTGGATTGCAGTCAAGAATATCCTGAAGTACTTGAGAAGAACTAAGGATACATTCTTGATTTATGGAGGTGAGGAAGATCTCAATGTAATAGGTTACACTGATGCAAGTTTCCAAACCGACAAAGATGATTTTCGATCGCAATCAGGATATGTGTTTTGCCTAAATGGAGATGCTGTAAGATGGAAGAGTTCAAAGCAAGAGACAGTAGCCGATTCTACAACTGAAGCTGAGTATTTGGCTGCCTCAGATGCAGCAAAGGAAGCTGTTTGGATCAAGAAGTTCATTTCTGAACTTGGGGTGATGCCTAGCATACTAGATCCGATAGAACTCTATTGTGACAACAATGGAGGCATCGCATTAGCTAAGGAACCTAGATCTCACCAAAGATCCAAGCACATACTTCGGCGCTTTCATTTCATTCGAGAAATCGTTGAAAGAGGAGATGTTAAAATATGCAAAGTACCAACAGATGATAATGTATCTGACCCATTGACGAAGCCACTGTCAAAGCAGAAGCATGATCGTCATACTAGATCTCTAGGCATTAAGTATATGTCTGATTGGTCTTAGTGCAAGTGGGAGATTTGTTGGGATATGCCCTAAGACAAGTCATTAGATGATTGTTTATGACATACAATGTATTATGATTTTATTAATGGCAAATCATTATTATATCTTTTTCGAATATCTGTGCAATATGAATTGATATATAAGTTAATGTCCTTAGAATAATATTGTATTGTTCTTAAAGATTGTCCCTAGTCAAGTATTATCATGAATAAGGATAATGATAATGCATTGAGACTAGTATGTTTTGATTGATGAATTAATTCATGGATATGAGATATCAAATCAACACATGGGTACATGTTAGAGAACAATGTACTGGACAGACCCACCATGAGAATGCTACATGGATAGTTATATGAGTGTCATAAGCAATTCTCATAGTGATAATAATGTATGTAATCCTTACGACTTGAGATCATCAGAGATCCCAACATAAGGAGTTATGTATCTTGATATTGTCAAACGTTACCTGTAACAGGGTAAACTATAAAGGCAAATATTGGATACACTACGAATTATGTAGAGGGATGTTGATTGATCAAGATATGATTTGTCCCTCCTATATAACAGGAGAAGTGTTTGGGCCCTTGATCAAGTAAGACTAAAATGCATGGCCATGCTCGAATGAGTCGATATGTGATATCGAGCTTATTCGTTTATTCTAGTTCTACTTGGGGATCAAGAAATAAAAGATTGAATATATGAGTATGACTATTCCATGACTCATGTTCAATCTAAACACATGGACAAAGGGATTAAGTTACATGGTTAATATTATCACAAGTTCTAAGGTTATGTCGAGCCAATGACATTCTTGTAATTTGGGTAGCCTTGATGTGTTGCTAGATACCGTTCATTGCTTGTGACACAAAATGAGATTTTATGTCACTGCCAACATTACAAGATCCTATCGGGTCGCACAAAAGATTAAATCGATAAGGGGAATTAAATTCATTGGATGAATTAATTAATTAAGAAGAGTCTTAATTACATGATTATAAGGATTTAATTAAATCATGGGTTTGGGCCCATGAAGCTTTAAGAAAGTCTTGAACCTTTAATTAAATCTAATATATAAATGATATCAAGGTTAATTAAGAATTAATCTAACATATCACAAAACCTAATAGCTACAAAACCCTCTCGGCCGCCTCACCTCAAGTCCAAAACCACACGGCCGCCGTTGGTTTTTTTTTCTTGGTGGTTTTAGGATGCCGTTGATCGGTTTTGAACCGAGAGTTCAGTTTTGGTTCAAGAATAAGTCTAGCAACTTGTTCTTGAACGTCCCTTGTTCGATTTGATCGTGTGGATACCGTAGAGGCAAGATCTTGGAGGTGTTGCTCGTGACTCGTGATTTGGCATCGTTTCTGCATTAAACAACTATACAAGGGTGAGAATCATTTAATCATTCCGATATGAATACTCTATATAGGTCCATGGTTAGGAATCCAAATTTTTATTTCCGCTGCGCACTTGTGTGTTGGATTCCTTACAGAAGCGATGGTAAAATTCCGCATGTCACATTTGAAGCGAGGTGCATTAAAATACACTCATGGCGATGTTTATTGGAATACGGGTTATGCATTACGATTGCATGCATGGCGTAGCGATGTGAATACTTGCCGCTATCATATAATAGCGATGAAGAATATTTACCGCAAATATGTCGAAGCAAAGGATAATGCCGCTGTCATATTACTATCGCGAGGGATATTATGGGGCTAATATGTCGAAGCGAGGGGTATTTCCGCTGTCATGCCGAAGCGATGGTAAATGCCGCTGTCGTGTCGAAGCGATGGTAAATGACGCTGTCACGTCGAAGCGATGATACCACCGTCATGTCGAAGCGATGATGCCACTGTCGTGTCGAAGCGATGATACATGCCGCTGTCACGTCGAAGCGATGATGCCGCTGTCATGACTTAGCGATGCGATCAGGAACAAAGTGTTGCATTTAATGTGAGCCACCTCTTGAGTCCGAAAGGAACAAAGTGCTACATGAATGTGAGTACCTCTTGAGTCCACGATTATACCGCTGATTATTGGAGATGGTTCATGCCGCCGGGTATTCTATTGGCGATGGTTCATGCTGCCGGGTATTCTATTGGCGATGGTTCATGCCGCCGGGTATTCATAGCGATGGTACATTCCGCTACATCTATGGCGATGGTTCATACCGCCGGATATCTATGGCGATGTTTTATGCCACTGACTCTATGGCGAGGGATCATGCCGCTGATTCTATAGAGATGGGTTATACCGCTATGTGCGTAGCACTGGATTATGCCGCCTACGAGCGATGGGTGCTGCTTGTGTCCCGCTGATGGACGATGGATACAGGTATTCCGCTATCTTGATAGCGATGAGGTATGGCGTATTACTTTTGTTAGTATTATTGTGAATACTAGGTGTTGTTATATACCGTCATGTGTTTGACGATGAGATTATGGATGTCGTGTATCGACATGTACCGTCATGTGTTTGACGATGAGATTATGGATGTCGTGTATCGATATGTACCGTCATGTGTTTGGCGATGAGATTATGAGTGTCGTGTATCGACAGGTACCGTCATATGTTTGACGATGTTATTTGGGATGTCTATGTGGACGCATGGCGTTGTTTTGGTGAATAATACATTCATGTTATGTATTTGGTTGTATGGTTTGAGTGCCGATGGTGAGCACATGGTAGAGTCTGGGTCACTAGTTGACGAGACCCTTTTGCCGAGCAGGTTTGCTCGATGGAGCATTGGATGCATTGTAAGTGTACCGCATCATGTTATAGAGGTAAATATTTGTCGAGCAGTGATACCCTTGGGTATTGTAAGGACCCTAGTTCCTTAAGTATGGATTAAAGGCATAATTAGAGCTAACATAAATTATCAGAGTAAAATGATCGTGTTGAAACTATGAGCTTTAAGAATTACATGCCAAAAATAAGGACTATCAATGGATTAATTACATTCCCAATCAAATGAATGTTATCAACTATAGCTTTACACTACTCCTAGAGTCGAATACAAAAGTAATCCCGTCCCTCAATTCCCAAAAGTGTTCTTCACAAGCTCACTGCCTCAACCCGCCTTAGCCCCTTTTTATCATGCCAAAAATGTACCTACAAGGACAACCCCCAAACATGAGCAATAACATTATTCATATCCAACACAATATGAATATAAGGCGTAAATGCATAAATCATAATAAAACACTTTCTGTTTTTCCCATTCATTTTAAACGCTTCCTTTTCGGTTGTCCCTGTACCATAACTCATGAGTATAATCAAATAGATTATTTAATGGTCCACACATGTCATGACATAATACCATTTCACTATCACCAATTACCAATCACCAATCCCTAGTCTGTTCATCACAATGTATTTTAATGCCCCTCGCTTTTCATATAGGCGGCATAGAATAACCTCGTTTCAATGGACATGCGGCGCTCCCACCCCTCGCTTCACATTGAGCGGAAAATATTCTTTCCTCGCCTCCTATGATAACCACGCTTAAGTGTGACATGCGGCGCTCCCACCCCTCGCTTCACATTTAGCGGCACCAAATCAAATACCGGCAAGCATTAAAATCATCAAGGGATGACCATGACTCATGGGATGTGCACCAATAACCATCATATGCATATACAATCATCATGCATAATTCAACATGTATTTGCATCCACAATGCATAATTCCATATATACTCGCATCCACAATGCATAAACAATGAGCATATTAGATACATGTACCGTTGGGTGCCCGTACGTCTTCTACGTACCTTTCCAAAAAGTGGTATTTGATTTGGCTTCACTTCCTTGGTTGCGTCGCCACCTGGGATGGTTCTACACAATCACACAACCCCATATTAGAAGCCAAATAATAGTCAAATACCAAAAATTCGTCAAAAGAATCCATTTTCCAAAACTCTGCTGCTGGCGATCGATTGCTTCGCTGAGGCGATCGATCACCTCAATTTTTGCTTCGCGGTGATCGATCGCCTACCTTACATTTTGGACACTGCCCCTCGGCGATCGATCGCGCCATTTCAGGCGATCGATCGCCTACCCTGCGATTTCGATACTGCCTGTTGGCGATCGATCGCGCCATTTCAGGCGATCGATCGCCCCATACAGACTCGCGATTTCCACCATTAATGCACACCAAAACCATCCCAAACCATACCAATACTCCTTCCACCAACCCAACAACATAAGAACACAATAAACCAACAAAATACACCTCAAGCAACACAAAAATCCAACACCCAACCAAAAATGATACCAACCCAAAATAACCCATTTCAAAACCCTTCAAATCCACAACAAATCCAATCCAAACACAACAAAAGCAACAAGGAGGTATCCATACCTCTTGGGGACTCCAAATCTCCCAACAAACTCCACAAATCAAACTTTTGGAAGGATTTCTCTTCACCCCTTTGCCCAAAATTGAAAATGAAGGAGGGAAGGGTTTGGAGGAGTAATTGGGGAAAGTAGTGATGGGTGTAGAGGGTTGGGGTATTAGTGGGTTGTTTTAAAGTAAATTGTACTCTACAATTACCATGGTGTATAAAACACCCCAACATGATATTTTAAAAGCATTATACCAAAATGCACCAAAATACCAATTAAACTCATGCTTGACCAAATAATTATCGATTACCATAAACAACCATGATAACCCTTAAACTCCTGACATGCATAACATGCATCCCGAAATGCATCCCCGGTCACGCCTAACATGTGACTAAGCATTTCAATATGATAATTAAATCTAGCACATAACTCAATTATCGCCATAATTAGTCATATAAACATAATTAATGCCCAAATTGCAATTAATTATTTCGGGGATATCACAATACTCCCCTACTTATAAGATTTCGTCCTCGAAATCACATGCACTTACCCCAACAAGAACTAAACATAAATAACATACCAGAAAATAGTTTCGGGTAGTGCTGCACCATATGTCGCTCCGTCTCTCACGTAGCCTCCTCGACACCCCTGCGATCCCACTGAACCTTGATCATAGGTATCACTTTGTTCCGAAGTCTGCGGTCTGCTCGATCCAGAATCCTAACAGGCCGTTCCACATAGGATATATCGGATTCTAACTGAACCTCGGAAGGCTGCAACACATGAGACGGATCCGGCTCATACTTCCGCAACATAGACACATGGAACACATCATGTATACCAGACAAAGAAGGTGGCAGAGCTAGTCGGTAAGCCAAAGTGCCAATGCGCTGCAAGATCTCGTACGGCCCAACATACCTCGGAGATAGTTTTCCGCGCATCCCAAATCGAACAACACCTCTGAAAGGCGAGATCTTCAAGAAGATCTTATCTCCCAACTGAAACTCCAACGGTCTCTGCCGTTTATTCGCATAAGCTGCCTGTCTGTCCTGAGCTGCTTTCATTTTCTGCCTTATCGTCTTTATCTTCTCTTCCATTTCCCAAACCAGTTCTGGTCCTCCGACCGATTTACGATCCAAGTCATCCCAACACAAGGGTGATCTACACCGTCTGCCATATAGGGCCTCAAAAGGAGCCATCTGAATGCTCGCTTGGTAGCTATTATTATAAGAGAACTCTACCAAGGCTACTGAATCCTGCCAAGAAGCATCGAACTCCAATACACAAGCCCTCAACATGTCCTCGAGCGTTTGGATAGTACGCCCGATCTGGCCATCCGTCTGAGGATGATAAGCAGTGCTCAACCTAACTTCAGTTCCCAAGGCTGACTGAAGACCCTCCCAAAATGAGATGTGAATCGTGGATCTCGATCCGACACTATGGAAATGGGGATTCCATGCAATCTTACCACATCTCTAATATACAACTGCGCCATCCTCAAAAAGGTGAAAGTCATGCTATAGGGGATGAAATGAGCTACCTTAGTCAATCGATCCACAATCACCCAAATAGCATCAAAACCCGAGGCACTCCTCGGCAAGTGGGTCACGAAGTCCATAGAAATGTGTTCCCACTTCCACTTCGGTATTTCCAAGCTTCTCAACTCGCCGCCAGATCTCTGTCTTTCTGCCTTAACCTGCTGGCAGATCAAGCACCTCTTAACAAAAGCGGCGACATCACACTTCATTCTTTTCCACCAAAACTGATTACGTAGATCTTTATACATCTTCTTCCCGCCTGGGTGGATGCTAAGTCTGCTACTATGAGCTCGCTCCAAGATCCCTCTACGCAACTCCGGCGTACTCGGAACCACCCAACGGTTACCCAATCTCAAGGATCCGTCATCGGCCACTCTGAATTTCGTTGGTTGACCAAGATGTACTAAAGATAACCATCTCTGAACCTCATCATCTGACTTCTGAGCTCTCCTGATGTTCTCATAGATATCCGGCTCAGCTAACAAGGTCGATACATACACAGGCGATGTATCTATGCCAAAATCATAGCCCAGATGGCAATAGGAAGTCATCATGGTTGACAAATGGATGACGTCCTCAGCAGTATTCCTCACTTTCCGGCTCAAAGCGTCTGCTGTCAAGTTAGCTTTTTCGGGATGGTACTCAATCTCACAATCGTAGTCCTTAAGCAAGTCCATCCATCTTCTCTGCCTCATATTCAGCTCTGCCTGAGTGAATAAGAACTTCAGGCTCTTATGGTCCGTGTATATGGTGAACGTCGTACCATACAGATAATGCCTCCAAATCTTTAGGGTGAAGATGATAGCCGCCAATTCCAAGTCATGGGCGGGGTATATAGCCTCATGCGGCTTCAACTGTCTCGATGCATAAGCTACCACATGCTTATCTTGCATCAGTACACACCCAAGACCCTGAAGTGATGCATCGGTATACAAAACAAACCTGGAGTTTTTCGTAGGAATTACCAATACCGGTGCCGTCGTCAACCGGTGCTTCAACTCCTGGAAGCTCTCCTCACAAGCTTCTGACCAAAAGAATGGTACTCCCTTCTGGGTCAACTGTGTCAACGGCTTTGCGATCTTTGAAAAACCCTCGACGAAACGTCGGTAATATCCTGCCAAACCAAGAAAGTTCTGTAACTCAGGTACAGAAGTGGGTGCAGCCCACTCCATCACAGCTTCAATCTTCCTGGGATCCACTGAAATTCCGCAGCTAGATATGACATGCCCCAGAAACACTACACTGCTCAACCAAAATTCACATTTGCTGAGCTTGGCATACAACTGGTGATCTCTGAGGATCTGGAGCACTGTCCTCAAGTGTTTCACGTGCTCTTCCTCGGTCCGGGAGTAGATGAGAATGTCGTCGATAAATACAATGACGAACTGATCAAGATATGGCTGAAACACTCTGTTCATCAGACTCATAAAGACAGCGGGGGCATTTGTCACCCCAAAAGGCATGACTAAGAATTCATAGTGCCCATACCGAGTCCGAAATGCTGTCTTCTGCACATCTTTCTCCCTGACTCGAATCTGGTGATACCCGGATCTCAAATCAATCTTGCTATAAAGTCTGGTACCTTGCAACTGGTCAAACAGATCATCAATCCTTGGAGGATACTTGTTCTTCACTGTGGCTTTATTCAGTTGCCGGTAATCGATGCACAAACGCATTGAGCCATCCTTCTTTTCACAAAGAGAACCGGTGCGCCCCATGGCGATACGCTCGGGCGTATATATCCCTTGTCAAGGAGATCCTGCAACTGTTCCTTCAATTCTTTCAACTCTTCGGTGCCATCCTGTAAGGTGCACGAGAGATAGCGGATGTCCCCGGTAATAACTCAATCCCAAACTCGACTTCTCTAGCCGGTGGGAATCCGGGAATCTCCTCTGGGAATACATCAGCAAACTCTGCTACTACGGGTACATCCTCCACTCTCAGTTCTTTATTCTTCCCAGACATGTCCACGGCATAGATGAGATAGCCCGTGTGGCCACGTTCCAACAATTGAGTCATCTTGATTGCTGAAATCAATGGAATCTTTGCACGAGAACCGTTGCCGTAAAAAGTCCACTGCATTCCCAAATTAGATCTAAACCTCACTGTTCTCTGCCGACAATTCACCACTGCCTGGTATCTGTTCAGAATGTCAATACCCACGATGCAGTTGAAGTCTGACATGCCCAATACAATTAAATCTGCCTTCAACTCGTTGTCCTCAAAATAAATGAGGCAATCCGCGAGGAACTGATCGGAACAACATTTCTTCCAGCGGGTGTCGAGACCATGAGAGGCGTGGGTAAAGAAGACGTGCGCATATGGTGTCTTTCCACAAAGCCCACAGATACAAAAGAGTGGGAGGCACCTGTATCTATCAATATAAAAGCAGGGTACGCAAATAAATGGCACGTACCGGCGATCACCTCCTCCGGGGCTGCCTGAGCTTGCTCTCTGGTCAGTGCATACACCTGTCCCTGGGGCGGTCCCAATGTCTGACCTCCCGATGGTCGAGGCACAAACTGCTGCCTCAGGTGTACTGTCCTGTCCTCAAATCTCGGCCTGTTCCCTTGAAAATCTGTCTGTCCTCCCCGAGTGGGGTAATACCAAGAAATGTGGCCCATCTTGCCACAACTATAACAAGCAGGGCAATTATTCGAAAAATGCGGCCCTCCACAATTGTCGCACCTTGACTCCCCCGATCTATTTCCTTGCACAGGCCCTCGGTTGGTCGACCAATTGTTCTTCTTGTTCTCTTGCTTCCGACCAAAAGATTTCTTTCCACTGAACCGCGAGGATGAAGAGGCACCACAGGGCGTAAATGACTCCCCTCGGGGTCTCAAGCTATCAGTAGCTTTCCTCTGTTGTGGCATGTGTGGGGGTACAGTATTAGGATAGGGCCCAACTCCGATCTCCGCAAGTTCTGCTCTTGTGAGAGCATCATCAAAAGAAGTGGGCTTATTGGTGATAACCCGGTCAAAAAGCTCCGGCCGTAACCCCTTTAGAAAGTTTCTCATCTTTGCATGCCCATTGGTGGCAATGTGTGGAACATACCTCAGCAACGAAGAATAGTGCATAGCATAGTCTGACACTGACATGCCTCCTTGTTTCAAGTTTGCGAATTCATCTTCCTTAATTTGTCTCGCCGCCGCAGAGAAGTACCGGTTCAGAAACCGGGTTCTGAAGAGCGTCCAATCGATCAATGCACCCTGTGCTCTCAGTTCCATTACTGTGCTCTTCCACCACATAGAAGGTTTCTTTGCCAACTGGAACTCCGCTAGCCTCAGCCATGCCGTTCCAGCACAAGGAGCGGATACAAATATCTGTTCAAGCCTCTCTAGCCACTCCTCAGCCTCCTCTCCTGATTCTGTCCCCTCAAACGGGGGCGGGTGGTAAGACAGAAACTGAGTCAAACTGATCTCACCAGGTAGTAACAACTGAGCCACTGGTTCCATGCCTACAGCTGGTGGAGGTAAAGGGTTTGCCTGACCAATGCTCGCATTAACACTACCAACATCACCCACCTCTTCGTTGAGGTTTTCCAAGTTCATAGCCGCCATGCTGTAACACAAGGGTTAAAACAATTCCAAAACAAACATATATATGTTATGCCGTTAGATAACAGGAATGGTAATAAGAATGTTAGTATAACAGTATATACAACAATATGCACCACATGCATAAACATGCTTCAAATGTGAGCACCTAGCCAATCATGCTAAGGCTACCCTTCACTCGTTCCCGGATTCTCTAACCACTGCTCTGATACCACTAATGTAAGAACCCTAATTCCTTAAGTATGGATTAAAGGCATAATTAGAGCTAACATAAATTATCAGAGTAAAATGATCGTGTTGAGACTATGAGCTTTAAGAATTACATGCCAAAAATAAGGACTATCAATGGATTAATTACATTCCCAATCAAATGAATGTTATCAACTATAGCTTTACACTACTCCTAGAGTAGACACTATACAAAAGTAATCTCGTCCTTCAATTCCCAAAAGTGTTCTTCACAAGCTCACTGCCTCAACCCGCCTTAGCCCCTTTTTATCATGCCAAAAATGTACCTACAAGGACAACCCCCAAACATGAGCAATAACATTATTCATATCCAACACAATATGAATATAAGGCGTAAATGCATAAATCATAATAAAACACTTCCTGTTTTTCCCATGCATTTTAAACGCTTCCTATTCGGTTGTCCCTGTACCATAACTCATGAGTATAATCAAATAGATTATTTAATGGTCCACACATGTCATGACATAATACCATTTCACTATCACCAATTACCAATCACCAATCCCTAGTCTGTTCATCACAATGTATTTTAATGCCCCTCGCTTTTCATATAGGCGGCATAGAATAACCTCGCTTCAATGGACATACGGCGCTCCCACCCCTCGCTTCACATTGAGCGGCAAATATTCTTTCCTCGCCTCCTATGATAACCACGCTTAAATGTGACATGCAGCGCTCCCACCCCTCGCTTCACATTTAGCGGCACCAAATCAAATAGCGGCAAGCATTAAAATCATCAAGGGATGACCATGACTCATGGGATGTGCACCAATAACCATCATATGCATATACAATCATCATGCATAATTCAACATGTATTGCATCCACAATGCATAATTCCATATATACTCGCATCCACAATGCATAAACAATGAGTATATTAGATACATGTGCCGTTGGGTGCCCGTACGTCTTCTACGTACCTTTCCAAAAAGTGGCATTTGATATGGCTTCACTTCCTTGGTTGCGTCGCCACCTGGGATGGTTGTACACAATCACACAACCCCATATTAGAAGCCAAATAATAGTCAAATACCAAAAATTCGTCAAAAGAATCCATTTTCCAAAACTCTGCTGCTGGAATCGATCGCTTCGCTGAGGCGATCGATCGCCTCAATTTTTGCTTTGCGTCGATCGATCGCCTACCTTACGTTTTGGACACTGCCCCTCGGTGATCGATCGCGCCATTTCAGGCGATCGATCGCCTACCCTACGATTTCGATACTGCCTGTTGGCGATCGATCGCGTCATTTCAGGCGATCGATCGCCCCATACAGACTTGCGATTTCCACCATTAATGCACACCAAAACCATCCCAAACCATACCAATACTCTTTCCACCAACCCAACAACATAAGAACACAATAACCCAACAAAATACACCTCAAGCAACACAAAAATCCAACACCCAACCAAAATGATACCAACCCAAAATAACCCATTTCAAAACCCTTCAAATCCACAACAAATCCAATCCAAACACAACAAAAGCAACAAGGAGGTATACATACCTCTTGGGGACTCAAAATCTCCCAACAAACTCCACAAATCAAACTTTTGGAAGGGTTTCTCTTCACCCCTTTGCCCAAAATCGAAAATGAAGGAGGGAAGGGTTTGGAGGAGTAATTGGGGAAAGTAGTGATGGGTGTAGAGGGGTTGGGGTATTACTGGGTTGTTTTAAAGTAAATTGTACTCTACAATTACCATGGTGTATAAAACACCACAACATGATATTTTAAAAGCATTATACCAAAATGCACACCAAAATACCAATTAAACTCATGCTTGACCAAATAATTATCGATTACCATAAACAACCATGATAACCCTTAAACTCTCGACATGCATAACATGCATCCCGAAATGCATCCCCGGTCACGCATAACATGTGACTAAGCATTTCAATATGATAATTAAATCCAGCACATAACTCAATTATCTCCATAATTAGTCATATAAACATAATTAATGCCCAAATTGCAATTAATTATTTTGGGGATATCACAGGTATGCTCACTGGGATGGCTAAGGCCAAGTGATTGGTGGTAAGAGTAGTCATTGAGAAAACTACTCGCTTGTTATTGTGATGTGGGGTAGGCATGGTTACACCCACCCTGAGGGTGTGGAATAAGTCTTAATGGATTAGGATTGCATCATAGTTGAGCAAGGACACCGGGTTGTCCATTGTGCTTTGGTGTTTTAGAGATATGTTGGACGATGACCCACAACTCTAATGGTTTGTGTGGTATGGTATACCGGGATGGAACGTGTGTCATGTTGATAGGTTGGTATGAGCCTATGAGGCCAACGAACCGTTAGCCAGGTATTGTTGCAGTACTTTGGTGTGCTTGTGTTAGCCTTTATGCTGCTCGTTGGATTCGAGCTGGGTGAATCGTATGGTGATACGATGAGGGTTATGATAGACTCTTGTAGTCTCTATGTGGCATGGTGATCGAAGTAAGGAATACCTCACAGGGACGTTTATACGTCAAATGTTTCGAGTGACTTGTACCGGGATAACTCGATTTTGTTGGGGATACCAACGTGAGTGTCAACAAGTCGTTATTAGCTCTGGTTGAGCATCTTTGCATATGGAATGCAACGGGAGTCACGATTGGATTTGTAGGATATAGCTAGTGGGGTAACACTACTATACTGATTTTATCTCTTGGAGAAATTTGGATGGCACTGTCATGGAGACAGCTGGTATCGATTGTGGGTTGATTGTGAATCAACCGGGGTAAGCCCTACTAGTGTTGGACTAGACGATGGCTTCGTACTTCCGGTGAGACGTTCGAGGAGACGTCTCCGGGGAAATGCTAGAGTTTGTGAAGTACTATGGTATTAGTACAGAGCATCACTAGGTTGAGTATACATGGTGTATACGGGTTTCGATTTGGTAATAGTGGCTTCGATGCACTATTCTGAACCAGTTACATATTCTGGTTCTGAGATATGTTTTGGTAGATATATCCAGGTTTCCGAACGGTGGTTCGATGATTGGAGGATCATGGATTCATGATATTTTCCTTGAGAGGAAGTCGGTATTATTATACCTACCGGTTGAATCTTTTGGGGAGATTCGTTGGTTTGGTTCGTGTGGTGTTGATGTTGAAATCACACCCTTTGGTTTTGGTTTGTCAACCATCATTCTCCGTGGGGTGAGAATAATCGAGGTTTGACAGTTGGTTTTGGGATTTGGGTATGATTGGTGATACCCGAGTCTATTGCAATGAGTATGCATGTTGTGTTGGTGTATGGGCATGTATGCCGTGTGTGTATATGAATGCCAACTTTATTTTGTTCCCTGTTGAACGTCGAGTTTGTATGCTTGGTTTGGTGAATCTCCGGTGTGAGATTGTGGAACCTTGAGATTGGTAATCGCGATGGCACGAGGTATTTTGAGGATTAATCGTGAAGTCCGATTGACTTCCCCTGAGGAGGGATTGTCGTGTTTTAGGACCATGGTAGTTCTTGTTGGATAATTCGATAGCCTTCCTGTTTTTGGATTGTTGAATCCCAGGATAGACGAGGGATGGCCAGGATTCAGATTTGTTTAGTGTCGTGGTTGACACGTGGGGCGGGAATGCAATTGATTGTTCTTGCATATCCTTTCGAGAACTTGAGACCTTGTGGGGTCTTGATGGTGTGTTTGGACCAAGATGTGATCTTCTTGGAACACCCGGATGTGAACATCCTTAGAGATGTGTTGTGTTGGTCGGTAGCCGTGTGGTTGCCCAATCTGTGTGGCAGTGTGGTGTAACTACTCCTTGTTGGAGGTGAGTTTGGAACTGAAGCCGGTTATGGTTAGGTACACTGTTGTGTACTGTTGGTTCCCTTGACAACGATGAATGTTTAACATCGTGGGCCGGATCGTAGAGATATCCTCGAGGCGATATCTATTTTGGAATCACGAATGATTCGTTGTTTTGCAGTTAAGTTTGGGCTGACTGCTTTTGAGACGGTTAGCATTGGGGGTATGCTGACCTTCGGTTGCAGTTGCAATGGTCTGGGAGGTTTATCCCATTCCAGGTTTCTGGTGCGAGGTCGGTGTCCTCGCGGTTGGAATGTCGTTCATGATATGTTCATGATTCGTCGATGTAGATTCTTTTGGTTTGCGTTGTCTCGGCATTTGTGGAGTACGCCTGTGCAAATTTCGGGGATGAAATTTTATTAGTGGGGGATAATTGTGATGCCCGGGGATTAATGGTGTTAATCCCGGTGTGGTAATAATCCTTAATGGATTTTATTTGTGGCATTTGTGTTTTAACTGCAGTTTCGGGGCTCCCGGGGATTTTAAATCATGCTTTTGGAGTCGTTGGATCCAAGGGATGAGATTGTATTCTCATCGTGGTGATAACCTTGGAATTTGGTCTTCGGTGGGACTTGGGGTCCGGAGTACTTTGTACTGGGGCTGGTGATGAAATTTGTTGTTGGAGAGAGAATTTTTGAAAACAGATGATTTTTAATGAATCATGATGTATTTGTGGAGGTATTGGTATTTTGGAGCATTTTGCTATATATACCAGACGGACTCGGGATTCCGTCATTTTCTTCCGGAATCATCTCTCTCTCATCACTCTCTCCCCCTTTACCCCAAAACCCTTCCCCTCTTTCCCCTTCTATGGAAATCGTCGGGAACACGATTTAGGGGCCGGATTTCTTGAAGAAAAGCTGGTAATCTCATTCTCCTCTCTCGTAGCTTTGATTTGATTGTAATTTTGTTGGATTTGGTTGAGTTTTGGGTTTGAGTTGGTTTGGGTGATTTTGGTGAAAATCATAAAATCTTTTGGGTTTGTTTAATTTGAGTTTAACACCCTTGTTGGAGGTCATTGGGTGTGGATTTGTTGTGGTTTTGGGTTGGGAGGAGTTGGGGTATGATTTGTGGAGGTTTCAAGCTCTTGAAAATGGTGTTTTTCGAAAAATCGCAGGTCACGATCGATCGCCGAGGAGCGCCGATCGATCGCGACGAGCTGCTTGAAATTTATGGAAGTTAAACAGTGCAGCGATCGATCGCGACTTCTTGGCGATCGATCGCGAGGTGTTTGGCGATCGATCGCCAAGACTTGGCGATCGATCACGAGGAGGTTCTGCTTGGCAGTAGAGTTGCGCGATCGATCGCGCGTGATTGGCGATCGATCGCGGCTTGCTGAATAGTGTTTTTCCAATTTGTTTTAAAAACTTGGAATTTTGGACTTGGGGTTTAAATAGCCGGTTTCCGGGGCACTGTCTACATCCCAATGGGAATATCATACTTTTAAAATGGGTTGGTAGGAGCCAAAGTTTATTGAAACGGAATTCTCGGTTGGATTTTTTTTGGCTATCTTTTAAACTTGTAAAATGGTTTATTTTGGGTATTATGCATGCTTAGCCGATGGGCTTTTATTTTGGTAATCGTCATGGATAGACGATAAGTTTGGAAGTTTTGAACGTGCTTGGGCACGTGGTTGCATGCTTGTGTTTGATTGTGAGTTATTTATGTGTTAGCACATAATTCATCGGGTCGTGGGACTCAGGCAAGGTGGGACTCGAACTACCGAATTATAAGGTACGTATGACGTACGAGCATAGCCTATTATAATGTTGCAACTGTAAAATGCATGGTATGTGATAATTGCATTAAATGGACATTGAAACACATGGTGTGTAATAATTGCATTATATGGACATTGAAATACATAGTATGTGGTTTGCATCAAATAGGCATTGAAATGTATGGTACATGATACTTGCAATAAATGGATAGCGATATGCATGGTAAATGATATTTGCGTCAAATGGTTATACATTAGGAACCATACGGTGCCGCTTTTGAGCGAGCAATGATTTGGGATACTGTCGTCGTTGAGCGACCATCGGTTATGACGCCGCTATTGTTGAGCGTGCGTGGGGTTTAGAATGCCGCTATTGTGGAGCGAGCAATGAAATAGGAACATGGAACCATTGATTAGATATATGTGAGATCTATGGTCTTTTATATAATGATTTTACCATATTGATTATGGAACTGGCATAATAGAACGGTATTAGTTAATCTATGTGCCGATTAACTGGCTTTGGGAATTTGATGAGTTTGGTTATTTTGAGAACAGGGACAATACAGGGGATCCCGGATGAGGGTGTTACCATCCAGGGAGTATCATTTAAATTATGGCATTTACATTCTGTAAATTATGAATTGCAATGTTACGATTATTGTATTGGTGGTATTGGTATGCTCACCCCGTGTGGGGGCTGCCTCTGTTGGGGCAGGTGTTACAGGTGTAGCAGCAGCTTTGGAGTTGAGCTCGGGCTGTTGATTAGAGGTTCTTCCCGGATCGAGGTACCAGAACTGATTGAATAAGTGCATAGATCCAGAGTTGAGATCGAGTTGTGCTTGGGAGGTGCTTCCAGGATTGAGGTGCCAGTAACGGTATTCGGTAGAGTGTTTTTATACATCGGATACACGCTTATTTATTGTGGTGCTCTTATGTGAGTACATTTTACGTGTATATGGGATGTATAAATGGGCTACGGCTTTTCTCCGTTCATTCATGGTTTGCATGCAATTAACTAGAGAATTGCTAAATGAACTGAGAGCATGTTAGTGTATTATGAAGGTGCATGTTATATATGTAATCTTGGTTGGGGAATTTGAATATTATGTGGATTAAATGCAAGAAATTTTCTGGATGGCTTATGGTGTTGTACTTGCATATGGCTTTTCCCCATGATAGTATGATTATATGCACTAATGGTATGGGGTTAAGGGCACGGGGGCCCTTACACTCTTTCCCAATACCTATGCCATCGCCTTCCTCTGGATGGCCTTCTCTATCAAGCTGCAAATCTGCCCCTCCGAAGCGAAACAGATCATACATAATATTATTAGAAAACTTGATAATCCCCAAATATAAACTTGAAGATGCGTGTATGCATGTAATATGTGTGTGAAATGATAATCTCAGAAGGTTACGATAACTACAAGGGATGGTGGGTATCCCACGGGGATGTGTAGTATGCTCCGCTAGCCGACGGATGTCAATACTATCCATCCAATGGCTAAAACACAATAGTACCGTGGTATGCTGTGCCGCTCCTATAACGGCTTCAGGAGGCACCCCCAATACAACCATACTAGAATCAAGACTAGATGAGGTTGAGCGGCCTCGTAGGATATCGAGTAAAGTTCAAATAAGGCTAGCAATTCAATAGCTAGGATGCAAGTCATGTATGTCATGCTTTTCAAGTAATTGTGGAATATAAACAGTCAAGAGAAAGTAAGAGCACGTAGTCACATATTTGCATACACGAGCATCAATCACATTTTCGGAACAATATTGTATGTACGTACCTCGAGGGATCGATGTACATGTCAAATCCTAGTGTCTGACATCTAGCTTCTAGTCTCCTAGCGTCGCCTTGTCATCTAGTCAGTGTAACCATGCTTTAGTTATTATCTACATCCAAAAGTCTGATAATGCTAAGGCTAGACTATTGGCATCTCGGAAGAGTCCATACCGCAGACTGCTCTAGGTCCCACTCGAGCAAGGCTAGGCTAATCATTATAATTCTAGCATGTCCTATGTTCGTATCTCTAGCATGCCCTAATCCTAGTCAAATGTTCTTAGGCTTTTAGCCATGAACCTATCCTAATCATTCACCTAATACTAGTTACCTACTAATGACAAAACTAATCTTAAACTAAGTACTAAACTATAGTGTAAACTAACTAATTGCCAAAGTAATTCTAAACTAAATAAAACTAAAAAGAAAAGGATAAGCTAGATTACCTCTATGACGCTTTAACTTCCTGCTGACGCTCCATCACTTCTTCGGCAGAATCTTTGCACCTAAAACTAAAATAATCTACTACTGTCTTGATTTCTAAAGTGTAAGGCTGTTAATCAAGCACTAGAAAGCCCTCATCTGCCTTATTTCAAGCTTTGAAAGGCTCGAGAGAGGAGAGAAGAGGTGTGGTCCTAAATATTGAACTATCAAGTCTATTTATAGTTGAAATTGAGGTTGAACTTCACAAATTTTCCGATGTGAGATAAGTTGTTCCTGCACAGTTGCTGTGCAGCTACTGCACAACTGCTTCACATGTGCTGCACAGTTGCTGTGCAGTTTCTGCACAGCTGGTTAGGAGAAATTGCTGCATAGCTGGTTACAGAAAGCTGCTACGCTAAGATAAAGTTGTTGAACTGTTAATTAAAGGAACCTTTGCATTATAGACGGCAAGCTGCAGTATTATGGATGAACGGGTTGTTCTGTCATGCTTAAGTATTGTCTTCAATATATGGGGTATTACACATAATCTCCCATTAAATCAGATTTTTGGGCAAATCACATCTCATATACGTATACTCCTTAATCATAATGCATCTTTCCCAAGTACAAACATACCAATAGCAACAAAATACAAGACGAAACCTTTGAGACAGTTATACACGCCATATACAGAAATTAAAAGGCTCATGTACGAGCCATGAAATTAATATAAATCTGAACACATAAATACCATTTTCCATCAACCAATACTCATACTATGCTTCTGAAAGCAATGTTATCCAATGAGATTCGAGCTTACTTCCTGGGGATAGTACCTGTTTTACTTGTTTCAACAGAAACAACCCCCACAGGATGGTCATATACCAATATGATAATCACAATCATATCAACAAACAAAATCATAATACGACAAAATAATGCTAATGAAACTTATAATAAAAGTTACTCCTTGAATAAGTCTGAACCAATATAAGTTTCTCGAACCATTCCTGTTTCACAATTTTACTATCACCAAGTTCAATATCGATATTCATAATATAATAACCATCACCAAGGTAATTCAATAATTCAATGATACATCACTTCTCTCTCTTTTGTGATCAACAACATACCAGAGGCCAACATACCTGTCAACCACCATGAATCGATTTCCCATGTCTACCATGCCATAGACATCAATTTCAACTCGCTCCTCTAGTTGTTCACATATAACATACCATACTCACCAATACATGTATAGATATATAATTACATCATACCATATTTGCTCGTACATCAATACATAACTGATAGCCGATGATTAAGATTATGTTATTCCTGACGTCCCGAGGCTCGTGAAGTATCTATATCATTTTAATAACTCAATATCATCCCATTACAATAATATCAATATATAATTGCAGTCTCTCATTATATTCCCAATATCTTCATAATAAATTCATTCAAGTTATGAAACATCATCACTCACGTATTTCAATTGAAATTATACAGATCGGTGTATTTAAAGAAAAATATCAATAATTCCTTTAGAAATAATTTTCCCAAAAATATGATAATTATTCAAAAATTCAAAACTCAATCATTTAGTCGTCTCGGCTAAATATATCGGTGTGTTCAGCTTTCAACAACAATCAATAATACACTATTACTATATAATTTGGCTAAACAATACAAAATATCAGTGTCGAACGATATCATATACCTCAAAGATGCCAATATGTACTTTATTTTATCACAGCTCGAAAGATCCGAAAGATATAATATTTCTTTGAAAAATCTTTTCTCAACCTTTCGTTTCCCTCACGCTCACTTTTTGATGAATGAATTCAATTCAACAATTCAAATTTAGATGTGTCTATTGAAAAGAAAAAGAAGAGTGACACGTGTGTTTTGCAACACGTGTCGCTTCGTAAGGCCGTTGCGGTATATATGTTCGCATATTTTGCCAAAACTTTTAACATGAAGTGTATATCTTTCAATTAGCTTCGTCTCAACAACTAATTAAAATAATTCTGATATTGTATGAAAAAGTTATGCACAAAATACTAAAATATATTATAATAAATAATTTATTTTGGGCATATTATTTATCGACGAACTTTCTTCACTACTTAATTTTATAGAATTAAGTATTACCTACAAATTCCCGAGACCGTTTAGTATTGTTTGTGGACAGTCTCCATATACATTCAAATTCATATTATTCTCCCCGCGATGCATCTCTAATATATTTTTGTTTCTTTTAATCACAATCAGACTTCATATTTTTTTTATCAGACATCGAATTTCATACTTACGTCATAATTATCAATTATAATTAAGCATTACAAAATGCATAGGTCGAATTATGGTCATACAATCCAAATTATACTCATATTTTAATAAGTGGGTTATATCTATTATATTATTATAAATTTGAACTTAAAATAAATCCGACATACACAAGATAAATTATATATAAGTTTACCATAAATATGAAAGATCATTAAAAAAATATCTCGTCGACAATCAATTTCAATGGTTTGAAATATGTGTGGGATGGATTACTCTAGTAGTAGTAGTGTAAGATGATTAAAGAAATTTGTTGAGGAACTCGAAAGAATTGGGATAAATCAGAAAGTATAAAAGAATCATAATAAATGAGACGTAGATTGTAAGGCTTTGGAAAGGTCAACTTAGATTTGGCAATTACGGAGTGGAATGCACTCGTGCACCGGCCCTTATCAACAAACCCACGCCGATGCTATTTTCATTAATAATATTATATTATATTATTATATTCGTGTGTGGTCTTAGGTAAATACCCAATGCCAGAGCCAAAAAAAAAAAAAGGGAAATTTTGCTATGCTCCTTGTCCAGTCATGGATCAACACTTGAATATGTATTTATATTGTATATATAGGTTTATACGTATCTTGGTATTTGTAGGACCCGACCCAAATAACTTCCATTATCTTAGTATTCCTCCCACAATAAACCTGGTTAATTTGAAGTTGTTGTCTGTAGGAAAAAAAATCAAATCTTGATTTGGAAATTCCTTTTAAAATATTCCAAATAAAAAGTTGATGCATAAAGAAATCCAATAAAATTCTATATACTCCACTTAGTTTTATTTTCTGGATTATTTGATAAAAAGAATCGTACGTAGAAATTATTTGAGAATTTGATTGAAGATCCAATATTATATTTATTACAATGTGACTGATGCACTATCGAATATTATTATTTCAATGTGTATTTAGTGAAATCTATTAAAAAGTCTCACTTGTCGGTTCTAAATAAAATAAAAAACACTCATCTACGTTTCTTGGTGGTTGCTTTCACTTTCTACATTCGTCGAATCAGATACCTTCGATGTGTGAAAATTGCTATAGTGAGCATGAGTCATTGTATCCGATAGATCCCACATAACTTAATTCTAGAATCACCTGATCGAATGGCTCAAATTGCACCGTAAGAAGGCCATCTTGATGCTACCCCTAATAGTACTATATTGGGTGCATCCACCGTCCATGTGGAATATTTCATGTTGAATGTTCATATGGATAGTAAATGAAGGGTGATGATGGGCAGCATCAACCTAACTAATTCAGTAAACGGATCCCTAATGTGTGAAGACAACTTTTAGAGTCTATCGTTAGGAGATGATGCTCTTAAGGACATAGTCAATTTATCAATAATTTCGAATATTTTATTTAAATTAAGTAAGCAATCAGTAATTTATTGAATTTATAAAAGTACAACCAATATTAAGTTTGGTTTCCTCAAAAAGGGCTTAAAGTAGTTGCTGTGAAAAATGTTCTCTCATTCCATCCAATTACTCCAACTTGCACAGATTTGGTAAACACAACATTGGAGCAAACCATTCAAAGGTTAAAAAAAAGTTGAATATCATCAGATCTCAATTCACCTACAACTAAAATTTTCAAGCCATACAATACAAGTTTACCTTATATTCTATTTATTATATATATATCAGCATTTATCAATATCATTAGCAGGTAAAGACTGTGAAAATCCCTCCAACAAACAAAAAACTGGTGGAACAGTGATTGACTTAATATCTCCATAAGCATTCCAACAAAATGGATCCAAGAATCTCTGTCCTTGAGCAGGAAAGAGTTCAATATCAGAAATCGAAAGATTCGTGCACGGTATCGAGTCACTGCAGGCTAAATGCATTGGTGGGCTTCTAACATCATAGGTTCCCTTGATGCTGGAGTATGAAATGTCCCTGATGTAAACTGCAGAAGTTTGATTTGAGCATTTCTTTGTGTCACAATAATATTGGTCGATGATGATCGGATTTCGAACGGTGTCCATATGAATGTTGTTGAACTTAACATTTGACACAGATCCGAATCCACCCTGCCATGTCTTGATCCTGACCCCGTTGTCGGAGTGCTTGATAGTCGAGTCAGTTACTGTGATGTTCGAAACACATGCCCTAGAGTTCCTGATTCCTAGGCTGCCAATGCTGCATAGCTCAGATGGTAGCAAAATTAAACAATCAAACTTGTGTGATTATGTTGATTTTAATGGTCCACAACAATCAAACAGGGATAGGGAGACCTTTCGGGACCATTGGCCCCTGCCCACATTTTAAAGGCAACTTTGTACACAACTCCCTTTGTTCTTATGAAAACTTATTGGTGGTTATAGTGTCAAGTAAGGTTCAAAAATTGCATGTTTTGTGTAATAAAAAGTGTGAGAGTTTCATAAAACAGAGGGAGATTAATCAAGAAATGTCGAAAGAATGTACCTTATTCCATGGCTGGGACCACAAGTTATATTCCTTATATCTACATTAAAAGAACCAGCTCCAACGGATACACAGTCATCCCCTATGCAATAGAGCAAATATATCTTAAATAAATTGCAAAAACTCAATTTAACCTTACAAAAGTTAAAGAAATTTACCATTAGAGATGACTGAATTATATATTTTCACATTATTGGTGTTCTCTACATGAATCCCATCTGTATTAGGACTTCCGGAAGGAGCTTTTACATAGAGTGAATCTATGTAAACGTCGTGACAGTTATCGAAACGAAAATTGAACTGTGGGCTGTTCTTGATTTTAATCCCTTGTACTGTCAAATTTGAGCTCCAAAAGAACCTTATGGCCTAGAATCAAGAAACATGACAATTTGTCGGGTAACGTTCGAAAATGATCGAAGATATTATAAAATATGATTTGATTTTTTATTTAACAGAATATGTTTCTGTCCTAGACTTACAACTGGGCTGTCACAAGGACCAGGCAAAGTCGAACCATTTACACCCTGTTAAAATAAAACATATAGTAAGTTGTCATACAGAAAAGATTAATAAGTTTATCAGAATTTCTAAGCAAGAAAATGAAGTTACTTTGTGAGGTTTGCAAGGAAGATCCCACCACTTTTCTCCTCTGCCATCTATAACTCCACCTCCTTGCATTGACAATCCGTTGATTCGGTAAAAGACGAGCCACTGCCGTCTGCTGAGTTTCTTAGGCCATGAATCAGGTCCATCTGGTGGCATCATGCTTCCTTCGATCTTGCATATTATAATGAAAGAAAAACTTCAGATTTTCCAAGAAGAATATTACACCGAGGTACTTTGAATTGAATGAAAAATGAAAATAAGTTAGACTTGAGAAAATGTGAGTATTACCTGAAAAACAAGAGAACTTTTACAAGGGCCAGTGAAGATTGCAGATTGTATCATAAACTGATAGTGCTTAGGAACAAGAAAAACCGCCGTATTTTCATATTGGCAAGCGGAATCCCAAGCCGTTTTAAACGCTTGTGTATCATCGGTTTCACCATCTCCTACAGCACCATATGACAACACACTGAAAACTTGTATCGAATCCAGTGAATTTTCGCTTGATGCCGGTGCAGAAGCAGCCTCTGGTGCAGGAGAAGGTGACACCGAAATATGAGAAACTTCACGATAATTCATTAGTTCCGAGTACTCCAAAGGCCTGCATTGAGCTGGAAGAGCAAAAAGACATAGAAGGAAACCGAAAAACACGAAGAAGTAGTGGAACAACTCCATGATCAGCCCAAGATTTGTCTCAAAATTGGCTAATGTAAATAAGACAAAATCAAGAAAAGCCACACCACTTGGCCACTTCTTGTATATAACATGCGCATGCAATGCTAAAGTGATTAGGCTTTGAAATAAAGATTGAATGAAGTTTGAGTACAAACTTTGACGAAAATTGAGCTATAGAATCAACTTTCGTCTTGTTTCAGTGGATGCTATAGGATTTTGTAGGCCTTGAAGCCACGTTTTGGGAAGTTAAAGGAAGTTGTGAAGTGCAGTTGTGACCACATAGAATAGATTAGCAACTTGTATATTATTTTTATCTTTTGGAGTTTTGGGATTAAAAAAAAAAACCTAACATTTTTTTTAGTACTAAGAACTATGAGTGGAACAAAGGTGCTTTTTGGAGAGTCGGCCTCTTAGTGGTGTGTTATGATATTTAAGTATCCTCCTCAAACCGACCCACTCCATCGCCATTGAGAAAATGGATTTTCTGGTAAGATAGGAATAATAAGTCCATAAAATTCGAAAACGAACTATATATGAGTTAGGTTACATGTTTTATAACGATGTATTGAGGTGAAGATATTTGACGTATTTAGCAATAAAATGAAAAAAAAAAAGATTTGAAAATCGTAAGCATGCATTCCAAATAATTATTGGCATGCGATGGAAGAGTACGTGACAACCCTATAATTTAAGCGAAGGGAGATCTTACATTCTTTATCGCATCAAATATTTCCATAATTTGGAAAAAAAATTGTTAGCTGCAGCATGTCACTTGAAAAAATGTGTTTTAAGGTTTTTTCGATACCGCTTCGTGCCTTTGAAGGGGATATAGTGTGACACATGGTGTGTTATGTAAAAAAAAAAGAAAGAAAGAAAAAACGTTACGTGTCGTTTGATGTCGTCCCAAACACAGCAGTACAATTTTTTTTAGTCTAGTAGTTTTGTCCCCTAGTCTTGTACTATATATGTAGACTTGTCCTTTGCCCTAGTTTAGCAAGAACCACATAGAGCTTAAGTTCCACATATAAAAAATTGTAAAATATTATTTAATCACAAGGTGAGGCCAATAGATAATCATATTCTGAAATGAAAAATTAGATTTTATAGTTAAATCTATTAAAATATAGGCTTTGTCCACTTATTCCACTATCATAAAATAATGTGGAGTGAAAAAACTTGCATGCCAACAAGGAAAAGAAAAGGAAAAGCATGGCATATACATTTTGTTGGCTCGTGACTAGAATTTTTGGGGAATGAAATATATTTTTGGAATAATATAACAATGAAATAATGAAGAAAGAAACTATAATGAAAAAGCATTCTTTATATTTTCAATAAAAAAATATATAGTAAAATAGTACAAATAACCGTTAACGAGTAAAAATAAACGAGATTGTGTAGTTCAGCTAGAAGACTTACCTCTACGACAAAATGCCTGAATAATCGAAACCCATATTATCTTTTAAATATAATGGTAATCAGGGGCGGAACCAGGAAAATAAATTAGGGGGGGCGAAAATAAATTTGTCAAATAATTAATTATTAAAGAACATATAAAGATTAATTGGCATAGATGCAAAATATGATAACCAATATTGTATTTGTGCATCTATTATTAAACAAAAATGATTATAAAAATAATATTAATTTAGTACAATAAAAAATATAATTTAAAATAAATTATCCAAATCGATAAGTTATCTAGTCGATCTTGTTTATTTTGGTTTGGAAGATGGCAAGAATTTGAGTAATTTTACTTCAAGGAAACCAGTAAGTTCACTCACACTATGCATGTATAAACGTTTGATGAAAAAATCAAGAAGGATGATAAAATATCAAAGAGAAAGAAGGACTAAAATTATTCACAACTTAATTTCTTAAATATTGAAGGAGAATTTAGATATTTGAAGGAAAAAAAGCCCTAATTAATTTTGCCATTAATTAAACTCTAGTTTACCAGTAATAACAATTTTATGGTTTTTTAAAAAAATATTAAGATTAAAATCGTCTAATAAAATATCGAAGGACTAAAATTATATAAGTTTTAAAGTATAATGACTAAAATCATGTTTTTCCCAAAATGAAGGACTACATTGTTTAAATCCTAAAGTATAAGGACTAAAAGTATGCCATTCCCCTTCAAAAGAACAAATCAACACTTTCCCGAAGTAGTTGCCTTTGGCAGGTGTCGAACCTGAACCCCTCAACTCACATGTTGAGCAACTAACCATTCCACTATAACAACTTTATTGGTAATTTGCATAGTATAAATATAATATATAATATTTCTGGGGGGTGCGGCTGCCCCCCTGCGCACCCCCCTCCCTCCGCCCCTGATGGTAATTTTAAGTACTCTAAATCTCTATATAAAAGGGGGGGGGGGGGGGGGGGGGGGGGGGGGGGGGGGGGGGAAGAAATGGATAAATCTAAATTCCCCTAGTTTTCTTCACTGATTCTTTATCATTAATTTGTGTGTTAGGCTGATTTGTTATTCACACAGTTATATTCAATTTCATTAAAGTTAGTTTACCACTTTCAAAATTATGATTACATTGATGATATCCTTAAGGTATGTAGCCGTAGGATCACGACACATGTCGTCATCATATATAATGTGTTGTCATCCTAAGACCCCATAGGATAGTATTGAATTATCAATGTAATCCAAGATTAGATACATGCAAATAACCTCACATTGCATCCATGTTAAATATCATCTGATAATGTATCTTTTCCTTATTACTGAATTTAACACCGGAATGCTATATAGTAAAATAATTTTCTTTTTTATTTAAAATTTATATTGGAGTTACTATTTTGTTTGTTTAGATTTTTATAAAAAACAATTAATATTTTGTTTGATAAAAAACACGATACTGTCAGAAAAACGTTTCTGTGAAAATGAGGATAGGGTTTCGATTTTTAACACCATTATATATTTTTCTTTAAATGGTATACAGAAAGACGCAACTAATTTCCCACTACGTTAAGATTATGAACAAAAACACTAAATAATCATCATTATTCAACAAAATACTCAAGACTACAAGTGACCAGTTATCCAACAAAAAGATAATCACTTACATTCGGCTAAATTAAGTGATCATTTGTGCTAACACAATACATGTCGGATAGTTACCACTGGAACTGTCCTAGCATCCCCATTACTCAATAGCCGTTCAATTCTTTTAAGCTCTCAATTTGTGTGGACAACATGCCATACAGTTATAATAACACTATTCTATTTAAGTTTACTTACAATTAATAGAGTGTATTGTGGCACAAATGATCACTTAAGTGATGTGATATGAACTAGTAAACAATACTATAGTTCGAGTGTGCTCTCAATTTAGAAGATATATATTTGAAGCTACCCATGGATCGATATCTTGGAATGTAATCATGATGAGTCCATGGGATGGATCTCTCACTTTAACTTCAATCTTCAAATGTATTTATATGGCCTTACATGAATATATTCGCTAGATACAAGAATATGTTTGTTGGAAGGTTCTTGTGTGGGCTCTAGCTTCTTTATACTTTCTTTGACTTTCCAAGAGTCATATTAATGTTGTTAGTAATATATTGCTACTAGCTGTTTATTAACTTTGCCGATAAATTTTCTGCTGTCAAAACCTTTAATCATTGTCTCTTTTGTTATGTGGTTTATCAACTAATCTTCATCTATTTTACTCTTTCTGGTTGCATTAGTTGGTTGAGTGCTCTGCTGGTTTGTATGTCCAACCTATCATCTAGAAGTCGGTTGACTTGTGTAGTTAAATTATGATTGCTTTTAGCTATCCTGAAAAACAGTTTTGTTGATCACTCAACAGAACTGGGTTCACCTGGTCAGGGTTGATCGTTTCTGTTGATCACTCAGTTGGTCATGAGATCAATTTTGTTGATCAAGCAGGTGATCTTCATCTTGTAGATCAGTTATGTTCATCACTTTGGCTCAAGTTTGCTAAGCTGAATCCATCCAACTTTGCTTGTCATATTCTATCTTGATTCAACTTTGTTGCACATTTGATAGATTTATCAGTAATATAATTTATCAAGTTTTGTTAATATCAAACTTCAGGTCCGCTGAACCCCACAAGTTTGTACGAATTTTATTTTCTGATTTTCATTCTAAAATTTATACAATTTCAAAACGTTTAAAAGGAATCGCTTGTTCGTTGGATTTTTTCGTGTTTAAATAAATTTGTTACATTATATGGTTGAGTTACTCACATGCACATATCAGTTTTAGGTATTAATCGATAGTACTTTGTGGAAAATTTATCAGAAAATTTGTATTTTCTATTGACCCATCTTTAAATTGTTTTTTTCAAAAAAAATTAAAGGATGCTTCCTTCCTCTATTGTCACTTGCTTCTCGAATTTCACATTGCAGAAATTTTTTTCGCTTTTCCTAATCTTTCGTTAAAAAAAAAAAGTCGAATACATGACTACATCAATATTTCTCAAATACTTCACTACTCATATCTTCCTTAGAGGTAGTTTTTATTAATTTTGTTTTATAAAATTTTGGATTTTTTGTTGTATATGATTTACATAATCTTTTTCAATTTTTTGTGGAATATGTGTATGATGATAAATTATATATATGTTATATGATAGTTTTCGTTTATATCATTGTAATTAATTTGTTTAATTATTATGATATAATTTTCATTTTTTAAATATATAGATTTTGGTAACCAATAGTATCAATCCCACAACTCACGGTTCTCGAGTATCAGAAGACCCGGTTGTCGGAGATGAAGAGCACACACTTTCTATCCCCACATATGGTGCACAGTTTAAGACATATGTTATTTATGTTTTATTCTTCACAATTTAATGTACTAACATTATCATGCCGATATTATCAGGACACTGATAAATGTGATTTTTACACTTATATTTATAGGATTTTTACTATATTGATTTCTGGAGATATTATACCATTTTTGTGTTGTTTTTGTTCATTTCGGGAATCAATAGACATGTTCATGAAAGTGGAGAATTTATGCTTAAAATGATAAAATAAAAAAGTACGCAAACGGGCGAACCGATTGAAGAAAGATGAAAACTCAACTTTTGGTTAGGTTAATTATGTATTCAGGAGTTTTTCATTTTGGATTGTAGCTCGTATAGGATCTTTGTAAGGGTTGGAGTGCCCATTGTACTCCAATTTTAATATATTTTGGCTTATCCAAAAAAAAAAACAAGGAAGATATATGTAATTATCCCTTACCAAAATTGTAATTTTCTATATTAAATAACTTTTGTACAAAAAATTAAATATTTTGACAAAATATGAAGAACTTTATATATGATTTTTATGATATGTTTTGAAAATTAAATAGAATTATTAGTTAAGTAACATAAATTTGGTTATTTTTAGATATATTGTATTTTATAATGTTTTTTTATAAGACCCCACGAGGGTGAGTAATCTTAAAGGTTAACAGAACCCTATCCATAATTAAGTGGCAGTTAAACACACAGCTTTCCCATGCCAGATGCCCCCCACGAGGGTGAGACAAGACACCTGACACAAGTAGCGTCTCATGGCTTAACTGTTGATGGAAGACAGGAAACAACAAACTCCTTTGAGCTCCCTTTACAGTTTGATATTAAAATGTTTTGAATCATATTCAAAAGAGGGATTTAATAATTTTCAAATCTCATCAAGTACTTGTTTGTTTGATTGCCGGATTCATGCAACTATGTTTTATTCATGCAGTCATATGTACTAATAAAACATACAAACAAACATTTATCATACATCACATGCATAATAAAAATAAATATGGACGATTACGGCCTTTTCCTAATTGATCCACGTGAGCCATACGTTGATCACAAGTATGTCTAAGGTGATGCAGGTATGTAATGCAATCCTATTACATTTTGCTTCCATTATACATGTCTTGATTCTTGATGCTCCATCTTCAATCTCAATCTCCCACTAATTCTAAAGATTTTTACATTTAAATCGTGCAAACAAGAGAATATGGATACAAATCCGGGGTGGGATACATCAGAAAATAGAGAGAGCGGGCTCGCAGGCCCGATAACCAAAATCACAATAATAATGAAACAATAAAAACCTAAACATTCACCTAAACACATTGGTCAAGGCCCGTAATCATCCATCATGCAATCACAACATATGTAATTAAACGTTAAACTAACCAATTACATCATATGTAATTGGACTAATTACATCACATGTAATTAGGGCACAATAATTAATTTATTCTATCGTTCCCCACTAATCGCATCATTAATTGAAAATAAAATTAACAAATTAAATAAAACCATTTTATTTAATTTCTAATTAATTAAATTTCAATTAATTGGTAAAATCACTATTTTACCATTTAACCATCATATTAATCGAAAATAAATTTAACAAATTAGATGAAACATTTTCATGTAATTTCTAATTAATTAAATTTTCATTTACTTGATAAAATCATTATTTTACCTTCTTAATCATAATGGTAATCAAAAATAAAATTAACAAATTAAATGAAACATTTTCATTTAATTTTTAATTAATTAAATTTTCAATTACTTGATAAAATCACTATTTTACCTCAAATCATAATATTAGCCAAAAATAAAATTAACAAATTAAATGAAACATTTCCATTCAATTTCCAATTAATTAAATTTTCAACTAATTGTAAAATCTCCATTTTACACTTAATAATTAAAAATTATATTTTTAATTAATTAAGTTTATGATTATTAATTCAAAAATTAATATCCGGATAAAACATCTAAAATGACCCAAAATTAATTTATGGACTCCAAACAATTTGGATCCAAAATTAAAAATGCAATTTTCAACTCCAAAATTATCTTTAATTTTCGGATTTAACAAAATATTTTTTTTTTTTTTTAAAACGAAAATTACACTGTTCATCTTCCCAAAATTGAAATTAGGGTTAGGGTTTTTCTTACCCTAGCGCCGCCTGGAGATCTTCGTGTAACATGTGCCGCCGCCTTCTGCTGCAACCGTTTGCAACAGGATGAGCGCAGCAGCTTCAAGATTGGCGACGCCTTCTGCTGCAAACGTTTGCAACAAGATGAGCGGCGATTTTCTTGGCGCGCCCAGCCAAGAGGACGATCCCATTCCCTCATCGTTCACAGCCTGGTCGCGATTCCAGCGGCCAGAGGTTGACGTCCGGTCTGGGCAAGCCGCGCACGTTGACAGAGAAACGATTTCTCCACCAAGTCGCCGCCGTGCCTTGCTGCCGGGCTCGTACAGAAACATGAACATCCAGGCACGATTTCAAAACGATGAACATTGGGGTTTCAATCAAAAATCGATTTTAATTGATTTTCTATATTTTTCCGGATCCGTAATTTCTGAAAATTCGAACACGTCGATTGGGAACGATCTAATAAAAAATTAATTATTGAATATATGAATCAAAGCGCAGTCTGGCTCTGATACCACTGTTGGGTTTCCGTACCCCGGCGCCAGATCCAAACGCAGCGGAAATAAAACAATAAACAGATCTGACCCGGGGACGGTCGATCGCGCCTGATTCATATATAAACATGCAAATATCATAATATAATGCACGAAAAAGGATTACCGATAACAGCGAAATCAATCTGATGGCGGTGATCCTCGAGTCCAATCAACCTGACCAGATCTACAGGCCCAGCACCAGTGCTAGTGTGGTGACGGCTATTCCATGAGATGAAGTGTATTGAATGGTCTTACCCAACCCTAAAGATGAATGTTATATTTATAGTGTTATTGATTTAACTAATTGGGCTTGGGTCCATAAAGTCCATCGAGCCAACATTTGGCTTGCTGGGCATTTATGCTAACAGTTACAACAGTTGTTAACCGAAAGAATCGTAGAGGTTGGTGTTGCAGTTCGTTGAAATATAACTTCAGTCTTTGAGCCACTGTTCCCATCTCGGGGCAGCGAGAGCAAACCATGGTTACAACTACGTTTCTTGATGAACTTACCTGCTGCGCATGGCAGTTCAATGCAGCCACTGCAAAGAAGAGCAAAGAAATATTTTTCTTGGCCATTTTTTGTTAAATATAAATTGGTAATCAATTGGGTTGGATTTTTTGAAGTTGTGAGGAAGATAATTGAGTTTAAATAGTTGGTTGGACACTGTTGAGTTGACAATGAAGGCATACACATATGATTTGATTTTTACGAAATTATACTTTCCATTAATATGGGATTTAGTTGCCAAGAATTAGTAAAGAGTACATTTAACTTCTATGCGTATATTAAACTATATAAATATAGGTAGATGGCATTAGATTATTTGATAGAAGATTTTCAATAACTTCTCAGCGAGAATACACATAACTGATCTGGATACTTGTCTAGATCTTGTTTTGGAGTCGAGATCCCGTGTTATGCCATATTTCGTGCTATACAAAATATATATATATTTGATTCTTAATTTTATTGTTTAACAAGTAAACCTTTGCATATTTGAAATTCTTATTATTATTATTATATATATTTGTGTAACAAAAAACATAGTCTTATTGTAGCATCCGAAATCCTTTGCACGTTAATTAAATTTAAGTTCAAGGGTTTTGCCCTAGTTTTCATAAGATTTAAGAAATATTTTGTTGAAATGGAACGTGCAATGCCCTACAAATTATAAAAATCAAATCCAATTGCCTCTTATTCATTTAAAAACATTTATGTTATAATCAAAATTTATTACGATGAATATATAAATCAATTAATTTGCAATAAAATATGATCTATGTAATAGTTTTTTTTAAATTTAATAAAAGTAAGTATTGCCGAATTCTATTTTAATTCAAGAAATAACTGAATTTTGTGAAATCGAATAATCTGTTTTGATGTTAAAAAAATTTGTTATTATGTTGCTCAAATGTTTCATCAAATATGCAGATTATAGATGACAATTTACATCTTGCTACCCTATTTTTGTGCTTAGACCAGCTTGCTGGAATGACCTACCTTGTTTATGACCAGCTTGATAAAGGCATATTTGCACTTATATTTATTCTCTTTTATTTAGTTTTTATGTTAATAATCGAGCAGAATTATGCCTTTTTGTTCTTGTTTTTGTTGTTTTATAGGAATCCAAGAAATAAAATATTTTACGATAAAAAGATGAAGAAAAATGCATAGGAGTGCAGAAAAACTCAATTTCAGGCTGAAAAGTGGAATAATTATGCTCCCAGACGGGAAATACATTAGACACCATAGGATTTATTGAGGCGCTAGATGTATCATTCATATTACAATACACTTTAAACCTAGAGACATCAATAGAAGAGGGGTGGACTTAGATCGGAGGAGACTTTGACGGTGGAGAATACAAAGACGACTACCGGGGATGGAGGGTCATCTTTTCGTTTGATTTACTTTCCTTATAATTTATTGATAAATAAGAACATATACATTTGTTTTCTTAGTTTAATCATGAACTAACTTATATTTCTAGAGGTAGACGTAGCTTTACTTGAAACTATGTCGATGTTTATTTGATTAATATATTTTGGTTTTTTCATATACTTATTTGCATTTTCCTGTTTTGATTGCGTTCAATTAATTGATCACTAATTGAATCGTTACATTTATTTCTCTCACTCGGGAGAGGTGATTTTGAATAGGACGTTTATAGAGTTCGACAGGCCTATAACTCCATTAAAGTTATATAAAGAATCATTATGCTATTTCTATTGTTTGATAATTAATCTTATATATATATATATATATATATATCCAGATTGTTGTTGAATGATAATTTATATTTAACACTCGAGAGCTCTAATATAATAACATATGATTATTGGCTAATAAATTAGAAGGATTAATGATATAGAGATTGATAGAACAAGACGTAGTGGGTACTAAAGTGAAATCGAACCTTTAGAATTCGTCACTCATTGATATTCCTCGTTTGAATCTTAATATTTTAATTATAGTATAACTATATAGTTAATAACCTCACTCTATTGATTTCTAGATAAAGTTGAGCTATTTTAATTACATTACTTACTATAAACTCGATTTTCAATCCATGTGGATTCAACATCCGTACTTTAAATTACTATACTAAAACTTGACATCGTAAACTTGCAGTAGGAAATCACCATCAAGTTTTTAGCACCGTTGCCGGAGATTGATTTAATTTAGTTTATATTAATATTGTTACCAAGTAGTCCTGCTTTTAATTTAAATTTGTATTTTATCTTATTTTTGAATTATTTCTTTGTTTTATTTTGTATATAATTATATTTTTATTATTTCGATTATTTTTTAATGCTGTTTTTTTTGGGTACATATAGATGATTCATCAACAAGTCTTCACAAGCTTTGCCCAACAACAGTCAGAACCATTCTATGCAGCTTGAGATAGATTTAACGGTTTGGCGAACAAGTTCCTCTATCATGACTTTTCAAACTATGCTTTTTCTTCAATCTTTATACAATGGATTGGATGCGGAAACACAAGAATGTATATTTAATGGAGCTTTGGCAACTATTAGTCTATTGTTTAATAAAGATGAAGACAATGTATTGCATCTGTTTAACGATATGGGTGGATTTCGACTACCATTGGTATTTAGATACTTCATTGTAGGGTTGGAGTCACCAATATACACAAGAGGATCACTACCCTCATTTTACACACCAACCATTCGAGCATCAAGGCGAGGATAATGACAGTTCTGATGAAGTTATGACTCAGTTGGAGGATCGTCCGCATATTCATGGCATTATCTGAAACAGAGATCGAAAATCAGACCAACTCCATCTGTCGTCTGGAGTAGCAGATAGAGATTATTCTGAAAATAATTTTAGCTAGTTGTCATGAGGATGAGATGATCTCTACAAATCAAGTTTAGAGGTGTGATCTTACTCATGTGGAAAGATTCAAGGGAATGTGTGACACCCCTTACACATATAACACATACACTTGAGGCATATAACATAATATATAATGGCAGCGGAAATTTCAATCTCATAACATCATGCAATCAAGACAATGATCATAATATAATTTACAAGCAGTATGCCACAAAAATGACCAAGGTTGTACCCCTCACAACCCAACCAAAAACCTATACAGTATATGCAAATGATGAGCTGAGGGAGAAGGACTAGAGTCAGCCAGCCGACCTTGGATCCATGACTTCCAAAATACGTAGAAACACCTTGTAGAGTCAACTTTTATTTACAGCAACTGAAAAACAACATTTCATTTGGGTGAGTTGCAAACTCAATGAGCATATTCAAATAACGTGGTATTTAAAATCACATAAGCATATAGTTCATATCCACATAAGCACATGAATATACTCACATGATTCATCATCATAAGCTTTACATCAGTTCACATGTTTCATAATGATGCACATGTATGTCCGTATTGTTATTCTGTTATAACCAACTAATACCAAGAACAATCCGTGATCACGATAAGGCCATGGCACTCTGTAGATCCCCTTTTGAGTTCTCAATTAACTCGGGATCGATATTCTTTGATTCTGTAATTCTGGCCGTACTCAGAATTAAATAACGCATGGTTCAAGGTCATTAGTGGTCATAACAGAGTTCTTTAATCTCTTATTAATGCACATGTCATAATCATATGCATAACATCAAAATAATAAGGTAAATAACATCATATAGAACTTATAACATCACATTTCACCATGTACATTTCAGAACTCAATATAGTTCTTGCACATCATATTGCATTCATTGCAATTCATTCAACAATTCAGGATACTTAGATAACACAAATCACATACTTATATAAAGTTAAATACCAAGTTATAAGGATATACTCACTAGTTTTCGCCCATATCTCGATGACTTACTTAATTGGTCTCATATGCACCTTTATCGAGATTTTGACCTATAAACGTAGTGAAATGTATAACCAGGTTCAATATCATATTTTAAAATGAATGACAATATATGTATGCGATTATGATATGATAATGCTAGAAAAGTAGTGATAACATGTAACAAAATATAAACCTACTTCATGTTTTTATATTTATGCCATTATTGAGCCCTTAATCATTGAAAATTCGTCTCCGTAATTCCCCACATGTTCTTTAATCTTATTATGGATCTTTTGAATATTCCTTCTTAACAAATAGAAGTTTATTGTTTTCTATACCCTAGTACTGAACCATAATTCACTAACTGATTCAAGTTGAGGATTACAAAATCTAGTCTCACTAGTAGGGCATAATTTCATTGTAAATCAATTAAACACCATTAATCATAAGTCCACTACAATTTATTGCTTAATCAATGTCAACAGCAAGTCACTTTATTCATGTTTACTTCTCCAGACACCAACTACAACAGAGATATCAAAATTAATATAAAGAAACATGCCATTCTTCATAAACAAGCGACGTACTTTGCTTTCTCAAATTACGTAAATCAAGCCCAGCATTTGATAAGTTACATGTCACAAAATCTTAATTAATAATAATACTATCCCAAGTTGCATTACAAATTCATTTCCATGCTACACGTGTACTCTATCTCTTCCTGCATGGTTTTCTTTATTTATTTATTTATTTATTTAATATTGGAAAGAGCAAAGTAGAATCCTTTTGACACCATTACATCTCCACTTTGTCATTCTATTTTTAATTATATTCTTATTATTATTATTATTATTTTGTTTTGTCAAGATCTATTCCCATCTATTCATATATTAAAATCTGTTGATAAAGTTCTAGTAATTTAGTCATTATATTATTCCATATCTTAAGAAAAATGTAGGCATTAAAATATAGTACATGCATTATTCTTCAAATACAACCTCTATGTTTTCCAATGCCCACATGAAATGTCAAACTATATGCTATGATGCGTATGCATGATCATATAAAATGTCGGGTCATTACAGAATGTGTTCATTTTCAAGTTATTGAGCCTACTGTGGAAAAATGATCTTAGAATTCTCATGGAAAGACCGAGCATGATGTTGGAGAATGGGCATTTTTTTTAAATAATGATGAGCACTCACCGATGGTGATGTCCTACATGCCATATGTGGATCTGTTCTTCCCATCGATACCAACTTCACCATACTACGTCCTCTAGAGATAAAGCCAATCTTAGGATCCTTCTCACATGCCTATTGTTGGAACCGAAGAGGGGGGTGGGGGTGAATACGGTTCCTTGGCTACTTTAGCGTTTTAAAATGAATTTGCAAAAAGTCGAGTTTGCGCTGCGGAAGACTTGATGTCAATCGACAAATAAATAAAATCAAGAAATAAATAAATGTGTAATATAAATAAAGCAATAAAGAACACGAGAATTTGTTATAGAAGTTCGGCGATGAATCGCCTACGTCTCCTTTTCCCGGCTAGAAAACGTCCAACCGAGGTTCCACTAGAATAACTTTGATCTTGGCCTTAAGTGCTCCAAGTTAGCCACAACACACTCTTCACGAGTCTTCTTGGCCTTAAGGGCTCCAAGAATAGCCACACAAAAACTCTTCACGAGTCACCCACACTCTTCACGAGTCTTCTTGGCCTTAAGGGCTCCAAGGATAGCCACAACTTTGCACCAACTTCACTTGTTGATGTCTTATACAATTTTCAACTTGCGTCGGTGTTGGAGGACCTTACAATAAATCAAATAACACATTCACGGTGTACCAACACAAAGAATCAAAAGCTCTCACACAAGAAATAAATTACAAACTCCAATACAACACAAATGTATGAAGTTTGCAATGCTAGAATGATTTCAATTGGGCAAAGCTTTCTTGTAGTTTATAGTCTTGTTTCTTGTCTTCAAATTGATCCAAAACATCCATATTTATAGTGTAGAAGACTCTCAAGGCTCCCACTAGCTGTTGCTACACATAAGGCTTGAATCACTCGTGCATCGCCTTGGGCGATCTCCATCGCCATGTTCTAATGTTCAAATCTGGCCCAGATCGCTTCAGGGCGATGTCCCCATCGCCTGGGGCGATCACCCTTTGAAAATTTGTCGTAGGAACAATTTTGGATTGCCTCAGGCGTTCCAGGCATCACCTGGGGCGATCCAGATCGCCACGAGCACAGCGTGCCATCGACTGGGTTGATGGTGCGCGGCGTTGGCATGCATGGCTCGGATCGCCTGAGTTGATGGCCCGGATCGCCTGAAACTATCTGCCAGATTTCAACACTCTCAAACTTTGCACTATTACACCATCTTAAACTCGTTTCTGGGAACAGTGGTGAACATGAAAGTTGTAGCCCTTCCTCTTATCTAGGTGTGGACAAACATTCATTGCATTTCATTAAGGTATGAAGAAGTTATGCCCAAAATGCTACAGCCACTCAAACCTTGCTACAATCTGCACTTGCTATGACTTCCATGCCATTTTGCTCCATGATGCAATCCGAATTGGACTGAGATGTTTGAATATGAAATCTAGAATATTGAGTTGGCTTTCCAACCTCTTTAGATTCACATTATTCGGAGCATTGAGCCAAGAGATATAATCAAAACATTGCACTGCGCTCCAAGTGACTTCTATATGAATTTGCCCACCAACGGACCATTGGTTCGTGGGTCTTCATCCCATCATAAGATATTGTTCCAACATCATTCCACACATGTTGAACACTTAGTTTGGATGTTCATAGATGTCATTCCTTCTCGTCCAAGCTCAATAGATTCCTTGATAAAAATCACCGCTTGTCCTATGAACTGGCATATGTTACTGTATAACTTGGGTTTCTTCCATTGGTCTTCCCAACCAATTTATCAATCTAACCCTGTACACTAAGTAGACATATTAGTACAAAAAATGCAAGTTTTGTTGATCATCAAAACCCATAAATAATTCGGAGATAAATTAAGCATTAAACTCAACAATGCGTTTAAGGCTCAACACCTATCAACTCATGAAGAATGTTGTTGGAGCGACGAGCGTTAAATGTCGTTGCCTTGCCAAGCTTGAGGGAATATATAACCAAGACTCATATGTGATCATATGATATGTACTATGGGCGGAAGTCGCTATCTAATGGTTACTTCTATTGGTCAGACTGAAGACTTTAAACAAAACACTTCTTGGGAGGCAACCCAAGCCTTATATCATTTTTTATGTTGTTTCAGTTTTCAATTTCAGTAATTTAATTTTTAGTAGCATTCTTATTCAGAGCCGCTTGATAATTATATGTCTCTATTATAGGTCTATATCGATGGCGAGGTCCCTATCTTCTCACCATACCCTTGAGCATGAAATGGACGACGATTACTGACAATCGTTGTCGCAGGTAGATGTGTCGTCCCTTGTTTTATATATTGTATGGTACATTGAGGACAATGCATGATTTAAGTTTGGGATGTGTTTAAAACTGAAGATGTTTTGTTTCCTAGATTCCTATCTGTTTTGTGTTAATTTCAGTCGTAATTTTTTTCTTTTGAGTCAAAAGTCATGATCTGAAGTAGTTGTGAAGGCCGGTGATGAAGATTTGAGCTTCACTTGTAAAATTTTTAATTTTTTTTTTATCAAAGTGACCAAGTCTTGCATTCATATTCGCTTTGCTTTTGTGTTTCTCGCATATTCATGCACTAGAAACCATGAGCATTTGATTAATTTCATGTTTAGAGAAAATTTATGGGAACCTTGTGAGTTTGAGTGAATTAGTGAGTTCTAAAATTCATTTTATTATTTCTTGAAACTCAATGTTGATTTTAACGAACACAAATATGATATAGGCGATTCTTGAAATTATTTTAGGCCTTTATTTTATTCATTGATATAAAAATGACATAGTAGCCCTATTGAGCTTTAATGTAAAAGAATGGGACATGGATTATATGCAAGTTTGTTATTACAATCTCATTAAACTTCTTTGATATTATCTTGGTATTGAGACACAATTTGAGCACATTGTTCAAATTAGATGATTATTTGTGAATAGAGAGTATTCTAGAACTTACTTTAGCACCTTTCGAGGCGAAATAAAGACGTTATGTGGCTTAGAAATGATTTAGACAATTACTGATTACCAAAAGATATCATTTTATCCCTAGTTACCCCTTTGAGCTAATTGAAAATCGAGTGGTAGGTGCAAAATCATATAATAACCTCCACTCTGCATCGTTTCAAAATCTCACATCAACCACTTTATTGATATTTTATTCACAATTTCATACCCTCAAGTGAGTAAGCCCTTATGCGCTTTAAATTTCAAAAAAATCTCACATGTTCGTAATTGAAACAAAAAAGATGGGGAGAAATAATAAAAAGGGCATGAATGCATAGAAAAACATTGAAAAGATGAAGAAAATAGTGAATGAGAAAAGAATGAAAAAAAAAATTAATGAGGTGAATGATGAAATGGATGAGAAAAGAGGGTGAACTCAGAAAATATATGATGAATTGTTGATAAAAGGTGTTGAAAATTGACATGAGATTGAACTTACTCGTTTGCTTTGAATATCCTACATTTTATTGAAGCCATGAGTCGATGTCTTACATTATAAGTAAATTAAGACCTATTGACTGAGCCACTTTCGCCTATAATACTCTCAAGAAACACTTGTATTGAAAACGAGTTTGATATTCACACACACGTCTATTACCATGATATGATGCATTGTTTATTTTTCGTAAAAGTTATATTGGTTTATGAATAATGCAACTGAACCTACCATGTAAATTTTATTGATTTTTGTGAGTAAATATTTAATGGTTATAGGAAGAATGAGTTTCTGAATTAATGATACTTGTGAGTTCCGCTGATGTGAGTGGAACTAATACTAACTTGAACACTTGGACCATTAATCTTCGATGCCTATTTGCAATAGGTCACTTCATGACTTGAGTTAGTAGTTTATTTGTCTTCTTTCTTTTATTTCATAGTTTTTTTTATTTCTATTTTGCTCGCGATTAGCAAAAGTTTAAGTTTGTGGGATTTGAAAAGTGCATATTTGCACTTATATTTTATTATCTTTTACTTAGTTTTTATGTTAGTATTTTAGCGTAATTATGTCTTTTGTTCTTGTTTTTGTTGTTTTATAGAGATAGAAGAAAATTGCATAGGAGTATAGAGGACCCAATTTGATGCTGAAAAGTGGAATAATTAAGCTCCCAAGAAGTGTATGTAGCGTTAGTTAGGACGCCCAACTGTCAGCACTCCATTGCTCGAAAGTGAAAAAAATCATACACCGAGGCAGAATATGCAGCGCTAAGGTGTTAAAATGTGGCACCCCAGCGCTGCTACACAACAAAATTATATGTCTCTTGTCTGGGTTTGACTTCGTGCTGCGATTTAGACGGTTATCTGAAGTGTGAACATGATATGATATGTTCTATTGATTAGGTTCATCCAACCTGTAGCATTTTTGACCTGGTTTACAGTTGTGGTACCATCCCGGTCGAGTGAAAATTTGAACAGATGCTTTTTGGTCATAGCTTCCCTTGGTCAGTTTTGCTTTGGTGCATCTGTTCGGGTTGACTCAACGTTGCCTAGACCACGTTTAATCACTTGTTTTTTAAAACAATTTGGGTTGTTTGATTTGCACAGTAGGAGCAACATACTCATATACGTGGTAGACCTGACAAAACTAATCAGCTTGAAAGAAGAAACTGAACCTGTAGACATTAGATAATTCAAATTTAGGCTCCTAATAAGATGATCCATAAAGGGTGCCCCCAAGAAAAGTGGAATTGGGATGTTTATGAGTCCATTGTTTATTGAATTCAAGTAATTAGTATGAAGATATTAATTAATGGAAATGGAGGACTTTAATTCTTCTAGGCGATATCTCATATTCAGTCCTTTACTGCTCTCAAGGATTATCTAATGTAGATTTTGATGTCTTTGCGAGAGGATTTATTTATTTTGTTGTTATATTATATTTAATCCTATGCTTCAACTCTTGAAAGCTCTGCTTACAAGCCTCAGACCAATAAAACGGCACTCCCTTCTGAGTCAACTGTGTCAATGGCTTAGCAATCTTCGAGAATCCCTTGACGAAGCGTCGATAATACCCGGCCTAGCCAAGAAAATCCGATCTCGGGTACAGAGGTAGGAAAATACCATTCCATCACTGCTTCTGGCTTCATGGGATCCACTGATATCACATCTCTGGAGATGACATGACCCATAAATACCACATTGTCAAGCCAGAATTCACACTTACTGAGCTTGGTAAACAACTGATTATCCCGGAAAATCTGAAGCACGGTACGCAAATGCCTCACGTGTTCCTATTCGCTTCTAGAAAAGACAAGAATGTCGTCAATAAATACTATGACAAACTGATCCATATACGACTGAAACACCCGATTCATCAGACTCATAAAGACAGCCGGGGCATTCGTCACTCCGAACGGCATGACCAAGAACTCGTAGTGTCCATACCGAGTCCGAAACGTTGTCTTCTGCACATCCTCCTCCCTAACCCGTATCTGATGGTAGCGTGACCTCAAGTCAATCTTGGAGTAGAGCTTTGTGCCCTGATCAAATAGGTCGTCGATCCGCGGAAGATGGTACTTGTTCTTTACAGTCACCTTGTTCAATTGCCGATAATCGATACACAAGCGCATCGAACCATCCTTCTTCTTTACAAATAAGACCTTTGCACCCCAAGGCGATACATTAAGACGTATGTATCCCTTGTCAAAAAGTTCCTGCAACTGCACCTTCAGTTCTCTCAACTCCGCCGGTGCCATTCTATAAGGGGCACGAGAATTAGCGGACGTCCCTGGAAATAGTTCAATCCCGAACTCGAGTTCCCTACTTGGCGGAAAACCTGGAATCTCCTCCGAAAATACATCGGCAAACTCTGCAACCATGGATATCTCCTCGACCCTCAGTTCTTTCTTCTTCTCTGCCACATCAATAGCATAAACGATATAGCCTATATGTCAACGTTCCAATAGCCGTGACATTTTGATAACTGATACTAAAGGAATCTTCGGACGAGAACCACTTCCATAAAATATCCACTGAATCCCCTGATAAGATCGGAAGCGGACAGTTCTCTGCCGGCAATCAACTACTGTCTGATATCTGTTCAGTATATCGATGCCCACAATGCAATCGAAGTCCGTCATTCCCAGTACAATTGTGATATCCCCGAAATAATTATATGCAATTGAGCATTAATTATGTTTATGTGATTATTTATGGTGTTAATTAATTTAATATGGGAAATGCTTAGTCACATGGTGGGCGTGACCTGGTAATGCATTTCGGAGTGCTTGTTATGCATGTTTGGAAATTGGGTGTTAACATGGTTTAAATTGTGATGGTTAATGATAATTCGGTAAAGCATGCATTTAATTGAGGTTTTGGTGCATTTCTAGAAAATGCTTTTAAAATATCATGTTGAGATATTTTATACATCATGCTAATTATTGGGGTACATGTTTAATTAACCCTTTTTAACCACTACCCTTTCTTTTCACCCTCCCATCACTCCTTATCATACAACTTTCCCAACCCTATCCCCAAAAACCCCATTCTCGTTTGAAACAAGGAAGGAAGAGAGAGATTTCTCAAAAAATCTTGGTTGCTTGATTTCTTTGTGAGATTTGAAGCCTAGAAGTGGTATGAATGCCTTCTTGTTTGGTTTTGTATGTGTTGGGTTTGAAATGGGTTTGTATTAGGGATTTGGAAATGGTTTGGTTTTGAAAAAAATATGATATTTTGATTTGAGTTTTGGGTTTGTGTTGTATTTTATTGGGTGTTGGATTTTTGGTGATATTAAGTTGTTTATTGAAGGTTTATAGTGTTTTGAGGTTGTGGGTTTGTGGTTATTTGAGTTGGTGTGGATTGGGGAAGAAAAATGGTGTAAAAATGGTGATTTTTTGGGTTACAGGCAGCGGCGATCGATCGCCAGTTTTTGGCGATCGATAGCGCGCAGGCAGTGCTCGGCAGAAGCACTTGGCGATCGATCGCCATGTTTGGGGCGATCGATCGGTGGGCCTCACGATCGATCGTGCCAAATGTGGCGATCGATCGCCGAATGCAGGAAATTGTTGGCACGGGCAGTGTGATCTCGCGATCGATCGGGGCTTTGTGGCGATCGATCTCGAGTCACCAAAAATTGATGTTTTGGCTATTGTTGTGGGAGTTTTGGTATTGGACTATTATTGGCTCCTAATATTGGTTTGTGTGAATGTGTAGAACCATCATAGGTGGCAACACAGCCAAGGAGATAAAGTCCTTCGACATCTCCATTTTGGAACTAAGGTACGTAGTGAGACGTATGGGCATCGAACGGTAAAACGTATTTTACGCATTGGATTTGGTTATGCATTTTGATTGCAGACATGGATTTAATTATGCATTGTGGTTGCATACATGGTCTTGGTTATGCATCATGGTTGCATACATGGGTTGGATATGCATTATGGTTGCATGAGTATATTGGATGCATTTGTGCATGTAATTGTAAATCGAGATTATATTACAGTGATGAAGAATACTTGCTGTTGCGCCTTAAAACGCTACAACTCTCATTCCTCTATTTTAAATAAAATTATCGTTTTTGTTTTGATGATTACAAAACCTATACATTTTGTACTAATGTTTTTTTATTGAGTATGCAACATAAATTATGATCAAATTTGAAGATTGTAATAGTATTGAAATGCCAAAGAAAATTTGTCTTTTGGAAGACACAGATCGCCCCAGGCGATGAGGGCCATCGCCTCAGGCGATGGGTGCCAGGCGAGGATCGCCACGCCCATCGACAGAGGCGATGGCCAGGTGAGCATGCGAGGATGATCGCCCCAGGCGATGATGACCATCGCCTGAGGCGATGGCAGCCACAGGGACTTCGCCCCAGCACATCGACTGAAGCGACGCCGAGGCAATGCGCGGGCATGCGCGCGGGGAGTTCGCCCGAGGCGATGTCACGAACGCCTGAGGCGATTGGCTGGAACGCCTGAGGCGATGTTGAGTTCGTTTGAGGCGATCCAAAATTTGGACATGCTGAAGCTACGGCCTTAATTTTTGCTCTTGATCGCCTGAGGCGATCCACGGATCGCCTGAGGCGATCTGAGGTTTTCTTGACCGTTGGAACGCGGCGATAGGTGATCGCCCGAGGCGATGTCCGAGGCGATCGAGGAGTGATTCAAGCCTTACTTGAAGCAACGGCTAGTAGGAGCCTAGGGGGCCTCCTATACTATAAATATTGATGCTTTGGAGCATTTTGAAGCCAAGAAACAAGTCTACAAACTTCTATAAAGCCTTGATCAATTCAAATTCATATTGCATTGCAATCTCTATACATTGTGTTGTATTGGAGCTTGTAATTCTTTTCTTTGTTAGAGTCTTGTGTTTCTTCGTGTGAGTACACCGTGAAGGTGTTTGTTGGTTTATTGTAAAGGTCCTCCAACACCAAAGCAAGTTGGAAAATTGTAAAGTCATCAATAAGTCTAGTTGGTGCAAGTGTGTGGCTATCCTTGGAGCCCTTAAGGCCAAGAAGACTCGTGAAGAGTGTTGGTAGCTCGTGAAGAGCTTTGTATACTCGTGAAGGGTATTGTGCTCGGGAAGAGCGTTGTGTACTCGGGAAGAGTAGTGTGCTCGGGAAGAGCTTTGTAAACTCGGGAAGAGTTGGGTTGTGGCTAACTTGGAGCCCTCAAGGCCAAGATCTATTTTTCTAGTGGAACCTCGGTTGGAGGTTATCTAACCGGGAAGAGGAGACGTAGGCGATTCATCGCCGAACTTCTATAACAAATATCCTTGTCATTTACCGCATTATTTCTTTACGCATTTATTTACTTATTCTTTTTATTTATCGATTGACTAAAGGCTTCCGCAAAGCGCAAAACTCTTTTATTTTTCAAACTCATTTTAAAAAGCTAAAGTAGCCAAGGAATCTCATTCACCCCCCCTCTTCGATTCCAACAAGTGGTATCAGAGCCATTTGATTTTTGTTTTAAATCAAAATTTTTATATGGCTAATCTAGCAAATGAGTTTGCTCAAGGTCAATCGACAAATCGCCCTCCGCTTTTCACGGGTGATAATTACGGCTATTGGAAAAATAGAATTTCTCTATACATCCAATCCGTAGATTATGACCTATGGAAGATCATAGTGAAAGGTCCACATGTTCCTTTAAAGGAAATTGGGGGAATAAGTGTTCCCAAAGAAATGGACGATTTCACTAGAGCGGATATGATATTAATTTCACAAAATGCTAAAGCTATTAATATTTTGCATTGTGCCTTAGATATGAAGGAGTACAACCGGATCTCAATGTGCTCAACCGCTAAGAAGATATGGGACAAATTGCAAATTTGTCATGAAGGAACCAATCAAGTGAAGGAGACCAAGATTGACCTTCTACAACTCAAATATGAAACGTTTGAGATGGAGCCCGGAGAAGAGGTGGATTCCATGTTTAGGAGGCTCACACTTATCATAAATGAGCTTGCCCAACTTGGAGAGAAGTACCCTCCAAAGCAAATATGGAGGAGAGCACTAAGAGCCTTGCCTAAAGAATGGGACGCAAAGAGGACGGCCATCATCGAGTCCAACAAAGGGGAGAACGCATCTTATGATCTTGATGAGCTCCATGGCACATTGGTGACTCATGAGCTTGAAGTTGCCACAAGAAGAGAAGTAAAGGAGGAGGATAGATCCAAAAGAAATGGGATCGCTTTGGTTGTAAGGAAAGACCACTCCGATGATGAAGAAGATGATGATGATGAGGAGATGGCATTGTTCACAAGAAAGTTCAAGAAGTTCTTCAACAAACATGGCAAGTCAAAGACCTCAAGTGCAACCAAACATGAATCCAAAAATGAGGTAACTTGCTATAATTGTCAAGAAAAAGGCCACTATGCTAACAAATGTCCTAGGAAGAAGAATGAGGACAAAGGCAAGAAGAAGGCTTTTATAGCTACATGGAGTGATAGCGACTCCGATGAAGAAGAAGCCACCAATCTTTGTTTAATGGCTCTTGGAGATGAAGGAGATGAAAGCGATGATGAGGTACCTTCTTTTGATGAACTTTTAGAATCTTATAATGATCTTATTGATGCTCTTGGCAAAACCAAGATGAGTAATAAAATACTCAAACTTGAGATTGCTAAGAAAGATGAAGAAAATAATTCATTGAAAAATGAATTAGATTCTTTAAAGATATCCTTTTGCAAATATAGTGAAAGTAAAGATGAGTGAATTGCTTGGATTACAACGATGTAGCTTTGACAAAGCCGGGTTAGGCTTTTCAAACAAATCAAAATCTTTTTCAAGCTTGTTGGCCAAAGCAAAGCACAACTCTCTTACTTGCACTTATTGTTGTAAAAATGGTCATAGCAAGAATAAATGTAGGTTTGCTAGAATCCAATACCAACCTAATAAGAGGTGGAAATTGATTCCAAAAGTGCCATTGAAAGCTAACCATCAAGGACCCAAAAATCAAATGGGTACCAAAGATCCTTCTATTGCCAACTTGTTTTGTAGGGTCAACAATGGGATGAAGGATGAAGGCACAAGCACCTCAAGGGAGGAAACCATCTTATTCACTACTATAGAAGAAGCACGAGGCATAGGACCAATGACAAGAACGCACTCTTGTCATCGAAGGTAAAATTTATTTTATTCATTTTAAATGAGCAATTCAAAATTAATTGGCACAAATTAATTGTGACCAATAAATAATGAAGCTCAATATTGATTGGAGTAAAATGCATAACCCCTTAGCATGTGCACATATAAATTGTTTTATTGCATGATGTATGCCTATCCTTTTATAGTAAGTGCAATGAATTCTAATTTGAATATGTTATATGATATTATGTGATTAAGCATGCTATATTTGTTTAGATGCTCTATCTTTGAAATAATGCTATCATGATCTTAATAGATTTATCAAATGATGATTTGAGAATTCTAATGTTTATTGGGCACAAATGCATGAAATTTTGGTAGAACATATGCACATTTTGCACATTTTAAATTCATTGTTGATCGCCTTAAAACGCATGTTTGTATTCCTCAAAATGAATTAATCTTATGCTTATTTTGGGCTATTATATGCTTGATGAGGAACATGTGTAAAATATGGCTATGGGTCAACATATATTTGTGATTTGTCTATTTAATTTTTGTACTTTTTTATTATCACAAAAAAAGGGGATAATTGTGTGATAATCTTGAAGTTTACTTCATGCATAGTTTAAGGGGGAGAGCTTGTGTATGCATGGTGGGGGAGAGCTTGTGTATGCATGGTTTAAGGGGGAGAGTTGTTTACTTTATGCTTTACTTGATTATTGTGTATGTGCTATGCAATTGTTAAGGGGGAATCAAGTTTACTCACATTTAATTTCAAAAGTGCATATTGAAATCGCCTTTAAAAGTCACAATTGTGAATTATTGTGTTTTTGAGATTATGTGATTTATTTTTGTTGTTAGATGATTTAATGTTAGATAGATTTATCAAAAATAAATTTTTGGTTCAAAAATTGACTCAAAATATGGCCAAACCATCGCCTCAGCATTCTGTGCGCAGCGCCTCGTCCGTGGCTCGCATCGCCTCAAACGATCGCAAGCATCGCCTCGGGCGTGGCTTGCATCGCCTCAAACGATCGCAAGCATCGCCTCAGGCGTTCTCGATCGCCTCCGTCGTTCTCCAGATCGCCTCAGGCGATCTCGGTTTTTAAAGGCAGAAAGCTACGGCTTTTGCTCATTTTTTCAGCAATATTTCGTGTTTTTCACCCATAATTCGAGCCTTCATCATCATTGTTATAATCGATCAATCCTAAGCCTTTCCAAACCATCAATTTCACTTTCCAAACACCAAATCTTCCAATTCAAAATTTTGCAACCCTAACCCCATTTCTCAAAAAAAAAATCGAAACTTTACCTCAATTCTCTCAAATTTCTTGCAAAATGTCTCGAAGCAACCGAGAAGAAGGAGAATCAAGCCGGAGGAGACGCTCTAATCGATCCACTAGGAATTATACGGTTCCTCCACTTGATGGTAAGCCAATTCCGGAAGATTATCTTACTCGCAAATTAATTCCGGGTTATGTCTTTGATTTCGATTTCCTTAGAACTTCCCAGCTCCCTATTCTTGATTGGATTCAATTCCAACAATGGGAAATTTTTTTCAAACCCCCTAGAAAGAACGATTTTTTTTATCCATCCATGATTCATTCTTTCTATGCCAATCTTGAATTGTTTGAGGGTGATGGTGAATTAACTATCAAAACCATCGTTTGCAATCGCCCAATTGAATTCAATAGCACTGAATTAGGACATATTCTTCGCATTCCTTCGGAGGGTCCAGCTAAATTTGCTCTAGCTACTTGGCCCAATGATGGGGTATGTGATCCTGCCCAAGCCTTGTATCTCATATTTGGCGGAACCCCTCAATGTCCAAACCAATCTTTTCTTGTGAATTCCATTCCTACAAACTACCAAATCCTTCACAAGATTGTGATCACCTCGATGATCCCTCGGGATGGTGCTCGTCTTAGGTTGAAATTCTCTGATGTATACTTGATGTATTACATCATTACCATGACCCCCTTCAACCTACCAAGATTCATTGTCCAAATCTTTAGGAACACCGCGCATAATCCTAAAAAGGTTATTCTCCCATTCGGCCATGTCTTAACAAAGATTTTCTTCATTTCAACCTTCCTTTCGATGACAATGAGAAACTCCCTATCAAGTCTAAGGACACCTTCAATCTTAGGTGTTTTCTGTTTAACAAAATCTCTTGGAATCCTTTCTCTTCCTGTTGGGTTAATGATCCGGGGAACCTACTTTCTGCCTTCAATCCTAAAGATCACCCCTCATTACCCATTGATAGGATGACTAGTGCCCAAAGGCTTCATTTTCCTTTCTTGATTGAACCAAATCTCGATGAGCCACCCATTCAGCATCAATCTCCATCTACCTTTGATGACATGATGAATATTGGGGCGGATATTCCAGCTCCTGATAGTCATCAACCTTCTTCTTCTTTTGAATTCAATCAAGACGCTTTTGCTTTCTTTACTTCTCAATTCCAAAGCCTTCGTGAGGATATGAACTCACAATTTCAATCCTTGAGAGTCGACATGAATTCTCAATTCCATTCCCTTCGAGATGATGTTGCGTCTCTTCGAGCTTACCAAGACTCCTCGGGAGAAGATTTGTCGTATTTACGACATGAAGTGGACACTCTTCGTTCTCAGTTTTCCAGTGCTCACATGGATGAGGATACTACTCACGGGAATGATGGTGATGGTGATGGTGGCATGGATTGAGTTGTCTTTGTTTTAGTGTTTTTTTTTAGATTTTATCCTTTTGTAATTATTTGTAAGGATTAAATGGTTTAAATGATGTTGGAATGAATTTATTGTGTATGTTAATGGTTTTCAAGTTGTTGATTGGATTTTGAGTTGATTGTGTATTACTTGGATGAATTGATGGTTTATTCATTTTTTAAAGGAAACTATGTCCAATTTTTCTTAAAACTCCTTTACCTTTTTTATTCTCACAAAAAGGGGGAGAATGTTTGTGTAAACTTGGTGTAAACTTAATTGATGAAATGCTATTTGCACCTAATTGTTTTTACAACTTGTGACACATTTTATAAAGGTGATAAAAATGCACATTGGAACATTGTTTATCATTGCATTCATTAAGGGGGAGTTTAAACTCTCTAAGCATTGCATTGTTATAATTTTTATTTTCTTTCAAGTTTACCGGGTTTTGTGATCATCAAAAAGGGGGAGATTGTTGCGCCTTAAAACGCTACAACTCTCATTCCTCTATTTTAAATAAAATTATCGTTTCTGTTTTGATGATTACAAAACCTATACATTTTGTACTAATGTTTTTTTATTGAGTATGCAGCATAAATTATGATCAAATTTGAAGATTGTAATAGTATTGAAATGCCAAAGAAAATTTGTCTTTTGGAAGACACAGATCGCCCCAGGCGATGAGGGCCATCGCCCCAGGCGATGGGTGACAGGCGAGGATCACCACGCCCATCGACAGAGGCGATGGCCAGGCGAGCATGCGAGGATGATCGCCCCAGGCGATGATGACCATCGCCTGAGGCGATGGCAGCCACAGGGACTTCGCCCCAGCACATCGACTGAAGCGACGCCGAGGCAATGCGCGGGCATGCGCGCGGGGAGTTCGCCCGAGGCGATGTCACGAACGCCTGAGGCGATTGGCTGGAACGCCTGAGGCGATGTTGAGTTCGTTTGAGGCGATGAAAAATTTGGACATGCTGAAGCTACGGCCTTAATTTTTGCTCTTGATCGCCTGAGGCGATCTGAGGTTTTCTTGACCGTTGGAACGCGGCGATAGGTGATCGCCCGAGGGGATGTCCGAGGCGATCGAGGAGTGATTCAAGCCTTACTTGAAGCAACAGCTAGTAGGAGCCTAGGGGGCCTCCTACACTATAAATATTGATGCTTTGGAGCATTTTGAAGCCAAGAAACAAGTCTACAAACTTCTACAAAGCCTTGATCAATTCAAATTCATATTGCATTGCAATCTCCATACATTGTGTTGTATTGGAGCTTGTAATTCTTTTCTTTGTTAGAGTCTTGTGTTTCTTCGTGTGAGTACACCGTGAAGGTGTTTGTTGGTTTATTGTAAAGGTCCTCCAACACCCAAGCAAGTTGGAAAATTGTAAAGTCATCAATAAGTCTAGTTGGTGCAAGTGTGTGGCTATCCTTGGAGCCCTTAAGGCCAAGAAGACTCGTGAAGAGTGTTGGTAGCTCGTGAAGAGCTTTGTATACTCATGAAGGGTATTGTGCTCGGGAAGAGCGTTGTGTACTCGGGAAGAGTAGTGTGCTCGGGAAGAGCTTTGTAAACTCGGGAAGAGTTGGGTTGTGGCTAACTTGGAGCCCTCAAGGCCAAGATCTATTTTTCTAGTGGAACCTCGGTTGGAGGTTATCTAACCGGGAAGAGGAGACGTAGGCGATTCATCGCCGAACTTCTATAACAAATATCCTTGTCATTTACCGCATTATTTCTTTACGCATTTATTTACTTATTCTTTTTATTTATCGATTGACTAAAGGCTTCCGCAAAGCGCAAAACTCTTTTATTTTTCAAACTCATTTTAAAAAGCTAAAGTAGCCAAGGAATCTTATTCACCCCCCCTCTTCGATTCCAACACTTGCCGCCAATGGCGTAGCGATGTGAATACTTTCCACTGTCATACAGTAGCGATGAGAGAATATTTGCCGCTAATATGAAGCCAAGAACACGATCGCTGTCATATTATAGCAAGGGATATTATTGTCGCTGGTATTGCCTAAGCGAGGGGTATTTCCGCTGTCATGTTAACGCGAGGGGTATTATGCCACTGATATAATAAGACTTGGAAATTGATTATGGTATTCATGGAATGGATGCACGTCATGACATACATTATTGATGTTATAATATATTGGTTATGATTGTGGTACAGGAACAACCAAAGGGAGCATTAAATGTATTAAATACAGGAAGTGATTCGCATTTACGGTTTATGCATATCTATATTACAATCATATTATCGTGAATATGGTTTGTTACATGCTCATGGGTTTGGGGTTGTTCCTGTAGGTACATTTTGGCAGGAAGAGCTAAGGACGGGTTGATGCGTGAGCTAGTGAGGAGTGCTTTTGGTATAGCAGAATATGATTCTTTTGTATAGTCTCTTCTTTAGGAGTAGTGTAAAGCTATAGGATTAACATTCATTGTTTGGGAATGTAATTTAATCCTTTTGGAACTTTATGTTGGTACTGTAATCTTAATAGTTCGGGCATCACCACGAAAATTTTATACTCTGATTATGCACGCTTAGTTCTTATTGTACCTAAATCCACACTTAAGGAACTAGGGTCCTTACAACAATCAAATCAGCCTTCAGATCATTGCCCTCAAAATAAATGAGGCAGTCAGATAATATCCGATCAGCAATCACATACTTCCCGGTGGGTGTCGAGACCATAAGAGGCGTGGACAACGGAGATGGGCACATATGATGTCTTTCCACAAAATCCGCAGACACAAAGGAATGGGAGACACCTGTATCTATCAAAATAATAGCGGGGTAGGTAGATAAATAACATTTACCGGCAATCACTTCCTCTGGGCTGCCTCGGCCAGCTCCCTCGTCAGTGCGTACACCTATCCCTGAGGTGATCCGCTGTCTGGCCTCCCAATGGTCAAGGCACAACCAGTTGCCTCCGTTATACTGCCCTGTCATCAAACCTTGCTCTGTTTGCCCTGACATCTGGCTGTCCTCCATGGGTAGGACAATACCGAGCACTGTGGTCCGTCTTGCCACAACTATAACATGCCGAGCAGTCACGTATCGAGTGCGGTCCTCCACAATAATCGCATCTCGTTTCCACCGTCCTACTCGCTTGTGTTGGCCCCGGGTTGGTCGATGCATTACCACTTCGATCTCCCGACTTTAGGTCATTACATCGCTTCCCACTAAATCGGGAAGATGAAGAAGCCCCACGAGGTTTAAACTGTTCGCCTCGTGATCTCAGACTGTCAGACGTCGGCCTCCGAGATGGCACATATGGGAGTACAACATCCTTGTAAGCACTCACCCCAATTTCCGCTAGCGCTGCTCTTATAAGTGCATCATCAAAAGAACTAGGGTTATTAGAGAGGACCCTATCAAAGAGCTCCTGCCTCAAGCCCTTTAGAAAGTGTCTCATCTTGGCATGTCCATTTGTAGCAATATGAGGGAAATACCTCAAGAAGGATGAATATTGTAGAGCATAGTTGGAAACAACCATGTTGCCCTGCTTCAAGTTAGTGAACTCGTCTTCCTTCAATTGTCTCGCCGCCGCCGAGAAATATCGACTCAAAAATTGAGGCCGGAACAAACTCCAGTCTACCAATATCCCTTGAGCTCTCAACTCCATAACAATTGTCTTCCACCACATGGAAGATTTCTTAGCCAGATGGAATTCCGACAGTCTCAACCAAGCAGTCTTGGCGCATGGTGCCGATACAAATATCTGCTCAATTCTCTCAAGACATTCTTCTACTTCTTTCCCAGTCTCAGTTCCCTCAAATCGAGGCGGATGGAAGGTCAAGAATTGCTTCAGACTCAATTCCCCGGGTAGTAACAGTTGTGCCATAGGTTCCCCTCCTACAGCCGGTGGTGGTAGAGGATTAGTCTGTGCAATACTCGCATTTATACTCATTGCATCTCCCACCTCTTTATTGGGGTTTTTCAAGTTTCTGGCTGCCATGATGTAATACAGGGGTTAACAATAATAACACCAAAACAATTCATGCAATACTCCGTTAATTAACATGAATAACAACTCTCCAAGCATGTTAGTATAACACATATATACTCAAATATGCACCACATGCATATGCTCATAAGTGAGCACCTATACAACTTGTTCACCAAGTCTACCCTGATACCACTAATGTAAGGCATCACTACCTTAAGCGTGGATTAAGTGCATTAAGAGAGCTAATCATACATTAATCAGAGTATAAGGGTTCATGTTGATGCCTCGAGCTTAAGGATTACAGTGCCAAAATAAAACTTTCAAAAGGAATTAGTTACATTCCCACAAAATGAATGTAAAGACTATAGATTTACTCTACACTATGTAGAAACTACGCGAAAGAATTTATGTCCTGCTATACCAGTAGCACTCCTCATACAACTCACTGCATCAACCCTGCCCTTAGCCCTCCATGCCAAAAGCTCCTACAGGCCATATTCACCACAATATAAATATAATGTATACATGCATAAACCGTAATACAAAGCACTTCCTGTATCCAATGCATTTAAAATGCTCCCTTTTGGTTGTCCCTGTATCACAACTTATATTCATAATCATCAGATTATAATACAGTTCCATGAATGTCATGGCATAAATCCATTCCATCAATACCAATAACCAATCATAGTCTTGTTATAACAGTGTATTTTAATGCACATCGCTTTTCCATGACCACGACACTAATACCCCTCGCTTCGACATATCAGCGGCATCGAATAATCTCGATTTAATGTGAGCGGCATTTACCATAGCTTCGACATATTAGCGGCAAAAATTCTTTCATCGCTACGATATGACGGCGGCAAGTATTCTATCATCGCTTCAAATGACAGCGGCAAAGCATTAAAATCATCACTCGGATATAACAACGACTATTCATGGTATGCACATAGCATCCAATATGTATATATATGCAACCACAATGCATAATCCAAAATGTACAAATACATTTTACCGTTTGGTGCCCGTACGTCTCTCTACGTACCTTTCCAAAATATGGGATGTTGCAGGACTTTATCCCCTGCATTGTGTTGCCACCTGGGAAGGCTCTACACAATTGCACAACTCAATATTAGAAGCCAAATCATAATCCATTACCAAGAATCCAACAAAATATCCAAAAAACCATATTTTGTGTCTCGCGATCGATCGCCCAAATGCGCCGATCGATCGTTAGACTCCTGATCCCTATTATTTTAAACAGTATTTTTCATTGTAGCGGTTTTATACCGCAAGTGCATGGTTTCAAGTTTGAGTATAGATAGGAAGAATACGGATTGTCGAACCCACATGGACTAACAAGCAAGTACCAAATAAGATATTTTTAACTATATTTACCCTACGAAATTGAATTAATAATTAAACTACTAATTAATTAAATTAACTACTAATCCAACCAAGTCAATAAAAGCAAACGAGAAAAATCCACTAGAGAAGATTATCGAGACTTTGGCTCACCAATACAATCCCCTACAATTCTCGATTGAATATCCAAATATTTCTAAGGTGACGAGTTTTATAATGCATTCGTTATACTTTAGTCCAGTTATAACAAGTGTAATATTAATGTTGCAGTAAACCACTCCCGTGTCCTTATTGAACAATTAATATCGAAGAAAGATCTATGAAAACTACTAGCCTTCGATTTTGGTAAATCTATTGCTATCACACGTGTGCTAGATTTTACTTGGTCCGTCTCAACCTAAAACCCACAGTATAATTTATTATATCATATTGCAATATCATATGGTCAAGTCAATCACAATAAAGTAATCATTCAAGGGTGATCAATCCCTCAAAAGCATGAAGATCAATAAATTATACGCAAAGAATTAAAGGAATTCAATCAAATAAATCATCAAATCATAGGTTCATGACAAAGGATTCGCCTAGCCTCGATAAATAAATTAGTTCAACATAGTAAATCAAAACAAATCAAAACAAATATTAAAAGACAAGAATAAACTCCCGATGTCAACTTCGTTCGTAGATCCTTGCTCCCTCTCTCGCTTCCTTCTTGATCGTCTCTTGAATCTCCTTGTTGAAGGTGTTCCAAAAATCCTAGGATGGTTGATGGATGTAGGTGAATGATGGTGATATGGAGGATGAGAGGATGGATGGAGGCTATTCCAAGGGTGTAAAATCTGATAAAAGTCCCTATTTTCGTCCAAGACCTAATATATATAGTGGTGAAGGAGTTTGGTAAAGTTTGGACAAAAAATAACCAAGAAGGAAACAAAATCTCAAAATTTTCGGGTTTGGCGATCGATCTTCGTCATTTGCCGATCGATCGCCAAAACATTCTGGACAAAATAACCAAATTTTTCATATCCGCGATCGATCTTGATGTTTTGCCGATCGATCGCGGAAATCTGGTGATCGATCTTCGTATGTTGCCGATCGATCGCGGATCTAAAATCTCCAATCTTGCGATTTGGTCCCTCCTTTTCCATATTTGCTCACTTTGGTCCTTTTTCAGCATTTTAAGCCCATTTCATCCACTTTTATGCATTTGGACCTAGATTCCTGAAATATACAAATATATAAGGAATCACTACAAAAACACCCCTAATCATATATCAAATTAAGTGTAAAAATCACACTTATCAACTCCCCCAAACTTAAACTTGATCGTCTCGAGCAAGAAATAAGATCACCAAGTAGAGTTCAATATTAAAGATTAAAATAAATGAATTCGCAAGTCAATCATGTAGCTCAGACATCTCACTTACAGACAACAAGAGTCACTCAGAAAGTTCAACACGTTGTGTTTTCTCCTAGATCAAGCAATATGTCTCTGAATTAGAACGTGCGTGTGTGCTATTGTCACTTTCAAGTTTCATGCAACTTTCACAGATCAAATCATGCTAGGTAATGGAAAGTAAGATTATCTTTGAGCACCCCATAGTCCTATTTTCAAACACTTCTCCACTAATGTAGTCACTCCTTAGACTTGGATCAATAGGTCTTTTAAAGCTTGTAATGTTAGGCCTAGGTGTTTGGCTTCAAAGAAAGGATATGATAGCACAAAGAAGAGAGATTATATTTTTAGCACAAAATTGAGCTTCTCTTCTTTTTCTTTTAGCCTTGGCCTCTTTGGGTCTTATTTAGTCATTTTTTCACAAGGCTTTATCTATCTTTTTTCTTGTCTCGTTCATCAATTTTTCAACAATAGCTCATCAAAATATAGCAATTTATGTGCATCTAATGAGAATCATTATACTCCCTTTAGGTAATGATGAATTTTCAATTTAGGCTCATAAATGTGGGTATAATGAGTTGCCAAAGAAATTTGTTGAATTGGGGCTAATAGTATGTTCAACATACTCCATTCTTTTTCAATAAAGCTCAAAATTGGATACTAGGGATTGATGTAAACATGGTAAGCTTGAAAGGCTCAAATGGTCCAAAGATCGCCTAGATCATCTCCTCATCAAGTTCATGAATATAAAATTTCGCCTTGATGTGTCATCAAATAGTTTCTAAGGTACTCTAAGATGCTCAAAAATAATTCATCAAGTTCACAGAGATTTTCACTACCACAAATGCAATTCACAAGATTGTGACTCAAATGTGCTCAATGTATTCCTCATATTTGACATGCTAACTCAAAACAAGATATTCACAAACAAGTTTTACACTCATCAAAACTCAAGTTGACATGCATAATGAGATCAAAATCCTCATTGAATAGTCACCATTATAATTCATTCTTTTTCTCAAATTTGAGCTCATAATTTTTTTTTTTTAGCTCATAATAGTCAGACGATTTTCAAGTGTCAATTAAGCACACAACATGTGTATAAAACAAGAAGAACATGCAAGCCACTCCCCCAAACTTAAATCAAACATTGTCCTCAATGTTGAAATGAATCAAAGGGAACCAGTAAACTCCCCTGATCAAAGACGCTTGCATGAGGGTTGAGGAAGATTGGCTTTTGAAAGCTCCACTGCTGTAGGGGTTCATCGCTCCAAATGAGTACCTAGCAAGAGAAGAATGCAAATGGTAAAATAGTCGACTCGAGAGATAAACAAACTAAATGCAAAAATTGAAAATAAAACAAAACTAAATAGCAAAAGGATACGCTTGGGTTGCCTCCCAGAATCGCTGATTTCTAGTCATCGGCTTGACCATCAGAAGCAACCATCAAAGAGCGGCTGCCGCCCATAGTAAGTATCATATGATTCAACAAATGGGTCTTCATTCAGCATGCCCTCAAGATTGGCATGATTGTAATAGTGTAAGCTCGTTGCTCCAACAACTTTCGGTTTGAAGTGGTAGGTATGAGAATATGATTCTTGAGTTGGCTTCATATCTTGGAGGATGTAGTGCAGTGAAGTTGGCATCGATAGAAAATACAGATCACATATGGCATAGAACATGTCTCCATCATGGGCTCAAATCAGAATCTTCGAAAGTCTCTTCCTTCTCCAACATCACACTCGACTCATCTTCACATGAGAACTCCTTGGATAACATCTCTGAAGTAGGCTCAATCTCTTGAAGAGGCTCAAGTTCCCTTGACTTTTCCACATGAGTAGGATCACTCCCCCAAACTTGGTTGGTTGAGTGATCATCATCATATAACCAAACTCGATTTGTCGCCTCTTGATTGGTAGCTCTCATCTCTTCCTCCTGACAGCTAGTTGAAATTGTTTCCATAAGGACCGTCATTTGCTGCTCCAGGTGGCGCATAGAGTTGGTTTTGTTGGGATATGCCCTAAGACATATCATTAGATGATTGTTTATGACATACAATGTAATATGATTTTATGAATGGCAATTCATTATTATATATTATTTTAACTGTGCAATGTGAATTAATAAATATGTTAATGTCCTTAGAATAATATTGTATTATTCTTAAAGATGTCCCTAGTCAAGTATTATCATGAATAGGGATAATGATAATACGTAGAGACTAGTATGTGTTGATTGATGAATTGTTCATTGATATGAGATATCAAATCAACACATGGGTACATGTTAGAGAACGATGTACTGGACAGACCCACCATGAGAATGCAACATGGATAGTTATATGATCGTCACTTGATGTTGGGTGCCTTATGCTTGCCACCATGAACTCTGAGCTTCAGAAGCAACATGAGGAAATTGAGGCGTTTGATATGATCGAGCATAAGCAACTGTACCAACAACAAGCAAGACAAGAGAGGTATGACGTCTCTAAGGCGTTATTCCAGTGTAGAATGGTAGAAGGAAGTCTGGTTGGTACTCATGTACTCAAGATGATTGGGTATATTGAGAATCTAGAGAAACTGGGTTTTCCTTTGGACCAAGAGTTGGCCACTGACGTGATCTTGCAATCGTTGCTTGAAAGCTTCAGTCAATTTGTCTTAAATTACAATATGATTGAAATTGAGAAGACACTACCACAGTTACTTGGCATGCTTAGAACTTTTGAAGCAAATAGCAAGAAGTCTAAATGTTCTCATTGTGAATAAGAACAAAGGAAAGACTAAAGCTAAGAACTTCAAGAAAAACAAGAAGGTCTTTGTTAAATCTAAGCCAAAGTCATCTGCAATGAAACCAAAGGGAGGGATAGCGAAGGAAAGGGAATTGTTTCCATTGCGGTGAGACCGGCCATTGGAAAAGAAACTGCAAAGTATATCTGGAGGATCTAAAGAAAGAAAGTGTGACTTCCACTTCAGGTATTTTTGTTATAGAAGTCAATTTATCTACTTCTTCATCATGGGTATTAGATACTGGATGTGGATCTCACATTTGTGTAAATGTGCTGGACCTCAAAAAGAGTAGATTGTTGGCGAAAGGCGAAGTTGATCTCCGAGTTGGAAAATGGAGCAAGAGTTGCTGCATTAGCTATAGGAGATTATTATTTATCTTTGCCTTCCGGTTTATCATTGATTTTAAAAGATTGTTATTTTGTGCCTTCAATTACCAAAAACATTATTTCTATTTCTTGTTTGGACAAGTATGGATTCTCATTTATTATAAAGGACAACTGTTGTTCCATTTATTTAAATGATATGTTTTATGCTAGTGCACAAATAGTGAATGATCTTTATTTATTAAATCTTGATATACCTATCTGTAACATAAATACTAAAAGGATTAAAAATAATGATTGTAATCCGACTTATCTCTGGCACTGTCGCTTGGGCCACATAAACGAGAACCACATATCTAAACTTCATAAGGATGGAGTATTAGATTCATTTGATTTTGAATCATATGAAACATGCGAATCTTGTTTAATGGGCAAGATGACTAAAGCCCCTTTCAAGGGACATGTTGAAAGGGCAAATGTTTTATTGGGATTAATACATAGTGATGTATGTGGACCAATAAGTACACAAGCTAGAGGTGGTTTTCAATACTTCGTTACATTTACTGATGACCTCAGTAGTTATGGGTATGTGTACCTAATGAAGCATAAGCATGAAACCTTTGAAAAGTTCAAAGATTTCAAGAATGAAGTACAAAACCAACTTGGCAAAAGTATCAAAATCCTTCGATTAGATCGAGGAGGTGAATACTTAAGCCAAGAGTTTCATGACTATCTAAAGGAGTGTGGGATAGTCCCACAAACACTCCTCCGTATACTCCACAATGGAATGGTGTATCCGAGAGGAGAAATCGAACCTTGTTAGACATGGTTAGATCAATGATGAGTCATGCAGATCTTCCGATTTTGGCGACACGCTCTAGAAACAGCGATTTTCTTACTGAACCGTGTTCCATCTAAATCAGTGGAAAAGACACCATATGAGATATGGACTGTGAAGCGTCCTAGTATGTCTTTTATGAAGATTTGGGGTTGTGAGGCTTTCGTTAGACGTCACGCCACTAACAAACTTGGACCCAAATCTGATAAGTGTTTATTTGTGGGGTATCCTAAGGAAACGAAAGGATACTATTTCTATTATCCCACCGAGAACAAAGTAGTTGTTGCTCGGACTGGTGTATTTCTTGAAAGAGAATTTATTTCTAGAAAAACCAGTGGGAGAAAAATTGAACTTAGTGAAGTTCAACCACAAGAAAACACTGAACCTGAGATTGAGATGGAAACAGAGCAGGCACCGCAAGCTGTTGTGGAAAAAGTACCTGCTCAAGAGACACAAGCCCAGCATAGGTCTGTAAGAGAACACCGGGAGCCACAGAGATATGGATTTCTTGTGACTCAACAAGGTGACTTACTACTTATTGATGAGGATGAGCCGTTGATGTGACTAGAAATAGACACATCTTTAGTGCTTAATTATCTACGATTTGGTAGGTTTTGATAGATAATTTGATACGTATGCTACCTAATCATATATTTGTGTAATTGTAGGTGCAATCGAAGAAAACGAGCTAAAAACGATGTGTAAAGACCAAGGAGAGACATGGACATGACAAGGACTCAAAGTTGATCAAGAAAAGGGGCAAAAATGTAATTTTGGAGGTGGCAATCGATCGCCCGGAAGAGGAAATCGATCGCCTATGGACAGAAACTTTTGCATCAAAATTTACGGGTCAGCGATCGATCGCGAAGAAGTGGCGATCGATCGCCAAAGTCTACTGGAGCTCGGCGATCGATCGCCACTTTATAGCGATCGATCGCCTCAAGGGTTTTTCCGAAAAAAAATAATATAGCGATCGATCGCCACATTCAAGGCGATCGATCGCCGAAGAGTCCGAAAATTAGGAAATTAGGTCTTTTACCATGTTTAAAATATTGTAACCTATTTTATCAGCCACCAACCCCCATAACTCGAGATCATTGAGTTTTTGATAGTTTTTTCATACTCTTAGAATAATTTGAGATTTTAGATTAATTTTCTTTCAAGTTTTCTTCAAGAACAACGAAGAACGGAACCGGAATCGACAAGCCGGAATCGTGATTTATATTAGTAATTTCTTTTCCTTTATTTATTTAATGTTTTCCATCGAATTTTTATTGTTTTTAGATTTAATTATGATAGGCTAAAACCCTTTGATTCTTGGTTGAAGGGATACCTACTTTTGGATTTAAATCTTTTATGAGAATTTGGTTTGATTGTTGAATTAGATTTCGATTTCAATTTGTTTCTCAAATTTCGAATTCCATGATTGTTGTGTTTGTGTATTAGACCGATCACCTAATATTCAATTACATAATCGGTAGTTTGTTAAGAAACAACTAAGATCAATAATTAACCGGCTGTAGGTGTTATTGAAGTCTTAGGAGAAACGGTTGAGTAATCAATTTTAACGGCTGTAGTTTTCATTGATTAGATTTATCGAACTCATTAGTTTTGAAACTATCATTGATTTAATCATTAACGGCTGTAGTGGTGATTAGAGATTCGGTAAGGGTTGAATTGAATGCTGTTTTCTATTTGACTACGAATAAGAAGAGTAGGAATTGAATTTCCAATCGATAGATAATTGAAAGAATTCGAATGTTTTGATTTGATGACTAAAAGATAATTTTCCAAAAGTATGGTTACCTGGAAACCAAGAATCGCTTCACTCTCATAAGTTTAAATCATCTTAGTTAATCTCGTTAATTAGTTTAATTATAGAATTTGCTTAGTAGTAATCTTTCATCCTAAAACCCCCTTGTTACTATTCGTTTTTGGCACGAAATAAATTTACCTTCCCTGTGAGATCGATCCCTACTTCCACTACTACATATTTTTTGTTATTAACTGAAGAAGGGTTAATTTGGGCGTACACGATAAGCGCTACCAAATTTTGGCGCCGTTGCCGGGGAAGGCAACATTTATTTGTGTCGATTTTTTTTTTATTTCTATCCCGCATTACTACTTTGGTTTGTTAATGAGTACAGGTGAATCGTTCAATCACGAAGATAACTTTCACTACGATCCTGAGATTGAGAGGACGCTACATCAGAGGAGACGAGAAGCACGAAGGATTATAGAACAAGAAAAAGAAGAGAGGTCCATGATGGCTGCAAATCAAAGCTTGAGGCAGCTGGCAAATCCTAACTTGGATCAACAACCGCTCTGCATCAGTTTCCCTGCTCTGGCCAATAACGTAAACTTCGAACTTAAATCTGGTTTAATTCACTTATTGCCAGCTTTTCATGGTCTTGCAGGTGAAAACCCGCATAAGCATCTGATGGAGTTCCACGTGGTGTGCACTACCATGAAGCCGACCGGAATCACTGAGGATCAAATAAAGCTAAGAGCGTTCCCGTTTTCTCTAAAGGACGCTGCAAAAGACTGGCTCTTCTACTTACCATCCGGATCGATCACCACGTGGACTGACTTACAAAGAGTATTCCTAGAAAAGTACTTCCCAGCTTCAAGGGCAACGAACTTGAGGACAGAGATATATGGTGTGAAGCAGCTCTACGAGGAATTACTACACGAGTACTGAGAAAGATTCAAGAAGTTGTGCGCAAGTTGTCCACAACACCAGATAAGTGAACACCTTCTCATCCAATACTTTTATGAAGGTTTACTTTCTTCTGACAGGAACTTAGTGGATGCGGCAAGCGGAGGAGCATTTATAGATAAAACAGCGGAGGAAGCTAGAAGGTTGATAGCTAACATGGCGGGCAACTCCCAACAATTCGGATCTGTGCGCCATGGACAACCGCAAAGAAAAGAGGTAAACGTATCAAACCTAGAAACAACTGATAGACCTCACTTTTCTTGTGCGTGGTATGGCAGGTGGAAATGTAGGAAAGACAAAGCCGTGTGGAATCTGTTTGGCTGCGAACCATTCCACAGACGCATGCCCCTCACTACAAGAGACAACCACGGAGAACGTGAATGCTGCGGGAGGATTCCCAGGCCCCCCACAAAGGAGTTATGACCATCCACCACACAACTACAATCAAGGGTGGAGAGATCATCCGAACCAAGGTTATGGAAACCCACAGATGAACCAACCTCCACCCTATAGACCGCCATACCAGAGACCTCCACCACCGCCAGTGCACCCTCCTTCTGACAGGTTAGAACATAGCATTAAAATTATTGCTAAAAATAGCTTACAATTTCAACAGGAGACGAGGGCAAGCATCCAGAGCTTGACGACGCAGATGGGACAATTGGCAACTTCAATCAGCAAGATCGAAGCAAGGATTTCAAATGGACTGCCATCACAACCAGAGATGAACCCCCGGGAAAATGTGAGTGTTATCACAGTGAATGTGAATGAAGATGCAGCTGAAGAAAAGGTGGTACTGACGCCACCCCAAAAAGAAGAGATGACGGAGACAGAGACAGATGTTGAGTCAATGCAAGGGGAGGAACCACGAGGTGAGTTCCCTAAACTTTCTGAATATAAATTACCACCCCCTTTCCCCCAAGCATTGAAGGACAATAGGAAAGGTGCCGGACTCAAAGGGCTCTACAAGATGAGTACACGCTGCAAAGAGCAAGCCCCACTGCATGAGACCGTGAAAGAGGATCAAAGCAAGGAACACAAAGGGCAGCCCAAGGTCGAGCTCAATGACAATGTTTCGGCGGACAACCGAAGAAGCATCCCCATTAAATGCAAGGACCCATGTATGTTCTTTATCCCATGTGAGATTAGAGGTATTAGGATTGAGAAGGCTATGCTCGATTTAGGATCATCCATAAATGTCATGCCTTACTCAATGTACTCTCAACTGAAAATGGGACCTGTAAAAGGAAATAGCGTGGTTATTCACTTAGCTGATAAATCCACGGTCAAACCTAAGGGGATAGTAGAGGACGTAGTTGTGCATGTAAAGAACTTGGTCTTCACAGCCGATTTCTATGTCTTAGACATGAGAAATGATGATCCTTCCGGTCTAATTATTTTAGGGAGACCATTCTTGAAAACATCAAAATCAGTAATCAATATGAATAGCGGTATGATCACATTGGAGTCAAATGGTGAATTTGAAAAATTAAACATGTATGAAACCATTAAACTTCTTGAGCATTCTAGTTACGCTATTGATGTACATGATGATTATGATTTTGATAATGATGAGTTGTGGGAAATGGAAAAGGCTACTGATGGCCTTTACAAGAAGAAAGGTATGGATCCTCCTCCTGTGCATATTGTTCATACTATTGCTGCTTTATCTACTCATGATACTTCTGATCCTCTTATTTCTCACTTGCAGGATCATACCATTGAAAAGAAGCACCCTCCGGATCGACCAAAGCAAGCAACAAATGCTGGAGGAGTAACAAAGACTGGGGACGACCACTCAAAGAGCAACAAGCCGAAATACAGAGGAGTGAAGAAGAATTGAGGTGGTTAAGGAAGGATAGAGCAACACTGCATCAACAACCTTGATAGAGGACTGGCGTCGGGCCACCGACGTTAAACAGAGGCGCTGCTTGGGAGGCAACCCAAGGGGAGTTAGTTTCCCTTTTACCCTTTTATTTTTATTGCTTTCATAGTTGAACTTTTCTTTTCTCTTGTCTTTTTGCCTTACATTGGGGACAATGTAAGATTTAAGTATGGGGGAGGGATTAGTAGTGTGTTATTGTTTTTCTTATTGCAAAAATACAAAAAAAAAAAATCGAAAAATTTGAAAATTTTGAGCTCATAGCTAGTAATGAACACATGATTAGAATCACTAGCCCATGATGAAACCTAATTAATGGCATGCATGTTTTTGAACATAGGTGAATTGTTAACCTTGGAACACTTTGAACTCTAATGCAAAGTGTACTTTAACTTAGTAAGTTGAATATTTTGAGCACATTATTGTCATGGCTTGTGAAGTGTACATAGCTTAGTGAAGATTGTGTGAACTTTGTGATAGTCTTAAGAAGTCTCTAATACATGCTAGAACTTAACTACATGCTCTTTGAGGCGTATGTCTAGACTACTTGCAAGCATGAAAGTGATATAGGCAATCTTTGATGCGTTTGAGCCTTTCAAGCCTACCATGTAAACAAAATCATTCTCTAGTACCTATTTTGAGCCTTAAATGTAAAAGAATGGTAGTATGCTAAGCATACTAAAGACCCCCATTCAACATTTCTTGACTAGCTTATCATCCTACTCTTTAAGCCTAAATGTGATTTTAATCCATACCTTTTAAGGGAGTATGATGTATTTCATTCAAATGCACTTGGGAATCATTGAAGTATATTTGTGAGCTTAATTGTCAAAAGAATGGAATGCATGAAAGAAAAAGGGATGCCTTGAAAAAAATAGATAAAAATATAACTCCAAGGGGAGCCAAGGCACAAAAGAAGAAAAGTGTTGAAATAAACCTTGTGAAAAAGAACAAAGTTGAAATATTCATACAAGAAGAGAAGCTTTTAGTGTGCATTTCATCATACTCTCTTGTTTGAATATCCTTACCCTTTCTTTCATAAGCCAATACATAGGCCAAGCTACAAGCTAATAAAGACCTACTTGATTTGTGTTTGCAAAGTAGCTAAGATAGTGGAGAAGAGTGTGCAAGTGAGCTTATACTTGTGTGAGTGTATGACTTGAACTATTATGGCTTTGCATATTTTGGATCTATAATTTGTACACAACACTTGTTTATGACCACACACACACGTTCACTACTTCGTTAGGTACGAAATGTTTAGGGATTGAACTTGTTCCACTGTTAATTTTTCACCGCCGTTCATTATTATGCATGTTAAAATTGTTGAGGCATTAAAGTGAGGACAAGTTGCTTTGTTATGAACCTATGAGCCAACCAAAAATATTGTAGTTTTATTTGTTTACTCGAGGTCGAGTAAAGAGTAAGTATGGGGGAGTTTGATGTGACTAGAAATAGACACATCTTTAGTGCTTAATTATCTACGATTTGGTAGGTTTTGATAGATAATTTGATACGTATGCTACCTAATCGTATATTTGTGTAATTGTAGGTGCAATCGAAGAAAACGAGCTAAAAACGATGTGTAAAGACCAAGGAGAGACATGGACATGACAAGGACTCAAAGTTGATCAAGAAAAGGGCAAAAATGTAATTTTGGAGGTGGCAATCGATCGCCCGGAAGAGGAAATCGATCGCCTATGGACAGAAACTTTTGCATCAAAATTTACGGGTCAGCGATCGATCGCGAAGAAGTGGCGATCGATCGCCAAAGTCTACTGGAGCTCGGCGATCGATCGCCACTTTATAGCGATCAATCGCCTCAAGGGTTTTTCCGAAAAAAAATAATGCAGCGATCGATCGCCACATTCAAGGCGATCGATCGCCGAAGAGTCCGAAAATTAGGAAATTAGGTCTTTCACCATGTTTAAAAGATTGTAACCTATTTTATCAGCCACCAACCCCCATAACTCGAGATCATTGAGTTTTTGATAATTTTTTCATACTCTTAGAATAATTTGAGATTTTAGATTAATTTTCTTTCAAGTTTTCTTCAAGAACAACGAAGAACGGAACCGGAATCGACAAGCCGGAATCGTGATTTATATTAGTAATTTCTTTTCCTTTATTTATTTAATGTTTTCCATCGAATTTTTATTGTTTTTAGATTTAATTATGATAGGCTAAAACCCTTTGATTCTTGGTTGAAGGGATACCTACTTTTGGATTTAAATCTTTTATGAGAATTTGGTTTGATTGTTGAATTAGATTTCGATTTCAATTTGTTTCTCAAATTTCGAATTCCATGATTGTTGTGTTTGTGTATTAGACCGATCACCTAATATTCAATTACATAATCGGTAGTTTGTTAAGAAACAACTAAGATCAATAATTAACCGGCTGTAGGTGTTATTGAAGTCTTAGGAGAAACGGTTGAGTAATCAATTTTAACGGCTGTAGTTTTCATTGATTAGATTTATCGAACTCATTAGTTTTGAAACTATCATTGATTTAATCATTAACGGCTGTAGTGGTGATTAGAGATTTGGTAAGGGTTGAATTGAATGCTGTTTTCTCTTTGACTACGAATAAGATGAGTAGGAATTGAATTTCCAATCGATAGATAATTGAAAGAATTCGAATGTTTTGATTTGATGACTAAAAGATAATTTTCCAAAAGTATGGTTACCTGGAAACCAAGAATCGCTTCACTCTCATAAGTTTAAATCATCTTAGTTAATCTTGTTAATTAGTTTAATTATAGAATTTGCTTAGTAGTAATCTTTCATCCTAAAACCCCCTTGTTACTATTTGTTTTTGGCACGAAATAAATTTACCTTCCCTGTGAGATCGATCCCTACTTCCACTACTACATATTTTTTGTTAATAACTGAAGAAGGGTTAATTTGGGCGTACACGATAAGCGCTACCAGCCGTCATCTTATCAACAAGCTATAATGGGCACTGATTCTGAGAAATGGCAAGAGGCCATGAAATCTGAGATGGAATCCATGTATGCAAACCAAGTATGGACTTTGGTTGATCCACCTGAAGGGGTACGACCCATAGGGTGCAAATGGATTTTCAAGAAAAAGACCGATATGGATGGTAATGCACAAACCTATAAAGGTCGGCTGGTTGCAAAAGGATTCAAACAAATTCATGGTATTGACTATGATGAAACCTTTTCACCAGTGGCCATGGTTAAATCCATAAGGATCTTACTTGCAATAGCTGCATTTTATGATTATGAAATATGGCAGATGGATGTCAAAACAGCTTCCTTAATGGAAATCTACTCGAGGATGTGTACATGACACAGCCCGAGGGTTTTGTCGATCCAAAGGATGCTGGAAAGATATGCAAGCTACAACGATCCATTTATGGATTGAAGCAAGCTTCTCGGAGTTGGAATCTTCGTTTTGATGATGCAATCAAAGAGTTTGATTTTGTCAAAAACGAAGATGAACCTTGTGTCTACAAGAAGGTCAGTGGGAGCGTAATCATTTTCCTAGTGTTGTATGTTGATGACATACTTCTCATTGGAAATGATATCCCTGCCTTACAATCTGTAAAGATTTGGCTAGGGAACTGCTTTTCGATGAAAGACTTGGGAGAAGCCACCTATGTATTAGGAATCAAGATCTATAGAGATAGATCGAGAAGGCTTCTTGGCCTAAGTCAAAGTACATACATAGACAAAGTGCTTAAAAGGTTTAGCATGCAAGAATCAAAGAAAGGATTCGTGTCTATGACACATGGTATATATCTCTCGAAGGAACAGTGTCCTTCAACACCAGATGAGAGACAACGCATGAGTAAGATCCCATATGCGTCAGCTATTGGATCTATCATGTATGCCATGATATGTACTCGTCCCGATGTATCATATGCTTTGAGCATGACGAGCAGATATCAAGTTGATCCAGGTGAAGGTCACTGGATTGCTGTCAAGAATATCCTGAAGTACTTGAGAAGAACTAAGGATACATTCTTGATTTATGGAGGTGAGGAAGAGCTCAATGTAATGGGTTACACTGATGCAAGCTTCCAAACTGACAAAGATGATTTTCGATCGCAATCTGGATATGTGTATTGCCTAAATGGAGGTGCTGTGAGCTGGAAGAGTTCAAAGCAAGAAACAGTAGCCGATTCTACAAAGGAAGCTGAGTATATTGCTGCCTCGGATGCATCAAAGGAAGCTGTTTGGATGAGGAAGTTCATTTCTGAACTTGGAGTGGTGCCTAGCATTAAAGATCCGATAGAACTCTATTGTGACAACAATGGAGCGATCGCATTAGCTAAGGAACCTAGATCTCACCAAAGATCCAAGCACATACTTCGGCGTTTTCATTTCATTCGAGAAATCGTTGAAAGAGGAGATGTTAAAATATGCAAAGTACCAACAGATGATAATGTATCTGACCCATTGACGAAGCCACTGTCACAGCAGAAGCATGATCGTCATACTAGATCTCTAGGCATTAGGTATATGTCTGAGTGGTCTTAGTGCAAGTGGGAGATTTGTTGGGATATGCCCTAAGACATATCATTAGATGATTGTTTATGACATACAATGTAATATGATTTTATGAATGGCAATTCATTATTATATATTATTTTAACTGTGCAATGTGAATTAATATATATGTTAATGTCCTTAGAATAATATTGTATTATTCTTAAAGATGTCCCTAGTCAAGTATTATCATGAATAGGGATAATGATAATACGTAGAGACTAGTATGTGTTGATTGATGAATTGTTCATTGATATGAGATATCAAATCAACACATGGGTACATGTTAGAGAACGATGTACTGGACAGACCCACCATGAGAATGCAACATGGATAGTTATATGATCGTCATATGCAATTCTCATAGTGATAATAATGTATGTAATCCTTACGACTTGTGATCATCAGAGATCCCAACATAAGGAGTTATGTATCTTGATATTGTCAAACGTTACCCGTAACAGGGTATACTATAAAGGCGACTATTGGATACACTACGAATTATGTAGAGGGATGTTGACTGATCGAGATAGAATTTGTCCCTCCTATATAACAGGAGATGTGTTTGGCCCTTGATCAAGTGAGAACTAAAAAGCATGGCCATGCTCGAATGAGTCGATATGAGATATCGAGCTTATTCGTTTATTCTAGTTCTACTTGGGGATCAAGAAATAAAGATTGGATATACGAGTATGACTATTCCATGACTCGTGTTCAATCTAAACACAAATGACAAAGGGATTAAGTTACATGGTTAATATTATCACAAGTTCTAAAGGTTATGTCGAGTCATTGACATTCTTATAATTTGGGTAGCCTCGATGTGTTGCTAGACACCGCTCCTTGCTTGTAACGTAAAATAAGATTTTATGTCACTGCCAACATTACAAGATCCTATCGGGTCGCACAAAAGATTAAATCGAGAAGGGAAATTAAATTCATTGGATGAATTAATTAATTAAGAAAAGTCTTAATTAAAAGATTATGAAGATTTAATTAAATCATGGGTTTGGGCCCATGAGGCTTTAAGAAAGCCTTAAACCTTAATTAAATCTTATAATATAAATACAAGGTTATGATTAATTGTAAGAAATACTTTATATCATTCCAACCTACAAAGAAAAGGCAACACACGGCCGCCTCTCTCCAAGCTCTCTCAGCTTCTTCATAGCCGAAGTGGGTTGTGGTGATTTCCGGCGATTATTTGATTTAGAATCGAGTGTGTTTCTTGTTCCGGTTTAAGAACTTGTCTAGCAACTTGTTATTAAACTATCCCTTCACCCGATTTGATCGTGTGGATACCGTGGAGGCAAAACTTGACAAGTTTTGCTAGTGACTCGAAGGAGACGTTGGACGTGGTGCTGCTCCGTGGAATCGGCTCAAACACGCTACAAGGGTGAGACTTTTGTATTCCTTTATCCGATATGAAATCCTATGTATAGATCCGGTGTTTAGTAATCCATAAAAATTTTATTCCGCTGCGTTGTATGCTCATTGGATTACTTACAGGTTTGGCACTCCAAACTGTACTCAGTTGATGCCATGAATCTTATTGTGAGACCCCGATATCTCAAACATACTAATAGGTGCGATTAAGAGAACTAAACATTCATATGAATAAATCAGAGTAATAAGTCGTGTTGATTAACCTGAGTTTATGAGATACAGTACCAAAAGTTTCAAAAGGAACTTCACAAGTTCCTACAAAAGGTACTACACTATAGTCTTACTCTACCACATGTAGAAGCTATACAAAAATTTCTCTAACATGCTAATCCTGTAGCACTCCTTACAGCTCAGCTTTTCAACCCCGACCCTGGTTCTCATCATCAAAAGCACCTACAAAGACAACCCCCAACACATGAGCATAACATAATTCATATTCAACATAATATGAATGTAAGACGTAAATGCATAATCATAAAATACAAAGCACTTCCTGTATTTCCATCGCATTTACAATGCCCATTGGTTGTCCCTGTACCACAATTCATAATCAAAACACTATATGAATATATGGCTTCACAGATAAATGTCATGACATATCATCTCTTTTTCTTGAGTCAGTCATCATCAGTTATTTAATGCTTCTTCGCTTTACAATCTCAAAACAAGCGGTATCTCATCCTCGCTTCTTCATACTAGCGGTATCTCATCCTCGCTTAGTATGGTATACCCCGCCTCCATGTGCAAGCGAGCCTCCCCCCTCCCGCTCCACATTTTTAGCGGTCAAGTGTAAGCATTAAAACCTTCACTGTGATCACCCATGACTCGTGGAATACACCTCTTTATTCCACATCACAATATGCAACAACAATGCATAATATGCAACAACAATGCATAATAACATGTATCAACTCTTAATGCATCACATTGCATTCATCATGTGTCAAACAGACAAACATAAGTACATGTTACCGATGGGATGCCCGTACGTCGCTTACGTACCTTTCCAAAATGTAGTGTGTTGTGGGACTCTATCCCCTGCGCTGTGTAGCTGTCTGTGAAGGCTCTACACCAGTGTACAACACAATATTAGATGTCTCATTACAATCCAATATCAAAATTTAAATAAATTCCACATTTTAAAAAAAAAGGCACTACTGATCGATCGGTCCTCATCACCGATCGATCGGTGAACTGTTTGAATTTTGGAAAAATGCTACGGCTTTTGCCGATCGATCGGTGTTCTTCACCGATCGATCGGTCGCTCTGTTTCAGCCCAGATTTCCGGAAACTCTCTAACACCGATATTCATACCTTTCGATCTAACATGTAAGACATACAACATGCCCAAACAAACTTGCTAGTAGCTACAATACACTACCCTGAGTGTATTCATATAAGATATATACCCCAAACCCAAACCCACATGCATTAAAATCACCCTATAACATCAGTACTCAACCAACTTTTCTGAAAAACAGGGCATTGTCTTCCTGCCCAGATATTTGAGTACCCACTTTCAAGCAATGAAATCTACAACATAAGTCATGAATTTTGCTCGAATAAAAATGCCAAGGGCTTCACAAGACTACCATGCATATTTTCACATCAAAGGTTTACCAAAACCTAAGCTAACGTGCATGATATCACCTTCATAAAAACACTCCCAACTCATATTTTTCCAGAAAACAGGGCACAACCTTACCCAGATTTTCGAACACCATACTTTACATGCTTATTTCCTCAACATAAAACATGTAATATACATAAGGAAAAATACTGAGAGCTTCATAACAACACCATAAATGAACTTAATTCGAAGGTTTTAAGAAACCAAATCTAACATGCCATTTTTACACCAACAAAAAGCATGAACTCAACAACTTAAATTCAAAACCAGAATATGGTTTCTCACCCCTTTTTGCTCCGATTTTTGGAAGGTTTCCAAGCAATAAAAATGGTGGATCTCCTTCTATTCTTACTTATCAGATGTTGGACGAAAAATGGGAGAGAAATGGAAGAGTTTCAGCAATGCAAAGGTGGAGTGGGAGATGGGCCAAGAGGTATGGGTGAGCAGCTGGCAGCTGGCAGCAGGGTATGGGTCAGGGGGGGTGGTTGAGTGGTGGGTTAAGTGATGTGTTATGTTTTGGTCCCGGTATTTAGCACGATGTATTAAAATATCCTCACGTGATATTTTATAGTATTTTCTCAATAAAATACTTCAATTCCCATTTAAATATGCTTTTACCAAAACAAATAACACACACCCCAAATAATCATGCCACAACCCCAACATCCCAACATATGTCGCATGCACCCTGAAATGTAACTCCTCAACCATATTAATTCAACCCCATGAATTAACACTAAATCATCATAATATAAATAAATGATTAAAATCACATAATCATTTCGGGGATATCACACTTATTAAGGTATCCTCTAACTAAGTCGTGACGTCTGCAGAACTATCTCTCCTTTCTTCGTGATATTCAAATGGTTGGGGCGTATCATTAGGGTAGTGAGGCTCCGGTGGGTATTGGTGACTCGAACCTTGTAGTGAAGGATCACAATACCAGTGGTAATCGAAGTCTGCCATATCATTGAACAGGTGCAACACACTGTCCTCATCTCTATAAACCAGGGGACTCCCAGTCATCAGTGCTCCGCTGAATACCCATTCTCGTGTCTGTGCATCCAACCCTTTGAAGAAATATTGCAGGAGAGTATAGTTCAAAAAGTTGTGATACCGGAATGTGTTGGGCAATTCATTGAATCTCCCCCACGCTGCATAAAATGGCTCTGAATATTGTTGAGCAAATCGTGTGAAGACTTGTTGATGAAGCATCACAAGTACCTCGCAAGAAAAATAAATAAAACAATTAAAGTTTTTTTTTTCGAATTAAATATATACAAAAGAAAAAAATGGTTAAATTATAGTCAAAACTTCTCATATGATATTACTAAAATTAGTCCCCGGCAACGGCGCCAAAAACTTGATCACTATTATTTTAAACAGTATTTTTCAGTGTAGCGATTTTATACCGCAAGTGCACAGTTTCAAGTTTTAGTATAGATAGTAAGAATACGAATTGGCGAACCCACAGGGACTAACATGCAAGTACCAAATAAGATGTTTTTAACTATATTTATCCTACGAAATTGAATTAATAATTAACTAATTAATTAAATTAACTAATAATCCAACCAAGTCAATAAAAGTAAACGAGAAAAATCCACTATAGAAGATTATCGAGACTTTGGCTCACAAATGCAATCCCCTATAATTCTCGATTGAATATCCAAATATTTCTAAGGTGACGAGTTTTCCTAATGCATTCGTTATACTTTGGTCCAGTTATAACAAGTCTAATATTAATGTTGCAGTAAACCACTCCCGTGTCCTTATTGAACAATTAATATCGAAGAAAGATCTATGAAAACTACTAGCCTTCGATTTTGGCAAATCTATTGCTATCACACGTGTGTTAGATTTTACTTGGTCCATCTCAACCTAAATCCCACGGTATAATTTATTATATCATATTGCAATATCATATGGTCAAGTCAATCACAATAAAGTAATCATTCAAGGGTGATCAATCCCTCAAAAGCATGAAGATCAATAAATTATACGCAAAGAATTAAAGGAATTCAATCAAATAAATCATCAAATCATAGGTTCATGACAAAGGATTCGCCTAGCCTCGATAAATAAATTAGCTCAACATAGTAAATCAAAACAAATCAAAACTAATATTAAAAGACAAGAATAAACTCCCGACGTCGACTTCGTTCGTAGATCCTTGCTCCCTCTCTCGCTTCCTTCTCGATCGTCTCTTGAATCACCTTGTTGAAGGTGTTCCAAAATCCTAGGATGGTTGATGGATGGAGGTGAATGATGGTGATATGGAGGATGAGAGAATGTGGAGGCTATTCCTAGGGTGTAAAATCTGATAAAAATCCCTATTTTCGTCCAAGACCTAATATATATAGTGGTGAAGGAGTTTGGTAAAGTTTGGACACAAAATAACAAAGAGGAAAACAAAATCTCGATATTTTCGGGTTTGGCGATCGATCTTCGTCATTTGCCGATGATCGCCAAAACATTCTGGACAAAATAACCAAAATTTTCATATCCGCGATCGATCTTGGTGTTTTGCCGATCGATCGTGGAAATCTGGCGATCGATCTTTGTAAGTTGCCGATCGAGCGCGGATCTCAAATCTCCAATCTTGCGATTTGGTCCCTCATTTTCCATTTTTGCTCAGTTTGGTCCTTTTTCAGCATTTTAAGCCCATTTCATCCACTTTTATGCATTTGGACCTAGATTCCTGAAATATACAAATATATACCAAAACGTGTAATAATTTCGAGGAATCACTACAAAAACACCCATAATCATATATCAAATTAAGAGTAAAAATCACACTTATCAACTCCCCTGTCTCGATGCCCAAAAATTGCCACTACTCGCGATTGATCGCGCAAAGTTTCTGCCAGAGCACCATGATGCTCGCGATCTGTAAGGACCCTAATCCTTAAGTGCGGATCAAAGGCATAATTAGAGCTAATAAAATGATCAGAGTAAATTAATCGTGTTGAGTCTATGAGCTTTAAGAATTACATGCCAAAAATAAGGACTATCCCTGGATTAGTTACATTCCCAAATCAAATGAATGTTATCAATTATAGCTTTACACTACTCCTAGAGTAGATACTATACAAAATTAATCCTGTCCTTCCTGGGTCAAAAGAATTCTCCACAAGCTCACCACCTCAACCCGCTTAGCCCTTCTATCATGCCAAAAGTGTACCTACAAGGACAACCCCCAAACATGAGCAATAATATCATTCATATTCAACACAATATGAATATAAAGCGTAAATGCATAAAACACAATTAAAACACTTCCTGTTTTCCCATGCATTTCAAAACGCTTCCAGTTTGGTTGTCCCTGTACCATAACTCATGAGTATAATCAATAGATTATTTTTAATGGTCTAGACATGTCATGACATAATACCATCTCATCAATATCAAATACCAATCATCAATCCCTAGTCTGTCCATCACAATGTATTTTAATGCCCCTCGCTTATTTACATATAGGCGGCATAGAATAACCTCGCTTCAATGGACATGCGGTACTCCCACCCCTCGCCTCACATTGAGCGGCAAATATCCTTTCCTCGCCCTATATGATAACCACGCTCAAATGTGACATGCGGCGCTCCCACCCCTCGCTTCACATTTAGCGGAACCAAAACAAATAGCGGCAAGCATTAAAATCATCAAGGGACAACCACGACTCATGGGATGTGCACCAATAATCATATGCATCTACAATCATCATGCATAATTCAACATGTATTTGCATCCACAATGCATAATCACATATATACTCGCATCCACAATGCATAAACAATGAGTATATTAGATACATGTACCGTTGGGTGCCCGTACGTCCTCTACGTACCTTTCCAAAAGTGGAATTGATATGGCTTCAGTTCCTTGGTTGCTTTGCTACCTGGGATGGTTCTACACAATCACACAACCCCATATTAGAAGCCAAATAATAGTCAAATACCAAAAATTCGACAAAAGAAAGCATTTCCCAAAATTCCACAGTTGGCGATCGATCGCTTGGCTGAGGCGATCGATCGCCTCAATTTTTCCTTCGCGGCGATCGATCGCGCCAAACATGGCGATCGATCGCCTAAACCTTGAATTGGCTACTGCCTCTCGGCGATCGGTCGCCTCATTTCAGGCGATCGATCGCCTGTTCCGAAATTTTGGTACTGCTCTTCGGCGATCGATCGCCCCATTTCAGGCGGTCGATCGCCTCGCACAGACTCGCGATTTTTCACCATTTTTGCATACCAAAACCTTCCAATCCATACCAACACTTAAACCATCAAACCAACAACATAAATAACAACATAAACCTTCAAAATACACCTTAAAACAAGCATAAATCCAACCCTCAACCAAAACCACAACAACCCAACACAAACCCATTTAAACCATTTCCAAAATCAAATAAAACACTACAAAATTAACAATGAGGTATCCATACCTCTTGGGGGCCTCAAATCTCCCAATAAACTCCACAAAACAAGATTTTTGGAAGGGCTTCTCTCCACCTTTATGCTCCAACTCGAAAATAAGGGGAAAGGGTTTGTGGGAAGTGATTTGGGGAAAGTGAGGGTAAATGTAGGGTGGGGTTGGGGTATAAAAGGGTTGGGTTTTAGTTAAAAGCATTTCACAAACCCATGGTGTATAAAACACCCAACATGATATTTTCAAAAGCATTAATCCAAAATGCACCAAAATATCAATTAACTCATGCTTTCCAAATAATTGCTGACCATGGCAAATAAATCATGCTAAAAGCAATTTTCCCCAACATGCACAACATGCACCCTGAAATGCACTCCCGAGTCATCCTTTCCATGTGACCATGCATTTCCACACATTAAATAAATCCAGCACATAATCAATTAATTACCACCATGATTAACCATATTAACACAATTAATGCCCAAATTGCAATTAATAATTTCGGGGATATCACACGATCGATCGGTAAAACACGCCGATCTATTGCGGATGCCTGTAAGTGCGATTTTCGCCATTTTTACACATTTCACTTTCCCCAATCCATACAAACTCAAATCCCTTTTAACCCAACACAATATAAACCTCAAAACACAACATAATAAACACTAAAATACACAAAACTCATAAATCAACAGACTTACATCACATTCAAATCAAACCCACCATTTACCCCCAAAAACATAACCCATAACTTTCTTAAACATGCTCAAACATAAACAATGGAGGTTCCTTACCACTTGAACCTCAAATCCTAGCAAAGAATCAAGCACTACAAGCTTTGAAACTCTCCTCCTTTTTCCAAGAGTTTAGGCGATGAAGTGGGGGTTTTGAGGGAGGATTTTGTGTGTTAAGAGTTGTGTGGTGGGGAGTGAAATGAGGGGTGAGGGTATTGTATAGTAGTATGATAGGGTTTAGTTTGTGTCCCAGTATTTAACATGATGTATTAAAATATCCCTACTTGATATTTTAAAAGCATTTACCATAAAATGCACCATAACCACAATTAACATGATTTCCCTCATTATTTAGAACCAATCTAAATTATACCATGCCAAAAACACAATTCCCCATAGTGCACCACATGCACCCTGAAATGTACACCCAGTTCATGCCCACCGCATAACTATACATTTCCCGACCCCATAATAACAATAACACCATATTATTCTCACAATTAACATTAAAACCATAAAGCACATGATTAATTTCAGGGATATCACAAGTATAGTATTGGACTATTATAAGGAGTTTGTACTAGGTTGTATTTTTGTTACTAAATAGTTTGCAAAAGCGATTCCGCTACCGTAAATGATTGACTAAACGTTTCCGCTATTTTCCGAAAAGGTGTAAAACTCTCGTACATAATGTTCGTAGAGAATGTGATACCAGATAAGAGATTATATATTATGTACCCGAGTCGGGTCCCACACTTTGGGTGCATTTGGATTGAGGGATTTGAAGTGATAGATTTCAACTCCATGAATAATAATTTGGATTAATTTTTATTGGGTGTATCTCAAATGCACATTTTTTACTAATTTATGTGAATATAATGGTAATTGTAATGGATTCAAAATTTATCAAGATATATCTCATTTCGAATCCAAGTTTCAAATACATTATCAAATCAAATCCCTTCATTCAAATGAAATTTATGCATCCAAACAAAACCTTATAGAATTCTTTAGATACAAATCTTGAAGCTCTAGGTACAACTATAAAAACTCAAAAAATTTCTTATATTAATCTTAGAGATTTGAACGGACTTTTAAGTCTTTCTTTTCACTCTCAAAATACCTCAGTATACATGCACGAGTTGATTCTTTCTTTTCTTCTCCAGATTTTTTTGCTTCTTTTGGCTGATTTATGCATGAAAGTGTAGTTTTGCTTTGGTAATTACAATTTTTTGTTTGTCTTATTGTTTATTTGATGAGTATAATTTGGTAATATCTTTTAATTAGAAAAGTTCAAGTCATTTTGTCTTCATTTATATCTATAAAATTTTAAAAAGTATTCTTCATTTCTCACTATGCAATGCATATTCACGATGATGGATGATAAATTTATAAGACGATTATAACTTTTTTTTCTAAATTCTCAACCCTTGGCTTTATATTGTATCGATGATTTCTTCATTTATTTTGTTTCCTCCATCAAGTTTTTTGGATCCCTTGAAAGTAAGGAGCCTTGTATCTATTTAGTCCAAATATGTAGAATTTCATTTTTGTTTTATTGATCATTTTACTTTTCTAAATAAGAAAATCTACATAAACGTTTTCGGAGTTTGATTTTTGAAATAAAGGGTTTGAAATTGATAGTATGAATTGTTAGAAATCTGATTAAAGTACTGAGGTTTTGGTGGATCGAAGGAGTTCAATTATTAGTCAAAAAAATCAATAAAAATAAAAATATAAGTTATAAAATCACCGAGATTCTACGGGATAATACCTGATATGGTCCTTCTTATTTGCACACATTACCGATTTAGTCCCTCTTGTTTGCACTGACCCGATTTAGTCCTTCTAGTTTTCCAATTTGTCTCAAATCAGTCCTAACCGTTAAATGCACCGTTAAAACTAACGGAAATGACTGAATCTGGTCACTTAAAACTTCAGGGACTGAATCGGGAATTGATGCAAACATTAAGGACTGATTCGGGTCATTTAAAAAGATTGGGTGACTTAATTATTTAAATTATTAAAGTAATTAATATAGATACTTTATTTATAATTTTGGCAATTTTTTGTAAAATTATTACATTTTTCACTCAAACAAAACAAAAGAAAAATCAATAGCATATTGATATACAAAATATATTTCGATGACTAGTTTACTTATTAAACAAGATTATTTTTGATTTCATTAAATTATGTCTATCAGATGTGTCATCAATTTATTAAAAAAAATATTTAATTTATCAAAAAATTATTTAATTTATCAAAAAGAAACTATTTTTTAAATAAATTGATGATACATCTGATAGACATAATTTAATGAAATAAAAAATAATCTTGTTTAATAAGTAAACTAGTCATCGAAATATATTTCCTATATCAATATACTATTGATTTTTCTTTTGTTTTGTTTGCATGAAAAATGGTTTTATGTAGAATTTAATATATTATATCATTATTTAAATATAATAATTTTACAAAAAATTGCCAAAATTATAAATAAAGTATCCATATTAATTACTTTAATAATTTAAAGAATTAAGTCACCCAATCTTTTTAAATGACCCGAATCAGTCCGTAATGTTTGCATCAATTCCTGATTCAGTCACTGATGTTTTAAGTGACCCGATTCAGTCCTTTCTGTTAGTTTTAACGGTGCATTTAACGGTTAGGACTGATTTGGGACAAATTAGAAAACTAAAAGGACTAAATCGGGTCAATATAAACAAGAGGGACTAAATCGAGAATTTGTTCAAACAAGGAGGATCATTTTATGTATTACCCCAGATTCTACAAAAAAGTTTGTAAATGATCGAAAAAAAATATTATTTTAAAAAAATTCATTAAAATTCGTAATACACCCTTCATCTTCCCCTTCTTCAACCCTTGCTTTGTCGCCAACTAGCTCTGATTCCACTTGCAGGTTTCATATTTTCTAATTCTTTATCTTTAATTAATATAGTCGAAGACTTTTTTAAGGTGTAATTTGGTTGTGAAGGAGTTGATCTGATGATGGCATATTGTATTATCTGTTCAAAGTTCAAGCATTGTCTGCGTGATTGATTGGTATGATGAAGGAGAAGAATAATACTACGACATCTTTACTCAAGCGTATTTTGGTGAATTGCTCTGCTCAGGTTCGTTTTTGTTATTATTTCTTCTCTCTCCATCCTCGTAGAAAGTAATCTCAGCGATGCGTTCTCCAATTAACTATAAAAATAATGAAATTGTTACGGGCAAGCATTACAGAGATGTTTTTGCATAGTAGCGTGGCACTTATTTCTACTAATTGTTCTCAGAGATGTGTGCAAAATGGGTTTGCACTAGTAAATCTTGAGGGCCTGCATCGGTTATCCTTGAGATTAGAAAAGTTGATTTATTTCTGAAGTTTCAAACTATTTTGGGCTTAAGATGGATTGTGCTAGTGAAATTTGGAATTTTTTTAATGATAATCCAGGCATTGGAATATTCCCAATCAAGGCTTGATATCAGGGCAGCGTCAACAATTCTATTGTGGATTGCATATAATTCCCCAGAATGAAATATTGAGTCTTGGATGATGAGTATAATTTAGACGTATAACATCTGCGGCTTGGCAAATTTCTCTTCATTAGGTTTAAGGGAGGGTGATGATATTGAACTTCAGCCCTATGATGCCTCACCCTTTACATTTTTTTATTGAACTTCATGATCATGAAGTGCCATTTCTGGGAACACATGCTATGAAAGAAATCAATTCGTTCAAATGAGAACTGTTGTACTCACTGTCCCTCAATTTTCTCCGTCCAACCCCAAATTCCTTTTCTCTCACACATGGAACTTCTCGTAAATATCATTTAATGGTCGCATCTCCTCTTAAAATGCTCTCTTCATTTCACCGCCATTGATATCATTATTTACCTGCAGATATTGTTCAATTCCCTTTTGTTATGTTTTCAGGCCAAGCAGTATGGCAGTTGTGTTGCATCAAAGGTTCCAGAAGTTGAACGTGATATGTGCTCAAAAGAGTTCACTATTTTAAAGTGTTGCATGCAGAGAATGGTGTGGTTATTTTAGATTTCCAAATAATGAAATGAAAATCTTGTCAATATTTCTGATTGTTCTTATTTTTTCTTCACTTTTAGGCCTTGATTTATCTTCTTTTTTTTTTCCGTTATCCAGCTTCGAGGAAAAAATTGACTTCAAGAAATCACGTTTATTGAACTATCAACTTTCCAACATTGATTGTTGAACTCGTCTTGAAAATGGTGTCATTTCATAAAATTACTTAGGTATTTGAAAAAAATGTTCCTCCTTTGAGTTGTTATCAATGTTCTCCATCATATTTTGGGATGTCAATCATATTTTGGGCAGTCAGACTGACTCTCTCACCCCAAACTTAACTTCATTGCTGTTACAGATTACACCAGTCACAAGGTTACCTGATCAAATTTTAGCAGCTTAGTTCAAGAGGAAATTAAAATGACTGAACCAGAATCTTCTTCCCATCGCACTTGTCATGGTGGATCTAATGCACTGTCACACGTTTACATCCAATGTCCACCTCTAAGATGCCAACTTCCTGGATCCAGAAGTTTCTTTTATGATGATGGGAATAAGCTACTTCTTGTCTTGACTTCTGACCGGGTATTATGATTGACACAACGTGAAAATATGATAATCTGTGGATAAAATCTGAGACTGCATTTTTTTGCCTTTTCTTTTATGAATATCTGGCTTTTGTGTAGGTTTTTTCATGGAAAACCACTCCATACAATCCTTCTGTGGCTCCATTTTCTGATCCAATCAGTGAAGGTTCTGTGCTCTCCATTCGATATTCTTTAGATCTCAAGCTTTTGGCGATCCAACGATCTAGTCATGAGATTGAGATCTTGAATAAAGAAACGGGAAAAACATTTATTCAAAGGTGCAGATCTGATTCGGAAAAGATTCTGGGTTTTTTCTGGACTGATTGTGCGGCATGCGATATTGTGTTTGTCAAAACAAGGTATTAACATCTAATCAAGTAATTGTTAATGGTCATCAAATTTGATACTTGAGCATAAATCATATCAAGGCCAGTAAGCATTCAAGTTTGTCTTTGTATCCTATTGAATGATGCCATTGTTGCTATCTGCATATTACTGTATTACCTAAGTTGATAATCACATTCCAGTTTCATTTTAATACAGTGTTTTTACATAAACGAAATATCAGCTATCTTTCCTAGAATCTATTGTTTTTAGGTCAAACCATTAAGTTCTGTTAAACCAAAATGCGTGAAGCCCTGTACTGGCACAAGGGCTAAAAAGTCGCATCAGCATCTAATGTGCCCGTGAGCTTAGCGGGTAGGCCAGTGGAGAGGGAATTAAGGTAAGTCCTCTGAGGCGTTTAGGGCCTTGTGCATGCCTCATCTCCCATGAATTCCCTTTTCAGTTTTGGCCCGACATCGTTCTTTTATTCATATTTGCGGCAAAATGATAGTTATTTTATTCTCGAGCCTTAAGGTCCTACATGCATACAAGTGCGCCCCATACGCATAGGGGCACACCCAGGTGCAGAGATACAAAATGTTTGATTTCTTTGTTTTCAAATGAAGCCACAAATTGAGTTTTGAAATTGTGATGGCCGTAAACATGAGCTCCAAAACCCTTTCGTCCTTAGTGGTGCAACAAAGGCTGCTCTACTGCTGTAAAATCTGGTTTTGCCATCCACTGTTATTAGATAAATTTGAAGGTCAACCCAAACATTGGCGCCCAGCATGTTCTAATTTTGTAGCCTTGAAGCTTCATAACTTGGACAAAAAAGGAACCCAAGTATGTTCGGTGAAACCACTATGAAATATGTGTTTGGTGCCTCACTTATTTCCCCCCCTCTCGAGTTTTGATATATCCGGTATCTCTGTGATGTTTCTTTTTTATATTCATAATTCCTCATGTTTCTGGTTGTGGGAAGTATATGTTTCTTGGGTATCAAGTGTCTTTCTTGTTCCTTTTATGACCATCTTGGAAAAGATTGCTAGTTCTTTTACTGGAATGAATTGTTCATTGTTGAAGTAGTGTTTTTCTGTACTCCATATCACTTGATTCTTTGTCAATTGTGAAATGCAATGCCACAATCGTCAATGCTTACCTGTAAACTTGACTTATATTTTGTTTTGCATTTTATGAAGTATATCAGAATGTCTATGACAAAAAACTTTTCACACATGTAGTTTCTAAAATATAAAGGTTGTAGTGCGCCTTGATTCATGTATTGTGCCTCCTGGCCTTGCGCCTAGGTTTTAGGTAACCAAGGCCTTGCACCCTTGAAAATCTACGCACAAAGAATTAATGTTCTGTTAACTTTTTTAAATCTGGAGATGTCCTATAATTTTGTATAAATTTAGCCTCATTCTACTCTTTGCTTTTATATTTTCAAAAACACAGTTCTTTTCAAACAGCTTGTCTGTGTTCCTTACCGTTTGATGAAAAAAATAAAATGTGCACATTTTTGCCTCTCTAGTATTTTAAGTGGGATCTTTGAATTTTGAAGTTCAATACTTTTTCCCGCGTTTCTTTCTGAGCATTCATTCTGGAATTTTTAAATTCCGTGCTGTGAGAGTTATTGAGAGAATTCTTTGGTATTATGTCTTGTTTTGGTTGATCTAAAATCTTAATGATTGCAGCGGACTGGAGTTATACTCTCACAATTCCGAGTCCGGGTCTCTACACTTGGTTGAGACCAAAAAAGTGAGCATTAGTTGGTACATATACTCCCATGAAAGCAGATTGGTACTTCTTGCCTCCGGAATGCAGTGCAAGAATTTTACAGGTTATCAGGTACTAGCAGCTCACCTTGTTCTCTATCCAAACCTTGCATCTCTTTCCAAGAAAGGATCTTTTATGCAATTTTTGAACAATCTTATTTTAATTTTAGTAATGACTGATGGAGTTGAGTAATATATTGGAAGATTAAAGTGAGCTTGTCTCAGTGTCTTGAATAAATTACTCTGGTACTTCAGTTATTCTTTAACGGCTGATAACCAAAAAGGGTGGCCGTATGATGAAGGATTATTCTGTCTTGTTAATTTATTTGAAATTCAGAAAGATATATTAATTCTCCTTTCATAATCATAGTGTTTAGTTTGAGTTCTTTCGATGAAGGATTATTCTGCCTTGTTAATTTATTTGAAACTCAGAAAGATATATTAATTCTCCTTTCATAATCATAGTGTTTAGTTTGAGTTCTTTCTATATTTCACCCCTCCATGTGGCTATTTTTCTCTTGCATTTAAGTTTGATGGTTTGTGCAATGAGTACCATTCTTTGCAGTGGATGAATTAAGGGACATATGAGTTAAAACTTAGTTTGTTGATTAATTTCTTACCCTGAATATGACAAAGCTCAATTTTTTTTCCATTTTAGCTGTCATCTGCTGGAACAATACGCTTACCCAGGTTTGAGATGGCCATAACCAAATCTGAGATGAATAGTAAGCCCATTCTTGTTGCTGAAGACGTCCAGATCATTACTGTGTATGATTCTTTTCTCTTTCTTTTCCCCTCTGTGAGTGAGGAAATAGGTTATTTACCTAGATGGAGTTTGAAATTTTTCTCCTCTTTGGTTTAATATCTTTTCGTTGATTTACAGGTATGGCAGGATTTATTGCCTGCAGTTCGATAGAGTTGCTATGCTACTTCACTTATATAGGTTTTATCGAGATGCTGTTGTACAACAGGCATTTTTTTTTACTCTCATCTGTATTACATTTATGATTTATGAATATTATCTTTGAAACAATATGAATTTTCTCTGAATAAAATCAATTAAAAATGCTAAAGCTGTAAATCATCAAAGTGTATATGCTCTCCCTGTTGGCTGTTGGAATGTGTGACAAAAAAGAAGAAGGATAAATTTGAAACCAAACTTTCTTCTCTTTACTAACAAACCAGAAACAAAGTCTTGACCTGGTACTCTTTTCTAACAAACCAAAAATAAAATCATGTCTTGTTGATCTCCATATTTTCTGTTGTTAAATGAAATGAGGGCCTTCTATGATTGATTCCTTGGAATCCTGAGCATATAAAAGATTATAGAAAGGTGAACCTGCTAAGTTTGGTTGACACAGCTATGATCTCTGCTGTCTAGGCATATGCATGCTATTGTTTCACCTTAATATATCATGAGATTATATCATATCAGGATATTTGATATTTATTGTTTTGAAACGATAATATTTTGTATTTCAGGGCTCCCTGTCTGTTTACTCTAATAGGATCGGTTTGAGCATGGTTGACAACATTTTGATTATTCATCAAGAGGATGCAAAGGTTGCCATTTTATATGATATGTACGCGGATTCACAAGCACCTGTTTCTGCTCCTCTTCCACTATTGCTGAGAAGTTATTCTAGAGCTAATGCAGCATCCTCTCAATCAACTGGTGAAACTTCTGGCTCTTCAGATTCAAATGGCCTAAGTGAAGCCACTATTTATGGAGACAACTGGCATTTTCTTGTTCCTGATCTTCTATATGATGTTTCTACTGGATGTTTGTGGAAAATTCACGTGGATTTGGAGGCAAGTTTTTCAGATAGGTGCATTCTTGAGTGTATCCTTAAGTGTGTAATATCTTCTGCTTTTCTGATTACGTGCTTCCTTTTCAGGCCATATCTGCCTGTTGCTCCGAAGTACCGTTCATGCTAGAATTCCTGCAAAGAAGAAAGTTAGAGGCAAGCAAGGTAAAGTGTTGCCATTTGAACTTTTATGTTCTCCATGATCTGTTGCGTCCTCTGTACGCAATACAACATATTTAGTTTTTCTCAATGCAACATATTTGGTTTTACTCATGTGGAATTCTGATTAACCCAATGATCGAAAGAGAGACCAGAATGAAACAACTTAGCAGGTGATGAAGCCTGTTAATTCTTACCCACAGTGTTGATTGCTTATTTCTCCATTCTTATGACTATGTTTGTTTATCTTTCCTTGAAATATTTTCTTTACTGGAAACATAAACATACTAACACTATTTTAAATTCTTTCTCGAAATTATGTTTTCACCTCACTTTCACATTTCACTGTATAGCCATTATATTATAGCAACTTTTCATCACTCCCAGAATAATTCTATATTGTTATTATATTCCAACACTATAAATTTTTAAAACAAAAACTAAGTATACCAACATATTTTGACATGACATTTATGGTAGAAAATGTCTCATTTGGAAAAGATAACCAAGTATTATTCACATGGGGCAATTCATTTCCAAGCAATACATTTCCCAGATACACTTCACGACAACACTGGAAATTACTCAAGCATACCCCAAAATTTTCCTACTGAACATTTTCTAGTACCTTTTTGGTGTGTTGGAACGAAAATTTAGCTTGCAGATAATAGAGCCCTGGTTTATGTGACGACAATTGAATGGCATTTTAATAATAAACAATAAATTACTTTTGAGATATCCCTTTTGCCATTAATCTGCATTTTTTTTATGGTTTCAGGCTAAATTTTTGTGCTTAGCTATTGCCAGAACTATTATCTTGGAACAAAGGCTAGTCACCATGGTTGCCAAGGCATTAGACATTTTTCTCATAGCGTACGCCCGTGCAACCAAAACAGGCACCTATAACAAGAGGACGAAAGAAGAGGAAAAATCATCCTCTGGTGTTTCCAATATAAATATCCCTCATGTGGTAGTTGATGAGTCCGCTTATGGAAAGTCCACCAGAAACGAATCTGAAACAAGTGTGGGGAATGAATCTCATAAAAAATCTGGCTTTTCAGTTTCCGACTCTGATGATACGAAGAGTTCCACAACAAAGCAAATGAAATCGCATATTATGGTTTCGTCCACTGGTAAATCAGAGATAGGGTACATTGTGGAGTTCGAAGGATCTGGAGTCATTACTCCTGGTTCTGGTCCTGCTGGGCAAGTACAAGTTCTGGAGCCTGGTAACCTCCACTTCAATTCTAATGCTTCTGAGCTTCTGGATTCCCATTCAACTTCAGCTATAATTTCACCTGCGGATGTGCACCACTATGTGTTTGCCCCTATCAAGGAAGAGATGTCAGGAGATGGATCGTACTTGGTGGCTGTCATAGTTGAGTTTATACGAAGGTAGCTTTACCTAACTATCTTCTCAGATTGCTTTATTTTTTAAATAAGTGCTACTTCTTTAAGTCTGAACATAAAGAGCCTATAGAAAGTGTTTTTGTGGTACAAAGTTGAAGATAGGCCTCTATCTGTAAATTACTTTGAGAAAGAAATACTCTTTAGAAGTGAATTGCATACCTTTCATTTTTCCTGTTCAGCATTCTCTCTGGGACGTTGACCTGAGCAGTCACGTGATCATTGTTAAACAAAAGTTGTGTGCTTTTTCTTGATTTTTTCTTTTGCTTTCCATTTGTTGGTTGAGAATGTTGGCATTCCTGCTCAAGTAGTCAAGTTACTGATAGATTTGTCCTTTTGTCTCCATAATGGCAGTGTTAGCTTGGAAAAACTGAAGGTGCCACCTAATACCTATGTTTTGATGGTAGAAATACTAAATCGGGATGATACTTATGCGGAACTTGGAATGCTCATCATGAACAAGGTTAACAGTTATTTGGATTTGTATGTTTGTGTCATTATTTCAAGAGAAGGTTGACTGGGCTGGTCAACTGAGAGATAGGATGATGTGCACCCCCGCCCCTCTACACCTTAAGTACACCGATATCTTTTTTAATTGGATTTTTTTCCTCACTTCACCCAATTCACTCCTGGGAATGTCTCTAATGCTTCATGTCTGATTTACGTCGACTGCATAACTAGATGCCTCACAGTGCAGATTATTGAGCCTTCGAGAGAAGTGGCATTGCAGCTTCTTGAGTCTGGCATTCAGAATTTTCAAATAAGGAAGCTGGGCATGGCTATGCTTAGACAACTCTCATTTCATCATGACTATGTGATGTTACTTGTGCACGATGGGAAGTATCTTGAAGCTCTTCGTTTTGCACGGAAGAATAAGGTAAATAAATATTATATTATTACCCGGATTGTTTTTCATGACAAATCAATATTAATGCTTATAGTCACATAAAGAATTTCAGCTTCTGTTGGCCTGTAATTCCGCTAAAATACTATGTAAATGCTAGAGACGTGTAAATATGAAGTTTCTTTACTCTTTGCATCAAATTATACTTTACCATAAACTTGGGTGAAATTTCAGGTTAACACTGTTCGGCCATCACTGTTTCTTGAAGCAGCTTCTGCTGCTAATGATCCACAACACCTAGCTGCAGTCCTAAGATTCTTATCTGATTTTATACCTGGATTTAAGAGCACATCGGATTACGGCATGTACCGTCGCATTGTTACTGATATGAGTTCCTCAGTGGCCACCTGAGGTGTGTAACTTACAAGAACAATTCATTTTACCGGTTGTTGGGCCTTTATAGTTGAATGAATACTGAGAAGGTGTTCTCTATAATAACGTGGGGAAATGAGTTTGAATCTTTTGTGTTGTACCAAAAAGTTTGCATCATTTTCCGGACTTTACTAATTCAAGGTCAAAGACTCAAATGCAAACAACCTACCAACAAAACACAAATCCGAATGCTAAAAAGGTTACTATCATGATAAATAAGCTAAGCATGCATATAATACAGGAAAAAGATATGAAGCATCCCCCAACTTATTGCCTGTCCATGCAATCAGGGGCGTAAGTTGGCCAGCACGAATCAACAGAGGAACACATTATATTTTCCCGAATGGGTTGATACAGATTTGGTAACATTCTCTGCCATGGCCGATCCATCAGAATGACTCGATTGGAAGTGCATGTACTCCTTCCTCGCTCATTTTTCACTAAAACTTCTTTTCTTAGATGAAGAGGAAGAAGAGGCGGACATTTTTTCTTCCTCCGGCTGGGTTCCATTGCTTGAAGGAGCAAACAATGGAGGGTCACGGCCGCTTAGTTCACAAAAGACTCTTTCGACAGTTTCGTTTATCCCCTCTCCCAAACCATTTTGAGCCGGGATTATCCTAAATTCGAATTTCTTAAAAAGCAGGAAGTTGTCTCGTGAGAGTCCATCGAACTCCAAGAAGCAGGAGAAATTCTCAATTTTACTTCCAGGATTTTAATGCCTTCTTAAGTCAAATGACCCCTCCCTGAAATCTTCTGGAACACTTGATACCGCAGCATTTGGCACGCCTATGAATATTCACCATGTGGCCCAGATCGTGTAGCATAAATTTGAAGTGGCCTCCACTAGCAATGATCCAACTATCTTTGAAGATCTTAATCAAATAAGAGGCACTTACCACAAGCACAAGTCCATGAATAACTATTCTACAATCGTTCTATTTGTTGGGTTTCCGTACCCCGGCGCCAGATCCAAACGCAGCGGAAATAATACAATAAACAGATCTGACCCGAGGACGGTCGATAGCGACTGATTCATATATTAACATGCAAATATCATAATAAATGCACGAAAAGAGATTATCGTTAACAGCGAAATCAATCTGATGGCGGTGATCCTCGAGTCCAATCAACCTGACCAGATCTACAAGCCCGGCACCAGTGCTAGTGTGATGACGGCTATTCTCAGAGAGTGAGTGTATTGGAATGAATTAACCCTAGAGAAGATGTTATATTTATAGTGGCAATTAGTTAGCTAATTGAGCTAGGGTCCATAAAGCCCATCGGGCCAACATTTGGCTTGCTGGGCATTTATGCTAACAATCTCCCACTTGCCCAAAAGCCAACACAAAACTACAAACTCATAATTCAAGTAACTCAATCTAATTAAACAACTTTATGTACTACCAATGTACATAATTATGAGACATAAATATATCAAACGATTTAATTTTAGAACTTTCTATAAATGAAACAATTTCAAATATAGAAACTCCACTAAAATGTGATGTCCGGGGATTATGGTGTTAATCCCGGTGTGGTATTAATCCTTGATGGATTTTTAATTGTGGCAATTAGGAATTAATTGCGGTTTGGCATCTCCCGAGGTTGTTTAATCGGGCATCTGGGATCGTTGGATCCAAAGGATGAGATTGTATCCTCTTTTTGGTGAAAAACCTATGAGTTGGGTTTTTTTAGTGGGACTTGGTGTCCGGGGTGCCTTATGTTGGGGCCAGTCTGGGGATTTGATGTTGGAGAGAGAGTTTTTGGAAACAGATGATTTTTAATGAATCATGATGTATTTGTGGAGGTATTGGTATTTTGGGGCATTTTTGCTATATATACCAGTTGGACTCAGGATTCCGTCATTTGAAATCCATTCCATTCCTCTCCCCCCTCTCTCACGCCACCTTCACCCCAAACCCTTCCCTTCCCTTTTGGTTGAAGAAAAATCGATAGAACTCGATTTAGGAGCCGGTTTTTCTCGAAGATAATCAGGTATTAATCTTCCCATCGTCATTGTCTTCGATTTGGTAGTAGTTTTGATGATTTTGGTTGAGTTTTGAGGTTGGTTAGGGTTGGGTGATTTTGATGAAAATCTTGAAATCTTTTGGGTTTGTCTTAATTCAAGTCTATCACCCTTCTTGGAGGCCCTTGGATGTTGTTTTGTTGTGGTTTTGAGTTGGGAGGAGTTGGGGTATGTATTGGGGAGGTTTCAAGCTTTTAAAAGTGGTGGTTTTCGAGTTGCAGGGCATGGCGATCGATCGCCCGTAGCAGGCGACCGATCGCATGCAGGCAGTACGCTTTTCAGCTTTGTGGCGATCGATCGCCACTTTTGGAGCGATCGATCGCCTCGCGCCAATAAGGTCTGGCGATCGATCGCTATATCGAACGATCGATCGCCAAGGGGCTAGCGATCGATCGCCCGGTATAACGATCGATCGCCAGCATGTGATTTGTGGTTTTCTTGTTTTTTTTCGTGGGAATTTGGAATTTCGACTTAAATGGTCGGCTTCCGGGGCAATGTTCTCATTCCAATGGGAATGCTAGACTTCTAAAATGGTTGGTTGGAGCCAAGTAAATTAAATGGAATTCTCGGATGAATTCTTGGCTATCTTTTTAAACTTAAAGTGAGTTATTTTGGGTATTATGCATGATTAGCCGGGGGGGGGCTTTTATTTTGGTAATCGTCATGGATTGACGATATGATTGGGAGTCTTGAGCGTGCTTGGACACGTGGTTGCATGCTTATACTTGATTGTGAGTTGTTTATGTGTTTTAGCACATATTTCTCGAGGTATGGAACTCAAGCAAAGTTTGGACTCGAGCTACGGAATTATAAGGTACGTATGACGTACGAGCATAGCCCTTTAATATAATTGCAATTGTTGAGTGCTTGGTACACTGTATTGCAATGAATGTGTGTGGAAATGCATGACACATGGTATTAGCAATAAACGGAGATTGAAATGCATGGTTTATTGTACTTGCTTCAAATGTCTATATATGCATTGAGAATTGCATGGTGCCGCTTTTGAGCGAGCAATGATTGGGATGTTGTCGCCTGTGAGCGAACATCGATTATGACGCCGCTGCCATCGAGCATGCGTGGAAATGGAATGCCGCTATTGTAGGGCGAGCAATGAATTAGAGCTATGAAACCATAAGTGAGAAACATGGATTGTCTATAATCATTGTTTAATGGTTTGATGTTATTGATTATGACATTGGTATATGGCTTATAGAATTGTTAATCAATGTAATGATTAACTGGCATTTGGGAATTTGATGGTTTCAGTGTTTTGAGAACAGGGACAGTACAGGAAACCCCGGATGAGGATGATGTCATCCAGGGAGTATATTTTGTATTTCATAGCATTTACATTGTTGTAAATTATGAATTGTATTGTTGTGGTTATTGGATTGGGATATTGGTATGCTCACCCCGTGTGGGGGCTGTCTCTGTTGGGGCAGGTGGTACAGGTGTAGCAGCAGCTTTGGAGTTGAGCTCGGGCTGTTGATTGAGGTACTTCCAGGATCGAGGTACCAGAGCTGGATGGATAGGCGCTCAGATCCAGAGTCGAGATCGAGTTGCGTTTGAGAGGTGCTTCAAGGATCGAAGCACCAGTAATGGTATCCAGCAGAGTGTTTTATACATTAGATACACGTTTATTCATTGGGGGTACTCTTATGTGAGTACATATTACGTGTATATGGAATGTATAAACGGGCTACGGCTCTTCTCTGTTCATTTATGGTTTACACGCAATTAGATAGCGAATTGCTAAATGAACTAAGAGTATGTTAGTGTATTATGAGGGTGCATGCTATATGGATAATCATGGTTGGGGAATTTGAATATTATGTGGTTTAAATGCAAGAAATTTTCTGGATAGCATATGGTGTTGCACTTGCATATGGTTTTTCCCCTGATAGCATGATTATATGCACTAATCATATGGCTTAATACACTAATAACGAATTAAGGGCACGGGGGTCTATACATTAGTGGTATCAGAGCAGTGGTTAGCTCTTTGGGGCTGTTGAAGGCCTGGAACATGCTGATAGGGATGAGTAGCACATATCTATGCATGATAGTAGTTAGTGTTGTGTGGCGCAACTAATTTGCTTATGTGCATTTGTGATATGTGATCATAGTGAAACGATTGTATGTCATGACATCTATAGAATCATAATATAATCTGTTCATTATGATTGTGAGTTGTGACACAGGGACAACCAAATGGAGCATTTTGAAATGCATTGGGATACGGGAAGTACTTTGTACTCGTAGTTTATGCATTTACTCCTTATAATCATATTGTGGGGAATATGGATTATCGTATGCTCATGGTTTGTGATTGTTCCTGTAGGAGCCTATGACGCGAAAGGCTAAGGCCATGGTTGAGAGACACAAAACGGTAACCTGCATTTTATATACATCATGGAATTATGCATTGTGGTTGTATGTATACATGTAGTGATGATTTTAATGCTTTGCCGCCAAATGTTGAAGCGAGGGGTGGGAGTGCCGCATGTCGCATTTGAGCGAGGTGCATTAAAATACACTCATGATGATGTATGTTGGAATATGGATTATGCTTTGTGATGCAGGTATGGATGAAATACTTGGTGAATATCCCATGAGTCATTGTTATGGATGAGTGATGATTTTAAATGCTTGCCGCTATTTATTGTTTTGTGCCGCTAAAATGTGAAGCGAGGGGTGGGAGCGCCGCATGTCACATTGAAGCGTGGTTATCATATGAGGTGAGGAAAGAATATTTGCCGCTAAAATGTGAAGCGAGGGGAGGGAGCGCCGCATGTCCATTTAAGCGAGGTTATTCTATGCCGCCTATATGAGAAGCGAGGGGTGGGAGTACCGCATGTTTTATTTGAGCGATGGGCATTAAAATACACTACCGTGACAATGACTAGGGATCGGCTATTCTTTGGCGATGGTTCATGCCGCCAGGTATATTGATAGCGATGGCTCATTCCGCTATATTGATCGGCGATGGTTCATGCCGCCAGGTATATTGATAGCGATGGTTCATTCCGCTATATTGATTGGCGATGGTTCATGCCGCCAGATATATTGATAGCGATGGTTCATTCCGCTATATTGATAGGCGATGGTTCATGCCGCCAGGTATATTGATAGCGATGGTTCATTCCGCTATATTGATTGGCGATGGTTCATGCCGCCAGATATATTGATAGCGACGGTTCATTCCGCTATATTGATTGGCGATGGTTCATGCCGCCAGATATATTGATAGCGACGGTTCATTCCGCTATATTGATTGGCGATGGTTCATGCCGCCAGATATATTGATTGGCGATGGTTCTTGCCGCCGGATATATTGATAGCGATGTCTCATTCCGCTATTCTATTGGCGATGGTTCATGCCGCCGGGTATTCTATTGACGATGATTCGTGCTACCGGATATTACATAGCGACGGGTCATTCCGCTACACCTATGGCGATGGTTCATACCGCCGGATATCTATAGCGATGTCTTATGCCGCTGACTCTATGATGAGAGATCATGCCGCTGATTCTATAGCGATGGGTTATACCGCTATGTGCGTAGCGCTGGATTATGTCACCTACGAGCGATGGATGCTACTTGTGTACCGCTGGTGGACGATGGATACAGGTATTCCGCTATCTTGATAGCGATGAGGTATGTCGTATTACTTTTGTTAGCATTATTGTGGATACTACGTGTTGCTATATATGCCATGTGTTTGACGATGAGATTGTGGATGTCGTGTATTGACATGTGCCGTCATACGTTTGACGATGTTAATTGGATGTCATATGTTGACATATGCCGTCACGGGATGACGATAACATAGTTGATGTTCTATGTAGACGTGTAGCGTCGTTTTGATGATTAATACATTTATGTTATGTATTGAGTTGTGTGATTTGAGCGCCCTTGGTGAGCACATGGTAGTGTCTGGGTCACTAGCTGACGAGACCATTATGCCGAGCAAGTTGCTCGAAGAATTATTGGGTGCACCGTACAGGGATTGTGCCGCATCACAAATTTGGAATATATTGTTCGAGTAATGATACCCTTAGGTATACTCGCTGGTTGGCTTAGGCCAAGTAATTGGTGGTAAGGGTAGTCCTTGAGGAAACTACTTGCTTGTTGTTGTGATCTGCGGTAGGTGTGATCACACTCACCCTGAGGGTGTGGGATAAGTCCTAATGAGTTAGGATTGCTCCGTGGTTGAGCAAGGACACAGGGATGTCCATTATGTTTGGTGTTTTAGAGATATGTGGGTGATGACCCACAACTCGTATGGTTTGTACGGTATGGTATACCGGAATAGGACGTGTGTCACGTTGGTAAGTTGGTATGAGCCCATGGGGCCAACGAACCGTTAGCCAGGTAGTGTTGCAGTCCTTGGTGTGCTTGTGTTAGCCATTATACTGCTCGTGTGATTCGAGTTCAGTGATGAGGACTTTTAGTAGACTCTTGTAGTCTCTTTGTGGCATGATAATTGAGGCAGAGAATACCTCACGGAGACGTTTATACGTCAAATGTTTTAAGAGGCTTGTTTTGGGACGACTCAATTTTGTTGGAAATACCAACGTGAGCGTTGACAAGTCGTTGTTAGCTCTGGTTTAGCATCTTTGCATATGGTATACGGCGGAAGTCACAATTGAAATTGTGGGGTATAGTTAGTGGAGTGACACTACTATATTGACTTTATCTCTTGGAGAGATTTGGGTTGTACTGTCATGGAGGCAGCTAGTTTTGGTGGAGGGTTGATTGTGAATCAACCAGGGTAAGCCCTACTAGTGTTGGACTAGGTAATGGCTTCGTACTTCCAGTGAGACGTTCGAGGAGACGTCTCTGGGGTGATGCTCGAGTGTGGAGTATTATGACAATAGTACAGACATCGTTGTTTGAGTATACATGGCGTATACGAGGTTCGATTTGATGATAGTGGCTTCGATGCACTATTCTGAAACAATTGCATATTTTGGTTCCGAGATATATGTTGGTATGTATATCCAGTTTTCCGGACGGTGGTTCGAGGTTGGAGGATCATGGATTCATGACACTATCCTTGTGTGAAAGGCAGTGTTGATATACCTGCCGGTTGAATCTTTTGGGAGATTAATTGCTTTGGTTGTGTGGTGTTGATGTTGAAATCACACCCTTTGGCTTTGGTTTGTCGACCACTATTCTCCGTGGAGTGAGAATGATCGAGGTTTGACAGCAGATTTTGGGACTTTGGGTATGATTGGAGACACCCGAGTCTATTGCTTTAAGTGTGCCTGTTGTGTTGGTGCTTGGGCATGTATACCCGTGTGTGTATACGAATGCCAACTCTATTTCGTTCCTTGTTGAACGTCGGATTAGTGTGCTTGGTTTGATAAATCTCCGGTGGGAGATTGTAGCAATTTGAGATTGGTAATCTCGATGGCACGATGTATTCTGAGGAATAATCGTGAGGTCCGTTTGATTTCCCCTGAGGAGGGATTGTCGTGTTTTGGACCCATGGTAGTTCTTGTTGGATAATTCGATAGCCTTCCTGTTTTAGGATTGTTGAATCCCAGGATGAGGGATGGCCAGGATTCAGATTTGTTTAGTGTCACGGTCGACACGTGTTTGGAAACGCAATTGTTTGTCTTGCATGTCCTTTGTGGAACTTGAGACTTTGTGGAGTCTCGATAGTGTGTTTTGGACCAAGATGGGATTTCTTGGAACACATGGTTGTAGACATCTGTAGTGATGTGTTTTGTGTGGATTAGTGACCGTGGTTTACCCGATCCGGATTGCAAGTGGTGCAACTGCTCCCTTGGAGGAGAGGGACCGGGAAACGAAAACCGGATTTTTCCGGGAGTATACCGATTGTATACTAGTGTTCCCCATCATAACGATGTGTGTGAAGCATCGTGGACGATTGGTGGATATCATGGAGAGATATCTATGTTAGAACCAATGGTGTTTTGATTGATTTGCAGTCATGATGGACTGACTTCCGGGACGATTCACGCCGAGGTATGTTGTTATCTTTCGGGTTTATATTGGTTTTGGCATTTGCTCTATTGTAGAGCTTGATGCGAGATTGGCGTTCTCGCAGTTAATGATTCGATTCTATTGTGGTCCAGAATCGGAGTTGTGGCTTTACCTTGTTGTGTAGTCCTGGTGCTACGTAGAGTATGCCGGTGCAAATTTCGAGGACGAAATTTTATTAGTGGGGGATAATTGTGATGTCCGGGGATTATGGTGTTAATCCCGGTCTGGTATTAATCCTTGATGGATTTTTAATTGTGGCAATTAGGAATTAATTGCGGTTTGGCATCTCCCGAGGTTGTTTAATCGGGCATCTGGGATCGTTGGATCCAAAGGATGAGATTGTATCCTCTTTTTGGTGAAAAACCTATGAGTTGGGTTTTTTTAGTGGGACTTGGTGTCCGGGGTGCCTTATGTTGGGGCCAGTCTGGGGATTTGATGTTGGAGAGAGAGTTTTTGGAAACATATGATTTTTAATGAATCATGATGTATTTGTGGAGGTATTGGTATTTTGGGGCATTTTTGCTATATATACCAGTTGGACTCGGGATTCCGTCATTTGGAATCCATTTCATTCCTCTCCCCCCTCTCTCACGCCACCTTCACCCCAAACCCTTCCCTTCCCTTTTGGTTGAAAAAAATCGATAGAACTCGATTTAGGAGCCTGTTTTTCTCGAAGATAATCAGGTATTAATCTTCCTCGCCATTGTCTTCGATTTGGTAGTAGTTTTGACGATTTTGGTTGAGTTTTGAGGTTGGTTAGGGTTGGGTGATTTTGATGAAAATCTTGAAATCGTTTGGGTTTGTCTTAATTCAAGTCTATCACCCTTCTTGGAGGCCCTTGGATGTTGTTTTGTTGTGGTTTTGAGTTGGGAGGAGTTGGGGTATGTATTGGGGAGGTTTCAAGCTTTTAAAAATGGTGGTTTTCGAGTTGCAGGGCATGGCGATCGATCGCCCGTAGCAGGCGACCGATCGCATGCAGGAAGTACGCTTTTCAGCTTTGTGGCGATCGATCGCCACTTTTGGAGCGATCGATCGCCTCGCGCCAGTAAGGTCTGGCGATCGATCGCTATATCGAGCGATCGATCGCCAAGGGGCTAGCGATCGATCGCCCGGTATAGCGATCGATCGCCAGCATGTGATTTGTGGTTTTCTTGTTTTTTTCGTGGGATTTTGGAATTTCGACTTAAATGGTCGGCTTCCGGGGCAATGTTCTCATTCCAATGGGAATGCTAGACTTCTAAAATGGTTGGTTGGAGCCAAGTAAATTAAATGGAATTCTCGGATGAATTCTTGGCTATCTTTTTAAACTTAAAGTGAGTTATTTTGGGTATTATGCATGCTTAGCCCGGGGGGCTTTTATTTTGGTAATCGTCAATTGACGATATGATTGGGAGTCTTGAGCGTGCTTGGACACGTGGTTGCATGCTTATACTTGATTGTGAGTTGTTTATGTGTTTTAGCACATATTTCTCGAGGTATGGAACTCAAGCAAAGTTTGGACTCGAGCTACGGAATTATAAGGTACGTATGACGTACGAGCATAGCCCTTTAATATAATTGCAATTGTTGAGTGCTTGGTACACTGTATTGCAATGAATGTGTGTGGAAATGCATGACACATGGTATTAGCAATAAACGGAGATTGAAATGCATGGTTTATTGTACTTGCTTCAAATGTCTATATATGCATTGAGAATTGCATGGTGCCGCTTTTGAGCGAGCAATGATTGGGATGTTGTCGCCTGTGAGCGAACATCGATTATGACGCCGCTGCCATCGAGCATGCGTGGAAATGGAATGCCGCTATTGTAGAGCGAGCAATGAATTAGAGCTATGAAACCATAAGTGAGAAACATGGATTGTCTATAATCATTGTTTAATGATTTGATGTTATTGATTATGACATTGGTATATGGCTTATAGAATTGTTAATCAATGTAATGATTAACTGGCATTTGGGAATTTGATGGTTTCAGTGTTTTGAGAACAGGGACAGTACAGGAAACCCCGGATGAGGATGATGTCATCCAGGGAGTATATTTTGTATTTCATAGCATTTACATTGTTGTAAATTATGAATTGTATTGTTGTGGTTATTGGATTGGGATATTGGTATGCTCACCCCGTGTGGGGGCTGTCTCTGTTGGGGCAGGTGGTACAGGTGTAGCAGCAGCTTTGGAGTTGAGCTCGGGCTGTTGATTGAGGTACTTCCAGGATCAAGGTACCAGAGCTGGATGGATAGGCGCTCAGATCCAGAGTCGAGATCGAGTTGCGTTTGAGAGGTGCTTCAAGGATCGAAGCACCAGTAATGGTATCCAGCAGAGTGTTTTATACATTAGATACACGTTTATTCATTGGGGTGCTCTTATGTGAGTACATATTACGTGTATATGGAATGTATAAACGGGCTACGGCTCTTCTCTGTTCATTTATGGTTTACACGCAATTAGATATAGAATTGCTAAATGAACTAAGAGTATGTTAGTGTATTATGAGGGTGCATGCTATATGGATAATCATGGTTGGGGAATTTGAATATTATGTGGTTTAAATGCAAGAAATTTTCTGGATAGCATATGGTGTTGCACTTGCATATGGTTTTTCCCCTGATAGCATGATTATATGCACTAATCATATGGCTTAATACACTAATAACGAATTAAGGGCACGGGGGTCCTTACATAAATTGAGGAGCTTTCAAAAATTAAATTCATCTCTTCTAAATCACTCAGTTTAAGCACTTAACATTTAAGTCTCAATTCTCATCGATAGATCGGCGGCCGGTTGATTGTGACCCAGCGAGGCTCAAGTGTATCATAGCAGTAGGATCACAACCTTTGTGATTTTAGAAGTCAAACAACTTCTTTGGGCTTACCCTGAATGCCCCATTGTCAATTAAACTCCTTTAATAGACAATTACCGAAATATAATTCCAGCAACAACCTACTAATCGTGGGTAGCGCCTACAATCTGCGCTTCACGAAGACCTAGATACAAATGACTAGCAACGTACGAGAACCTGTCAGCCATAGTTAGCGTGCAGTACATTCCTTTCACTCAATATGTCCCGATTGAATCTAGGGCATTGGTCGGTCGAGGCCCTTATGATTTCAATAACTATGTATTTGTTTCACGTTATATGATTCATTGTGTGCGTATATGAAAAACTCATTTTTCACAAGCACTACCCACTCTGGCCAGAGATTTCTCGAATCATATATAGAAAAACACATAGGATATCCTGGTTCATCAAGACCAGTGGTGAATCCCCAACGACAATCATAGGCCACTGACAGCATCACTTAATACCCAAAATAATGACTTTATGACCCACATGTGATCAGTCATTAAATCAAATTACACAGCTATCTATCAAGACCTCAATGACACCTCGGGTCATGAGGAGTAATGGTGCACAACTATGACTAGAAATTCTATATTCGACAAATAGTAACCACTTATAGAATTCCGAGTAGGGTCGTTCAGTGAACTCATTCCTAATGAGCACCTATTCATGTGTGTTGACTTCTCCAAGCCAACGCCGATGAAACACGGCGCACTACACTAGACACATCATGAATACCAGTCTCTAACGAGCATATATCGATATCCCATTCTCGAAGGCTCATCGATCAGGAACATTTAGAAATCGCAGTACGAGAATGTATTTCATGGTCACCATCATATGCGTAACCACATTCTATGGACTATAGCAACTTCAAGGACTTCATCAATACATCAAGATGCATGGGTAAACAGATGAAGAAGTGCCATATATATTAATATTCAAACAAAGATTTGTCATAATAAGATTATAAGTACAATCAATCAACTATTGATTTACTTAATCATGTATGACAACAATATCTTTCACTTTCCCAAAGCCAACTACTCATGTATCTTAAGACCATCTTCCCAAGATGTCTATCAGACACCAATCATTGTAAATGCTTTGTCAGTGGATTCACTATATTTTCTGTTGAAGCGATTCTCTCGATAATAATGTCGCGTCTACCATCTCTCTCATTAGATAGTATTTTCTCAATATATGTTTGGATCCTGATGAGATCTTGGTTATTCATAATAGCTCAAATGTTGTCACAGTACACAGAGACTGTGTCAACTGCATTAGAAATTTCACCCAACTCTTGGATGAAATTTCTTATCCAAACTGCCTCTTTGCTGCATCGTATGCTGCAATGTATTCAGCTTCAGTGGTGGAATCCAATGTGGTGTCTTGCTTGGAACGTTTCCAAGAGACATCACCATCATTGAACTTAAATACATATCCGAACATCGATATGATATCATCTACATCCAATTTAAAAATCAGCATCAACTTAGCCTTCAACTTTTATTTCTCCACTTACAGATCCAAAAACCATGAACATATATATCATAAGTTCTTCATAAGAACTTGAGGATTATTTTCACAATTTTCCAGTGACCTTCACCGGGATCTGTCTGATATCTGTCATTACTCTAAGAACATACATCGGGCCAAGTACATATCATAGCATACAATATGCTATTAAAAGTAGAAATATAAGGTACCAATGTCATCTTTTCTCTCTCCTCATCAATCTTAAGACACATTGACTCGAGAGATGAATACTATGACATATTATGAAGTAACTCATTTTTCGACTATTCTATGCTAAACCCTTTTAGCACAGTTTTTATGTACGTAGATTGAGAGATCTCAAGCATCCTTTAGATCTATCCCTATAGACCCTTATGCTAAGCAGTATGACGCTTCTCCCAATCTTAAATGGAGAAATTAGTAGATAATCATGCTTTAATTGATTAATCCAATACCATTCACAATGAGCATGATATAATCGACTTAACATCACAAATGTAATCATGCTCCCACTAACCCTTTTGCATACATATGTCACTTCCGGATTTTTAACAAAACCAAACACTTTGATGACGTTATCAAAACGGAAGTTCAAACTTCGAGATGCTTTCTTAGGCCCATAAATGGACCTCTGGAGTTTGAAAACATTTTTCTCGCTCCAAGAAGTTGTAAACACATTTGGCTGCTATTTCTACCTCAATGCCACCACTGAGAAATGTTGTGTTCACATCCATTACTCATATCTCATATTCATAATATAAAGATATAACTAATAAAATCTAAATAGACTATAGCATCATAACCGATGAAAATTTTCTCATAAACAACTCTTTGCCTATGAGAATAACCATCTCTCACCAGTGATGCTTTGAAGGTCACTACCTTCCCATCCACTCCAAGCTTTCACTTGTAAATCCATGCAGCCAATGGGAACTGTAAGGACCCACGTGCCCTTAACCCGCAATTAGTGTATTAACCTCATAACTATGTGCATATAACCATCTATGTTGGGAAATAACCATATGCTAACTTAGCATAATATAACAATAATAGAATTTCTCCATTTATTTCATTCCATGTCATTTCCAGTTTCCCCAACCAAAACCATTAGAACATATCATGCACCCTTGTAATACACTAGTTACATTCTCAATTCATCTAGCAATTCCCAATTAATTGCATACCACAAATAAATGAAAAGAGAAAGGCACTTGCCTTTTTATACGACCCATGTACACATATACACTGCTCACATGCGAGCACCAAATAAACGTATGTATACGTAATGTATAAAATACCATACTCCAGCTCTGGTACCTCGATCCTGGAAGTACCTCCAATCCACAGCTCGAGTTCAACTCCAAGGCCAACCACGAACCTGTTCACCTGTCCCAACAGAGATAGCCCCACACGGGGTGAGCATACCAATACCACCAAATCAATAATCACAATAACATAATTCATAATTTACAAAAATGTAAATGCTATGAAATACAAAGATACTCCCTGGATGGCATCATCCTCATCCGGGATCCCCTGTAATGTCATTGTTCTCAAAATAACCAAAATCATCAAATCACTAATAGCCAGTTAATCATTACATTGATTAACTAATCCTTTCCAAGTTCCAATATCAATCACATAGTTCATTATCCAGTAATCATAGATATTCCATATATCTAACCAATGATTCCAATTCCTCGCTCGCTCAATAGCAGCGGCATTCATATCTTGTAGGGTCTTCCTACCTTAACATCATCTTAAGCATATATAATGGACTAAACATGTATTAATAACGTCTTAGAGTTTCGGTTGTAGCTTTGAGCTAATAAGATTACAGGCCAAAATATGAAGTTTCAAAAACTTAATTAATTACATTCTCAAAATGAATGTTAAAGCGATAGAATTATACTACTCCTAAAGTAGAGACTATCCCAAAAATCATGTATCCTATTTTCTTTCATGCTCCTCATAGCTCACTGTCTCAACCCGACCCTGAGCCTTTCGTCCAAAAGTGTACCTACAGGGACAACACATCATGAGCATACACATCTTTACTTACATCATAAAAGAAACATAACAGTAACTGCATGAAATCTTGGTTAAGTAGACTTGCTGGTTATTCATTAACTTCTTTCTGTTGACCCTGATTCACATTCATGCATATGGGCATTTTACCCTATCGTATGGAATCTTACCATATCGGGAACATCGTATGGCATCTTACCATATGGGCATCTTACCCTGTCGTATGGCATCTTACCATATCACAAACAGCGTGTCGTTAAATAAACCTCGTATAAACATTATCATAAACTTACTTATCTCAATCATCATCATAAACATCATCATCATAAACTTACTTATCATAATCATCATCATAAACTTACTTATCATAATCCTCATCATAAACATCATCACAAACTTACTTATCGTAATCCTCATCATAAACATCATCATAAACTTACTTATCATAATCCTCATCATAAACATCATCATAAACTTACTTATCATAATCATCTTATGTAGGAGTATGGTTTACCGTCCGATGCCCGTACGTTTCTTACGTACCTTAATTTCCAAAAGCGGAGAAGTTGGAGAACTTTATCTCCTGGATGTTGTGGGTACCTGGGATGGTTCTACATAACCATACAAATCGATATTAGAAGCTAATCATAGTCCAATATCAAAAAATCCCACAAAAACTCAAAAATACACATTTTTATACCTCGCGATTGATCGCCGCCCAGGCCCGATCGATCGCGAGATCATACTGGACGAGGCTCAAAATTTCACATCTTGGCGATCGATCGCCACTTTTGGCGCGATCGATCGCCACTTTTGGCGCGATCGATCGCCAGCCTCGCCGATCGATCCCCAAAGGTGGCAATCGATAGCCAAATGCTACTGGCGCCCACTGCTGGCTCGCGATCGATCGCCAAGAACGGGCGATCGATCGCCGAGTCCTGCTTCACGAAAAAATCGCCATTAATGAGCATTTTTCAAGCTCCACTTCAAACCATTCGAACCCAATCTTTCCTACAACACTAACATCATCATAACACACTAAAACCCACATAAAACACTTCAAAAATCATACCCCAAACATATATAACATATACCCAAAACAAAACCACATATATCACTTCAAAATCACCCCATTTCAAATCCAAACATCATCAAAACTTTAGGAAGGGTTCCATACCTCTTGAAGACTCCAAATCTTGATAAAATCACACAAACTCAAGTTTTGTGGAACTTTCATTCTCCTTCCTTGGAGGATTTCGAAAATGGGGTTAAAGGGTAGGGTTTGAGAGTGGGTTGGGGATTTAAAGTGTGATTGGTAAAGTGAGATAAATTGTAGGAAAAAGGTGGGTATAATGGGGGTTAAAAAGGGTTGTGTAATTCAATTAAAATTTGTACCCCAAACTTAACATGATGTATAAAATACTCCAACATGGTATTTTAAAAGCATTTTACAAAAATGCTACAAACTTCCTCTAAAATCATGCTTTCCCCATAATTGGTAATCAATATAATTAAATCATGTTAACACTTCATTACCCATCACATAAATCAATTACCAACATAATTCATCATATAACCATCATTAATGCCCAAATTGTATATAATTAATTTCGGGGCATCACATATCTGATGTTCGCTCCATGGCAACAACATCCAAAATATCGCTCGCTCCATAACGGCACCATACAATTCATATTATCGACCAATTTTATGTAACTATATTCAATTTCTGTTATTCATCAATTCGACACAATTATATTATATCATGCACCACAATTGCAATAATATATTAAGGATATGCTCTCACGTCATACGTACCTTATAATCCCGTAGTTCGAGTCCGACCTCGCCTGAGTCCCACGACCCGTTGAATTATGTGCTAACACATAAATAACTCACAATTAAACATAGGCATGCAATCACGTGCCCAAGCACGTTCACAATTTCCAAACATATCGTCCATCCATAACGATTACCAAAATAAAAGTCCCCCGGCTAAGCATGCATAATACCCAAAATATTCTATTTTATAAGTTTAAAACATAGCCAAAAACCCAACCGAGAATTTCGTTTTATTAAACTTTGGCTCCAACCATTCCATTTTAAAAGTATAGCATTCCCACTGGAATGTAGACATTGCCCCGGAAACAGGCTACTTAAACCTCGATTCCAAAATCCCGACATTTTTCCAAAATTTCCAACAAAACAAATTCCTACGAGCGGCGATCGATCGCCGCTTTTAGCGCGATCGATCGCCCCTGTCCAGTGGGCAACAACGCCCTATCGCGATCGATCGCGAGTCTCCGCGATCGATCGCCAACTCGCTCGCGATCGATCGCCGAGAACTCGTGATCGATCGCCCGCACTGTTCATCGTCACCAAATTAACAGCTGCTCGTCGCGATCGATCGGCCCTCCTCGGCGATCGATCGCGACCTGCGATTTTTCGAGAAATTCGAGCTTCCATGGTGTTTTTGACACCCAAACTCAAAACCAACACCCCTAACTTCCTCAACACCACCAATACACCATTTAAACTCAATAAAAACCTAAAATCAACATTTTAGATTTTTAACCAAAACCCCCAAATCTCATAACCAATTCAAAACCCAACCAAACTCTACAATACCACTACCAAATCGAAGACAATGGTGAGGGGAAGATTAATACCTGATTATCTTCAAGAAATCCTGCTCTCGAGCCGAGCTACCAACATTTTTTCCTCCAAGGGAAGAAGAGGGGAAATGGGGAAAGGGCTTTGAGCGAAGAGAGAGAAGAGAGGGAAGGGTTCCGTGCCAAATGACGGAATACCGAGTCTGCTTGGTATATAGTACCAAAACTAAAAAATAGTAATCCTTCCACAAATACATCATGACTCATTAAAAATCATCTGTTTTCAAAAATCATCTCCCAATCTCAAATTCCATTATCAGCCCCAGTACAAAGTACTCCGGACCCCAAATCCCACCAAAGACCAAATTCCAAGGTTATCACCACGACGAGAATACTATCTCATTCCTTGGATCCAATGACTCCAAATACCGGATTTAAAAATCTCCGGGAGTCCCAAAACCGCAATTAATTCATAATTTCCACAATTAAAATCCTTAAAGGATCATTAACCGGGATTAACACCATTAATCCCTGGGCATCACAATTATCCCCCACTAATAAAATTTCGTCCTTGAAATTTGCACGGCGTAATCCACGTAATGCCGAGATTACAAAAAACCAAACGGATTCACATCGTCTGATTCACGGAACATCTAAAAACAAATTAAAAAGCACCAAACTACAATGAGAAAAGGGAAGAAAGTTCTTAATTTATAGTCCCAAGTTGGACTGTTACCTCCTTCTCTGTTAACTTGATTGCTCCTTCGGATTCTTCATAGAATCACTCGGGAGCGTACCTTGTGTCCTTCCAGAAATCAACGTTGCCAGCTGCCCTATCTGCACTTCCAGGTTCTTAATCGATGCATCCTGATTTTGCATCCTCACCTTAGTCGACGAAATCAGTTTGGCCATTAGTTCCTCCATACTCGGCTTTTGTGTGAACCCCGACTGTGGTTGTGGATTCAACACATTTTCTTGATTTGACCACCTCAGATTTGGGTGGTTCCTCCACCCCGGGTTATATGAGTTCGAGTATGGATTGTTTTGCTGTCTGTTCCCTATGAAATTCACAGCTTTAGTAGTTTGATTAAATTGATTACCTGCTTGGCACTTAATGCTCGGATGACCGCATCTACATAAATCACAGAAGACAGCTTGAGCTTGCATCGCTGCTGCACCCATGCTATCTATCTTCCGGTTCATAGCTTCCAACTGAGCCGAAATGGCAGTAATCTCGTCCACTTGATGGACTCCTATTGGTTTCTGTGGCGTGTTCTTTTCCGATTCCCACTGATAGCTATTGGACACCATTTCCTCCAATAAGTCATACGCTTCTTCCGGTGTCTTCCGCATGATCGATCCCCCAGATGCTGCATCTATCATTGATTGGTTAGCAGAAAACAAACCATTGTAAAAAGTCTGTACCTGCAGCCAGATGGGTAGACCGTGATGTGGGCATCTCCTCAATAAATCTTTGAAACGATCCCACGCCTCGTATAAACTCTCGGGGTCGAATTGCCCGAACGTGGTGATATCGTTCCGCATTTTTGCCGTCTTGGAAGGGGGGAAATTGTGATGACCAGGGATTATAGATGTTAATCCCGTAGTGTTAATAATCCCTAAAGTGGTTTTACGTGGCGATTTGGAGTTTAATGGAGGTGTTGGGCCTTCTGGGCTCGTTTATTTGGGTAGTTGGGATCGTTGGATCCAGAGGTTGAGATTGTATTCACATTACGGTGTAAAACCTAAGAGTTGGGTTTTTGATGTGTCTCGGAATCTCGGGTGTTGTGTGGGCACCGGTAGGGGGTTTTGGAGTTAGAGAGAGAGTTTTTGAAAACAGATGATTTTTAATGAATCATGATGTATTTGTGGGGCTATTCATTTTTCGGGGTATTTTTGCTATAAATACCAATTGAACCCAAAATTTTAGAGAAATTTCATTTCAGCCCACTTTCTTTCTCTCTCTCCCGCGGCCGCGCCCTTTCCCGATCTCCCCTGCCTCCGCGCGCAAGAGCGGTGCGCCCGCCGCAGTCCGGCCGCCATTCGGCGCTTGCGACCTGTCACCGGCTTCGTCTCGTCGAGGCGCAGCTATCCCCTCCGTCAATTCGAAGTTTCGTCGCGTTTTGAAGTCGGATTTTGGCTGGAGGCGTCGATCCCCAATTTCTAGGGTTCATCGTTTTTCTTCCGATTTTCGTTTGGGTAACCTCCCTTACCCCTTTTTCGTCATTTTCGTGTATTTCCCTGCCTTTATTGTGTTCGAATTTGATGAATTATAAGGGTTCGAATTTAAGGGCTTGTTTGGGTTCGAATTTAAGGGATTGAATTCGAAAATTGGGGGTTTTTGGCAAGGGGTGTTGATTCTTGCTTGGATAGCTTAATTCACATTTTAGATGAATTATGGTATTTATTTGGGTTCGATTTGTGAGATAAGGGTTCGAAAATTTGTAGGGTGTTCTTGAACAATTTTCGATTTGTCTCATTTATTTCCCTCCCTGCATGTACACTGCCCCGGGTCTTTTAAAAGGTTAATTGTCGTGTGTTGACAATATTTTGAGGGATATGGGTGTGCTTGAGCATAGGTTACATGTTCGTAAATAATTGTGAATTATTTTATCGTGTTAGCACATCGTTCCTCGGGGCATGGAACTCGAGCAAGGTTTGGCTTGGACTTCGGAGATTTAAGGTACGTGCGACGTACGGGCATTTCTATATATTAGGGCATTTGTGAATGCATAATGAAATTTGATTTCATTGAATAATCGAGCATGAGGATTATATATATATATGTTGATATAGCCAAGGAATGACCCAAATCTTGATATCGCCGCTTGTAGCGTGCGTGACACTAGAGTAGGATGACTCTTACAAGATATAAGGGGTACTGGGTTTATATGTATCTATTATAAGACATTTGAGATGTCTATGGTTGTAGAATCATGTATCTATTATAAGACATTTGAGATGTCTAGGTTCGTAGAATCATGTATTCATTATGAGACATTTGAGATGTCTAGGTTCGTAGAATCATGTATTCATTATAAGACATTTGAGATGTCTAGGTATAATGAAGGATTGGTAAAACAAATGCTAGGCATTTGAGCTATCTGTGATTGATAGCGAGGTTGTGAAATCAGTATTAGATATTGAGATATCTATAATTGCATGTTTAATGAATTTTCAATCACTATCTGTTGATATTCGAGGATTAGGCATGCGATGAGTTAATCAATGTGTGATTTACTGATTTATGAGATTTGATGAGTTTGATGATTGTGAGGACAGGGACAGTACACGGAATCCGGATGAGGTTGCCATCCAGGGAGTATCATTTAAATTCATTTGTATTTACCTTTGTTGTAAATTATGAATTTCATTATTGTGATTATGTGATTTTGTGTATTGGTATGCTCACCCCGTTGGGGCTGTCTCTGTTGGGACAGGTGAACAAGTACATCGATGGCTGTGGAGCTGAGCTCGAGCTGTTGATTGGAGGTACTCCCAGGATCGTGGTACCAGGGCTTGATGGAGCACGGTATCGTATAGAGTACTTATAAACACCTGAGGATTATATACATATTATGATGCTCGCATGTGAGCACGGATATTCTTGTATATGGGTTGTATATAAAGGCATGAGCCTTTCTCTCTTTCATTATATGTTGCATGCAATTGTGGTAGAATTGCAAATGATATGAGAGTCATTAGTGTATTATGTGGGTGTTGAAACCCACTCTTGTCGTCATGTGTGTGGTGTCTTCCCTGGCTGGGAATTTACTTGGTATTACTGCTTTCTGATGAGTATTATGTTTTCCCTGGCCGGGAATTATGTTATGTGTTGTGCTTTCATTTTGGGATAGCTCTATTTATGGGGAGACTCTGCCCAAATTTTTATAAAAGTCCACAATGTGAAAAGTGGCAGAAAGGGGATAGTATTGGGCGAACTTTATGAGTCTATTTTGTTGTTAGGCTGATGACCTTATAACATTGAGTGTTAAAGGAAAAAATTTTGTAATTGCCATGCAATGATAAAGTATCATCTGAGTTTCCCGATCGACTTTTTATTGAAAGCATGTGCCACACATAGTGGTTAATACACTAATCAAGGGTTAAGGGCTTGGGGTCCTTACAGAAATACTTTGATAAGAATGCTTTAGTCATCCCTTTCCATGTTGTAATCGATCCTGCAGGTAATGAATTTAACCAAGATTTAGCTTTGTCTCTCAATGAAAAAGGGAAGAGCCTTAACCTGATGGCGTCGTCGGAGACGCCATTATGTTTAAAAGTGTCACAGATCTCCAAGAAGTTGGAGATGTGAGTGTTTGGATCGTCAGTGGCAGCTCCCCCAAACATTACAGAGTGTTGTATCATTTGGATGATTGCAGGCTTGATCTCGAAGTTATTCGCCTGGATTGTCGGCCTAGTAATGGTGGATAAAGATCCATGGAATGCTGGCTATGCAAAGTCCATCATCGATCTCGGGTTTTGTGCATCGTTATTGTCGGCCATTGCTCGAGCTTCTCGTAGCCTTCTAAGTAGAGTTCTCTCTATTTCAGGATCAAATGGCTCGAGAATGGTTCCTCTCTTCTGAGCATGCACTAGAGAAATGGTTCTTGTACTGGATTAGACAAAAGGAGACAACAACAAAAATACAAAATCAAAAACAAAAAAAACAACTAACGAAAACGAAAAAGAAAAACAAAAACAAAATAATACAAATTGGCTAAATTACAATTAACTAATCTCGTATGATATTATACAGATTAGTCCCCGGCAACGGCGCCAAAAACTTGACAGCTTATTTTTTAAACAGAAATTTCTCTAGTGTAGCGAATCTCTACCGCAAGTGCACGGTGTCAAGTTTTAGTATAGTTAAATGAAAGTAAGGGTTGTCGAATCCACATGGACTAACTTATAAGTACCAAATAAAACTAGTAAAATTATATTTAGCCTACGATTAAAAAGGGGGGAGATTAACTAATGCAAATTTAGAACTAAAGAACCCAAATAAAACAAGAATAAATAAAATAAATGGCTTCCGGATATGCAAAGGAATTTCGCTCGAGAAATTTATCTAACTCTTCGTTCAACTGTGTTTTCGTCAATGATTCGTTTGAATAAGCAATTACTAAACAATCGATTCTTAAGGTGAAAGGCTTTCGCTGTTATTCAATACACTCTCTCGAGCTGTAAAAAAACTAATATCAACTTAGAACAAGTAACTCTCGTTCACTTATTTACTAATCTGATATTGCTTAAGTCTTCAAAACCTAGTTACTCTAAATCTCTCGATTCAAAGTGCTCACGTATGTGATTTTATCTCTCGATCTCAATCTTAAACATACATCATTAATTATTGTAGCGTATTATAACGTTATCTCTCGATCTCGGTTATAACTCACAGATTCAATCAAAGTTAGCTAGGCTTTGATATCATTAAGCATATAATTCATGAACAATAAGAAATCAATCCACTCAAACACATTCGAATCAATAACTCAAACACAATTATACCTCAAACTCGATAAAATAAACTAAATTCAATTCAATTCAAAGCAAATAAATGAGATGTTTAATTGTTTCTCAACCTCAAAAACATCAAATGAATATGAAAATCAAATAAATCAGAGTTTAGAAATACGATAAACGTGGGAACAAATCCGTGCGTTGCACCGTAATCTCTTCTCTTGCTCCTTCCTTGCACTCCGGAACCGTCTCGCTCAAGCTCGGACGGAGAACGGAGGAAGATGGCTTTTCCTCGGGTTCTTCTCGGCGGCTACTAGGGTTCTCCTTGGATAATTTTCGGCCCTTTCCCTCTCTGATATGATATTTTTCGATATGGAAATGAATCCCCTTTTAAAACCACCGAGAATCCATCAAATATGGAAGATAAGATTTTTAAAAATTCGCGTATCGATCGATCGAAAAGATTTTCCGATCGATCGGTGCACTGTTCATTTCAGCATTTTAAACCCTCTGCCTCGCTCGATCGATCGAAATTTTGGTTCCGATCGATCGACACTTCGATAAAATTGTTGCTGAATTCTTTGCCCGGATCGATCGATCGAGAAATATTCTCGATCGATAGGTGCTTTGCAAAATCTGAATTCTTCTCTTTTTTCTCTTTTTCGCCTCGATTTCACCCGTTTTCTTCATTTTAGCTCATTTCTACCATTTCCGACCTATTTTCTTGAAACAAGCAAATAAATACCCCAAAACGTAATTTCATCCAGGAAAAAGTACGAAAAACGGTAAGAAATTACAGCTAAAAACACGTAATATCTAAGCCTATCAACTCCCCAAAACTTGGACTTGATCGTCCTCGAGCAAGTAATAACCTCAAAAAGTATAGTTAAACTTAATACTTTGAATGAATCATCTTTACAACTCAAAGTAAAAGCTCAGCAATTATTCTTACACATCAATAAGAGTCATTCAAAGTTCAACAGGAAGCGTTTTCTCCTAAGCTAAACAATACATCGCAACATCGCAACGTGCGTGTGTGCTATTGTCAATCATGAGGTATAATCATATCTTTAAGATCAAAATGTGCCATAAAAACTCAAAGTCAAGATTACTTTGGATTACTCTACAAATCTACTATCCAACACTTCTCCACTAATGTAATTATTCCCTAGACTTGGATCAGAAGGTCTTTAAAAGCTTATAGCATTAGGCCTTTTGGTGTCGGCTCCAAAGAAAAAGGTAGGATGAATGCAAAGAAGAGAGTATAATAGAATCAGTTCAAAATTTTTCGCACAATATTGAGCTTCTCTTCAACTTTTTCTAGCCTTGGCCACTTTGGGTCTTATTTGAATGTTTTCATTTTTTCTTTCAAGGCATTTCTCTACATCTTTTCTTATTGCTCATTCTTTTGTTCATTTTGTTTTTCACAATGAACTCATCTACATATACAATTCAGTGCAATGAATGAGATTCATTATACTCCCTTAGGGACGGATAAAAGTTTTCCTTTAGGCTCAATCCAAGGTAGGTATAATGAGGCAGCCAAAAATGTCGAATGTGGGTCTAATTATATGCAATGCATATACCATTCTTTTTCAATAAGGCTCAAGAGGGGACACTAAGGAATGTGTAGACAAGGTAAGCTTGAAAGGCACAAACGGTCCAAAGATCGCTGATGCGAAAAATCCCTTACCGCAAGCGCACGGTAGTCAAGTTTTAGTATAGAAAGATGTCGAACCTACAGAGATTGATTAAATAGTTAAATCTAAGTACTGAATTAAAATAATCTTTGCTTTATTTAGAGAATCGAATAGTTGAGTGTTATGCGAATAATAAAAATTAATTAACTAACGATGATCAAATACTGAGTTGAAAAGAAATCAGTTGGAGACGAATCTAGGAGTACGATTTCACTTGTTCATCCACTACACTTATCATTCCTTGATTTCCATGTTATGGATTTCCTAGTTTACTAGCCGAGAATTCTTATTTGTTTCTACTCCCCCTCCCGGGTGTTAAGCAGAATTAATTATCTAACATTAATATTGATATCCCTATCTAAGATTAATTATCAAACAATTGTAAAAGCGCAGTAATTCCTTTGACGACTTCTATGGAGTTATAGGCCTTCCGAACAATATAACTACCACGATACGAATTCCTTCTTTCCTATTCACAACCCCCTCTCCCGAGTGATAGATCACGAATATGGAATCATTCAATCCATGGCCAGTAGATTAAAAGCATTAGGAACAGGAAAACATAAATAAACCATACGGAAATCCAAATAAACTTCAATCAATTCATAATAAGCGTAGTTTCAAAACAAGCTACATCGTCTCCTAGAAAATAAAATTAGCTCATGCTAGAAGTATTTAAACACATAGACATGTTTAAATAACCCATAAAAATTGCTAAAAGTTTAGAGATACAAAACGAATTGGACGCTATTCTTCGATCTCCGATGAACGCCGCCGTCTCGTGATGAATTCTCTCCTTTTTGCTCCGAGCCGTCGTCGTTATTCTTCTCCGTTCTTCAACCCTAGCCTCCTTCTCTCCAAGAATATGTCTAAGTCTGAATATCTCGAAAATCCTCCTCTAAAACCTTTTAAAAGTCCCGTGCAAACTCCTAAGGAAAGTCTCCAAAATTACCAAAATTCCATTGGCGTAATTACGCCTCCGAAGTGGAGTAATTACGCCTGTCGACGTGTCTAAAGAACTGGCTTCCCGCGTGACTGGCGTAATTACTCCTGAAAACAGGCGTAGTTACGCCTGAACAAAATCTCAAAGCCGTAGCTTAGGCGTAGTTACGCCTCCAAATAGGCGTAGTTACGCCTCAAGACATTCTCCAAAAAATGATTTGCCGTGGGTTAGGCGTAGTTACGCCTCAGAGTAGGCGTCTTTACGCCTGTTGCCATGATTGAAAGTGTAGATTTTTGGCTTCAATTCATCCGTTCTTTCCGTCATTTGCACCCTTTTAGTCCACAAAACATGTAATTACCTGGATTCCTGCAAAACAACACATAACAAAACCAAAAGCGTAATTCTGATCGAAAACTAACACTAAACCATGCAAAATAAGAAGAAATATAAGTGTATAAAATACACTTATCAATCGCCTAAATCATCTCCAAGTCAAGTTCCTAATTATAAAATTTCGCCTCAAAGTGCTTTCAAATAAATTGTAGAGTTTTCTAAGATGCTCAAGACAAATCATAGTTAACACAAGTTTTTATTCAATACATACTTCACTCAATCATGACTCAAAACGTGCTCAAACTAATCCTCAATTTTGACATACGCTCAACAAAGGATATATACAAACAAGTTAAAAATTTGCATGACTCCTATCTAGATGGGGATTAATTTCATCATGTAGTACCGTTGCAAATCCAACTCATCATTTCTCAAGAATAACTCATTTTAAAAAAAAATTTGTTGATAGTGCTCAGGACGAATTAGTCTCATAAGAGTGCAGTCATGCAAGAAAAGAAACAAGACAAGCAGCAAAAAGTGCAAAGACAACAAAAATACTACAAATATAAACAACCCCCCCCCCCCCCCCAAACTTAATATGTGCATTGTCCTCAATGGACAGGAAAAATAAACGTAATGGCAAAACACATACCATGACGACGATCGTCACTGATCGTCGTCCTCATCATGCTCCGGAGGGGGAACTGGGTAGTGACGCTCCTCACCCAAGAAAAATTTGATCTTTGATGAATTTGGCGCTTGGCTCGGAATTCTCTTTCGGATGCAATTCTACCCAATTCTGTTTGCCATACTTCAGATCTGCAAATAAAATCTCATCAGAAACAATTCTTACTTCAAAGATTTGAAGTAATTTGAAATTTGGAGAGAAAATTGATGAGAGGTGATGAAAAAAATTGGAAGAGGCGATGTGGTCTTTGTTGGAGAAGAGAGGATAATGTTTGATAGCTGTGCAGACTGTGCGTCGGTGCCCTTTTTTTTCAAAATTTTATCTTGATCGATCGATTGAGAATTTTTCTCGATCGATCGATCGAGGCAGTGAATTGCTTCGCCTTTAATACTTCTGGGCGATCGATCGAGATATTTTCTCAATCGATCGCCAGCACCAGACTACCAAAATCTAATTTTTCTCAAAAAATTTCCTCTCAGTTTGCTTCGCCTACATCTTTATTGATCTTGTTTTTACACCTGCAACAAAAATCGCACGGATTCATTCACGGAACATCTAAAAACAAATTAAAAACAACCAAACTACAATGAGAAAAGGGAAGAAAGTTCTTAATTTATAGTCCCAAACTGGACTGTCACCTCCTTCTCTGTTAACTTGATTGCTCATTCGGATTCTTCACAGAATCACTCGGGAGCGTACCTTGTGTCCTTCCAGAAATCAACGTTGCCAGCTGCCCTATCTGCACTTCCATGTTCTTAATCGATGCATCCTGATTCTGCATCCTCACCTCAATCGACGAAATCAGTTTGTCCATCAGCTCCTCCATACTCGGTTTTTGTGTGAACCCCGACTGTGGTTGTGGATTCAACACATTCTCTTGGTTTGACCACCTCAGATTTTGGGTGGTTCCTCCACCCCGGGTTGTATGAGTTTGAGTATGGATTGTTTTGCTGCCTGTTCCCTATGAAATTCACAGCTTCAGTAGTTTGATTAAATTGGTTACCTGCTTGGCACTCAATGCTCGGATGACCGCCTCCACATAAATCACAGAAAACAGCTTGAGCTTGCATCGCTGCTGCACCCATGCTATCTATCTTCCGGTTCATAGCTTCGAACTGAGCCGAAATGGCAGTAATCTCATCCACTTGATGGACTCCTATTGGTTTCTGTGGCGTGTTCCTTTCAAACTGCCACTGATAGCTATTGGACTCCATTTCCTCCAATAAGTCATACGCTTCTTCCGGTGTCTTCCGCATGATCGATCCCCCAGATGCTGCATCTATCATTGATTGGTTAGCAGAAAACAAACCAATGTAAAAAGTCTGTACCTACAGCCAGATGGGTAGACCGTGATGTGGGCATCTCCTCAATAAATATTTGAAACGATCCCACGCCTCATATAAACTCTCGGGGTCGAATTGCCCGAACGTGGTGATATCGTTCCGCATTTTTGCCGTCTTGGAAGGGGGGAAATACTTTGATAAGAATGCTTTAGTCATCCCTCCCATGTTGTAATTGATCCTGCTGGTAATGAATTTAACCAAGATTTAGCTTTGTCTCTGAATGAAAAAGGGAAGAGCCTTAACCTGATGGCGTCGTCGGAGACGCCATTATGTTTAAAAGTGTCACAGATCTCCAAGAAGTTGGAGATGTGGGTGTTTGGATCGTCAGTGGCAGCTCCCCCAAACATTACAGAGTGCTGTATCATTTGGATGATTGCAAGCTTGATCTCGAAGTTATTCGCCTGGATTGTCGGCCTAGTAATGCTGGATAAAGATCCATGGAATGCTGGCTGTGCAAAGTTCATCATCGATCTCGGGTTTTGTGCATCGTTATTGTCGGCCATTGCTCGAGCTTCTCGTAGTCTTTTAAGTAGAGTTCTCTCTATTTCAGGATCAAATGGCTCGAGAATGGGTTCCTCTCTTCTGAGCATGCACTAGAGAAATGGTTCCTGTACTCGATCAGACAAAAGGAGACAACAACAAAAATACAAAATCAAAAACAAAAAAAAAACAACTAACGAAAACGAAAAAGAAAAACAAAAATGAAATAATACAAATTGGCTAAATTACAATTAACTAATCTCGTATGATATTATACAGATTAGTCCCCGGCAACGGCGCCAAAAACTTGACCGCTTATTTTTTAAACAGAAATTTCTCTAGTGTAGCGATTCTCTACCGCAAGTGCACGGTGTCAAGTTTTAGTATAGTTAAATGAAAGTAAGGGTTGTCGAATCCACAGGGACTAACGTATAAGTACCAAATATAACTAGTAAAATTATATTTAGCCTACGATTAAAAAGGGGGGAGATTAACTAATGCAAATTTAGAACTAAAGAACCCAAATAAAACAAGAATAAATAAAATAAATGGCTTCCGGATATGCAAAGGAATTTCGCTCGAGAAATTTATCTAACTGTTTGTTCAACTGTGTTTTCATCAATGATTCGTTTGAATAAGCAATTACTAAACAATTGATTATTAAGGTGAAAGGCTTTCGCTGTTATTCAATACACTCTCTCGAGCTGTAAAGAAACTAATATCAACTTAGAACAAGTAACTCTCGTTCACTTATTTACTAATCGGATATTGCATAAGTCTTCAAAACCTAGTTACTCTAAATCTCTCGATTCAAAGTGCTCACGTATGTGATTGTATCTCTCGATCTCAATCTTAAACATACATCATGAATTATTGTAGCGTATTATAACGTTATCTCTCGATCTCGGTTATAACTCACAGATTCAATCAAAGTTAGCTAGGCTTTGATATCATTAAGCATATAATTCATGAACAATAAGAAATCAATCCACTCAAACACATTTGAATCAATAACTCAAACACAATTATACTCAAACTCGATAAAATAAATTCAATTCAATTCAAATCAAATAAATGAGATGTTTAATTGTCTCTCAACCTCAAAAACATCAAATGAATATGAAAACCAAATAAATCAGAGTTTAGAAATACGATAAACGTGGGAACAAATCCGTGCGTTGCACCGTAATCTCTTCTCTTGCTCCTTCCTTGCACTCCGGAAACGTCTCGCTCAAGCTCGGACGGAGAACGGAGGAAGATGGCTTTTCCTCGGGTTCTTCTCGGCGGCTACTAGGGTTCTCCTTGGATAATTTTTGGCACTTTCCCTCTCTGATATGATATTTTTTGATATGGAAATGAATCCCCTTTTAAAACCACCGAGAATCCATCAAATATGGAAGATAAGATTTTTTATAAATTCGCGTAGCGATCGATCGAAAAGATTTTCCGATCGATCGGTGCACTGTTCATTTCAGCATTTTAAACTCTCTACCTCGATCGATCGATCAAAATTTTGGTTCCGATCGATCGACACTTCGATAAAATTGTTGCTGAATTCTCTGCCCGGATCGATCGTTCGAGAAATATTCTCGATCGATCGGTGCTTTGCAAAATCTGATTTCTTCTCTTTTTTCTCTTTTTCGCCTCGATTTCACCCGTTTTCTTCATTTTAGCTCATTTCTACCATTTCCGACCTATTTTCCTGAAACAAGCAAATAAATACCAAAAAACGTAATTTCATCCAGGAAAAAGTACGAAAAACGGTAAGAAATTACAGCTAAAAACACGTAATATCTAAGCCTATCACTTCTACTCACCATGATCGAAGTTTCCCACCAGTCGCCGCCCCTGCAGCCGCCGTGAATCGCCAAAAATTGCACATGCAAGGCTCGGTTACTGTTCACTTGAATGTGGTAAAATCCGATTTCAAATTTTTAGTTTGTAATTCGAATTTTGGCCTTCAAATTGGGTGTTGATGTTAGTTCTAGCATTGCATGTGGAGATTGGTTGAATTAGCCGATGCATGTCCGATTGTAGTCGATGCATGTTTAGGGATTTTTGTTTGATTTTAAGTGGTTGAGGGTTGCAATGTTTAAATCATGCCTTGGTTGAGTTTACCTCTTTAAACCATGTTTTAGTTAGATAAATCAGGTGTTGGAGATTTTACGGAATTCTTTCAAGTTTGTCTTGTTGTTGGTTGGATCGAATTCTTGTAGCTTGTTGAGGGGATAATGATCGATGTTCATGCATGTTAGAATATGGCAATCGATTTTCAGGTTTTGAGGATTAATGTTTGAAATCCTGGGTTAGTCAATTATTAACTAACTGTAATACCCCCGAAATGTCTATGCGTTTATGTGTTATCATAAACGATTATGTTGTGTTTTAAGGGTTGTGGTACATTTAATTTGGGGGTTATGTCCATGTCTTATTTAATGGGGTGTGATGTATGTTATGATAATATGGTTTAGGGGGCATGTTGGGTGTTTTAAGGGATGTATTAATTAAGTAATGTTATGAAATATCGAGTGAGGATATTTTAATACATCGTGCTAAATACCGGGGCACAATTAAACACCACATGGCACCCCAACCACACCACCCCACCCCCATCAATCAGCCACCTCCCCCACTTGGCAACCCATCTTCCCCACTTGGTTCAACCCATGCTCCCACTCTCCTCATCCAATCATTCCACCTCCCACCTTCCTTCTCCTCCTTCTCTCCTCCATTTTCGTCCCAGATAAGCAGCTTTAATGCTTGTGCATTATGAATACGATACATGTTGTTTATGCATTGTTGTTGCATATGTATATTGTGGAACATTTGGTGTGTATTCCACGAGTCAGGGTTATCACAGTGATGATTTTAATGCCTACCGCTTATACCGCTAAAAATGTGGAGCGAGGGGTGTAGGCCCGCTTGCACATGGAGGCGAGGTATTCCATACGAAGCGAGGATAGAAATACCGCTTGTATGAAGAAGCGAGGGAGGGGAGTTCCTCTTATTATGAAGTTATGAAGCGAGGGGCATTAAAATACACTGATGATAAACTGACTAAGGATTGAAGTAAAGATTTAAGAAGTGAAGTTATGTCATGACATTTATTTACAAAAGCCATAATATCATATATTGATTTGATTATGAGTTATGGTACAGGGACAGCCAAAATGGGCGTTTGAAATGCATTGGAATGCAGGAAGTATCCTATGTTTATGATTTATGCATTTACGCTTTACATTCATATTATGTTGAATATGAACTATGATGTGTTCATGTGTTGGGGGTTGTCTCTGAAGGTTCGCTTTTGGACTGAAGGGCTAAGGGTCGGGTTGAGGCAGTGAGCTGTAAGAAGCACAAGGATGTATAGGATTCAGGATTATAGTATCTACTCCAGGAGTAGTATAAATCTACAATGTTAGCATTCGTTTACAGGAATGTAATTAATAAGTTTTGGGAATTTTATTTTTTGGCCTGTAATCCTATTAGCTCTCGTAATAACCGGAGCCCAAAGATGTCATTAAATGCATGTTTAGTCCAAAGTATGTATTTATAACACTGTTAAGGTAGGAAGACCCTACACTAACTGAAATCGTGTTTTAGATTGAATGAATCTTGTATAAGAGAATTTCATGTAATTTCAATGACATTTTGAGTTTGGTTAGCTGTTGAATGGGGGGAAATCAATCGAGTTTTCAAGGGCTTAGGAGGTGAAAATGCTTAATTGTTGTTTGCGGTCAACTTTGTAAGCTGTTCAATGAGTTTATTTCCACGTTATGAATATTATTGAATGATATAAATGAGTTGTGAATCAATGAATGAAACAAACATGTTAATAGGATTTTAATGATGATGAGACATCTTAAAAACTCCAGAACTGAATAAATGGCAAGAATAAGTATACGAGAATCAGAATATGTCTATCCTACATAGTTTAGATCTGATTAGTATCCTCGAGTTAAAGAATAACTTATATGTATGTTGAGGTAATTTTAGTGATAAAGAAGTAATGAAAATTGTGTTGAATGAATTGATAGATTAATACACGGCATGAGAGTTCCACGAACTAAGAAGACAACATTTCAGCTTCTAGAACAAAGAAAGTAAAGGTATGTTGCGATCGGTAACATACGACATGTATCTGTATTATTTGATATATGACTTGCTGAACTTACATGAATTACTTGAAACTACTTGGCTATGTGAAACTACTTGGCTATGTGAGTTAAATTTATTTATGGAGCATACATGGCATTCATGATTTAGCATTCGATGTATGAAATAAATGTTTTGTTAACACACATCATTTTTACATATATACATCGATGCATGACATACACATTGAGCTATCGTTTCTTTGATATCCTTAATGACGATTGAGTTGATTTACTCTGAGTGTCAGGGACGATGAGCACGGCGATAACAAGCAGTATAGGTAGCGACTGTAGTCACGCGCGTGTCACCGGACCTAGACATGAGGGATGGACGAGCACAACACATAGGATGATTCTCCTAGCGCAATGTGCGTGTGTTGTCACCCTCTGCTCGAGCTTGATATTGATTGATGACGCCTTTCTTTGGACTCCGATTTGATATCTTGAGATTCGATCCATTGTACCTTACATGCATTGCATTACATTGCACTGCATTACATCTGTAAGGACCCCCGTGCCATTATCCCGTTATTAATATATTAACCCAAGCATTTAGTGCATGTAATCACATATGTAGGGGAAAACCCACTTGTCAACATAGCAAATCATGCCAATAATAAAATTCTTTACATTATTCCATATAATGTCTAGTTTCCCCCAACCAAGTCCACATATATATCATGCACCCTTATAATAAACTAACATGTTCTCAGTTCATTTAGCAATTCAATAAATAATTGCATGCAACTCATAAATGAAGAGAGAAATGCCCTTGCCTTTTTATACATACCATATACACATAATAGTGCTCACATACGAGCATCAAATAAGTACGTGTGTATCAAATGTACAAAACATGGTGCTCAATACCGTCACTGGTACTTCGATCCCTGGAAGCACCTCCAATCCATAGCTCGAGCTCAACTCCAAAGCCATCGATGTACCTAATCACCTGCCCCAACAGAGACAGCCCCCACACGGGGTGAGCATACCAATACCACCAAACCGATAATCACAGTAACACAATTCATAATTTACAAAAATGTAAATGCTATGAAATATAAAAGATGCTCCCTGGATGGTATCATCCTCATCCGGGATTCCCTGTACTGTCCCTGTTCTCAAAACAACCAAAACTATCAAATTCCCAATAGTCAGTTAATCGTTACGTTGATTAACAAATCCGTATGCCACGTACCGATATCATAATCAATAATATCAAATCATTAACACGACTACAAATATTCCGTATATCTCACTTATGGTTACATAGTCCCATTTCATCGCTCGCTCTACAATAGCGGCATTTTATTCTCACGCATGCTCAACAGCAGTGGCGTCATAACTGATGTTCGCTCAAAGGCGACAACACCCAATCATTGCTCGCTCAAAAGCGGCACCACATAATTCCCAATGCATATATATCCATTTATAGCAATTACCATAAACCATGCATTTCAATATCCGTCTATTGCTAATACCATATACCATGCATTTCCATATACGTTTATTGCAATATAATGTACCATGCACTCAACCATTGCAATTATAATAAAGGGGCTACACTCGTACGTCATACGTACCTTATAATTCCGTAGTTCGAGTCAAACTTGCCTTGGTCCCATGACCCGATGAATTTCGTGCTAAACACAATAGTAATTCACAATTAATTTCAAGCATGCAATCCACGTGCCCAACCACGTTCACAATCCCCAAATTATCATCGATCTATGACGATTAACCATTTTAAAAGACCCTGGGCGAAGCATGCATCGAAAACTCAACACGACATAATTCCCCAAAAACAGGCATTGGCGATCGATCGCTTCATCTCAAGCGATCGATCGCCTCGCAAAAATGGCATGGGCGATCGATCGCTCCATTTCCAGGCGATCGGTCACCTCTTAGTATTTTTGGCTACTGCCTCATGGCGATCGATCGCTTCCTTTGAGGCGGTCGATCGCTTCACTGTTCATCTTCCTTAAAATTTCATCAACGTCGCGGCGATCGATCGCCCTGCCCTAGGGATCGATCGCCTCGACCTGTAACAGCCAAAAATGGTATTTTTCTTGCAAAATCTTCCCCAACATCAAAGCTCACACCCCATACAACATAAATCCTTAACAAGGGGCTATAAATCAACCCAAAAACACAACAACCCAAAATCTTAAAAAACCAATTTCTTAACCCCAACTCAAATCTCAACCATAATCTACAATGCTACTATCAAATCGAAGATAAATGCGAGGGGAAGGACAATACCTTATTATCTTCGAGAAATCCAGCTCCCTAGTCGAGCCTCCAACGATTTTTGCTAAAGGGAGAAAGGAGAGAAGGGTTGGGGAAATGGGGGGGAGCGCTGGTGAGAGTGAGAGAAAAGAGATCCAAATGATCGAACACCGAGTCCACTTGGTAGATATAGTATCAAAACTCCAAAATACCAATACCTCCACAAATACATCATGATTCATTAAAAATCATCTGTTTTCCATAATTATCTCTCCAACTCAAATTCCATTACCAGCCCCAGTACAAAGTACTCCGGACCCCAGATCCCACCAAAAACCAAATTCCAAGGTTATCACCACGATGAGAATACAATCTCAACCCTTGGATCCAACGACTCCAAATATCGAATTTAAAATCCCCGGCAGTCCAATACCGCAATTAATTCATAACTGCATAATTAAAATCCATAAAGGATCATTATCACTGTAATGCCTCGCTTTGCTTTATACATGTGTGATATGATTATATTATTATGACTAATTTCGATATGATAGGAATTTGGGTTCGGGTTGAACCGAGGATGAATTAATACATGTATAAAATGATATATGGCAATGAATGAAATATATGGCAATACATGTATAGTAGAAAAGAGACTTGAAATGCACCACATAGTTGAATACTAATGTGTCTTGCATTGTTTTCCATTTAGCATGCATTTGAAGTGTATTAGAATGTGCATGTGAGTTGCATTCCATAATACATTTGCCATGAGTTTGAAAGGAATTACAATTATATTTGTATTGAATTTGAAGGTTTACTTAAATATGCAAAATCAGATTGTAATCACATAGAACACCACATTTCACCCACAAATCTCTACCCAAGCTCCTCTCTAGGTCTTTTCTTAGAATTGCTTCCTTGCTTGGATTTGCACTTGATATCAAGATAGAAAGGTGAGAAAGTGAAGTCCTAACATCTTGGTATAGATTATGTGCTTTGTATCCTCACTAATGGTTGTAATAGAGGAATTGAAGTTAAAGCATGGAATTGAAGGTGTTTGGTTTGCTTGTGTTTTGATTTGAGTTATGGTGTAAATAATTGAGTTCTATGATCATACAAACATGTGTTTCTGATATTAGAGATTGCATGAAACATGTTTGAATGTTGATTTTCGAGTTGTAGGAGAGATACCATGAAGATAAGCTCAAAAATCGCCATGTTCTGATTTTTCTGGACATCGGCGATCGATCGCTAGCTTTGTGGCGATCGATCGCCAACTACAGAACAAAAATATAAGGCGGTGAAACTATGTAGCGATCGAACGCTATGAACAGGGCATTTTGGCGATCGATCGCCAAGTAGTTGCGATCGATCGCGAGGAGACAGAAAGTTTTGGCGATCGATCGACAATTGTAGCGATCGATCGGTGCCTTAGAAATTATGAAAAATGTTATATTTTTGTAGCATTTAGTTTTGAAGCCTCTTATAACATGGTATATTGTTCATGTACTTGTAGCATCATCATAGGGGACGGGGCAAAGAGGCAAATAGCCATCAACGCCTGATTTATCACTTTTATTGTCGTATACCAGGTACGTGTTGACGTACGGAGTATAGATATTATGAGATGATGTTATGAGATTGATATCATATGAATTGTGTTGTGTTGGTATCATATGATTTGTAGTATCATATGCATGTACATTCATGGATATCATGTGTTTGAGATGGATGAGGTATATGCTTTAGCATTAGAGGTATACGCCTGGTTTGGGTATATGCTCGGGTATGCTACGTTAGCATTAGAGGTAGACGTCTGGTTTGGGTATATGCTCGGGTATGCTACATATACTTGGTATGAGAGATACACGCCGGTTTTTGGGTATATACTCTGGCTATTATCATGTGAGGACGGTACGATGATATGTGTTGCTAATATGAAGATGTGAGGCGGTTCCACTGACATATTGAGCCGAAATAGACATATCATATTAGTCTTGTGATAATAGGATGTGTGATGAGACATGTCATGACATAGTTGCATTTGTTGATGCATAATACAGAGCATTCACAATTAATGATTATTGTTGTGCTTTATCATTGATATTGTATTTGATATCGCACTGAGATAATGGTTTATCTATACTCACATTGTGTGAATGTTTCTGTAGGGACTCATAGACGTGGGAAGACGGGATGTGAGTTATTTTCCGCTGCGAGTTGAACCACTACTAGGAGTTATCTTGGATTAGGTTGTTGTCTGTACATGTGATGTATAGTTGGTTAAGTTTTTATAACCCTTGTAACAACTTAACTAGTCATAAACTCTTAATCAGTGCATGTGTTTACTTAATTCAGACTCACGTATGTATGCGTAATTGATACATAATGGATTAAGTAACGAGGACCCCACAATCACTCCGGGATTAACATCAATAATTCCCGGGCATCACAACATCATATATCACATTTTATAGATGCATGTTGTATTTACTTGATAGTTTCATATTGGGCTTTGGCTCACCCCGTAGGGGGCTGTTGTGTGTGGACAATGACAGTTATTACAGGTAATCAGAATCCCAAAGAGGGAATACTCGTTGAAGCCTTACTTGAGGTTGTTTCTTTTGTCTCTTTCCCAGTCGTAGGATAGCTAAATTAAACCAGGTTGTGTCCTAGATCGTATAATTATGTAATTTGAGTTTATTTCAGTTCAATCTTGAGAAATTGTGAATATTTGTTGTTTCTTTACTGCTGATGGTATTATGTAAATATTTTGAGTATAAAATGTGTGCTGGAGACTTATTGTGCATGCTATGGTATTATGTAAATATTTTGAGTACAGATTATGTGCTGGATGCCTATGATGCATGCATGGTATTATGTACTGCACTGGGATATTATTTTATGTTTTTTCTTTCTGGTATGTCCCTCGTACGCGGAGGTCATGCTGAAATTTTGAGAGCCACTTGTTGGAAGGACTTTAAAAAAAAAAAAAAATCTTCCACTGTTTACACATAAATAATCATAGTGTGCTAATTAAACACTTGATTATGAACGGGTCCTCACACCTAGTCTTGTTATACCTATGTTGGGACCTACCACTAACATGCATAACTTCACCTGAATTTTGCTTACTACATTTGTTCACTTTTAAATCTAATTCTTTACTCTTAAGAACATTAATCATAATGTCAAGCTTAATGGAATCTCTAACAGACTTCATAGCATATTTGACATCACTATAGAGCTCAGGAATATCATTTAAAAGCACAATAGGAGTATAATCATCAATATTTCTATCTCCAGTTAACTTAATATCTTGAATCAATTTGATAAACACATCAAGATTCTCATCAACATCTTTGTTCAAGTCAAGCTTGAATCTGAAATTTTTTTCAAGTAAAAACAATTTACTAGGCAAAGAGGTTTCCGTATACAATTCTTCTAATTTTTCCCAAATAAGTTTAGCAGAAGTATGTATACCACATTTTCTAAGCACAAAGTCAGATAGATTATGGAAGAGTAAGCAAATTCATCATCTCCAGCTTTCTTAGAAGTGATTATATCATCAGCATAATTACTACCGATAGCCTTAAACACTTTCTGTTGAATTAAAATTCCTTTCATTTTTTGTTGCCAAATAGAAAAATCTGATTTTCCATTAAAGGGTTCCATATAGCCAGAAATAGAAGTCATCGCACACAAGCAAAATAAGACACACTAAATCACAGGCTAACAAATTACACAAAGTAAGCAGTAGAAGCATGACCACACAAAATAGGCACAGATAATGAAAAAACCAAAAGTTTTTAGACAATTTTAAAATTTCAGTGAGCCACACTGAAAATCACAGAAAACACAGAATCACACAAATTCCTAGTTTTCTACACCAAGCAAGCCTCAGGACCTATGACCTAGACGCTCAACAAAGCAGTAAAAGTTTTAGGGTTCAAGCCAATCACTTACAACCCAGAGGCCAACGCTCTGGGTTTTTCCACCAAAAAGCCGAACTGGCGCAGAAACTGAGCCGCCGAACAGCAGCTGCCCGAGCGTCGTTGTTCACCCACCAGGAGCGGATAGCCGCTCTGATACCACTGTTAGGAGGGTATCTGCCTTGGCATCACAATGTGTACCTTCAAACAAATACAAATACACAAAATCCAAGTATAATAGTAAACTCAAAAGGATATCGAGTCAGGATCAGATCTGTTGTTTTCCCCAAACTACGTCACAGAGAGAATCCAAGGTAAAGGCCAGAAGGCTTCGATAACACCCAACACCCAACACCCATGTTCTGCCCGAAAGCACAAATCACACGATAAGAACACACACGGCCAGCACTCCCACACCAGAACCACACACACGGCCAGAACCACCAGTCACTCAGTGCACACCGAAGCACCAAGCACACAGCAAGGATAGCACACGACCAGCAATCACACGAACGCACCACCGAAGCACCAAGCACACAGCAATGAGCACACGACCAGCAACCTCCACTCACCCAGCGCACACACAACACACACCGAACAGAACCACCAGACAGAATCACTCCACCAAGCTCCAAAGCACTCTGAACTCGCCTCACCAGAACTCACGCTCAACCCGCTGAACCACAAAGGAAGTGACAGGAATCACACAGAAAAAGAGCAAGAGAGTTTGGAAGAGAGGATGCGCAAATTCTGATTTTGGGAATGAAGGAGGCGCACGTACTGGTTGGAAGAGATGTGAGGCGCACGTATTTCGTGTATGGAATATGAAGGAGGCGCTGCACGCTCAGACTTAAAAATAAGGGGGGTGATAGTTCAGGTTAGGTTAATTAAGGGGTTAATGGGCTAACTAATTGGGGGTTAAATAATTGGGCCACAAACCCAACACCAATATTTTATTCAATTCAGTTTTAAAAAAGTTTGGTTTGTTCAGAGTTTTTAAAATTCAGGTTCGATCGATAACTGATTGCATACCCCTGCTCCTAATCACAAATTTATAAATTATGGAAATTTTATAAAAATAATCATAAAAAACACAAACACGCACAAATGAAAGCAAGCACATGACAAAGAGCTTACATTAGCTTTACGTTGATTGTGCATTCTGAGTCGTATCGCCTCGAATGCACCATTGTTCATCCTCTTGTGTAATCATAGAGGATCCCATCTCCAAAAGGATAAAGTTGATGTTGCATTCTTAAACCCAAGATGGCACACGTGCCACCATATCCAATATGTATTCCAATCCTACATGAGTTGTAATCCTATACATATATAGATGTATAGGATTAGGAGTTAGGACACCATATCTTGGGGTCAAGAATGTTATTGGTGGAATAGGATATGAAGCAGAGGTGTGGAGCAGAGAATCTAAATCCCCGGAAGGGATTTTAGTTGGGTCCATAAATTTACAAAAAAAAGTCCACAATATAAATCTATGTGATGTAAGACTACTTTAGCTTTGTTTGTAAAAGAATGAGTCATCCTATCACCACCATTACTAATTGAGCTCACATGGTCGTGTGGAGATAAGCTCCCTCTTCTTTTTCTATCGTGTGTATGCAGCATGCATGTGATCCTCATCACTTTTCTAGTTAATGATATTCTTCCAACAAATTGTTCTTTTTCTAATTCCACTTTGTTTCGGACCAAAACCTGTAAACCGAACAATTCTAATTCCACGGTGTTTCGGTTCAATTTTGGGAGAATCCCAACAATTATATATTGATTCTCTTCACTATTAAGAGGCAAATACATATTCAAATTCCATTCTTCGTGACAAAGGAAGCACTTTACTTTTACTATTGAGATATATTTCTTCCTTCCTTTCACTTTATCCTACTTTCCTCAACTTTTATGTCTCTGTCTTCAAACCTTTCTCTAATCCATCTCCAAAATGGCCAACTTGTTGCTTTCTTTGTGTCACATATACATTTATATGTCAATACCTTCAAGTCCATAAAATTCACATTCAAAATACATCAGTATATCCCAAAAGACGCATTCAAATGGATGCTGCAGCTTCAATATATACCTTCTGTTTCCTTATGGTCATCCTCATTTCTTGCTCCCCAGGTAAGATTTAGAGTACATGCTTACTCTTGTTCTTGAAGTACTTCATTTTATTCAGAAATAAGAATTGTTTATGCAAGTATCGATTCGGATGGATGGTACGAAAGTTCACTTCATGTACTTCATCTGCAGGATCATTTCACATTCTGGTTAAGGATTTTTCGCAGAAAGAACTCGAAACAAAAGACGAGCATACACTCCATTTATCACGATTTCGACACGATTTCGCCAGTCCCTCTATTATTCCCTATCCCACCACACCCATAACCAATCCAGTCACCACTCCCATAACTAATCCTGTCACCACTCCTGCTACTGTTACCGTCCCACCAGATACCTCATCTCCAGCCACGGTCACCGTTCCCTCGGTCAATCCAGTTCCCATCACGAATCCTGTCAATCCCACAATGCCTATAACCAATCCTGTCACCACTCCTAGCACAACTTACAATCCAGGGGGTCAACCAGTGAGCAATACTAATCCTGGGACAACATATCCAAATCCGACAGTCCCAGTCACGACCCCGGTGGTGGCTCCGCCTGTGACCGCCACCAACGCACCAGCGATTCCAGGGCAGAGCTGGTGTGTTTCCCGTAGTGGAGTGGCGGAAACCAGTGTTCAGGCGGCACTTGATTACGCGTGCGGGATTGGGGGAGCAGATTGTGCAGCAATCCAGCAGGGTGGAAGCTGCTACAATCCAAACACGATGCAGAATCATGCGTCATATGCATTCAATAGCTATTATCAGAGAAATCCAGTGCAGACTAGCTGTGACTTTGGAGGCACTGCTGTTATTACAAATATGAATCCAAGTAAGCACTTTATTACAATTTACAGCCAATAAATTAAATTACTGAAAAAATTTCAATTCGAGTCTTGTATAGTTTTAGTAGTTTAGGCATATGATTTTCGTTTATAGGCCATTTAATTATTCTGTTACAATCAATATTGACTCTTCTGGGTATAATGCTCTAATGTTCTTGTCAAGAAATCTCAAATTATAATAATTTCTCGGCTAAACTTGATAATTGTAAACATTTATATTAACCTTAATGATGGCATATATCAGTTAAATTCCAAATTCAGTCCGATAATTATTTCCTGATTCAGTTTTAGTCCTAATCAAAATATCATAAATCAGAAAATTTCGCCCAGAATCACCAAAATTCGACTATTAAAGATAGTTATAGGAATAAAATTGATGGTTATGTACCTTCAAAAATAAGAATATTACATCCCATAATTACATTTTACATTGTCACAATAGTTTAACCCCTGTTTTCTTGAATAATTGATGACCAGCTCTACATCATATACAGGTTCAGGTTCTTGCATTTATCCTTCATTGCCATCTTCCTCTGCATCACCAAACTCAGCATCTCCGATCACGACGAATCCAACCTCGACTCCTACTACACCATCTTCATCCGGAGTAACCCCAGTTAGGTAAAAGCAAGATTTAAATAATTTCTCAACTCCATAAGTTCAATAACATATTGTTCAAGATTAGTGGTGCACATCTAAGTCCTAGCTGCATTCTTTAACTTTTGCAGCTCAGGCACTCCTCCAGTCATCTTCCCTACAGGCACCCCTGCTTTGGGTGGTGCCGCCACTGGATACGGTGTTATGCCACCCATTGCAAACACTTCTTCTACTTCCATGTCGAACGGGTTGCAGCCCTTTATCGGCTGCGTTGCTATGGTGGCATCTATTCTCACATGGAAACTCGTTTTGGATGTATAGGGGGCAAACACTCGATCAGAAGCTTATTGCTGGGAAGTATGCCAGTTTTGGGTGTACAGTTTTTGTAGGAAACACAGTCAAGAATTGAACTTATTATTTCAACTCTTTCTACCGACACACGTGTATTTATGTATCGTTATGATCCAATGATCACCATTGGATGCCTCAACCCCAAATCCCGTGTGTATAGGACAGGAGGTATGTGGTCTAGATCCATAATAGATCCCCTAGTGAACGAGTAAGTCATTGATATAATTAGATATATAGCCACCGAGCCACATAAAATATGACAATTCTTGCATGATACTTCGATGATTCCAACCAACAATCACATTAAAATTTGTTCAAGGTTTATCCTAAAGAATTTCCGGACTGGCTGATCGACGCTTAAAAAAAAGTTTTAGAGGCAATTATTTGGACCTTTATAGGAGAGGTTTTTATGGCGGTTTAACCAGTCTTGTTGATAGCAATCCTACTATACTTTGTAGTTTAATTTATACTAAAATTAAAAATTTTAAACCGGACCCCTTTTTAAACCAGCCCCGTCTGGGGCGGGCCTGGACCTATTTTACCAGGTCGCGAAGCGTGCAAGAACAGGTCCTGAGTTTGGCCAAACCCGCCCAGACCTGCCCACTATACATATTTTATTTATTTAAATTTATCGAATATAAATTTCACTTCTTTGGCTGAATCATAACGTCCATTATTTAATTTTATATCAAACTAACATGTTCATATTGAACATATTGAAGAAGTTGGACATTTTGAAGGCAATGAGAACAAATTAATAAAAATATGATAGCTTAAAGATAGTTTTACAACACTTGTTATAAATATTTACTAGAGAAAAACAAGAAATTCAATCATGAAATTCAATTTTTATGCTTTAAAATTGGTTTCTAGCTAATTTTTTTATTTAAAAAAAAGAGAGAAACCGGTTCGCGTGTGTTGACAGGGCAGATCTAGTTGGTGGGGCAGGTCTAGTTGGCAGAGCGGGTCTAGTAACATGTTTTTTTGTAGCGAGGCGGGTCCTGTTTGGCCAAACCAGCCATTTTAACATCCCTAATTAACTAAAATAACTGTTTAAATATAAAAAATTATTATCTTTAAAATTTACAATATTTTACAATAATGTTATGAATTTTTTTTTGGAATAGAGGAATATAGTCATTTTAACATCATATCAAAGATGACAGGGTGGTTATCATATCTTACTATCTTATAAAATATAAGTGGTTAAAAAAAACTGATTTGATATGCTTCCATTTTCTCTCCGCATTACATTTGGTAGCCACACGTTGAAATCTTAAAAAAAAGAAATCTTAATGACCAAAGAAAGCTTTCTGATATCAAACCCTATAAAGCTTTCAACTCTGAATTCGGGCTCCAATGGTCGAAGACGCCTGCTCAGATGTTCGAGCAATGTCTTCCAAATATGGTGCTGACAAATCAATGGGCAAATTGGTGGAGATAACTACGAAAACTTACGACGTTGACGGAAGCGGTGAGATTATTGATATAGAGTTTTTTTTTATCGATTGGGGATTCTGATCCGGTGTTTTGTGAAATTCTCTATTTTCTGGCGTGGGTTTCCGGAACAATTGAACAATTGAAAGATTTAGAACATCAAAGCACCCATATTTTCTCAATCGTTCTCCTCCATTCCAGTATTGGGTAAGGCAATCTATGTTTTTCTATATATTATTTGTTACTTCACGCATCCATTATTTTATATTGTTTTCCCTTCATATCATCTCATATGTTTCTGCTTTCTGTGTGCATCTCATTTAATTTTTTTAATGATTTTTCATTAAATTTAGTTCTGTAATTTATCATCTGAGTCTGGTTTGTTTTGTCAATGTTGATCTGTATTAGATTGATTATTTCTTAATCATTTCATCTGCCATCATTTTTTCACTTTAATGTTGATATTAATGACTTACGATTATTTTTGTTGTTGTTGTTAATAGACTTTTATTCACTAATATTTTGTTTTGGATTTTAATTTTAGAGGATAGCAGAAAAAAGAACCAGCTAAATTCGGAGTCAATCTCTTCCCTGATTCGTTTATAGTTTTTTGTTCTTTGCCTCCTGTGTGCGTTAGAATTAGCTTCATAAAAGTTGCAATTTCTTTACTGCTATACATTTTCGTTCAGTGTGCATAAAGAAATTAATCTGGAATCACTTCTTGGGCCCATTTTGAATACTGCATTCGTCAGTATAAAGATATGACAAATTATATGTATTTCAACTTGATATAATTAATGGTTATGCATTTTTATGTTTATGTCCACTTACTTTTACTTCTGCTATAACACAATAATTGTATCACTACGACATTGATACCTAATTATGTTTGTGCTAGATTTTTGTGTTATTGAGGTTGAATGTGCCGTGTTAATTATGATTTTGTTAATGTAGATCGTTAATCTTAAATACAAGGAAATTTGAATAAAGTGTTCATATAACCTTGATGGTGTGGAGTGGTGATATATGTACTTTCTATTAATCTACGCATTGAATTTTCTCCAACTTTATTCCTCAAGGTCAAGAACGATTTCAACTTTAACCAAGAAAAAATGTCATTCTTAGTTATCCCATGTTCACATTTTTTTTATTTTGTGAAACAAACCAGACCCAGATTGAGAGTATTACAGACATTTTTAATATTGTAGGTTGGTTCATTTTGTCATCTGTGGTTACAATTCTCACTTTCTGTTTGTTAATCCGTGCCATCTTGCAGAACAAATGAAGTTTTTTTATGTTGGTTGGCATCAAAATAGCATATTTTACATCATACACAATCACCTGCAAACATTTAAAAAATTTTAAATTGAATTCATTTACAGTTTATTCTATTTTTTACCATCTAATTCTGTCAGTTTGTTGGGTTTCATATTTCTTCACTTTTTGGTATTTGGTTATGCACTTTAATGACATTTATATTTGTGTTCATTCAAGAAGAAGGGAATATCTTATTGTTAGGAAGAAAGTATCTGTTTGTGTAGATTTTGGTTAATCACAATAATATATACCTAATTTTGGTTTTGTATAATTCCATCTCCCTGTCATTTTTTGTTTTTCATTCATGTTTGAGTTTCTAATTTCTTCACTAACTGTTTTTATACATTTTGTTAATAATATACTTAATTTTGGTTTTGTTCAATTCCATCTCCCTATCATTTTTGTTTTTCCCATATTTGGGTTTCACATTTTGGTATTTGGTTATGCATTATAATCACATTTATTTTTTTGTTGATTCAATGAGAGTGAAAGTGTGTTGAGACTCGAAAAGTGGGGGACATGATTGGGGTTACATCAGAGGAACAATTAGTAAGAAGATCGGCGGACGAGGTTCCAAGTGGTCAGCAGCTATGCCAATCAAGGGAAGCATTTGCTGTAATTTAATTGTTCTTTTAATTTTTAATTTTTTAATCAATGGATATTGAGATAGAATTGCATGAGAGATCAAGCGATTACAAAAGAAGTTTCGAAATCGGGACTTTCCGAAGAGACTAAGGGTTCAGAGGTATGCATCATAAGAGTGTATTTGTATTTTTCAGTTTTCAATTTTATTTGTATTTAATCCTTTTCTACTGATTAATTTTGGTTGTCATTATTATTTCTTTTACAGCTTCAATAAAGAGGTTGCATGATTACTACAAGGGATGACTGGATTCATCGAAGATTTTCATCTTCTTCAGCACGGCGGTTGCATGAGAAAGAAGAGTTTACTCATTTATATGGATTCTTTTGTATTGTATAATCCATATGTTGGTCCACAAAAATATATGCATATGAAATATGTTATTGAACCTGTATCTCATTTGGTGTTTGATAAAGCTGTGTACCGCTTTATATGTGATCTTTTGAGTTTGCTTCAGAAGTATTTGCTTGAGAAGTATGGATGGTCCATGAGATTGGATTAGGGATCTATTTATTTTACTGTTTTTGATATCTTTTATATTTTATAATTCGTTGCAACTAGAGAACTTGAGTGGCTCGGCTCGACTAGCTAGGTTTGGATCCATTTCCTAGCCTGATTTGGTAGAGGGAAAAAAAATCTAGGTTTAAAAACAGTTTTGGTTCATTTTCTTAAGATAATATTCTTTCCTATTTTTGGGTCTTGATCAGATTCAGATTCCAGATACACAATCATCACTCTGTTAATTATCAATCTTATCTTTTTAATAATATGAATTTGATTTTCTAACTGTACATTAATAAGCGGTTTTCTCATACTTTATTAATCCTTATGGTTTATATATATATATATATATATATATATATATATATATATATATATATATTTGTTTCAGGATTATCCATGAAGTTTAAAAAAAATTATCCCTCAAAATGTCAAATTAAAATCTGCAAATTAGATCAAATTATGATGTGATCAGATTTCACTTTATATATTTCTTGCGATTTGATAAAATTTCTTAAGATTTGGTACTTTTCTTCCCCATCATTATATATACACATCTCTTTGCTATGCAATTTACAAAAATTTTGATGTATTTCATCATTCTTCAAAAATATTGATTCATAATCCCAATCATCCTAATTTTCTTTAATTCGTCTCATCCATTTAAGTATTAGGTAAGGAAATCTCTGTTTAATTTATTTTTCCTTCATGCATCCACAGATCAAATTGTTTGTCTACCCAACAACTTCAATATTTTGGAGATGGACATTCGAAATTAGTTTTTAGATGAATATTTTATGAAAATAAAAAATAAAGTGACGCAAAGTTAAATCGTTCTTTTTGAATTAGTATTTTAGATTAACATATTTTTTGTTTGGAAGTTTTTAGTTTAATATGTGTGAAAGTATGCTTCACATCCTCTGAATAATGATTGACATTCTATGGCCTTAACAAATAATTTTTTCAGCTCTGTGTGTAAAAATGAATGCTATTCAAAATGATCTAACTACTTTGTTAAATTTTATACAGGCATTTGGACGCTATATTTCTGAGCACGGTTTGTCAACGCCTCCACAACACAAACATTTCTCCATCCTTGCATCCTCAGAATTTGTTTGATTTGTCTCGAGTGAAAATTTTCAACATCATAAATCTGAAGACCAGCGGAGTTATTCTCTGTTACGATATTACGTGATTTTTCTTTATGTTATGATATCCCCTTGCTTCTCTATTGCTCTCATCATATACTTTCATATTTGCAATTTAATATCTTATGAATTGTCTCACTTTATATGGTGTGTTGTTGAGTAGATCTCTTGATTATTTGGATTATTTTTTACATGATTCAATTTTATAGATATTTACACTGTTTTATTTGTCATGTATTTTCATTTTCATGTACAATATTGTGATCGAAGAGAAAAATATTTATGAATTTGTCTTTATTTAATTTGAACTTCGATTGTCTGCTCAGATGCAAAATATGTATGAACTAAGCCCAGTGGTCTACAATTTTCTTTATTTACTTTGAACTTCAAAACATATGATTTGTAAATCTAAAGACTTTTTAGAATCATAGCTCTAAATTGTAGTTGTAAAATATATGTTTTTCTTTCTATTTACTAACACGTGGTGTCAATAATGACACATTCAGTTACAAATTCAGAACATTTAATCATGGTTCTTAATCAATTATAATTTTTAAACTACTAAATAACGTATAATGAATTAGTTCCCATAAAATGGTTCTTTATAAGATATGGTTTATTAATCTTAGTAATTATGAGATTATTTTTACAAATAAATATTTTAAATTGGATTTCATTTAATACAGTTCGTTGATGGTTTTTTTATAATTCACTTACATGGAATTTTTACATTTTCATGAAGTCGTGAAATCATTATCATTCTGGAATACTATATCATTGCCTAAATGGAAACACAACTAAATAACATTAACACACACAAGCATCGGGTTAAGCTAAATTCAATTTTTTAAAATTTATTTATGACTTTCTAACTGTCAATTTAATATTTTTATATTTTAATAAATTAATTTATACTCAGTCTACTTTTTGACATAATGGACAACCTACAAAAATAATTTAAGAGAAAATACTAGGTAATAATTTTTTTATTTTCATAAATTGTGTTTATACACCAGTCCTATAACATAATGTGCATGGCTTTAATATTGATTCATTCAAATATCATCTTGAATATTTTACATTGTTGGATTAAATGGTATAGAAAATAATTTTAATGTATATCATGTCTTTCTATTGCACTCCAAAAAAATATTATTTTGCTACGCAGGACATAACAATGCATCATTTACCTCACTTTTCAACCAAAACAACACGAACATATGTCAAAGACGTACATCACATGAACATGAAAAAAGGAATGCAATGACTCAAGAACAACGACAGGCTAACCTCAGTAGACGTCGAACAAACTACGAAAGAAGAAGAATGGAATTGTCATCAGAAACAACTCAAGATTCTGCTGATATGACTTCTTTGAATGCTAATTCAAGTCAACGTGGTACGACATGTAAGCATCTTTACCTGAACATACTAAAATGATTCTCATTCCATAGTTATTTCAAAAATAAAAATATTAACTTTGTGTCGTTCATCTCAGGCATTGATGAAACACAACAACATATAACTTTCATAGAGCCAATACCTTATCATAATTTAACAACAAATTTTGAAAATGGGAGTACAAGTGCACATCAACAATATGAACGCCAAGGTAACCAAATTAAACTATACATTCATTTTAAAATATACAATTAACAAAATATTCAAATCATGCTACTTAATAATATTCTTCTTAAAAACTTTATACCTCCTCAAAGTATTAACTTCACACAATTGCAGGAATGATCTTATTACAAATATGACTGCAAATAATACTCTTCGACGTTCACGTCCACGACGATATCATAATCTAGCTAGAAATTTACAAGATACTCGAACAATTGATCGATTCCTACTAGTTGGCCAAACTAATTGCCAACATTGTGAAGCAATTTTGTTTCACGATGAAACATCTCAATTCTGTTGTAGAAATGGACGTACGAAATTGGATCAAGTACAATCACCAAGTGAATTATATGATTTGTTTGCTTTGGAAAATGAGGAAGGAAGACATTTTAGGCAATATATAAAGTCGTACAATCATGTTTTCTCATTCACATCAATGGCGGTTAACATAGATGAAACGTTGGCAACTGGTGCAAATGGGATTTACGTGTTTCGTGCTCAGCGTGCAATATACCATTCGATTGGATGTCTTATGCCAGATATAAATAGTATGCCGGGATATATGTGTGATGTCCCCGAAATGATTAATTACAATTTGGGCATTAATTATGTTTATATGATGAATTGTGGTGATAATTGATTTATGTGTTGGGATTAATTATCTTGTTGATATGCTTAGTCTCATGGTAGGCGTGACCTGGGGTTGCATTTCAGAATCATGTTATGCATGTTGAAAAATGAGGTGTTAACATGATTTAATTATATCGATTGTTAATTATGTGGAAGATATGGATTTAGTGCAAGTTTAGTGCATTTTTGTAAAATGCTTTTAAAATATCATGTTGGGGTATTTTCTACATCATGTTAAATAATGGGGTACAAATTTAATTATACACTCTTTAACCCCACTACACCCCCACTTTTCATTCACTTTACCCCTCACTTTATTAAATCCCCAAATCACTCTCCCAAACCCTACCCTCAACCCATTTTCCAAATTGGCACATAAGAGGAGGAGAAATCTTCACAAAAGCTGGGTTTGTGAGATTTTTAGTGAGATTTGGAGTCCATAAGAGGTATGGAACCCTTCCTAAAGTTTTAATGGTGTTTGGTTTTGAAATGGGTTAGCATTTTGGGTTTTTATGTGGGTTTGTTTTTGGGTATGTGTTGTATGTTGTTGGGGTATGATTTTTGAAGTGTTTCATGTGGGTTTTGGTGAGTTATGTTGGTATTTGAGTTGTTGGAATGTTTGAGTTTGAAGTGTTTGTGGTAGAACTTGGAAAATGCTCAAAAATGGTGAAGAATCGCGCACACAGCAGGTGACGATCGATCGCTACGAATGCAGCGATCGATCGCCACGAATGCAGCGATCGATCGCCGAAGGGCCGTGGCAAAAAATGATGTTGGCGATCGATCGCCATATATGGCGCGATCGATCGCCGCGAGCCAGTGTGGTCTGGCGATCGATCGCTGCATCGAAGCGATCGATCGGTAAGGCTCGCGATCAATCACCTCGATGCAGCGATCGATCGCCAGCAACAGAAAAGTGGGAAATGATGTTTTTTGTTGAATTTTTGGTATTTGGACTATAATTGGCTTCTAATATTGATTTGTATGGTTGTGTAGAACTCTCCTAAGTTCCAATAACTTCAAGGAGATAAAGTTCTTCAACTTCTCCACTTTTGAGATTAAGGTACGTAAGAGACGTACGGGCATCGGACGGTAAAACACACTCCTATACTATGACTATGCAATGATTGCATAAGTATTTATGTAACAGGTTGATGATGTTAATGATAAGTAAGTGTACGATGATGAATATGATAAGTAAAGATACGATGATGTTTATGATGAGTAAGGATGCTATGATGTTTATGATGTATGTTAAACTATGTTATTAGAAATGGTAGAGTGTTCCGTGGTTGTTATGGGCAAGCGAAGAAGGTACTTACCGCTGACATAGCTAACGAGGAGATATATCCGCTATCAAGGTGTAGCGAGGGATATCACAGTACCGCTATATGTCAAGCGAGGGGTCCAATTGTGCCGCTGACATAACAGGACCAGAACAGTCACATTTCTAATTAACATTGTTGATTATGGGCATATAAGTGAAGTACGATTTTAATCATTTATGTCAAGAACTAATGATTACATGTACGAATATGAAACAGGGACAACAAAGGTGGGTTAATGCGATTAACCAGGAAGTATATGTTAACGATTATTTCATGCATTTATTTATATGCCATTATCTGATGATGTTAAGTAATGATGCACATGCTCAATGATGGGTTGTCCCTATAGGTACACTTTTGGACTGAAGGGCTAGGGGTCGGGTTGAGGCAGTGAACTGCAAGGAGCAAAAAAGGAATAAGATTCAGGATGATAGTATCTACTCTAGGAGTAGTATAAACCTATAATGTTAGCATTCGTTTATGGGAATGTAACTAATAAGTTTTGAAATTTTATTTTTGGTCTATAATCCTATTAGCTCATGTAACAACCGGAACCCTAAGATGTTATTAAAGCATGTTTAGTCCATAATACGTTATAATAATCATGTTAAGGTAGGAAGACCCTACATTAGTGGTATCAGAGCAGTGGTTAGAGAACCCGGGAATGAGTGAAGGGTAGCCTTAGCAATAAGTTGGCTAGGTGCTCCTTTTTAAACATGTTTTGTGCATATGTTGCATATGAAGTATATGACTATTATACTAACATGTTATGATTTCTAACGATGTATTATATGAACTGCTTTTGGGTATGGTTGTTAACCCTTGTGTTGCAGCATGGTAGCAAATGTGGAAGTGGGTGATGCAATTAGTGTTAATGCAAGTGCTCGGCGTACAAATCCCCTACCACCGCCAGCCTTGGGCGAAGAACCCTCTGAGCAACAGTTACTACCAGGGGAGCTAAGTTTGGCTCAGTTTCTGACATACCGACCCCCGATGTTCGAAGGAACTGAGACAGGGGAACTGGCCGAGGAGGGGTTAGAAAGGATGGAACAGATATTTGTGGCAGCTCCATGTGCGAAGTCAGCATGGATAAGGTTAGCGGAATTCCAACTGGCCAAGAAGGCGTTGATGTGGTGGAAGACCACAGTAGTAGAGCAAGAGGCTCAGGGACAAGAAATAAATTGGAAGATGTTTCGAACTCGGTTTCTGACCCGCTATTTTTCAGCTGCTGCACGACATGCTAAGGAGGATGATATTACTAACCTTAAGCAAGGTAACATGTCTGTGTCAGATTATGCTCTCCATTACTGCTCTTTGCTCAGATATGTGCCCCACGTCGCTTCAAACACTCAAGCAAAGATGAGGCACTTTATGAAAGGCTTGAGGCCTGAACTGTATGACAGGGTGGTCACTTATGGCCCTGCTTGCTTTGATGACGCCTTTTCACTGGCTGAGCTAGCCGAACTGGGAGTTGGTGCATATCCTGATGCCGTGCCACCTCCAGCACCCCCTCAGAAATCTACTTCTGATAATTTGAAGCTGAGGGGTGATCAGTTCAAGCCAAGGGGGAACACATCAGCTTCGAGGTTCAGTTGTAAGAGGCCCGAGAATCGTTGGAAAGGAAACCGTAGGAATGACGCCCCGTCAGGAAGAGGACAGTCTCAGGGAGGCAGATTTGGGAAGGTCGAGTGCTCTCTTTGTGGGCAACCTCATTCGACGAAAGACTGCGTAGGTTGTTACGTATGTGGCAATAAGGGCCACTTTGCTCGGAAATGTCCCGATAGGGAGGGACAACAGAACTCTGCGGGGAGGCCTGCCAACAGAGCAGTGCAGCACAGGCCACCGTTTGTACCGAGACAGTATGGAGGTCAGCCTATGGGGCCACCTCAGGGGCAAGTTTATGCATTGACAAGGGAGCAGGCTACAGCGGCTCTGGAGGAAGTGATAGCGGGTATGTGTCTTTTATTTATGCATCCTGCTTTTATATTAATAGACACAGGTGCATCACACTCTTTTGTGTCTACAAGTTTTGTGGAAAGACACCACATATGCACTTCTCCGTGGGCCCATGCCTCTTGTAGTCTCGACACCCTCTCGAAGAAGTTTGATTGCTGATCGGATTGTGTGATGACCAGAAATTATGGATGTTAATCCCGGAGTGTTAATAACCTGTAAAGTTGTTTTGCGTGGCAATTGGAGTTTAATCGAGGTGTTGGGCCTTCTGGGCTCGTCAAATTGAGTAGTTGGGATCGTTGGATCCCGAGGTTGAGATCGTATTCTCATTTCGGTGAAAACCTGTGAGTTGGATTTTTAGTGTGACTCGGAATCTCGGGTGCTTGGTGTGGGCACCGGTAGGGGGTTTTTGAGTTAGAGAGAGAGTTTTTGAAAAAACAGATGATTTTTAATGAATCATGATGTATTTGTGGGGCTATTAGTATTTCGGGGTATTTTTGCTATAAATACCAGTTGAACCCGAGATTTTAATTATCGGAACCATTTTTCCCCCACCTCTTCCGTTTTCTCTCTCCCCGACCCGCGTGATTTCCCCGATCTGTTTGACCCCCGCGCAGAAAAGTCGTTCGCCTGCCGCCGTCCGGCCGCCGTTCGGCGCGTGCCACCCGCCGTTGGAATCGTCTCTCCGAGGCGCTCATTTCTATACCAACAATTCGAAGTTTCGTCGAGAATCGCGTTCGGATTTGCCAGAAAAGCGTAGGGTTCAGATCTGGATTTCTGTCCGACTTTGTGGCCCAATTTTGGTACGATTTTTGGGGCTTTTCTCCCAGTGTTTTTGGGGCGTTTTGATGCTTAGTTTGGGTCGAAAATTTCTTGCTTTATGGTTCAAAGATTTTGGTTGCCAATTGATTCGATTTTCATGCTGTTTGGTTCGAATTTCAGCTCGATTTCATGAGTTAGGGTTCGAATTTTGGGGATTTTTGACAAGGAGTGATGATTCTTGTTAGTAATTGATTAATTCATGATTTAGATGCATTATGATGCTTGATTGTGTTCGAAATTGAGGAATTGGATTCGAATTTAGGGCTTGGATTTCGAATTTTGGGGGTTTGGTATGTGGGGCGATTATTCATGTTGTTGATTGATTAATTCATATTTTAGATGAATTATGGTGTTTAATTGGGTTCGATTTGTGTTGTGAAGGTTCGAAAATTTGTGGGGTTTTCTTGAGCGATTTTCGATAATGGTTAATTGTCGTGTGTTGACAATATTTTTGAGGGTTATGGGTGTGCTTGAGCATGGGTTGCATGTTCGTAATTAATTGTGAATTAATTTATCGTGTTAGCACATCGTTCCTCGGAGCATGGAACTCGAGCAAGGTTTGGCTCGGACTTCGGAGATTTAAGGTACGTGCGACGTACGAGCATTACTTTACGTGATAGCAATTGTGAAATGCATAATGTGTTGTAATTGCATTAGATGGTTGTGGGTATGGCTTTATGCATATATGTGTTGATATATATGGGGTACTGGGTCTATATGACTATTGTACGACATTTGAGATGCCTGAGAATGATCGTGGGATCATGTACTCATTATAAGACATGTGAGATGTCTAGGCATAATGGGAACTTGGTAAAATAAATGCTAGGCATTTGAGCTATCTGTGATTGATAGCGAAATTGAGAAATCCGTATTAGATATTGAGATATCTATATTTGTATGTATAATGAACTTGGAATCATTGATTATTGATATTTGAGAATTAGGCATGCGATGAGTAAATCAATGTGTGGATTTACTGATTTTTGAGATTTGATGAGTTTGATGATTGTGAGAACAGGGACAGTACACGGAATCCCGGATGAGGACGTTGCCATCCAGGGAGTATCATTTAAATTCACTAGTATTTACTTTTGTTGTAAATTATGAATTTCATTATTGTGATTATGGGATTTTGTGTATTGGTATGCTCACCCCGTTGGGGGCTGTCTCTGTTGGGGCAGGTGAACAGGTGCATCGATGGCTGTGGAGCTGAGCTCGAGCTGTTGATTAGATGTACTCACGGGATCGTGGTACCAGGGCTTGATGGAGCACGGTATCGTATAGAGTACTTATATACACCCGAGATTTATATACACATTCATGATGCTCGCATGTGAGCACGGATATTCTTGTATATGGGTTGTATATAAAGGCATGAGCCTTTCTCTCTTTCATTATATGTTGCATGCAATTGTGGTAGAATTGCTAATGATATGAGAGTTGTTAGTGTGTTATGTGGGTGTTGAAACCCACCTTTGTCGTCTTATGTGTGGTGTCTTCCCTGGCTGGGAATTTACTTTGTGTTCAGTATTCTGTTGAGTATTGTGTATTCCCTGGCCGGGAATTATATTATGTGATGTGCTTTTGTTTTGGGATAGCTCAATTTATGGGGAGACTCTGCCCGACTTTTTATAAAAACCCACAATGCAAAAGTGGTGTAATGGGGATGGTATTGGGCGAACTCGATGAGTCTATATGTTGATAGGATGATGATCTTATAACATTGAGTATTAAAGAAATTTTGTAGTTGCCATTCAATGGTAAAGTATCATCTGAGCTTCCCGGTTTATTTTAATTGAAAGCATGTGCCACACATAGTGGTTAATACACTAATTAAGGGTTAAGGGCTTGGGGTCCTTACATTAGTGGTATCAGAGCCAGGTTAGCTCTTTGGGACTGTTGAGGGTCTGGAACATGCTGATAGGGATGAGTAGCACATATTTATGCATGATAGTAGCTAGTGTTGTGTGACACAACTGTTTTGCTTATGTGCATTTGTGATATGCGATCATAGTGAAACGATTATATGTCATGACATCTATGGAATCATAATATAACCTGTTGATTATGATTGTGAGTTGTGACACAGGGGCAACCAAATGGAGCATTTTGAAATGCATCGGAATATGGGAAGTACTTTGTACTCATGATTTATGCATTTACTCATTATAATCATATTGTGGGAATATGGATTATTGTATGCTCATGGGTTGTGATTGTTCCTGTAGGAACACTATGATGCAAAAGGCTAAGGCCATGGTTGAAAGACACGAAACGGTAACCTGCATTTTATATACATCATGGATTTATGCATTGTTGTTGCATGTGTACATGTAGTGATGATTTTAATGCTTTGCCGCCAATTGTTGAAGCGAGGGGTGGGAGCGCCGCATGTCACATTGTGCGAGGTGCATTAAAATACACTCATGTTGATGTATATTGGATATGGCATATGCTTTGTGATTGCAGGTGTAAATGGAATACTTGGTGAATATCCCATGAGTCATTGTTATGGATGAGTGATGATTTTAAATGCTTGCCGCTATTTATTATTTTGTGCCGCTAAAATGTGAAGCGAGGGGTGGGAGCGCCGCATGTCACATTGAAGCGTGGTTAGCATATGAGGCGAGGAAAGAATATTTGCCGCTAAAATGTGAGGCGAGGGGTGGGAGTACCGCATGTCCATTTAAGCGAGGTTATTCTATGCCGCCTATATGTGAAGCGAGGGGTGGGAGTACCGCATGTTTTTACTTGAGCGAGGGGCATTAAAATACACTACCGTGACAATGACTAGGGATCGGCTATATTGACTGGCGATGGTTCTTGCCGCCATGTATATTGATAGCGATGGTTCATGCCGCTATATTGACTGGCGATGGTTCTTGCCGCCATGTATATTGATAGCGATGGTTCAAGCCGCTATATTGACTGCGATGGTTCTTGCCGCCATGTATATTGATAGCGATGGTTCATGCCGCTATATTGACTGGCGATGGTTCTTGCCGCCATGTATATTGATAGCGATGGTTCATGCCGTTATATTGACTGGCGATGGTTCTTGCCGCCATGGATATTGATAGCGATGGTTCATGCCGCTATATTGACTGGCGATGGTTCTTGCCGCCATGGATATTGATAGCGATGGTTTATTCCGCTATATTGACTGGCGATGGTTCTTGCCGCCATGTATATGGATAGCGATGGTTCATTCCGCTATATTGATTGGCGATGGTTCTTGCCGCCGGATATATTGCTAGCGATGCCTCTTTCCGCTATTATGTGGACGATGATTCATGCTCAGGTGTATAACGAGGTTTCATGCCACTTATTATATGACGAGGTATCATGCCGTCGATTCTATAGCGATGGATTGTGCCGCTATGTACTCAGCACAGGATTTTGCCGCCTTCGAGCGATGGGTGCTGACTACGTACTATTATCGAGCGACGGAGACAGGTATGCCGCTATATTGATCGCGATGAGGTATGGCATATTACTTGTGTTAGCATTATTGTGGATACTATGTGTTGCTATATATATGCCATGTGTTTGACGATGAGTTCATAGATGTCGTGTATGGACAGGTAACGTCATATGTTTGACGATGTTAGTTGGATGTCATATGCTGACATATGCCGTCACGGGATGACGATGACATAGTTGATGTTCTATGTAGACGTGTGGCGTCGTTTTGATGATTAATACATTTATGTTATGTATTTGGTTATATGGTTTGAGTGCCTTGGTGAGCACATGATAGAGTCTGGGTCACTAATTGACGAGACCTTTTGTCGAGCGATGATACCCTTGGGTATGCTCGTTGGTTTGGCTAGGGCCAAGTGATTGGTGGTAAGAGTAGTCATTGAGGAAACTACTCGCTTGTGTTGTGATGTAGGGTAGACATGGTTGCACCCACCCTGAGGGTGTGGGATAAGTCTTATCGGATTATGATTGCATCATAAGTGAGCAAGGACACCGGGTTGTCCATTGTGCTTGGTATTTTAGAGATAAGTTGGGCGATGACCCATTACTCTAACGGTTTGTACGGTGTGGCGTACCGAGATGTAACATATGGTTTATTGGTGGGCTGGATATGAGCCTATGGAGACAGCACTTTGCTAACCAGATATCGTAGTGATGATATAGTGTGCTTGTTGGGACCATGATACTGCTCGTTGGAACCAAGTTTGGCAAATCGTAAGGTGATACGATGTGGATTGTGGTGGACTCTAGTAGTCACCACGTCAATTGAGGTTGAGGTTGTGCATGCCTCACTGAAACGTGTATACGTTGATGTTGAATCTTGGTGAGACTTGTTCGGGACAGCTCATAAGGTTGAAGTACCAACAAGAGAGTCATCACGTCGTTGTTGACTCGATCTGGGGAATCTGTGCATTTGGGATGCAATGGGTGTTATTGTATCCAGTTTTTCCGAACGGTGGTTCGAGACTTGTGGATCTCGAGTTCGATGGCACTTCCCTTGTGGGGAAGGAGGTAGTATTATACCTATTTGGGAATCTTTGAAGGATTCGGTAAGCTGGTACGTGTGGTGTTGATTTTGGGAATCACGTCGTGTCGTTGATCGTCGATTATCATTCTCCACTGCATAGGGAATGACTCAGAATTGACAGTTGTGTTTGGGGGCTTAGGGGTATGTTGTAGATACCCGAGCCAAGTGCATTGAGTGTGCATGTGATGTCAGTGCTTAGGCAGGTATACCGGTGAGTATACGGATGCTAGTTTTTGACTTCCTTTTGTCAAGCATAGAGTTATGCTATTTTGGATGGCTAAATCTCTGATGAGAGATATTGAACACCTTGAGATTGGGAATCTCCATGGCACTGTAATTATGAGAAACAATCGTGGAGTTAGTTGACTCCCTTTGAGGAGGGATTATCTTGTGTGGGTTGAGGTATTTCCTTGTTGGTGTTTCCTCCGAGTTACGCGATAGCCTTCCCAAGTTTGGATTGTTAAATCCTAGGATTGTCAAGGGATGGCAGGAATTCGGATTGGTTGGGTGTCGCTGTCGACACAAGCGTTGAGGATGCAATGGGTTTATTGCATGTCCTTTCAGAATTTGAACTCTGTGAAGTCTCGATGGTTTATTTATGATCAGGATGTGATCCTTGGAATATCCGGAGGTGGACATCTTGTGAGATGTCTTTTGTGTGAATCTGTGGCCGTGAGTTGCCCAAATTGAGTTGCAATGATGCGACTGCTTTTTTGATGGAGGAGGTTTGGAAGTGGAAACCAGGCTTGGTATGTGTACACCGTGGTATGCTAATGTTTCCCTCGTAACGATGTATGTTAGACATCGTGAGTCATGATAGAGATGTCTTTGAATGATATCTACGATGGAATCGGGAGCGATTCGAATCCTTGCAGTTTCAGTTGACTAACTGCTTTTGGACTGTTAGCGTTGAGTTGTGCTGACGCTCTTTGACGTTATGATGGGTTTGGAAGTCTATTCCACTCCAGAGATTGACACGAGGTCAACGTTCTCACGGTTGAGGTGTCATTCATGATGCGTTCTTACTAGTTGATGACTGTCCGATCTACAGTCGTAAGTATCGGTTGTTTTGCGGTCATGAGAGACTGACCTGTGGGATGAACCGCATCGAGGTACGTTTGCCTCTTGGGTGATATGTTGGTTTTGGTAAAGTCGCTCTGTTTCAGAGTTTGATGTGAGATAAGTATCCTCGCGTTTATTGAGACGATTCTGATATGGTCAAGAATCGAGGTTATGACTTCATGATTGTTGTGTAGCCTGGGTGTTATGTGATACACCGGTGCTAATTTCGAGGACGAAATTCTTTTAGTGGGGGATATTGTGATGACCAGAAATTATGGATGTTAATCCCGGAGTGTTAATAACCCGTAAAGTTGTTTTACGTGGCAATTGGAGTTTAATCGAGGTGTTGGGCCTTCTGGGCTCGTCAAATTGAGTAGTTGGGATCGTTGGATCCCGAGGTTGAGATCGTATTCTCATTTCGGTGAAAACCTGTGAGTTGGATTTTTAGTGTGACTCGGAATCTCGGGTGCTTGGTGTGGGCACCGGTAGGGGGTTTTTGAGTTAGAGAGAGAGTTTTTGAAAACAGATGATTTTTAATGAATCATGATGTATTTGTGGGGCTATTAGTATTTCGGGGTATTTTTGCTATAAATACCAGTTGAACCCGAGATTTTAATTATCGGAACCATTTTTCCCCCACCTCTTCCGTTTTCTCTCTCCCCGACCCGCGTGATTTCCCCGATCTGTTTGACCCCCGCGCAGAAAAGTCGTTCGTCTGCCGCCGTCCGGCCGCCGTTCGGCGCGTGCCACCCGCCGTTGGAATCGTCTCTCCGAGGCGCTCATTTCTATACCAACAATTCGAAGTTTCGTCGAGAATCGCGTTCGGATTTGCCAGAAAAGCGTAGGGTTCAGATCTGGATTTTTGTCCGATTTTGTGGCCCGATTTTGGTACGATTTTTGGGGCTTTTCTCCCAGTGTTTTTGGGGCGTTTTGATGCTTAGTTTGGGTCGAAAATTTCTTTCTTTATGGTTCAAAGATTTTGGTTGCCAATTGATTCGATTTTCATGCTGTTTGGTTCGAATTTCAGCTCGATTTCATGAGTTAGGGTTCGAATTTTGGGGATTTTTGACAAGGAGTGATGATTCTTGTTAGTAATTGATTAATTCATGATTTAGATGCATTATGATGCTTGATTGTGTTCGAAATTGAGGAATTGGATTCGAATTTAGGGCTTGGATTTCGAATTTTGGGGGTTTGGTATGTGGGGCGATTATTCATGTTGTTGATTGATTAATTCATATTTTAGATGAATTATGGTGTTTAATTGGGTTCGATTTGTGTTGTGAAGGTTCGAAAATTTGTGGGGTTTTCTTGAGCGATTTTCGATAATGGTTAATTGTCGTGTGTTGACAATATTTTTGAGGGTTATGGGTGTGCTTGAGCATGGGTTGCATGTTCGTAATTAATTGTGAATTAATTTATCGTGTTAGCACATCGTTCCTCGGAGCATGGAACTCGAGCAAGGTTTGGCTCGGACTTCGGAGATTTAAGGTACGTGCGACGTACGAGCATTACTTTACGTGATAGCAATTGTGAAATGCATAATGTGTTGTAATTGCATTAGATGGTTGTGGGTATGGCTTTATGCATATATGTGTTGATATATATGGGGTACTGGGTCTATATGACTATTGTACGACATTTGAGATGCCTGAGAATGATCGTGGGATCATGTACTCATTATAAGACATGTGAGATGTCTAGGCATAATGGGAACTTGGTAAAATAAATGCTAGGCATTTGAGCTATCTGTGATTGATAGCGAAATTGAGAAATCCGTATTAGATATTGAGATATCTATATTTGTATGTATAATGAACTTGGAATCATTGATTATTGATATTTGAGAATTAGGCATGCGATGAGTAAACAATGTGTGGATTTACTGATTTTTGAGATTTGATGAGTTTGATGATTGTGAGAACAGGGACAGTACACGAAATCCCGGATGAGGACGTTGCCATCCAGGGAGTATCATTTAAATTCACTAGTATTTACTTTTGTTGTAAATTATGAATTTCATTATTGTGATTATGGGATTTTGTGTATTGGTATGCTCACCCCGTTGGGGGCTGTCTCTGTTGGGGCAGGTGAACAGGTGCATCGATGGCTGTGGAGCTGAGCTCGAGCTGTTGATTAGATGTACTCACAGGATCGTGGTACCGGGCTTGATGGAGCACGGTATCGTATAGAGTACTTATATACACCCGAGATTTATATACACATTCATGATGCTCGCATGTGAGCACGGATATTCTTGTATATGGGTTGTATATAAAGGCATGAGCCTTTCTCTCTTTCATTATATGTTGCATGCAATTGTGGTAGAATTGCTAATGATATGAGAGTTGTTAGTGTGTTATGTGGGTGTTGAAACCCACCTTTGTCGTCTTATGTGTGGTGTCTTCCCTGGCTGGGATTTTACTTTGTGTTCAGTATTCTGTTGAGTATTGTGTATTCCCTGGCCGGGAATTATATTATGTGATGTGCTTTTGTTTTGGGATAGCTCAATTTATGGGGAGACTCTGCCCGAATTTTTATAAAAACCCACAATGCAAAAGTGGTGTAATGGGGATGGTATTGGGCGAACTCGATGAGTCTATATGTTGATAGGATGATGATCTTATAACATTGAGTATTAAAGAAATTTTGTAGTTGCCATTCAATGGTAAAGTATCATCTGAGCTTCCCGGTTTATTTTAATTGAAAGCATGTGCCACACACAGTGGTTAATACACTAATTAAGGGTTAAGGGCTTGGGGTCCTTACAGATTGTCTATGACGGCCTCATTTATTTTGAGGGTAACGAGCTAAGGTCAGATTTGATTGTTCTGGGAATGTCAGACTTTGACTGCATTGTGGGCATTGATGTTCTGAACAGGTATCAGGCAGTTGTGAACTGCAGGCAGAGGACTGTCCGGTTCAGGTCTAATATGGGAGTCCAGTGGACATTCTATGGGGATGGTTCCCGTTCAAAGATCTCGTTGATAGATGGCACAGTTGTTGGAACGGGGCCATACAGGATATCTCATCTATGCTGTTGATATTACTGAAAAAGGGAAGAATTAAAGGTCGAGGATGTGCCCGTAGTGGCGGAGTTTCCTGATGTATTTCCGAAAGAGATTCCCGGATTTCCACCGACGAGAGAGGTCGAGTTTGGGATTGAGTTACTACCGGGGACGTCTACCATTTCTCGTGCCCCGTATAGGATGGCACCAGCGGAGTTAATGGAGTTGAAGGTTCAGTTGCAAGAGCTCCTTGATAAGGGTTACATTCGCCCTAGTGTATCGCCCTGGGGTGCACCAGTCCTATTTGTCAAAAAGAAAGATGGTTCGATGCGTCTCTGCATCGATTACAGGCAAAGGATCGATGATTTGTTTGATCAGTGTGAGGTACGAGGCTCTACAGTAAGATCGATCTGAGGTCGGGGTATCATCAGATTCGGGTAAGGGAAGACGACGTTCAGAAGACAGCTTTCAGGACTAGGTATGGGCACTATGAATTCTTAGTCATGCCTTTTGGGGTGACAAATGCCCCAGCTGTCTTTATGAGTCTGATGAACAGAGTATTTCAACCATATTTGGATCAGTTTGTCATTGTTTTCATTGACGATATACTCATTTACTCTCGGACCGAAGAGGAACACGTGAAGGACTTGAGGACAGTACTCCAGATCCTTAGGGATCATCAGTTATATGCAAAGCTCAGCAAGTGCGAGTTCTGGTTGAGCAGTGTGGTGTTCTTGGGTCATGTTATATCTAGCAGCGGGATATCTGTAGATCCCAGGAAGGTTGAAGCTGTGATGGAGTGGGATGCACCCACTTCTGTACCCGAGATACGGAGCTTCTTCGGCTTGGCCGGTTATTATCGACGTTTTGTCAAAAGTTTTTCAAAGATTGCCAAACCCCTGACACAGCTGACTCAGAAAGGAGTCCCGTTCTATTGGTCCGAAGCTTGTGAGGAAAGCTTCCAAGAATTGAAGCGTCGTTTGACTACGGCACCTGTATTGGTGATTCCTTCTGAGAATAAGAGGTATGCCTTGTACACAGATGCATCACTGGAGGGTTTGGGCTGTGTGTTGATGCAAGATAAGCATGTGGTGGCTTATGCATCGAGGCAGCTGAAGCCACATGAGGCTAGGTATCCAGTCCATGATTTAGAGCTGGCAGCCATTATATTTGCCTTGAAGATTTGGAGGCATTACCTGTATGGTACGACGTTTACCATCTATTCAGACCATAAGAGCCTGAATTTTTTGTTCACACAGGCTGAATTGAATATGCGACAAAGAAGATGGATGGATTTACTCAAGGATTATGATTGTGAAATTGAGTACCATCCTGGTAAAGCAAACTTGATAGCAGACGCCTTAAGTCGGAAGGTGAAGAGTACTGCTGAGGATGCCATGAGTTTATCAGTTATGATGACTTCTTATTGCCATCTGGGCTATGATTTCGATGTGGACACGTCGACGGTGCGAGTGTCGACCTTATTGGCTGAGCCAAACATATTTGAGGCTATCAGGAAAGCCCAGAGGTCGGATGATGAGGTTCAGAGATGGTCATCGATAGTACTTCAGGGACAGCCATCAAAGTTCAGAGTGGCTGAGGATGATTCCTTGAGGCTCGGCAACCGCTGGGTAGTTCCGAGTATGCCGGAGTTGCGTAGAGGAATCCTGGAGCGAGCTCATAGTAGCCGATTTAGTATCCACCCAGGAGGAAGAAAAATGTATAGGGACCTATGTGGTCAATTCTGGTGGAGACGGATGAAGCGTGATGTGATCGCTTTTGTTAAAAGATGTTTGATCTGCCAGCAAGTAAAGGCAGAGAGGCTGAGACCTGGTGGCGAGCTGAAGAGTTTAGAGGTACCTGAATGGAAGTGGGAGCACATATCTATGGACTTCGTGACCCACTTGCCAAGGACGACCTCTGGATTTGATGCGATCTGGGTGATCGTGGATAAGTTGACGAAGGTGGCTCATTTCATCCCTTACTGTATGTCTTTCAAATACATAAAGATGGCCCAATTATATGTACTGGATGTGGTGAGGTTGCATGGGGTTCCAGTCTCGATTGTGTCTGACAGAGACCCGAGGTTTACTTTACATTTCTGGGAGGGTATCCAGACAGCTTTGGGCACAGAGGTGAGTCTAAGTACAACTTATCACCCTCTGACAGACGGCCAGACAGATCGTACTATACAGACGCTCGAAGATATGATGAGGGCATGTGTATTGGAGTTTGATACTCCATGGCAGGATTCAGTGGCACTGGTGGAGTTCTCCTATAATAACAGCTATCAGGCGAGCATTCAAATGGCCCCTTTTGAAGCTCTTTACGGACGACGTTGTAGGTCACCGCTGTATTGGGAGCACTTGACTAGTAAAGCGGTCGGAAGACCGGATATGATTAGGGATATGGAAGGAAAGATTAAGTTGATACGCCAGAAGATGAAAGCGGCCCAGGATAGGCAAGCAGCCTATGCCAATAAGCGACGATGACCGCTAGAATTCCAGTTTGGAGACAAGGTCTTCTTGAAAATCTCACCCTTCAGGGGTGTGGTTCGTTTTGGTATGCGGGGGAAGTTATCTCCGAGGTATGTTGGGCAATATGAAGTATTGAAGCGTATCGGTACTTTGGCCTACCGTTTGGCTCTACCGCCGTCTTTATCTGGTATTCATAACGTCTTTCACGTCTCTATGTTACGGAAGTATGAGCCAGACCCGTCTCATGTATTACAGCCTGTTGAAGTATAGTTGGACTCAGACATATCCTACGTAGAACGACCAATCAGAATTCTAGATCGAGCGGATCGCAGATTACGAAGCAAGATTATACCGATGGTCAAGGTTCAGTGGGATCGCAGGGGTGTCGAGGAGGCTACGTGGGAGACGGAGCGGCATATGGTGCGGCACTACCCGGAACTGTTTTCTGGTATGTTATTTATGTTTAGTTTCGTTTTGGGTAAGTGCACGCGATTTCGAGGTCGAAATCTTGTAAGTAGGGGTGTATTGTGATGTCCCCGAAATGATTAATTACAATTTGGGCATTAATTATGTTTATATGATGAATTATGGTGATAATTGATTTATGTGTTAGGATTAATTATCTTGTTGATATGCTTAGTCTCATGGTAGGCGTGACCTGGGGGTTGCATTTCAGAATGCATGTTATGCATGTTGGAAAATGAGGTGTTAACATGATTTAATTATATCGATTGTTAATTATGTGAAAATATGGATGTAGTGGAAGTTTGGTGCATTTTTGTAAAATGCTTTTAAAATACCATGTTGGGGTATTTTATACATCATGTTAAATAATGGGGTACAAATTTAATTATAAACTCTTTAACCCCACTACACCCCCACTTTTCATTCACTTTACCCCTCACTTTATTAAATCCCCAAATCACTCTCCCAAACCCTACCCTCAACCCATTTTCGAAATTGGCACATAAGAGGAGGAGAAATCTTCACAAAAGCTGGGTTTGTGAGATTTTTAGTGAGATTTGGAGTCAATAAGAGGTATGGAACCCTTCCTAAAGTTTTAATGGTGTTTGGTTTTGAAATGGGTTAGCATTTTGGGTTTTTATGTGGGTTTGTTTTTGGGTATGTGTTGTATGTTGTTGGGGTATGATTTTTGAAGTGTTTCATGTGGGTTTTGGTGAGTTATGTTGGTATTTGAGTTGTTGGAATGTTTGAGTTTGAAGTGTTTGTGGTAGAACTTGGAAAATGCTCAAAAAATGGTGAAGAATCACGCACACAGCAGGTGACGATCGATGGCTACGAATGCATCGATCGATCGCCGAAGGGACGTGGCGAAAAATGATGTTGGCGATCGATCGCCATATATGGCGCGATCGATCGCCGCGAGCCAGTGTGGTCTGGCGATCGATCTGCATCGAAGCGATCGATCGGTAATGCTCGCGATCGATCGCCTCGATGCAGCGATCGATCGCCAGCAACAGAAAAGTGGGAAATGATGTTTTTTGTTGAATTTTTGGTATTTGGACTATAATTGGCTTCTAATATTGATGTATGGTTGTGTAGAACCATCCCAGGTACCAATAACTTCAAGGAGATAAAGTTCTTCAACTTCTCCACTTTTGAGATTAAGGTACGTAAGAGACGTACGGGAATCGGACGGTAAAACACACTCCTATACTATGATTATACAATGATTGCATAAGTATTTATGTAACAGGTTGATGATGTTAATGATAAGTAAGTGTACGATGATGAATATGATAAGTAAAGATACGATTATGTTTATGATGACTAAGGATGCTATGATGTTTATGATGTATGTTAAACTATGTTATTAGAAATGGTAGAGTGTTCCGGTGGTTGTTATGGGCAAGCGAGGAAGGTACTTACCGCTGACATAGCTAGCGAGGAGATATATCCGCTATCAAGGTGTAGCGAGGGATATCACAGTACCGCTATATGTCAAGCGAGGTGTCCAATTGTGCCGCTGACATAACAGGACCAGAACAGTCACATTTCTAATTAACATTGTTGATTATGGGCATATAAGTGAAGTACGATTTTAATCATTTATGTCAAGAACTAATGATTACATGTATGAATATGAAACAGGGACAACAAAAGTGGGTTAATACGATTAACCAGGAAGTATATGTTAACGATTATTTCATGCATTTATTTTTATGCCATTATTTTATGATGTTAAGAAATGATGTACATGCTCATGATGGGTTGTCCCTGTAGGTACACTTTTGGACTGAAGGGCTAGGGGTCGGGTTGAGGCAGTGAGCTGCAAGGAGCACAATAAGGAATAGGATTCAGGATGATAGTATCTACTCTAGGAGTAGTATAAACCTATAATGTTAGCATTCGTTTATGGGAATGTAACTAATAAGTTTTGAAATTTTATTTTTGGCCTATAATCCTGTTAGCTCATGTAACAACCGGAACCCTAAGATGTTATTAAAGCATGTTTAGTCCATAATACATTATAATATTCATGTTAAGGTAGGAAGACCCTACAATATACAGGTGTGTATTGTCGATACAGACCATGAAATAGACAACAGACTTTTTGGAAAATCAAGCACTTAGGCGAGATTTGTTGACAAAGATTCAAAATATTCTTGATAAGTACAATCCATTTGTTCATGTATTCCGACAAATCGGTCAGCGTCCCGACATACCTAACTGTAGATTAATCATCAAACAACAAAAACGAAATCAACATCAAGTCTTCCAACTACATCTGAAGTTGCAGCAGTTATTGCGGACAGCGATGGAATGGAAAATCTTAATGGTAGTGATATTGTAGTTGAAGGTGTCAATGGACGTCTTACAAATATTCAAGATATAGCTGGCTATTATGATCCCCTACAATATCCTCTTCTTCTGCCATATGGTACGTATGGTTGGGATGTTAATAGTCAGAATCTTGATGGAACTCCCCTCACATGCTTAAAATATTATGCATTTGTCAGGTCAGAAAATATTAATTTATTTATGAAACAAATAATATATTAGATATGTTATTATAATCATGATTTTAATAATTTTTTATGCCAGATAATAATAAATTCTTCATCGTTATTGCTTCGTGGAGGTCGCTTATTCCAACAATATATTGTCGATAATTATGTCAAGATCGAAACACATAGACTTGGCGATGGATGGCACAAATGAACATAATCGACTGTCAGAACTTTATCAAGGTCTACAAGATTGTTTAGATGGAGGTGAAAATTAACATGATACTATATAGATAAGATATCTATATAGTATGTTGTTAATTTCATGCTATTGATTGATAAATGCTTATAAAATCACATGATGCAAGAAATATTGGTCATAGATTTATACTTCCCTCATCCTTCATCGATAGTCCACGTGACATGTACCAAAGATATCAAGATGCCATGACTTTGGTCCAAACATATGGAAAACCGGACTTAATGCTGACGATGACATGCAAGACACATTGGGTTGATATAAAGGATCAACTACTACCTGGCCAACAACCTCAAGATCGCTCAGATCTTATAACAAGGGTATTTCACGCAAAATTTGAAGAATTTAAAAAGGATATCGTGGAGAGAGCAATTTTAGGAAAGGTTCTCTCATATTCGTATGTCATCGAGTTCCAAAAGAGGGGATTACCTCATGTTTACATGTTGGTAATACTTGGAAATATTGATAAACTGCGTACTCTAGATGATTTTGATGCCGTCATGCGTGCTGAAATACCATCAAAAACTGAAGATATCAACTATACGAATCCGTTCCACATGATACATGGACCATGTGGATTGTTAAATCCTAAGAGTCCATGTGTGACAGATGGTAAATGTAAAAAGAAATTCCCAAAATCATTCGTACCATACAATACTAAAGGAAATGATTCATACTGTAAGGACCCTAGTTCCTTAAATGCGGATTAAAGGCATAATTAAAATTTTCATGCATAAACGGAGTATAAAAGTTGTGTTGGTGCCTTGAGCTATTAGGTTACAGTGCCAACATAAAGTTCCAAAATGGATTAATTACATTCCCAACCAATGAATATTAATCATATAGCTTTACACTACTCCTGGAGTAGATACTATATGTGGGGTCTTCCCACCTTAACAGTGTTTTAGAGACATAAGAAGGACTAATCATGCATTAATAACATCTTAGGGTTCTAGTTGTTACATGAGCTAACAGAATTACAGGTCAAATAAAATTTCAAAACTTATTAGTTACATTCCCATAATGAATGTTAACATGTTAGATTTATACTACTCCTACAGTAGATACTAAACAAAAGTTGAATCCTATACGTTCCTGTGTTCCTCGTAGCTCACTGCCTCAACCCGACCCTTAGTCCAAAAGTGTACCTACAGGAACAACCCATCATGAGCATGTACATCATTACTTAACATCATAAGGCAATGGCATATAAATAAATGCATGAAAATAATTGGTAACATATACTTCCTGGTTAATCGCATTAACCCTCTTTGGTTGTCCCTGTTTCATAGTCATGCATAAAATCATTAATTCTTGACATGAATGATTAAAATCATCATCTTATAAATATCATCATCTTATAACATCATCGTCATATAAGCATCATCATCTTGTAATTATCATTATCTTATAACATCATCATCATATAAGCATCATCATCTTGTAATTATCATTATCTTATAACATCATCATCATATAAGCATCATCATTTTATAGCATCATCATCTTGTAGCATCATCATCTTATAACATCATCATCTTGTAGCATCATCATCTTATAGCATCATCATCTTATAACATCATAACAAAATATAACAGTGAATGTACGACATCTTAGTTAAGTGAACATGCTGGTTATTCGTTACCTTCTTCTTGTTGTTCCTGATTCATAATCATGCATATGGGCATTTTACCCTGTGGCATCTTACCATATTATAAACATCACATGCCCTCTTACCATGTGGGGCATCTTACCACAAATAAACATCGCATGGCCTCTTACCATGTGGGGCATCTTACCCCGTGGCATCTTACCACAAATAAACATCGCATGGCCTCTTACCACGTGGGGGCATCTTACCCCGTGGCATCTTACCACAAATAAACATCGCATGGCCTCTTACCATGTGGGGCATCTTACCCCATGGCATCTTACCACAAATAAACATTGCATCACATCATCATATAAACATCGTATAAACATCATCATTTCATCGTATATATTCATGCGATAAATGCATAGTCATAGTGTAGGGATGTGTTTTACCGTCCGATGCCCGTACGTCTCTTACGTACCTTTTCAAAAGGAGGAGGAGTCAACAGACTTATCTCCTTGATTGTGCTGGTACCTGGGATGGCTCTACACAACCACATGATACAATATTAGGCACCGAAACGAGAATCGAAATCAAATTACAAAAAAAGAACATAAAACTTTATCACACATGAACAGTGACTACCGATCGATCGCTAACTGTTCATCATTTTTATTATTTTGCTACGGCATTTGCAGATCGATCGGTGTTCATCACCGATCGATCGGTCGTTCACATTCATGCGAGATTTTCCAGAAATCTCGAACACCTCAATTCACACCCTTCAAACTACTTCATAACATACATACAATACCTAAAAAGTATATCAATAGCTTCACCATACTTTCATGCATGTATTAAAATTAAAGGTTCGCTCATAACTTAAACCGACATGCATTAAAACTACCCCTTTTTCTCAATACTCGGTCAACATTTCCGGAAACAGGGCAACATATTTTATTTCCAGATTTTTGAGTACTTCATTTCATGCCATAACAACTATAACATATCTCATAAAACATGCTTGAACAAAAACGTCCTGGGCTTTACAAAATTACCATTCGTGTACTCAAATCGAAGGTTCACCCAAAGACTCATCTAACATGCATAATATTACCTCCTCAATATCACTCTCAATCCATATTTTTCCAGAAAACAGGGAAATATCTACCCAGATTTTCGAACACCCTATTTCACATGCTTTAATCCTTCACGTAAAACATGTAACATGCACAAGGAAAAATACTGAGAGCTTCATAATAACACCATGTAAGCATTTAAATCAAAGGTTGCAAGAAACCTAAGCTAACATGCCATTTTTACCACACTTAAAAGCAAGAACTTAATAAGCTTAAAAACAAAAACAGAGCATGGTTTCTCACCCTACTTTGCTCCGATTTTTGAGAGGCTTCCAAGGAATGAAAATGGCAAGGCTCCTCACGTTTTTGCTCAGCAGGTGCTGGTGTTTGTTTGGGAGAGAATGGCCGAGATTTGGGAAGGAGGAAGAAGAGTGAATGATTGAGCCAAGTGGGATGGGCAATCAGCCTTGTACAGTTTGATTGGCATGGGTTGGGGGGGTGGTTGCATGTAGGGTGGTTTTGTGGTGTTTAATTGTGTCCCGGTATTTCATACGATGTATAAAAATATCTTCCCTTGATATTTTATGATTATACTACATCAATACAACAATTAAAACACCTAACATGCCCCCTAAACCATATCATCATATCATAAATATAACCCACCATTTAAAGTACCACAACCCTCTTAAACACATCGTAAATCATCATCGTAGCACATAATCATATAACATTTCGGGGGTATTACATTACTCCCCTACTTATAAGATTTCGTCCTCGAAATCCACATGCATCATCATAATGGAACTAAACATAAAAACATACCAGAGAATAGTTCCGGATAGTGCTACACCATATGCCGTTCCGTCTCCCATGTAGCCTCCTCGACACCCCGACGATCCCACTGAACTTTGACCATCAGTATAACTTTGCTTCGTAGTCTGCGATCCTCTCGATCCAGAATTCTGATTGGTTGTTCTACGTAGGACACATCTGAGTCTAACTGTACTTCAGTAGGCTGTAAGACATGAGACGGGTCGGGTTCATACTTCCGTAACATAGAGACATGAAAAACATCGTGTATGCCATGGCGGTAGAGCCAAACGGTAGGCCACTGTACCGATACGCTGTAAACTTCATACGGCCCAACACACCTCGGAGGTCGTCTCCCCCGCACCCAAACCGGACTACACCCCTAGAGGATGAGGTTTTCATGAAGACCTTGTCTCCTAATTGGGATTCCAGCGGTCGTCGCCGCTCATTGGCATAGGCAGCTTGCCTATCCTAGGCCGCTTTCATCTTTTTTGGCGTATCTACTTAATCTTTCTTTCCATAACCTTTATCATATCCGGTCCTCCGACCGCTTTAATAGCCAAGTCCTCCCAATACAGCGGTGATCTACATCTTCGTCCATACAGAGCTTCAAAAGGAGCCATTTGAATGCTCGCCTGATAACTGTTATTGTAGGAGAACTCCACCAGCGGCACTGAATCCTGCCACGGAGTATCAAACTCCAAAATACATGCCCTCAACATGTCCTCGAGCGTCTGAATGGTACGCTCTGTTTGGCCGTCCGTCTGAGGGCGATAGGCCGTACTCAGTCTTACCTCTGTGCAACCTTGGGTCTCTGTCAGACACAATCGAGACTGAAACTTCATGCAACCTCACCACATCCCACACATATGATTGGGCCATCTTTAGATACGTAAAAGTCATACAGTAGGGGATGAAGTGAGCTACCTTCGCTAGCCTATCCACGATCACCCAGATCGCATCAAATCCAGAGTCCGTCCTTGGTAAGTGGGTCACAAAGTCCATAATGATATGCCTCCACTTCCATTTAGGTACCTTCAAGCTCTTCAGCTCCCCACCAGGCCTCTGCCTTTCTGCCTTTACCTATTGGCAGATCAAACATCTTTTAACGAAAGCGATCACATCGTGCTTCATGCGTCTCCACCAGAACTGACCACTTAGGTCCTTATACATTTTCCTTCCTCCTGGGTGGATACAAAACCGACTACTATGAGCCCGTTCCGATATTCCTTTAAGCAACTCCGGCGTATCTGGGACTACCCATCGGTTGCCCAGCCTCAAGGAATCATCTTCTGCCATTCTGAACTTTGATGGCTGTCCTCGAAGTACTAAAAATGACCACCTCTGAACCTCATCATCTGACCTCTGGGCTTTCCTAATAGCCTCAAATATGTCTGGCTCAGCCAACAAGGTCGACACTCGCACCGGCGACGTGTCCACATCAAAATCATAGCCCAAATGGCAACAAGAGGTCATCATAGCTGATAAATTCATGACATCCAACTTCCTTGTCGAATATTCATCTCAGCCTGTGTGAACAAAACTCCAGGCTCTTATGGTCCGTGTAGATGGTAAACGACGTACCATGCAAGTAATGCCTCCAAATCATCAAGGCAAATATAACGGCTGCCAGCTCCAAATCATGGACTGGGTACCCATCCTCATGTGGTTGCAACCGCCTCGATGCATAAGCCACCACATGCTTATCTTGCATCAACACACAGTCCAAACCCTGCAGTGATGCATTCGTGTACAAGGCATCCCTCTTATTCTTAGAAGGAATCACCAACATAGGTGTCGTAGTCAAACGACGCTTCAATTCTTGGAAGCCTTCCTCACAAGCTTCGGACCAATAGAACGACACTCCTTTCTGAGTCAGCTGTGCCAGGGGTCTGGCAATCCCTAAGGATCTGGAGTACTGTTCTGAAGTGCTTCACGTGTCCCTCTTCAGTTCGAGAGTAAATAAGCATATCGTCCATAAAAACTATGACGAACTGATCCAAATATGGTTGGAGCACCCTGTTCATCAGGCTCATAAAATAGCTGGGCATTCGTCACCCTAAAAGGCATGACTAAGAATCCGTAGTGCCCATATCTAGTCCTGGAAACTGTCTTCTGTACATCATCCTCTCGAACTCGAATCTGATGATACTCCGACCTCAGATCGATCTTACTGTAGAGCCTCGTACTCTGCAGCTGATCAAACCAATCATCAATCCCCGGAAGCGGATACTTATTCTTCATCATGGCGTTGTTCAGTTGTCTGAAATCGATGCACAGCCGCATCGAACCATCTTTCTTCTTAACAAATAAAACTGGTGCACCCCAGGGCGATACGCTAAGGCGTATATAGCCCTTGTCAAGGAGCTCCTGCAACTGAACATTTAACTCCTTTTGCTCCGTTGGTGCCATCCTATACGGGGCACGAGAAATGGTAGACGTTCCTGGTAGTAACTTAATCCCAAACTCGACCTCTCTCGTCGGTGGGAATCCGGGAATCTCTTCCGGAGATACATCAGGAAATACCGCCACTACGGGCACATCCTCAACCTTTAACTCTTTCCTCTTCTCAGTACTATCAACAGCATAGATTAGATATCCTTTATGGTCTCGTTCCAATAATTGCGCCATCTTGACAGCAGATATTAACGGAATTCTTGAACGGGAACCATCCCCATAGAATGTCCATTGGACTCCCATATCAGATCTGAATCGGACAGTCCTTGTCTGCAGTCCACAACTTCCTGATACTTGTTCAGCACATCGATGCCCACAATGCATTCAAAGTATGGCATTCTCAGAACAATCAAGTCTGTCCTCAGCTCGTTGCCCTCAAAATAAATGAGGCCGTCATAAACAATCTGATCAGTTATCAAACTTCTTCCAGCGGGGGTCGAGACTACAAGAGGCATGGGCGATGGAGAAGTGCATATGAAATCGCATCGCTTACTTCTGCATTTGCTGCTATGCTGCAACACAAGGGTTAACAACAATACCCAAAAGCAGTTCATATAAAGCACATCGTTAGATAATTAAACAGACTACTCCTAGAGTAGAGACTATCAAAATCCTGCATCCTACATTCCTCATGCTCCCTTTAGCTCACTTCCTCAACCCGACCCTAGGCCCTTGGTCCAAAAGTGTACCTACAGGGATAACACATCGTGAGCATACACATATTTACTTAACATTATATAAAAGCATACAATAATGCATAACGTCTTAGTTAAGTAAAGGTTATTGGTCGTCCTTCGACTTCCTTTGTTATCCCTGACTCTTATTCATATATTAGGGCGTCTTACCCCATTGTATGGCATCTTACCATATCATCATCATCGTGTGGCATCTTACCACGTGGGCATCTTACCCAATCATATGGCGTCTTACCATATCATAAACATTGCGTGGCATCTTACCACGGGGGCATCTTACCCACCCACATACTTTGGGTGGCATCTTACCACGTGGGCGTCTTACCCAATCATACACGTCGTATGACCTTATCATAAACTTCATCATCATAGATGTCATCATAAACATCATGATCATAAACATCATCATAAGCATCATCATCGTAACATCATCGTAAGCATCATCATCATAAATATCATCATAGACATCATCATCATAACATCATCTTAAACATCGTTATCGTAAACATCATCTTAAACATCATCACGTAAACATCATCTTAAACATCATCATCGTAAACATCATCTTAAACATCATCATAATATGTAAGGGTATGGTTTACCGTCCGATGCTCGTACGTCTCTTACGTACCTTAATTCCAAAAGAAGGAGAAATCGTAGACTTTATCTCCTTGAAGTCGTGGGTACCTGGGACGGTTCTACATAACCATACAAATTGATATTAGAAGCTAAATATAGTCCAATATCCAAAAATCCCACATAAATATCAAAAATCCATTTTTTTACAGCTCGCGATCGATCGCTGCCCAGGCGCGATCGATCGCGAGATCGCACTGGACGAGGGGCAAAAATTCTTTCCTTGGCGATCGATCGCCACTTTTGGCGTGATCGATCGCCAGCCTCGCCGATCGATCGCCCAAGAGTGGCGATCGATCGCCAAATGCTACTGGCGGGCACTGGAGACTCGCGATCGATCGCCAAGAACGGGCGATCGATCGCCGAGTGCTGTGCTTCGAAATTTCGCCATTAATGCTCATTTTTCAAGCTCTTCCACATGCCACCCAAAACCAAACTTCTTAACAACTTCAATAACATCATAACCCACTAAAACCAACATAAAACACTTCAAAAATCATACCCCAACCATAAACAACACATACCCAAACAAACCCACATAAAACATCAAAAACTTAACCCATTTCAACACCAAACATCATGAAACTTATAGGAATGGTTCCATACCTCTTGTAGGCTCCAAATCCTAGCAAAAATCACACAAACAAAGTTTTTGTGGAACTTTTCTTCTCCTCTTTTGGTGGAACTCGAAAATGGGTAGGGTTTGGGGTTTGGGAAGTGATTTGGGGATTTTTTTTATAAAGTGAAAGGTAAAGGGGTTAAAGTGATGGGTAGAGGATTTAAAAAGGGGGGTTACTTTAACATAATTAAAATTGTACCCCAAACTTAACATGATGTATAAAATGCTCCAACATAGTATTTTAAAGGCATTTTACAAGAATGCTCCAAACTTCATCTAAAATCACATCCTCCACATATTTAATAATTAACACAATTAAATCATGTTAACATCTTAATACCCAACACATAAATCCATCAACACATGATACATCATATAAACATAATTAATGCCTTACTTGCAATTAATTAATTTCGGGGCATCACACAAAAACATCAAAAATACACATTTTGGTGTCTCGCGATCGATCTCCATGAAGTACCGATCGATCGCGAGATCACACTGCCTCGTCCAACAAAATTTTCCAATTCGCGATCGATCGCCGAGTTTGCGCCGATCGATCGCGACCTCGCCGATCGATCGCGCCAAACTCGCGATCGATCGCTGAAGGCTACTGCCTTCTCCCCTATAGCTCGCGATCGATCGGTGGAAGGTGCCGATCGATCGCCGAGTCCTGTAGGTCCGATTTTCGGGCACTATTCATCCTTCTCCTTCCCCAACACAAACAAACTCAAATATCAAAACACTAACCATACCAAATCACTACAAATCTTCAATAAACATCCTCATATAACCATAAATCATACCCCAACTACATACAACACATACCCAAAACAAACCCATTTCAAAACCCTTCAAAACCATATCAAACTCAAATAAAACTTTACAAAAACAACAATGAGGTATCCATACCTCTTGGGGACTCCAAATCTCCCAACAATTTCCACAAATCAAGTTTTTGGAAGGATTCCTCTTCTTCTTTAAGCCCAAAAACGAAAATGGAAGGGTTTTGGGTTGGGAAGGGATTTTGGGGATTTTAAGAGTGATGGGTTAAAATGAATGAAATGGGTTGGGTATAGTGGGGTATGGGTTAATTAAATTATACCCAATAATTAACATGATGTATAAATTACCCCAATATGGTATTTTAAAAGCATTTTACAACATGCTACAAACTTCCCTTAAATTCATGCTTTCCTCATAATTAACAATCAACATAATTAAATCATGTTAACACCTCATTTTCTAACATGCATAATATGCACCCTAAAATGCAACCCTGAGTCACGCCTATCATGTGACTAACCATTTCAACATGATAATTAATTTCAACACGTAAATCAATTATCAACATAATTCATCATATAAACATAATTAATGCCTTAATTGCAATTAATCATTTCGGGGGCATCACATTACTCCCCTACTTATAAGATTTCGTCCTCGAAATCGCATGCACTTACCCCAAAAGAAACTAAACATAAATCACATACCAGAGAATAGTTACGGGTAGTGCTGTACCATATGCCGCTCCGTCTCCCACGTAGCCTCCTCGACACCCCGACGATCCCACTGAACTTTGACCATCGGTAAAATCTTGCCTTGTAGTCTGCGATCCTCTCGATCCATAATTCTGACTGGTCGTTCAGCATAGGATACATCTGAATTCAACTGAACCTCTGAAGGCTGTAAAACGATCTGGCTCATACTTCCTCAACATAGAGACATGGAAGACAACATAAATACCAAACAAAACACGGCGGTAGAGTCAAATGGTAAGCCAAAGTACCGATACATTGCAATACCTCATACGGCCCAACATACATCGGAGATAACTTCTCCTAAATACCAAACCGAACCACAACCCTAAAGGGTGAGATCTTCAAGAAGACCTTGCCTTCTGACTGGAAAACTAGCGGTCGTCGCCGCTCATTGGCATAGGCCGCTCGCCTATCCTGGGCCGCTTTCATCTTTTGACGTATTAACTTAATCTTTTCTTCCATATCCTCAATCAATTCCGGTCCTCTGACCGTCTTACTAGTCAAGTCCTCCCAGTACAACGTCGACCTACAACGTCGACCGCCAAGGGCCTCGAATGGAGCCATCTGAATGCTCACCTGATAGCTGTTATCATAAGGGAACTCTACCAGTGGCACTGAATCTTGCCACGGAGTATCAAGCTCCAAAACACATGCCCTCAACATGTACTCAAGCGTCTGTATGGTATGCTCTGTCTGACCATCTGTCTGAGGGTGATAAGCTGTACTCAGTCTCACCTCTATGCCCAAAGCTGTCTGAAGACCCTCCCAGAGATGTGGAGCAAACCTTGGGTCTCTTTCAGACACAATCGAGACTGGAGCCCCATGCAACCTCACCACATCCCGCACACATAATTGGGCCATCTTTAGGTATGTGAAAGACACATGTGATATCCCCGAAATGATTATGTGGGTAATCATACAATTAAAGGTTGTTAATTGTGAGCCTATGTGCTAAAGGCGTATTTTATGTGGGAGTGATTTATTTATTTTGATGATGTGGTTTAGGGAGCATGTTAGGTGTTTTTAATTGTTGTGTTGATGTGGTAATATAATAAAATATCAAGGAGAGATATTTTTATACATCGTATGAAATACCGGGACACAATTAAACACCACAAAACCACCCTACATGCAACCACCCCACCCCCACTTGACTCAACCCACGCCCCTCCCCTGTTTTTCTGGAAAGCAGATTGACTAAGAGACAACTTTGGACTTGGATATTTTCATCTCGCCTCTTCCAAAAAGACTCCTTCTTCTTCCCTTCCTTTTGTCTGCAACTTGGTCGGTTTCTAGGAAGAAAGTGATCGGATTTCGTTCATCCCTTCATATAGAAAATCAAAGAGCAAAAGTGGTGAGGAGTCACTTGTTTTTACCAGTTTTTTGATTTCTAGCATGTATGTTCTTAGTAGCAGATTTGGCATGCTAGTGTAGGGTTTAAAGAAATATTGTTATGACTACTTTTATGTGATGTTTATGAAGCTCTCTGTAATTTTCCTTGAGCATGTTGCATGTTTTATGTAGAGGAAATAAGCATGTAAAGTAAGGTGTTCGAAAATCTGGGTAAGGATGTGCCCTGTTTTCTGGAAAATTATGTGTGGGGAGTGTTTTTATGAAGGCGTTATCATGCACGTTAAGCTTAGGTTTTGGTAAACCTTTGATGTGAAAATATGCATGGTAGTTTTGTGAAGCCCTTGGCATGTTTGTTTGAGCATTCTTTATGTTATATGTGATAGTTTTGATAGCATGAAGAAAGGTACTCAAGAAATCTGGAAATGAATATGTTGCCCTGTTTCCAGAAAAGTTGATCCAGTACTTGTTTAGATGGTCGACGTTTATGCATGTGGGCTTGTGTTTAGGGTGTAAATTTGGATTTAATACACTCAGGGTAGTGTAGTGCAACTGCTAGCATGTTGGTCTTGGCATGTATTATGTCTTACATGTTAGATTTAAGGGTATGAATATCGGTGTTAAGCAATTATGGAAAATCGCCAAAGGAACAGAGTTGGCGATCGATCGTCAAGGAGGCGCGATCGATCACGACGTTCCAGTAGGTTTTGGCGATCGATCGCCAATATTGGGGCGATCGATCGCTGACTGCATTTTTTTGATATGCGAGGCAGTAGCATCTCGCGATCGATCGGGGCTTAGGGGCGATCGATCGCGAGATGACATTGTTGGATAAATGTGGTTTTAATTGATGTTTTGATTCCGTATTATTATGAGGTGCCTAATATTGTGTTGTGTGGCTATGTAGACCCATCTCAGGTGCCAGCACAGCCGAGGAGATAGTCGATTGACTCCTATATCTTTTGGAAAGGTACGTAAGCGACGTACGGGCATCCCAACGGTAACATGTACTTTATGTTTATCTATTTGACACATGATGAATGCAATGTGGTGCATTAAGGTTAAGATACATGTTATTATGCATTGTTTTTTCATATGTATGTTGTGAAATATAAGAGGTGTATTTCACGAGTCAAGGTTATCTTAGTAAGGATTTTAATGCTTACGCTAAGGTCCATAGGAAGCGAGGAAGAATTCCGCTTTCATGGAGTGGCAAGAAGCATTAAAATGTACTAATGATAAGGAATCGGGATTGAAATAAGGATTTAAGGAGGAAGGATGTCATGACATTTATTTATAAAACCATATCTTCATATAACGTGTCATTATGAGTTATGGTACAGGGACAACCAATGGACGTTGTAAATGCTTGGAAATACAGGAAGTGCTTTGTATTTATGATTTTGCATTTACGTCTTGCATTCATATTATGTTGAATATGAATTGTGTTATGCTCATGTGTTGGGGGTTGTCTTTGTAGGTGCTTTTGATGATGAGAACCAGGGTCGGGGTTGAATGCTGAGCTAAGGAGTGCTACAGGATTAGCATGTTACAGAATTTTGTATAGCTTCTACTTGTAGTAGAATGAGACTATAACGTAGTACCTTTTTGTAGGAATATGTGAATTCCTTTTTGAACTTTTGGTACTGTAATCTCGTAAGCTCAGGTTAATCAACACGACTTTACTACTCTGATTATATATATGATGTTTAGTTCTCTTAATTGCACCTTAGTACCTTGTTGAGATAACGGGGTCTCACAACACATGACAAAGGATGAAGTGGGCTACCTTTGTTAGCCTATCCACGATCACCCAGATCGCATCAAATCCAGAGGCCGTCCTTGGCAAGTGGGTCACAAGGTCCATAGATACGTGCTCCCATTCCCACTTAGGTACCTCCAAGCTCTTCAGCTCGTCACCAGGCCTCTGCCTTTCTGCCTTCACCTGTTGGTAGATCAAACATCTCTTGACGAAGGTCATAACATCACGCTTTTTGCGTCTCCACCAGAACTGACCACTTAGGTCCTTATACAACTTTCTTCTTCCTGGGTGGATACTGAACCGGCTACTGTGAGCTTGCTCCAAGATTCCTTTACGCAACTCCGGCGTATTTGGGACTACCCAGCGGTTGCCGAGTCTTAAGGAATCATCATCAGCCACTCTAACTTTGATGGCTGACCCCGAAGTACCAATAATGACCACCTCGGAACCTCATCATCTGACCTCTGGGCTTTCCTGATAGCCTCAAATATGTCTGGCTCGGCCAATAAGGTCGACACTCGTACCAGCGACGTGTCCACTTCGAAATCATAGCCCAGATGGCAATAAGAAGTCATCATAGCTGATAAACTCATGACATCCTCAGCAGTACTCTTCACCTTCGACTTAAGGCGTCTGCTAACAAATTCGCTTCACCTGGATGGTACTCAATTTCACAATCAAAATCTTTGAGTAAGTCCATCCATCTTCTTTGTCGCATATTCAACTCAGCCTGTGTGAACAAAAACTTCAGGCTCTTATGGTCCGTGTAGATGGTAAACGACGTACCATGCAAATAATGCCTCCAAATCTTCAAGGCAGAAATAATGACTGCCAGCTCCAAATCATGGACTGGGTACCTAGCCTCATGTGGTTTCAACTGCCTCGATGCATAAGCCACCAAATGCTTATCTTGCATCAACACACAGTCCAAACCCTACAGTGATGCATTCGTGTACAAGGCAAACTTCTTATTCTCAGAAGGAATCACCAATATAGGTGTCGTAGTCAAACGACGCTTCAATTCTTGGAAGCTTTCCTCACAAGCTTCGGACCAATAGAACGGCACACCTTTCTGAGTCAGCTTTGTCAGGGGTCTGGCAATCCCTAAGGATCTGGAGTACTGTTCTCAAGCGCTTCACGTGTTCCTCTTCAGCTCGAGAGTAAATAGGCGCATCGTCAATGAAAACTATGACGAACTGATCCAAACATGGTTGGAGCACCCTGTTCATCAGGCTCATAAAACAGCTGGGGCATCCGTCACCCCAAAAGGCATGACTAAGAATCCGTAGTGCCCATAACTAGTCCTGGAAGCTGTCTTCTGTACATCATCCTCTCGAACTCGAATCTGATGATACCCTGATCTCAGATCGATCTTACTGTAGAGCCTCGTACTCCGCAGCTTATCAAACAAATCATCAATCCCCGGAAGCGGATACTTATTCTTCACCATGGCTTTGTTCAGTTGTCTGAAATCGATGCACAGACGCATTGAACCATCTTTCTTCTTAACAAATAAAACTGGTGCACCCCAGGGCGATACGCTAAGGCGTGTATAGCCCTTGTCAAGGAGCTCCTGCAACTGAACATTTAACTCCTTTAGCTCCGTTGGTGCCATCTTATACGGGGCACGAGAAATGGAAGACGTCCCTGGTAGTAACTTAATCCCAAACTCGACCTCTCTCGTCGGTGGGGATCCGGGAATCTCTTCTGGAGATACATCAGGAAACATCGCCACTACGGGCACATCCTCAACCTTTAACTCTTTCCTCTTTTCAGTAATATCAACAGTATAGATGAGATATCATTTATGGTCTCGTTCCAATAACTGTGCCATCTTGACAGCAGATGGTAACGAAATCCTTGAACAGGAACCATCCCCATAGAATGTCCATTGGACTCCCATATCAGACCTGAATCGGACAGTCCTTGTCTGCAGTCCACAACTGCCTGATACTTGTTCAGCACATCGATGCCCACAATGCATTCGAAGTCTGACATTCCCAGAACAATCAAGTCTGTCCTCAGCTCGTTCCCCTCAAAATAAATGAGGCCGTCATACACAATCTGATCAGTTATCAAACTTCTTCCAGCGGGTGTCGAGACTACAAGAGGCATGGGCGACGGAGGAGTGCATATGAAATCGCATCACTTACTTCAGCACTTGCTGCTATGCTGCAACACAAGGGTTAACAACAATACCCAAAAGCAGTTCATATAATACCTCGTGAGATAAATAAAACATGTTAGTGCAACACCATATACTTCATATGCAACATATGCATAAAACATGTTTAAAAGTAAGCACCTAGCCAACTTATTGCTAAGGCTACCCTTCACTCGTTCCCGGGTTATCTAACCACTGCTCTGATACCACTAATGTAGGGCCTTCCTACCTTAACATCGTATTAATAACATATTAGGGACTAAACATGCATTTATGATCTCTTAGGGCTCCGGTTATTACGCGAGTTATTAGAATTACAGGCCAAAATAAAACTTCAAGCAAATTAATTACATTCTCAAATGAATGGCGTTATAGAATTATACTACTCCTGGAGTAGAGACTATACCAAATCCTGAATCCTAATTCGTAAGGCATCTAAAAGCTCACTTCTTCAACCCTGCCCATAGCCCTTCAAATCCAAATGTGTACCTACAGGAACAACCCATCGTGAGCATATTCATCATTACTCAACATCATGGGGTAATGGCATATAAATAAATGCATGAAGTAAATGGGTAACGTATACTTCCTGGTTAATCGCATTAACCCTCTTTGGTTGTCCCTGTTTCATGGTCATGCATATAATCGTTAGTTCTCGACATAAATGATTAAAATCATACTTCACATATATGCTCATAACAAACTATGTTAATTAGAAATGGGACTGTCCGGGTTCCATTATGACAGCGGTATAATTGCCCCCTCGCTCGACATAACACATCATATGATACCCATCGCTACGCCTTGATAGCGGATGTATCTCTTTATTCAGCGGATGATACCCCTCGCTACGCCTTGATAGCGGATGTACCCCCTCGCTTAGCGGATGATACCCATCGCTACACCTTGATAGCGGATGTACCCCATCGCTCAGCGGATGATACCCCTCGCTACACCTTGATAGCGGATGTACCCCATTGCTCATTTATGTGAGCGGCAAGACCTTCCTCGCTTGCCCATAATAACCACCGGACATTCAACCATTCTTAAGAACATAGTTTCATATTCATCATATACATCATAGCATCTTATAAACATCATCATCTTGTAAACATCATTATCATATAAGCATTATCATCTTATAGACATCATCGTCTCATCATAATCGTTATAGTAACGTCATATCATCATCATTTATCGTAACATCATCGTAAGCGTCTCTTCATCTTAATTCATCATAAACAAGGAGTATGGTTTACCGTCCGATGCCCGTACGTCTCTTACGTACCTTAATTCCAAAAATGGATAAGTTGTAGAACTTTATCTCCTTGAAGTTGTGGGTACCTGGGATGGTTCTACATAACCATACAAATCGATATTAGAAGCTAATTATAGTCCAATATCCAAAAATCCCACAAAAACATCAAAAATACACATTTTGGTGTCTCGCGATCGATCTCCATGAAGTCCCGATCGATCGCGAGATCACACTGCCTCGTCCAACAAAATTTTCCAATTCGCGATCGATCGCCGAGTTTGCGCCGATCGATCGCGACCTCGCCGATCGATCGCGCCAAACTCGCGATCGATCGCTGAAGGCTACTGCCTTCTCCCCTGTAGCTCGCGATCGATCGGTGGAAGGTGCCGATCGATCGCCGAGTCCTGTAGGTCCGATTTTCGGGCACTATTCATCCTTCTCCTTCCCCAACACAAACAAACTCAAATATCAAAACACTAACCATACCAAATCACTACAAATCTTCAATAAACATCCTCATATAACCATAAATCATACCCCAACTACATACAACACATACCCAAAACAAACCCATTTCAAAACCCTTCAAAACCATATCAAACTCAAATAAAACTTTACAAAAACAACAATGAGGTATCCATACCTCTTGGGGACTCCAAATCCCAACAATTTCCACAAATCAAGTTTTTGGAAGGATTCCTCTTCTTCTTTAAGCCCAAAAACGAAAATGGAAGGGTTTTGGGTTGGGAAGGGATTTTGGGGATTTTAAGAGTGATGGGTTAAAATGAATGAAGTGGGTTGGGTATAGTGGGGTATGGGTTAATTAAATTATACCCAATAATTAACATGATGTATAAATTACCCCAATATGGTATTTTAAAAGCATTTTACAACATGCTACAAACTTCCCTTAAATTCATGCTTTCCTCATAATTAACAATCAACATAATTAAATCATGTTAACACCTCATTTTCTAACATGCATAATATGCACCCTAAAATGCAACCCTGGGTCACGCCTATCATGTGACTAACCATTTCAACATGATAATTAATTTCAACACGTAAATCAATTATCAACATAATTCATCATATAAACATAATTAATGCCTTAATTGCAATTAATCATTTCGGGGGCATCACAGCTCTACCGGGTCACTCCCACCGTGTGACTAAGCATTTCACCAAGATAATTAATTCCAACATATAATTTAATTATCACCATTATAATCACGTAAATATAATTAATGCCCAAATTGTAATTAATTATTTCGGGGATATCACAATACTCCCCTACTTACAAGATTTCTACCTCGAAATCGTATGCACTTTCCCAAATCGAAACTAAACATAATCACATACCAGAGAATAGTTCCGGGTAGTGCTGCACCATATGCTGCTCCGTCTCCCACGTGGCCTCCTCGACACCCCTACGATCCCACTGAACCTTGATCATCGGTATCACTTTGTTCCGGAGTCTGCGATCAGCCCTATCCAGAATCCTGACTGGCCGTTCCTCGTATGATACATCAAAATCCAACTGAACCTTGGAAGGCTGTAATACATGCGACGGATCCGGCTTATACTTCCGCAGCATAGATACATGAAAAACGTCGTGAATACCAGACAACGACGGTGGTAGTGCCAAACGGTACGCCAAGGTACCGATGCGCTGTAAAATCTCATACGGTCCCACATACCTCGGAGACAATTTACCACGCATACCAAACCGAACCACACCCCTGAAAGGTAAAATCTTCAAAAAGACCCTGTCTCCCAACTGAAATTCCAACGGTCTCCGCCGTTTATTCGCATAGGCTGCCTGCCTGTCCTGGGCTGCCTTCATTTTCTGACGGATAATTTTATCTTATCCTCCATCTCCCAAATCAGTTCGGGTCCTCCCACTGCTTTACTGGTCAAGTCATCCCAGTATAATGGTGACCTACAACGCCTACCATACAAAGCCTCAAACGGAGCCATCTGAATACTCGCCTGATAGCTGTTGTTGTATGAAAACTCTACCAAGACCAAAGAATCTTGCCATTAGGCGTCAAACTCCAACACACAAGCTCGCAGCATGTCCTCGAGCGTCTGTATAGTACGCTCAGTCTGACCATCCGTCTGGGGGTGATATGCGTTGCTCAATCTCACCTCAGTACCCAATGCTGACTGAAGACCTCCCCGGAAATGAGATGTGAACCACGGATCTCTGTCAGACACAATAGACACCGGAATCCCATGCAATCTCACTATGTCCCTGACATATAACTGAGCCATCCTCAAGTATGTGTACGTCATACTGTAGGGAATGAAGTGAGCTACCTTCGTCAGCCTGTCAATGATCACCCAAATGGCATCACAACCCGAAGTAGTCCTCGGCAAGTGGGTCACAAAGTCCATAGATATGTGCTCCCACTTCCACTCCGGTATCTCTAAGCTCCTTAGCTCGCCACCGGGTCTCTGCCTCTCTGCCTTAACCTGCTGACAGATCAAACACCTCTTGACAAATGAGATTACATCACTTTTCATCCGTTTCCACCAGAACTGATCACACAAGTCCTTATACATTTTCCTCCCTCCTTGGTGGATGCTAAATCGGCTACTATGAGCCCGTTCCAAGATCCCTTTACGCAACTCCGGCGTACATGGAACTACCCATCGGTTACCAAGCCTCAAAGAACCGTCCTCAGCCACTCTGAACTTCGATGGCTGACCCTGAAGTACTAATGATGACCATCTCTGAACCTCATCATCTGACATCTGAGCTCTCCTGATATTCTCATAGATATCTGGCTCAGCCAATAAGGTCGATACCCAAACCGGCGATGCGTCCACATCGAAGTCATAGCCCAGATGGCAACAGGAAGTCATCATGACTGACAAATGCATGACATCCTCAGCAGTACTCTTCACCTTCCGACTCAAGGCGTCTGCTGTCAAGTTCGCCTTCCCCGGATGGTACTCAATCTCACAGTCATAGTCTTTGAGCAAATCCATCCATCTCCTCTGACGCATATTCAACTCCGCCTGAGTAAACAAGAATTTTAGGCTCTTATGGTCCGTGTATATGGTAAAAGATGTACCATACAGATAGTGCCTCCAAATCTTCAGGGCAAAGATAATAGCCGCCAACTCCAAATCATGGACTGGGTACCTAGCCTCATGCGGTTTCAACTGCCTCGATGCATAAGCTACCACATGCTTATCTTGCATCAGTACACAACCCAAGCCCTGCAGTGATGCGTCAGTATAAAGGACAAACCTTTTGTTCTCCGTAGGAATCACCAATACCGGTGCCGTCGTCAATCGGTGTTTCAACTCTTGGAAGCTCTCCTCGCAAGCCTCTGACCAAAAGAAGGGTACTCCCTTTTGGGTCAACTGCGTCAGTGGCTTGGCAATCTTATAAAATCCCTCGACAAAGCGTCGGTAATAACCAGTCAGACCAAGAAAACTTCGTATCTCGGGCACAGAAGTGGGTGCAGCCCACTCCATCACAGCCTCAATCTTTCTGGGGTCCACTGAGATTCCACTGCTAGATATGACATGCCCCAGAAATACTACACTGCTCAACCAAAACTCACACTTACTGAGCTTGGCATATAATTGATGATCTCTGAGGATCTGGAGCACCGTCCTCAAGTGTTTCACGTGCTCTTCCTCGCTCCGAGAGTAGATGAGAATGTCGTCAATAAATACAATGACGAACTGGTCCAGATAGGGTTGGAACACCCGATTCATCAAGCTCATAAAGACAGCCGGGGCGTTCGTCACACCGAACGGCATCACTAAGAACTCGTAGTGCCCATACCGAGTCCTAAATGCTGTCTTCTGTACATCCTCCTCCCTGACCCGTATTTGATGGTACCCGGATCTCAAATCAATCTTACTATACAGCTTCGTACCTTGCAACTGGTCAAATAAATCATCAATCCTTGGGAGAGGATACTTGTTCTTCACTGTGGCCTTATTCAGTTGCCGGTAATCGATGCATAAACGCATCGAACCATCCTTCTTCCTCACAAAAAGAACCGATGCGCCCCAAGGCGATACACTAGGGCGTATATATCCTTTATCAAGGAGCTCCTGCAACTGCTCCTTCAATTCTCTAACTCTGCCGGTGCCATCCGATAAGGGGCACGAGAAATAGCGGATGTCCCCGGTAATAACTCAATCCCAAACTCGACTTCCCTAGCCGGTGGGAATCCGGGAATCTCCTCCGGGAACACATCAGCAAATTCTGATACCACTGGAACATCCTCAACCTCTAACTCTTTGCTCTTTCCCAACATATCCATGGCATAGATGAGATATCATGTGTGTCCACGTTCCAATAATTGGGACATTTTAATTGCCGAAACCAACGGAATCTTCGCACGAGACCCGTTGCCATAGAAAATCCACTGAACTCCCAAATGAGATCTGAACCGAACTGTCCTCTGCCGACAATCAACCACTGCCTGATATCTGTTCAGAATATCAATACCCACAATGCAGTCGAAGTCTGACATCCCCAATACAATAAAATCTGCCTTTATCTCATTGCCCTCAAAATAAATGAGGCAGTCCATCAGAAACTGATCCGCAACAACTTTCTTTCCGGTGGGTGTCGAGACCAATAGAGACGTGGGCAACGGAGACGTGCGCATATGATGTCTCTCCACAAAGTCCGCAGACACAAAAGAGTGCGAAGCACCTGTGTCTATCAAAATAAAGGCGGAATACGTAAATAAAAAGCACGTACCCGCTATCACCTCCTCTGGAGCTGCATCGACCTGCTCCCTGGTCAACGCATAGACCTGTCCCTGAGGTGGCCCCATCACCTGTCCTCCCATCTGTCGAGGCACCATCGGCGGCCTCTGCTGTACTGTCCCGGTAGAAAACCTCCCTCTGCCTCCTCTAAGATCCACCTGACCATCACCATTCTGACAGAACCGAGATATGTGGCCCATCTTGCCACATTTATAACAAGCCGTACAGTCTCGCATGTGATGTGGTCCTCCACAAAAATGACACTTCACCACTCCACTCCTACTCGCTTGAGTCTGCCCTCTGTTGCTAGGCGCACCGCCCCTCCGGTTATTCATTCGTCTCCCACCAAACCAAGAAGATGAGGAAGAAGCCCCACGAGGTTTAAATGATTCTCCTCGTGGCCTCAGATTATTAGACACTGGCCTCGGCGGTGGGACTTGTGGGGGTGCAACGTCCGGGTAAGCACTGACTCCGATCTCTGCTAGCTCCGCTCTAGTGAGAGCATCATCAAAAGAAGTGGGGTTGTTGGAGATAACCCGATCAAAAAGTTCCGGTCGCAGCCTCTTTAGAAAGTGCCTCATCTTGGCATGCCCATTTGTTGCAATGTGGGGAACATACCTCAACAAGGATGAGTAATGCATGGCATAGTCCAAGACCGACATGCTCCCCTGTTTCAAGCTTGTGAATTCATCCTCCTTTGTTTGCCTCAGCCGCCGTCCGAAAAGTATCGGTTTAGAAACCGAGTCCGAAATAAAGTCCAGTCGATTACCATTCCTTGTGCCCTCAATTCCATTACAGTCGTCTTCCACCACATGGAAGACTTCTTTGCCAGTTGGAATTCTGCCAGTCTTAACCAAGCCGTCCTAGCACACGGCGCAGATACAAATATCTGTTCTAATCTCTCTAGCCACTCCTCGGCCTCTTCTCATGTTTCTGTTCCCTCAAACATAGGTGGGTGGAAAGTTAGGAACTGACTCAGACTAAGCTCCCCTGGTAAAAGCAACTGAGCTACCGGCTCCATGCCCACAGCAGGTGGAGGTAAAGGATTTGTCTGACCAATGCTAGCGTTCACGCTTCCAACATCACCCACTCCTTCATTGAGGTTCTCCACATTCATATCCACCATGCTGTAATACAAAGGTTAACAGCAATTCCAAACAATATATATGTTATGACGTTAGATAACATAAATGATAATAAGCATGTTAGTATAACAATTTATACACCAATATGCATAAACATGCTCCAATGTAAACACCTAGCCAACCATGCTAAGGCTACCCTTCACTCATTCCCGGGTTCTCTAACCACTGCTCTGATACCACTAATGTAAGGACCCTAGTTCCTTAAATGCGGATTAAAGGCATAATTAAAATTTTCATGCATAAACGGAGTATAAAAGTTGTGTTGGTGCCTTGAGCTATTAGGTTACAGTGCCAAAATAAAGTTCCAAAATGGATTAATTACATTCCCAACCAATGAATATTAATCATATAGCTTTTACACTACTCCTGGAGTAGATACTATACAAAAGAATGTGCCTGCTACCAAGAGCACTCCTCACTAGCTCACCGCACCAACTCGCCTTAGCCCGTCCGCCCAAAAGTACCTACATGATCAACCCCAAAACCATGAGCATGTACAAAATCATATTCACAATAATATGATAGCAATTCAAATGCATAAATCGTAAATGTGATTCACTTCCTGTATGTAACACATTTAAAAGCTCCCTTGGGTTGTCCCTGTACCACATTATAACCAATAGATTATATTACCAATAATGTATGTCATGACATGCACCGATTTCCATATATTCCGTGTTCAATTCCCGAGTCTTATTATATCAGTGGCATAATACCCCTCGCGTTAACATGACAGCGGAAATACCCCTCGCTTAGACAATACCAGCGGCACTAATATCCCTCGCTATAAATATGACAGCGGTCGTGTTCTTCGCTTCATATTAGCTGCAAATATTCTCTCATCGCTACGGTATGACACCGGCAAGTATTCACATCGCTACGCCACTGGCGGCAAGTATTCTCCATCACTGGAATATAAATCCCGACTCGCAGTCACATGCAACAATGCATCCAATATACACATGCAACCAAAATGCATGACCAAACCATGTATGCAATCCATGATGCATAAACAATGCCACATATGCAACCACAATGCATAATCAATTCCATGTGTGCAACCATAGTGCATAACCAATTCAAAGCGTAATAAATATGTTTTACCGTCCGATGCCCGTACGTCTCACTACGTACCTTAGTCCCAAAATGTGATGTGTCGTGGACTTTATCTCCTAAGCTGTGTGGCCACCTGGGATGGTTCTACACATTCACACAATTCAATATTAGGAGCCAATAATAGTCAAATATCCAAAAATTCCTCAAAATATTCAAAAACACCACATTTTGTATCTCGCGATCGATCGCCGCGAGGGGCCGATCGATCGCGAGATCACACTGTCCGATCTTGAATTTTTCGCCCTTCGGCGATCGATCGCCACACCTGGCGCGATCGATCGCCAGTCTCGCCGATCGATCGCCAAGGTGTGGCGATTGATCGCCAAAAGTCCCTGGAGCCTACTGTTGGCTCGCGATCGATCGCCAAAAACGGGCGATCGATCGCTGACCCCTGTACATCGAATTCCACCATTTTAGCACACCATTTTCAACCCAAACCATACCAATACTTATACCATCAAACCCACAACATAAATAACATCATAAACCTCCAAAATACACCTTAAAACAACCATAAATCCAACCCTCTAACAAAACAACACCAACCCACAACAAACCCATCTCAAAATCATTCAAAACCATTTCAAAACTAAACCAAACACTATAAAATTATCAAGGAGGTATCTATACCTCTTGGGGACTCTATATCTCACAAAGATTTCCACCAACAAGCTTTTTGCAAGGATTTTCCCCACCACTTTTAGCCAAAAACGAAAATATGAAGAAATGAGGGTTTGGGGGGATGATTTTGGGGAAAAGGAAGAGTGATGGTTGAAGTGGGGTTGGGGGGTGTTAGTGGGTTATTTAGGAATTAAATAAAATGGCATACCCACAATTATCATGTTTTATAAAAATACCCCAATATGATATTTCAAAAGCATTTCACCAAAAATGCAACAAAATCGCATTTAAATACATGATTCACCAAATAGTCACAAACCATTTCATTTAAACCATTAAAACCCCCAATTACCCGTCATGCATACATCCACCCTGAAATGCTCTACCGGGTCACTCCCACCATGTTACTAAGCATTTCACCAAGATAATTAATTCCAACATATAATTTAATTATCACCATTATAATCACGTAAATATAATTAATGCCCAAATTACAATTAATTATTTCGGGGATATACACATACCCTATATATCGGAGACGTGAAGGTGCTCCAGTTCAATTAACCAATAACGACCAAGTACTGGTTGATAATGGTTGGGTTGTCCCTTACAATCCATGGCTCTTGCTAAAATATGATTGCCACATAAATGTTGAGGTATGTGGGGGGATAAAATGTGTCAAAGACATATACAAGTATATTCACAAAGGAACTGATAGAGTAACATTGGAATTACGTAATGGTAATAACTCTGATGAAATACAACAATACGTTGATGGGCGGTGGATATGCGCACCCGAGGCACTATGGAGAATTTACACTTTTGACCTTAGCAGGATGTATCCTTCGGTATTCAAATTACAAGTACATCTACAAAATCAACAAACTATTACCCTCAACTCAGTTCAACGTGTAAATGGCATACTTGCAAATGACAACAACTCAAAGACAATGATAACAAAAAATTTTCAGATGAATCGTGATCCCACCTTGACAGGAAAGTATATGTATCGTGAATTCCCACATCACCATCGATGGATACAAAATCAAAAGAAATGGGTTCCACGAACAGGGAAAAATAAAGTTGTTGGGAGGGTATATGTTGTGTCACCATCAGAAGGTGAAAGATTTTATTTGCGTATCCTTCTAAACCATATCAAAGGACCTACGTCTTTCGAACAATCGAAGCCCTTGAATAACATCATATGTCTAACATTTAAAGAGGCTGCTGAAAGTCATGGAATACTTCAACATGATGAATATGTTCGTCAATGTCTTCAAGAAGCATGTTCCGTGAAAATGGCATCCTCATTGCGAAGATTATTTGTTTCAATATTGGTATTTTGTCAACCAGCACGAGTTTGAGAACTTTGGGATGAGTTTCACACATACATGTCTGAAGATTATGGTCGACCAAACATCGAATAATTATTCGATCACAAATAAACTGTTGCTTGAATTACGAAGGTTGTTTCATCATCATAAGAAGAAACTCGAAGAGTTTGACTTGCCCCCTATAAGTGTAGAGTTTTTGGACAACATGCCATTACCCAGGATAGTTGAGGATAAACTTTCTATTCCAATTGCATATGAAGATTTGAGATCTATTCAACTTTTTAATTCTCAACATAGGCGGGCGTTTGATTCAATAGTTCAAAATATTATGTGCAATAGTTCAAAACTTTTTTTCATTGATGGACCTGGAGGAACTGGAAATACCGCGCAATCTTAGCTCATCTAAGAAAGGATGGTAAAATTGTAATTGTTGTTGCAACTTCTGGGATAGCCGCAACATTGTTACCGGGTGGTAGAACAGCACATTCACGTCTCAAAATTCCACTTAAGTCAACAACAGAAACACTTTGCAAAATCGAAAAACAAAAAGATCTCGTTGAATTAATAAGGCGTGAATCGTCTATAGTGTGGGATGAGGCTCCTATGGCTAATCATCACGCTTTCGAATCTGTTAGCAAAACTTTTCAAGGTGTTATGGAAAACAGGTTGCCATTTGGAGGAAAAACTATGATTTTTGGTGTAGACTTTCGCCAAGTATTACTGGTTGTTAAACGATGATCGATATGGGAGCAAGTTGTTGCAAGCATTTCGAGATCGTCATTTTGGAATTGTGTCAATATTATTCACCTACAACAAAATATGAGATCTGCACAAGATTTTGATTTCTCACAACTACTTCTGCGAATAGGTGATGGTCTACAACCTACAGTAAATGGTGATTTTATAAAACTACCTGAATCAATGATTGTACCTTGGGAAGGAGAACATTCAATTTACCAGTTGACTGATTCAATTTTTCCATGTATGACAGAACATGTGAATAATGCAAATTATATGGTTGACAGAGCCATATTAACTCCAAAAAATGTCGGCATGGACAAAATCAATGAGATCCTCATTTCAATATTTCCTGGTGAGGAAATAGAGTACACATCTTGGGACACTGTTGTAAGTAATCCTTAGAGCATACAACGCAGCGGAATAAAATTTTTTTAGGATTACAAACCAGCAGATCTATACATAGGTTATCATATCGGATTAAGGTATACGAAGGTCTCACCCTTGTAGCGTGTTTGAAGCAGAATCCACGGAGCAGCACCACGTCCTACGCCTTCTCCGAGTCAATAGCAAAACTCAATGAGTTTTACCTCAACGGTATCCACACGATCAAATCGGGTGAAGGGATAGTTTAATAACAAGTTGCTAGACAAGTTATTAAACCGGAACAAGAAACACAATCGATTCCAAATCGAAAGGCACGCCCAATATTTCACAAAATCCTCTTCGGCTATCAAGTGGAAGCCGAGAACAATTTTTGAAGTTGGAGGCCGTGTGCTTCAAGTTTGGATGTAGGTTTAATGATATGAAGTTGTCTTACTAATTAAACACCTTGCAATCATATTATATATGATTAATTAAAGGCTTTCATAAAGCCTCATGGGCTTAAGCCCATGATTTAATTAATCATTATGATTATTAATTAAGACTCCTCTTAATTATTTAATTCATCCCATGAATTTAATTTCCCTTCTCGATTTAATCTTTTGTGCGACCCGATAGGATCTTGTAATGTTGGCAGTGACATAAAATCTCATTTTACGTCTCAAGCATTGAGCGGTATCTAGCAACACATCAATGCTACCCAAATTACAAGAATGTCAATGACTCGACATAACCTTTAGAACTTGTGATAATATTAATCATGTAACTTAATCCCTTTGTCCTTTGTGTTTAGATTGAACACGAGTCATGGGATAGTCATACTCGTATATCCAATCTTTATTTCTTGATCCCCAAGTAGAACTAGAATAAACGAATAAGCTCGATATCTCATATCGACTCATTCGAGCATGGCCATGCATTTTAGTTCTCACTTGATCAAGGGCCTAACACATCTCCTGTTATATAGGAGGGACAAATCCTATCTCGATCAGTCAACATCCCTCTACATAATTCGTAGTGTATCCAATAGTCGACTTTATAGTATACCCTGTTACGGGTAACGTTTGACGATATCAAGATACATAACTCCTTATGTTGGGATCTCTGATGATCACAAGTCGTAAGGATTACATACATTATTATCACTATGAGAATTGCATATGACGATCATATAACTATCCATGTTGCATTCTCATGGTGGGTCTGTCCAGTACATCGTTCTCTAACATGTACCCATGTATTGATTTGATATCTCATATCAATGAACAATTCATCGATCAACACATATTAGTCTCTACGTATTATCATTATCCCTTTCATGATAATACTTGACTAGGGACATCTTTAAGAATAATACAATATTATTCTAAGGACATTAACATATATATTAATTCACAATGCACAGTTAAAAGAATAATATATAATAATGAATTCCATTCATAAAACCATAAACATTGTATGTCTTAAACAATCATCTAATGACTTGTCTTAGGGCATATCCCAACAACTGTATGTAAGGATCCCGATACCCTTAACCCGCTATTAGTGTATTATCACAATTAATGGTGCATGCTTTCATAACATTAGGGAAACCACGTATATACCATCTATAAAATTTCGACATTAATCCACTTAATGTTCAATTTCAATACCGTCCCACTAGCATGAACATACACCTCATCATACACTAGCATGTTCTCAATTCATCATGCATTACTCCATAATTAATTGCATGCAACCATATATGAAAAGAGAACTCTAACAACATTTATACAACCATATACACATATACGAATGCTCACATGCGAGCATTGGATGAATAATGTGTATCTACTGTATAAGCATGCTACCCAATACCGTCATTGGTACCTCAGCTCTGGGAGCATTCCCAATCTACAACCCGAACTCAACTCCAGAGTCAATGTTGTACATGTTCACCTGTCCAATAGAACAGTCCCCACACGGGGTGAGCATACCAGTCCACCATCTCAATAATAGCAATATCACAATTCATAATTTATAGAATATAAAACTATAAATGTAAAAGATAGCCCCTAGTATCGTTATCACATGGATTCCCGTGTTGTTTCTGTTCTCACAATAACCAAAACCATCAAATTTCCAAAATCAGTTAATCATTACATTGATTAACTATGCCCATCACAATTACAAGTTTCATAATCAATATGTTTAAATCATTATAATAATGATCACAGATATCACATATATCTAAACAATGATTCCATAGTTCTATTCTATCGTTCGCTCAACAATAGCGGTTTCTAACCTCTCGCACGCTCCACAACAACGACATCATAATCGATGTCCGCTCAACCGCGACAACATCCAATCATTGCTCGCTTAATAGCGGCATCACATAATCCTCAATGCATACCATAATGTTTACAACAATCATATATTATTCATGCATATGACAATAATATATCTATCATGCTCGTACGTTACACGTACCTTATAATCTAATAGCAAGAGGCAATCCTTGCATTTGCCCCGAGATCCCGTGAATTATTTGCTATACACAGTTAATAACTCACAATTAATTTTGTGCCACAAACACATACCCGAGCACGTATACAACCTCCAATTACATCATCAATCATGATGATTAACCATTTAAAAGACTCGGGCGAAGCACGCGTCGATTCCACAACAACCAACAATTTTTCACAATACATGGCCCTCGACCGATCGAGCACATCGATCGGCCAAGGGTACAAGATCGATCGAGAGCCGCATAAAATTTACCACAAAAAATCACCATCGCTCAATCGATCGAGGAGAATGCTCGATCGATTGCCCGACCTTCTCGATCAATCGGTCGTTTTGCTCGATCGATCGAGCACACTGTTTATCGTCGTCAAATTTCGTTAACGACGCGCGATCGATCGAGCCCATTGTCGATCGATCGCCGATCTCTACAACAGCCAAAAAATGGCGTTTTACAACCTAAAGCCCCGAGATTAGCAACCCCAACACCTAATACACCATAAACCCTCAACAAGGAACCATTAATCCTCTCCAAAACATAACAACCAAAAATCTCCCAAAATCCAAAAACTCAAACCCAACTCTATACTTGCCCATACCCTACAATACCACATCAAAACGAAGATAAAAGAGAGGGGAAGAGTATTACCAACTTATTGAGTCGTGATTCCAGCTCCAACATCGAGCCCCGTCGATTTTCCTAGAAGGGAGAAAATAGAGGGGAAAAGGGGAAAAGGGAGGGAGGCGTGGAGTGAGGGAGAGAGGGGAGAGGAAAAATGACTGAACACCGAGTCCACTTGGTATATATATACTACAAAGGCTCCAAAAACCTGAGTCTCAAATACTCGCACCCTGACTCATTAAAAATCATATGTGTTCAATAATTATCTCACATTCACTATTTTCATTACCAACCTCAAACCAAAGCTCCCCAGATCCCAGATCCCACTACCAATACAAATCCAAGGTTTATCACCTTAATGAGAATAAATCTCAACCCTTGAGCCCAACAACCCCAATACCGGATAAAAATCCCCTGGAGCCTCAACACCGTAATTATCTCATAATTACTCCGAATAGAATCCATTAAGGATTATAATCACTCGGGGATTATCGCAATTTATTTTCCGGATATCACACTGTAGAAGAAGACAAAAACAACATGTTCCAAGAAGAATTTTTAAACTCACTTGGTCCAAGCGGTTTGCCACCGCATAGAATTTTATTGAAAATTAGTTGTCCTATTATGCTATTGAGAAATGTTGCACCTGAACTTGGTCTGTAATGGGACACGATTAATATGTCGCAATCTAAGAAGAAACTTCATAGATGCAGAGATTATAACTGGACATCACAAGGATATAAGATATTTTCTGCATCGAATGCCTTTGAAAAGTGAAGATGATTCTGGATTACTATTTGAGTTGACACGCAAACAATTCCCAATAAGATTGAGTTTTGCTCTCACAATAAACAAAGCTCAGTGTCAAACAATACCAAATGTCGGAACCTTTCTACGCAATCATTTTTTAGTCATGGACAACTATATGTGGCACTTTCAAGAGGAGTTTCACAACAATGCACAAAAATCGTGGTAAAAGATGGCAAATTAGAGCAACGATCTGGTGTGTATACTAAAAATATTGTTTATAAGGATATTCAATTGCTGAACAGTGCACCATAAAAATGGCAACAAGAAGATATATGGAATAAAGTACATTATTCAGGTACAAATATTACTTTATATTATGTATTTTACAATTGATTAAATGATATATTTTCTTATATTTACAGTATGAAATTTTAAGTCATGCAAATGATTTTATACATAAGTGATATTAAATATCATATATTTCTAATAATTCCATTTATATATAATATGATAAATATATATTTTTTAATTCCACAAATTCTTCTATCCGAATATAATCGATAAAAAACAAAAAACAACCACCAGATCAAAGTAATCAACTGATTAGTTTAACACACAAAGCCAAAATAAAAGAAAAAGATTATACTTTCGTGTAAGAATTTAGGTTAAGAGTCGAAATATATTTGTTTAATCTGCCTATGCTTTGATATTCCAAAAGCATTGGGGAATAAGTCCATGGATTGTCATGTAAACAATTAACTGATTGTTGTTTAACAAAGTGTATATCTCATGTATTTCGTTACAAAAGTGTTTCTCCATTATCTAAATTGTTGTTAATTATATTGTAGTTTTGGTTATTAACCAAAGTATATGTCTCATGTATTTCTTTACATATAATCAACGCTTACCTTTATGTATTACGCTACACACGTAACGCCTGTGCGTAGTTGCTAGTATATATATATATATATATATATATATGTATATGCGAAATCAACATCACTATGTCGACTTAGCAATGACTGAAAATTTCTGTAACATAGAATTTAGAGTAAAAAAGTTTTTTTATTTTTTTTAAGTACAGCACATTCAAATTAAATATTAGTTAACATATCTTCAGAAAATAAAATGAACTATTATCAGTGCAACAATACATATAACCAGCTTCAAAAGCACACATCAATCAACACTTCAACCGATAGGAATAGGATGTTGAGCAAAATGTGAGCTTCCACATATTTTGACTTTCAATTGTGGCCATTCGATGCCGACATCATTCTAAGAATTGAAGGTGCTTAGTTGTATAATAACATTTGAGAAACACCTACTGATATAAAATAAAACATGATGATTTCTCCACTTCCCTTCATTCACTTCTATGAGTCTATCCATCTAATTCTAATATACAAAACTATTAGATAACCTCAGAAATTAACAAGATTACTGCTTCGAGAACATTACCAGGATCAACATCGACATCGAAACTACAATCTTGAAACCTGAAGTCTCCCACAAATTCGGCTTCTCACCGCTCTGATGCACACCATGTTGCTTGGCTGCCAATTGATCTCTAAGTTCCTTTAATGCTTTACCCCTTGGCTCTCCCATCTGCACAACAAGCACGAATAAGAGTGGGAATGTTTATATCTGTGTGTGTGTGTATGTTGCACGTGCAAGCAGGCCTAAGATACAAGAGACGGAAGTGGTATTACTCTTTGGAGCTTGCGAGTTTGAACTCGTGCTTCTTGGAGACAAAAATCTAACTTGATAACTTTCTTTTTCAACTCCTGATCGGTTTTGTGATGCTTCTCTAGCTGACAAATATACAAGGAAGGGGGTGGTCATTTCCTATGCAAGAAATAAGTAATTGATGAGCCAAGCCGAGTGTTCCTGTAGCGAGAAAGTAAAACATGGACGGACCTGCGATTCGAGCTCTTTAGTTTTAAGCTTCCAACGGACAGACATAATCCTGATTTCATCTCTCAGTTTAGATATTTCGCCGTCCTTCACGCTCAAAAGCTTGTTAGTCTTTTCAAAAAAATTCGGGGAAAACTCCTCCACGATTTTCCTAACCTCAAAATCTTTACTTGCTCCGGTCATGGCCAGTGCTTGCATGATCTCACGTTCGACTCTCACAACTTCGTCTTTTAGTTGCATTTGGGAGGATTCTCTAGCCCGAAGATCATTCTGCAAAAGAGCTAATTGTTCTACAAGCTTACTTACAAGAATTTCATGATCCTTCAACGAGTAATTCTTTTCTTCAAGTTCTTTTACCAATGCTAAACATTGTAAATGAGCTGACTGAGCAGATACTGCACTCGCATCTGCCGTTGCTTTAGTGGCTGAAAGCTGCAATCTAAGATCATCCAATTCTTTGACATACTGCAGCAAATAGCAGTAATAAGTTTTAGGTTCGACTAATGGAATATTGCATTACGAGAGAGTACAAATAATCACATAGATTATATTTCAAATTAAAGAACTCTGACAAACCAAAATGTGATACTAGCAAATTTTTTAATTCAACCCAGTGCACGAAGCTCCCGGGATGTAAGCAGCCTTCCCTAGAGGAAGTTTCCGCGACACATAAGATATGAAAAACTTGCCCACAAAATGTTATAGCCAGCAGAATTTTAATTTGAGCAACAAATAAGATATAACTAATGTTTACATGCACACGTGCGAATTAAATATGATAAAAAATTAAATGAAGAATTAAGAATAAATAATTTCTAAAGAAAGCACATTGAATGCCATTAATATATGTTCAAGATCCTCTTTTTGTCAACTAAATGATATAAAAAAGGGGACAAGATTCTGAAACCATTCAAGCCAACGTATTTTCTTCAATTGAGACAATTTTCAAGAAAACACACATTTGGCACAAGCTTACTGCCCAATCAGCTTAGGTGTGCCTTTATGGGATACTCTCCCACTCAGAAAGGCTTCATTTGTTATGATGCTAAGGCTAATAAATTTCGAACCTCTCGGAATGTTATCTTCTTTGAGCATCAATATTTCTTCCAGTCTCAGGTTCTTTCCGATTCTCCTATTGCTGTTCTTCCCATTTTTGATCATGTGTCTCCTCATTTTGAGCGTTTTAAACCAGGTCTGGTCTCTATCGTCATGCTCCGCAACCCGTTCCGATCACTAACTCTCCACCTGATCCCCCCACAGTTCCTCCACTTCGAGGCTCCACTAGGGCTTCTCAGCCCCCTGATCGGTATGGATTTTCTCCTACTTCATTTACTGCTACTCTGGATACTGTTTTGGTTCCTGTTTTTATTCTCAGGCCGCTTCCCAAGCATGTTGGCAGAACGCTATGCAGGAAGAGCTCCGGGCTCTTCAAGACAATCAAACTTGGGACCTTGTGTCTTGTCCGCCAGGCATCAAGCCAATTGGATGTAAGTGGGTGTATTCTGTCAAATTCCGGTCTGATGGGTCCATCGACAGGTATAAAGGTTGTGGCTCTTGGGAAATGCCAAGAATATGGCATTGATTACGAAGAAACCTTTGCTCCAATTGCCAAAATGACTACGGTTCGCACTATATTAGCACTCGCTGCTTCTAAGGGTTGGTCCCTCCGGCAAATGGATGTCAAAATGTTTTCTTTCATGGCGATCTAAAGAAAGAAATTTTTATGTCTCCGCTTCCTGGTCTCTTTATTACACCTTCCTCGGAAGTGTGTCGTCTTCGTCGTTCTTTGTATGGGTTGAAGCAAGCCCCGAGGCATGGTTTGACAAATTTCGCTCCACTTTACTTGCTTTTCAGTTTGCTCAAAGTCAGTTTGATTCATCTCTTTTTCTTTGCAAAACTTCTACAGGCATTGTCATGCTTCTGATCTATGTTGATGATATTGTTATTACGGGTTCTGATACTGTCTTGATTCAGCAGTTGCAGGGGATCTTCAGACATCCTTTCATATGAAGGATCTTGGTTTATTGTAGTACTTTCTTGGTCTTGAGGTCCATACCACTTCTACTGGTATTATGTTACATCAGCATAAATACATGCAGGAGTTGATTTTCTTGGCTGGTCTCCAATCGGGCAATTCAGTTCTTACTCAAACTTTCTCGGGACGAGGGTGCCATTCTCTCTGAAATCTCTTTGTATTGGCAGCTTGTTTGGAGCTTGAACTACTAGACAATCACTCGTCCAGATATCTCTTTTGCCGTTCAACAAGTTTGCCAATTCATGCAGGCTCCACGTCATCTTCATCTTGTTGCTGTTCGTCGCATTATACTGTACCTCAAAGGCACTTCTTTCCGTGGGCTCTTCTTCCCTAAAGATTCGTCCATAAAGTTGATGTGATGACCAGGGATTATAGATGTTAATCCCGGAGTGTTAATAACCCCTAAAGTTGTTTTACGTGGCGATTTGGAGTTTAATCGCGGTGTTGGGCCTTTCGGGCTCGTCTATTTGAGTAGTTGGGATCGTTGGATCCCGAGGTTGAGATTGTATTCTCATTTGGGTGAAAAACCTAAGAGTTGGGTTTTTAATGTGACTCGGGATCTGGGGTGCTTTGTGTGGGCACCGGTAGGGGGTTTTGGAGTTAGAGAGAGAATTTTTGAAAACAGATGATTTTTAATGAATCATGATGTATTTGTGGGGCTATTAGTATTTCGGGGTATTTTTGCTATAAATACCAGTTGAACCCGAGATTTTAATTATTGGAACCATTTCCCTACCTTCCCTCTCTCTCTCTCCCCGCGCTGTTTTCCCGATCCCCTTCGACCCCCGCCGCTTCAAGGCGTGCGCCCGCCGCCGTCCTGGCCGCCGTTCGGCGCGTCCGACCCACCGGTGGCTTCGTCTCGTCCAGGCGCACCTTCCCATACCATCAATTTGAAGTTTCGTCGAGAAGCGCGTTCGGATTTGCCAGAAAAGCGCTAGTGTTCGAAACTGGAATCTGTTCGATTTGGGGCTCGATTTTTGGTACGTTTTTGGGGCTTTTCTTCCGGTGTTTTTGGGGCGTTTTTGTGCTGTTGTTGGGTCGGAAATTTCATACTTTAAAGTTCAAAATATTTGTTGCTTAATGGTTTGAATTTCAACGCTGGTTGCGTGAAATTGGGTTCGAAAATTGGGGTTTTGGCATGTGGGACGATTATTCATGTTGTTGATTGATTAATTCATGTTTTAGATGATTTATGATGCTTAATTGGGTTCGAATTGAGATGTTAGGGTTCGAAATTTTAGAGGTGATTCTTGAGCAATTTTCGATAATGTCTCATTCGATTTCCCTCCCTGTATATGCCCTGCCCCGGGTCCTTTAAATGGTAAATTGTCGTGTGTTGACAATAATTTTCTGTATGAGGATTATGGGTGTGCTTGAGCATGGGTTGCAATGTTCGTAAATAATTGTGAATTATTTATCGTGTTAGCACATCGTTCCTCGGGGCATGGAACTCGAGCAAGGTTTGGCTCGGACCTCGGAGATTTAAGGTACGTGCGACGTACGAGCATTACTATATATTAGAGCATTTGTGAAATGCATAATGTATTTTGATTTCATTGAATAATTGTGCATGAGGTTATATATATGTGTTGAGAAGCTATGAAGCGACCTAATCTTGATATCGCCGGCACGAGCGTGCGTGACACTAGAGTAGTATAACTCTCATAAGGTATATGGGGTACCGGATGTATATGACCATTGTAGGGCATTGAGATGTCTGAGAATGATCGTGGGATCATGTATTCATTATAAGTCATTTGAGATGTCTAAGTATAATGGAAAATTGGTAAAATATATGCTAGGCATTTGAGCTATCTGTGATTGATAGCGAGGTTGTGAAATCAGTATTAGATATTGAGATATCTATATTTGCATGTATAAGAATTTGGAATTACTATTTATTGATACTCGAGAATTAGGCATGCGATGAGTTAAATCAATGTGTTGATTTACTAATTTTTGAGATTTGATGAGTTTGATGATTGTGAGAACAGAGACAGTACACGGAATCCCGGATGAGGACGTTGCCATCCAGGGAGCATCATTTAAATTCATTAGTATATACTTTTGTTGTAAATTATGAATTTCATTACTGTGATTATGGGATTTTGTGTATTGGTATGCTCACCCCGTTGGGGGCTGTCTCTGTTGGGGCAGGTGAACAGGTACATCGATGGCTGTGGAGCTGAGCATCGAGCTGTTGATTGGATGTACTCCCAGGATCGTGGTACCAGGGCTTGATGGAGCACGGTATCGTATAGAGTACTTATATATACCTGAGGGTTATATACATATTTATGATGCTCGCATCTGAGAACGATTATACTTGTATATGGGTTGTATATAAAGGCATGAGCCTTTCTCTCTTTCATTCTATGTTGCATGCAATTAGAGGTAGAATTGCTAAATGATATGAGAGTCATTGGTGTATTATGTGGGTGTTGAAACCCACTTTTGTCGTCATATGTGTGGTGTCTTCCCTGGCTGGGAATTTACTTGGTATTGCTGTATTCTGATGAGTATTATGTTTTCCCTGGCCGGGAATTATGTTATGTGTTGTGCTTTTATTCGAGATAGCTCTATTTATGGGGAGACGCTGCCCAAATTTTTATAAAAGTCCACAATGTAAAAAGTGGCACAAAGGGATGGTAATGGGCGAACTGTACGAGTCTATTTGTTGTTAGGCTGATGATCTTATAACATTGAGTATTAAAGAAAATTTTGTAGTTGTCATTCAATGGTAAAGTATCATCTGAGCTTCCCGATTGACTTTTTATTGAAAGCATGTGCCACACATAGTGGTTAATACACTAATCAAGGGTTAAGGGCTAAGGGGTCCTTACAGTTGACAACTTATAGTGATGCTGGTTGGGCTGGTTGTGCAGATACTAGCCGTTTTGTCACCGGTTGGTGTATGTTCCTTGGCTCTGCTCTCAATTAAACAAAATCGGGTTTCCAATTCTTCTACTGAAACTGAGTATTGCACTGTCATCTGCTTGTTCTGAGATCACTTGGCTCCGTGGGCTGTTGGGTGAACTTGAATTTCCTCAAATGCATTCCAATCCTCTTCATGCAGATAATACTAGTGCTATTCAGATTACTGCTAATCCAATGTTTCATGAGCGTACAAAGCATATTGAAGTTGATTATCATTCTATTCGTGAAGCTTTTACAACACGTGTGATTCATCTTCCTCATGTTTCGACTGAGCATCGGACTGCTGACATTTTCACTTAAGCTCTCTCACGCCATCGACATCAGTTTCTGATCGATAAATTGATGCTTTATGATCGACCAACATCAACTTGAGGGGGGATGTTTTAATGATATTAGATTTGATAAATCCTAGATTGATTTGATTAGATTTTAGTTGTAAATATTGATTATATCTTACCATATTTTCAAGGATATTGTTAGCATAATTAGGAGATTTTGTAAGATTCTGTAGCCACATTTTGTTCTATATAAATGAGGAAACCTAGAGTAATGGGCATTTGAATCAAAAACTTGACATTTCACACCCAAACTCAAATCCAACACAACCCACACCCCATACTCCTCAAAAACTTCAATAAAACACATAAAAACACTATCAAAAACTTGACATTTCACACCCAAACTCAAATCCAACACAACCCACACCCATACTCCTCGAAAACCTCAATAAAACACATAAAAACACTACAAACATTAACTTAACAATTTCTTCAAAATCCCCCAAAACTCAAACCCAACTCAAAACTTAACCAAACTTCATAAAATTACTACCAAAACAAAGACAATCAAGAGGGGAAGAAGATTACCCAATTATTTGCTCGAAAATCTATCAAGAATTGAGCCTTCCATCAATTTCTCTTCAAGGGGAAAATGGGGAAAGGAGACGGGAGAGAGATGGGAGAGAGTGAAGCCGGGAGGAAATTGTTGAATATCGAGTCCACTTGGTATATATATAGTACCAAGGCTCCAAATTCTACTACCAACACAATTCCAAGGTTTAACACCTCAATGAGAATAAAATCTCAACCCTTGGATCCAACAACCCCGATACCGGATTAACATCCTCGAGAGTCTCAACACCGTAATTATCTCATAATTACCACAATTAAAATCAATTAAGGATTATAATCACTCTGGGATTAATACAATTAATTTTCAGATATCACATGCGCAAGGTGGAGTCATCGAGAGTGGGCGACGCGGTGGTTCATGTCGGCGTGGGAGGTTCAACCCCTCATATAAACGTGTCAGACTCATGGCACCCTTAAGAGTGGATGGTTGATATATTGAGACCCCTATAGTAATGGTGTCTTGAAGGCGCGTTAACGGCCCTGCGCGAGCAGATAATTGTTCAAGGCGTCGCTGGTATTCGTCGACTGATCCCTATTGCCGTAGCTTGGCTGATTCCCGAGATGGTTAGCCCTAAGGGTGGGCCAAAACGTAAGTGACAATGATGCTGGAATTCATCCCAATAAATATTTGGAGTGCCTGATTCTAAATTCATAAACCACAGTTGTGCATCGCCTTCCAGATGAAAGGATGCAAGACCGATGAACTCCGTTGGGGAAATATTATGATGACGAAAAAAATTGCTCGCAATGGGATAACCACCCCAAGGGGTCCGAAAGTCCATCCAACCTGGGGAAATCAAATCGTGTGAATTTGTATGGTGTGAAGTTAGTCTCTCGAGAGTCTCTTGTATGAGGGCGCGAATCCGAGGAGCCCGAAGGGTCGGTAGGATGGGCACCACTAGCAGCGATGCCGGCAGAGAATTGTAAGGTTAAATTATCAAGGCGTGAGGTGAGTGATTATTTGTCCGCCTGGTAGATTGCCATGAATTCCGAGAGTTGATGCTTGTGGGAAATCTCGGAAATCTCTGGAGGCCTCGGCGGTCCTTTCTTTGTTTTCCCAATGATTGCAATGCCGATGAAGTTGAGCAACCAGGGAAAGAGAAAAGAAAAGGGCTTGTCTATGAAACGAAGGCAATAACCAAAATAGAGGTGAGGAACTTAATTCTTAATTTGATTAAATCCACACAACCATATTTATAGAGTCCAAAATTCTCACAACAAAAAAAAACCAAATAACAATACTATCAGAAATCAAAACCAAACCAATCAACAAAAATAATAAAAATCCTATCAAAAAACTCAAACTTATCCTTAAAATAAACTCCTAAAAGATAAAACTGAGGTATCCTTTTTTGAATTTCTCATGTGTGAATCTTTGATAAATCACGTCCCCTTTCGTTGGTGGACTCTTTGCTTTGTCATTGGTTGAGGTGCACGTTACAGATTCCCACTTCCCAAATGTAACAAACAAGAAAATCCAAAAAGAACCCCCTAAAGATGAGCATCATAATTTTTTGCCAACAGATCTATAAACTATTACCCTCAAAATCCTTGTACAAAATATCACCTCCATAGAGCCAATACCAATATGAATGGAAAGATAGGACAACATTAAAATTTGCTAAACATGTCAAGAATTAGCAGTACCATCTCAGCAGCAGATGTGGAAGCCTGTAGCTGCAAATTTCTTTCCTCTAAGCTATTTTGCAATCTCTCTCTCTCTATTTTCAATTTCATAGCTTTTGTTTCTGCTTCCTGCTAATCACAAGTTAAAATTTCAACATAACCAGGCAACCCAGAAATTACAGAACAATCCCTCAACACCCCAAAACAAAAATCAAAAACTCATTTCAAAATAAATCAATATACTGCATGCAATTAAGTGAACAGAACAAGAATCATTTTCCATACATGTTTACTAAGGGTTTCCTTAGCAAAAGACTGCTCTTGAGAAGCCAAGCGGCCGCGCACCTCCTTGAGCTCGGCCGCGAGTGACACCACGTTCCGCCGGAAACTCTGCTTCTTCTCACTCAGACCCTTCAGCAGCGGATCAACCTCTCTTACCACCGCCGCCTTGGATGAAGATGTCGGCGGAATCTCCGATGCTGCCATCACTCTTGCGTTTCTTGAAATCCGACTGAGAGTAGAGCTTGAATCGTTCACTACTCTAAGGAAAGGGACTTAACCCACACAAACATTGCCGACTGCATGTGAACACGTTGCATGAAGTATTAATTAACTCAAGCGACGCATTTTAAAACCTCCACCAATTGAATAGAAGCCTAGCTGTATTATTACGATTATTTCTTCCCAGTTGACTATTTATCTTACTCTACGTAACAGTTCAAGAATTCAAAAAAATTTGAACTTAGTAATTTTAAAATAAATTCCATGAAAAAAAATAATTTATGCACTCAAATAAAACATGACAAATGATCTCAGCCACGCATTTGTTATTTCCGAAAAAAAAGTAGCTGACAACAAACTGTTCGTATGCAAACACACTCGCCAAAAATTTGAAAAAAGCACCTACTGTCGAGTCGACGGCTTTGAGCGGTAAAAAAGCTTCGATTAAACCAAAATTTCGCCACAAAATGGTTGAAAAAGAGGTGGGATGGGCAAGCGGGATTTTAGAGGGAGAATGATGGGTGGAAGACAAATGAATGAATGTGAGAGATTTTAAAGCGCCGATTAAATTCTTATCCACCAAAACAATTATCCATGCATTACAAGTAATTGATTTAACAGCACTTGGGCAGTAATTGATTCGTCGCAGAGATGGGTTTACCTCTTGTGATCGATCGACGGCTGGAGATTTTTCGATGGGTATATTCGGATTCGGATAGAGAAACAGAATCGCGTGATTTAAGACAAGGTGGCGGAAGCTGAGGTTCGGATATGTCGAGCCTCGGGTATCGAGATTCGAAAACAAGACAAGATTCGAACCTGCTTCGGATTGATTAGCGCGCAAATATGAAATTTCATACGTCCACGTGGAGGCAGTAAAAGTTTCTTGAATGGACTGGGCTTTTGTTTGGGTGTTGGGCTTCTATGCAGCCCATGAAACATTTTTTTAAGGGAAATTTAGGTTTAGGTGCACTTACCAAACAAGTTTTTCATATAAATCTTCATTTTAAAAAAGTGTGCAAATAAATGCATGGTGGAAAAATATCTTCTCATTTAAGTCCACTTTTCAAATTTATGATTTTAAAAGGTTTATTTTCATACCAAAAATACCCTTTTAGGAGTAAACCCTAAAATCTAATGGAACAGTTTGAACTTTTATTTGGCTGCGCATTGGGAAATTTTGAGTTCATGTTCGATCGTTTCTCCAAGTAAAAACATCGATTATAATTTCAATCGAATCGTTTTAGCGAGGCATTTACGATTTGTGTCTAGGTTTTCGTTCCTGTTAATCGATTAAGAGAAGTCACAGAAGGTATTTTATACTTTTGTGAATTTTTTGCTTTCGTATATGTTACGATGGATCTTGGATTTATGATTCTATTGACATGTAGAGATGAAACGCAAGTTTTGAATGTGAATCCCACATTTTCATACAGTGAGTTAAAATCTATTGCAATCGGTAAATGGTTTGATTACAACTCTGATGCAATGACTTTAAAATATTCTGTACCTGGACATCCTAAATGTTGTTTGAGTAATGATGATGATATGAGAAATATGTTTATTCTGTGTAAGATTATAGATGTTCATTTGGTGACAATTGATGTTTATGATGAAAAAAATGCATATCATGGAGTTTCTTCGGGAAGTATTGTGATGACCAGGGATTATAGATGTTAATCCCGGAGTGTTAATAACCCCTAAAGTTGTTTTACGTGGCAAATTGGAGTTTAATCGCGGTGTTGGGCCTTCTGGGCTCGTTTATTTGGGTAGTTGGGATCGTTGGATCCAGAGGTTGAGATTGTATTCTCATTTGGGTGAAAAACCTAAGAGTTGGGTTTTTGATGTGTCTCGGGATCTGGGGTGCTTTGTGTGGGCACCTGTAGGGGGTTTTTGAGTTAGAGAGAGAGTTTTTGAAAACAGATGATTTTTAATGAATCATGATGTATTTGTGGGACTATTAGTATTTCGGGGTATTTTTGCTATAAATACCAGTTGAACCCGGGATTTTAATTTTAGAACTCATTTTTTCCCCTCCAACCCGTCACCCTCTCTCTCTCTCCCGTCAGCCCCCGATTTCCCCCAGCCCCCGCGCACAAAAGCGGTGCGCCCGCCGCCGTCCGGCCGCCGTTCGGCGCGTGCGACCCGCCACCAGCTTCGTCTCGTCGAGGCGCAGCTATCCCCTCCGGCAATTGAAAGTTTCGTCGCGTTTTGAAGTCGTATTTTGCAGGAAAGCGTCGATCCCCAATTTCTAGGGTTTATCGGATTTCGACCGATTTACTTCCGATTTTCGATTGGGTAACCTTCCTTACCCCTTTTTCATGCTTCTCATGTAATTCCCTACTAAATTTGGGTGGTTTTGGTTCGAATTCAATTCTCGATTTTCGTAGGGTTTGAGTTCAAAATTTGGGGGTTTTTGGCAAGGGATGATGATTCTTGTTGTTAATCGATTATTGCATGTTTTAGATGTATTATGATGCTTAATTGGGTTCGAATTGAGATGTTAGGGTTCGAAAATTATTGAAGGTGTTCTTGAGCAATTTTTCGATATGTCGCATTCGCTTTCCCTCCCTGCATGTACCCTGCCCCGGGTCTTTTAAATGTTTAATTGTCGTGTGTTGACAATATTTTGAGGGTTATGGATGTGCTCGAGCATGGGTTACATATTCGTAAATAATTGTGAATTATTTATCGTGTTAGCACATCGTTCCTCGGGGCATGGAACTCGAGCAAGGTTTGGCTCGGACTTCGAGGATTTAAGGTACGTTTAGCGTACGAGCATAGCTTAAATGATGTTTTACAAGTATGATGCATGATTTAATATACATGAAATGTTTTACTATGATGGCACCGGGACTTGGTCACGTTATTTTGATTCACATGGTGAAATGCTTGGTGCCGCTATGAAGCGAGCAAATGATGGGGTGTAGTTGCTACGGAGCGAACACCGATAGTATGACGCTACTATGAAGTAAGAAATGAAAATGTGATGACCAGGGATTATAGATGTTAATCCCGTAGTGTTAATAACCCCTAAAGTTGTTTTACGTGGCGATTTGGAGTTTAATCGCGGTGTTGGGCCTTCTGGGCTCGTTTATTTGGGTAGTTGGGATCGTTGGATCCAGAGGTTGAGATTGTATTCTCATTTGGGTGAAAAACCTAAGAGTTGGGTTTTTGATGTGTCTCGGGATCTCGGGTGCTTGTGTGAGCACCGGTAGGGGGTTTTGGAGTTAGAGAGAGAATTTTTGAAAACAGATGATTTTTAATGAATCATGATGTATTTGTGGGGCTATTAGTATTTCGGGGTATTTTTGCTATAAATATCAGTTGAACCCGAGATTTTAGAATTAATTTCATTTCAGCCCCAATTTTCTTCTCTCTCTCCCCGCACGCGATTTTTCCCGTCGCCCCCAGCCCTCGCTGGCTTCAGGCCGTGCGCCCGCCGCCGTCCGGCCGCCGTTCGGCGCGTGCGACCTACCACCGGCTTCGTCTCGTCGAGGCGCAGCTATCCCCTCCGGCAATTGAAAGTTTTGTCGCGTTTTGAAGTCGGATTTTGCAGGAATGCGTCGATCCCCAAATTCTAGGGTTCTTCGATTTCGGTCGATTTACTTCCGATTTTCGTTTGGCACATCGTTTCTCGGGGCATGGAACTCGAGCAAGGTTTGGCTCGGACTTCGGAGATTTAAGGTACGTGCGACGTACGAGCATTACTATATATATAGAACATTGTGAAATGCATAATGTATTTTTGATTGCATTGAATATTGTGCGTATGGTTATATATATATGTTGATATAGCCAAGGAACGACCAAATCTTGATATCGCCGCTTGTAGCGTGCGTGACACTAGAGTAGGATAACTCTTACAAGATATAAGGGGTACTGGGTTTATATTACTATTGTAGGGCATTTGAGATGCCTGAGGATGATCGTAGAATCATGTATTCATTATAAGACATTTGAGATGTCTAGGTTCGTAGAATCATGTATTCATTATGAGACATTTGAGATGTCTAGGTTCGTAGAATCATGTATTCATTATAAGACATTTGAGATGTCTAGGTATAATGAAGGATTGGTAAAATAAATGCTAGGCATTTGAGCTATCTGTGATTGATAGCGAGGTTGTGAAATCAGTATTAGATATTGAGATATCTATATTTGCATGTATAATGAATTTGAAATCACTATCTATTGATACTCGAGGATTAGGCATGCGATGGGTTAATCAATGTGTTGATTTACTGATTTTTGAGATTTGATGAGTTTGATGATTGTGAGAACAGAGACAGTACACGGAATCCCGGATGAGGTTGCCATCCAGGGAGTATCATTTAAATTCATTAGTATTTACCTTTGTTGTAAATTATGAATTTCATTATGGTGATTATGGGATTTTGTGTATTGGTATGCTCACCCCATTGGGGGCTGTCTCTGTTGGGACAGGTGAACAGGTACATCGATGGCTGTGGAGCTGAGCTCGAGCTGTTGATTGGAGGTACTCCCAGGATCGTGGTACCAGGGCTTGATGGAGCACGGTATCGTATAGAGTACTTATATACACCTGAGGATTATATACATATTCATGATGCTCGCATGTGAGCACGATTATACTTGTATATGGGTTGTATATAAAGGCATGAGCCTTTCTCTCTTTCATTCTATATTGCATGCAATTAAGGGTAGAATTGCTATGATATGAGAGTCATTGGTGTATTATGTGGGTGTTGAAACCCACTTTTGTTATCATATGTGTGGTGTTTCCCTGGCCGGGAATTATGTTATGTGTTGTGCTTTTATTTCGGGATAGCTCTATTTATGGGGAGACTCTGCTCAAATTTTTATAAAAGCCCACAATGTAAAAAGTGGCACCAAAGGGATGGTAAAGGGCGAACATATGAGTCTATTTGCTGTTAGGCTGATGATCTTGTGATATTGAGTATTAAAGGAAATTTTGTAATTGCTATTCAATGGTAAAGTATCATCTGAGCTTCCCGATTGACTATTTATTGAAAGCATGTGCCACACATAGTGGTTAATACACTAATCAGGGGTTAAGGGCTAAGGGGGTCCTTACATTAGTGGTATCAGATCAGTAGTTGCTCATTGGGGCTGTTAAGGGCCTAGGAAGTTATTGATAGCACATATTTATGCATGATGGCATTAATGTTGTATGACATAACAAATTGTTTATGTGCTATTATGATATGAAAAGTGGTATTGCTAACCATTGTGGTTGCAGGAATCGTGTGGAACACGATAGGATGGCATTAATAGTGATGTCTGGCACTCCATGTGTTATGTGCCAAGGAAGCTGGTTTTTAAGAAAATCAGGTAAAGGGATATTTCCGAGGTAACATGTCTTGGTATACGTATTGACATGCAAGTGGTTGCATATATGTATTGAATGTTGATGCATAGCGTATATGTCTATTGTTGTTAACCCTGATGGTTGCAGGTTACAGGAAATATGGAGTACGAAAAGGAATGATGATTATACATATGTACGGGCATCCCAAGGGCAACATGTATTATGTGTTTAGTCATTTAACACAAGGTAAATCAAGGTATGCATAAGATAGTGCATTATGATATGATACATGTTGATACGCATCGTTTTGCATATGTATATTGTGAAATATAAAGTGAGGATTTCAATGCTTACACTAAGGTCCATATGAAGCGAGGAAGAATTCCGCTTATATGGAGTAGTAAGAAGCATTGAAATGCACTATTGATATTTCACGAGTCCAGGTTATCCTAGTGAGGATTTCAATGCTTACGCTAAGGTCCATATGAAGCGAGGAAAAATTCCGCTTATGTGGAGTAGTAAGAAGCATTGAAATGCACTACTGATAAGTGACTCAATTCCATAAGAAGCAAGAATTCTGCTGACATGGATTCCATAGGAAGCGAGGAAAAATTCCGCTTAAGTGGATTTCCATAAGGAGCAAGAATTCTGCTTACGTGGATTCCATAGGAAGCGAGGAAAAATTCCGCTTACGTGGAAAAGGAAGGAGGAACCATAATTTCATGTGTCGATTTATATTCATTTCTCTATGAGGACACGGTTGATGGCGATGGTTCATTCCGCCAGGTGTATTTATAGCGATGGTTCATTCCGCTATATTGATTGGCGATGGTTCATTCCGCCAGGTGTATTGATAGCGATGCCTCTTTCCGCTACTATGTGGACGATGATTCATGCTCAGGTGTATAGCGAGGTTTCATGCCACTTATTATATGACGAGGTGTCATGCCGTCGATTCTATAGCGAGGGATTGTGCCGCTATGTACTCAGCACAGGATTTTGCCGCCTTCGAGCGATGGGTGCTGATTACGCACTATTATTGAGCGACGGAGACAGGTATGCTGCTATATTGTTAGCGATGAGGTATGAGATATTGCTATTCTATTAGCTTTATTGTAGCTGGCATGCGTTGAGATACATGTTTTATTATGACTATTTTACTAGCATAATAGTGGATGACATACGCTGATGTACATGTATCGTCACTAGTTGACAATGTCTTAGATGCCATGAGTTGGCATGTATCGTCACGGGATGACGATGACGATGGTGTAGGAGATGTCTTATTAGACATGCATCATCGTTACGATGAACGATGCGTTGAGTATACGTATTCAGGGTATGCCTTGGGTGCCAGTACCGAGCACAAGGTGGTGTGTGCGGCACCGATTGACGAGGCCCTTATACCGAGCGGGTTGCTTGAGGAATGGATGGATGCGCTGTACATGTGATCGTACCGCATCTTATGTTTGGGGTAATCATATTACGAGTGGTGATACCCTTGAGGTATGCTCGTTGGAATGGCTTTTGGCCATGTGATTTGACGACAGGAGTAATCATGGAGGAAATTACTCGCTTTCTGTCGATGTGACATGTGGTAGACATGGTTACACCACCCTTGAGGGTGTAGAATGGGTCCTAAGCGAGTAGGATCAGGTTATGTTAAGTACATAGGGACATTGGAGTGTCCAGGGTGTATCGGCATTAGAGGAATGTTGGATAAAGACCCACTACTCTATTGAGTTTTCTTTCCATAGTATGATATACCACGTGGAAACGTCCGTCTTATTGGTAGGTTTGAGGTGAACCTAGAGAGGCAGCGACTAGTTTGTCTGCCGTGTGTGTGCAGCACCATGAGGGGCTTGCTAGAGCCGTTTTACTGCTCGTTGGAACCAAGTTTGGCAAAATCGTAAGGTGATACGATGTGGGTTGTGGTGGACTCTAGCAGTCACCACGTCATTTGAGGTTGAGGCTGAGGTTGTGCATGCCTCACTGAAACGTGTATACGTTTATGTTTAATCTTGGTGAGACTTGTCTGGGACAGCTCACAATGTTGGAGTACCAACAAGAGAGTCATCAAGTCGTTGTTGACTCGATCTGAGGGAAACAGTGTATTTGGGATACAATGGGTGTTATTGTATCCAGTTTTTCCGAACGGTGGTTCGAGACTTGTGGATCTCGAGTTCGATGGCACTTCCTTGTGAGGAAGGAGGTAGTGTTATACCAATAGGGAATCTCTGAAAGATTCGGTAAGTTATTGCATGTAGTGTTGATTTTGGGAATCACACCGCGTGTTGTCGATCGTCGATTATCATTCTCCACTGGATGGGAAAGACTCAGGATTGACAGTTGTGTTTGGGGCTTAGGGGTATGTTGTAGATACCTGAGCCAAGTGCATTGAGTATGCATGTGGTGTTCGTGTTTAGGCAGGTATACCGATGAGTATACGGATGCCAGTGGTTGCTTTCCTTTTGTCAAGCATAGGGTTATGCTATTTTTGGATGGTTAAATCTCTGATGAGAGATATGGAACACCTTGAGATTGAGAATCTCCATGGCACGATGATTATGAGGGATAATCGTGAAGTTAGTTGACTTCCCTTGAGGAGGGATTATCTTGTCTGGGTTAAGGTATTTCCTTATTGGTGTTTTCCTCCGAGTTATGCGATAGCCTTCCCAAGTTTGGATTGTTAAATCCTAGGATTATCAAGGGATGGCAGGAATTCGGATTGGTTGGGTGTAACTGTCGACACAAGTGTTGAGGATGCAATGGGTTTATTGCATGTCCTTTCAGAATTTGAAACTCTGTGGAGTTTCGATCGTTTATTTATGATTAGGATGTGATTCTTGGAACATCTGGAGGTGGACATCTTGTGAGATGTCTTTTGTGTGAATCTGTGGCCGTGTATTGCCCAAATTGAGTTGCAATGATGCAACTGCTCATTCGATGGAGGAGGTTAGAAAGTGGAAACCAGGTTTGGTATGTGTACACCATGGTATACGGATGTTTCCCTCGTAACGATGTATGTTAGACATCGTGAGTCAGGATGGAGATGTCATTGAATGATATCTACGATGGAATCGGGAGCGATTCGAATCCTTACAGTTTCAGTTGACTAACTGCTTTTGGATTATTAGCGTTGAGCTGTGCTGACGCTCTTTGACGTTATGATAGATTTGGAAGTCTATTCCACTCCAGAGTTTGACACGAGGTCAACGTTCTCACGGTTGAGGTGTCATTCAGGATGCGTTCTTACTAGTTGTATTAGAACTAAGGATGGCTGTCCGATCTACAGTCGTAAGTATCGGTTGTTTCGCAGTCATGAGGGACTGACTTTTAGGATGACCCGCATCGAGGTACATTTTGCCTCTTGGGTGATATGTTGGTTTTGGTATGTCGCTCTGTTTCAGAGTTTGATGTGAGGTAAGTATCCTCGCGTTTATTAATACGATTCTGATATGGTCAAGAATCGAGGTTATGGCTTCATGTTGTTGTGTAGCCTGGGTGTTATGTGATACACCGGTGCTAATTTCGAGGACGAAATTCTTTTAGTGGGGGGATATTGTGATGACCAGGGATTATAGATGTTAATCTCGTAGTGTTAATAACCCCTAAAGTTGTTTTACGTGGCGATTTGGAGTTTAATCGCGGTGTTGGGCCTTCTGGGCTCGTTTATTTGGGTAGTTGGGATCGTTGGATCCAGAGGTTGAGATTGTATTCTCATTTGGGTGAAAAACCTAAGAGTTGGGTTTTTGATGTGTCTCGGGATCTCGGGTGCTTGTGTGAGCACCGGTAGGGAGTTTTGGAGTTAGAGAGAGAATTTTTGAAAACAGATGATTTTTAATGAATCATGATGTATTTGTGGGGCTATTAGTATTTCGGGGTATTTTTGCTATAAATATCAGTTGAACCCGAGATTTTAGAATTAATTTCATTTCAGCCCCAATTTTCTTCTCTCTCTCCCCGCACGCGATTTTTCCCGTCGCCCCCAGCCCTCGCGGCTTCAGGCCGTGCGCCCGCCGCCGTCCGGCCGCCGTTCGGCGCGTGCGACCTACCACCGGCTTCGTCTCGTCGAGGCGCGGCTATCCCCTCCGGCAATTGAAAGTTTTGTCGCGTTTTGAAGTCGGATTTTGCAGGAATGCGTCGATCCCCAAATTCTAGGGTTCTTCGATTTCGGTCGATTTACTTCCGATTTTCGTTTGGCACATCGTTTCTCGGGGCATGGAACTCGAGCAAGGTTTGGCTCGGACTTCGGAGATTTAAGGTACGTGCGACGTACGAGCATTACTATATATATAGAACATTGTGAAATGCATAAGGTATTTTTGATTGCATTGAATATTGTGCGTATGGTTATATATATATATATATATATGTTGATATAGCCAAGGAACGACCAAATCTTGATATCGCCACTTGTAGCGTGCGTGTCACTAGAGTAGGATAACTCTTACAAGATATAAGGGGTACTGGGTTTATATGACTATTGTAGGGCATTTGAGATGCCTGAGGATGATTGTAGAATCATGTATTCATTATAAGAGATTTGAGATGTCTAGGTTCGTAGAATCATGTATTCATTATGAGACATTTGAGATGTCTAGGTTCGTAGAATCATGTATTCATTATAAGACATTTGAGATGTCTAGGTATAATGAAGGATTGGTAAAATAAATGCTAGGCATTTGAGCTATCTGTGATTGATAGCGAGGTTGTGAAATCAGTATTAGATATTGAGATATCTATATTTGCATGTATAATGAATTTGAAATCACTATCTATTGATACTCGAGGATTAGGCATGCGATGGGTTAATCAATGTGTTGATTTACTGATTTTTGAGATTTGATGAGTTTGATGATTGTGAGAACAGTGACAGTACACGGAATCCCGGATGAGGTTGTCATCCAGGGAGTATCATTTAAATTCATTAGTATTTACCTTTGTTGTAAATTATGAATTTCATTATGGTGATTATGGGATTTTGTGTATTGGTATGCTCACCCCGTTGGGGGCTGTCTCTGTTGGGACAGGTGAACAGGTACATCGATGGCTATAGAGCTGAGCTCGAGCTGTTGATTGGAGGTACTCCCGGATCGTGGTACCAGGGCTTGATGGAGCACGGTATCTTATAAAGTACTTATATACACCTGAGGATTATATACATATTCATGATGCTCGCATGTGAGCACGATTATACTTGTATATGGGTTGTATATAAAGGCATGAGCCTTTCTCTCTTTCATTCTATATTGCATGCAATTAAGGGTAGAATTGCTATGATATGAGAGTCATTGGTGTACTATGTGGGTGTTGAAACCCACTTTTGTTATCATATGTGCGGTGTTTCCCTGGCCGGGAATTATGTTATGTGTTGTGCTTTTATTTCGGGATAGCTCTATTTATGGGGAGACTCTGCCCAAATTTTTATAAAAGCCCACAATGTAAAAAGTGGCACCAAAGGGATGGTAAAGGGCGAACATATGAGTCTATTTGCTGTTAGGCTGATGATCTTGTGATATTGAGTATTAAAGGAAATTTTGTAATTGCCATTCAATGGTAAAGTATCATCTGAGCTTCCCGATTGACTTTTTATTGAAAGCATGTGCCACACATAGTGGTTAATACACTTATCAGGGGTTAAGGGCTAAGGGGGTCCTTACAGAAAATGTGGCATTTGAGTAGATATCTAGGATATCTGTATTTTATTCCCTATTGGTAATGAATAGGAACAGAGACGTAGTTAATCAGAGAAGTGATTAATCTAGTATCGGAAGTTAAGGAAATCTCAATATGATATCTGGAATTATGATAATTGCTAGATAAAGAAAGATGTTATGAAATGTTGTTAATTTGAAATTGGCAATGGTTAATCAATGTAATGATTAACTGGATATTTGAGATTTGATGAGTTTGTCTGTTTTGAGAACAGGGATATTACAGGGTAAGCCCGGATGAGGATGATGCCATCCAGGAAGTATCACATATGTTCCACAATATTTACATTTTCGTAAATTATGTATTATGTCATTATGATTATGAAATTGTGGAATTGGTATGCTCACCCCGTGTGGGGGCTGTCTCTGTTGGGACAGGTGAACAGGTACATCGATGGCCTTGGAGTTGAGCTCGAGCTGTTGATAGGACGTACTCCCAGGATCGTGGTACCAGGGCTTGATGGAGCACGGTATCGTATAGAGTACCTATATACACCTGAGGATTATATACATATTCATGATGCTCGCATGTGCGCACGATTATACTTGTATATGGATTGTATATAAAGGCCTGAGCCTTTCTCTCTTTCATTTGATGTTGCATGCAATTAGAGGTAGAATTGCTAAATGATATGAGAGTCATTGGTGTATTATGTGGGGGTTGAAACCCACTTTTGTCGTCATATGTGTGGTGTCTTCCCTGGCTGGGAATTTACTTGGTATTGCTGCATTCTGATGAGTATTATGTTTTCCCTGGCCGGGAATTATGTTATGTGTTGTGCTTTTATTTCGGGATAGCTCTATTTATGGGGAGACTCTGCCCAAATTTTTATAAAAGTCCACAATGTAAAAAGTGGCACAAAGGGGATGGTAATGGGCGAACTTTATGAGTCTATTTGTTGTTAGGATGATGATCTTATAACATTGAGTGTTAATGGAAATTTTGTAATTGCCATGCAATGATAAAGCATCATCTGAGCTTCCCGATTGACTTTTTATTGAAAGCATGTGCCACACATAGTGATTAATACGCTAATCAAGGGTTAAGGGCTTGGGGTCCTTACAAGTATGAATTGGCAGACTGTCGATGGTGGTGGCACTGTGCCGTTTCAATGTGGTGGTGCATGCGAGACAGATGTGCTCGGAGATAATAGGCAAAATAGTGATGAAAGTGAATTACGTGCACAGGGATGTAACTCATCTGCAGGATATGATTCTGACCTTCAAATGTGTAATTCTAAAGGCAAAGAGAAGTTGTTGTTGTGTTCTAGTTGGGCATCGGATATAAGTAGGGTTGGGCAACAGTTTAGTGGTGGTGTAGAAGAGTTTCGCTGTGAATTAAGTAAATATTCGGTTGAGGTTGGGTTTGATTTCAACTATATAAAAATCAATAAGGATAGGGTAATTGCCGAGTGTGCTACAAAACATGATGAGGGCTGTGGTTGGTTTGTGAGTGCTAGTGTATCAAGAATAGATAGATAATACTTAGGTGAGACCGTTCCGAATCAAATGTTTAAATATCACATAATGATTATTTTTTTGTAAACATCGGAAGTTTATTTAAAATTTTACCAAAACGTGGTCCTAAACATTACGGCATGACCCCCCGCACGAGGGATGGTGTGCGTTTATCGTGTACGCCAAAATTAACCCCACTTTTTATAAAGTAATGTAGTAATGAAAGTAGGGATCGATCCCACGAATAAGAGTATTCTCTTGTGTTAACAAAAAACCAAAGAAAGAAGTATCAATTAGGGGGTTTTGCAATCTTTAACTATAAATTAATTAAACTAAAGCAAGCAAATCACTAGATTATCAAGATTAAAAAGCAATTCTTGGTTAGTCAACTTTACTTTTGGAAGTTATTCACTTGATCATCAAATCAATAAATACTCGATTTCATCCAACTATTCATCAATTGGAAAATTAATTTCTCCATTACCTTAATCTTGGTCAAATAGAAAACAACATTCAAATTCGGCTCTTATCAAATCCTTAACCAAAACTACAGCAGTTAAGATTAATTCAATGATAGCTTCAAAAACTAGTAAGTTTGATGAATCTAATCAATAAAAAACTACAGCCGTTAGAATCAATTGTCCAATCGCTTTTTCCTAAGAAATTAATACAACAACAGCATGTAATTATCAATCTTAGTTGCTTCTTAATTAGCATTAGATTGTGTATGTGATTACTAGGTGATCAATCTATCAATCAAACACAACAATCATAATAATCATAATCTGAAAAACAAATTGAAATTGAATTAAAATCCAACATTTAAACCAAAATCTTCACAAGTGTTTTAATTCCAAAGGCAAGTATTCCTCAACAAAGAATCAAAAGATTTAGCTACTCATAATCAAACTAAAAACAACCAAATCTATTCTAGAAAACATTAAACTAATAGTAAAAGAAATAATTATTAAAGAGAAGCACGATTTCGAAGCGTCACTTCCGTCTTCGTTCTTCAAGTCGTTCTTCAAAAGTTTGAGAGAAAATCTATTCTAAAATCTAAAATTATGTTCTAAAGTCTGAATTATGGTCCAAGTAGGATGATAATTTGAGTTATAGCAAGTGAATATGGTAGGATATGGTAAAATCTTCCCAAAGATGGTAAAAGATATTGTTTCCTAATTTTCTCGAACTCTTTAGCGATCGATCGCTACAAGCTAGATCACTAGCTTTTTTTTTTCGGCAGATTTCTTTGGGTGATCGGTCGCTTCTTCTATGCGATCGATCTCTTCTCCAAATTATATTTTAAGCCCTTTTCTTGATCTACCTTGAGTCCTTATCATCTCCAAAGATTTTCTTGATCTTTATTCGCCTTTTTAGCTCGATTTCGATTTCACCTACATTTACACAATTATACGATTAGGTAGCATATGTATTAAATTATCCATTAGAACATACCAAATCGTAGACAATTAAACGCAATAGATGTGTCTATTTATAGTCACATCAAATTCCCCCATACTTAATCTTTACTCGGCCTCGAGTAAATCAGACAAAACTAAAATCTTTTTGCTTATATCATAGCATCGTAGCAAATTAACTTGTCCTCTCTTTTATGCCTCAACAATTTTAAACATGCATAGTAATGAAAGGGGGTGGAAAAATTAACAGTGTAACAAGTTCAATCCCTAAACATCTCATACCCAACAAAGCAATGAACGTGCGTTTGTGGTCATAAACAAGTGTCATGTGCAAATTATAGATCCAATAGATGTAAACTCACAATAGTTCAAGTTATACACTAACACAAGTATAAGTTCACTTGCACATTCTTCTCCACTATCTTAGCCACTTTGCAAACACAAATCAAGTAGGTCGTTATTAGCTTGTAGCTTGGCCTAGGTATTGACTTATGAAAGAAAGAGTAAAGATGCATCAAACAAGAGAGTATGGTGATATGCACACTTTAAACTTCTCTTCTTGCATGATTTTTCAAACTTTGTTCATTTTCACACCTTGTATGCTTTTGCAAGGTATATTTCAATCTTTTTTTTTTCTCTTTTGTGCCTTGGCTCCCCTTGGAGTCGTGTTTTTATCTATTTTCTCAAGGCATTTTCCTTTTCTTTCATGCATTTCATTCTTTTGATAATGAAGCTCACAAACATTTGAATAATTGAATACATAAGTGCATGTGAATGAAACACATCCTACTCCCTTCACATTTAGGCTTATTAGGGAAGGATGATAAGCTAGTCAAAGAATGTCGAATGGGGGTCGTCGTTTGTATGCTTAGCATAGAACTATTCTTTTACATTAAAGCTCAAAAAGGGTACTAGTGATTGATTTTCTTTACATGGTAGGCTTGAAAGGCTCAAACGCATCAAAGATTGCCTATATCACTTTCATGTTCGCAAGTAGTCTAGACATACGTCTCAAAGAGCATGTAGTTAAGTTCTATCATGTATTAGAGACTTCTTAAGACTATCACAAAATTCACACAATCTTCACTAAGTTATGCACACTTCACAAGTCATGACATATTTGTGCTCAGTGTATTCAACTACTAAGTCAAAGAAAAATTTGTATTAGAGTTCAAAGTGTTCCAAGGTTAACAATTCACCTATGTTGAAAAGCAAGCATGCCATCAATTAGGTTTCATCACGGGCTAGTGATTCAAAGCATGTGTTCATTACTAACTATGAGCTCAAAAAATTTAAATTTTCGATTTTTTTTGTATTTTTGTAATAGAAAACAATAACAAACCACTAATCCCTCCCCCATACTTAAATCTTACATTGTCCCCAATGTAAGGCAAAAATACAAGAAAAGAGAAAAGTCTAACTAATAAAGCGATAAAAAAAATTAAAAATGAAAAGGGAAACTAACTCCCCTTGGGTTGCCTCCCAAGCAGCGTCTATGTTTAACGTTGGTGGCCCGACGCCAGTCCTCTATCAAGGTGGGTTATGTGGTGTCGCTCCATCCTTCCTCTTCCACCTCAATATCTTCTTCAGTCCTTTGAAATTCGGTTTGTTTGCCTTTGAGTGGTAGTCCTTAGTCTTTGTCCTACTCCTTCATTTGTTGATTGTTGTGTTCGATCAGGAGGGTGTGTCTTTTCTACTGCACGATCCTGTAAGTGAGAAGAGAGAGTAGTACAAATATCAGGAATAGATAAGTTATTAAGCTTATTTATTGTTATGAGAATTCAAACTCATACCTCCCTTGTCCACAAGGCGCTCAGTAGCCTTCACCAATTCACACAAAACATTATCATCAAAGTTATCAATAGTGTCAATAGTGCAACTAGTGTATTCATCACAAGGTAATTTCATGGTGTCATAAATATGATACTTAGCAACTTCACCATCAAATTTCATAGTCAATGTGCCGCTATGAACATCTATCTTTGTCTTGGATGTTTTAAGAAATGGTCTTCCTAGCAAAATTGTACTACTATTATCACTATTCTCCATATTAAGCACTCCGCAGGAAAAATCAAATCATTCAGTTGCACAAGTACATCCTATATCACCCCCGAGGATGAACAGTGGACCTATCAGCCAATTGAATCACAATCCCAGTTATGTCAAAAGGTCCAAGGTTCAAAGATGCATAAATGGAGTAAGGCATGCATTAATTGATGCTCCTAGATCTAACATGGCCATCTCGATTTTGTTATCTCCTATCATGCAAGGGATGGAGAACATACCCGAGTCTTTACATTTTGTGGGAATGTTTCTTTGGATGACCGCAGAAACACTCTCTCCTAGTTCGATTTTATGGCTCCCTCTCAGTTTTCGACTCATCTTCGGAGTACACAGTTCCTTCAAAAGTTTTGCATAACGAGGTACTTGCTTAATAGTATCAAGTAATGGAATCTTTACCTCGCATCTCCGAAAAGTGTCATAGAGTCCCTTAAGTCCAGTTTCTTTCCTATTATCCTTCAAGGCAAGGGGAAAAGGGGGTGCAACTCGATATTCAGAAAGGGGTGGGAACTTATGATGTTGTACCTCAGTCTCTACGGGCTTTTTGCTTCCAACTTCATCCTCCTTCTCATCATCGTGCTTGGGTGGTATCAGTACTACCTTTTTCTCAGCTTCATCGTTTCTCATTGACCGCTTTATTTTTAAACAAAAGATATTTCAAAGAATAGTGTGAAGCGATTCTACCGCAAGTGCACGGTTGTCAAGTTTTAGTATAGTGAAAATTAAGTACGGGATGTCGAATCCACAGGGACTAACGTATAAGTACCAAATAAGATTAATAAAATTATATTTAGCCTACGATTAACAGAGTTGATTTACCGAAGCCAAATTAAACTAAAGACAAAAAAAATGAACAAGAAACAATAAGATGAATGGTTCCGGATATGCGAAGGCAAGTCACTCGAGAAATTTACCAAGCTCGCCGATCAACTATGTTATCTTTAATGATTCAAATGAGTTCTCAAATTATCAATCAATTGATTTTAAAAGTGAAAGGTTTTCGCTATTATTCGATACACTCTCTCGAGCTATAAAGAAACTAACATTAATTAGAATAAGTCACTCTCGTGCACCTATTTACTAATATAATATTGCATAAAACGTCAAAACCTTATAACTCTAAATCTTTCGATTCCAAGTTCTCACGTATGCGATATCATCTCTCGATCTCAATCGTAACATACATCATAAATTAATGGAGCGTGTTACAACGTTATAACTCTCAGATTCAATCAAAGCTAGCTAGACTTTGATCTACACAAACAATTAATTTATGAACAATAACAATCAATGCGCTCAAACACAATTGAATCAATAATCAAACACAACGAAACTAAAACTCGAATAAAATAAACTAGATTTACTTCAAATCAAATACATAAGAGTTTAATTGTCTCTCGACCTCAAAAACATCAAATGGAATTGAAAATCAAATAAATTAAAGTTTAGAAATACGATAAATGGTGGATGAATCCGTGCGTTGCACCGTGATTTCTTCTCTTGTTCCTTCCTTGCACTCCGGAATGGATTGGCTCGACTTTGGACGAAGAACGGAGATTGAATCTCCTTTGGCGGCTTTAGGCGGCGGCTAGGGCTGCTTATTCTCGACCTAATTCACGTCTGGTATGGTATATCCTTGATTTGGAAGTGATTTATCCTTTTATACCTCAAAAATCATTTCAAAAATGGAAGATAAGATTTTCCCGGATTTGCGTCTCGATCGATCGAGATTTGCGTCCGATCGATCGGTGCTCTGTTCATGTCAGCCTTTGAAACTCACTGCCTCGCTCGATCGATCGAGATTTTCCACCGATCGATCGAGACTTTGAAAAAATCAGCTATGAAGTTACTGCCTCGCTCGATCGATCGAGATTTTCCACCGATCGATCGAGACTTGAAATTCTTTTCTTCTCAGCGCACTGTCTGGCTCGATCGATCGAGACATAATCTCGATCGATCGAGATTCCGAAAATCTCACTTCCTCAATTTCAACTCTTTCTCGCCTCGATTTCGCCCGTTATCTTCATATTAGCTCATTTCTTCCACTTCCGATCTAATTTCCTGAAATAGACAAATAAACACCAACAAGCATAATATCATCCAGGAAAAAGTATGAAAAATGGGTAGAAATTACAGCTAAAAACACTTAAATTCTAAGCCTATCAACTCCCCCAAACTTAGACTTGATCGTCCTCGAGCAAGCAATAAGCTCAAAAAGAAAAGTTAATCTTAATACTATGCATGAATAATCTTTACAACTCACGTAAAAACTCAGAAATCCTACTTACACATCAATAAAAGGCATTCAACATTTAACAAGAAGCAATTCCTCCTAAGTTAAACAATACATCGCAACATCGGAACGTGCGTGTGTGCTATTGTCAAAACATGAGTTACATATATATCTTTAAGATCAACATGTGCCATATCAACTCCTAGTCAAGATTACTTTGAACTACTCTACAAATTTACTATCCAGCACTTCTCCACTAATATAATTATTCCCTAGACTTGGATCAACAGGACTTTAAAAGCTTATAACGTTAGGCCTTTTGGTGTCGGCTCCAAAGAAAAGGTAGGATAGAAGCAAAGAAGAGAGTATAACAGAATCAGTTCAAAATCTTCTCACATAATCATTGAGCTTCTCTTCACTTTCTAGCCTCGGCCACTTTGGGTCTTATTTAAATTTTCTTTTCAAGGCTTTTTCTCTACATCTTTTCTTTTTCTTTGCTCATTCTTTTGTTCATTTCATTTCTTTCACAATGAACTTATCAACATATAACAATTTAATGCAATGAATGAGATTCATTATACTCCCTTAGGGGTGGGTAAAAATTTTCTTTTAGGCTCAATCCAAGGTAGGTATAATGAGGTTGTCAAGAATGTTGAATGGGGGTCTAATCATATGCAATGCATATACCATTCTTTTTCAATCAGGCACAAGAGGGGACACTAAGGAATAATGTATAACATGTAGGCTTGAAAGGCTCAAACGGTCCAAAGATCGCCTAAATCATCTCCAAGTCTAGTTCCTAATTATAAATTTCGCCTCAAAGTGCTTTCAAATAAAGTGTAGAGTTATCTAAGATGCTCAAGACTAATCATAGTTAACACAAATTTTCACTTTAATCAATACATACTTCACTCAATCATGATTCAAAATGTGCTCAAACTATTCCTCAGTTTTGACATATGCTCAACACAGGATATATACAAACAAGTTAAACATTTTCATGACTCCTATCTAGATGAGGATTAATTTCATCATGTATTACCGTTGCAAATCTAATTCTTCATTTCTCAAGACTAACTCACAAAAAAAATTTGTTGTGCTCAAGAACGATTCAAGTGACAATTAAGCACACAACATGTGGATAAAACAAGTTAACCACGCAAACCACTCCCCCAAACTTAAATGAAACATTGTCCTCAATGTTTTAAAAGAATCAGAAGTGAAAAAGTAAACTCCCCTGATCAAGACGCTTGCATGAGGACTGAGGAAATTTGGCTTTTGAAAGTTCCACTGCTGTAGGGGTTCATCGCTCCATTTGAGTACCTCGCAAAAGAAGAATGCTAAAAAAAAAAAAAAATAGCTGACACGAGATTAAAACAAACTAAAATGCAAAAACTAAAAAAGAACAAAACTAAAAAGCACAAGGATACGCTTGGGGTGCCTCCCAAGAAGCGCTGATTTCTAGTCGTCGGCTTGACCATCAGAAGCAACCATCAAAGAGCGGTTGTCGGCCATAGTACGTATCGTATGATACTACTAATGGGTCTTCATATAGTATGCCCTCAAGCTTGGCAAGCGTGTAACGGTGTAAGCTCGTTGCTCCAACAACTTTCTTCATGACATAGTAAGCATGGGAGAATGATTCTTGAATTGGCTTCATCTCATGGATGGCGTAGTGCGGTGAAGTTGGTGGCATCGATGGGGAATACGTATCCACATATGGCACATAACATGCCTCCATCGATGGTTGGATATCAAAGTTCTCGAAAATCTCATCATCCAACTTCACTCTTGGCTCGTTGTCCCATAGGATCTCCTCAGATGCCTTTTCCACTGTAGGATCAATCACTTCCATAGGCTCAACTTCCCTTGATTCTTCCCCATAAGTCGGATCACTCCCCCAAACTTGATTGGTTGAGTGATCATCATCATGTAACCAGTCCTGATTTGTAGATCTCGTCTCCTCCTCTTGGCAGCTCATTGAGATGGTTTCCACTAGGATTGCTAATTGCTGCTCTAGATGACATATATAATTGGTCTGGTTCTCTAAACATTGCTCAGTTGATGCCATGCGTCTAAATACCATATTCTCTGATTGAGCCGTTCCTTCTACAAAACTATCTTTCTTCTCGTCGTGATGCTCAAAGGTTTGGTGTGTATCATTAGGGTAGTGGGGCTCTGGTGGGTATTGGTGACTCCAACCTTGCAAGGAAGGATCACAATGCCAGTGGTAATCGAAGTCCGCCATATCATTGAACAGGTGTAATACACTGACTTATTTCTATCAACCAGGGGACTCCCAGTCACCAGTGCTCCTCTGAATACCCATCCTCGTGTCTGTGCATCCAAACCTTTGAAGAAATGTTGCAGAAGAGTATAGTTCGATAAGTTGTGATACCTGAATGTGTCTGCCAGTTCATTGAATCTCTCCCACGCCGAATAAAACGGCTCTGAAAGTTGTTGGGCAAATCTTGTGAAGACTTGTTGATGAAGCATCACAAGTACCTCGCAAGAAAAACAAATAACATACTTAAATAAAATAATATTTTTTTTTTCGAAAATAACAAAAAAGAAAAAGAAAACAAAAACGCAAATAATAAAATTGGCTAAATTACAATTAACTAATCTCGTATGATATTATACAGATTAGTCCCCGGCAACGGCGCCAAAACCTTGACCGCTTTATTTTGAAACAAAAGATATTTCAAAAAATAGTGGGAAGCGATTCTACCGCAAGTGCACGGTTGTCAAGTTTTAGTATAGTGAAAATTAAGTACGGGATGTCGAATCCACAGGGACTAACGTATAAGTACCAAATAAGATTAATAAAATTATATTTAGCCTACGATTAACAGAGTTGATGTACCGAAGCCAAATTAAACTAAAGACCAAAAAAATGAACAAGAAACAATAAGATGAATGGTTCCGGATATGCGAAGGCAAGTCACTCGAGAAATTTACCAAGCTCGTCGATCAACTATGTTATCTTTAATGATTCAAATGAGTTCTCAAATTATCAATCAATTGATTTTAAAGGTGAAAGGTTTTCGCTATTATTCGATACACTCTCTCGAGCTGTAAATAAACTAATATTAATTAGAATAAGTCACTCTCGTGCACCTATTTACTAATATAATATTGCATAAAACGTCAAAACCTTATAACTCTAAATCTTTCGATTCCAAGTTCTCACGTATGCGATATCATCTCTCGATCTCAATCGTAACATACATCATAAATTAATGGAGCGTGTTACAACGTTATCTCTCGATCTCGGTTATAACTCTCAGATTCAATCAAAGCTAGCTAGACTTTGATCTACACAAACAATTAATTTATGAACAATAACAATCAATGCGCTCAAACACAATTGAATCAATAATCAAACACAACGAAACTAAAACTCGAATAAAATAAACTAGATTTACTTCAAATCAAATACATAAGAGTTTAATTGTCTCTCGACCTCAAAAACATCAAATGGAATTGAAAATCAAATAAATTAAAGTTTAGAAATACGATAAACGGTGGATGAATCCGTGCGTTGCACCGTGATTTCTTCTCTTGTTCCTTCCTTGCACTCCGGAATGGATTGGCTCGACTTTGGACGAAGAACGGAGATTGAATCTCCTTTGGCGGCTTTAGGCGGCGGCTAGGGCTGCTTATTCTCGACCTAATTCACGCCTGGTATGGTATATCCTTGATTTGGAAGTGATTTATCCTTTTATACCTCAAAAATCATTTCAAAAATGGAAGATAAGATTTTCCCGAATTTGCGTCTCGATCGATCGAGATTTGCGTCCGATCGATCGGTGCACTATTCATGTCAGCCTTTGAAACTCACTGCCTCGCTCGATCGATCGAGATTTTCCACCGATCGATCGAGACTTTGAAAAAATCAGCTCTGAAGTTACTGCCTCGCTCGATCGATCGAGATTCTCCACCGATCGATCGAGACTTGAAATTCGTTTCTTCTCAGCGCACTGCCTGGCTCGATCGATCGAGACATAATCTCGATCGATCGAGATTCCGAACATCTCACTTCCTCAATTTCAACTCTTTCTCGCCTCGATTTCGCCCGTTATCTTCATATTAGCTCATTTCTTCCACTTCCGATCTAATTTCATGAAATAGACAAATAAACACCAACAAGCATAATATCATCCAGGAAAAAGTATGAAAAATGGGTAGAAATTACAGCTAAAAACACTTAAATTCTAAGCCTATCACTCATCTTCAATGTGAAGGTACTCACATTTTCCCTTGGGTACCACAGGCTGTGAAGGAAACCCATTGGATATTCTAGCTTCAATATTGTTGAGCGAAGTTGCCAATTGTCCCATTTGCGTAGTCAAGCTCTGGATGCTCGCCCTCGTTTCCTATTGAAATTGCAGGCTATTTTCAGCAATTACTTTAACAATATTCTCTAACCTGACAGAAGGAGCATGCATTGGTGGTGGAGGAGGTCTCTGATATGGTGGTCTATAGGGCGGAGGTTGGTTCATTTGTTGATTCCCATAGCCCTGGTTTGGATGGTCCCTCCAACCTTGGTTGTAGGTGCTCGATGGATGGTCATAGCCCCTTTGTGGTGGACCAGGGAATCCTCCCGCTACATTCACGTGCTCAGTGGATGTCTCTTGTAGTGAGGGACACGCGTCAGTGGAATGGTCCACGGCTAGATAGATTCCACATGGTTTCACTTTCCCTACGTTGCCACCTGCAAGATTGCGCACAAGAAACGTCAAGTCTATCAGTTGTTGTTCAAGATTGGATATGTTTACCTCTTGTCTTGGCGGTTGTCCATGTCGGACATCTCCAAACTGTTTGGAGTTGGTAGTCATGTTTATCAAGTTCATTTCCTCCTCCGTTGTCTTGTCAATTAAAGCTCCTTCGCTTGTTGCATCCAATAAGTTCCTGTCACCAGAAAGTAAACATTCATAGAAATATGGAATTAAAAGGTGTTCACTATCTGATGTTGTGGGCAGCTTGCACACAACTTCTTAAAACGTTCCCAGTACTCATGCAGCGACTCCTCGTGGTATTGCTTCACATCGTAGATTTTCTCCCTTTCGTTAGTTGCCCTTGAAGCTGAAAAGTACTTCTCTAGGAAGACTCTTTGAAAATCAGTCCATGTGATGATGGAACAGGAGGGTAGGTAGAATAGTCAATCTTTCGCATCATCTTTTAGAGAGAATGGAAAGGCTCGTGGTTTAATTTGCTCATCCGTTACGCCACTCGGCTTCATAGTAGTGCATACCACGTGGAACTCCATCAAATTCTTGTGCTGGTTCTCACCTGCAAGGCCATGAAAAGACGGCAATAAATGAATTAATCCAGATTTGAGTTCAAAGTTTACATTATTTGCAAGTGCAAGGAAAGTGATGCAGAGAGGTTGTTGATCCAAGTTAGGATTCGTCAACTGTCTCAAGCTTTGATTCGCAGCCATCGTGTTCCTCTCTTCTTCTTCCTCAAGTATTCTTGTTGTTATTCTTCTCCAATGTAGTGTCTTCTTGATTTCAGGATTGTAATGAAAATTATCTTCGTGATCAGACGATTCACATGTACTCATTAACAAACCCAAGTATCAAAAAAAAAAAAGTTAACACAAAAGTAAACGCCTTCCCCGGCAACGACGCCACATGTACGCCCAAATTAACCCCACTTTTTATAAAACTAATGTAGTAGTGAAAGTAGGGATCGATCCCACGAAAAGGGTATTATCTTGTTTTAACAAAAAAACCAAATAAAGAAGTATCAATTAGGGAGTTTCGCAATCTTTAACTATAGATTAATTAAACTAAACCAAGCGAATCACTAGATTATCAAGATTAAAAAGCAATTCTTGGTTGGTCAACTTTACTTTGGAAATTATTCACTTGATCATCAAATCACTAAATAATCGATTTCATCCAATTATTCATCAGTTGGAAACTTAATTTTCCCGTTACCTTAATCGTAGTCAAATAGAAAACAACATTCAAATTCGACCCTTATCAAATCCTTAACCAAAACTACAGCCGTTAAGATTAATTCAATGATAACTTCAAAAAAATCAATAAAAACTGCAGCCGTTAGAATAAATTATCCAATTGGTTTTTCCTAAGAATTTAATAACACCAACAACAGGTAATTATCAATCTTAGTTGCTTCTTAATTAGCATTAGATTGTGTATGTGATTTCTAGGTGATCAATCTATCAATCAAACACAACAATCATAATAGTCATAATCTGAAAAATAAATTGAAATTGAATTAAAATCCAACAATTAAACCAAAATCTTCACAAGTGTTTTAATTCCAAAGGCAAGTATTCCTCATCAAAGAATCAAAAGATTTAGCTGCTCATAATCAAACTAAAAACAATCAAATCTATTCTAGAAAACATTAAACTAATAGTAAAAGAAAGAATTACTAAAGAGAAGAACGATTCCGGAGCGTCACTTCCGTCTTCGTTCTTCAAGTCGTTCTTCAAAAGTTTGAGAGAAAATCTATTCTAAAATCTAAAATTATGTTCTAAAGTCTGAATTATGGTCCAAGGAGGCTGATAATTCGAGTTATAGCAAGTGAATATGGTAGGGTAGGGTAAAATCTTCCCAAAGATGGTAAAAGACCTTGTTTCCTAATTTTCTCGGACTCTTTAGCGATCGATCGCTACAAGCTAGCGATCGATCGCTAGCTTTATTTTTTTCTGTAGATTTCTTTGGGAGATCGATCGCTCATTTTCACCGATCGATCGCTTGGATCCAGTAGACTTTGGCGATCGATCAGTCATATGTACCGATCGATCGCTGTCCCGCATAATCTGTTGCTCAACTTTCTGTCCAAAGGCGATCGATCCCCTCTTCTATGCGATCGATCTCTTTTCCAAAATTACATTTTAAGCCCTTTTCTTGATCTACCTTGAGTCCTTATCATCTCCAAAGCTTTTCTTGATCTTTATTCGCCTTTTTTTGGCTCGATTTCTTTGATTTCACCTACATTTACACAATTATACGATTAGGTAGCATATGTATTAAATTATCCATCAAAACATACCAAATCGTAGACAATTAAACGCAATAGATGTGTCTATTTCTAGTCACATCAAGGGACATACCAAAAAAATGAAAACACATATAACACTATCCTTAGTGCTGAAAGTAAATACATAATACCATATCATGCACAATATGCATCCAGCACATAGTTCATATTAAAAATATTTACAGCATACCATAGCATGCACAATAAGCCTCTTGCACACATTTCATACTCAAAATATTTACATAATACCATCAGCTGTAAATATACACTGAATCTCAACAAATATTCAAGACTGATTAAAATAAACTTTATTTACATAGTTGTGTATTCTATGACACAACTTGACATAAATTAACTATCCTACATTTGGGATAGACAGAGAAACAACCTTAGGATGACTTCCATCGAGCATTCCCTCTTTGGGATCCTGGTTACCGGTAATACCTGACATTGTCCACACGCTATGTAAGGACCCTCGTGCCCTTAACCCGTTATAAGTGTATTAATACATGCCATTAGCGCATACAATCATATTATCATGGGAAGGAAACTACATGCAAGTATAACATCATATACCATCTATAAAATTTCATGCATTAGAACCCCATAATGTTCAACTTTCTCAACCAAAACCATTTTCAACATACTCTCAGTTCATTTAGCAATTCCGTATTTAATTGCATGCAACCATAAATGAAGAGAGAAAACCATGCCCATTTATACATTCCATATACACGTAAGGACGTGCTCATATGAGAGCACCCAATGAATAAGCGTGTATCTAATGTATAAAATACTCTATCAGATACCGTTACTGGTACTTCAATCCTGTAAGCACCTCCCAAGCACAACTCGATCTTAACTCTGGATCTATGTACTTATTCAACCAGCTCTGGTACCTCGATCCTGGTAGTACCTCTGTCAACCGCCCGAGCTCAACTCCAAAGCTACCGCTGCACCTGTATTACCTGCCCCAACAGAGACAACCCCCACACGGGGTGAGCATACCGATACCACCAATCCAATAATCATAATATTACAGTTCATAATTTATAGAATGTAAATGCCATGAATTTAAATGATACTCCCTGGATGGTATCATCCTCATCCGGGATCCCCTGTATTGTCCCTGTTCTCAAAATAACTAAACCATTAAATTCTCAAAAGCCAGTTGATCATCTCATTGATCAACTAAAGCCATTCCTGCTATACCAGTTCCATAACCAGATATGATTAAATCATCAAATAGAGTACTACAGATATCCCATGTATCTAGCAAATGACTCTATATTTCTATCTCATAGCTCGCTCCACAATAGCGGCATTTTAACCCCACGCACGCTCAACAATTGCGGTGTCATAACCGATGGTCGTTCAACGGCGACAACATCCCAATCATTGCTCGCTCAAAGGCGACCCATATAATTCCCAATAAATGCTCATTCATCGCTTACCACATACCATGTATTTCCATAACCATTTATAGTAAGTACCATATACCATGCATTTCAATACCCATTTATTGTAAATACCACATACCATGCATTTCAATATCCATTTAATGCAATTACCACATACCATGCATTTCAATATCCATTTAATGCAAATACAACATACCATGCATTTCACAGTTGTAATATTATAACAGGCTATGCTCATACGTCATACGTACCTTATAATCCCATAGTTCGAGTCCGACCTCACCTGAGTCCCACGACCCGATGAATTATGTGCTAACACATAAATAACTCACAATTAAACATAGGCATGCAATCACGTGCCCAAGCACGTGTTAGGAATCCATCAAGCAATACGCAGCGGAAAATTAAAATTGGATTCCTACCATGGACCTATACAAAGTAATCATATCGAGATTGATAAGAATCATATCCTTGTAGCGTGTTTGTAGCAGAATCCTCGTTGCAATACCACGAGTCACGAACAAAGATTTGCACCTTGTCTCTACGGTATCCACACGATCAAATCGAAAAGGGTGTTCAAGAACAAGTTGCTAGACTCGTTCTTAAACCGAAACAAAAACTCACGGTTCAAAACCAATCAACGACGGCCGTTGAACTCCCTATTCACGACGGCGGTGGCGGCGTGAGGTTGAGAGTGAGGGACGGCCGAGAGTGTCTTTGTTGGTGGCTATTAGGTTTGAAAAATAATTAACACTTAATCCCTCAATATCTTAATTAAATCCATATATCTAATATTTATAATTAAGACTCTTCTTAATTAATTAATTCATCCAATGAATTATATCTCCCTTTATCGATTTAATCTTTTGTGTGACCCGATAGGATCTTGCAATGTTGGCAGTGACATAAAATCTAATTTTATGTCACAAGCAATGAGCGGTATCTAGCAACACATCAAGGTTACCCAAATTACAAGAATGTCATTGACTCGACATAACCTACGGACTATGATAATATTAACCATGTAACTTAATCCCTTTGTCCAATGTGTTTAGATTGAACACAAGTCATGGAATAGTCATACTCGTATATTCAATCTTTTATTTCTTGATCCCCAATGTAGGGTCTTCCTACCTTAACATCATCTTAATAACATATTAGGGACTAAACATGCATTTATAACCTCTTAGGGCACCGGCTGTAGCTTTGAGCTAATAAGATTACAGGCCAAAAAAATGAAATTTCAAACTTAATTAATTACATTCTCAAAAATGAATGTTAAGGCGATAGAATTATACTACTCCTAGAGTAGAGACTATTCAAAAATCCTGTATCCTAACTTCTTTCATGCTCCTCATAGCTCACTGCCTCAACCCGGCCCTTAGTCCTTTAGTCCAAAAGTGTACCTACAGGAACAACCCATCATGAGCATATACTGTGATGACCAGGGATTATAGATGTTAATCCCGTAATGTTAATAATCCCTAAAGTGGTTTTACGTAGCGATTTGGAGTTTAATCGCGATGTTGGGCCTTCTGGGCTCGTTTATTTGGGTAGTTGGGATCGTTGGATCCAGAGGTTGAGATTGTATTCACATTACGGTGAAAAACCTAAGAGTTGGGTTTTTGATGTGTCTCGGGATCTCGGGTGCTATGTGAGCACCGGTAGAGGGTTTTGGAGTTAGAGAGAGAGTTTTTGAAAAACAGATGATTTTTAAGGAATCACGATGTATTTGTGGGGTTATTAGTTTTTCGGGGTATTTTGCTATAAATACCAGTTGAACCCGAGATATTTCATTAAAATTCCATTTCAGCCCTCCAATCTCTCTCTCTCTCTCTCCCCCGCCGAACCCGTCTGCCAGCCCCTGCCCGCGCGCAAAAGCGCTTCGGCCACCGCCGTCCCACCGCCGATCGGCGCGTCCGACCTACCCACGGCTTCGTCTCGTCCAGGCGCTCATTTCCCCTCCGGCAATTGAAAGTTTCATCGCGATTTGAGGTCGAATTTTGAGAAAGAGCGGCGATCCCCAATTTCTAGGGTTCATCGGATTTTGGTCGTTTTTCTTCCGATTTCGTTTGGTAACGTTCCTTACCCCCTTTTTCCATGTTTGTGATGTTCTTCCCTGCCTAATTGTGATTTGTGGTTCGAAATTATGTTCGAATTTTAGGGCTTGGAATTCGATTTTGGGGATTTTTGGCATGAGGATGATAATGCTTGTTAGGATTCGATTTATTCATGTTTAAATGAATTATGATGCTTAAGTGGGATCGAATTAAGATGTTATGGTTCGAATTTGCCCTAATTTGGTAAGGATTTAATTTCGAATTTGGGGGTTTTGGCTATGGGTTGATGATTCATGTTAGGGATCATTTATTACATGTTTTAGATGATTTATAATGCTTGGTTGGGTTCGAATTGTGATGCTAGGGTTCGAATTATTGAAGGTGTTCTTGGGCAATTTTTCGATATGTCGCATTCGTTTTCCCTCCCTGCATGTACCCTGCCCCGGGTCTTTTAAATGATTTATTGTCGAGTGTTGACAATATTTTGAAGGTTATGAATGTGCTTGAGCATGGGTTACATGTTCGTAAATAATTGTGAATTATTTATCGTTTTAGCACATCGTTCCTCGGGGCATGGAACTCGAGCAAGGTTCGGCTCGGACTTCGAGGATTTAAGGTACGTTTAACGTACGAGCATAGTTTAAATGATGTTTTACAAGTATGATGCATGATTTAAGATATATGAAATGTTTTACTATGATGGTATCGGGACTCGGTTACGATATGTTGATTCACATAGTGGAATGTTCAGTGCCGCTATGAAGCGAGCCAATGATGAGGTGTGGTGCTACGGAGCAAACACCCATAGTATGACGTTACCTTGAAGTAAGAAATGAAAATGTGGTATTTGATTAGATATCTAGGATATCTGTATTTTATTCCCTATTGGTAATAATAGGAACAGAGACGTAGTTAATCAGAGAAGTGATTAACCAGTATCGGAAGTTAAGGAAATACCAACATGATATCTAGAATTATGATAATTGCTAGATTAAGTAAGATGTTATGAAAAGAAGTTACGAAACGATGTTATGAAAAGATGTTATGAAACGATGTTATGAAATGATGTCATGAAATGTTGCTAATCATTACTAGATTAAGTAAGATGTTATGAAACGATGTTATGAGAAGATGTTATGAAACGATGTTATGAAAAGATGTTATGAAACGATGTTATGAAAAGATGTTATGAAACGATGTTATGAAATGATGTTATGAAATGTTGCTAATCATTGCTAGATAAAGTAAGATGTTATGAAAGGTTGCTAATTTGAAACTGGCTAGGGTTAACCAATGTGATGATTAACTGCATATTCAGGATTTGATGATTTATCTGTTTTGAGAACAGGGTTATTACAGGGGTACGCTATGATGAGGATGATACCATCCAGGAAGTATCACATATGTTCCACAATATTTACATTTTCGTAAATTATGTATTATGTCATTATGATTATGAAATTGTGGAATTGGTATGCTCACCCCGTTGGGGGCTGTCTCTGTTGGGGCAGGTGAACAGGTACATCGATGGCTTTGGAGATGAGCTCAAGCTGTTGATTGGATGTACTCCCAGGATCGTGGTACCAGGGCTGGATGAAGCACGGTATCGTATAAAGTACTCATATACCCACGATGATTATATACATATTCATGATGCTCGCATGTGAGCACGATTATACTTGTATATGGGTTGTATGTAAAGGCATGAGCCTTTCTCTCTTTCATTCTATGTTGCATGCAATTAGAGGTAGAATTGCTAAATGATATGAGAGTCATTGGCGTATTATGTGGGTGTTGAAACCCACTTTTGATGTCATATGTGTGGTGTCTTCCCTGGCTGGGAATTTACTTATTATTGCTGCATTCTGATGAGTATTATGTTTTCCCTGGCCGGGAATTATGTTATGTGCTGTGCTTTTATTTCGGGATAGCTCTATTTATGGGGAGACTCTGCCCAAATTTTTATAAAAGTCCACAAGTAAAAAGTGGTGTAATGGGCGAGCTCTATGAGTCTATTGTTGTTAGGAAGACGAGCTTATAACGCTGTATGTTAAAGAAAATTTTGTAATTGCCATTCAATGGTAAAGTATCATCTGAGTTTCCCGAACAATTTTATTAAAAGCATGTGCCACACATTAATGATTAATACACTAATCAAGGGTTAAGTATACGGGGTCCTTACATATACATCGTTACTTAACATCATAAGGTAATGTCATATAAATAAATGCATGAAAGTAATCGGTAACATATACTTCCTGGTTAATCGTATTAACCCTCTTTGGTCGTCCCAGTTTCATAATCATGCATGTAATCATTAGTTCTTGACATAAATGATTAAAATCGTACTTCACTTATATGCTCTTAATCAACAATGTTAATTAGAAATGGGACTATCCTGGTTCTATTATGACAGCGGCACAATTGGCCCCCTCGCTCGACATAAAGCGGAATTGTGATACCCCTCGCTACGCCTTGATAGCGGATGTATCTCCTCGCTTAGCGGAATATGATACCGCTCGCTACGCCTTGATAGCGGATGTATCCCCTAGCTAGTTATGTGAGCGGCAAGTACCTTCCTCGCTTGCCCATAATAACCACCGGACATTCAACCATTCTTAATAACATAGTTAAACATACATCATCATCATATCATAAACATCGTCATCTTATAAACATCATCATCTTGTAAACATCATCTTATAAGCATCATCGTCATATAGACATCATCATCTTATCATAATCGCCATCGTAAACGTCATATCATCTTCATTTATCATAACATCATCATCATAAACTTACTTATCATAATCATCATCATAGACATCATAAATACTTATGCAATCGATGCATAGTCATAGTTTATGAGCGTGTTACCGTCCAATGCCCGTACGCTTCTTACGTACCTTAATTCCAAATGTGGAGAAATTGGAGAACTTTATCTCCTTGATGTCGTTGGCACCTGGGATGGTTCTACACAACCATACAAATCGATATTAGAAGCTAAACAATAGCCAAATACCAAAAATTCAACAAAAATAATCATTTTCCACTTTTTAAACAGTGGCGATCGATCGCTACTTGAGGCGATCGATCGCCTCACTTTTTTGCCTTGCGGCGATCGATCGCTTCATTTGAGGCGATCGATCGCCTGCTACGCGAAATGGCTACTGGCCTTCAGGCGATCGATCGCCTCATTTCAGGCGATCGATCGCCACCTGCTGGTGCGCGATTTCTCACCATTTTCGTGCATTTTCAAAGCTTCACCTCACACCATTCAAACCAAAACTTTCCTACCACCTCAACATCATCAAAACTCACTAAAACCCACATAAAACACTTCAAAAATCATACCCCAACCATAAATAACATATACCCAAAACAAACCCACATAAATCATCAAAAACTAACCCATTTCAACACCAAACATCATAAAAACTTTAAGAAGGGTTCCATACCTCTTGAAGACTCCAAATCTTAACCAAGATCTCAAAAACAAAGATTTTGTGGAGCTTCCTCCTTCCTCCTTTGAAGAAAATGGGTAAATGGGAAGGGTTTTGGGAATGAATTGGGGATTTTGGAGGGGAAAGGGTAAAGTGAATAAAGGTAGTGGGTAAAGGGTATAGTGGGGTATAGGGGTTAATAAAATTGTATCCCACCAATTAACATGATGTATTATATACCCCAACATGGTATTTTAAAAGCATTTTACAAAAATGCTACAAACTTCCTTTAAAATCATGCTTTCCTCATAATTGGTAATCACTACAATTAAATCATGTTTACACTTCATTTCACATAGATCAATTACCAATATAATTCATCATATAACCATCATTAAAGCCAAAATTGCATATAATCAGTTTCAGGGCATCACACCCAAGTAGAACTAGAATAAACGAATAAGCTCGATATCACATATCGACTCATTCGAGCATGGCCATGCATTTTAGTCTTACTTGATCAAGGGCCCAAACACTTCTCCTGTTATATAGGAGGGACAAATCATTTCTTGATCACTCAACATCCCTCTACATAATTCGTGGTGTATCCAATGATTGTCTTTATAATTTACCCTGTTACAAGTAACATTTGACAATATCAAGATACATGACTCCTTATGTTGGGATCTCTGGTGATCTCAAATCGTAAGGATTACATACATTATTATCACTATGAGAATTGCTTATGACGTTCATATAACTATCCATGTAGCATTCTCATGGTGGGTCTGTTCAGTACATCGTTATCTAACATGTACCCATGTGTTGATTTGATATATCATATCTATGAACAATTCATCAATCAAAACATACTAGTCTCAATGCATTATCATTATCCCGATTCATGATAATACTTGACTAGGGACAATCTTTAAGAACAATACAATATTATTCTAAGGACATTAACTTATATATTAATTCATGTTACACAGATACTCGAATAATATATAATAATGAATTGCCATTAATAAAACCATAATACATTGTATGTCATAAACAATCATCTAATGAGTTGTCTTAGGGCATATACCAACAAATCTCCCACTTGCACTAAGACCAATCAGACATATACTTAATGCCTAGAGATCTAGTATGACAATCATGCTTCTGCTGTGATAGTGGCTTCGTCAGTGGGTCAGATACATTATCATCAGTTGGTACTTTGCATATTTTTACATCTCCTCTTTCAACGATTTCTCGAATGAAATGAAAACGCCGAAGTATGTTGGTGAGATCTAGGTTCCTTAGCCAATGCGATGGCTCCATTGTTGTCACAATAGAGTTCAATCGGATCTAGTATGCTAGGCATCACCCCAAGTTCAGAAATGAACTTCTTGATCCAAACAGCTTCCTTTGCTGCATCTGAGGCAGCAATGTATTCAGCTTCAGTTGTAGAATCAGCTACTGTCTCTTGCTTTGAACTCTTCCAGCTCACAGCACCTCCATTTAGGCAAAACACATATCCTGATTGTGATCGGAAATCATTTTTGTCGGTTTGGAAGCTTGCATCAGTGTAACCTATTACATTGAGCTCTTCCTCACCTCCATAAATCAAGAATGTATCCTTAGTTCTTCTCAAGTACTTCAGGATATTCTTGACAGCAATCCATTGACATTCACCTGGATCAACCTGATATCTGCTCGTCATGCTCAGAGCATACGAGACATCGGGACGAGTACATATCATGGCATACATGATAGATCCAATAGCTGACGCATATGGAATCTTACTCATGCGATGTCTTTCATCTGGTGTTGAAGGACATTGATCCTTCGAGAGATGTATCCCATGTGTCATAGGCACGAATCCTTTCTTTGATTCTTGCATGCTAAACTGTTTTAGCACTTTGTCTATGTATGTACTTTGACTTAGGCCAAGCAATCTTCTTGATCTATCTCTATAGATCTTGATACCTAATACATAGGTGGCTTCACCCAAGTCTTTCATAGAAAAGCAATTCCCTAGCCAAATCTTTACAGATTATAAGGCAGGGATATCATTCCCAATTAGAAGTATGTCATCTACATACAATATTAGGAAGATAATTATGCTCCCACTGACCTTCTTGTAGACACAAGGTTCATCTACGTGTTTGATGAAACCAAACTCTTTGACTGCATCATCAAAACGAAGATTCCAACTCCGAGAAGCTTGCTTCAATCCATAAATGGATCGTTGTAGGTTGCATATCTTTCCAGCATCCTTTGGATCGACAAAACCCTCAGGTTGTGTCATGTACACATCCTCAAGTAAATTTCCATTAAGGAAAGCTGTTTTGACATCCATCTGCCAGATTTCATCATGAAATGCAGCTATTGCAAGTAAGATCCTAATGGATTTAACCATGGCAACTGGTGAAAAAGTTTCATCATAGTCAATACCATGAATTTGTTTGAAACCTTTAGCAACCAGTCGACCTTTAAAGGTTTGTACATTACCATCCATGTCGGTCTTTTTCTTGAAAATCCATTTGCACCCTATGGGCCTTACCCCTTCAGGCGGGTCAACCAAAGTCCATACTTTGTTTGCATACATGTATTCTATCTCAGATTTCATGGCCTCTTGCCATTTCTCAGAATCAGGGCCCATTATAGCTTCTTGATAAGATGACGGCTCATCATCATCAATAAGTAGTAAGTCACCTTGTTGAGTCACGAGAAATCCATATCTCTGTGGCTCACGGTGTTCTTTTATAGACCTACGCTGGGCTTGTGTTTCTTGAGCAGGCACTTCATCCACAACAGCTTGTGGTGTCTGCTCTGTTTCCATCTCAATATCATGTTCAATGTTTTCTTGTGGTTGAACTTCACTAAGTTCTATTTGTCTCCCACTGGTTCTTCTCAAAATAAATTCTTTTTCAAGAAAGACACCAGTCCGAGCAACAACTAACCTCACAACCCCAAATCTTCATAAAAGACATACTAGGACGCTTTTTAGTCCATATCTCATATGGTGTCTTTTCTACTGATTTAGATGGAACACGGTTCAATATAAATATTGTTGTTTCTAAAGCATGTCCCCAAAAGGAAGTCGGAAGATCTGCATGACTCATCATTGATCGAACCATGTCCAACAAAGTTCGATTCCTCCTTTCGGATACACCATTCCATTGTGGAGTATACGGAGGTGTGAGTTGTGGGACTATCCCACACTCCTTTAGATAGTCATGAAACTCTTGGCTTAGGTATTCTCCTCCTCGATCTGATCGGAGGGTTTTGATACTTTTGCCAAGTTGGTTTTGTACTTCATTTTTTAAATCTTTGAACTTTTCAAAGGTTTCATGTTTATGTTTCATTAGGTACACATATCCATATCTACTGAAGTCATCAGTAAATGTAACGAAGTATTGAAAACCACCTCTAGCTTGTGTGCTTATTGGTCCACATACATGACTATGTATGTAAGGACCATAGTTCCTTAAGTGCGGATTAAAGGCGTAAATAGATCTAACATGCATCTAAAGAATATAAAGTTTGTGTTGATGCCTTGAGCCGTTAAGATTACAGGCCAAAATAAAATTTCCAAAAGGGATTAATTACATTCCCAACCAATTGAATGTTAATCCTATAGCTTTACACTACTCCTAGAGTAGAGACTATAAAAAAGAATTAAGCCTGCTATGCCAAAATCACTCCTCACTGGCTCACCGCATCAACCCGCCTTAGCCCGTCCGCCCAAAAGTACCTACAGGAACAACCCCAAAACCATGAGCATGTATATAAACCATATTCACAATAATATGATTGTAATTCAAATGCATAAATCGTAAATGCAATTCACTTCCTGTATTTAATACATTTAAAAGCTCCCTTTGGTTGTCCCTGTACCACAATCATAATCAATGGATTATAATACCAATAATGTATGTCATGACATGCATCCATTCCATGTATACCAATGGCCATTTCCAGTCTTATTATATCAGTGGCATAATACCCCTTGCGTTTACATGACAGCGGCATTAATACCCCTCGCTTCGACATATTAGCGGCATAATATCCATCGCAATAGTAATATGACAGCGGAATGATCCTTCGCTTCGACATATTTGCGGCAAATATTCTTCATCGCTATAATATGACAGCGGCAAGTATTCTATCATCGCTTCGACATGAAGGCGACAAGTATTCTTCATCACTGGAATATAATCTCGACTCACAATCACATGCACAAATGCATCCCATATACACATGCAACCATAATGCATATCCAAACCATGTATGCAACCGTGATGCATAACCAAGACCATGTATGCAACCATAATGCATAATGAAGTCCATGTGTGCAACCATAATGCATAACCAATTCAATGCGTATAAATACGTTTTACCATCCGATGCCCGTACGTCTCACTACGTACCTTAGTTCCAAAATGTGGTGTGTGGTGGACTTTATCTCCTTGGCTGTGTGGCCACCTGTGATGGCTCTACACATTCACACAAACCAATATTAGGAGTCAATAATAGTCCAATATCAAAAAAATTCCACAAAAATATCAAAAACACATTTTTCTGTGTCTCGCGATCGATCGCCGCAAGGCCCCGATCGATCGCGAGATCACACTGCCCGTTGCCAAATTTTCCTGCTCTCGGTGATCGATCGCCACAGTTGGCGCGATCGATCGCCCAAATGTGGCGATCGATCACCAAGCGCTTCTGGAGCGCACTGGTTGCGCGCGATCAATCGCTCGCTTCGGGAGATCGATCGCCGCTGCCTGGGCTACGAAAATCTCCATTTTTGTACCACATTTTCTTCCCCATCTTCACCAACACTTACACCAACAACCAATAACATAAAAACACCATAAACCTTCAACAAACACTTTTAAACAACCAAAAATCTAACACCCAACCAAAACCAATACCAACTCAAAACAAACCCATTTTAAAACAACCAAAACCATTTCAAATCCAAACCAGACACCAATAAAACACCAAGGAGGTATCCATACCTCTTGAGGACTCCAAATCCTACCAATAATCTCACAAACAAAGCTTTTGCAAGAATTTCCCCTCCACTTTTAAGCCAAAATCTAAAATGGAGAAAGGGGATAAGGTTGGGAGAGTAATTGGGGATTGCTAAAGTGAGGAGGGTAAGGTAGGGTAGTGGTGTTAAAGGAGGTTAATTAAAATTGTACCCCAACAATTAGCATGATGTATAAAACATCCCAACATGATATTTTAAAAGCATTTTACCAAAATGCACCAAAATCTCAATTAAATCCATGCTTTACCAAATAATTATCAACCACCATAATTAAACCATGATAACCCCCAATTTCCCAACATGCATAACATGCACCTGAAATGCACCACCGGGTCACGCCTACCATGTGACTAAGCATTTCACCAAGATAATTAATTCTAACACATAATTTAATTATCACCATAAATAATCACATAACATAATTAATGCCCAAATTGTAATTAAATATTTCGGGGATATCACAATGTATGAGACTCAATAAATCATTCGTCCTTTCAACATGTCCCTTGAAAGGGGCTTTAGTCATCTTGCCCATTAAACAAGATTCACATGTTTCATATGATTCAAAATCAAATGAATCTAATACTCCATCCTTATGAAGTTTTGATATGCGATTCTCGTTTATATGGCCCAAGCGACAATGCCAGAGATAAGTTGGATTAGAATCAGTATTCTTAATCCTTTTAGTATTTATGTTATAGACAGACATATCAAGATTTAATACATAAAGACCATTAATCAATTGTGCACTAGCATAAAACGTATCATTCAAATAAATGGAGCAACACTTGTCCTTTATAATAAATGAAAACCCAACCTTGTCCAAACAAGAAATTGAAATTATCTTTCTAGTAATCGACGGAACAAAATAACAGTCTTTTAAATCTAATATTCTAAGGACCCTAGTTCCTTAAATGCGGATTAAAGGCGTAAATAAAGTTTCATGCATAAACGGAGTATAAAAGTAGTGTTGATGCCTTGAGCTATAAGGTTACAGTGCCAAAATAAAAATTCCAAAAGGGATTAATTACATTCCCAACTAATGAATGTTAATCCTATAGCTTTACACTACTCCTAGAGTAGATACTATACAAAAGAATGTGCCTGCTACCAAGAGCACTCCTCACTAGCTCACCGCATCAACCCGCCTTAGCCCGTCCGCCCAAAAGTACCTACAGGAACAACCCCAAAACCATGAGCATGTATATAAATCATATTCACAATAATATGATAGCAAATCAATGCATAAACCGTAAATGCGATTCACTTCCTGTATTTAATACATTTAGAAGCTCCCTTTGGTTGTCCCTGTACCACAATCATAATCAATGGATTATAAACCAGTAATTCATGTCATGACATGCACTCATTCCATGTATACCAATGGCCAGTTCCAGTCTTATTATATCAGTGGCATAATACCCCTCGCGTTTACATGATAGCGGCATTAATACCCCTCGCTTCGACATATTAGCGGCATAATATCCCTCGCATCAACATGACAGCGGCATTATCCTTCGCTTCGACATGTTTGCGGGAAATATTCTTCATCGCTATAATATGACAGCGGCAAGTATTCTATCATCGCTTCGACATGAAGGCGGCAAGTATTCTTCATCACTGTAATATAATCTCGACTCACAATTACATGCAACCGCAATGCATATCCAAACCATGTATGCAACCATAATGCATAACTACGACCATGTATGCAACCATAATGCATAACCAATTCAAAGCGTAATAAATACGTTTTACCGCCCGATGCCCGTACGTCTCACTATGTACCTTAGTTCAAAAAGTGGAGATATCGTGGACTTTATCTCCTAAGTTGTGTGGCCACCTGGGATGGTTCTACACATTCACAAAAATCAATATTAGGAGCCAATAATAGGTCAATATCAAAAATTCCACAAAAAAATATCCAAAAATCCCACATTTTACCTTTCGCGATCGATCGCCTGTTACGGGCGATCGATCGCGAGACCCTACTGCCCGATCCTCAAATTTTCTTGCTTTGGCGATCGATCGCCACAATTTGTAAGACCCCGTTGAAATTAAATCGGTTATTTAACGATTAAGCAAACCCGTGTGATTTTTAAGTTGGGTTTTCGAGTTGAGGTGTTCCGGATCACAACACCTATTTATAATAAAGATAAAATACATCAAAATTATTATTTTGGCATGTGGTTTTCGGCCATGCTATGCCCAAACCACCATCAAAACACCATCTTGGGACACTTGGACATAGTGGGATAAAAATTGATTAAAAAATTCCAAAATGTTGCCTAGTACCCCACGCCTATTTTCCTTTATTTATGGTTGAGATTTGCTTGTGCTCTTCATTCAGACATTCCATCATCTCTATCACTCCCACAAGCAAGCATTCCTCTCCTCCTTCCTCCATTAAATTCGAAAAGCTCCACCTCCTTTTCCTCCATTAAAACATGCTCAAATCTTGCATGCAAGTTAGGAATTGGATAGGATTTTAGAAGAGCTTCAAGGCTTTGGGTATTTTTGAAAGCTTGGGAGGTATATCATTCCCTTTTATACTGTAATCTTCGATTTTATGCTGGTTGGGTCGATTTTAGAGTTATGTTTATGAATAAAGAGGTGAAACTCATACTGCCATGAGTTTCAGCAGAAACTATGGTTGCATGCAGTATATGGCTCTGTATTTTCGACTACCCTAACTTCGGAATCTTACTGTGAGCCTCAAATAAAAGTTGTAGATATTTGAGTTGTTGTTCTGTGGCTGAAATTTGGGATCATTTGGAATTGATTTGAGTGAGTTACGCCCATTTTACTAAACTATGCCAGATTCAACTCTGCATGTGCTGGAAATGCACATGCAGTGTAGAATTCCAAACTTTTGACAAAGTTTAATTTCGATTCTGTTGTCGATTTTTACATGACCTTGTAGATATTTTCATTCTCTTGAATTTAAAAAAAAGAATGACTTATTTTGGACTTATTTTCAATTAAATATGAATTTTATACTTTATGTGTGCAAATCATGTTCTGCATGTGGGCGAAAATGTTATGCAGAGTGTTGTCCGAGTTCCTGAGCATTTTCGGCTAGGAATTTCGAAAACTCTCCAGAAATAACTATTTTCGTAGTTTGGGTTTTCTGTCGGTTGCCACTGGAATTACCCATTTTGGTTTTAAAATGAAAAAGTTATGGCGATTTTACAAACACTGCTCGAGATTGAAAACAGAATTTCAAAAGCTGGGTATTTAGTGTTTTAACTACTTTTACTGGAAGAATTAGCCCGACACTATTAGACAAGAAAATGAAGTCCTTTGAGTTTTGGAACTTTGAGCACTGGAATCGGGTCATTTGGAAGTCATATGATTTTATTATGAATTTTCTACTAAAACTGGTCAGTCTGATTTTGAAGGAAAAATCAGTAGGAAAACACCTTTAAAAACTTATTTTAGCTTTTGTGTCATTTAAACACTTAGTGATAATTTTGTAGTATTTATGACCAGGTTAAATAATTTCGGGACTATTTTGGAGCACTCGGTAAATTATTACTGGTCCGAGGTACGTAGAAAACGGGTTTTATCACAATGTCTGGCAAAGACATGTGATGTTCCCGGGTATGATTTACTTGTCATTACTTGCTCCTTATGTGACTATGTGATAAGTTGATTTGCAGTATGTGAATTACATGGTACATTGACTGCATGATATATGATGACATGAGATTTGAGGTGCATCACATGAGATTATGATATTGCATGATGCATTGACACGCATGGACATTGAGCATGTCATGTTGAGCCTATTGATTCGTTCTTGGTACCTATATCTTTTCTTGGTATGAGTGATGCGTGTCTGGGGATGATGGGCAGCCGTTGGCTCGGCAGGAGTGAGAGTGAGCTGAGGGATGCCGGAGCGACGAGCGTGCCGACGTCGCCCAGACACGAGGATGATGGACCGCCGATGGCTCGACTGAGAGATAGATCGGAGCGCGGAGCGTGTCACATCCTGCTCGAGCACTGATGAGTGATTGATGATTTTTCCTTTGGACCCTTGAGACAGGGATATTCGAGATTTGATACCCTTCATGTGCATTTGCATTCATGCACGGCATACATCGCATGTTATTTGACATACACTGTGATTTATCTGTTTCTCGTACTGGGGTTCTGACCCCCTTCGCGGGGGGCTGTCATGTCTTTGTTGGATGGACATGACAGGTATTGCAGGTGGACTGATGCCGGATGCTCAGGAGGAAGCATCCAGGAGTGCTAGGGCTCCGTGAGCACGAGTTCTTGTCCTTTTTGTTGAGTCATTTTCCCAGTATGGTTTTGACGAACTTTTAAAAAAAAAAAAAAACTATACTATTCTCCGGGGGATGCCCCGAGTATTTTGTATGCTAACGTATCTTCGTATTTCTAAACTTTATTGATGGTCGTGTGTGGGATGCAAATTAGAAATACTTATTTTAAGTATTTACTTATTATATGTATAAAAAAAAAAAAAAAAAAATGGGCCACGTTTTGATAACTTAAATAATCTTCCGCTGTTTACGTTAATATAACAATCGTGTGTTAATTAAACGTATGATTAGGACCGGGCCCTCACAGTTGGTATCAGAGCATAATCTGGGATATGCTCGCATTAGAGTTAGGACACTGACACAAATAAATTGTTGCGTATGTGTTTGACTACATGCCTTAACTGCTATTGTCTGCTATGCTTTGTGTTATCGTTATATATTAGACTTTTGAGTATAACACGTTATCTGTACGCTCTTCCATGTTGGATTAACTTTAATCTGAAAGTATTTAGAAATTATATTTCCTCTCAGAAATTTTCTTTTCTCCCGTACTTCCTTTAGAATGGCACCTACAAATCGTGGTCGTAAAGGCAAGGGAGTTGTGCAAGAAGCTGCGTCGGTGCAGAACGCAAGCCATGATGACAATGTAGAGGAACTGACACAGCGAATTGAGAAACTAGATATGGGAGAAGTTGTGGCAAGATTTCAGAGTATGCGGCCACCAAAGTTCCATGGTACTGATACTGGGGAACGAGCCGAATCATGGATCCGAGAGATTGAATATCTATTCGATCTAGTTGACTATGCACCTACCGTGAGATTGAAGCTAGCGATTTTTCAGCTTAAGGACAGAGCACAGCTTTGGTGGGAAGCAATCAGAACAGGATTACGTGAATCGGGGATAATTATCACATGGGATATTTTCAAGACTCAATTCCTGGAGCACTACTCACCTCCATCTTACTACATCGCTAAGGAAACTGAATTCAACAATCTAGTGCAAGGGAGTATGACTGTTACCGAGTATGCATCTCAATTTTTAGCACTTATGAGTTATGTTCCTTACATAGCTGCGAATCCTAAAGCACAGTACTCGCGATTTGTGAATGGTTTGCACCCATCTATTTTCACTCTTGTTATCCCTGGAGATGCTACTTCTGTCATTGAAGCAATTGAGAGAGCTAAACGGGCTGAGGCCGGATTGATGAGGGCTGGTGTTCAGTTTGCCCCACAAAGTGCTCCATATCCTTTTATGGGAACTAATCAACAAGTGCAACCTCCACAGCATCAGCAACAAAGGCCCCAACAATTTTTGAATTCACAAAGGTTTAAACCGAAGGGCAGGAAGTTCAAGAGAAGTCAGTCAGGGTCATCCAGCTCTAGTGGTTCCAGGGGTTCTATAGGAGGACCATTTGTCAAAGCTTGCGCACATTGTGGAGGTAAACACCCTACAGAGCAATGTGGAGGAGTGTCAGGGAGTTGTTTTAATTGTGGTCAGACAGGGCACTATGCAAGAGCATGTCCATCTCGTGCCCAAGGAATCATGCAGTCTCAGCAGCCTCGATTTCATACTAGGGGTGGTTTTCAGGGAGGCCATCAGACTCGGCCTACTCAATCCCAGCAGCAATCGAGCTACCCACAGATCAGAGGGAACACTCCACCGTCCTATCCTGGACCACAGCAGGCTAGAGTGTACGCATTGACGGAAGATCAAGCACGGGAGGCCCCAGGTAGTGTGATCGCAGGTACATGTCTTATTTTTGGTCACACTGCACGAGTATTATTTGATACAGGAGCATCGCATTCATTCATTGCATCCAATTTTGTTGATGAGTATGAGTTAGAGTCTATGTCTCTTCAGGAGACTTCTACAGTATCCACTCCAGCTGGGAAACTCATTTTAGCTAGTTCTATCGTGCTAAATTGTATACTGCAATTTGATGATAGTATTATGATCACAAACTTAATGGTTTTGCCCATGTATGATTTTGATTGCATTGTGGGCATGGATACTCTGACAAATTACCGAGCTACAGTGGATTGTTTCCATGGTATTGTTCGATTCAGACCACATTATGGTCCTAAATGGAATTTCTATGGCAGAGGTTCTCTTGCAAAGATCCCTATAGTATCTGCAATGGAAATGTTTAGACTTCTATCCTTAGGAAATGAGGGATATCTAATCTATGCGGTGGACGCCACAAAGAAAGGGCCGGAATTGTCCAACATTCCAGTTGTGAAAGATTTTGCAGATGTATTTCCGGAAGAAATTCCAGGGTTTCCGCCTAATCGTGAGATCGATTTCAGTATTGAATTGATGCCAGATACAACTCCGATTTCTAAAGCTCCGTATCGAATGGCACCAGCGGAATTGAAGGAATTGAAAGAACAATTGCAGGATCTTCTTGAAAAAGGCTATATACGTCCCAGTATGTCACCTTGGGGTGCGCCGGTACTGTTCGTGAAAAAGAAAGATGGCACAATGAGAATGTGTATTGACTACAGGCAACTCAATCGAGTCACTGTGAAGAACAAATACCCATTGCCAAGAATCGATGATCTATTCGATCAACTCCAAGGAACATCGGTATATTCGAAAATTGATCTTCGCTCAGGCTACCATCAGCTCCGAGTTAGGGAAAGTGATGTTCCAAAGACAGCTTTCAGGACCAGATATGGCCATTTTGAGTTCTTGGTGATGCCTTTTGGACTGACTAATGCACCAGCAGTGTTCATGGACTTAATGAACAGAGTGTTCAGAAACTTTTTGGACAAATTTGTGATAGTCTTCATTGATGACATTTTGGTGTACTCAAGGTCCCGGAAGGATCACAAGGAGCATTTGCGATTGGTATTACAGACTCTTCGAGAGGCCCAACTGTATGCGAAATTATCTAAGTGTGAATTCTGGTTGGACCAAGTAATGTTCTTGGGTCATGTGATATCAGCACAAGGGATATCTGTGGATCCCAATAAAGTGGAAGCAGTAGTCAATTGGCCTAGACCAACTAACATACATGAAGTTCGAAGTTTTATGGGCTTGGCCGGTTATTACAGACGATTTATTGAAGGTTTCTCTCTGATAGCCCGACCCATCACACAATTGACCAAGAAGAACCAGAGTTTTATTTGGTCAGACAACTGTGACGATAGTTTTCAAGAGTTGAAAAAGAGATTAACCACGGCCCCAGTTTTAGCTCTACCATCTGGTTCAGGAGGATTTGTGGTATGTGCTGATGCGTCAGCCAGAGGATTGGGGTGTGTTCTTATGCAGCATGGAAAGGTCATTGCTTATGCTTCGAGACAACTTAAGCCCCATGAGTCTCGATACCCCGTCCATGACCTTGAATTAGCAGCCATTGTTTTTGCTTTGAAAATTTGGAGGCACTACCTCTATGGTGAGAAATTCATTATTTACTCGGATCATAAGAGTTTGAAGTACTTGTTCACTCAGTCAGAACTGAACATGAGACAACGACGATGGATGGACTTACTGAAGGATTTTGACTGTGAAATCCAATACCAACCAGGGAAAGTGAACTTGGTAGCCGATGCTCTGAGCCAGAAAGTTCAAGATGTCGTGGTAGCATCGATTCATGTCTGGCAGAATTACGATGAGCTGTGTACTTCTGGGTGGACTTACCAGCCGCATGGAAAATGTTTCATTGTCTCCGCGATACAATTCGAACCACAGATTATTTGGTCAATCAAACAGGCTCAGGAGACGGATCCATACATTCACAAGTTGAAAGAGACAATTTCTGTTGGCCAATCATCCAGGTTCAATGTATCCCCTGATGGTTCGGTACAGATGAATGGCAGATTGGTGGTACCAAACATTATAAACTTGAAGGAAGCATTATGTCAGGAGGCGCACTGCAGTCGCCATAGTGTTCATCCAGGGAGTCGTAAGATGTACCTTACGTTGAAACCCCACTTCTGGTGGGAAGGTATGAAAAAGGACATTGCTGAATTTGTGGCAAGATGTTTGACTTGCCAACAGGTTAAAGCTGAAAGAATGAGACCGGGCGGTATGCTACAGAGTTTAGAAGTGCCACAGTGGAACTGGGAACATATCGCTATGGACTTTGTGACACATTTGCCCAGATCGAACAAGGGTTGTGATGCAATCTGGGTTGTGGTTGACCGATTATCCAAGTCAGCGCATTTCATACCATATGAGCGTACTTACTCGTACAAGAAGATGGCGCGATTGTATGTGGATAATGTAGTTCGGATGCATGGAGTGCCAGTTTCTATTGTCTCCGACAGGGATCCGAGATTTACTTCAAAGTTTTGGATTAGCTTTCAGAATGCCATGGGTACAAAATTAGCGATGAGTACTGCCTACCACCCACAAACAGATGGGCAAACAGAGAGAACCATCCAAACACATGAGGACATGTTACGGTTAGTAGTGATGGATTTTGGAGGAAATTGGCAAGAATCATTATCATTGGTCGAATTCTCCTATAACAATAGTTTCCAAACTACTATCGGGATGGCACCATTCGAGGCATTATATGGAAAGAAATGTCGATCCCCGGTATGCTGGGATGAGATCGGTGAGAAGCAGCTGACCCGACCTGAGTTTGTAGAAGAAATGCAGGGAAAGATTGAACTAATACGAAAAAGGATGAAAGCTGCTCAGGACAGACAGGCCAGTTATGCAAATACAAGGAGAAGGCCATTGGAATTCCAAGTTGAAGATAGGGTATTTTTGAAAGTATCGCCTTTCCGAGGGACAATGCGTTTTGGGCGCCGAGGTAAGTTATCGCCTCGTTACATCGGTCCCTACCAAATCGTAGAAAAGATTGGAGCAGTGGCATACCGTTTAGCTTTGCCACAACAGTTGTCGCTGATACATGATGTCTTTCATGTATCCATGCTGAGAAAGTATGAACCAGACCCATCTCATGTCTTACAACCTGAAGAAATTGAGGTAGATGGTTCTTTGTCGTATGTAGAACACCCGATCAGGGTAGTGGATAGAAAAGAGAAAGTGTTAAGGAACAAGACTATTCCCTTAGTACTAATACAGTGGAGTAGACATGGCACAGAAGAATCTACATGGGAATTGGAGGCCAAAATGCGACAAGAATGGCCACATCTATTTGAGGATACTCCTTTGTATTCCATGCTTTGTACTTATGATTATCCGATGTATCTGTGATCGTACGGAAAGAATCTAAGTGAAATAAATTCGTATCTTTCTGATTTCGAGGACGAAATCTTTAAGAGGGGAAGAATTGTAAGACCCCGTTGAAATTAAATCGGTTATTTAACGATTAAGCAAACCCGTGTGATTTTTAAGTTGGGTTTTCGAGTTGAGGTGTTCCGGATCACAACACCTATTTATAATAAAGATAAAATACATCAAAATTATTATTTTGGCATGTGGTTTTCGGCCATGCTATGCCCAAACCACCATCAAAACACCATCTTGGGACACTTGGACATAGTGGGATAAAAATTGATTAAAAAATTCCAAAATGTTGCCTAGTACCCCACGCCTATTTTCCTTTATTTATGGTTGAGATTTGCTTGTGCTCTTCATTCAGACATTCCATCATCTCTATCACTCCCACAAGCAAGCATTCCTCTCCTCCTTCCTCCATTAAATTCGAAAAGCTCCACCTCCTTTTCCTCCATTAAAACATGCTCAAATCTTGCATGCAAGTTAGGAATTGGATAGGATTTTAGAAGAGCTTCAAGGCTTTGGGTATTTTTGAAAGCTTGGGAGGTATATCATTCCCTTTTATACTGTAATCTTCGATTTTATGCTGGTTGGGTCGATTTTAGAGTTATGTTTATGAATAAAGAGGTGAAACTCATACTGCCATGAGTTTCAGCAGAAACTATGGTTGCATGCAGTATATGGCTCTGTATTTTCGACTACCCTAACTTCGGAATCTTACTGTGAGCCTCAAATAAAAGTTGTAGATATTTGAGTTGTTGTTATGTGGCTGAAATTTGGGATCATTTGGAATTGATTTGAGTGAGTTACGCCCATTTTACTAAACTATGCCAGATTCAACTCTGCATGTGCTGGAAATGCACATGCAGTGTAGAATTCCGAACTTTTGACAAAGTTTAATTTCGATTCTGTTGTCGATTTTTACATGACCTTGTAGATATTTTCATTCTCTTGAATTTAAAAAAAAGAATGACTTATTTTGGACTTATTTTCAATTAAATATGAATTTTATACTTTATGTGTGCAAATCATGTTCTGCATGTGGGCGAAAATGTTATGCAGAGTGTTGTCCGAGTTCCTGAGCATTTTCGGCTAGGAATTTCGAAAACTCTCCAGAAATAACTATTTTCGTAGTTTGGGTTTTCTGTCGGTTGCCACTGGAATTACCCATTTTGGTTTTAAAATGAAAAAGTTATGGCGATTTTACAAACACTGCTCGAGATTGAAAACAGAATTTCAAAAGCTGGGTATTTAGTGTTTTAACTACTTTTACTGGAAGAATTAGCCCGACACTATTAGACAAGAAAATGAAGTCCTTTGAGTTTGGAACTTTGAGCACTGGAATCGGGTCATTTGGAAGTCATATGATTTTATTATGAATTTTCTACTAAAACTGGTCAGTCTGATTTTGAAGGAAAAATCAGTAGGAAAACACCTTTAAAAACTTATTTTAGCTTTTGTGTCATTTAAACACTTAGTGATAATTTTGTAGTATTTATGACCAGGTTAAATAATTTCGGGACTATTTTGGAGCACTCGGTAAATTATTACTGGTCCGAGGTACGTAGAAAACGGGTTTTATCACAATGTCTGGCAAAGACATGTGATGTTCCCGGGTATGATTTACTTGTCATTACTTGCTCCTTATGTGACTATGTGATAAGTTGATTTCCAGTATGTGAATTACATGGTACATTGACTGCATGATATATGATGACATGAGATTTGAGGTGCATCACATGAGATTATGATATTGCATGATGCATTGACACGCATGGACATTGAGCATGTCATGTTGAGCCTATTGATTCGTTCTTGGTACCTATATCTTTTCTTGGTATGAGTGATGCGTGTCTGGGGATGATGGGCAGCCGTTGGCTCGGCAGGAGTGAGAGTGAGCTGAGGGATGCCGGAGCGACGAGCGTGCCGACGTCGCCCAGACACGAGGATGATGGACCGCCGATGGCTCGACTGAGAGATAGATCGGAGCGCGGAGCGTGTCACATCCTGCTCGAGCACTGATGAGTGATTGATGATTTTTCCTTTGGACCCTTGAGACAGGGATATTCGAGATTTGATACCCTTCATGTGCATTTGCATTCATGCACGGCATACATCGCATGTTATTTGACATACACTGTGATTTTATCTGTTTCTCGTACTGGGGTTCTGACCCCCTTCGCGGGGGGCTGTCATGTCTTTGTTGGATGGACATGACAGGTATTGCAGGTGGACTGATGCCGGATGCTCAGGAGGAAGCATCCAGGAGTGCTAGGGCTCCGTGAGCACGAGTTCTTGTCCTTTTTGTTGAGTCATTTTCCCAGTATGGTTTTGACGAACTTTTAAAAAAAAAAAAAAACTATACTATTCTCCGGGGGATGCCCCGAGTATTTTGTATGCTAACGTATCTTCGTATTTCTAAACTTTATTGATGGTCGTGTGTGGGATGCAAATTAGAAATACTTATTTTAAGTATTTACTTATTATATGTATAAAAAAAAAAAAAAAAAAAAAAAAAAAAAAAAAGGGCCACGTTTTGATAACTTAAATAATCTTCCGCTGTTTACGTTAATATAACAATCGTGTGTTAATTAAACGTATGATTAGGACCGGGCCCTCACACAATTGGCGCGATCGATCGCCAGCCTCGCCGATCGATCACCCAAGAGTGGCGGTCGATCGCCAAACACCCCAAACGCGCACTGCCCGCGCGCGATCGATCGCCTGGAACGGGCGATCGATCGCCAGTGTCTGTAACCCGAAAATTCACCATTTTTGCTCCAAAATTCCTTTCCAATCCATACCAACTCTCCTACCTTCAAACCAACAACATCAAACACATAATAACCTTCAAAAATACACTTTAAAAATCCCAAAAATCCAACATTTAACCAAGATAATACCAACCCAAAATAACCCATTTCAAAACCATTCAAAACCTTAACAAACCCAATCCAAATACAACAAAAATAACAAGGAGGTATCCATACCTCTTGGGGGCTCCAAATCTCACACCAAATCCCACAAATCAAGTTTTTGGAAGGATTTCTCTTCACCTCTTTGCCCAATCTCGAAAATTAAGGGGAGAAGGGTTTGGATGAGTGATTTGGGGGAAAGTAGAAAAGTGATGGGTATAGTGGGGATTGGGGGGTATTAAGTGGGTTTGTTTTAAATAAAACCCACTCCCACAATTGCCATGGTGTATAAAACACCCCAACATGATATTTTAAAAGTATTTTACCAAAATGCACCAAAATCCCAATTAAATCCATGCTTGACCAAATAATTATCAATTACCATAAACAAACCATAATAACCCCTAATTTCCCAACATGGATAACATGCACCCCGAAATGCACCACCGGGTCACGCATACCATGTGACTAAGATTTTTACCAAGATAATTAATTCCAACACATATATTAATTATCACCATAAAAATCACATAAACATAATTAATGCCCAAAATTGCATATAATTATTTCGGGGATATCACAATACGCCCCTACTTACAAGATTTCGTCCTCGAAATCGCATGCACTTACCCAAAAATGAAACCAAACATAATCACATACCAGAAAATAGCTCCGGGTAGTGCTGCACCATATGCCGCTCCGTCTCCCACGTGGCCTCCTCGACACCCCTGCGATCCCACTGAACCTTGATCATCGGTATCACTTTGTTCCGAAGTCTGCGATCAGTCCTATCCAAAATCCTGACTGGCCGTTCCTCATATGATACATCAGAATCCAACTGAACCTCAGAAGGCTGCAATACATGTGACGGATCCGGTTCATACTTCCGCATCATAGATACATGGAACACGTCGTGAATACCAGACAACGACGGTGGCAGTGCCAAGCGGTAAGCCAAGGTACCGATGCACTGTAAAATCTCATACGGTCCCACATACCTCAGAGACAATTTACCACGCATACCGAACCGAACAACACCCCTGAAAGGTGAGATCTTCAAAAAGGTCTCCCAACTGAAACTCCAACGGTCTCCCCCGTTTATTCGCATATGCTGCCTGCCTGTCCTGGGCTGCCTTTATTTTCTGACGGATAACCTTTACCTTATCCTCCATCTCCCGAATCAGTTCGGGTCCTCCCACTGCTTTACTGGTCAAGTCATCCCAGTATAATGGCAACCTACAACGCCTACCATACAAAGCCTCAAACGGTGCCATCTGAATACTCGCCTGATAGCTGTTGTTGTAAGAAAACTCTACCAAGGCCAAAGAATCTTGCCACTAGGCATCAAACTCCAACACACAAGCTCGTAGCATGTCCTCGAGCGTCTGTATAGTACGCTCAGTCTGACCATCCGTCTGGGGATGATATGTCGTACTCAATCTCACCTCAGTACCCAATGCTGACTGAAGACCTCCCTAGAAATGAGATGTGAACCGTGGATCTCTATCAGATACAATAGACACCGGAATCCCATGCAATCTCACTATGTCCCTGACATACAACTGAGCCATCCTCAAGTATGTGTACGTCATACTGTAGGGTATGAAGTGAGCTACCTTCGTCAGCCTGTCAATGATCACCCAAATGGCATCACAACCCGAAGTAGTCCTCGGCAAGTGGGTCACAAAGTCCATAGATATGTGCTCCCACTTCCACTCCGATATCTCTAAGCTCCTCATGTCGCCACCAGGTCTCTGCCTCTCTGCCTTAACCTGCTGACAGATCAAACACCTCTTGACAAAAGCGATTACATCACGCTTCATCCGCTTCCACCAGAACTGATCACACAAGTCCTTATACATTTTCCTCCCTCCTGGGTGGATGCTGAATCGGCTACTATGAGCTCGCTCCAAGATTCCTCTACGCAACTCCGGCGTACATGGAACTACCCATCGGTTACCAAGTCTCAAAAAACCATCCTCAGCCACTCTGAACTTTGATGGCTGTCCCTGAAGTGCTAATGATGACCATCTCTGAACATCATCATCTGTCCTCTGAGCTCTCCTGATATTCTCATAGATATCTGGCTCAGCCAATAAGGTCGATACCCAAACCAGCGATGCGTCCACATCGAAGTCATAGCCCAGATGGCAACAAGAAGTCATCATAGCCGACAAATGCATGACATCCTCAGCAGTATTCTTCACCTTCCGACTCAAGGCGTCTGCTGTCAAATTGGCTTTCCCCGGATGGTACTCTATCTCACAGTCATAGTCTTTAAGTAGATCCATCCATCTCCTCTGACGCATATTCAATTCCGCCTGAGTGAACAAGAATTTCAGGCTCTTATGATCCGTATATATGGTAAAGGATGTACCATACAGATAATGCCTCCAAATTTTCAGGGCAAAGATAATAGCCGCCAATTCCAAATCGTGGACTGGGTACCTAGCCTCATGCGGCTTCAACTGGCTCGATGCATAAGCTACCACGTGCCTATCTTGCATCAATACACAACCCAAGCCCTGCAGTGATGCGTCAGTATAAATGATGCGTCAGTATAAAAGACAAACCTCTTGTTCTCTGAGGGGATCACCAATTCCGGCGCCGTCGTCAATCGGTGCTTCAACTCTTGGAAGCTCTCCTCGCAAGCCTCTGACCAAAAGAAGGGTACTCCCTTTTGGGTCAACTAAGTCAGTGGCTTAGCAATCTTAAAAAATCCCTCGACGAGGCGACAGTAATAACCAGCCAAACCAAGAAAACTCCGTATCTCGGGCACAGAAGTGGGTGCAACCCACTCCATCACAGCCTCAATCTTCCTGGGGTCCACTGAAATCCCACTGCTAGATATGACATACCCCAGAAATACTACACTGCTCAACCAAAACTCACACTTACTGAGATTGGCATACAACTGGTGATCTCTGAGGATCTGGAGCACTGTCCTCAAGTGTTTCACGTGCTTTTCCTCACTCCTGGAGTAGATGAGTATGTCGTCAATAAACACAATGACGAACTGATCCAGATAGGGTTGGAACACCTGGTTCATCAAGCTCATAAAGACAGCCGGGGCGTTCGTCACACCGAACGGCATCACTAAGAACTCGTAGTGCCCATACCGAGTCTGAAACGCTGTCTTCTGCACATCCTCCTCCCTGGCCCGTATCTGGTGGTACCCGGATCTCAAATCAATCTTGCTATACAGCTTCGTGCCTTGCAACTGATCAAATAAATCATCAATCCTCGGGAGAGGATACTTGTTCTTTACCGTGGCCTTATTCAATTGCCTGTAGTCGATGCACAAACGCATCGAACCATCCTTCTTCTTCACAAAAAGAACCGGTGCGCCCCAAGGTGATACGCTAGGGCGTATGTATCCTTTATCAAGGAGCTCCTGCAACTGCTCCTTCGGTTCTCTTAACTCTACCGGTGCCATCCGGTAAGGGGCACGAGAAATAGCGGATGTCTCCGGTAATAACTCAATCCCAAACTCGACTTCCCTTGCCGGTGGGAATCCAGGAATCTCCTCTGGGAATACATCAGCAAACTCCGCCACCACTGGTACATCCTCAATCCTCAACTCTTTACCCTTTCCCAACGTGTCCACGGCATAGATGAGGTAGCCCGTGTGTCCACGTTCCAACAATTGGGACATTTTGATTGCCGAAATCAACGGGATCTTCGCACGAGACCCGTTGCCATAGAAAATCCACTGAACTCCCAAATGAGATCTGAACCGAGCTGTCCTCTGCCGACAATCTACCACTGCCTTGTATCTATTCATAATGTCGATGCCCACAATACAGTCAAAATCTGACATACCCAAAACAATAAAATCTGCCTTTATCTCATTGCCCTCAAAATAAATGAGGCAGTCCATCAGAAACTGATCAGCAACAACTTTCTTTCCAGTGGGTGTCGAGACCAATAGAGACGTGGGTAACGGAGACGTGCACATATGATGTCTCGCCACAAATTCCGCAGACACAAAGGAGTGCGAAGCACCTATGTCTATCAAATAAAGGCGGAATATGTAAATAGAAGGCACGTACCAGCTATCACCTCCTCTGGAGCTGCATCGGCCTGCTCCCTGGTCAATGCATAGACCTGTCCCTGAGGTGGCCCCATCGCCTGTCCTCCCATCTGTCGAGGCACCATCGGTGGCCTCTGCTGAACTATACCACTAGAAATCCTCCCTCGACCTTCCCTGAGATCCGTCTGTCCTTCCCGATTAGGACAACGCCGAGCAATGTGGCCCGTCCTACCACATATGTAGCACGCAGAACAGTCACGCATCAAATGCGGCCCTCCGCAAAAGTGACACTTAAAATCTCCAACTCTACCAGCTTGAGTTGGTCCCCCATAAGTAGATGTACCACTCCTCCGGTCTCCCTGCTTCCGGCCATCCGGCCGCCTTCCACTAAATCGGGAAGAAGAAGAAGTCCCTCTTGACTTGAAAGATCCTCCCCGGGGCCTCAGATTCTCAGATGTAGATCTTTGTGATGGAACGGGTGAGGGTATGGCCTCAGGATAAGCACTCACCCCTATCTCTGCTAACTCCGCTCTAACCAGTGCATTATCAAAAGATGTCGGGTTGTTAGAAATAACCCGATCAAATATTTCCGGTCGTAGCCCCTTCAGAAAGTGCCTCATCTTGGCATGCCCGTTTGTAGCGATGTGTGGCACATACCTCAATAGTGATGAGTAGTGCATGGCATAGTCCGAAACTGTCAGGCTCCCTTGCTTCAGATTTGTAAATTCATCCTCCTTAGTTTGCCTAGCCGCAGCAGAGAAGTTGTGGGGTCTTCGCACCTTAACAGTGTTAGGATAACAAAAATTGAACTAAACATACATATTATAACGTTTTAGGGTTCCGGTTGTTACGTGAGCTAATAGGATTACAGGCCAAAATAAAACTTCGTAAACTTAATACACACATTCCTAAACAAGAATGCTAACGTTTTAGATTTATACTACTCCTAGAGTAGATACTAAACATAAATAGAATCCTATGCATCTTGTATCCTTGTAGCTCACATATTCAACCCGACCCTTAGCCCCTTCGGTCCAAAAGTGTACCTACAGGGACAACACATCATGAACATATACAATTTTACTTAACATCATAAAAACATCACAGTAAATGCATTAAATCTTGGTTAAGTAAACATGCTGGTTATTCGTTAACTTCTTTTTGTTGTCCCTGATTCATATTCATGCATGTGGGCATCTTACCCTGTGGCATCTTACCACATAATAAACATCGTATGGCCTCTTACCATATGGGCATCTTACCCCGTGGCATCTTACCACATAATAAACATCGTATGACCTCTTACCATATGGGCATCTTACCTCGTGGCAATTTACCACATAATAAACATCGTATGGCCTCTTACCATATGGGCATCTTACCCCGTGGCATCTTACCACATAATAAACATCGTATGGCCTCTTACCATATGGGCATCATACCCCGTGGCATCTTACCACATAATAAACATTATATGGATATATAAACATCTTATAAACATCATCATTTCGTCATAAATACTCATGCGATAAAAGCAGCTGGCCCTATGTGTAAAACCTTGCCACCGTAATGTAGGGATGTGTTTTACCGTTCGATGCCCGTACGTCTCTTACGTACCTTTTTCAAAAGGAGGAGGAGCCAACAGACTTTATCTCATTGACTGTGCTGGCACCTGGGATGGTTCTATAAGACCACATAATACCATATTAGATGCCTCAATACCATCTCATACCAAAAACTTAACAAAATAAAGCATCATCATATTTTTCAACATTCCGCCTCTCTCGATCGATTGGCCCCAAGGTCTCGATCGATCGAGAAAACATGCATAAACAGTGCCCAAACACTCTGCCTCGATCGATCGATCGGAAGGAATTATCGATCGATCGAAGCGTTTCACCGATCGATCGGAAAATCCTTCGATCGATCGACGCCTGAATTTCAAACCATGCTTAAAAGCTTCTGCCTCGCTCGATCGATCGGGACCAGAATCTCGATCGATCGAGCGCTCTGAAAAATCGGGACTTCTCCAGATTTTTGAGCACCTCACTTCATGGCATCAAAACTACTTCATAACACATCATACTTGCTCAAACAAACATGCTAGGAACTTCATAAAACTTCCATGTAGGTACTTAAATCAAAGGCTACAAGACCTAAGCTAGCATGCCTCATAACATCATCATAAACTTAGATCTCATCCAATCTTTACAGAAAACAGAGCATGCATCTCTTTGCCCAGATTTTCGAGCATATACTTTCATAACTAGAAATCTATCACATAAAACATGTAATATGTTCAAGAAAACATACTAATAGCTACATAATACTTTCATGTAAGCACCCATACCAAGGTTTCTCCCTAACCTATACTTAGCATGCATAAAAATCATCCCACCAAACCAAACCCATTCAAGAGTTTCCGAAAACAGAGTATGACTTACCCCTCTACTTTTGCTCATCTTTTGCAAGGTTTTTAAAACCTTTCTAACCAAGCTTTTCTTCCCTTGATCTCCAGCTTACAGGCACGATTTTGGGAGAGAAAGAGAGAGAGGAGGTGGAGGAGGGCTGATTGGAGGTGGAGTGATGGAAGGAGAAGGAGGCATGGGTTGATAGCAAGTGGGGGTAGGGTGCATTTAGGGGAGGGTGGCCGATATTATGGGGGGTGGGGTGGTGTGGTTGGGGTGCCATGTGGTGTTTAATTGTGCCCTGGTATTTAGCACGATGCATTAAAATATCATAACTCGATATTTTTCATCCTTATTTAATTAATACATCCTCTAAAACACTCAACATGCATCCCACATCATATCATCATAGCAAAATCATAGCCCCCAATTAAATGCACCACAACCCTCTTAAACACATCGTAAATCATCATCATAGCACATAATTACATGACATTTCGGGGGTATTACATTACTCCCCTACTTATAAGATTTCGTCCTCGAAATCCTCATGCATTACCATATCGAAACTAAACATAAAAACATACCAGATAATAGTTCCGGATAGTGCTGCACCATATGCCGTTCCGTCTCCCACGTAGCCTCCTCGACACCCCGACGATCCCACTGAACTTTGACCATCGGTATAACTTTGCTCCGTAGTCTGCGATCCTCTCGATCCAGAATTCTGATCGGTCGTTCTATGTAGGATACATCTGAGTCTAACTGTACCTCAGTAGGCTGTAAGACATGAGACGGGTCTGGCTCATACTTCCGTAACATAGAGACATGGAAAACATCGTGTATGCCAGATAAAGATGGCGGTAGAGCCAAAAGATATGCCAATGTACCGATTCGCTGCAATACTTCATATGGCCCGACATACCTCGGAGATAATTTTCCCCGCATCCCAAAACGAACCACACCCCTGAAGGGCGAGATCTTTAAGAAGACCCTGTCTCCTAACTGGAATTCCAGCGGTCGTCGCCGCTTATTGGCATAGGCTGCTTGCCTATCCTGGGCCGCTTTCATCTTCTGGCGTATCAACTTTATCTTACCTTCCATATCCTTGATCATATCCGGTCCTCCGACCGCTTTGCTAGTCAAGTCCTCCCAATACAGCGGTGACCTACATCGTTGTCCATACAGAGCTTCAAAAGGAGCCATTTGAATGCTCGCCTGATAACTGTTATTATAGGAGAACTCCACCAGCGGCACTGAATCCTGCCACGGAGTATCACACTCCAAAATACATGCCCTCAACATGTCCTCGAGCGTCTGAATGGTACGCTCCGTCTGACCATCTGTCTGAGGGTGATAGGCCGTACTCAGTCTCACCTCTGTGCCCAAAGCTGTCTGGAGACCCTCCCAGAAATGTGAAGTGAACATTGGGTCTCTGTCAGACAAAATCGAGACTGGAATACCATGCAATCTCACCACATCCCGTACATATAACTGAGCCATCTTTAGGTATGTGAAGGACATACAATAAGGGATGAAGTGAGCTACCTTCGTCAGCCTATCCACGATCACCCAGATCGCATCAAATCCTGAGGCCGTCCTTGGCAAGTGGGTCACGAAATCCATAGATATATGCTCCCACTTCCATTCAGGTACCTCTAAGCTCTTCAACTCGCCACCAAGCCTCTGTCTCTCTTCCTTTACCTATTGGCAGATCAAACATCTTTTCACAAAAGTGGTCACATCGCGCTTTATGCGTCTCCACCAGAATTGACCGCATAGGTCCTTGTACATCTTCCTTCCTCCTGGGTGGATACTGAACCAACTACTGTGAGCTCGTTCCAATATTCCTCTACGCAACTCTGGTGTATATGGGACTACCCATCGGTTGCCCAATCTCAAAGAATCATCCTCAGCCACTCTGAACTTGGATGGCTGACCTTTATGTACCAATGACGTCCATCTCTGAACCTCATAATCCGACCTCTGGACCTTCCTGATTGCCTCAAATATATCTGGCTCCGCCAATAAGGTCGACACTCGCACAGGCGACGTGTCTACATCAAAATCATAACCCAGATGGCAATAAGAAGTCATCAAAGCTGATAGACTCATGGCATCCTCAACAGTACTCTTCACCTTACGACTTAAGGCGTCTGCTATCAAGTTCGCTTTACCAGGATGGTACTCAATCTCACAGTCATAGTCCTTGAGTAAATCCATCCACCTTCTTTGCCGCATATTCAACTCTGCCTGAGTGAATAAGAACTTCAGGCTCTTATGGTCCGTATATATAGTGAAAGACGTGCCATACAAGTAATGCCTCCAAATCTTCAAGGCAAATGTGATGGCCGCTAGTTCCAAATCATGCACTGGGTACCTAGACTCATGCGACTTCAACTGCCTCGATGCATAAGCCACCACATGCTTATCTTGCATCAATACACAGCCCAAACCCTGCAGTGATGCATCCGTATACAAGGCAAACCTCTTATTCTCAGACAGAATCACCAACACAGGCGCTGTAGTCAAGCGATGCTTCAGTTCTTGGAAACTTTCCTCACAAGCCTCAGACCAAAAGAAGGGGACTCCTTTCTGAGTCAGCTGTGTCAGGGGTTTGGCGATCTTTGAAAAGCCCTCGACGAAACGTCGGTAATAACCTGCCAAACCGAGGAAACTCCGTATCTCTGGTACAGAAGTGGGTGCAGCCCACTCCATCACAGCCTCAATCTTCCTGGGATCCACAGATATCCCTCTGCTAGATATGACATGGCCTAAGAATACCATGCTGCTCAACCAGAACTCGCACTTACTAAGCTTTGTGTATAACTAATGATCCCTGAGGATCTGGAGTACTGTCCTCAAGTGCTCCGCATGTTCTTCTTCAGTCCGGGAGTAGATGAGTATATCGTCAATGAAGACTATGATGAACTGATCCAAATATGGCTGGAACACCCTATTTATCAGACTCATAAAAACAGCTGGGGCATTTGTCACCCCAAAAGGCATGACTAAGAATTCATAGTGCCCATATCTAGTCTTGAAAGCTGTCTTCTGAACATCATCTTCTCTTACTCGAATCTGATGGTACCCCGACCTCAGATCGATCTTACTGTAGAGCCTCGTACCCTGCAGTTGGTCAAACAAATCATCAATCCTTGGGAGCGGATACTTGTTCTTTACTGTGGCTTTGTTCAGTTACCTGTAGTCAATGCATAGACGCATCGATCCATCTTTCTTCTTAACAAATAAGACAGGTGCACCCTAGGGCGATACGCTATGGCGTATGTAGCCCTTATCAAGGAGCTCTTGCAACTGAGTCTTTAACTCTCTAAGCTCCGCTGGTGCCATCCTATACGGGGCACGAGAAATTGCAGACGTCCCCTGTAGTAACTCAATCCCAAACTTGACATCTCTCGTCGGTGGGAATCCTGGAATCTCCTCGGGAAAAACATCAGAAAACTCCGCCACTACGGGCACATCCTCAACCTTTAACTCTTTCCTCTTTTCCGTAATATCAACAACATAGATAAGATATCCGGTATGGCCTTGTTCCAATAACTGAGCCATCTTGACAACAGATATCAACGGAATCTTTGGACGAGAACCATCCCCATAGAATGTCCACTGGACTCCCAAATCAGATCTGAACTTGACAGTCCTCTGTCTACAGTCCACAACTGCCTGATACTTGTTCAGAACATCAATGACTACAATACAGTCAAAGTCTGGCATCCCCAGAACAATCAAATCTGACCTTAGCTCATTATCCTCAAAATAAATGAGGCCATCATAGACAATCCGATCAGTAATCATACTTCTTCCAGCGGGGGGTCGAGACCATAAGAGGCATGGGCGACGGAGAAGTGCATATGTGGTGCCTTTCCACAAAACTCGTCGACACAAAAGAGTGTGACGCACCTGTGTCTATCAATATAAAAGCAGGGTGCGTAAATAAAAGGCACGTACCCGCTATAACCTCCTCCGGAGCCGCTGTAGCCTGCTCCCTCGTCAAAGCGTAAACCTGCCCCTGAGGTGGCCCCATGGGTTGACCTCCATACTGCCTCAGTGCAAAAGGTGGTCTGTGCTGTGCTGCTCTGTCCGTAGGCCTCCCCGCAGAGTTCTGCTGTCTTCCCCTGTTGGGACACTGCCGGGCAAAGTGGCATCTGTCGCCACAAACATAGCATCCTACGCAATCTTTTGCCAAATGTGGTTGCCCACAAAGAGTGCACTGAACCCTTCCAGATCTGTCTCCCTGAGACTGTACTCTCCCGGATGGGGCATCGTTCCTACGGTTTCCTTTCCAACGATTCTCAGGCCTCTTGCCACTGAATCTCGAAGCCGTTGTGTTCCCCCTTGGTTTGAACTGATCACCCCTCGGCCTCAAATTGTCAGAAGTAGATTTCTGAGGGGGTGCTGGAGGTGGCACTGCATCAGGATATGCGCCAACTCCCAGTTCGTCTAGCTCGGCCCGTGAAAGTGCATCATCAAAACAGGCAGGGCCATAAGTGATCAACCTGTCATACAGTTCAGGCCTCAAGCCCTTCATGAAGTTCCTCATCTTCGCTTGAGTGCTTGCAGCAATGTGAGGTACATACCGAAGTAAGGAACAGTAATGTAGAGCATAATCTGATACAGGCATGGTACCTTGCTTGAGGTTGGTAAACTCATCCTCTTTAGCCTGTCGTGCAGCAGCTGAGAAATAGCGAGTCAAATGTGGGGTCTTCCCACCTTAACAGTGTTATGATAACAAAAATTGAACTAAACATACATATTATAACGTTTTAGGGTTCCGGTTGTTACGTGAGCTAATAGGATTACAGGCCAAAATAAAACTTCGTAAACTTAATACATACATTCCTAAACAAGAATGCTAACGTTTTAGATTTATACTACTCCTAGAGTAGATACTAAACATAAATAGAATCCTATGCATCTTGTATCCTTGTAGCTCACATCTTCAACCCGACCCTTAGCCCCTTCGGTCCAAAAGTGTACCTACAGGGACAACACATCATGAGCATATACAATTTTACTTAACATCATAAAATCATCACAGTAAATGCATTAAATCTTGGTTAAGTAAACATGCTGGTTATTCGTTAACTTCTTTTTGTTGTCCATGATTCATATTCATGCATGTGGACATCTTACCCTGTGGCATCTTACCACATAATAAACATCGTATGGCCTCTTACCATATGGGCATCTTACCCCGTGGCATCTTACCACATAATAAACATCGTATGGCCTCTTACCATATGGGCATCTTACCCCGTGGTATCTTACCACATAATAAACATCGTATGGCCTCTAACCATATGGGCATCTTACCCCGTGGCATCTTACCACATAATAAACATCGTATGGCCTCTTACCATATGGGCATCTTATCCAGTGGCATCTTACCACATAATAAACATCGTATGGCCTCTTACCATATGGGCATCTTACCCCGTGACATCTTACCACATAATAAACATCATATGGATATATAAACATCTTATAAACATCATCATTTCGTCATAAATACTCATGCGATAAAAGCATAGTCGTAATGTAGGGATGTGTTTTACCGTTCGATGCCCGTACGTCTCTTACGTACCTTTTTCAAAAGGAGGAGGAGTCAATAGACTTTATCTCCTTGACTGTGCTGGCACCTGGGATGGTTCTATAAGACCACATAATACCATATTAGATGCCTCAATACCATCTCATACCAAAAACTTAACAAAATAAATCATCATCATATTTTTCAACATTCTGCCTCTCTCGATCGATCGGCCCCAAGGTCTCGATCGATCGAGAAAACATGCATAAACAGTGCCCAAACACTCTGCCTCGATCGATCGATCGGAAGGAATTATCGATCGATCGAAGCGTTTCACCGATCGATCGGAAAATCCTTCGATCGATCGACGCCTGAATTTCAAACCATGCTTAAAAGCTTCTGCCTCGCTCGATCGATCGGGACCAGAATCTTGATCGATCGAACGCTCTGAAAAATCGGGACTTCTCCAGATTTTTGAGCACCTCACTTCATGGCATCAAAACTACTTCATAACACATCATACTTGCTCAAACAAACATGCTAGGAACTTCATAAAACTTCCATGTAGGTACTTAAATCAAAGGTTCTACAAGACCTAAGCTAGCATGCCTCATAACATCATCATAAACTTAGATCTCATCCAATCTTTACAGAAAACAGAGCATGCATCTCTTTGCCCAGATTTTCGAGCATATACTTTCATAACTAGAAATCTATCACATAAAACATGTAATATGTTCAAGCAAACATACTAATAGCTACATAATACTTTCATGTAAGCACCCATACCAAGGTTTCACCCAAACACTATACTTAGCATGCATAAAAATCATCCCACCAAACCAAACCCATTCAAGAGTTTCCGAAAACAGAGTATGACTTACCCCTCTACTTTTGCTCCTCTTTTGCAAGGTTTTAAAACCTTTCTAACCAAGCTTTTCTTCCCTTGATCTCCAGCTTACAGGCACGATTTTGGGAGAGAAAGAGGGAGAGGAGGTGGTGTGATATCCCCGAAATGATTATGTGGGTAATCATGCATTTAAGGGTGGTTAATTATGAACCTATATGTTTAAAGCGTTTGTATGTGGGATTAATTTATTTAATTTGATGATGTGGTTTAGGAAGCATGTTAGGTGTTTTTAATTGTTGTGTTGATGTGGTAGAATAATAAAATATCGAGGAGGGATATTTTTATACATCGTATGAAATACCGGGACACAATTAAACACCACAAACCACCCCACATGCAACCACCCAACCCCCACTTGCAGCCAAACCCACGCCCCTCCCCTGTTTTCTGGGAAAGCAGATTGACTTATAGGCATGTTTGGACTTAGATATTTTGAGTCTTGCCTCTTCCAAAAGCTTCCTTCTTTTTCCCTTCATTTCTCTGCAACTTGGTCGAGTTCCAGGAGAAAAGTGATCGGGTTTCATGCTTCCTTTCATAAAGAAAATCGAAGGGCAAAAGTGGTGAGGAGTCACATTTTTTCCCAGTTTTCAAGTTTCCTGGCATGCTTGTTCTTTGTAGCAGTCTTGGCATGATAGTTTAGGGTATGATGTTATCTTGTTATGAATACCTTTTTGGGATGTTTGTGAAGCCTTTAGCATGTTTAGTTAAGAAACTTGCATGCTTTATGTGCTATATTTATGCTAGAGAAAAGGGCTCCTCGAACACCCGAGCAGAGAAGTACTCTGTTTTCCATGTTAGGAAGGGTTTTACCATGATGTTTCGAAGCATGCTAACTTAGGTTTTGGTTGAACCTTTGATGTGTTTTTATGTATGGTAACTTGTTGAAGGTACCAGTATATTTCCTTGAGCATGTTGCATGTGTTATGTGAAAGATTTAATCATGTGAAAGGTAGTGTTCGAAAATTCTGGGCAAGGTTCAAATGCCCTGTTTTCTGGAAATATATGTGCGAAGAGTACTTTTATGAAGGTGTTATCATGCATGATAAGCTTATATATTGGAGAAACTTTGATGTAAAAACATGCTTGGTAGTTTTGTGAAACCCATGGCATGTTTAGTTGAGCAAGGTTTATGTTATATGTGTTAGTTTTAATAGCATGAAAAGAGGTGCTCAAGAATTCTGGAAATGAAAATGTGCCCTGTTTCCAGAAAAAGTTGATCCAGTACTTGTTTTAATGATCGATGTTTATGCATGTAGGTTTATGCTAAGGGTGTATATTTGGTTTGAATACACTCAGGGTAGTGTAGTTCAAATGCTAGCATGATGGTCTTGGTATGTATATTGTCCTACATGTTAGATTTAAGGGTATGATTATCGGTGTTAAGCAATTCTGGAAAATCGCCGAAGGAACAAGGTTGGCGATCGATCGCCAAGGAGGCAGGATCGATCGCGACGTTCCAGTAAGTTTTGGCGATCGATCGCCAATATAGTGGCGATCGATCGCGGATTGAATTTTTCTGGTATGCGAGGCAGTAGCATCTCGCGATCGATCGGGGCTCATGGGCGATCGATCGCGAGATGATATTAAAGGATTTGTTTGGTTTTTTTTTTTATTATTTGGTTTTGCTTCCGGATTATTATGAGGTGCCTAATATTGTGTTGTGTGGCTATGTAGAACCATCCCAGGTGCCAGCACAACCGAGGAGATAAAGTCGATTGACTCCTCTATCTTTTGAAAGGTACGTAAGCGACGTACGGGCATCCCAACGGTAACATGTACTTTATGTTTGTCTTTATGACACATGATGAATGCAATGTGGTGCATTAAGATTATGATACATGTTTTTATGCATTGTTTTTGCATATGTATGTTGTGAAATATAAGAGGTGTATTTCACGAGTCAAAGTTATCTTAGTAAGGATTTTAATGGCTTACGCTAAAGTCCATTGGAAGCGATGAAGAATTCCGCTTACATGGAGTAGCAACGCTAAAGTCCATTGGAAGCGATGAAGAATTCCGCTTACATGGAGTAGCAACGCTAAAGTCCATTGGAAGCGATGAAGAATTCCGCTTACATGGAGTAGCAAGAAGCATTAAAATGTACTAATGATAAGGGCTCAGGATGAAATAAGGATTTAAGGGAAAAGGAATGTCATGACATTGCATATCCATACATTCATATAATGTGTTTCTATTATGAATTATGGTACAGGGACAACCAATGGGCGATATAAATGCTGGAAGTACGGGAAGGACTTGTGTTTAAGATTTGCATTTATGCCTTACTTTCATATTATGTTAAATATGAATTGTGTTATGCTCATGTGTTGGGGGTTGTCTTTGTAGGTGCTTTTGTTGACGAGAACCAGGGCCGGGGTTGATATGCTGAGCTGTAAGGAGTGCTACAGGATTAGCATGATAGAGTTTTAGTATAGCTTCTACTGAGTAGAGTAAGACTATGATGTAGTACCTTTGTGGGAAGTATGTCTTTCCTTTTTGGAACTTTTTGGTACTGTAATCTCTAAAGCTCAGGTTAATCAACACGGCACTTTACTCTGATATAATCACATGTATGTTTAGTTCTCTAAATTGCACCTTAATATCTTGATGTGATAACGGGGTCTCACATTTAGTGGTATCAGAGCAGTGGTTAGATAACCAGGGAAGAGTGAAGGGTAGCCTTTAGAGACAAGTTGGCTAGGTATTCATTTAGGCATGCTTATGCATGTGATGCATATGGTTGTATACGTGATATACTAACATGCTTTGAATATTTTACTCTTGTTATCTAACGGCTTATATTATGAACTGCTTTTGGTATTGTTGTTAACTATTGTGTTGCAGCATGGCGGACCTCAATGAAGAGGTAGGAGATATGGACAGTAGACATGCCAGTATTGCTCAACCGAACCCCTTACCACCACCTGCTGTGGGCGTGGAGCCCAGTGTACAGATATTACTGCCAGGGGAGCTCAGTTTGAAGCAGTTTCTGAGTTTCCATCCGCCCATGTTTGAGGGGACTGAGTCTGGTGAAGTAGCTGAGGAATGGTTGGAACGTATAGAGCAGATACTTGTGACTGCACCTTGTGCACTCACGGCATGGCTGAGGTTAGCAGAGTTTCAGCTGGCTAAGAAGCCTGCTATGTGGTGGAAGACCACCGTGATGGAGCTGAGAGCTCTAGGTATGGCAGTTGACTGGACTGTATTCCGGACCCGGTTCCTTAACCGGTATTTCTCTGCAGCTGCCAGACAATTGAAGGAAGATGAGTTCAACAGTTTGAAGCAGGGTAGCATGTCCGTAGCAGACTACGCTATGCAGTATTCCTCACTGCTGAGGTATGTACCTCATATTGCTGTCAGCAGCCATGCCAAGATGAGGAACTTTCTGAAAGGTCTGAGGCCGGAGCTATTCGATAGGGTTATCTCTAACAACCCCAGCTCGTTTGACGACGCCCTGACACGGGCAGAGTTGGCAGAGATTGCCGTAGGCGCATACAAGGATGTTGTACCCCCTTTTGTACCATCACAGAGGCCTACTACTGACAGTCTGAAGCCACGAGGGGATCAGTTTAAGGCTCGTGGGGCCTCATCATCTTCCAGGTTTAGTGGGAAGAAGTCTCATGGACAGAAGCAGAACACCCGGGGGCACACACAAGGAAACAGGACAGAGGTAACCAGGTGTACCAACTGCGGAGGATGGCATTTGTTACGTGACTGTCGAGGTTGCTATATTTGTGGCAAGATGGGCCACATAGCTCGGGGTTTGCCCCAATCGGGCAGTTCAGACGGATTCAGGGCCGAATAGGCCAAGGTTTGATGCTGGGAGGGCACCACAGAGGCAGCAGTTTGCACCACGACCCCTGGGAGGTCAGACGACAGGACCGCCGCAGGGACAGGTGTATGCACTGACCAGGGAGCAGGCCGAGGCAGCCCCAGAGGAGGTCATTGCTGGTACGTGTCATTTACTTACGTACCCTGCACTTATATTGATAGATACAGGTGCTTCCCATTCCTTTGTATCTACTGCCTTTGTGGAAGGACACCATTTGTGCTCGTCTCTGTTACCCACGCCTCTCATGGTCTCGACACCCACGGGGAAGCATGTGATTGCGGATCGACAGTTATCAGATTGCCTCATTTATTTTGAGGGCAATGATCTGAGGGCCGATTTGATTCAGTTAGAAATGGCAGACTTTGACTGCATTATCGGCATTGATGTGTTGAGCAGATACCGAGCTATGGTAGATTGCCAAAAGAGGATGGTTCGTTTTCTGTCTGATCGGGGGTTCCAGTGGACTTTTTATGGGGACGGCTCTCGTCCAAGGATACCAGTAATCTCGGCGGTTAAGATGTCGCGGTTATTGGAACGTGGTCATACTGGGTACCTTATTTATGCTATGAATGCTTCAGAGGAGAAGGAAGTGAGAGCCGAGGACATTCCAGTTGTGGCGGAGTTCAGTGATGTGTTTCCAGATGAGATTCCGGGATTTCCGCCAGTCAGGGATGTGGAGTTTGCTATTGAGCTGCTGCCAGGGACATCAGCCATTTCTCGTGCCCCATACAGGATGGCACCGGCAGAGCTGAGGGAGCTGAAGGTACAGTTACAGGAGCTCCTCGACAAGGGATACATCCGCCCTAGTGTATCGCCTTGGGGTGCGCCAGTCTTGTTTGTGAAAAAGAAGGATGGATCAATGCGTCTGTGCATTGACTACAGGCAACTGAACAAGGCTACAGTGAAGAACAGATATCCGCTTCCGAGGATTGATGATCTGTTCGACCAGCTTCAGGGTACGGAGGTGTACTCCAAGATAGATTTGAGGTCAGGCTATCACCAGGTACGGGTTAGAGCTGGTGATGTCCAAAAGACGGCTTTTAGAACTCGGTATGGACACTATGAGTTCTTGGTGATGCCGTTCGGTGTAACAAATGCACCTGCAGTCTTTATGAGCCTGATGAACAGAGTATTTCAGGAGTACCTCGATCAGTTTGTGATCGTGTTTATTGATGACATCCTAGTCTATTCGAGGAATGAGGAGGATCATGCCGATCATCTGAGGACAGTACTCCAGATCCTCAGAGATCATCAGTTATACGCCAAACTCAGCAAGTGTGAGTTTTGGCTGAACAGTGTTGCATTTTTGGGCCATATCATATCACGAGAGGGGATATCAGTAGACCCGAGGAAGATAGAGGCAGTTATGGATTGGTCTACCCCTACTTCAGTCAGTGAGATTCGAAGTTTTCTTGGTCTGGCTGGCTATTATCGACGTTTCGTCGAGGGTTTCTCAAAGATCGCCAAGCCACTTACACAGCTGACTCAGAAGGGAGTCCCATTTTGTTGGTCAGAGGCTTGTGAGCAGAGCTTCCGGGAATTAAAGCACAGGCTGACTACTGCGCCAGTTCTAGTGATACCCAAGGAGAACAAAGGATTTGTTCTTTATACCGATGCATCTCTACAGGGATTCGGGTGCGTGCTGATGCAGGACAGACATGTAGTGGCTTACGCTTCGAGACAGTTGAAGCCACATGAGACGAGGTATCCCGTCCATGATCTGGAGTTGGCAGCTATAGTGTTCGCCTTGAAGATATGGCGACACTACTTATACGGTACCTCATTTACCATCTTCACTGATCACAAGAGCCTGAAATTCTTGTTTACACAGGCTGAGCTGAACATGAGGCAGAGGAGATGGATGGACCTGCTGAAGGACTACGATTGTGAAATCGAATATCACCCGGGAAAAGCAAATTTGACAGCCGACGCTTTGAGTCGGAAGGTGAGGAGCACAGCAGAGGATGCTATGTCTCTGTCAGCTATGTTTGGCTCCTACTGCCATTTGGGATTCGATTATGATGTATCTTCTTCACCAGTACAGGTTTTGACCTTGCTAGCTGAGCCTGTTATATTTGATCACATCAGGAAGGCTCAGGGGACCGATGTAGAGGTTCAGAGATGGATGTTAGTGGTTCATTCAGGACAGCCATCGAGATTCAGAGTGGCTGATGACGGTTCTCTGAGGCTCGGCGACAGATGGGTGGTTCCAGATACAACCGAGTTGCGCCAAGGTATATTACAGCGAGCTCATTGCAGCAGGATGAGTGTCCATCCAGGTGGGAAGAAGATGTATAAGGATCTACGCAGCCAGTTCTGGTGGAGGCGTATGAAACAGGATGTCACCTCTTTTGTCAAGCGTTGTTTGATTTGTCAGCAAGTGAAAGCTGAGAGACAAAGGCCTGGAGGTGAACTAAGAAGTTTAGAGGTACCCGAGTGGAAGTGGCAGCACGTATCTATGGATTTCGTGACCCACTTGCCGAGGACTGTTTCGGGTTTTGATGCCATCTGGGTAGTCGTGGACAGGTTGACTAAGAGTGCTCATTTCATTCCCTACTGTATGACCTTCACGCACTTAAGAATGGCGCAGTTATATGTCAAAAATGTGGTGAGACTGCACGGGATCCCTGTTTCGATTGTGTCAGATCGAGATCCGCGGTTTACATCTCACTTTTGGGAGGGTCTGCAGACAGCTCTAGGTACAGAGTTGAGGTTGAGCACAGCCTATCATCCCCAGACGGACGGACAGACCGAGCGTACGATACAGACGCTCGAAGACATGTTGAGGGCTTGTGTGCTGGAGTTTGACACTTCATGGCAGGACTCGATAGCCTTGGTGGAATTTTCTTACAACAACAGCTACCAGGCAAGTATTCAGATGGCTCCTTTCGAGGCCCTCTATGGTAGGCGTTGTAGGTCACCCTTGTGTTGGGATGACATGGACCGTAAGTCGGTTGGAGGACCTGAGTTGATTCAGGAAATGGAAGAGAAAGTTAAGGTTATCAGAACAAAGATGAAGGCAGCTCAGGATAGACAGGCAGCATATGCCAATCAGCGGCGTAGACCGTTGGAGTTTCAGTTAGGCGACAGAGTGTTTTTAAAGATCTCACCCTTCAGAGGCGTAGTACGGTTTGGGATGCGAGGGAAATTATCCCCGAGGTACGTAGGGCCGTATGAGATCTTACAGCGTATTGGTACTCTGGCATACCGGTTGGCTTTACCGCCCTCTCTGTCTGGCATACACGACGTTTTTCATGTGTCTATGCTGAGGAAGTATGAGCCAGATCCCTCACATGTGTTGCAGCCTTCAGAGGTTCAGATTGAGTCCGATGTTTCTTATGTGGAGCGGCCTATCAGGATTTTGGATAGAGCAGACCGCAGACTTCGGAACAAGGTTATTCCTATGATCAAGGTACAGTGGGATCGTAGGGGTGTCGAGGAGGCCACGTGGGAGACAGAGCGACACATGGTGCAGTACTATCCAGAACTGTTTTCTGGTATGCGTTTATGTACTGTTTTATTTCTAGTTAGCAGCATGTTTGATTTCGGGACGAAATCTTATAAGTAGGGGAGTATTGTGATATCCCCGAAATGATTATGTGGGTAATCATGCATTTAAGGGTGGTTAATTATGAACCTATATGTTTAAAGCGTTTGTATGTGGGATTAATTTATTTAATTTGATGATGTGGTTTAGGAAGCATGTTAGGTGTTTTTAATTGTTGTGTTGATGTGGTAGAATAATAAAATATCGAGAAGGGATATTTTTATACATCGTATGAAATACCGGGACACAATTAAACACCACAAACCACCCCACATGCAACCACCCAACCCCCACTTGCAGCCAAACCCACGCCCCTCCCCTGTTTTCTGGGAAAGCAGATTGACTTATAGGCATGTTTGGACTTAGATATTTTGAGTCTTGCCTCTTCCAAAAGCTTCCTTCTTTTTCCCTTCATTTCTCTGCAACTTGGTCGAGTTCCAGGAGAAAAGTGATCGGGTTTCATGCTTCCTTTCATAAAGAAAATCGAAGGGCAAAAGTGGTGAGGAGTCACATTTTTTCCCAGTTTTCAAGTTTCCTGGCATGCTTGTTCTTTGTAGCAGTCTTGGCATGATAGTTTAGGGTATGATGTTATCTTGTTATGAATACCTTTTTGGGATGTTTGTGAAGCCTTTAGCATGTTTAGTTAAGAAACTTGCATGCTTTATGTGCTATATTTATGCTAGAGAAAAGGGCTCCTCGAACACCCGAGCAGAGAAGTACTCTGTTTTCCATGTTAGGAAGGGTTTTACCATGATGTTTCGAAGCATGCTAACTTAGGTTTTGGTTGAACCTTTGATGTGTTTTTATGTATGGTAACTTGTTGAAGGTACCAGTATATTTCCTTGAGCATGTTGCATGTGTTATGTGAAAGATTTAATCATGTGAAAGGTAGTGTTCGAAAATTCTGGGCAAGGTTCAAATGCCCTGTTTTCTGGAAATATATGTGCGAAGAGTACTTTTATGAAGGTGTTATCATGCATGATAAGCTTATATATTGGAGAAACTTTGATGTAAAAACATGCTTGGTAGTTTTGTGAAACCCATGGCATGTTTAGTTGAGCAAGGTTTATGTTATATGTGTTAGTTTTAATAGCATGAAAAGAGGTGCTCAAGAATTCTGGAAATGAAAATGTGCCCTGTTTCCAGAAAAAGTTGATCCAGTACTTGTTTTAATGATCGATGTTTATGCATGTAGGTTTATGCTAAGGGTGTATATTTGGTTTGAATACACTCAGGGTAGTGTAGTTCAAATGCTAGCATGATGGTCTTGGTATGTATATTGTCCTACATGTTAGATTTAAGGGTATGATTATCGGTGTTAAGCAATTCTGGAAAATCGCCGAAGGAACAAGGTTGGCGATCGATCGCCAAGGAGGCAGGATCGATCGCGACGTTCCAGTAAGTTTTGGCGATCGATCGCCAATATAGTGGCGATCGATCGCGGATTGAATTTTTCTGGTATGCGAGGCAGTAGCATCTCGCGATCGATCGGGGCTCATGGGCGATCGATCGCGAGATGATATTAAAGGATTTGTTTGGTTTTTTTTTTTATTATTTGGTTTTGCTTCCGGATTATTATGAGGTGCCTAATATTGTGTTGTGTGGCTATGTAGAACCATCCCAGGTGCCAGCACAACCGAGGAGATAAAGTCGATTGACTCCTCTATCTTTTGAAAGGTACGTAAGCGACGTACGGGCATCCCAACGGTAACATGTACTTTATGTTTGTCTTTATGACACATGATGAATGCAATGTGGTGCATTAAGATTATGATACATGTTTTTATGCATTGTTTTTGCATATGTATGTTGTGAAATATAAGAGGTGTATTTCACGAGTCAAAGTTATCTTAGTAAGGATTTTAATGGCTTACGCTAAAGTCCATTGGAAGCGATGAAGAATTCCGCTTACATGGAGTAGCAACGCTAAAGTCCATTGGAAGCGATGAAGAATTCCGCTTACATGGAGTAGCAACGCTAAAGTCCATTGGAAGCGATGAAGAATTCCGCTTACATGGAGTAGCAAGAAGCATTAAAATGTACTAATGATAAGGGCTCAGGATGAAATAAGGATTTAAGGGAAAAGGAATGTCATGACATTGCATATCCATACATTCATATAATGTGTTTCTATTATGAATTATGGTACAGGGACAACCAATGGGCGATATAAATGCTGGAAGTACGGGAAGGACTTGTGTTTAAGATTTGCATTTATGCCTTACTTTCATATTATGTTAAATATGAATTGTGTTATGCTCATGTGTTGGGGGTTGTCTTTGTAGGTGCTTTTGTTGACGAGAACCAGGGCCGGGGTTGATATGCTGAGCTGTAAGGAGTGCTACAGGATTAGCATGATAGAGTTTTAGTATAGCTTCTACTGAGTAGAGTAAGACTATGATGTAGTACCTTTGTGGGAAGTATGTCTTTCCTTTTTGGAACTTTTTGGTACTGTAATCTCTAAAGCTCAGGTTAATCAACACGGCACTTTACTCTGATATAATCACATGTATGTTTAGTTCTCTAAATTGCACCTTAATATCTTGATGTGATAACGGGGTCTCACAGGTGGAGGAGGGCTGATTGGAGGTGGAGTGATGGAAGGAGAAGGAGGCATGAGTTGATAGCAAGTGGGGGTAGGGTGCATTTAGGGGAGGGTGGCCGATATTATGGGGGGTGGTGTGGTGTGGTTGGGGTGCCATGTGATGTTTAATTGTGCCCTGGTATTTAGCACGATGCATTAAAATATCCTAACTCGATATTTTTCATCTTTATTTAATTAATACATCCTCTAAAACACTCAACATGCATCCCACATCATATCATCATAACAAAATCATAGCCCCCAATTAAATGCACCACAACCCTCTTAAACACATCGTAAATCATCATCATAGCACATAATTACATGACATTTCGGGGGTATTACAGAAGTATCGGTTCAGAAACCGAGTTCTGAATAAAGTCCAGTCAATTACCATGCCTTCGGCCCTCAATTCCATCACAATCGTCTTCCACCACATAGAAGACTTCTTTGCCAGTTGGAATTCTACCAGTCTTAACCAAGCCGTCCTAGCACACGACGCAGACACAAATATCTGTTCCAATCTCTCTAGCCACTCTTCGGCCTCTTCCCCTGTTTCTGTTCCCTCAAACATAGGCTGGTGGAAGGTCAGAAACTGAGTTAGACTAAGCTCCCCTGGTAGTAGCAACTGAGCAACTGGTTCCATGCCCACATCAGGTGGAGGTAAAGGATTTGCCTGACCAATGCTAGCATTCACGCTCCCAACATCACCCACCTCTTCATTGAGGTTCCCCGCATTCATAGCCGCCATGCTGTAATACAAAGGTTAACAACAACTCCAAACAATATATATGTTATGCCGTTAGATAACATGAATGATAATAAGCATGTTAGTATAACAATTTATACACCAATATGCATCACATGCATAAACATGATCAAATGTAAACACCTAGCCAACCATGCTAAGGCTACCCTTCACTCATTCCCGGGTTCTCTAACCACTGCTCTGATACCACTAATGTAAAGACCCTAGTTCCTTAAATGCGGATTAAAGGCGTAAATAAAGTCTTCATGCATAAACGGAGTATAAAAGTAGTGTTGATTCCTTGAGCTATAAGATTACAGTGCCAAAATAAAAATTCCAAAAGGGATTAATTACATTCCCAACTAATGAATGTTAATCCTATAGCTTTACACTACTCCTAGAGTAGATACTATACAAAAGAATGTGCCTGCTACCAAGAGCACTCCTCACTAGCTCACCACATCAACCCGCCTTAGCCCGTCCGCCCAAAAGTACCTACAAGAACAACCCCAAAACCATGAGCATGTATATAAATCATATTCACAATAATATGATAGCAAATCAATGCATAAACCGTAAATGCGATTCACTTCCTGTATTTAGCCTGTACCAAATCATAATCAATGGATTATAAAACCAGTAATTCATGTCATGACATGCACTCATTCCATGTATACCAAAGGCCAGTTCCAGTCTTATTATATCAGTGGCATAATACCCCTCGCGTTTACATGATAGCGGCATTAATACCCCTCGCTTCGACATATTAGCGGCATAATATCCCTCGCATCAACATGACAGCGGCATTATCCTTCGCTTCGACATGTTTGCGGCAAATATTCTTCATCGCTACAATATGACAGCGGCAAGTATTCTATCATCGCTTCGACATGAAGGCGGCAAGTATTCTTCATCACTGTAATATAATCTTGACTCACAATTACATGCAAACGCAATGCATATCCAAACCATGTATGCAACCATAATGCATAACTACGACCATGTATGCAACCATAATGCATAACCAATTCAAAGCGTAATAAATACGTTTTACCGTCCGATGCCCGTACGTCTCACTACGTACCTTAGTTCCAAAAGTGGAGATATCGTGGACTTTATCTCCTAAGTTGTGTGGCCACCTGGGATGGTACTACACATTCACACAAATCAATATTAGGAGCCAATAATAGTCCAATATCAAAAATTCCACAAAACAATATCCAAAAATCCCACATTTTGCCTTTCGCGATCGATCGCCTGTTACGGGCGATCGATCGCGAGACCCTACTGCCCGATCCTCAAATTTTCTCGCTTTGGCGATCGATCGCCACAATTGGCGCGATCGATCTCCAGCCTTGCCGATCGATCGCCCATGAGTGGCGATCGATCGCCAAACACCCCAAACGCGCACTGCCCGCGGGCGATCGATCGCCTGGAACGGGCGATCGATCACCAGTGTCTGTAACCCGAAAATTCACCATTTTTGCTCCAAAATTCCTTTCCAATCCATACCAACTCTCCTGCCTTCAAACCAACAACATCAAACACATAATAACCTTCAAAAATACACTTTAAACATCCCAAAAATCCAACATTTAACCAAGATAATACCAACCCAAAATAACCCATTTCAAAACCATTCAAAACCTTAACAAACCCAATCCAAATACAACAAAAACAACAAGGAGGTATCCATACCTCTTGGGGGCTCCAAATCTCACACCAAATCCCACAAATCAAGTTTTTGGAAGGATTTCTCTTCACCTCTTTGCCAAATCTCGAAAATTAAGGGGAGAAGGGTTTGGATGAGTGATTTGGGGGAAAGTAGAAAAGTGATGGGTATAGTGGGGTTTGGGGGGTATTAAGTGGGTTTGTTTTAAATAAATCCACTCCCACAATTGCCATGGTGTATAAAACACCCCAACATGATATTTTAAAAGCATTTTACCAAAATGCACCAAAATCCCAATTAAATCCATGCTTGACCAAATAATTATCAATTACCATAAACAAAACCATAATAACCCCTAATTTCCCAACATGCATAACATGCACCCCGAAATGCACCACCGGGTCACACATACCATGTGACTAAGATTTTTACCAAGATAATTAATTCCAACACATATATTAATTATCACCATAAAAATCACATAAACATAATTAATGCCCAAAATTGCATATAGTTATTTCGGGGATATCACAAATATTAAACCAGAAGGTAAAGTTAATGAATAATCTCAAATAGCTAATGCAGCAACTCTTGCTCCATTTCCCACTCGGAGATCAACCTTGCCTTTCGCCAACATCCTACTCCTTTTGAGATCCTGCACATTAATACAAATGTGAGAACCACATCCAGTATCTAATACCCATGATGAAGAAGTAAGTTCCTCTTCCAATGACCGGTCTCACCGCAATGGAAGCAGTTCCCTTCCTTAGCCACTCCTCCCTTTGGCTTGAGTGCAGAAGCATGATGCTTAGACTTAACAAAGACTTTCTTGTTCTTCTTAAAGCCTTTTGCTTTAGCCTTTCCCTTGCTCTTCTTCACAATAAGAACATTAGTCTTTTCGATTTCAATCATATTGTAATTCAAGACAAATTGACTGTAGCTATCAGGCAACGATTGCAAGATTACGTCAGTGGCCAACTCTTGGTCCAATGGAAAACCCAGCTTCTCAAGATTCTCAATATACCCAATCATCTTCAGTACATGAGTTCCAACAAGGCTTCCTTCTACCATTCTGCACTGGAATAACGCTCTAGAGACATCATACCTCTCTTGTCTAGCTTGTTGTTGGTAGAGCTGCTTTAAGTGCTCGATCATATCAAACGCCTCCATTTCCTCATGTTGCTTCTGAAGCTCAGAGTTCGTGGTGGCAAGCATAAGGCAACCAACATCAAGTGCGTCATTTTGATGCTTCTTGTTAGCATCCTTATCGTCTTTAGCGGACGTCAAGGGAGGTTCCTCAGCAGGCAAGGGTTCCTCTAGGACATATTGCTTTTTCTCTTGTTTGAGGACAATCCTCAAATTCCTATACTAGTCAAGGAAATTAGTCCCATTCAGTTTGTCCTTCTCAAGGACCGATCGCAATAATAGTGTGCTAGTTACGTTGTTTGATGCCATGGATATCTACAATATAAATATGCAAAATAAGTTTATGATTTTAATCATTTAATAAGGTCTTATATTAAATGACACTCCCACTATTTTGTTAAAATTATCAACCCTCGAAACCTTAGTGGGCCAGGATCCATATTTCACCTAATCCTGAGTTAGCTTTGGCTAATCACCCAAGACTCGGTTATTTAGGTAGACAACACTTTGTCAATTACATCACATGTAATTCTTGGATGGTTGGACGAACAACACTTTATTCAAATTCATCTAATGAATTATTATTATCCAACCCCATGCCTCTAGGTTCCCAATCATATTGAGATAACGCTAGTTAAGTCGAACCCAATTTTAAAATAACACGGATATCACTTTTATCCTTTCGCGTCTTACTAAGATTGTCACGGTGCTTTGCTTTGGCAAACCCACACATGTTCAATCGAAGTCTTGACGAGTATTTTAATTGGAAGGCATCTTAATTGACTTAATATTATAAGAGGGATTTAAAGATCTCATGATTTTATTAATATTGAAAATATGTCTGGTACATATATAAATATATACATATCTACATATATGTATATCAAGAATCAATATTAAATAAAACGATAAACATGCATCTCATACATCAACATAAAATAAACGTGACATGGTTATAGCCCCAACTAATGATTTTCTCAAGCCAATGAGAAAATCCTAAAAGGTCAACCTAAGGTAACTTCTCCAAGCACCTCTTTGACTCCCTTTTGTGAATGGCCTCCTCATCCCGGCACCTTGGTCCATCTTCATTTATCTCCATCAACAAAATAAACTATACTATATAACAATTACATGATATAGAGAATTCTCCGAGTTACATTCGAGGGGAACATAGGGGAGGGATAACATTTAGGAAAAATAGAGAAGGCACGACACAAAGGTCGTATTAAATTACAAACATTCACAAAATCCTATCTAATAGGTCATAGGGCTATAACCATGCTCCCTGCTCAAACAACACATAAAACATGCTATAACAATTAATGAATTAAATTCTAAACATTTTAAAATTTAATTCTAATTAAAACTGTAAAATAAAATTTTATGAAATTATCGTACGCTCGGGACATCATATGCCACGGATACTTGGCGCGTCACAAGCCATGGACTTGCTAACCCTAGCAAGCCCACGGTTGTAGCCATGTTTCAGACCAAGGGTTCGAAAACCCTAGCCTAACCCATGGCCCAACCATGCACTAGACTAGGGTTTGAAACCCTAGCCATGTGCGGCGGCTTGGACCTCATCGAGCCTAAAGGGTTCGAAACCCTAGCCACAAGACGGCGGTGGCCGAGAGCGGAGCCAAGGGTTCGAAACCCTAGCCCTTTGGCGGCGGCTTGGCCCATGCTCGAGCCAAGGGTCCGAGACCCTAGCTCCATGCGGCGGCCGTGAGGTTCTCTCGAGCCAATGGCTCGGTTTTGAGCACGTATTCTCGTATACTACGATCCGTCAATTATATCACATATAATATTGCGATAATTTCCACAAAATCGAATATGACATATCATATATTAATCATACAGTTTCAAAGCATGCAAATATTCAAAACATGATTAAACAATTAATCACATAAATCCGATATGAGCTTTGTACACGGCTCTGATACCACTGTTAGGAATCATCAAGCAATACGCAGCGGAAAATTAAAATTGGATTCCTACCATGGACCTATACAAAGTAATCATATCGAGATTGATAAGAATCATACCCTTGTAGCGTGTTTGTAGCAGAATCCTCGTTGCAATACCACGAGTCACGAACAAAGATTTGCACCTTCGTCTCTACCGTATCCACACGATCAAATCGAAAAGGGTGTTCAAGAACAAGTTGCTAGACTCGTTCTTAAACCGAAACAAAAACTCACGGTTCAAAACCGATCAACAACGGCCGTTGAACTCCCTATTCACGGCGGCGGCGGCGGCGTGAGGTTGAGAGTGAGGGACGGCCGATAGTGTCTTTGTTGGTGGCTATTAGGTTTGAAAAATAATTAACACTTAATCCCTCAAGACATTAATTAGTTATTATATATTAGATTTAATTAAAAGGCTTTCCAAAAGCCTTATTGGCCCAAACCCAATATCTTAATTAAATCCATATATCTAATATTTATAATTAAGACTCTTCTTAATTAATTAATTCATCCAATGAATTATATCTCCCTTTATCGATTTAATCTTTTGTGTGACCCGATAGGATCTTGCAATGTTGGCAGTGACATAAAATCTAATTTTATGTCAAAAGCAATGAGCGGTATCTAGCAACACATCAAGGCTACCCAAATTACAAGAATGTCATTGACTCGACATAACCTACGGACTGTGATAATATTAACCATGTAACTTAATCCCTTTGTCCAATGTGTTTAGATTGAACACAAGTCATGGAATAGTCATACTCGTATATTCAATCTTTTATTTCTTGATCCCCAAGTAGAACTAGAATAAACGAATAAACTCGATATCACATATCGACTCATTCGAGCATGGCCATGCATTTTAGTCTCACTTGATCAAGGGCCCAAACACTTCTCCTGTTATATAGGAGGGACAAATCCTTTCTTGATCACTCAACATCCCTCTACATAATTCGTGGTGTATTGTCTTTATAATTTACCCTGTTACAGGTAATGTTTGACAATATCAAGATACATGACTCCTTATGTTGGGATCTCTGGTGATCTCAAGTCGTAAGGATTACATACATTATTATCACTATGAGAATTGCTTATGACGTTCATATAACTATCCATGTAGCATTCTCATGGTGGGTCTGTCCAGTACATCGTTATCTAACATGTACCCATGTGTAGATTTGATATCTCATATCTATGAACAATTCATCAATCAAAACATACTAGTCTCATTGCATTATCATTATCCCGATTCATGATAATACTTGACTAGGGACAATCTTTAAGAACAATACAATATTATTCTAAGGACATTAACTTATATATTAATTCATGTTACACAGATACTCGAACAATATAATATGAATTGCCATTAATAAAACCATAATACATTGTATGTCATAAACAATCATCTAATGAGTTGTCTTAGGGCATATCCCAACAGCACGTTCACAAATCCCAAACATATCGTCCATTCATGACGATTACCAAAATAAAAGCCCCCCGGCTAAGCATGCATAATACTCAAAATATTCCATTTTATAAGTTTAAAAGATAGCCAAAAACCCAACCGAGAATTTTGTTTTAATAAATTTTGGCTCCAACCAATCCATTTAAAAGTATAGCATTCCCATTGGAATGTAAACATTGTCCCAGAAATGGGCCACTCAAACATCGATTCCAAAATCCCAACATTTTCCAAAATTTCCAAAAAAAAAAACAAAACTTACGGGCGACGATTGATCGCCTCTTTTAGGGCGATCGATCGCCCCTGTCCAGTGGGCAAACATCGCCTTCTCGCGATCGATCGCCAACCTGCTCGTGATCGATCACCAACCTGCTCGCGATCGATCGCCTAGAGCACGCGATCGATCTCCTGCACTGTTCATCGTCACTGATTTTTACAGCTGCATGTCGCAATTGATCGCCCCTCCTCGGCAATCGATCGCCACCTGCGATTTTCCGAAAAACTCAAGCTTCCATGGTGTTTTTCACATCCAAACTCAAAACCAACACCCCTAACTTCCTCAACACCTCGAATACTCCACTTAAAACCAATAAAAACTCCAAAAACTCAACATTGGATTTTAACCAAAAATCCCCAAATCCCATAACCAATTCAAAACCCAACCAAACTCTACAATACTACTACCAAATTGAAGACAATGGCGAGGGGAAGATTAATACCTGATTATCTTCGAGAAAATCGGCTCCCGAGCCAAGCTACCAACGATTTTTCTTCCAAGAGCAAAAGAGGGGAAATGGGGGAACGTGGAGAGAGGGGAGAGAGAGGAGGGTTTCGTGCCAAAATGACGGAATACCGAGTCCACTTGGCATATATAGTACCAAAACTCGAAAATACCAATCCTTCCACAAATACATCATGACTCATTAAAAATCATCTATTTTCAATAATTACCCTCCCAATCTCTATTTCCATTATCTGCCCCATTACAAAGTACTCCGGACCCCAAAACCCACTAAAGACCAAATTCCAAGGTTATCACCATGATGAGAATACAATCTCATCCCTTGGATCCAACGACTCCAAATACCGGATTTAAAACCCCAGGGAGTCCCAAAACAGCAATTAATTCATAATTGGCACAATTAAAATCCTTAAAGGATCATTACCACACCGGGATTAACACCATTAATCCCCGGGCATCACACGCTAAGACAACAACAGCCCCCTTGGGGTGAGCCAAAGCCCAATATGGAACTATCAATACAACATGTATCTATAAAATGTGATAGATGATACAATGCAATGCATGTAAAGTACAAATCATCTCAAGATACCAAACATCGGAGTCCAAAGAAAGGTATCATCAATCAATATCAAGCTCGATAAGAGGGTGGCGACACACACATTGCGCTAGGAGAATCATCATGTGATGTACCCAGCATCCCTCGTGTCTAGGTCCGGGGACAACGCGTGTGACTACAGTTACTACCTAAACTTCATGTCATCGTCGTGCCTAGCGTCCTCATGGCACTATAGATCTCATCATAATCGAAGGGTATCAAAAGAGCGGTAAGATCAATATGGCATGCCCAACATGTATGTCATGTATCGATGTATATTTATCAAAAAGATGTGTGTTAACAAAACATTTATTTTCATACACCGATATGTCAATTATGAATGCTCCATAATTCAACTAAAATCACATAGCCAAGTAATTTCATGTAATTCACATAAGTTTAGCAAATCATGTGTAAGGCATCGCTACCTTAAGTACGGATTAAAGGCATAAGAAGAACTAAACATGCATATATCAGAGTATAAGGTTCATGTTGATTCCTCGAGCTTAAGGATTACAGTGCCAAAAATAAAATTCCAAAAGGATTAATTACATTCCCAGCCAAATGAATGTTAATACTATAGTTTTACACTACTCCTAGAGTAGAGACAATGCAAAAAGAATCATGTCCTTCTATACCAAAAGCACTCCTCACAAGCTCACCTCATCAACCCGTCATTAGCCCTTCATGCCAAAATGTACCTACAGGAACAACCCCCGAACCATGAGCATATAATAATCCATATTCACCACAATATGATTAAAATGAGTAAATGCATAAACCATAAATACAAAGCAATTCCTGTATTCTAATGCATTTAAAACGCTCCATTTGGTTGTCCCTTGTACCATAACTCATAATCATAGTCAGTTGATTTTTATTATGGTCCCATTGTCTGACCTCCCGATGGTCGAGGCATAAACTGCTGCATCTGGGGCAGCGTCCTAGCATCGAATCTCGGCATGTTTGACTCAAGGCATGACTGTCTTCCTCGGTTGGGGCAGTACCGAGCAATGTGTCCCATCTTGCCACAACTATAACAAGCCGGACAGTCACATGACAAGTGCGGTCCTCCATAATTTTTGCATTTTTATTCTCCCGTTGTAATCACTTGTGTTGGCCCTCGGTTGGTCGGTGCATGGCCCTTTCGATCCCCCTATTTCCGGTTATTAAACCGCTTCCCAGTAAACCGAGAAGAAGAAGAAGAAGAAGCTCCACGAGGTTTAAATGACTCCCCTCGTGGCCTCAAGCTATCAAATGCCGGTCCCGGTGATGGAACTTGTGGTGGCACAACATCTGCGTAAGCACTGACTCCAATCTCCGCTAGCTCCGCTCTGGTAAGAGCATCATCAAAAGAATTGGGGTTGTTGGAGATAACCCGATCAAACAGCTCCGGCCTCAAGCCTTTCAGAAAATGCCACATCTTAGCATGCCCATTTGTAGCAATGTGAGGGACATACCTCAACAGTGATGAATACTGCATCGCATAGTCCTATACAATCATATTGCCTTGCTTCAAATTAGTGAACTCGTCCTCCTTCATCTGTCTAGCAGCCGCAGAAAAGTATCGGTTCAGGAACCGGGTTCTAAATAAAGTCTAGTCCATTAACATCCCTTGAGCCCTTAACTCCATCACTGTCGTCTTCCACCACATGGAAGACTTCTTGGCCAACTGAAACTCTGCTAGCCTCAACCAAGCAGTCCTAGCACAGGGTGCAGACACAAAGATCTGCTCAATCCTCTTCAGCCATTCCTCTGCTTCCTCCCCTGTCTCAGTTCCCTCAAAGCGGGGCGGATGAAAAGTCAAGAATTGTGTTAGACTCAGTTCTCCAGGTAATAATGGTTGTGCAATAGGTTCAACACCCACAGCTGGTGGTGGTAGGGGATTAGTATGACTGCGATACTAGCATTCACACTCCCCACATCACCCACCTCCTCATTTAGGTGAGCAACAATACCAGAAAAAATTCATATGTTACACCGTTAGATAACATGAACAATAATATTCCAAGCATGTTAGTATAACAAATATATACACAAGTACACACCACATGCATAAACATGCTCATAAGTGAACACTCAGCCAACAAGTTTGCTAAGTCCACCCTTCACTCATTCTCCGGGTTCTCTAACCACTGCTCTGATACCACTAATGTAAGGCCTCACTACCTTAAGTACGGATTAAAAGCATAAGAAGAACTAAACATGCATAGATCAGAGTATAAGGTTCATGTTGATGCCTCGAGCTTAAGGATTACAGTGCCAAAAATAAAATTCCAAAAGGATTAATTACATTCCCAGCCAAATGAATGTTAATACTATATTTAACACTACTCCTAGAGTAGAGACTATGCAAAAAGAATCATGTCTTCTATACCAAAAGCACTCATCACAAGCTCACCGCATCAACCCGTCCTTAGCCCTTCATGCCAAAATGTACCTACAGGAACAACCTCCAAACCATGAGCATATAATAATCCATATTCACCACAATATGATTAAAATGAGTAAATGCATAAATCATAAATACAAAGCACTTCTTGTATTTCAATGCATTTAAAACGCTCTCTTTGGTTGTCCCTGTACCATAACTCATAATCATAGTCAATGGATTTTTATTATGGTTCCACAAATGTCATGACACATAACCATTCCAATAATACCAACAACCAATCCCTAGTCTTGTTATAACAGTGTATTTTAATGCACCTCGCTTGTCATGACCGTGGCACTAATACCCCTCGCTTCGACATATCAGCGGCATCGAATAACCTCGCTTCAAATGTGACATGTGGCAATCACCCTCGCTTCAACATTTAGCGGCAAATATTCTTTCCTCGCTACGATATGACAGCGGCAAGTATTCTATCATCGCTTCAAATGACAGCGGCAAAGCATTTAAAATCATCACTCGAATATAACTATGACTCATGAGATATGCACCAAGTATCCAACATACATATATGCAATCACATTGCATAGTTCAACATGTATTTGCATCCACAATGCACAATCCAACATATACTTGCATCCACAATGCACAATCCAATATATACTTGCATCCACAATGCACAATCCAATAGGTATATAAAATACATGTTAACATTGGGTGCCCGTATGTCTCTCTACGTACCTTTCCAAAATGTAGAATTTGATAGGACTTTATCTTCTTTGTTGTGGTGCCACCTGGGAAGGTTCTACACAACCACACAATGCAATATTAGAAGCCAAATAATAGTCCAATACCAAAAATCTCATCAAAATAATATTTTGGCATCTCGCAATCGATCGACATCATGTCCCGATCGATCGCGAGAGCCAGCTGCTTTACTTGCCAAAATTCTGTCTTCGGCGATCGATCGCCAAGTCTGGGGCGATCGATCGCGAGACTCACAGATCGATCGCCCCAATTTGGCGATTGATCGCCAATAGCTTCTGTCCGCTACTGCTTTGCGCGCGATCGATCGCTCGTTTTGGGCGATCGATCGCCGCGACCTGTTACCCGAAAAAAATCGCCATTTATACACCTTAAACTTTCCCCAATCCATACCAACTCAAATACCAACCAAACAATAACATCAAAACACCATAAACCTTCAATATAAACACTAATAACACCAAAACTCCAACACCCAACCAAATACATCACATTCCCAAAACCAATCCCTTTTCAAATCCCTAAACACAAACCCATTTCATTCCAAAACAAATAAACAACACAAGGAAGGAATCATACCACTTAAAGCTTCAATTTCCTACCAAGAATCAAACAAAAACATGCTTTGAATTTTTCCTCCTTTTTCCTTGCTTTGATCGATAAAAATGGGGAAAGGGTTTGAGAGTTTTGGTGAGATAAAGAGTGATGGGGAAAAGTGAGGGTAAGGGAGATATGGGTAGTGGGTTAGTAAAATAAAATGGTACCCCATTAATTAGCATGATATATAAAATATCCCAACATGATATTTTAAAAGCATTTTCCAAAAATGCATTAAAACCCAATTAAACATGCTTTACCAAAATAATTTATATCCACCTCAAATAAACCATGCCAAAAGCCAATTTCCCAACATGCATCACATGCACCGGAAAATACATGACCAGGTCACGCCCACCGCATGACTAATCATTTCACCATAATAATTAATTCAACACTAAATTAATTAACACCATAATTATCACATAAACATAATTAATGCCCAAATACACATAGTTATTTCAGGGATATCACAATACTCCCGTACTTATAAGATTTCGTCCTCGAAATCAGCATGCACTTACCAATCCGAAACAAGACATAAATCACATACCAGAAAACAGTTTCGGATAGTGCTGCACCATATGTCGCTCCGTCTCCCACGTGGCCTCCTCGACACCCCTGCGATCCCACTGAACCTTGACCATCGGTATCACCTTGTTCCAAAGTCTACGATCTGCCCGATCCAGATTTTTAACCGGTCGTTCCACGTAGGACACATCCGAATCCAACTGAACCTCTGAAGACTGCAACACATATGACGGATCCGGCTCATACTTCCGCAACATAGATACATGGAACACGTCATGAATACCAGACAATGACAGTGGCAAAGCCAGATGGTAAGCCAAAGTACCAATGCGCTACAAGATCTCAAACGGTCCAACATACCTCAGAGATAATTTCCCGCGCATTCCAAACGTACTACACCTCTGAAAGGTGAGATCTTCAAAAAGACCTTATCTCCCAATTGGAATTCCAACAATCGCCACCGTTTATTCGCATAGACTGCTTGCCTATCCTGAGCTGCCTTCATTTTCTGTCGGATCACCTTTATCTTCTCTTCCATCTCCCGAATCAACTCGGGTCCCCCGACCGATTTACTAGCCAAGTCATCCCAGTATAATGGTGACATACAACGTCGACCATAAAGAGCGTCGAATGGAGCCATCTGAATGCTCGCCTGATAGCTATTATGTACGAGAACTCTACCAAGGCCAATGAATCCTGCCATGAAGTATCAAACTCCAATACACATGCCCGTAACATGTCCTCGAGCGTCTGTATAGTACGCTCAGTTTGGCCGTCCGTTTGGGGATGATATGTCATGCTTAATCTCACCTCAGTACCTAAAGCTGACTGAAGACCTCCCCAAAAGTGAGATGTATACCGCGGATCTTGGTCAGACACAATAGAAATTGGAATCCGTGCAGTCTCACTACATCCCGGACATACAACTGAGCCATCCTCAAGTATGTAAATGTCAAACTGTATGGAATAAAATGATCTACCTTCGTCAGCCTATCCACAATCACCCAAATCGCATCAAACCCTGAAGTAGTCCTCGGCAAGTGGGTCACGAAGTCCATGGATACGTGTTCCCACTTCCATTCAGGTATTTCCAACTCTTAAGCTCGCCTCCAGGCCTCTGCCTCTCTGCCTTCACCTGCTAACAGATCAAGCATCTCTTAACGAATGCTATCACATCTCGTTTCATCCGCTTCCACCAAATTGATCACATAAGTCCTTGTACATCTTCCTCCCGCCTGGGTGGATACTAAGTCGGCTGCTATGACCTAAAGGTAAGATCCCTCGACGCAACTCCGGCATACTCGGAACTACCCAACGATTACCAAGCCTCAAAGAACCGTCTTCAGCCATTCTGAACTTCGATGGCTGTCCAATAAGTACCAATGATAACCATCTCTGAATCTCATCATCTGTCCTTCTGAGCTCTCCGGATATTCTCATAAATATTCGGCTCTGCCAATAAAGTTGAGACACGTGCCGATGATGTATCCACATCGAAGTCATAGCCCAGATGACAGTAGGAAGTCATAATAGCCGATAAATGCATGACGTGCTCAATAGTACACTTCACTTTCCGACTCAAGGCATGTGCTGTCAAGTTCGCCTTTCCAGGATGGTACTCAATTTCGCAATCATAGTCTTTAAGCAAGTCCATCCATCTCCTCTGCCTCATGTTCAGTTTTACCTGAGTAAATAGAAACTTCAGTCTCTTGTGATCCGTATAGATGGTAAATGACGTACCATACAAGTAATGCCGCCAAATCTTCAAGGCAAAAATGATAGTCACCAACTCCAAGTCATGGACTGGATATCTAGTCTCATGCGGCTTCAACTGTCTTGATGCATAAGCTACCACATGCTTATCTTGCATCAGCACGCATCCCAAACCCTGAAGCGATGCATCAGTATATAGAACAAATCTCTTGTTCTCCGTGGGAATCACCAACACGGGTGCAATCGTCAACCGCTGCTTCAACTCTTGGAAGCTCTGCTCACAAGCCGTAGACCAATAGAATGGTATTCCCTTTTGAGTCAACTGCGGCAATGGCTTAGCAATCTTTGAGAATCCCTCGATGAAACGTCGATAATATCCGGCTAAACCAAGGAAGCTCTGTATCTCGGGCACAGAAGTAGGAGAAGACCATTCCATCACTGCCTCTACTTTCCTGGGATCCACTGATATCCCATCGCTAGAGATGACATGCCCCAAAAACACCACACCGTCCAACCAGAATTCACACTTGCTGAGCTTGGCAAACAATTGATTATCTCGAAGAATCTGGAGCACTGTCCGCAGATGTCTTACGTGCTCCTCCTCACTCCGAGAATAGACGAGTATGTCGTCAATGAACACTATGATGAACTGGTCAATATATGGTTGGAACATCCGATTAATCACACTCGTAAAGACAGCCGGTGCATTTGTCACTCCGAGCGGCATAACCAAGAACTCGTAATGGCCATACCGAGTCCAAAATGTTGTCTTCTGGACATCCTCCTCTCTGACCCGAATCTGATGGTACCCAGACCTCAAATCAATCTTGCTATAAAGCTTCGTGCCCTGCAACTGATCAAATAGATCGGCAATCCCTGGAAGAGGATACTTATTCTTCACCGTTGCCTTATTCAGTTGCCGGTAATCGATGCACAAACGCATCGAACCATCCTTCTTCTTAACGAATAAAATCGGTGCACCCCAAGGCGATACGCTAGGTCGTATGTATCCCTTGTCAAGGAGTTCCTGTAACATCTCCTTCAATTCTCTTAACTCCGCCTGTGCCATCCTATAAGGGGTACGAAAAATAGCGGACGTTCCCGGTAACAACTCAATCCCAAACTTGATCTCTCTAGTCGGCGGGAACCCTGGAATTTCATCCGTAAACATGTCCGTAAACTCTGCAACCACGGGTATCTCCTCAATCCTCAATTCCTTATTCTTTTCCGCCATATCCACAGCATAAATGAGATAACTCGTATGCCCACATTCCAATAATCGTGACATTCTAACAACCGATATCAACAGAATCTTTGCACGATAGCCGTTCCCATTGAAAGTCTACTGAATCCCCTGATCAGATCGGAAACGAACCGTTCTCTGTCGGCAATCCACCACTGCCTAATATCTGTTCAGTATATCGATGCCCACAATGCAATCGAAATCTGACATACCCAAAACAATCAAATGCGTCTTCAACTCATTGCCCTCACAATAAGTGAGGCATTCAGATAAGAATCGGTCAGCAATCACATTCTTCCCAGTGGGTGTCGAGATCATAAGGGGTGTGGGCAATGGAGACGGGTACATATGATGTCTCTCCACAAAAGCAGCAGATACAAAAGAGTGGGAGGCACCTGTACCTATCAAAATAAAAGCGGGGTACGTAAATAAATGACATGTACCAGCAATCACCTCCTCCGGAGCTACCTCAGTCTGCTCCCTAGTCAAAGCATATACTTATACCTGAGGTGGTACCACTGTCTGACCTCCCGATGGTCGAGGCATAAACTGCTGCCTCTGGGGCACCGTCCTAGCATCGAATCTTGGCCTGTTTGACTCAAGGCCTGACTGTCTTCCTCGGTTGGGGTAGTACCGAGCAATGTGGCCCATCTTGCCACAACTATAACAAGCCGGACAATCACGTGACAAGTGCGGTCCTCCACAATTTTCGCATATGATACACATCTATCGTGGAATCCATCTCAACCATATGAATATCATGAATGTACATGCATATGGGACCACTAATCATATGATACAATGTCCACATCATCATCATCACAATAATATCATATACTCGTACGTCAACACGTACCTGTCGTGCGATATAAACGGTATAAATCAGGTGTCAATGTCTAACCGCCTCGTTGCCCCGTCCCCTGTGATGATGCTACATCATTATAAACCATATATCATGTTATAAGAGGCTTTGAAAACAAAGTCCACAAAAATAACACATTTTTCAAAATATTAACCCTAGCGATCGATCGCCATTTGTCCCGATCGATCGTCAACATGTTCTATTTCATCGCGATCGATCACCAATCTCTCACGGTCGATCGCCAAAATGTTCTGTTTCCTCGCGATCGATCGCCATGTTTTCACCGATCGATCGCCAAGTTATTTCACCGCCTTGTTTTTGCTCTGTCTTTGGCGATCGATCGCCATAGGGCTCGTGATCGATCACCGATGTCTGAAAAATTCAGAACATGACGATTTTGAGCTTATCTTCATGGTTCTTCATCTACAACTCGAAAATCCCCACCCAAACATGATATTTACATGATAGACCTTCACTTAACCATGTTTCTAGCAGATTTTCACTCATTTCTTTGCATGTTAACAAGTCTCAATTCAAGTCATAGAAACTAAAGAACATCACATGCTTCAAATTTCTACACTAAGCACATATACATCATATGCTATGAACTTCTTACCAAATAGATATGAAGTCACTTGACTCCACTTTCTAGCTTGATTGCCAAGTGAAATCCAAGCAAAAGATACAAGAACAAGCAAGGGTTTGAAGAGGTGCTTGTGTAGAGATTACTATGTGAACCAAGGTGTGGTATATGTTAAAAATCTGATTTTGCATTTATATAGTAACCTCAACCTCAACTGCACATTCTAATGCCTCTCAATTGCATGTTAAATGCATAACAAGGTCATATCCTACTACACACTTCATACATCTTAATTCTCTTGTATATGCAATAAAACATGCATCAACATTTCAAGAACATAGATATCTTTGTTCTCAATTCACATATTTCCTTTGTTGCTTGTTTTATGTTATACCATACTTGCTATAACTTCATTGAAATCTCATAAGTAATTCATTCTTTCATTTAATCAGTAATACTCGGTTCAACCCGAACCCGAGTTCACATCATACCGTCGTTATTTCATAATGACGAAATAATCATATCAACAAGTATGATCGTTAAAACCACCAGTAATGGCAGCTGCTGTATTGATCTTCATGATCGTCATTGGTCCATCAGTGATGACGAACCACATGTCATCGTCTTGGGCACTCAGATGTGCTTGCATAAAAATTCTCCAGTCATCGTATTCGTCTTTCTTGAACATGTGAATCTTGTTGAATGAGGCCATCAGTATTAAGTAATTCTCAAGATTGAGAAGACCTTGCTCTGATACCACTTGTTAGGATCGGGGTAGTGTTTAATAGGGGGGTTGAATAAACACTAGATTCAATTTCGATTTTCCTTGGTTTGCTGCAATTGTTAGGTACTGCAGTAGCTTCTCAATTTGTTGCAAGTCAGCAGACACTGATTATAGTGCGGAAGACGTCTGCTGGACTTGTGAGTAGTAATAACTGAATGGTAAATTGCAGTAAGTAAATGACACAAGTATTGTTTCTGGAAGTTCAAAGCACAAAGCTTCTACGTCTCCCCTTCTTCCTTTGCAGGAAGGTTACACTAGAAGACTTTGGTTTACACTTTACAGTATACAACCTCCTTAGGTACTCACACAGCTTGGCCTAAACTCCTAGCAATCACAACTTTCTAAGTTGTTTACAACGTATTCTATAACACTCACACGAGATATAAAACTATTTTGCTCCCAGTGTTCTTTGAGCAGCAGACTCAGTTGTATTTAATCTTTCAAGATTACAGTAGTAGTTCTTTGCTGCTCTTGCTGAATCTTCAAAGTATCTCAATGAAACGATTAGCTTGATGTTGATTTTTGTCTTGTGTTTGATCAGATGGTGCAGCTAACCTCACCATTCTTCTCTTAGATGTATTTATAGACACAGTGGTCTAACGACAACTTTTCTATATTTGGAAGAGATCAGTTTCCTGTCTTCATTCCAAATTCTTATTGTCTTCTTTCCAATTTTGTTAAGAAACGGCTCTTTTATTCTGACGCTAATGGTGGCGGTGATATAGCAAGGTGCGGCGCTCTGTTGTACCTTTGTCAGAATGAGTTGTACTTGTTTTATCTTGTTGCCTTGTGCATTTGCTAGATAGTTAGACGTCTAATGATATTCTTCTTTCAGTGAGCGTTCATTCTTCTGTACTCGGTAGATGTACTCTCTTGATATCTTTGCACTCGGTAGATGTCTTTGTCCAGTAGATGTCTGTGTCCGGTAGATGTCTGTGTCCGGTAGATGTCTGTGTCCGGTAGATGTTTGTATCCGGTAGATGTCTGTGTCCGGTAGATATCTGTGTCCGGTAGATGTTTGTCTCTGGTAGTACGGTAGATGTCTGTGTCCGGTAGATGTTTGTATCCGGTAGAAGTCTGTGTCCGGTAGATGTCTGTGTCGGTAGATGTTTGTGATCACCAAAACTTAGAAATGTTTTCCCAACACGAGCAATGTGGCCCGTCTTGCCACAACTATAACAAGCCGAGCAGTCACGCATTGAGTGCGGTCCTCCACAATAATCACATCTTACTTCCCCCATCCTACTCGCTTGTGTCGGCCCCCGATTGGTCGGTGCATTACCCCTTCGATCTCCCGGCCTTTGGTCATTATATTGTTTCCCACTAAATCGAGAAGATGAAGAAGCCCCACGAGGCTTGAAATGCTCTCCTCATGGCCTCAGACTGTCAAACACGGGCCTCTGAGATGGTACATGAGGGGGTATAATATCCTTGTAAGCACTTACCCCAATTTCCGCTAGCTCCGCTGTAATGCCTCGATATGACTTAGATATGGTTATGGCCTAATTATGAAATAATTACGGTATGATGTGAACTCGGATTCGGGTTGAACCGAGTATGAATGATATAATGAAAGAACGGACTATTATTTATTGCAATGAAATGATGTTCATGTATGGTAGGAAATTGCATGCAAGATGATCAATTGCAGGGCATTGTTAAACTTGTTCTCATTCATATGTGAGATGGGAGAAGTATAGTAGAGATGTTGACTAGTTGCTAGTTGATACATCAACTTATGGTGTCACATAGAACTACATGTGTGGAATATGTAGCAAGTAGTTACATATCAAGTAGACATGAGTTGGTATGCGTTTGAATTGGATTTCACATGCATTTGAGTTGCATCTTGGAGACTATATAGAGCATGATAACTCAGATTGAAAACACATAATACACCATATCTCACATAAAAATCTCTACACAAGCACCTCTCAAAACCCTTGATTGTTTTTGCATTTTTTCTTGAATTTCACTTGGCAATCAAGATAGAAAGTTGAGAAAAGTGAATTTATAACTTCTTGGTAGGAGTTTCATAGCATATGATGTTTATATGTTGGTAGTTCATCTATGTGAAGATATGATTTGTCATCTCTATGTCTTGATTAAATATGAGATGAAATTTAATGAAATAAGTTGTAGAAGTTATGGAATTGTGTTCATATGGTGTTAAGTATTACTCGAAACAAGTTTTGATGGTATGTGGTGATGTAGAGAAGGAGGACCATGAAGATAAGCTCAAAATCGCCATGTTCTGAAATTTTCAGACATCGACGATCGATCGCGAACCTTATGGAGATCGATCGCCGAAACAGAGTAAAATATAAGGCGGTGAAATGGCTTGGTGATTGATTGGTGAAAACATGGCTATCGATCGCGAGTGAACAGAACATTTTGGCGATCGATCGTGAGATAGTGGCGATCGATCGCAATGAGACAAAAAATTGTTGGAGATCGATCGGGAAAAATGGTGATCGATCGCTAGGGCTTATATGTTGCAAAATGTTAGTTTTTTTGTGGAATTTGATATTGAAGTCTCTTTTGACATGATATATTGCTGATCTTGTTGTAGAATCATCACAGGGGACAGGACAATGAGGCGGTTAGACATTGACGCCTGATTTCTATCTTTTGTGTCGCACGATAGGTACGTGTTGACGTACGAGTATTGATGTTATTGTGATGATGATGTTGGGATTGAGATATATGATTGATGATATCATATGTGTATACATTCATGATGCTATACATGCATGTTGTTGAGATTGGTGCCACGATAGGTATGCTGCATATGCTTTGGGTTGAGATTGTTGCCACGATAGATATGCTGCATATGCTTTGGCATGAGAGGTATACTCCGGTTGAGTATATGCTCGGGCTGTTATAATGTATGAGGACGGTTATATGATTTGTGCTGCTAATATGAAGATGTGAGGAGGTTCCACTGACATATTGAGCTGAGATAGACAAATCATATTTGTCCCGTTATAACAGGAGGATAGTTGAGACATGACATATTTGCATTTGATGATGCATGATACAGAACAATCACAGTTGATGTTTACGATAGTGCTTTATCGTTTTATGTTTCATATTGATATAACACTGAGATAGTTGTTTATCTATACTCATGTTGTGTGATTGTTTCTGTAGGGACTCATAGATGTGTGATGATGGGATTGTGAGTCTTAATCCGCTGCGAGCTGTATCACTGCATAGGAGTTGTACTTCTTTAGGTTGTTTTGAGATCCATGTGTATTTATGTAGGAATTTTGAAACTGTTGTAACAACCTACCTAGTAAAAGTCTTAACTCAGTGTGTTTTCTTACTTAAATCCTACTCACAAATGTATAATGAAACCACATTTTGAAACTGTTGTAACAACCCCCGTGCCCTTAACCCGTTATTAGTGTATTAATCCATACCATTAGTGCATACAATCATATTATCATGGGAAGGAAACCACATGCAAACATAGCATCATATACCATCTATAAAATTTCTTGCATTAGAACCCCATAATGTTCAACTTCCCCAACCAAAACCACTTTCATAGTATGCACCCTAAAAATACACTAACATGCTCTCAGTTCATTTAGCAATTCCGTATTTAATTGCATGCAAACAATAAATGAAGAGAGCAAAGCCATTGCCCATTTATACATTCCACATACACGTAAAAACATACTCACATGAGAGCACCCAATGAATAAACGTGTAACTAATGTATAAGATACTCTACCGAATGCGGTTATTGGTACTTCGATCCTGGAAGCACCTCCCATGCATAGTTCGATCTCAACTTTGGATCTACGTACTTATTCAACTAGCTCTGGTACCTCAATCCTGGAAGTACCTCAAATCGACAGCCCGAGCTCAACTCCAAAGCTACCGCTGCACCTGTATCACCTGCCCCAACAGAGACAGCCCCCACACTGGGTGAGCATACCAATACCACCAATCCAATAATCATAATAATACAGTTCATAATTTACAGAATGTAAATGCCATGAATTTAAATGACACTCCCTGGATGGTATCATCCTCATCCGGGATCCCCTGTATTGTCCATGTTCTAAAAATAACCAAACCATTAAATTCTCAAAAGCCAGTTGATCATCTCATTGATCAACTAAAACCATTCCTGCTATACCAGTTCCATGACCAAATATGATTAAACCAGCAAATAGAGTACTACAAATATCACATATATCTAGCGAATGACTCCATATTTCTATTTCATAGCTCGCTCCACAATAGCGGCATTTTAACCCCCCGCACGCTCAGCAATAGCGGCGTCATAACCGATGCTCGCTCAACGGCGAAAACAACCCAATCATTGCTCGCTCAAAAGCGGCACCATATAATTCCCAATGAATTTTCATTTATCGCAATTACCATATACCATGCATTTCACTATCCATTTATAGCAAGTACCATATACCATGCATTTCACAGTTGCAACATTATAACAGGCTATGCTCGTACGTCATACGTACCTTATAATCCCGTAGTTCGAGTCCAACCTTGCCTGAGTCCCACGACCCGATGAATTATGTGCTAACACATAAATAACTCACAATTAAACACAAGCATGCAACCACGTTCCCAAGCACGTTCATAACCCCCCAAACTTATTGTCAATTCATGACGATTACCAAAATAAAATCACCCCGGCTAAGCATGCATAATACCCAAAATATACCATTTTATAAGTTTAAATGATAGCCAAAAACTCAACCGAGAATTCCATTTTATTAAATTTTGGCTCCAACCAATCCATTTAAAAGTATAACATTCTCATTGGAATGTAGACATTGTCCCGGAAATGGGCTAATTAAACCTTGATTCCAAAATCCCGACATTTCCAAAATTTCGAAAAAAATAACAAAGGGAACAGGGCCGCGATCGATCGGCGCCAAGCCGCGATCGATCGCCATATCCTACTGCCCGAAAATAAACATGCCGCGATCGATCGCCCGAATTCGTGATCGATCGCCAAGGACCCCGCGATCGATCGCCCTCTTTTCGCGATCGATCGTCGCTACTGCTCATCACCTTCCCAAATCAGCAACATGTCGTGCTCGATCGGCGCCAAGCCGCGATCAATCGCGACCTGAGGGTTTTCGAAAAATTCGAGCTTCCATGGTGTTTTTCACATCCAAACTCAAAACCAACACCTCATACACCTTCAACACCTCAAATACTCCATTTAAAACCAATAAAAACTCCAAAAACTCAACTTTGGATTTTTACCCAAAAATCCCTTGTTGGAACCTAAGATGGGGGGGTGAATGAGGTTCCTTGGCTACTTTAGCGTTTTAAAATGAATTTGCAAAAATTGAGTTTGCGCTGCGGAAGACTAGTTGTCAATCGAACAATAAACAAAATAATAAAATAATGTAAATACGTAATATAAATAAAAGCAATAAAGAAGATGAGAATTTGTTATAGAAGTTCGGCGATGAATCGCCTACGTCTCCTCTTCCCGGCTAGAAAACGTCCAACCGAGGATCCACTAGAACAACTTCTTCTTGGCCTTAAGGGCTCCAAGGATAGCCACAATCTTGCACCAACTTCACTTATTGGCGACTTATACAATTTTCCAATTTGCGTCGGTGTTGGAGGACCTTTACAATAATCAAATCACACCTTCACGGTGTACCAACAAGAAGAATCAAAAGATCACACACAAGAAGTAAATTACAAACTCCAATACAATATAAATGTATGAAGTTTGCAATGCTAGAATGATTTTGATTGCACACAACTTTCTTGTAGTTTATACTCTTGTTTCTTAGCTTCAAAATGATCCAAAACACCCATATTTATATTGTAGAAGGCCTCCAAGGCTCATACTAGCCTTTGCTACACATAAGGCTGAAATCACTCCTCGATCGCCTTGGACATCGCCTCGGGCGATCACCTATCACCGCGTTCCAACGGTCAAGAAATCCTCCGATCGCCTCAGGCGATGTATGGATCGCCCCAGGCGATCCCCACAGAAAATAAATGACGTAGCCTCAAAATTGCAAAACTTTTCATCTCCTCAAACAAAGTGGACATCGCCTCAAACGATCGATCAATCGCCTCAGGCGTTCTAGACATCGCCTCAGGCGTTCCGTCCATGCGCGCGCTCCTCGGCATCGCGTCAGTCGATGTGTGGGGCGAAGTGCCAAATGGTTGCCATCGCCTCAGGCGATGGTCATCATCGCCTGGGGCGATCATCCTCGCATGCTCGCCTAGCCATCGCCTCTGTTGACGGGCGTGGCGATCCTCGCCTGGCACCCATCGCCTGGGGCGATGGCACTCATCGCCTGGGGTGATCCGGGTGATCCAAAAAATATTTTTTCTTTGGCATTACAATACTTTGACAATCTTCAAATTTGATCATAACTTATGCTGCATACTCAATAAAAACCATTAGTACAAAATGCATAGGTTTTGTAATCATCAAAACAAAAATCGATAATTTTATTTAAAATAGAGGAATGAGAGTTGTAGCGTTTTAAGGCGCAACAATCTCCCCCTTTTTGATGATCACAAAACCCGGTAAACTTGAAAGAAAATAAAACTTATTACAATGCAATGCAAAGAGAGTTTAAACTCCCCCTTAATGAATGCAATGATAAACAATGTTTCAATGTGCATTTTTATCACTTTTTACAAAATGTGTCACAAGTTGTAAAAACAATTAGGTTGCAAATAGCATTTCAACAATCAAGTTTACACCAAGTTTACACATACATTCTCCCCCTTTTTGTGAGAATAAAAAAAGGTAAAGGATTTTTAAGAAAATTGGACATAGTTTCCTTGAAAAATTGAATAAACCATAAAGCCATCCAAGTAATACAAAATCAACTCACAATCCAATCAACAACTTAAAATCCATTCAACATACACAATAAACTAATTCCAACATCAATTAAACCATTTAATCCTTACAAACAATTACAAAAGGATAAAATCTAAAAAACACTAAAAAAAATAACTCAATCCATGCCACCATCACCATCACCATCATTCCCGTGATTAGGATCCTCGTCCATGTGGGCACTGGAAAACTGAGAACGAAGAGCGTCCACTTCATGTCGTAAATACGACAAATCTTCTCTCGAGGAGTCTTGGTAAGCCCGAAGAGACGCAACATCATCTCGAAGTGAATGGAATTGAGAATTTATGTCGACTCTCAAGGATTGAAATTGAGAGATCATATCCTCACGAAGTGTTTGGAATTGAGAAGTAAAGAAAGCAAAGGCGTCTTTATTGAATTCAAAGGAAGAATGAGGTTGATGACTATCAGGAGCCGGAATATCCGCCCCAATATTCATCATGTCATCAAAGGTAGAGGGAGATTGATGCTGAATGGGTGCTCATCTTGATTTGGTTCAATCAAGAAAGGAAAATGAAGCCTTTGGGCACTAGTCATCCTATCAATGGGTAATGAGGGGTGGTCTTTAGGATTGAAAGCAGAAAGTAAGTTTCCCGGATCATTAACCCAACAGGAAGTGAAAGGATTCCAAGAAATTTTGTTAAACAGAAAACACCTGAGATTGAAGGTGTCCTTGGACTTGATAGGGAGTTTCTCATTGTCATCGAAAGGAAGGTTGAAATGAAGAAAAATCTTGGTTAAGACACGGCCGAATGGGAGAATAACCTTTTTAGGATTATGGGCGGTGTTCTTAAAGATTTGGATAATGAATCTTGGTAGGTTGAAGGGGGTCATGGTAATGATGTAATACATCAAGTATACATCATAGAATTTCAACCTAAGACGATCACCATCCCGAGGGATCATCGAGGTGATCACTATCTTGTGAAGGATTTGGTAGTTCGTAGGAATAGAATTCACAAGAAAAGATTGGTTTGGACATTGGGGAGTTCCGCCAAATATGAGATACAAGGCTTGGGCAGGATCACATACCCATCATTGGGCCAAGTAGCTAGAGCAAATTTAGCTGGACCCTCCGAAGGAATGCGAAGAATGTGTCCTAATTCAGTACTATTGAATTCAATTGGGCGATTGCAAACGATGGTTTTGATAGTTAATTCACCATCACCCTCAAACAATTCAAGATTGGCATAGAAAGAATAAACCATGGATGGATACAAAAAATCGTTCTTTCGTTTGAAAAAATTTTCCCATTGTTGGAATTGAATCCAATCAAGAATAGGGAGCTGGGAAGTTCTAAGGAAATCGAAATCAAAGACATAACCCGGATATAATTTGCGAGTAAGATAATCTTCCGGAATTGGCTTACCATCAAGTGGAGGACCCGTATAATTCCTAGAGGATCGATTAGAGCGTCTCCTTCAGCTTGATTCTCCTTCTCGGTTGCTTCGCGACATTTTGCAAGAAATTTGAGAGAATTGGGATAAATTTTTGATTTTTGGAGAAATGGGGTTAGGGTTGCAAAAAAATCCAATTGGAAGAATTGTTGTTTGGAAAGTGAAATTGATGGTTGGGAAAGGCTTAGGATTGATCGGATATAACAATTATGAAGAAAGCTCGAATTATGGGTGAAAAACACGAAATGTTGCAGAAAAAATGAGCAAAAGTCGTCGCTTTCAGTCTATAAAAACCGAGATCGCCTGAGGCGATCTGGAGAACGCCTGAGGCGATCGAGAACGCCCGAGGCGATGCTTGCGATCGTTTGAGGCGATGCGAGCCACGGACGAGGCGCTGCGCATAGAATGCTGAGGCGATGGTTTGGCCATATTTTGAGTCAATTTTTGGACCAAAAATTTATTTTTGATAAATCTATCTAACATTATATCATCTAACAACAAAAATAAATCACATAATCTCAAAAACACAATAATTCACAATTTGTGATTTTTAAAGGTGATTTCAATATGCACTTTTGAAATTAAATGTTGAGCTACAAAATTCATTAAACATAATTAATTTATGTAAATGAATTTTACAATTGCTCTATGCAAATGATGAAGTAGAGTAGCTCCCCCTAATTATGATATCATTTCTTAAGGTATGCAAACATGCTCAAAGTTCAATTATACCCAATTCACCACGAAGAAAAATAAAAGTGTTTTCATCTAGTGGTTTTGTAAAAATATCGGCAATTTGATCCTTGGTATTAACATAAAATAATTCAACATCACTTTGTTCGATATGGTCACGAATGAAATGGTGCCTTATATCGATATGCTTAGTCCGAGAATGTTGAATTGGATTTTTAGATAAACATATGGTGCTAGTGTTATCACAAAAAATTGGAACTTTTGAAACATCTAGCCCATAATCAAGTAATTGGCTTTTCATCCACACGATTTGTGCACAACAATTACCGGCGGCCATATATTCGGCTTCGGTTGTTGAGAGTACAACACAATTTTGCTTTTTGGAAAACCAAGATACCAAGCTATTACCGAGAAAGAATCAAGTACCACTAGTGCTTTTCCTATCCACCTTATATCCTCCAAAATCGGCATCGGAGTAAGCTTTCAAATCAAAGAAAGAGTTTCTAGAATACCACAAGCCGAGATTTGAAGTTTTTGTAAGCTATTTAAAAATGCGTTTTAAGGCGAACAAGTGTGATTCTTTTGGGGATGATTGAAATCTAGCACATAAACAAACACTAAACATAATATCCGGCCTACTAGCCGTTAAATAAAGCAAAGAGCCAATCATACTCTTATAAAGCTTTTGACAAATTGGTTTACCTTGTTCATCCTTGTCAAGCTTGGTTGATGAGCTTATTGGTGTTGATGCACTTTTAGTATTATCCATTCCAAATTTCTTTAGCATATCTTTGACATACTTTCCTTGGCTTATAAAGATTCCATCTTTGCATTGTTTGATTTGCAAACCAAGAAAGTAGTTGAGTTCTCTCATCATGCTCATTTCAAAATTATCTTGCATCAATTTAGAAAACTCCTTGCACAAAGATTCATTAGTAGCACCAAATATGATATCATCAACATATATTTGAACAATAAGTAAATCATTTCCCTTAATTAAGGTAAACAAAGTGATATCCACTTTTCCTCTTGTAAAGCCATTCTTGGTTAAGAATGAAGATAGTTTTTCATACCAAGCTCTTGGAGCTTGTTTCAAACCATACAAAGCTTTATCAAGTTTAAAAACATGGTCGGGAAAATGTGGATCCTCAAAGCCGGGTGGTTGATCAACATACACCTCTTCTTTCAAATCACCATTCAAGAAGGCACTCTTGACATCCATTTGAAAGAGCTTAAAATCTTTAAAGCAAGCAAAAGCAAGAAACATGCGAATGGATTCTAAGCGAGAAACGGGTGCATATGTTTCATCAAAATCTATGCCCTCTTCTTGGCAATATCCTTTAGCTACCAACCTAGCCTTGTTTCGAATAATCGTCCCATGTTCATCCATTTTATTTCTAAATACCCATTTTGTTCCAATTATGGTGTTGTTCGAAGGCCTAGGTACAAGATTCCAAACTTTATTTCTTGTGAATTGATTTAGTTCCTCTTGCATAGCCAAGATCCAAGAATCATCAAGCAATGCATCATTAATGTCCTTAGGCTCTATGTGAGAAATGAAAGCAAGATGATTACAAATATTGATATATGAGGATCGAGTTTTTACCCCTTTTGATGGACTACCGATTATGAGATCCATGGGATGATCCTTGGTGGTTTTCCAATCCTTTGGAAGTTCTCCATCCTCTTTGGAATTACTTGACTCCATTCTTTGTTCTTCTTTATCACCACTAAAGTTCTCAAGGGTGATTGACTCTCTCCTTTGCTCAAGTAGTTCTTCATCATCACCATCCATGGAAATTCTTGATACTCGAGTGTTAGTCTCATCAAATATAACATGAATAGATTCCTCAACAATAAGATTACGTTTATTAAATACTCTATATGCTTTACTAGTATTAGAATAACCAAGAAATATACCTTCATCCGATTTGGCATCAAACTTACCAAGGTTATCCTTACCATTGTTGTGAATGAAGCACTTTGAACCAAAAGCCTTGAAGTAAGAAATGTTAGGCTTTCTCCCCCTCCATAATTCATATGGAGTTTTCTTGAGAATTGGCCTTATTGATGAACGATTAATGATATAACATGCGGTGCTCATTGCCTCGGCCCAAAAATATTTTGGAAGTGAATATTCACATAGCATAGTACGTGCAATTTCCACTAATGTCCTATTCTTCCTTTCAACAATACCATTTTGTTGAGGTGTCCTAGGACAAGAAAAGTTGTGACCAATGCCTTTGTCATCACAAAAGTTTATAAAATTTTCATTCTCAAATTCGGTTCCGTGGTCACTACGGATACTTTTTATTGAAAGAGTTTTCTCATTCTCAACTCTTTTTGCAAATATTTTGAAATTCTCAAAGGCATCACTTTTATGGGCTAAGAACAATGTCCAAGTGAATCTAGAGAAATCATCCACAATGACAAATGCATAAGATTTTCCACCTAGACTAGTTATTCTTGAAGGACCACACAAGTCTAAATGAAGCAATTCAAGTGGCATAGAAGTGGAGATAACATTTTTATTTTTGAAAGATTCTCTAGTATGCTTTCCTAGTTGACAAGCATCACAAATAGAATCAACTTGTAAATCAAGGCTAGGCAATCCAACAACAAGATCAAGTTTTTGAATTTTACCAATGGTGCTCAATCCAACATGACCAAGTCGTCTATGCCATAACACATTTTTGTTATCATTCAATGTTACAAGGCATTTTACATTTTGAGAAGAAAGATTATCCAAATCAACCTTGTACACATTCTCACTTCTATAACCAATGAATTTAATGGATTTGTCATGAGTGTATGATACGGTGCAATGAAGTGATGCAAAAGAGACTTCATAACCTTTATCACATAATTGACTTATGCTAAGAAGGTTATGCTTAAGTCCTTTGACATAAAGTACATAATCAATAATAGTAGAGTTAGAGTTACCAATTGAGCCAATGCCTTCAATGATTCCTTTGCTATTGTCTCCAAAGGTGACACTTCCTCCACTTTTAGCTTTTAGTGACAAGAACAAGTTCTTGTCACCCTTCATATGTCTTGAGCATCCACTATCGAGATACCAAGAATTGGACCTCTTACTTGTTCCTCCCTCATCATCTTCATCTTCATCTTCAAGAGCCATTAGACAAAGGTTTGCTACTTCTTCATCGGAGTCACTATCACTCCATGTGGCCATTAAAGCTTTCTTCTTTCCCTTATCCGCCTTCTTTCTACTTGGACATTCATTAGCATAATGACCATTTTGTTGACAATTATAACAAGTTACCTCTCGTTTGGTAGAATTCTTGTTGGATTCGGAGGTCTTTGGCTTGTTGTATTTCCGGTAGAACTTCTTGAACTTCCTAGTGAACAATGCCATTTCCTCATCATCTTCGTCATCGGATTGTGCTTTCTTTCCAACCAAGGCAATCCCCTTGCCTTTTGCTTTTTCTTCATCCTTCTTCATTTCCTTCCGGGTTGACATCTCAAGCTCATGGGTCACCAAGGTGCCATGAAGTTCATCAATATCATATGATGCACTATCTCCTTTGTTGGATTCAATGATGGCCGTCCTCTTGGCATCCCATTCTTGTGGTAAGGCTCTAAGTGCTCTTCTCAATATTTGTTTTGGAGGATACTTCTCTCCAAGTTGGGCAAGCTCATTGATGATTTGAGTGAGCCTTCTAAACATTGAATCAATGTTTTCTCCGGACTCCATCTCAAAAGTTTCATACTTGAGTTGCAATAGATCAATCTTGGTCTCCTTCACTTGATTAGTGCCCTCATGACAAATTTGCAATTTGTCCCAAATTTCCTTTGCGGTTGAGCACATCGAGATCCGGTTGTACTCCTTCATATCTAAAGCACAATGTAAAATATTAATAGCTTTAGCATTTTGAGAAATCAAAATCATGTCCGCTCTTGTGAAGTCGTCCATTTCTTTGGGAATACTCATTCCCCCAACTTCCTTTAAAGGAATATGTGGACCTTTCACAATAATCTTCCATAGGTCATAATCTACGGATTGGATATATAGAGAAATTCTATTTTTCCAATATCCGTAATTATCACCCGTGAAGAGCGGTGGGCGATTGGTCGATTGACCTTGAGCAAACTCATTTGCTAGATTAGCCATAGAAAAATTTTGATTTAAAAACAAAAATCAAATGGCTCTGATACCACTTGTTGGAACCTAAGAAGGGGGTGAATGAGGTTTATTGGCTACTTTAGCGCTTTAAAATGAATTTGCAAAAATTGAGTTTGCGCTGCGGAAGACTAGTTGTCAATCAAACAATAAACAAAATAATAAAATAATGTAAATACGTAATATAAATAAAAGCAATAAAGAAGATGAGAATTTGTTATAGAAGTTCGGCGATGAATCGCCTACGTCTCCTCTTCCCGGCTAGAAAACGTCCAACCGAGGATCCACTAGAACAACTTCTTCTTGGCCTTAAGGGCTCCAAGGATAGCCACAATCTTGCACCAACTTCACTTATTGGCGACTTATACAATTTTCCAACTTGCGTCGGTGTTGGAGGACCTTTACAATAATCAAATCACACCTTCACGGTGTACCAACAAGAAGAATCAAAAGATCACACACAAGAAGTAAATTACAAACTCCAATACAATATAAATGTATGAAGTTTGCAATGCTAGAATGATTTTGATTGCACACAACTTTCTTGTAGTTTATACTCTTGTTTCTTAGCTTCAAAATGATCCAAAACACCCATATTTATAATGTAGAAGGCCTCCAAGGCTCCTACTAGCCGTTGCTACACATAAGGCTGAAATCACTCCTCGATCGCCTCGGACATCGCCTCGAGCGATCACCTATCGCCGCGTTCCAACGGTCAAGAAATCCTCCGATCGCCTCAGGCGATGTATGATCGCCTCAGGCGATCCCCACAGAAAATAAATGCCGTAGCCTCAAAATTGCAAAACTTTTCATCGCCTCAAATGAAGTGGACATCGCCTCAAATGATCGATCAATCGCCTCAGGCGTTCTAGACATCGCCTCAGGCGTTCCGTCCATGTGCGCGGTCCTCGGCATGGCGTCAGTCGATGTGCGGGGCGAAGTGCCAAATGGTTGCCATCGCCCCAGGCGATGGTCATCATCGCCTGGGGCAATCATCCTCGCCTGGCACCCATCGCCTGGGGCGATCTGGGTGATCCAAAAAATATTTTTTCTTTGGCATTTCAATACTTTGACAATCTTCAAATTTGATCATAACTTATGCTGCATACTCAATAAAAACCATTAGTACAAAATGCATAGGTTTTGTAATCATCAAAACAAAAATCGATAATTTTATTTAAAGTAGAGGAATGAGAGTTGTAGCGTTTTAAGGCGTAACATCCCTAAATCCAAAATCAACCAAAACCTTAACCAATATTAACAATACTACTACCAAATCGAAGACAAGGACGAGGGGAAGATTAATACCTGATTATCTTCGAGAAAACCGGCTCCCGAGCCAAGCTACCAATGATTTTTCCTCCAAGGGAAAAAGAGGGGAAATGGGGGAAGGGTTAGGCGTAGAGAGAGGGGAGAGAGGGAAGGGTTCCGTGCCAAATGACGGAATACCGAGTCTACTTGGTATATATAGTACCAAAACTCGAAAATGCCAATCCTTCCACAAATAATCACGACTCATTAAAAATCATCTGTTTTCAATAATTACCTCCCAATCTCTATTTCCATTATCAGCCCCAGTACAAAGTACTCCGGACCCCAAATCCCACCAAAGACCAAACTCCAAGGTTATTACCACGACGAGATTACAATCTCATCCCTTGGTTCCAATGACTCCAAATACCGGATTTAAAATCCTAGGGAGTCCCAAAACCGCTATTAATTCATAATTGCCACAATTAAAATTCATTAAGGATTATTACCACACCGGGATTAACACAATTAATCCCCGGGCATCACAATTATCCCCCACTAATAAAATTCTGTCCTCGAAATTTGCACGGCGTACTCCACGTATTGCCGAGATTACAAATCCACACGGATTCACATCGTCGAATCACGAACATGTCATGAACGACACACCAAACGCGAGGACACCGGCCTCGCACCAAAACCTGGAATGGGATAAACCTCCCACACCATCACAACCGCAACAGAACGTCAGCATACCTCAATGCTAACCATCTCAAAAGCAGTCAGCCAACCCTAACTGCAAATCAAACAAATCATTCGTGATTCCAAATAGATATCGCTTCGATGATATCTCCATGACAAAGCCAACGATGTTAAACATACATCGTTACCAAAAACTGACCACCAGTACACAACAGTGTACCTAAATTACATCCGGTTCCTCTTTCCAATCCATCTCCATCAAAGGAGTAGTTGCACCACATTGCAACACGGATCGGGCAACTCATCGCTACCGATCAACACAGAACACATCCCTAAAGATGTCTACATCCATAAGTTCCAAGAAATCACATCTTGGTCCAACACATCGTCGAGACTCTACAAGGTCTCAACCCGAAAGGACATGCAAAACAATCAATCGCATTCCCGACTCAAGTGCCAACCACGACACCTAACACATCGAAACATGGTCTTCCCTCGTTTACCCTAGGATTCAACGATCCTAACACAGGGATGTTATCAAATTACTCAGAAATGAATTACCATGGCCTAAGATACGACAATCCCTCCTCAGGGGAAGTCAACCAACCCGCACGATCATTCTTCGGAATACATCGTTCCATCGAGGTTACCAATCTCAAAGTGCCACAATCTCTCACCGGAGATTCATTCCTCCAAGCATACTAACCCGATGCTATACGAGGACCAAAATAAAAGCTAGCATTCGTATACATACACTGGTACACATGCCTAAGTACCAATACAACCTGCATACCCAATGCAATAGACACGTGTATCACCAATCATACCCAAGGCCCCAAAACAACTGTCAATCCCCAGTTATTCTCACATCGCGGAGAATGATGATTGATAACCAAAGGTCAAATGTGTGATTCCAACATCAACACCGCACCAACCGACTCATCGAGTCTACAAAGATTCCCAAAAAGGTAGGTATATCAATACCGCCTTCCTCTCAAGGAAAATGTCATGTACCATGACCTTCCAAGCTCGAACCACCATTCGGAAACTGGATATATTTATACCAAAATATATCACAAAACAAACAAAATACATGACTGGTTCAGAATAGTGCATCCCTGCAACTATTACCAATCCGAAACCCGTATACTCAACGTATACTCATTCTAACAATGCTCTGTACTAATACCATAGTACTACACAATCCAGAGCATTCCCTCGGAGACGTCTCCTCGAACGTCTCACCGAAAGGTAAGTAATCCATTATTCGGTCCAACACCAGTAATGCTTACCCTGGCTGATTTACAATCAACCCACGACCGATACCAACTGTCTCCATGACAGTACAATCCAAATCTTTCCAAGAGGTAAAATCAATATAGTAGTGTTACCCCACTAACTATATCCCACAATTCCAATTGTGTTCCCCAATGCATGCCATATGCAAGATGCTCAACTCGAGCCAAAATGACTTGTCGACGCTCACGTTGGTACTCCAACAGAAATGAGTTGTCCCAGTACAAGTCCCTTAACATTTGACGCATAAGCGTCCCTGTGAGGCATTCCCTGCCTCAAACCTCATGCGACATAGTGACTGCTAGAGTCCACTATTACCCTCATCGTATCATCATACGGTTCACCAAACTCAGTTCCAGTGAGCAGTGTAATGGCTACAACAAGCACACTATATCACTGCAACAATACCTGGCTAGCAATTCGCTGCCCCCATAGGCTTAAACCAACCTATCAACGTAACATAAGTTCCATCCCGGTGTACCATACCGTACCAACCATTAGAGTAGTGAGTCATCACCCAACATTTCTCTAATCAATAAGGCACAACGGACATTCCGGTGCCCTCACTCAACCACAAAGCAATCCTAATCCCGTAGGATTTACTCCACACCCTCATGGGTGGATGTGACCATGTTTACCACACATCACGACCAGCGAGTAGTTTCCTCAATGACTACTCTTACCACCAACCACTTGGCCCTAGCCATTCCAGCGAGTATACCCAAAGGTATCACTACTCGACAAATATTTACCTCTATAGCATGACGCGGTACACTCACCGGTACAATGCATCCAATAATCCATCGAGCAACCTGCTCGGCGTAACAGTCTCGTCAACCGGTGACGGTATGTGTCAACACATGACACCCAACATAACATCGTCAACTCGTGACGGTACATGTCAACACCTGACATTCACAATCTCACCGTCAACCATGTGACGGTATATGTCGATGCACGACATCCATAATCTCATCGTCGAACACATGACGGTGTATTACAACCTATGGTATCCACAATAATGCTAATAAAACAGTAATACACCATACCTCATCGCTAACAAGATAGCGGCATACCTGTATCCATAGCCCACCAGTGGTACGCAAGCAGCACCCATCGCTCGTAGGTGGTGTAATCCCGTGCTACGTGCATAGCGGTACAACCCATCGCTATAGAATCAACGGCATGATCCCTCGCCATAAAGTCAGCGGCATAAAACATCGTTATAGATATCCGGCGGTATGAACCATCGCCATAGATGTAGCGGAATGACCCATCGCTATATAATACCTGGCGGCAAGAACCATCGCCAATAGATGTAGCGGAATGACCCATCGCTATATGATACCCGGTGGCATAAACCATCGCCAATAGAATAGCGGAATGTACCATCGCTATGAATACCCGATGGCATAAACCATCGCCAATAGAATAGTGTCATGATATCCCTCTCTATACAGCGGCAAATATCCCTCTTCGCTACTTCGCTTCGACATACCAGCGGCATAATATCCCTCGCTTAAGCGGCAAATATCCTCCATCGCTATCATATGATAGCGGAAAGCTCACCGCTACGCCATATTAGCGGTATAATATCCCTTGCTTAAGCGGCAAATATTCTTCATCGCGATGGTATGACAGCGGCGCCACTACTCCTCGTTTTATCATGACAGCGGAAATACCCCTCGCTTTGACATATTAGCGGCATAATATCCCTCGCAATAGTAATATGACAGCGGAATTATCCTTCGCTTCGACATATTTGCGGCAAATATTCTTCATCGCTATAATATGACAGCGGCAAGTATTCACATCGCTACGCCATGCATGCAACCATAATGCATAATCCGTATCCCAATAAACATCGTCATGAGTGTATTTTAATGCACCTCGCTTCAAATGTGACATGCAGAATTTTACCATCGCTTCAACATTTAGCGGCAAAGCATTAAAATCATCACTCCAATATATATGCAACCATAATGCATAATACATGTCTCATATGACCCTGCAACCTCCATGGTTAGCAACAACATATTCCAATTATGAACACATATCATAAACGCACATAAGCAATATAGTTGCGCCACACAACACAAACTACCATCATGCATAAGTATGTGCTGGTACCTCAATCCTGGAAGTACCTTAAATCGACAGCCCGAGCTCAACTCCAAAGCTACCGCTGCACCTGTATCACCTACCCCAACAGAGACAGCCCCCACGCGGGTGAGCATACCAATACCACCAATCCAATAATCATAATAATACAGTTCATAATTTACAGAATGTAAATGCCATGAATTTAAATGATACTCCCTGGATGGTATCATCATCATCCGGGATCCCCTAACCAAACCATTAAATTCTCAAAAGCCAGTTGATCATCTCATTGATCAACTAAAACCATTCCTGCTATACCAGTTCCATAACCAAATATGATTAAACCATCAAATAGAGTACTATAGATATCACATATATCTAGCAAATGACTCCATATTTCTATTTCATAGCTCGCTCCACAATAGCGGCATTTTAACCCCCCGCACGCTCAACAATAGCGGTGTCATAATCGATGATCGCTCAACGACGACAACATCCCAATCATTGCTCGCTCAAAAGTGGCACCATATAATTCCCAATGAATGTCCATTTATCGCAATTACCATATACCATGCATTTCACTATCCATTTATAGCAAGTACCATATACCATGCATTTCACAGTTGCAACATTATAACATGCTATGCTCGTACGTCATACGTACCTTATAATCCCGTAGTTCGAGTCCAACCTTGCCTGAGTCCACGACCCGATGAATTATGTGCTAACACATAAATAACTCACAATTCAACACAAGCATTCAACCACGTGCCCAAGCACGTTCATAACCCCAAACTTATCGTCAATTCATGTCTATTACCAAAATAAAAGCCCCCGGCTAAGCATGCATAATACCCAAAATATACCATTTTATAAGTTTAAATGATAGCCAAAAACTCAACTTTGTTTTATTAAATTTTGGCTCCAACCAATCCATTTAAAAGTATAGCATTCTCATTGGAATGTAGATATTGTCCCGGAAATGGGCTAATTAAACCTTGATTCCAAAATCCCGACATTTCCAAAATTTCGAAAAAAAAACAAAGGGAACAGGCCGCGATCGATCGGCGCCAAGACTCGATCGATCGCCATATCCTACTGCCCGAAAATAAACATGCCGCGATCGATCGCCCGAATTCGCGATCAATCGCCAAGGACCCCGCGATCGATCGCCCTCTTTTCGCGATTGATCGCCGCTACTGCTCATCACCTTCCCAAATCAGTAACATGTCGCGATCGATCGGCGCCAAGCCGCGATCGATCGCGACCTGCGGGTTTTCGAAAAAATTCGAGCTTCCATGGTGTTTTTCACACCCAAACTTAAAACCAACACCTCATACACCTTCAACACCTCAAATACTCCATTTAAAACCAATAAAATCTCCAAAAACTCAACTTTGGATTTTTACCCATAAATCCCTAAATCCAAAATCAACCAAAACCTTAACCAATATTAACAATACTACTACCAAGTCGAAGACAAGGACGAGGGGAAGATTAATACCTGATTATCTTCGAGAAAATCGGCTCCCGAGCCAAGCTACCAATGATTTTTCCTCCAAGGGAAAAAGAGGGGAAATGGGGGAAGGGTTAGGCGTAGAGAGAGGGAGAGATGGAAGGGTTCCGTGCCAAATGACGGAATACCGAGTCTACTTGGTATATATAGTACCAAAACTCGAAAATGTCAATCCTTCCACAAATACATCATGACTCATTAAAAATCATATGTTTTCAATAATTACCTCCCAACCTCTATTTCCATTATCAGCCCCAGTACAAAGTACTCCGGACCCCAAATCCCACCAAAGACCAAACTCCAAGGTTATTACCACGACGAGATTACAATCTCATCCCTTGGATCCAATGACTCCAAATACCGAATTTAAAATCCCCGGGAGTCCCAAAACCGCAATTAATTCATAATTGCCACAATTAAAATCCATTAAGGATTATTACCACAACGGGATTAACACCATTAATCCCCGGGCATCACAAACATCTGTGCAATAGATTCCACGCCCACAACCGGTGGCGGTAGATGATTAGTCTGTGCAATACTCGCATTTATACTCATTGCATCTCTCACCCCTTCATTGGGGTGTTCCAAGTCTCTGTCTGCCATGCTGTAATACAGGGATTAACAATAATAAGACCAGAACAATTAATACATTGTTAGTTAACATGAATAACAATTCACTGAGCATGTTAGTATAACACATATATATTCAAATATGCACCACATGCATGAACATGCTCATAAGTGAACACCTATTCAACTTGTTCACTAAGTCTACCCTTCGCTCATCCTGGTTCTCTAACCACTGCTCTGATACCACTAATGTAAGGCCTCACTACCTTAAGTGTGAATTAAGTGCATTAAGAGAGCTAAACATGCATTCATCATAGTATAAGGGTTCGTGTTGATGCTTTGAGCTTAAGGATTACAGTGCCAAAATAAATGCTTCCAAAAAAGAATTAATTACATTCCCACAAAATGAATGTAAAGCTATAGATTTACACTACCCTGAGTAGGGACTATACAAAAGAATTCATGTTCCTGCTTTACCAGTGGCACTCCTCACACAGCTCACTGTGTCAACCCTGCCTTAGCCCTCCATGCCAAAAGGTCCTATAGGAACAAACCCAAACCATGAGCATATAATAATCCATATTCACAATAATATGATTATAATGTGTAAATGCATAAATCGTAAATACAAATCACTTCCTATAATCCAATACATTTAAAACGCTCCCTTTGGTTGTCCCGGTACCATAACTCATAATCATAATCAATTGATTATAATATGGTTCCACAAATGTCATGACATATATTCAACCCACCCACACTAATCACACATCATAGTTGATGTGACTAGAAATAGACACATCTTTAGCGCTTAATTGTCTACGATTTGGTAGGTTTTGATGGATAATTTGATACGTATGCTACATAATCGTATATTTGTGTAATTGTAGGTACAATCGAAGAAAACGAGCTAAAAATGATGTATAAAGACCAAGAAAAGACATGGACATGACAAGGACTCAAAGTTGATCAAGAAAAGGGCAAAAACGTAATTTTGGAGGTGGCGATCGATCGCATGGAAGAGGCAATCGATCGCCTATGGACAGAAACTTTTGCAACAAAATCAACGAATCAGCGATCGATCGCCACTCTATAGCGATCGATCGCCTGAGGCTACTGGAGGGAAGCGATCGATAGCCACTTTATAGCGATCGCTCGCCTCAAGCTTTTTGCTGAAAAAATAACGAAGCGATCGATCGCCACATTCATAGCGATCGATCGCCGAAGAGTCCGAGAATTTGGAAATTAAGTCTTTTACCATGTTTAAAAGATTGTAACCTAATTATTAGCCTCAATTACCTTGAACTCGATGTTTACACCTCTTCTCAGATAGATTTTCGAGATTAGAATAATTTTAGGTTTTTAGAATAATTTTTCTTTCAAGTTTTATCAAGAACAACGCGAAGAACGGAACCAGAATCGACAAGCCGGAATCGTGATTCGTCTTAGTAATTTCTTTTCCTTTGTTTATGTAATGTTTTCGAACCATATTTTGTTGTTTTTAGATTCAATTATGCTAGGCTAAATTCCTAGATTCTTGGTTTAAGGGATACTTGCTTTTGGATTTGAATCTCTTGTGAGAATTTTGATATGTTTATTGAATTTGATTTCGATTTCAATTCTGTTTCTTGGTATTGATTTGAATGATTATTGTGTTTGTTTATTAGATTGATCACCTAGTATTCATATGCATAATCGATAGCTAATTAAGAAGCAACTAAGATTAATAATTACCGGCTGTAGGTGTTATTGAATTCTTAGGAGAAACGATTGGGTAATCAATAGTTAACGGCTGTAGTTTCTATTGATTAGATTTATCGAACTCACTAGTTTTGAATTCTATCATTAATTTAATCATTAACGGCTGTAGTTTTGATAGGAGATTTGATAAGGGTCGGATTTAATGCTGTTTTCTCTTTGACTATGAATAAGGTGGGTAGGAATTCAATTTCCAATCGATGAATAATTGAAGGAATTCGAATGTTAGTGATTTGATGATCAAGAGAGAATTTTCCAAAAGTAAAGTTGACCGACAACCAAGAATCGCTTCGCTCTCATAAGTTTAAACCGTTTTAGTTAATCTCGTTAATTAGTTTAATTCTTAAAATTTGCTTAGTAGTATTCACTCAACTCAAAACCCCCTTTTTACTATTCGTTTTTAAATTGACACGAAAATCATATTACCTTCCCTGTGGGATCGATCCCTACTCTCGCTACTACATACTTTTGCTATTAACTTGAGAAGGGTTAATTTGGGCGTACGCGATAAACGCTACCAAATTTTGGCGTCGTTGCCGGGGAAGGCATTGGTGTAATTTCGTGTTAATTTTTTTTATTTTATTTGTTATCCCGCACTACTACTGTGGTTTGTTGATGAGTACAGGTGAACCCTCTGATCACGAAGAGAATTGTTACTACGATCCTGAGATCGAGAGGACACTACATCGGAGAAGAAGATAAGCAAGGTTACTTGAGGAAGAAGAGAGGAACATGATGGCTGTGAATCAAAGCTTGAGGTAGTTGGCGAATCCTAACTTGGATCAACAACCTCTCTGCATCACTTTCCCTGCCCTGACTAATAACGTAAATTTCGAACTCAAGTCTGGTTTAATTCACTTACTGCCAGCTTTTCATGGTCTTGCAGGAGAAAACCCGCACAAGCATTTAATGGAATTCCATGTGGTGTGCACTACTATGAAGCCGACCGGAATCACTGAGGATCAAATAAAGTTAAGAGCCTTTCCATTTTCTCTAAAGGACGCTGCAAAAGACTGGCTCTTCAACTTACCATCCGGATCGATCACCACGTGGACGGACTTACAAAGAGTATTCCTGGAGAAGTATTTTCCTGCTTCAAGGGCGACTAACATAAGGAAGGAGATCTACAGCGTGAAGCAGTTCCCCGAGGAGTCACTGCATGAGTACTGGGAAGGATTCAAGAAGTTGTGTGCAAGTTGTCCACAACATCAGATAAGTGAACATCTGCTGATTCAATATTTCTATGAAGGTTTGCTTTCTGGTGACAGGAACTTGGTGGATGCGGCAAGCGGAGGAGCATTTATCGACAAGACAGCGGAGGAGGCGAGGAGCTTGATAGCTAACATGGCGGCCAATTCCCAACAGTTTGGATATGTTCGCCATGGACAACCGCAAAGAAAAGAGGTAAACGTATCAAACCCGGAACAACAACTGATAGACATAACTTTTCTTGTGCGTGGTCTTGCAGGTGGAAATGTAGGGAAGATAAAGCCGTGTGGAATCTGTCTGGCTGCGAACCATCCCACGGACGCATGCCCATCACTAGAAGAGATAGCCGCTGAGAACGTGGATTCTCATCCTGTGCATACTGTTCATACTATTGCTACTTTATCTATTCATGATACTGCTGACTCTCACTCGTCTCACTTACAGGATCATACCGTTGGAAAGAAGCACCCTCCGGATCGACCATGTCAATCAAGTGACGAAGGAGCAAAGACTGGGGACGACCACTCAAAGAGCAACAAGCCGAAATACCGAGGAGTGAATAAGATATTGAGGTGGAAGAGGAAAGATAGAGCGACACCGCATCACCCACCTTAATAGAGGACTGGCGTCGGGTCACCGATGTTAAACAGAGGCGCTGCTTGGGAGGCAACCCAAGGGGAGTTAGTTTCCTAGTTAGACTTTTCTCTTTTCTTGTATTTTTGCCTTACATTGGGGACAATGTAAGATTTAAGTATGGGGGAGGGATTAGTGGTGTGTTATTGTTTTCTTATTTCAAAAATACAAAAAAATCGAAAATTTGAAAATTTTCGATTTTTTGTTAGCAATGAACACATGCTTAAAATCACTAGCCCATGATGAAAGTTAATTGATATCATGCATGCTTTTGAACATAGGTGAATTGTTAACCTTGGAACACTTTGAACTCTAATGCAAAGTTTACTTTAACTTAGTAGTTGAATATTTTGAGCACATTATTGTCATGTCTTGTGAAATGTGCATAACTTAGTGAAGATTGTGTGAACTTTATGATAGTCTTAAGAAGTCTCTAATACATGCTAGAAATTAACTACATGCTCTTTGAGGCGTATGTCTAGACTACTTGCAAACATGAAAGTGATATAGGCAATCTTTGATGCGTTTGAGCCTTTCAAGCCTACCATGTAAACAAAATCAATCTCTAGTACCCTTTTTGAGCCTTAATGCAAAGAATGGTTGTATGCTAAGCATACAAATGACCCCCATTCGACATTCTTTGACTAGCTTATCATCCTTCCATAATGAGCCTAAATATGAATTCTATCCATGCCTTTGAAGGGAGTATGATGCGTTTCATTCACGTGCACTTATGTTATCAATGATTCAAATGTTTTGTGAGCTTGATTGTCAAAAGAATGGAATGCATGAAAGAAAAAGGAATGCCTTGAGAAAATAGATACAAATATGACTCAAAGGGGAGCCAAGGCACAAAAGAAAAAAATGTTGAAATAAACCTTGAAAAAAATGAACAAGGTTTGAAAAATTCATGCAAGAAGAGAAGTTTTAGTGTGCATTTCATCATACTCTCTTGTTTGATATATCTTTATCCTTTCTTTCATAAGCCAATACCTAGGCCAAGCTACAAGCTAATAAAGACCTACTTGATTTATGTTTGCAAAGTAGCTAAGATGGTGGAGAAGAGTGTGCAAGTGAGCTTATACTTGTGTTAGTGTATGACTTGAACTATTTTGGCTTTGCATATTTTGGATCTATAATTTGTACACAACACTTGTTTATGTAAGTAATCCTTAGAGCATACAACGCAGCGGAATAAAATATTTTGGATTACTAGAACAATGGATCTATACATAGGATATCATATCGGATAAAGGTTACAAAAGTCTCACCCTTGTAGCGTGTTTGAGCAGATTCCACGGTGCACTACGTCCAACGATCCCGAGTCACGAGCAACACCTCCAAGGTCTTGCCTCAACGGTATCCACACGATTAAACGAATAAGGGACGTTCAAGAACAAGTTGCTAGACTTATTCTTGAACCAAAACCAAACTCTCGGTTCAAAACCGATTAAGCAACCTAACTCCACTAAGAAGCACGACGGCGGCCGTGAGGTAGAAGGCGGCGGCCGTGAGTTTCAAGGAATAGGCGGCCGAGAGCTTTTAGGTTTAAGGTGGCTAGGTTATTTTGATATCAAGGTATGATATGAAAAGTATGATTAACAATTAATCAAAACCTTGTATTTATATTATAAGGCTTTTAATTAAGGTTCAAGACTTTCTTAAAGTCTTATGGGCCCAAACCCATGATTTAATTAAAACCTTTTAATCACTTAATTAAGACTCTTCTTAATTAATTAATTCATCCAATGAATTTAATTTCCCTTATCGATTTAATCTTTTGTGCGACCCGATAGGATCTTGTAATGTTGGCAGTGACATAAAAGCTCATTTTACGTTACAAGCTAAGAGCGGTGTCTAGCAACACATCGAGGCTACCCAAATTACAAGAATGTCAATGACTCGACATAACCTTTAGAACTTGTGATAATATTAACCATGTAACTTAATCCCTTTGTCCTTTGTGTTTAGATTGAACACGAGTCATGGAATAGTCATACTCGTATATCCAATCTTTATTTCTTGATCCCCAAGTAGAACTAGAATAAACGAATAAACTCGATATCTCATATCGACTCATTCGAGCATGGCCATGCATTTTAGTTCTCACTTGATCAAGGGCCAAACACATCTCCTGTTATATAGGAGGGACAAATCCTATCTTGATCAGTCAACATCCCTCTACATAATTCGTAGTGTATCCAATAGTCTCCTTTATAGATTACTCTGTTACGGGTAACGTTTGACGATATCAAGATACATAACTCCTTATGTTGGGATCTCTGATGATCACAAGTCGTAAGGATTACATACATTATTATCACTATGAGAATTGCATATGACGATCATATAACTATCCATGTTGCATTCTCATGGTGGGTCTGTCCAGTACATCGTTCTCTAACATGTACCCATGTGTTGATTTGATATCTCATATCAATGAACAATTCATCAATCAACACATACTAGTCTCTACGTATTATCATTATCTCTATTCATGATAATACTTGACTAGGGACATCTTTAAGAATAATACAATATTATTCTAAGGACATTAACATATATATTAATTCACATTGCACAGTTAAAAGAATAATATATAATAATGAATTGCCATTCATGAAATCATAAACATTGTATGTCAAAACAATCATCTAATGATTTATCTTAGGGCATATCCCAACAGTTTATGACCACACACACACGTTCAATACTTTGTTGAGTATGAAATGTATAGGGAGTGAACTTGTTCAACTGTTAACTTTTTACCGCCTTTCATTACTGTGCATGTTAAAATTGTTCAGGCATTAAAGTGAGGACATGTTGCTTTGTTATGAACCAATGAGCTAACCAAAAAAAAAAATATTAGTTTTATTTGTTTACTCGAGGTCGAGTAAAGAGTAAGTATGGGGGAGTTTGATGTGACTAGAAATAGACACATCTTTAGAGCTTAATTGTCTACGATTTGGTAGGTTTTGATGGATAATTTGATACGTATGTTACCTAATCGTATATTTGTGTAATTGTAGGTACAATCGAAGAAAACGAGCTAAAAATGATGTATAAAGACCAAGAAAAGACAGGGACATGACAAGGACTCAAAGTTGATCAAGAAAAGGGCAAAAACGTAATTTTGGAGGTGGCGATCGATCGCATGGAAGAGGCAATCGATCGCCTATGGACAGAAAATTTTGCAACAAAATCAACGAATCAGCGATCGATCGCCATTCTATAGCGATCGATCGCCTGAGGCTACTGGAGCATAGCGATCGATCGCCGAAGAGTCCGAGAATTTGGAAATTAAGTCTTTTACCATGTTTAAAAGATTGTAACCTAATTATTAGCCTCAATTACCTTGAACTCGATCTTTACACCTCTTCTCAGACAGATTTTCGAGATTAGAATAATTTTAGGTTTTTAGAATAATTTTTCTTTCAAGTTTTATCAAGAACAACGCGAAGAACGGAACCGGAATCGACAAGCCGGAATCGTGATTCGTCTTAGTAATTTCTTTTTCTTTGTTTATTTAATGTTTTCGAACCATATTTTGTTGTTTTTAGATTCAATTATGCTAGGCTAAATTCCTAGATTCTTGGTTTAAGGGATACTTGCTTTTGGATTTGAATCTCTTGTGAGAATTTTGATTTGTTTATTGATTTCGATTTCAATTCTGTTTCTTGGTATTGATTTGAATGATTATTGTGTTTGTTTATTAGATTGATCACCTAGTATTCATATGCATAATCGATAGCTAATTAAGAAGCAACTAAGATTACTAATTACCGGTTGTAGGTGTTATTGAATTCTTAGGAGAAAGGGTAATCAATAGTTAACGGCTGTAGTTTCTATTGATTAGATTTATCGAACTCACTAGTTTTGAATTCTATCATTGATTTAATCATTAACGGCTGTAGTTTTGATTAGAGATTTGATAAGGGTCGGATTGAATGCTGTTTTCTCTTTGACTATGAATAAGGTGGGTAGGAATTCAATTTCCAATCGATGAATAATTGAAGGACATCGAATGTTAGTGATTTGATGATCAAGAGAGAATTTTCCAACAGTACAGTTGACCGACAACCAAGAATCGCTTCGCTCTCATAGGTTTAAACCGTTTTAGTTAATCTCGTTAATTAGTTTAATTCTTAAAATTTGCTTAGTAGTATTCACTCAACTCAAAACCCCCTTTTTACTATTCGTTTTTAAATTGACACGAAAAAAATACTACCTTCCCTGTGGGATCGATCCCTACTCTCGCTACTACATACTTTTGCTATTAACTTAAGAAGGGTTAATTTGGGCGTACGCGATTGTGATGTCCGGAGATTAATGGTGTTAATCCCGGTGTGGTATTAATCCTTGATGGATTTTTAATTGTGGCAATTAGGAATTAATTGCGGTTTTGTGTCTCCCGAGGTTGTTAAATAGGGCATTTGGGATCGTTGGATCCAAAGGTTAAGATTGTATTCTCATTTTGGTGGAAAACCTATGAGTTGCGTTTTTAGTGGGACTTGGTGTCCGGGGCACTTTATGTTGGGGACAGTATGGGTATTTGATTTTGGAGAGAGATTTTTTTAAAACAGATGATTTTTAATGAATCATGATGTATTTGTGGGGGTATTGGTGTGTTGGGGCATTTTTGCTATATATACCAGTTGGACACGAGATTTCCGTCATTTGGCACGGAGTCCCTCTCTCTCTACCCTCTCTCATCGCTCAAACCCTCCTCCCCCTTTCCCCTCTTTGGCTCTTGGGAAGGAAATCGTTGGTAGCTTGGCTCGGGAGCCGGATTTCTCGAAGATAATCAGGTATTAACATTCCCCTCACCATTGTCTTCGATTTGATAGTGGTATGGTGTGTTATGGTTGAGCTTTTGGGTTGGATTTGTGTTTGGGGGTTTTGGGTTAAAATCTAAAATGTTGATTTCAGTGTTGTTATGGAGTTTATTTGTTGTATTTGAGGTGTTGAGGTTGTATGGGATGTTGGTTTGGAGTTTGGGTGTGAAAAACACCATTGAAGCTCGAAATTTTCGGAATCCCGCAGGTCGCAATCGATCGCGGCTTGGCGCTGATCGATCGCGACATGTTTCTGTTTTGGGAAGGCGATGAGCAGTAGCGGTGATCGATCGCGAAAAGTGGGCGATCGATCGCGAGGGTCTCGACGATCGATCGCGAGATGTGGCGATCGATCGCGGCTTGTTTATTTCCGGGCAGTAGGGTATGGCGATCGATCGCGGCTTAGCGCCGATCGATCGCGGCCCTGTTCCCTTTGTTTTTTTTCAAATTTTGGAAAATGTCAGGATTTTGGAATCGAGGTTTTAAGGGGCCGTTTCCGGGGCAATATCTACATTCCAATGTGAATGCTATACTTTTAAAATGGATTGGTTGGAGCCAAAATTAATTAAACGGAATTTTTGGTTGGGTTTTTGGCTATCTATTAAACATATAAAATGGAATATTTTGGGTATTATGCATGCTTACCCGGGGGGCTTTTATTTTGGTAGTCGTCATGGATTGACGATATGATTGGAGTCATGAACGTGCTTGGACACGTGGTTGCATGCTTGTGTTTAATTGTGAATTATTTGTGTGTTAGCACATAATTCATCGGATCGTGGGACTCGGACGAAGTCGGACTCGAACTACGAAAAGTATAAGGTACGTATAACGTACGAGCATAGCCCTTTATTTTAAATGCAATTGTTGAGTGCATGACACACTGTATTGCAATAAATGAATATGGAAATGCCTGATATATGGTTTTAGCAATAAACGGATATTAACGGATATTGAAATACATCGTTAATGGTACTTGCTACAAATGGATGTATATACATTGGGAATTGCATGGTGCCGCTTTTGAGCGAGCAATGATTGGATGTGGTCGCCTTTGAGCGAACATCGGTTATGACGCCACTGCTGTTGAGCCTGCGTGAGACTGAAATGCCGCTATTGTAGAGCGAGCAATTAAATAGAACTATGGAACCATAAAAGAGATATATGGGATATTTGTGATTATTGTTTAATGATTTGATATTATTGTTATAATGTCGGTATGTGGCAAGTGAATTCGTTAACCAATGTAATGATTAACTGGTATTTAGGAATTTGATGATTTCAGTTATTTTGAGAACAGGGACAGTACAGGGGATCCCGGATGAGGATGATGCCATCCAGGGAGTATCTCTTATATTTCATAGCATTTACATATTGTAAATTATGAATTGTATTATTGTGATTATGGGATTTGGGATATTGGTATGCTCAACCCGCGTGGGGGCTTGTCTCTGTTGGGGCAGGTTATTAGGTACATCGATGGCTTGGAATTGAGCTCGAGCGGTGGATTTGAGGTGCTCCCAGGATCGAGGTACCAGCGACGGTATTGAGCATGATACTTTATACATTAGATACATGCCTACTTATTCGACGCTCGCATGTGAGCAGTATTATGTGTATATGGAATGTATAAAGAAGGCAATGGCCTTTCTCTTTTCATTTATGTGTTGCATACAATTAATTATGAATTGCAAAATGAATTGAGAGCATGTTAGTGTATGTTTAAAGGTGCATGACATGTTTTATGGAATATGTTGGGAAAGTATAGACATTATACAATTAATGTAAAGAAATTTTATAGATGGTATTCATGCTTGAGTTGCATGTAACCACTTTCCCCCTTAATAATATGATTGTATGCACTAAGTACAGGGGTTAATACACTAATATCGGGTTAAGGGCACGGGGTCCTTACAGCGATAAACGCTACCAATAGTCTTGTTATAACAGTGTATTTTAATGTACGTCGCTTTGTCATGACCGTGGCACTAATACCTCTCGCTTCGACATATCAGCGGCATCGAATAACCTCGCTTTAATGTGACAGTAGCATTTCCCCTCGCTTCAACATATTAGCGGCAAATATTCTTTCCTCGCTATGATATGACAGCGGCAAGTATTCTCTCATCGCTTCAAATGATAGTGGCAAAACATTAAAATCATCACTCGAGTACAACAACGACTATCCGTAGTATGCACCAAGCATCCAATATATATATGCAACCACAACGCATAATCCAAAATGTACAAATACATTTTACCATTTGGTGCCCGTACGTCTCTCTACGTACCTTTCCAAAATATGTGATGTGTGTAGAACTTTATCCCCTTCGTTGTGTTGCCAACTGGGAAGGATCTACACAAGTGTACAACTCAATATTAGAAGCCAAATAATAGTCCAATACCAAAAATCCAACAAAATACACAAAAATCCATCAATTCGGGTCTCGCGGTCGATAGCCCAATTGCGCCGATCGATCGCGAGACTCCCCTGCCTCGATGCTCAAAATTCGTCACTCCGCGATCGATCGCTGAGTATCTGCCGATCGATCGCGGACTTCGTCGATCGATCGCGCAATATCGCGATCGATCGCGGAAAGTCTCTGCCCGCGCATCATGATGCTAACGATCGATCGGTAAAACAAGCCGATCGATCGCGGATACCTGTAAGTACAATTTTCGTCATTTTCATACATTTCATCACTTCCAACTCCTACAACACAAACAACCTCAAACCCCAACCATCCAACATAACCAAAACTTCAATATACAACACAAAATACATCAAGATCAATAAAACTCAACCATTAACAAATAAAACACCATATACGAAATCAAACCCCTTTTTCCCCCAAATAATCCAACCCAAAACTCTTCAAAACATGAATAAACTTTAAAGGGGAGGGTTCATTACCACTAAAGCTTCAAATCCTAAGCAAGACACAAGCAAAATCAAGCTTGGAACTAATCGTGCATCAATGTCCAATTTTAGTGTACCAATGTCCAATTTTAGTGCATCCATGTCCAATTTTTGTGCACCCATGTCCAATTTTTGTGCATCCATGTCCAATTTTAGGTTGATGCACGCACATGGTTAAAACATCGTGCACCAAATGTATGAAATTCTGAGAATTTTTGCCCATGATGCACGATTTTTTTGCCCAAAAAATTCTTAAATTTTTGTCAACTGCTGCCCCATGATGCACGATTGTCAAGCGCTGCACGCGTGCACCAGTCTTCACATCATCCAACTTTTGCACAAATCCTGAAATCCTCCATTGTTCAAAACTCAAAAGCAGACCAATTTTTTTATAAAAAAAAACTAAAAATAAAAATCATGCTCGATGAAGAATGGAAAAATTATCCATTATAGTGATAATTATTCGTTTGTCCAAAAAAATTTCCTTACAAGTTCAATTTCTCCATTTTTTGTGTGTTCAGATCTTATTCCAGTTTTCATTTATTTTTTAATATACAGAGAGCTTCGCGCCTCCGTTGAGGCTACGCCTGCTAATGGGGGACGGCACACAACCACCGCGTTTGGCGACGTTTGAGAGCTTCATGCCTCCTTTGACGAGGTTTGTTCTCTGCTGATGGAGGTGGCGGAGGAGCTCCGACACAGGATGGAGGTGCAGTCGGCGGAGGAGCCCTGTGTATTGTATTGAGGAAGAAGAGAATGGATAATAAGTTTGGGATATGGGTGTGAGAGGTATAATAAAAAACTTAACTACATAAATACTTAAAATACGGACCTATTTGAATTATGTTTTTGGTAATGAGAATTGTTATGTATTGTTAAAATTTACCTGAATAATTAAATTATTATTTAGTTATTAAAATATATTTGCAATTTTCTTTAAGATTAACCTTCGGTCCACACGGAGAAATGAGGGCTACTAATCACCAGGTCATGGTCCATGTTGTCGGAATGGTACAAAAGTCATTCCCACTCTCTAGTCAACAAAACCCGACCCCACTCTGTCTCTACACGCTTCCAAAGTCTCTGAGTCAATCGTCCACAATATTACGCAGTACCCTCAACCAAATCGAAATCCAAAGCTCCGTTCTCAATGCTATCGTGCGCCTCTCCCGGCGATCGAACCCCCTCCTCGCACCTTTAAGCCTGCCAACTATCAGTTAATCAACGATTCAATTGTCAGATTAGTTGAATCTGGCTGGGGTGATGGGAGACGGCGGCGCGCAGTCGCAATCTCCGGTGACGGCGGAGGAGCAGTATGTGAAGGCAAAAATCTCGGTGTGGTGGGACATAGAGAACTGTCATGTCCCGAAGGTCTGCAATCCGCACACGATCGCACAGAACATAAGTTCGGCGCTTGTGAAGATGAATTACTGCGGGCCAGTTTCGATTTCTGCCTACGGAGATACCACTGGGATCTCGCCCTTCGTACAGCAAGCGCTTAACAGCACGGGCATAGCGCTTAATCACGTCCCTGCTGGTATGTATCTGTCCCTAATCAAAGTGATCTGTGAGAATTTTCGAGAATGAGTTTGATTTGGATTATTTTCGATGGATCCCTCTTTTATGAGTTTAGTTGCTCGATATATTGGCTTTTGTGCTGTTGATTGTGTCGATCGGCTTCGATTTTAGTTTGATGTTCACGAAATTGATGTCAATCTAATGGGTGCACTTTGTTATCAGGTGTTAAAGATGCCAGTGACAAAAAAATTCTGGTGGATATGTTATTTTGGGCTGTTGACAATCCCGCTCCTGCCAATTATTTGTTGATTTCTGGGGACCGAGATTTCTCAAATGCTCTCCACCAATTGCGAATGCGTAGGTATAATATTCTTCTAGCACAGCCACAAAAAGCTTCCGCGCCACTTGTTGCTGCTGCAAAGAGTGTTTGGCTATGGACCAGCCTATCTGCCGGAGGGCCACCACTTACAAATAGTGAATCCGCCCAATTTGTAAATAACAGCTATGGGTATGTATCTAGCTCTGGCTCCTCACTGACCGATTCCATTCAGGCACACCAACCCATGGATTCTTTCTATGAAAATTCCCATTTGGGAAATAAGTTCTCAAGTATGGGAAGAGGAACTGATGTAAAGAATAAGGAAAACCAAATAGTAGAAATATCACTCAACCTAGTATGTCAAGAACCTCAAGTTCTATGTCTGGGACTGGAGAAGATTATAGTGATCCCAGTTTTCATCAAATGACACATGTGCATACCAAAGCTTTCAACGCGCCGCAGGACTTCTCTGGTCCTTATAATCCAAAAATTTCCATTGGCGGACCAGGATCCAATTTTGTACCTGGTAATCTTGATTCTTCTTGGGCCAATAATATTCAACAACATGGCTCTCATCAGAATCAGCCTCATCCGGACAGGGTAAACAATCTCCAAGTTGAACCTTTATCGACGCCTGTTACCTCATTACCAACCAGTCAGCACTGGTATCCTCCTATTGTAAAATCTAGCTCTGACTCTTCACTGATTCAGGCACACCAACCCATGGAATCTTTCTATGAAAGTTCCCATTTGGGAAATCAGAAGTTCTCAAGTATGGGAAGAGGAACTGATGTAAAGAATATAGGAAAAACAAATCATAGAAATATCACTCAACCTAGTATGCCAAGAACCTCAAATTCTATGTCTGGGACTGAAGAAGATTATAGTGATCCCAGCTTTCATCAAACGACATATGTGCATCCCAAAGCTTTCAACACGCCGCAGGACTTCTCTGGTCCTTATAATCCAAAAATTTCCATTGGCGGACCAGGATCCACTTTTGTGCCTGGTAATCTTGATTCTTGGGCCAATAATATTCAACCACATGGCTCTCATCAGAATCAGCCTCATCCGGCCAGGGTAAACAGTCTCCAAGTTGAACCTGTATCGACGCCTGTTACCTCATTGCCAACTAATCAGCACTGGTATCCTCCTCATGTAATGTCTCAACGGCCTGAGGCACCGAACTTGACCTCAGGTCCTCCTACATATATGCCTGATGTTGGGAATATAAGCATTTCCGAGCACATGAGAAATAACAGTTCTCCTACACATCCAAAGAACGCAGGAGAGAGAAGACAATCTTTTGTTGAGTCTTCCAACCGTACAGACCTTAATGGCTCTCAAAAAGGATATAATGTTCAAAAGAAAGCACAGGTGAGCAGGTACCCCCATGCTAATCAAGAGATTCCACCACCATTATCATCTGCATCTGGAATCACCAACATCAGTAGTGATGGAGTGTGGGGAACCCCAGGAGGCCCCAAACCTTCTGAACATGTACAAAGTCTTATTGGAGTAGTCCTACTTGCTTTAGACACCCTTAAAGATGAAAAGATTATGCCCACTGAGGAAAATATTTTTGATTGCGTTAGATATGGAGTCCCTTGCCATCGTCAAACTGATGTTAAGAAGGCTTTAGCATGCGCGCTTGAGCAGCAGTTGGTAGTACTGCAGCAAATAGGTAACCTGCAGTTATATGTTGGGAAAAACAAAAAACTATGGCAGTGTGTGAACCCAATGGGTGGTAATACAAAACAATATCCTAAAACAAGATGGGATGAAATCCAGAAATTTTTATCATCCTCAGCAGGCAGAAGTGCAGTGTTGGACACTCAATGCAGGTGCATTATGTTTCTTGTCTTCTTAAGGAGTTTCATTTTACTTGTTTGCAATCGGTATATCATATATCTCTGTACGATTTAATTATTCTAAAGTTCAATCAACGTTATGATCTCAATGTTCTTATTTTTTTGGTTAGGTACGAGGCGGCAACGATTATGAAAAAGATGTGCTTAACTGACCTTTGTTTGGGTGAAATACTCCAGATCTTGCACATGGTAATCAACATCAGGAGATGGATTATATTTAATAATCAGTCAGGTTGGAAACCGATTAAGATAACACTTGCAGAGATCAACCCTGATTCAGGGTTGGCAGCTGCTACATAAATAACATAATCTACCATGTGGTTGGGTTGGGTGGGGTGGGGGGGTAAGGGCTTGGTTTGGCACATTTGATGTGATTCAAACTGGTTATAGGTGGGATACTCTTCTCTAGGAACTATTGGCTTCTAGGTAAATGGCCTGGAACAATATTGTTGGCATTTTTTTAAAAAAAAAAGATGCATGCTATGAATAATCTGACCTGCAATATATCATGCAATCTTAGGGTGGCGAGCCCAGGGTTCTTATTAGAGTTAAGTTGTGGAAGCATTTTGGGGAGGAACCATACTTGGTTGTCTTATTCGGATTTCTGGGTTTTTGTTTTGGATCAAGAAAAACCATCAACCTTTTCGAGGACTATATTGGGAACTTATGTTTGTTCGCATTAATCTACATCATGGCTATTATCAAGGACGCTGAAGAGATTAAAGCTTATTCATTTTTCAGGAAGAAATATATTGGCCTGTTCTTATCCAGGCTTTGAGTTCATTTAGGTGCTGTGGTGGATTGAAAAATTAGGGTTCGAGGTTTGTGAATGAGTCGAACTATGAGCTATTCATTAATGAAAATCAAGATTCGATCAAGATATTATGGGGGACTGACAACTTATGAATCAGTATTGTGTTGCGAAAACCAAATGTACCCTAGAGACCAGTGGAGAAATTTAGTAAGTATTGTGTTGCGAAAACCAAATGTACCCTAGAGACCAGTGGAGAAATTTAGTAACAAAATGCCCTGACCGAGCAACCGATGATTCAACAAGTCTTACCATCATATTATCCTTGAAAAAGATGAAATTTATCCTCTATTCGGTTTTGCACGGTGAATCACAATATTTTCTGGACATCAAGACCGAAACATTTTGCGTCGGCACACCATCTAGTCAGTTTTATCATTATCACAATGCGGTTGACGGATTAAACTTGGAAGTGGAATTAAGAAATGAAGGTCAATGTTTTGAACTATAGCATATCATACTTTGTCCTGTCAAAGTTTCTGAGATGTCTACTACTGTGCTCACAAATGTATTTAGTATGTATGTGTTCTAACTTCCGGTGAGCATAAGCAAACTGTTGATTTTCAATATTTCATTTGGCTTGAATGATATGCAACGATACTCCGTTTACCATCTCTGTTAGCCACACATCTTTACTTGTTCCTTGCCATCAATTTTAACCATAATGTATATGCTGGGCACTTTTTTATCGCCTCTTTTTGGTTCCTTTACGATGGAAGGATTTGCATCTGTGCTGCGGATCTTCTCCTTTCTAGTCGACCTTTTTATCACCCACAAGATTGGTGGGATCTTCGTTGTAATTGGAGCTTGGTTATTGTTGGTGTGCTTGTGTTACTTTTCTCGAGCCCTGTTGGTATCATGGCCTTACTTTGTGAACTTTTTGTATTTGCCGCTTTGGCGGTTCTTTAGTACTAATGTATTATTTTGCTAAAAAAAAAAACCAATAGAAACTCAGTTTATTTTTTTGTTTGGTTTTTTAGTTGGTTTCGGTTTTGTATTTTCTAAAATTTTTGGTTTTCCAATTTGGTTTTTGGGTTTAATAATAAAAATGAAAAAAAAAACCCAAACCGGAAATAATATAGTTTTATTATTTAATTTTTTTATGTTCCAATGCATCAGACCAAATACATCCTAATTAAATGGATGTTTAGGGCTTTAAATTGTACATGCTAAGAGTAAAATTTGACAACATTAAAGATAAAACATCAATAGGAAAACATACAAGACCAAAATTATACTTTTTGCTAAAACTTTTTATTTCAGCGACTTCCCTTTTTCAAAGTATTTGTTGTTTAAATACTCTCTTTCGCTAAAAAAAAAGCATAGCTACATTACTCTATACTCTAGAGGACCTTAAACGACAGGTATGAAAAGTTATTGTTTATCGACTTTATTCATTTTGTTTTTCTGCTAGTATATTAATTTATTAATGTTCTAAGGATGCGTTTACTTAATAAATAGTCATAGGATTAATAATTTTCTCCCATTATCCATATTGTTTACTTGCCATGGACTAATTATTAATAAACGTGGGCTCACTAATCATGACAACATATATCGTTTTAAAATGATAAACAATCTCATAAAAATGGTTGGATAATTAATCTTTACTTGATTGTTTGGCGGAAAGATATAAAACACTTCTCTACCTTTATTATTAATACTAATAATATTGAATTTTAATAAAAATAAGAATGACTTTTAAATAATAATATTTAAAATAATAAATTTAATTGTAATAAAAATAATTTTTATAATGTTTTTTATTATAATACTAATATATTAAAGTTAATGAAATTTATAATAATTAAAAAATAATATTATTAAAAATGATCCGGGAGCAAAACAATAATTCATAATCTAAACAGATTTTTTTTATAAGGAATAATCTTAATCAGATTTACAATATCAGTGTTAATCATATGAGGTAAATAATCTATTATTTATCCACCACTATTTATTATCATATCTAATAATAATAATCATATTATAATATCAATATAATCTTATCATTCGAAGTGAACGCAACCTAAGGATTTGATGTTGAGGGTTGATCAATAACTAATTTTTCGTTATCAAGTATTTGGTACATTTTTAAGTCGAAAACAATATTCATATGCAGGCTATTAAATCTTCATAAATGATTTTATCTAAAAATGCAAAATGGGGAATTTAATGTTTTACCGGAAATTATTGATCGTGTTTTTCTTTATCAAATAAATTTTAGGCGGTGCATGATATAAATCAACAGCACAAATCGGCTGCAAGCGTACGGTGTCAAGTTTTAATATAGTGATTAATAAGTGTCGAACATCCGACTAACAAACAAGTACCAATAAAAAATTTCTTTAAACTATATTTAATCTACGAATATTTACGAGATGAGTAAACTAATAACTAAATTTAACTACTACTAATCCAACCAAAACAATCGATGATCACGAGAAAAGTCCACTATAAAAGATTATCAACATAATAGTTCATCTAAGCAATCCCCTTACAATTCTTTTATTCTTTATGATTCAGTATCCATCCATTCTCTAAGGTGACTAGTTTTTCGAATTCATTCAATATACTCTATCGAGCTATATTAAACTAAACCTAACATCAAATCGCAACAAGTAACTTTCATTCAATTAGTTAACAACTTGATATTGAATGAAATTTTATAAAACAACTAACATTAGATTAAACAACCTAAGGATATCACTCGAATGCGATTTTATCTTTCGATCTCAATCTTAAAAACACGGCATGAATTACTATGTCGTAATCATCTTTCGATATCAATTATAATAACTAGAATCATTCAAAGATGGTCAAACCTTCAAAAGCATTAAGAACATAAAACATGCACATAGAAGATGCAAGAATCCAATTAATCAATAATATTAAAGGAAAAACAATGTTTAAGATATTTATCAATCATCCAAACACATTAAATCCAATAATAATTCAAAATTAAAGCTTAAAAAGTAAGAGCAAACTCCTAAGTCGACTTCGTTCGTTGATTCTCGATTCTTCTTCTCTTTCTTCTTTCTCGATCATGCTCCTTGATTATCTTGATGGAGATGTTTCAAGTCCTAGGATGAAAGATGGTATGGAGAAGGATGATGGTTGTAAGGACCCTAGTTCCTTAAGTGCGGACTAAAGGCGTAATTAAAAATTTCCATGCATAAACAGAGTATAAAGGTTGTGTCGATGCTCTGAGCTAATAAATTACAGTGCCAAAATAAAGATCCAAAATGGATTAATTACATTCTCAACTATGAATGTTAATCCTATAGTTTTACACTACTCCTAGAGTAGATACTATACAAAAGAATGTGCCTGCTACAAGAGCACTCCGCACTAGCTCACTGCACCAACTCGCCTTAGCCCGTCCGCCCAAAAGTACCTACAGGAACAACCCCAAAACCATGAGCATGTATAAAATCATATACACAACGATATGACAGCAATTCAAATGCATAATTGTAAATGTGATTCACTTCCTGTATGTAACACATTTAAAATGCTCCCTTGGGTTATCCCTGTACCAAATGATAATCAGTAGATTATATTACCAACAATGTATGTCATGACATGCATCCGATTCCCATATGTTCCGTGTTCAATTTCCGAGTCTTATTATATCCGTGGCATAATGCCCCTCGCGTTAACATGACAACGGAAATACCCTTCGCTTAGACAATACCAGCGGCACTAATATCCCTCGCTATAAATATGACAGCGGTCGTGTTCTTCGCTTCATATTATCGGCAAATATTCTCTCATCGCTACGGTATGACAGCGGCAAGTATTCACATCGCTACGCCACTAGCGGTAAGTATTCTTCATTACTGGAATATAATTCCTGACTCACAATCACATGCAACAATGCATCCAATATACACATGCAACCAAAATGCATGACCAATCATGTATACAATCCATGATGTATAAACATTACCCCATATGCAACCACAATGCATAATCAATTCCATGTACACAACCATAGTGCATAATCAATACAAAGCGTAATAGATACGTTTTACCGTTCGATGCTCGTACGTCTCACTACGTACCTTGGTTCCAAAAGTGGAGATATTGTGGAACTTTATCTCCTTTGTTGTGTGGCTACCTGGGATGGTTCTACTGTAAGGACCCCCGTGCCCTTAACCCGTAATTAGTGCATTAAGCCATACCATGAGTGCATATAATCATACCATCAGGGGAAAAACCCTATGCAAGTGCAACACCGTATGCTACCCAGAAAATTTCTTGCATTCAATTCCCAATATTCAAATTCCCCCTACCATTATTATTCACATAACATGCACCCACATAATACACTAATATGCTCTTAGTTCATTTAGCAATTTCCATAATTAATTGCATGCAACCATAATGAACAGAAAGAGGCCATAGCCCATTTATACATCCCATATACACGTAAGGTGTACTCAATGAATAAACGTGTATTTGATGCATAAAACACTATACCGGATACCGCTACTGGTACTTCTATCCTGGAAGCACCTTCCAAGCACAACTCGATCTCAACACTGGATCTGAGCGTCCATCCAACCAGCTCTGGTACCTCGATCCTGGAAGTACCTCTAACCAAAAGCCCGAGCTCGACTCCAAAGCCGCTACACCTGTGTTACCTGCCCCAACAGAGACAGCCCCCACACGGGGTGAGCATACCAATACCACCAATCACAAAATAATAATATTGCAATTCATAATTTACAGAATGTAAATGCCATAATTTAAATGATACTCCCTGGATGGCAATACCCTCATCCGGGATCCCCCTGTATTGTCCCTGTTCTCAAAATAACCAAACTCATCAAATTCCCAAAGCCAGTTAATCGTCACATAGATTAACTAATACCGTTCTATTATACCAGTTCCATAATCAAAGGGATAAGAACATAATGTAAAAGACTATAGATATCGCATATATTTAACCAACAATTCCATGTTCTTATTTCATTGCTCGCTCCACAATAGCGGCATACTAAACCTCGCGCACGCTCAACAATAGCGGCGTCATAACCGATGGTCGCCCAATGGCGACCGCATCCCGAATCATTGCTCGCTCGAAGGCGGCACTGTATGATTCCCAATATATATATATATATATCCATTGAAGGCAAAGACCGTTTACCATGCATATCATTATCCATTTGGAGTAAATATAGTGCACCATGCATCTCAATATTTATCCAATGTAATTACCACATGCCAGACCACCTGCCAGATATTGTAATGTCCATATAATACAATTACCATACACCATGTATTCCAATGCCCATTTAATACCATTATCACAAACCATGCATATTACAGTTGCAATACTATAATAGGCTAATGCTCGTACGTCCCACGTACCTTAATTTCCGAAGTCCGAGCCAAACCTTGCTCGAGTTCCATGCTCCGAGGAACGATGTGCTAACACGATAAATAATTCACAATTAATTACGAACATGCAACCCATGCTCAAGCACACCCATAACCCTCAACATATTGTCAATCCACAACAATTTACCATTTAAAAGACCCGGGGCAGGGCATATACAGGGAGGGGAAACGAATGAGACAATATCAAAAATTGCTCAAGAACCACTCCTAAAATTCGAACCCCAACCACACAAATCAAATCCAAAAATCACCATAATTCATTTAAAACATGAATTAATCAATCAACAACATGAATAATCGCCCCACATGCGAAACCCCCAAAATTCGAATTTAAAGCCCTAAATTCGAATCCAATTCCTCAATTCGAACCCAATAAGCATCTAAACCATAAATTAATTAATTAACAACAAGAATCAACATCCCCAAACCAAAACCCCCAAAATTCGAACCCTAACCCGCCCAACATCAAGAAATTCGAACTATGAGCCTTGCAATCCAGCGCTCAAATCGAATCAATTGGCAACCAAAATCCTTGAACCACAAAGCATAAATTTTCGACACAAAATGCATTACAAAACGCCCCAAAAACACTGGAAAAAGAGCCCCAAAAATCGTACCAAAAACGAGCCACAAAATCGAACAGAAACCCAGTTCGAACCCTAGCGCTTCCAGCAGAAATTCGAGCTCAAATCGCGACCAAACTTCAAATTGATTGTATGTATAGCTGCGCCTCGGAGAGACGATTCCAACGGCGGGTCGCACGCGCCGAACGGCGGCCGGACGGCGGCGGGCGCACGCCTTGAAGCGGCGGGGGTCAAAGGGGATCGGGAAGGCTCGCGCGCGGGAAGAGAGGAGGAAAATGGTTCCGATAATTAAAATCCCGGGTTTAATTGGTATTTATAGCAAAAATACCCCGAAATACTAATAGCCCCACAAATACATCATGATTCATTAAAAATCATCTGTTTTCAAAAACTCTCTCTCTAACTCAAAAACCCCCTACCGGTGCCCACAAACAGCACCCGAGATTCTGAGTCACACTAAAAACCCAACTCGCAGGTTTTCACCGGAATGAGAATACGATCTCAACCTCGGGATCCAACGATCCCAACTAATCAATTAGACGAGCCCAGAAGGCCCGATTTACCAACCTCGGGAGATGCCGAACCGCAATTAATTCCTAATTGCCACAATTAAAAATCCATCCAGGATTAATACTACACCGGGATTAACACCATTAATTCCCGGACATCACATCTACACAATCACATGAATCCATATTAGAAACCCATAATTGAACCATTACCAAAAACATCAATATTTAGAACAAAATCCCAAAATTCACATTTATAAGCCTTCCGATCGATCGGTCCCAAGTCCCGATCGATCGCCAAGTGAAGGAAAACAGGCATCCAAGTACTGCCTCCGCCGATCGATCGAGAGTTTATCTCGATCGATCGAGATTACACACACCGATCGATCGGGACAAAATCTCGATCGATCGGTAAGCTCATTCCTCGCCTTGGGCAGACACTGCCTTGCTCGATCGATCGGACCTATTTTCCGATCGATCGAGACGCCCTGTTCACGCGAGAAATTTCCTTAAATGAGCTTCCAACCTCACCTATACACAAGCACAACCAAGAACAACCACCATGCTCAACATATACCCACAAAAACCACCTTAAAAGACATCTCCCATCATGACCAACAAGATGAACCAAGATCCATTCATTTAACCTCAAAAACAAGCTATAAATCAGCCAAAACTCAACAAGACTCTACCATAAAGGAAGCTTACCACTTGAGCTTCAAGTTTTTGGCAAGAAAACACAAAAACTCCCCTTTTTCCAAGTTTTCTCCTTTCCTTTAGATGTAGAAACGAAAATGGAAAGTATTCCTTGCAAGAGATAAGATGGATGGATGAGGTTTTGGGGCAAAAGCTGATAAGGAGAGGGTGATGTGATGTAAAGGGGGTATGCAAGTGGCTCATGCCATGATATGGTTTTTAAATGTGTATCAAGACACAAGCATGATATAGAAAATACCTCAACATGATATTTTAAAAGCATTTTACCACAATGCATCAAAATCCCTATTAAAATCATGTTTTCCCAAATAAACACAACCCATATCATTTAAACCATTTCAACACCCAAGATTCCTCACATGTATAACATGCACCCCGAAATGCTCTACCGGGTCACTCCTACCATGTGACAAGCATTGTACCAAGATAATTAGTCCCAACATATAATCTAATTATCACCATAATATCGCATAAACATAATTAACGTCCAAATGCAATTAATTATTTCGGGGATATCACATTACTCCCCTACTTACAAGATTTCGCCCTCGAAATCGCATGCACTTACCCAAATCAAAACTAAACATAAATCACATACCAGAGAATAATTCCGGGTAGTGCTGCACCATATGCTGCTCCGTCTCCCACGTGGCCTCTTCGACACCCCTGCGATCCCACTGTACCTTTACCATAGGTATCACTTTGTTCCGAAGCCTGCGATCAGCCCTATCTAGAATCCTGACTGGCTGTTCCTCATAGGATACATCAGAATCTAACTGAACCTGAGAAGGCTGCAATACATGCGACGGATCCGGCTCATACTTCCGTAGCATAGATACATGAAACACGTCGTGAATACTAGACAACGACGGTGGTAGTGCCAAGCGGTAAGCTAAGGTACCAATGCGCTGTAAAATCTCATACGGTCCCACATACCTCGGAGACAGTTTAACACGCATGCCAAACCGAACCACACCTCTGAAAGGTGAAATCTTCAAAAAGACCCTGTCTCCCGTCTGAAACTCTAACGGTCTCCGTCGTTTGTTCGCATAGGCTGCCTGCCTGTCCTGGGCTGCCTTCATTTTCTGTCGGATAACCTTTACCTTATCCTCCATCTCCCGAATCAATTCGGGTCCTCCCACAGCTTTACTGGTCAAGTCATCCCAGTATAATGGCGACCTACAACGCCTACCATACAAAGCCTCAAACGGTGCCATCTGAATACTCGTCTGATAGCTGTTGTTGTATGAAAATTCTACCAAGGGCAAGGAATCTTGCCATGAAGCATCAAACTCCAATACACAAGCTCGCAGCATGTCCTCCAGCGTCTGAATGGTACGCTCAGTCTGCCCATCCGTTTGGGGATGATATGCCGTACTCAATCTCACATCAGTACCCAAAGCTGACTGAAGACCTCCCCAGAAATGAGATGTGAACCGTGGGTCCCTGTCTGACACAATAGATACTGGAATCCCATGTAGTCTCACTATGTCCCGGACATACAACTGAGCCATCCTCAAGTATGTGTACGTCATACAGTATGGAATGAAGTGGGCTACCTTCGTCAGTCTGTCAATGATCACCCAAATGGCATCACAGCCCGAAGTAGTCCTCGGCAGGTGGGTCACAAAGTCCGTAGATATGTGTTCCCACTTCCACTCCGGTATCTCTAAGCTCCTTAGCTCGCCACCGGGTCTCTGCCTCTCTGCCTTAACTTGCTGGCAGACCAAACATCTCTTGACAAAAGCGATCACATCACGCTTCATCCGTTTCCACCAGAACTGATCACATAAGTCCTTATACATTTTCCTTCCTCCTGGGTGGATGCTAAATCGGCTACTATGAGCCCGTTCCAAGATTCCTCTACGCAACTCCGGCGTATATGGAACTACCCATCGGTTACCGAGTCTCAAGGAACCATCCTCAGCCACTCTGAACTTTGATGGCTGCCCTTGAAGTGCCAATGACGACCATCTCTGAATCTCATCATCTGTCCTCTGAGCTCTCCTGATATTCTCATAGATATCTGGCTCAGCTAATAAGGTCGATACCCAAACCGGTGATGCGTCCACATCGAAGTCATAGCCCATATGGCAACAAGAAGTCATCATAGCCGACAAATGCATGACATCCACAGCAGTATTCCTCACCTTCCGACTCAAGGCGTCTGCTGTCAAATTGGCCTTCCCCGGATGGTACTCTATTTCACAGTCATAATCTTTAAGTAGGTCCATCCATCTCCTCTGACGCATATTCAACTCTGCCTGAGTAAACAAGAATTTCAAGCTCTTGTGATCTGTATAAATGGTGAAGGAGGTACCATACAGATAATGCCTCCAAATCTTCAAGGCGAAGATAATAGCTGCTAACTCCAAATCGTGGACCGGGTACCTGGACTCATGCGGCTTCAACTGCCTTGATGCATAAGCCACCACGTGCTTATCTTGCATCAATACGCATCCCAAGCCCTGAAGTGACGCGTCAGTATACAGAACAAACCTCTTATTCTCTGAGGGAATTACCAAAACAGGTGCCGTGGTCAACCGGTGTTTCAGTTCCTGGAAGCTCTGCTCGCAAGCCTCAGACCAATAAAACGGTATCCCCTTCTGAGTCAACTGAGTCAGTGGCTTAGCAATCTTCGAAAATCCTTTGACGAAGCGTCGATAATAGCCAGCCAAACCAAGGAAACTCCGAATCTCGGGCACCGAAGTGGGTGCAGCCCACTCCATCACAGCCTCAATCTTCCTGGGGTCCACAGAAATCCCACTGCTGGATATGACATGCCCCAGAAATACTACTCTACTCACACTTGCTGAGCTTGGCATATAATTGGTGATCTCTGAGGATCTGGAGCACTGTCCTCAAGTGTTTCACGTGCTCTTCCTCGCTCCTGGAGTAGATGAGTATATCGTCAATAAATACGATGACGAACTGATCCAGATAGGGTTGGAACACCCGATTCATCAAGCTCATAAAGACAGCCGGGGCGTTCGTCACACCAAACGGCATTACTAAGAACTCGTAATGTCCATACCGAGTCCGAAATGCTGTCTTCTGTACATCTTCCTCCCTGACCCGTATCTGGTGGTACCTGGATCTCAGATCAATCTTGCTATAAAGTCTGGTACCTTGCAACTGGTCAAACAGATCGTCAATCCTTGGAAGAGGATACTTGTTCTTTACCGTAGCCTTATTCAGTTGCCGGTAATCGATGCACAACCGCATCGAGCCATCCTTCTTCTTTACAAAAAGAACTGGTGCGCCCCAAGGCGATACGCTAGGGCGTATATATCCTTTATCAAGGAGTTCCTGCAACTGCTCCTTCAGTTCTCTTAATTCTGCCGGTGCCATTCGGTAAGGGGCACGAGAAATAGCGGATGTCCCCGGTAATAACTCAATCCCAAACTCGACTTCCCTAGGTGGTGGGAATCCTGGAATCTCCTCCGGGAACACATCAGCAAATTCCGCTACTACTGGTATGTCCTCAACTTTTAACTCCTTGCTTTTTCCCAACAGATCCACGGCATAAATGAGATAGCCCATATGTCCACGTTCCAATAGTTGGGACATTTTGATTGCCGAGATCAACGGAATCTTCGCACGAGAACCGTTACCATAGAAAATCCACTGAACTCCCAAATGAGATCTGAACCGTAGTGTCCTCTGTCGGCAATCCACTACTGCCTGATATCTGTTCAGAATGTCGATGCCCACAATGCAGTCGAAATCTGACATGCTCAGAACAATCAAATCTGCCTTCACCTCATTGCCCTCAAAATAAATGAGGCAGTCCATTAGAAACTGATCCGCAACAACTTTCTTTCCGGTGGGTGTCGAGACCAAGAGAGACGTGGGTAACGGAGACGTGCACATATGATGTCTCACCACAAAGTCCGCAGACACAAAGGAGTGTGAAGCACCTGTGTCTATCAAAATAAAGGCGGAATATGTAAATAATAGGCACGTACCAGCTATAACCTCCTCTGGAGCTGCATCGGCCTGCTCCCTGGTCAATGCATAGACCTGTCCCTGGGGTGGCCCCATCACCTGTCCTCCCCCCTGACGAGGTACCATCGGTGGCCTCTGCTGTACTGTCCCGGTAGAAAACCTCCCTCTGCCTCCTCTCAGATCTACCTGACCATCACCATTCTGACAAAACCGGGATATGTGGCCCATCTGGCCACATTTATAACAAGCAGTACAGTCTCGCATGTGATGCGGTCCTCCACAAAAATGGCACTTCACCACTCCACTCCTATTCACTTGAGTCTGCCCTCTGTTGTTAGGCGCACCGCCCCTCCTGTTATCCATTCTTCTCCCACCAAACCGAGAAGATGAAGAAGAAGTCCCACGAGATTTAAATGATTCTCCTCGAGGCCTCAAATTATTAGACATTGGCCGCGGCGGTGGGACTTGTGGGGGTGTAACGTCTGGGTAGGCGCCGACCCCGATCTCTGCTAGCTCCGCTCTGGTGAGGGCATCATCAAAAGAAGTGGGTTTGTTGGAAATAACCCGATCAAAAAGTTCCGGTCGCAGTCCCTTCATGAAATTCCTCATTTTGGCATGCCCATTGGTGGCAATATGTGGAACATATCTCAGTAACGAAGAGTACTGCGTGGCATAGTCGGACACTGTCATGCTTCCTTGTTTCAAACTTGCAAACTCATCCTCCTTCGTCTGTCTTGCTGCTACCGAGAAGTACCGGTTCAGAAACCGGGTTCTGAAAAGCGTCCAATCAATCACTGCACCTTGTGCTCTCTGTTCCATTACAGTGCTCCTCCACCACATTAAAGGTTTCTTTGCTAACTGGAACTCCGCTAGCCTCAGCCAAGCTGTAACAGCACAAGGAGCCGATACAAAAACCTGTTCAAGCCTTTCCAGCCACTCCTCAGCTTCCTCTCCGGACTCTGTTCCCTCAAACCGAGGTGGGTGATACGATAGAAACTGAGTCAAGCTAATCTCACCAGGTAGCAATAACTGAGCCACTAGTTCCATGCTTACAGCCGGTGGAGGTAGAGGGTTTGCCTGTCCAATACTTGCGTTTACGCTACCCACATCGCCCACCTCTTCATTGAGATTCATAGCCGCCATGCTGTAACACAAGGGTTAAAACAACTCCAAACAAGAATATATGTTATGCCGTTAGATAACAGGAATGATAATAAGCATGTTAGTATAACAGGATATACATCAATATGCACTACATGCATAAACATGCTTTAAATGTAAGCACCTAGTCAATCACGCTAAGGCTACCCTTCACTCGTTCCCGGGTTCTCTAACCACTGCTCTGATACCACTAATGTAAGGACCCTAGTTCCTTAAGTGCGGACTAAAGGCGTAATTAAAAATTTCCATGCATAAACAGAGTATAAAGGTTGTGTCGATGCTCTGAGCTAATAAATTACAGTGCCAAAATAAAGATCCAAAATGGATTAATTACATTCTCAACTATGAATGTTAATCCTATAGTTTTACACTACTCCTAGAGTAGATACTATACAAAAGAATGTGCCTGCTACAAGAGCACTCCGCACTAGCTCACTGCACCAACTCGCCTTAGCCCGTCCGCCCAAAAGTACCTACAGGAACAACCCCAAAACCATGAGCATGTATAAAATCATATACACAACGATATGACAGCAATTCAAATGCATAATTGTAAATGTGATTCACTTCCTGTATGTAACACATTTAAAATGCTCCCTTGGGTTATCCCTGTACCAAATGATAATCAGTAGATTATATTACCAACAATGTATGTCATGACATGCATCCGATTCCCATATGTTCCGTGTTCAATTTCCGAGTCTTATTATATCCGTGGCATAATGCCCCTCGCGTTAACATGACAACGGAAATACCCTTCGCTTAGACAATACCAGCGGCACTAATATCCCTCGCTATAAATATGACAGCGGTCGTGTTCTTCGCTTCATATTATCGGCAAATATTCTCTCATCGCTACGGTATGACAGCGGCAAGTATTCACATCGCTACGCCACTAGCGGTAAGTATTCTTCATTACTGGAATATAATTCCTGACTCACAATCACATGCAACAATGCATCCAATATACACATGCAACCAAAATGCATGACCAATCATGTATACAATCCATGATGTATAAACATTACCCCATATGCAACCACAATGCATAATCAATTCCATGTACACAACCATAGTGCATAATCAATACAAAGCGTAATAGATACGTTTTACCGTCCGATGCTCGTACGTCTCACTACGTACCTTGGTTCCAAAAGTGGAGATATTATGGAACTTTATCTCCTTTGTTGTGTGGCTACCTGGGATGGTTCTACACAATCACATGAATCCATATTAGAAACCCATAATTGAACCATTACCAAAAACATCAATATTTAGAACAAAATCCCAAAATTCACATTTATAAGCCTTCCGATCGATCGGTCCCAAGTCCCGATCGATCGCCAAGTGAAGGAAAACAGGCATCCAAGTACTGCCTCCGCCGATCGATCGAGAGTTTATCTCGATCGATCGAGATTACACACACCGATCGATCGGGACAAAATCTCGATCGATCGGTAAGCTCATTCCTCGCCTTGGGCAGACACTGCCTTGCTCGATCGATCGGACCCATTTTCCGATCGATCGAGACGCCCTGTTCACGCGAGAAATTTCCTTAAATGAGCTTCCAACCTCACCTATACACAAGCACAACCAAGAACAACCACCATGCTCAACATATACCCACAAAAACCACCTTAAAAGACATCTCCCATCATGACCAACAAGATGAACCAAGATCCATTCATTTAACCTCAAAAACAAGCTATAAATCAGCCAAAACTCAACAAGACTCTACCATAAAGGAAGCTTACCACTTGAGCTTCAAGTTTTTGGCAAGAAAACACAAAAACTCCCCTTTTTCCAAGTTTTCTCCTTTCCTTTAGATGTAGAAACGAAAATGGAAAGTATTCCTTGCAAGAGATAAGATGGATGGATGAGGTTTTGGGGCAAAAGCTGATAAGGAGAGGGTGATGTGATGTAAAGGGGGTATGCAAGTGGCTCATGCCATGATATGGTTTTTAAATGTGTATCAAGACACAAGCATGATATAGAAAATACCTCAACATGATATTTTAAAAGCATTTTACCACAATGCATCAAAATCCCTATTAAAATCATGTTTTCCCAAATAAACACAACCCATATCATTTAAACCATTTCAACACCCAAGATTCCTCACATGTATAACATGCACCCCGAAATGCTCTACCGGGTCACTCCTACCATGTGACAAGCATTGTACCAAGATAATTAGTCCCAACATATAATCTAATTATCACCATAATATCGCATAAACATAATTAACGTCCAAAATGCAATTAATTATTTCGGGGATATCACAATGGTGAAGGTGGAAGATGGAGGGTGGAAGATGGAGGCTACTCCTAGGTTAGAATACATGGTTCTCCCATCAAAATATGATATACAAAGTGATATATAGGTCAAAAATCATCCAAGAGTCCTCCCCAACTTGGTAAGATTCGTCCCTATCTTTAAAAACAGCAACTTAAAATTTCCTTCCGCGATCAGGCTCCACTTAAATTGGCGCCGAGGCGCCTGAAACGAAGAAACTGAACAATTTTTATTTCTGACTGGCGCTGGGGCGCCTAAGGACTGGTGCCCCAGCGCCAGTCACACTGTCTGGGATGCCAAATTTTCATATTCTGAGCGTTGGGCGCCTCTTTCAGCCGGCGCCTCGGCGCCACTCTTTGTACCACATCTTAGTATTTTGGTCATAAATTTCTCATACGATCTCGGAAGTAAACGGATTAGCTATCCACACGAAGATAGCAAAAAGTTATACTCTTATGTTGATCACTTTTCCAAAATATGCCTCGATCATGAAAATTTTTGAGGAGAAAGAAATCACATGTGTCTTGTATTCCAGTTTTTTCTCTTTTCTTCAACTTTCTTCATTTTTCTATCGTTTTAGCTCATTTTCTTCATGTTCTCGTATTTTCACAAAGATTCCTGAAACATGTAAAAATCATAAAAAAACATCATGATATTGTTCAAGAATCATTATGAAACATAACGAGAAAATATAGAAATACAATTGCAAAAATGACACTTATCAAAACCCTCAAACTTATCACTTGATCGTCATCAAGCAAGCATTAAAATGAAAGTATAGAGTTTATTCTTGATACTTGAAACAAATTAGTTTGCAAATCATATGTATATCTCAGAAACCTCACTTTAACACAAACAAGAGTCCGTTCCAAAATCAAGCAAGATGTGTTTTCTCCTAAACCAAGCAACAAATCGCAAAATCGGAACGTGTATGTGTGTGCTATTGTCAATCTTAAGTTTCATGCATATCTCCTAGATCAAATAATGCTAATAAACTCAAAGTCAAGATCATCGTTGAGCAACAAATCGCTACTGCCTTCGCGCGATCGATTGCCTCGTTTTGGGCGATAGATCGCCGTGACCTGTAATACGAAAAATCGCCATTTTCATCACTTTTACCTCCTCACTCCAAACAAACACAAATACTAACCAACCATTAAAACCAAAACACCATAAACCATCAATATAAACACTAATAACAACAAAAATCCAACATTCAACCAAAAGTATCACATTCCCAAAATCAAACTCTTTTTAAATCCCTAAAATACCAAACCATATCAACACAAATCATATAAACAATACAATGAGAGATTCATACCACTTTTAGACTTCAAATCCTACCAAGAAATCCAACACTACAAGTTTTGCAAAGTTTTCTCCTCCTTCTCCTTGCAAGAAACGATTTTTGATGTTTGGGATAGGGTTGGGAGTGATTTTGTGGATAAAGAGTGATGGAAAGAAAGTGAGGGGAAAGTAAGGGAATACAAGTTTAATTAAACCATGTCCAAGTATTTAGCATGATGTATAAAATATCACAACATTATATTTTAAAAGCATTTTCCAAAAAATGCACCAAAACTCAATTAAACATGCTTTACCAAAATAATTAATATCCACCTCAAATAAACAATGCCAAAACCCATTTCCCCATCATGCATCACATGCACCCTGAAATGTACTACCAGGTCATGCCCATTGCATAACCACACATTTCACCACCATAATTAATTTACATCGAATTAATCACATAAACATAATTAATTGCCCAATTCAACACAATTATTTCAGGGATATCACACCCGCGACCTCAAAAGAGCTATTTTCATTTCACATGCAAGATGGGGCTGGGTCCATGAGCATGTCATAGGAAAATATCTCTTGTTGAGAAACTGGAAAATTTGTATGTGATAATACCTCATTAACTGGTTGTGGATTTGATCTTATAGTAAACATATTGGAAACTCATGAGTCATTGATTCAAAAGGAAAAAACTTGTTCTTCTTGTTGAATCTTCTACCAATGATAGGAAGGGTTTAAGGATAAAGAAGATGAAGGGAAATGATTCCCGACCTCAAAATACAAAAATGGATATAATAGCTACTAAGGAGGAGCAAGAACTATATTTTCACTGATGGCCACTGTCACAGAAACTGCAAAGAATACCTAGACCAGAAGAGTTCTGGAAATATTATGTTTTATATTAAAATTAATTTTTTCTATTGATTCTACTTTTTGGTATATGATATCAATTGTGTTTACATCTTTGCATTGAGTTGCAGATGTTGACAAGAAGTAAAAACCTATCGGAGGATAAACATTGTGGCAAAGAGTTGCTACAAATGCAGTTTGAGACATTTCTTTGATAGAAAGTGTTAAACTGATTTAGAACTAGTTTTGAACGATTGTTTTTTGTTCCATATTTAATGAAAATATTATTCCTATTTTTAATGAGAATAATATTCTTTTAACTTTGTGAATGTGATTTGTAATATTTTTAAGAATTAGTATTTTATTGAATCTGATAAACTTATATGATTATGTTCAAAGAATATAAAGAAATATAACTTGAACCCTGCATAACTTTAGCATGTGCCGAAGGTCCATGGAAATGATTCATATGGACATATGTGGAGCACTAGATGTTAGTGCAAGAGGATGTTGAGTTATCTTAAAGAGAATCCGATTCTATCTCAGTAACTGTCTAATTACATATTTGTTGAACATAAATCATATCAATGCAGTGACCAAAACTCCATATACGATATAGACTAATAATCTAAAACCTCCTGATAGATTTACTCCTAGAAAGTAGTCAAGATGATATTGACCATAGATGTGATCCTAGAACTTTCAAGGAGATGATGTTGGACATCGATTCCGGATATTGGAAAGATGCCATGAGATCTGAAATGGACCCATGTAATCTAATAATGTATGGATCTTCTTAGTAGATCATCTTGAGTGAATTGTTCCCATTGGCTGCGAATGAATCTACAAACAAAAGCTTGGAGTGGATGGGAAGGTAGTGACCTTCAAAACTTTATTGGTGGAAAATGTTATTCTCATATGCAAAGAGTTGTCTGTGAGAAACTTTTCATCGGTTGTGATGCTAAAGTAAATGCGATGGCTCAGTCCTAATTATGTGATTAATGATCACACAATAATAACTATAGCTTAAACAGCGAAAGACTTGTTTAACATTTATTACCATGTGCCCTAAAATTTTTGTCATGACCTCATCATAACAAGAACATACCATCAGTACCAATATTCATATACTAATTATATATATATATATATATATATATATATATATATATATATATATATATATATTCAGTATATGAATATTGGTACACATAGATCCATATGTGCTGAATTAATTTAAATATACATAAACTCTACACTCTACAGGAACAAACCCCTGGTAGACATATACACATATTACTGGGATAAACAGGAGAAGAAATCTCTCAAGCGTGGCTCCCTTCGGACGTTCCCTCTCTGGGGTCCTGGCCACCTTTACTACCCGTCATTGTCCACACACAAAGACAAAAATAGCCCCTTGGGGGTGAGAAAAATCCTGACATGGAATGATCATAGGATATACAACATATATCAATAAAATGTCATATATGATATAATGTAATGTCATGCATGTCATGTAGGTATCACATCGTATAGCTGTAATACCCCCAAAATGTCTAGATGCTTATGTGTTATCATGACGATTTATGATGTGTTTTAAGGGGATGTAGTGCATTTAATTTGGGGGTTATGTTTATGTTATGATGATATGATTTATGGGGCATGTTGGGTGTTTTAAGGGATGTATTAATTAAGTAAAGTTATAAAATATCGAGTGAGGATATTTCAATACATCGTGCTAAATGCCGGGGCACAAGTGAACACCACATGGCACCCCAACAACACCACCCCACCCCCCATATTATCGGCCACATCCCCTCCCCCACTTGGCAACCACCATACTCCCCACTTGGACCAACCCATGCTTCATCCACCAACCCCTTCTCCTCTCATTCTCAATGATTCTTGCCTCTTCTCCTTTCCTTCCTTCCCTCTCATTCTCGTCCCTGTAAGTTGCAGAAAGGAGAAGAAAAGGCTTGGGATTTGTGTGAAAAATCCTTGCAAAAAAGGAGGCAAAGAGGGGTAAGGATGGGTACTCTGTTTTTCTGGGTTTTTGTTCGAGTTTGGGTTTTGTGGTGATGTTTTCATGCATGCTAAGTATAGGTTTGGTCGAAACCTTGGTGTGAGTACTTGCATGGAAGTATTTTGTAGCCCATAGCATGTTTGTTCGAGCATGTTACATGTTTTATGTATTAGATTTCTTGTTAGAAAAAGATGTGCCCGAAAATCTGGGCAAGATTATAATTGCCCTGTTTTCTGCAAAGTTGGATGAGATCAAAGTTTATGAAGCTGTTATGATGCATGCTAGCTTAGGTTTTGTGAAACCTTTGATTTAAGTGTTTACATAGAAGTTTTATGAAGTTCCTAGCATGTTTGTTTGGGCAAGTTTTACGTTTTATGAAGTAGATATGATGCTATGAATGAGGTGCTAAAAAATCTGGGGAAGTCCCGATTTTTCAGAGTGCTCGATCGATCGAGATTTTGGTCCCGATCGTTCGAGCGAGGCAGAGGATTTAAAGCATGGTTCGAAATTCAGGGGCCGATCGATCGAAGGAATTTTCGATCGATCGGTAAAACATTTCGATCGATCGATCGAGGCAGAATGTTGGGCACTGTTTATTAGGCTTTCTCGATCGATCGAGACTTGGGTGCCGATCGATCGAGAGAGGCAGAATCTTGGCAAATAATTTTTAATTGATTATTTTGAAGGATTTTGTCAATAATTCATGAAATGGTATCTAATATTGTATTATCTGGTTATGTAGAACCATCCCAGGTACCAGCACAATCAAGGAGATAAAGTCAATTGACTCCTCCACCTTTTGAAAAGGTACGTAAGAGACGTACGAGCATCGGACGGTAAAACACACCTCTATACTATGACTATGCATTTATCGCATGAGTATTTACGATGAAATGATGATGTTTATATAATGATACGATGTTATGATATGGTAAGATGCCATACGATGTTATGATATGGTAAGATGCCATACGATATTTATGATATGGTAAGATGCCATACGATAGGGTAAGATGCCCATATGGTAAGATGTCATACGATGTTATGATATGGTAAGATGCCATACGATGTTTATGATATGGTAAGATGCCATACGATAGGGTAAGATGCCCATATGGTAAGATGCCATACGATGTTTATGATATGGTAAGATGCTATACGATAGGGTAAGATGCCCATATGCATGAATGTGAATCAGGGACAACAAAAAGAAGTTAACGAATAACCAGCAAGTTTACTTAACTAAGATTTCATGCATTTACCGTTATGTTTTATTTTATGATGTTAAGTAAGGATGTATATGCTCATGATGTGTTGTCCCTGTAGGTACGCTTTTGGACTGAAGGGCTAAGGGTCGGGTTGAGACAGTGAGCTAAAGGAGCACAAGGATGGATAGGAAGGATGTTATGATTAGTATCTACTCTAGGAGTAGTATAAATCTAAATATTAGCATTCAGTTAAGGGAATGTAACTGATAAGTTTTTGAAGTTTTATTTTTGGCCTGTAATCCTAATAGCTCACATAACAACCGGAACTCTAAGATGTCCTTAATGCATGTTTAGTCCATATTATGTTATTAAAACACTGTTAAGGTAGGAAGACCCTACATTAGTGGTATCAGAGCAGTGGTTAGATAACCCGGGAATGAGTGAAGGGTAGCCTTAGCAATAAGTTAGCTAGGTGCTTACTTTTAAACATGTTTTATATGTATGTTGCATATGAAGTATATGATGTTATACTAACATGTTTTATTTCTCTAACGATGTATTATATGAACTGCTTTTGGGTATCGTTGTTAACCCTTGTGTTGCAGTATGACAGCAAATGTGGAAGTAGGTGATGCTATTAGCGTCAATGCAAGTGTTGGGCGTACAAATCCCCTACCACCGCCAGCCTTAGGCGAGGAACCCTCTGAGCAACAGTTATTACCTGGGGAGTTGAGCTTGGCTCAGTTTTTGGCATACCGACCCCCGATGTTCGAGGGAACTGAAACAGGGGAATTGGCTGAAGAGTGGCTAGAGAGGATGGAACAGATTTTTGTGGCAGCTCCGTGTGCGAAGTCAGCATGGATCAGATTAGCGGAGTTCCAACTGGCTAAGAAAGCATTGATGTGGTGGAAGACCACAGTGGTAGAGCAAGACGCTCAGGGCAGTAAATTAATTGGAAGCTGTTCAGAACTCGGTTTCTGACCCGCTATTTTTCAGCTGCTGCACGATAGGCTAAGGAGGATGAGTTTACCAACTTAAAGCAAGGTACCATGTCAGTATCGGATTACGCTCTTCATTACTGTTCTTTACTCCGATATGTGCCCCATATTGCTGCGAATACCCAGGCAAAGATGAGGAATTTCATGAAAGGCTTGAGGCCTGAACTGTACGACATGGTCGTCACTTATGGCCCTGCTTGCTTTGATGATGCCCTTTCACGGGCTGAGCTAGCCGAACTGGGAGTTGGCGCATATCCTGATGCCGTGCCACCTCCAGCACCCCCTCGTAAATCCACTTCTGACAATTTGAGGCCGAGGGGTGATCAGTTCAAGCCAAGGGGGAACGCATCGGCTTCGAGATTCAGTGGTAAGAGGCCTGAGAATCGTTGGAAAGGAAACCGTAGGAATGACGCCCCATCAGGAAGAGGACAGTCTCAGGGAGACAGATTCGGGAAGGTCCAGTGCACTCTTTGTGGGCAACCACATTTGGCGAAAGACTGTGTAGGATGTTATGTTTGTGGCGACAAAGGCCACTTTGCTCGGTAGTGTCCCAACAGGGGAAGACAACAGAACTCTGCGGGGAGGCCTGCGGACAGAGCAGCACAGCACAGACCACCTTTTGCACCGAGGCAGTATGGAAGTCAGGCCATGGGGCCACCTCAGGGGCAGGTTTATGCTTTGACGAGGGAGCAGGCTACAGCGGCTCCGGAGGAGGTTATAGCGGGTACGTGCCTTTTATTGACGCACCCTGCTTTTATATTGATAGACACAGGTGCGTCACACTCTTTTGTGTCGACGAGTTTTGTTGAAAGGCACCACATATACACTTCTCCGTCGCCTATACCTCTTGTGGTCTCGACACCCGCTGGAAGAAGTTTGATTGCTGATCAGATTGTCTATAAATGCCTCATTTTTTTTAGGGCAATGAGCTGAGGTCAGACTTGATTGTTCTGGGAATGTCGGACTTCGATTGCATTATGGGCATTGATGTTTTGAACAAGTATCAGGCAGTGGTGGACTGCAGACAGAGAACTGTCCGGTTCAGATCTGATTTGGGAGTCCAGTGGACGTTCTATGGGGATGGTTCCCGTTCAAAGATTCCATTGATATCTGCTGTCAAGATGGCACAGTTATTGGAACGAGGCCACATGGGATATCTGATCTATGTTGTTGATGTTACTGGAAAGAAGGAAGACTTGAAAGTCGCGGATGTGCCCGTAGTGGCGGAGTTCCCTGATGTTTTTCCGGAGGAGATCCCCGGATTCCCACCGACGAGAGAGGTCGAGTTTGGGATTGAGTTACTGGACGTCTACCATTTCTCGTGCCCCATATAGGATGGCACCAACGGAGCTAAGGGAGTTAAAGACTCAGTTGCAAGAGCTCATTGATAAGGGCTACATATGCCCTAGCGTATCGCCCTGGGGTGCGCCTGTTTTATTTGTTATGAAGAAGGATGGATCAATGCGTCTATGCATTGACTACAGGCAACTGAATAAGGCCACAGTAAAGAACAAGTATCCACTTCCGAGGATCGATGACTTGTTTGATCAGTTGCAGGGTACGAGGCTCTAAAGTAAGATCGATCTGAGGTCGGGATATCATCAGATTCGGGTAAGGGAGGATGATGTTCAGAAGACGGCTTTCAGGACGAGATATGGGCACTATGAATTCCTGGTCATGCCTTTTGGGGTGACAAATGCCCCAGCTGTCTTCATGAGTTTGATGAACAGCGTATTCCAGCCATATTTGGACCGGTTCGTCATAGTTTTCATTGACGATATACTCATCTACTCCCGGACTGAAGAAGAACACGCGGAGCACTTGAGGACAGTACTCCAGATCCTCAGGAATCATCAGTTATATGCAAAGCTCAGCAAATGCGAGTTTTGGTTGAGCAGCGTGGTATTCTTAGGCCATGTTATATCTAGCAGTGGGATATCTGTGGATCCCAGGAAGATTGAAGCTGTGATGGAGTGGGCTGCACCCACTTCTGTACCTGAGATACGGAGCTTCCTCGGTTTGGCAGGCTATTACCGACGTTTCGTCGAGGGTTTTTCAAAGATTGCCAAACCCCTGACACAGATGACTCAGAAAGGAGTATCGTTCTATTGGTCCGAAGCTTGTGAGGAAAGCTTCCAAGAACTGAAGCGTCGTTTGACTACGGCACCTATATTGGTGATTCCTTCTGAGAATGAGAGGTTTTCCTTGTACACGGATGCGTCACTGCAGGGTTTGGGCTGTGTGTTGATGCAAGATAAGCATGTGGTGGCTTATGCATCGAGGCAGCTGAAGCCACATGAGGCTAGGTACCCAGTGCATGATTTGGAACTGGCGGCCATCATTTTTGCCTTGAAGATTTGGATGCATTACTTGTATGGTACGTCGTTTACCATCTATACGGACCATAAGAGCCTGAAGTTTCTATTAACACAGGCTGAATTGAATATGCGCCAAAGGTGGTGGATGGACTTACTCAAGGATTACGACTGTGAAATTGAGTACCATCCTGGCAAAGCAAACTTGATAGCAGACGCCTTAAGTCGGAAGGTGAAGAGTACTGCTGAGGATGCTATGTGTTTATCGGCTTTGATGACTTCTTACTGCCATCTGGGCTATGATTTCGATGTGGACACGTCGCCTGTGCGAGTGTCGACCTTATTGGCAGAGCCAGACATATTTGAGGCGATCAGGAAGGCCCAGAGGTCGGATGATGAGGTTCAGAGGTGGACATCATTGGTACTTCAGGGTCAGCCATCAAAGTTCAGAATGGCTGAGGATGATTCCTTGAGACTGGGCAACCGTTGGGTAGTCCCAGATATGCCGGAGTTGCGTAAAGGAATATTGGAGCGGGCTCATAGTAGTCGGTTCAGTATCCACCCAGGAGGAAGAAAAATGTATAAGGACCTAAGTGGTCAATTCTGGTGGAGACGCATGAAGCGTGATGTGATCACTTTTGTTAAAAGATGTTTGATCTGCCAACAGGTAAAGGCAGAGAGGCAGAGACCTGGTGGCGAGCTGAAGAGCTTAGAGGTACCTAAGTGGAAGTGGGAACACATATCTATGGACTTTGTGACCCACTTGCCAAGGACGGCCTCAGGATTGATGTGATCTGGGTTATCGTAGATAGGCTGACGAAGGTGGCTCATTTCATCCCTTATTGTATGTCCTTTACATACTTGAAGATGGCTCAGATGTATATACGGGATGTGGTTAAGTTACATGGCATTCCAGTCTCGATTGTGTCTTATAGAGACCCAAGGTTTATTTCACATTTTTGGGATGGTCTCCAGGCAGCTTTGGGCACAGAGGTGAGACTGAGTACAACCTATCACCCTCAGACAGACGGCCAGACGGAGCGTACCATTCAGATGCTCGAGGACATGTTGAGGGCATGTGCGTGGGAGTTTGATACTCCGTGGCAGGATTCACTGGCACTGGTGGAGTTCTCCTATAATAACAGTTATCAGGCGAGCATTCAAATGGCTCCTTTTGAAGCTCTGTACGGACGACGATGTAGGTCACCGCTGTATTGGGAGGACTTGACTAGCAAAGCGGCCGGAGAACCGGACATGGTCAAGGATATGAAAGGTAAGATAAAGTTGATACGCCAAAAGATGAAAGCGGCCCATGATAGGCAAGCAGCCTATGCCAATAAGTGGCGACGATCGCTGGAATTCCAGTTAGGAGACAGGGTCTTCTTAAAGATCTCGCCCTTCAGGGGTGTGGTTCGGTTTGGTATGCGGGGAAAGTTATCTCCGAGGTATGTTGGGCCATATGAAGTTTTGCAGTGTATTGGTACATTGGCCTACCGTTTGGCACTACCGCCATCCCTGTCTGGCATACACGATGTTTTCACGTTTCTATGTTACGGAAGTATGAGCCAGACCCGTCTCATGTCTTATAGCCTACTGAAGTACAGTTAGACTCAGATGTGTCTTACTTAAAACGACCAATCAGAATTCTGGAACGAGAGGATCGCAGACTACGAAGCAAAGTTATACCGATGGTCAAAGTTCAGTGGGATCGTCGGGGTGTCGAGGAGGCTACGTGGGAGACGGAACGGCATATGGTGCAGCACTATCCGGAACTATTCTCTGGTATGTTTTTATGTTTAGTTTCGATATAGTGATGCATGTGGATTTCGAGGACGAAATCTTATAAGTAGGGGAGTAATGTAATACCCCCGAGATGTCTATATGTGTAAGGCCTCTCTACCTTAACAGTGTAATTAACAAGTAAATAGGGCCAACATGCATAAAAAGATAAGTTATGGTTCCGGTTGTAGCCTTGAGCTAACAGGATTACAGGCCAAAAAAAAATTCAAGAGCTAATTAATTACATTCCAAAAAATGAATGTTAATGCTATAGATTTACACTACTCCTAGAGTAGAAACTATCCAAAAATCCTGTATCCTAATTCTTTAACTCTCCTCGTAGCTCACTGCCTCAACCCGACCCATAGCCCTCCAATCCAAAAGGTGTACCTATAGGAACAACTCACAATGAGTATATACATCACTATTCAACAAGATCCAAGCACAATAACATAAGTAATTGCATGAGATATGTTTGTATGAATGCTCTCTGAATTACCACATTAGCACATTTACATTGTTGTTCCTATTTCATAAACTCATTCACAAAATCATTAGTTCATAATATATTGATCGATATCACGTTCCAGTTATAACCACAATATTCCACATTAATCACTAGAAATGTGACTGTTCCGGTCCTGATACAACATCGGAATTTTAGGACCCCTCGCTTCGACATAGAGCGGCATCATATGATATCCCTCGCTTCGACAATGACAGCGGCATGTACATCGCTTCGACATGACAGCGGCAAATATCATATTACCATCGCTTCATATGACAGCGAAGTACCTCCCTCGCTCGGAGATAACAGCTACCGGAACATTCATCAATTCTCACACAATAATCAAACACAATAGTTGATTCCATTATCATGATATAACGCTATCATTTCACATATTCCATCACATGTAAGGACTCACTATCCATGATATAAATAATCAAAAGCGTAACACGTTTTACCGTCCAATGCCCGTACGTCTCACTACGTACCTTAGTCTCGAAAGTGGAGAAGTTGAATAACTTTATCTCCTTGACGTTGTTGGTACCTGGGATGGTTCTACACAACCATACAAATCAATATTAGAAGCCAATTATAGTCCAATATCCAAAAATTCGTCAAACAAATGCATTTCCCACATTACAGCAGCTGGCGATCGATCGCTGTGTTGAGGCGATCGATCGCGAGCCTCACCGATCGATCGCTTCAACATGGCGATCGATCGCCAGACTCTACTGGCCCTCGGCGATCGATCGCGCTATTTGAGGCGATCGATCGCCTACACTCATTTTGCCCACTGTCTCTCGGCGATCGATCGCTGCTTTTGTAGCGATCGATCGCCACAACCAGTGGCCGCGATTTTCACCATTTTTGCACCTTAAATCCTTCACCAACCTCAACAACACTTATATCAACAACTCAAAAAAAAAAAAACACTTTAAACCTTCAATTCACATCATTAAATAACCCCAAAATCCTACACCCAACCAAAAATCATACCAACCCAAAACAAACCCATTTTCAAACTCAAATATCAACCCAAAATCAAAATAAACTACACAAAAAACAACAAGGAATGTTATATATCCTTCATAGGCCTCAAATCTTACCAAAAATCACAAGAATAGAGCTTTTGTAAGAACTTCTCTTCCACCTTGATGCCCAACTCGAAAATGGAAGGAAAATGGTAGGGTTTGGAGAGTGTTGGGGATTTTAAAAAAAGTAAGGGTTAAAGTGAAAGAAAAGGGGTATAGTGGGGTTTTGAGAGTTGTTAATTAAATTTGCACCCCACTAAATATCATGATGTATAAAATACCCCAACATGGTATTTTAAAAGCATTTTACGAAAATGCACCAACTTCCACTAAATCCATATTTCCACATAATTAACAACCAATAGAATTTAATAATGTTAACACCCCATTTCCCAACATGCATAACATGCACCCTGAGATGCAACCCCGGGTCACGCCTACCCTGTGACTAAGCATTTCACAAGATAATCCATCCCAACACATGAATCAATTACTATCATAATTAATCACATAAACATAATTAATGCCCAAATTGCATATAATTATTTCGGGGCATCACAATACTCCCCTACTTACAAGATTTCGACCTCGAAATCGCATGCACTTACCCAAAACGAAACTAAACATAAATACATACTAGAAAATAGTTCCGGGTAGTGCTGCACCATATGCCGTTCCGTCTCCCACGTGGCCTCTTCGACACCCCGACGATCCCACTGAACCTTAACCATCAGTATAACCTTGTTTCGAAGTCTGCGATCCTCTCGATCCAGAATTCTAACCGGTCGTTCCACGTAGGACACATCTGAACCCAACTGAACCTCTGAGGGCTGTAAAACATGAGATGGATCTGGCTCATACTTTCGCAACATAGAGACATGGAAGCCGTCATGTATACCAGACAAGGACGGTGGTAGAGCTAAACGGTAAGCCAAAGTACCGATGCGCTGCAAAATCTCATATGGCCCAACATACCTCGGAGACAACTTCCCGCACATACCAAAACGAACTACACCTCTGAAAGGTGAAATCTTCAAAAAGACCTTATCTCCCACTTGGAATTCCAACGGTCGCCGCCGTTTATTAGCGTAGGCCGCTTGCCTATCCTGTGCCGCTTTCATTTTCTGACAGATCACTTTGATTTTCTCTTCCATTTCTCGAATCAAATCCGGTCCTCCAACCGTCTTACTTGTCAAATTCTCCCAGTACAACGATGATCTACAACGTCGACCGTAAAGAGCCTCAAATGGAGCCATCTGAATGCTCGCCTGGTAGCTGTTATTATAAGAGAACTCTACCAGTGGCACTGAATCTTGCCAGGGAGTATCAAACTCCAGTACACATGCCCTCAACATATCTTCGAGCGTCTGTATGGTACGCTCTGTCTGGCCGTCTGTCTGAGGGTGATAAGCTGTACTCAGTCTCACCTCCGTACCCAAAGCTGACTGAAGACCCTCCCAAAAATGCGATGTGAACCGTGGGTCTCTGTCCGACACAATCGAAACTGGAATCCCGTGTAACCTCACCACGTCCCGCACATACAGTTGGGCCATCTTTATGTATGTGTACGACATACAATAAGGGATGAAGTGAGCCACTTTCGTCAATCTATCCACGATCACCTAGATCGCATCAAATCCCGAGGCAGTCCTTGGCAAGTGGGTCACGAAGTCCATAGATATGTGTTCCCACTTCCACTCCGGTATCTCTAAACTCTTCAACTCGCCACCGAGCCTCTGCCTCTACGCTTTTACTTGCTGACAAATCAGGCACTTCTTGACAAATGTGATGACGTCTCTTTTCATCCGCCTCCACCAAAACTGGTCACACAAGTCCTTGTACATCTTTCTCCCACCTGGATGTATGCTAAACCTGCTGCTATGAGCACGATGCAAGATCCCTTGACGCAACTCCGGTGCCTTCGGCACTACCCAACGGTTACCAAGCCTCAAGGAACCATCTTCTGCCACCTCTAAACTTGGATGACTGACCCAGACGTAAATATGATAACCATCTCTCCACCTCAACGTCTGCCATATGAGCTTTCCTGATAGATTCAAAGATGTCCGGCTCTGCCAACAGGGTTGATACATGTACCGGTGATGCATCTACATCAAAGTCATATCCCATGTGACAACAGGAAGTCATCATGGCTGATAACTGAATAACATCCTCCGCGGTATACTTCACCTTCCTACTCAAAGCATCAGCTGTCAGGTTCACCTTCCCGGGATGGTACTCTATCTCGCAGTCATAGTCCTTGAGCAAGTCCATCCACCTCCTATGTCTCATATTCAATTCTGCTTGGGTGAATAAGAACTTCAAGCTCTTATGGTCCATATAAATGGTAAATGAAGTACCATATAGATAATGCCGCCAAATTTTCAAGGCGAAAATGATAGCCGCCAGTTCCAAATCATGAACCGGGTACCTGGTCTCATGAGGCTTCAACTATCTCGAACCATAAGCCACCACGTGCTTATCCTGCATCAGTGCACAACCCAAACCCTGCAGTGATGCATCCGTGTACAGAGCAAACCTCTCGTTCTCCGAAGGAATCACCAATACAGGTGTTGTAGTCAACCGGTGCTTCAACTCTTGGAAGCTCTGCTCACATGTCTCAGACCATAAAAACGGAACCCTTTTCTGAGTCAACCGCGTCAACGGCTTAGCGATCTTAGAGAAACCCTCGACAAAACGTCGGTAATAACCCGCTAAACCAAGGAAGCTCCGGATCTCGGGCACAGATGTAGGCGCAGACCAATCCATCACTGCCTCCACCTACCTGGGATCCACAGATATCCCGTCACTAGAGACCACATGCCCCAAAAATACCACGCTGTTCAACCAAAATTCACACTTGCTCAGCTTGGCGTACAACTGATTATCCCTAAGAATCTGGAGCACTGTCCTCAAATGATTCTTGTGTTCTTCCTCACTCCGAGAGTAGATGAGTATGTCGTCAATAAACACTATGACGAACTGGTCAAGATATGGTTGGAACATTCGGTTCATCAAGCTCATAAAGACAGCCGGGGCATTTGTCACTCCAAACGGCATGACCAAAAACTCATAATGACCATAACGGGTTCGGAAAGCTGTCTTCTGCACATCTTCCTCTCTAACTCGAATCTGATGGTACCCGACCTCAAATCAATTTTACTAGACAACCTCGTGCCCTGCAACTGATCAAATAAGTCATCGATCCGCGGAAGAGGGTACTTATTCTTCACTGTGGCCTTGTTCAATTGTCTGTAATCGATGCAGAGACGCATCGATCCATCTTTCTTTTTCACAAATAATACTGGCGCACCCCAAGGTGATAAGCTGGGGCGTATGTAACCCTTGTCAAGGAGTTCCTGAAGTTGTTCTTTCAACTCTCTTAACTCTGCTGGTGCCATCCTGTAAGGGGCACGAGAAATAGCGGATGTCTCTGGTAGTAATTCGATCCCAAACTCGACTTCCCTAGCCGGTGGAAATCCTGGAATCTCCTCCGGGAATACATCGGCAAACTCGGCGACTACGGGTATATCCTCGACCCTTAACTCTTCCTTCTTTCCAGCAATGTCAATGGCATAAATAAAATAACCCATATGCCCACGTTCCAATAACTGAGTCATCTTTAAGGCCGATATTAATGGGATTCTTGAGCGGGAACCATCCCCAAAAAAAGTCCACTGAACCCCCAAATCAGATCTGAACCGTACTGTTCTCTGTCTGCAGTCCACCACCGCCTGATATCTGTTCAGGACATCAATACCCACAATGCAGTCGAAGTCTGACATTCCCAGAACAATCAAATCTGACTTCAACTCGTTGTCCTCAAAATAAATGAGGCCGTCAACGACGAACCGATCAGCAATCATACTCTTTCCAGCGGGTGTCGAAACCACAAGAGGGGTGGGTGACGGAGACGTGCATATACGGTGCCTCTCCACAAAACTCGTCGACACAAAGGAGTGTGACGCACCTGTGTCTATCAAAATAAAAGCAGGGTGCGTAAATAAATGATACGTACCCGCTATCACTTCCTCTGGAGCCGCTGTAGCCTGCTCCCTGGTCAGAGCGTACACTTGTCCTTGAGGTGGCCCCAACGGCTGACCTCCCAATGGTCTCGGTACAAACGGTGGTCTTTGTTGCACTGCCCTGTCTAAAGGTCTCCCCATAGTATTCTGTGGCCCTCCCCGGTTAGGACAATTCCGGGCCAAATGACCATGTTTACCACACTCATAACAAGCTGAGCATCCTTTCACCGAGTGGGGTCCTCCGCACAGAAAACACTTAACTTTCCCAAAACTGCCAGCTTGAGATTGTCCCCTATGAGGCGGGGCATCACTTCCACGATTTCCCCTTCCACGAACATCCGGCCATCTTCAACTGAATCTGGAAGCTGATGAGTTCCCCCTTGGCTTAAAATGGTCGCCCCTTGGTTTCAAGTTTTCAGGGGTCGATATATGTGGTGGTGCTGGAGGTGGTGCTACAGTCGGATATGCACCCACTCCCAATTCTGCCAACTCGGCCCGTGCAAGGGCATCATCAAAACAAGTAGGGCCATAAGTGATCACCCTATCATACAACTCCGGCCTCAAGCCCTTCATGAAGTTCCTCATCTTCGCTTGAGTGCTGGTGGCGATATGAGGTACATATCTAAGTAAAGAACAGTAGTGGAGAGCATAGTTTGACACCGGCATAGTACCTTGCTTTAAATTAGTAACCTCATCCTCTTTAGCCTGTCGTGCAGCTGCTGAAAAGTATCGGGTCAGAAATCGAGTTCTAAACAATGTCCAGTTTATTTCTGACCCTGAGCCTCCTGTTCAATCACTGTGGTCTTCCACCACATCAGTGCCTTTTTGGCCAATTGAAAATCTGCTAGCCTTATCCAGGCTATCTTTGCACATGGGGCTGCTACAAATATCTGTTCTATCCTCTCCAACCATTCCTCGGCCCGTTCCCCTGTTTCAGTCCCTTCAAACGTCAGGGGTCGATATGCTAGAAATTGAGTCAAACTCAGTTCTCCCGGCAATAACTGCTGTTCGGACGGCTCTTTGCCCAAAGCTAGCGGTGGCAGGGGATTTGTACGCCCAACACTTGCATTGACACTTATTGCATCACCTATGTCGATATTTGCTGCCATACTGCAACACAAGGGTTAACAATGACACCAAAAGCAGTTCATATAATACATCGTTAGAAACATGAGTAACAATGACCAAAACATGTTAGTATAACATTTATATACTCATAATGCACTAAACATGTATAAAAGAGTACCTAGCCAACCTATTTCTAAGGCTACCCTTCGCTCATTCCCGGGTTCTCTAACCACAGCTCTGATACCACTAATGTAAGGCCTCTCTACCTTAACAGTGTAATTAACAAGTAAATAGGGCCAACATGCATAAAAAGATAAGTTATGGTTCCGGTTGTAGCCTTGACCTAACAGGATTACAGGCCAAAATAAAATTTCAAGAGCTAATTAATTACATTCCAAAAAATGAATGTTAATGCTCCCTGAATTACCACATTAGCACATTTTCATTGTTGTTCCTATTTCATAAACTCATGCACAAAATCATTAATTCATAATATATTGATATCACGTTCCAGTTATAACCACAATATTCCACATTAATCACTAGAAATGTGACTGTTCCGGTCCTGATACAACAGCGGAATTTTAGGACCCCTCGCTTCGACATAGAGAGGCATCATATGATATCCTCGCTTCGACAATGACAGCGGCATGTACATCGCTTCAACATGACAGCAGCAAATATCATATTACCATCGCTTCATATGACAGCGGCAAGTACCTCCCTCGCTCGGAGATAACAACTACCGGAACATTCATCAATTCTCACACAATAATCAAACACAATAGTTGATTCCATTATCATGATATAACGCTATCATTTCACATATTCCATCACATGTAAGGACTCACTATCCATGATATACATAATCAAAAGCGTAACACGTTTTACCGTCCAATGCCCGTACGTCTCACTACGTACCTTAGTCTCAAAAGTGGAGAAGTTGAATATCTTTATCTCCTTGACGTTGTTGGTACCTGGGATGGTTCTACACAACCATACAAATCAATATTAGAAGCCAATTATAGTCCAATATCCTAAAATTCGTAACAAAATGCATTTCCCACATTACCGCAGCTGGTGATCGATCGCTGTGTTGAGGCGATCGATCGCGAGCCTCACCGATCGATCGCTTCAACATGGCGATCGATCGCCAGACTCTACTGGACCTCGGCGATCGATCACGCTATTTGAGGCGATCGATCGCCTACACTCGTTTTGCCCACTGTCTCTCGGCGATCGATCGCTGCTTTTGTAGCGATCGATCGCCACAACCAGTGGCCGCGATTTTCACCTTTTTTGCACATTAAATCCTTCACCAACCTCAACAACACTTATACCAACAACTCAAAAACATAAAAACACTTTAAACCTTCAATTCACATCATTAAATAACCCCAAAATCCTACACCCAACCAAAAATCATACAAACCCAAAACAAACCCATTTTCAAACTCAAATATCAACCCAAAATCAAAATAAACTAACACAAAAAACAACAAGGAATGTTATATATCCTTCCTAGGCCTCAAATCTTACGAAAAATCACAAGAATAGAGCTTTTGCAAGAACTTCTCTTCCACCTTGATGCCCAACTCGAAAATGGAAGGAAAAATGGTAGGGTTTGGAGAGTGTTGGGGATTTAAAAAAAAGTAAGGGTTAAAGTGAAAGAAAAGGGGTATAGTGGGGTTTTGAGAGTTGTTAATTAAATTTGCACCCCATTAAATATCATGATGTATAAAATACCCCAACATGGTATTTTAAAAGCATTTTACGAAAATGCACCAACTTCCACTAAATCCATATTTCCACATAATTAACAACCAATAGAATTTAATAATGTTAACACCCCATTTCCCAACATGCATAACATGCACCCTGAGATGCAACCCCGGGTCACGCCTACCCTGTGACTAAGCATTTGACAAGATAATCCATCCCAACACATGAATCAATTACTATCATAATTAATCATATAAACATAATTAATGCCCAAATTGCATATAATTATTTCGGGGCATCCCAATATGCTTATGTGTTATCATGATGATTTATGATGTGTTTTAAGGGGATGTAGTGCATTTGGGGGTTATGTTTATGTTACGATGATATGATTTAGGGGGCATGTTGTGTGTTTTAAGGGATGTATTAATTAAGTAAAGTTATAAAATATCGAGTGAGGATATTTTAATACATCGTGCTAAATACCGGGGCACAAGTAAACACCACATGGCACCCCAACAACACCACCCCACCCCCCATATTATCGGCCACCTCCCCTCCCCCACTTGGCCACCACCATACTCCCCACTTGGACCAACCCATGCTTCATCCACCAACCCCTTCTCCTCTCATTCTCAATGATTCTTGCCTCTTCTCCTTTCCTTCCCTCCCTCTCATTCTCGTCCCTGTAAGTTGCAGAAAGGAGAAGAAAAGGCTTGGGATTTTTGTGAAAAATCCTTGCAAAAAAAGGAGGCAAAGAGGGGTAAGGATGGGTACTCAGTTTTTCTAGGTTTTTTGTTCGAGTTTGGGTTTTGTGGTGATGTTTTCATGTATGCTAATTATAGGTTTGGTCGAAACCTTGGTGTGAGTACTTGCATGGAAGTATTTTGTAGCCCATAGCATGTTTGTTCGAGCATGTTACATGTTTTATGTATTAGATTTCTTGTTAGGAAAAGATGTGCCCGAAAATCTGGGCAAGATTATAATTTCCCTGTTTTCTGCAAAGTTGGATGAGATCAAATTTTACGAAGCTGTTATGATGCATGCTAGCTTAGGTTTTGTGAAACCTTTGATTTAAGTGTTTACATAGAAGTTTTATGAAGTTCCTAGCATGTTTGTTTGGGCAAGTTTTACGTTTTATGAAGTAGATATGATGCTATGAAATGAGGTGCTCGAAAATCTGGGGAAGTCCCGATTTTTCAGAGTGCTCGATCGATCGAGATTTTGGTCCCGATCGATCGAGTGAGGCAGATGATTTAAAGCATGGTTCAAAATTCAGGGGCCGATCGATCGAAGGAATTTTCGATCGATCGGTGAAGCTCCTCGATCGATCTATAAAACATTTCGATCGATCGATTGAGGCAGAATGTTGGGCACTGTTTATTAGGCTTTCTCGATCGATCGAGACTTGGGTGCCGATCGATCGAGAGAGGCAGAATCTTGGCAAATAATTTTTAATTGATTATTTTGAAGTATTTTGTCAATAATTCATGAAATGGTATCTAATATTGTATTATGTGGTTATGTAGAACCATTCCAGGTACCAGCACAATCAAGGAGATAAAGTCTATTGACTCCTCCACCTTTTGAAAAGGTACGTAATAGACGTACGGGCATCGGACGGTAAAACACACCTCTATACTATGACTATGCATTTATCGCATGAGTATTTACGATGAAATGATGATGTTTATATGATGTTTATATAATGATACGATGTTATGATATGGTAAGATGCCATACGACGTTATGATATGGTAAGATGCATACGATATTTATGATATGGTAAGATGCCATACGATAGGGTAAGATGCCAATATGGTAAGATGTCATACGATGTTATGATATGGTAAGATGCCATACGATGTTTATGATATGATAATATGCCATACGATAGGGTAAGATGCTCATATGGTAAGATGCCATACGATGTTTATGATATGATAAGATGTCATACGATAGGGTAAGATGCCCATATGGTAAGATGACATACGATGTTTATGATATGGTAAGATGCCATACGATAGGGTAAGATGCCCATATGCATGAATGTGAATCAAGGACAACAAAAAGAAGTTAACGAATAACCAGCAAGTTTACTTAACTAAGATTTCATGCATTTACCGTTATGTTTTATTTTATGATGTTAAGTAAGGATGTATATGCTCATGATGTGTTGTCCCTGTAGGTACGCTTTTGGACTGAAGGGCTAAGGGTCGGGTTGAGACAGTGAGCTAAAGGAGCCCAAGGATGGATATGAAGGATGTTATGATTAGTATCTACTCTAGGAGTAGTATAAATCTAAATATTAGCATTCAGTTAAGGGAGTGTAACTGATAAGTTTTTGAAGTTTTATTTTTGGCCTGTAATCCTAATAGCTCATGTAACAACCGGAACTCTAAGATGTCCTTAATGCATGTTTAGTCCATATTATGTTATTAAAACACTGTTAAGGTAGGAAGACCCTACAATACCCATCCGCAGGGTATATCTGAGCCAATAAAAGAATGTCCAAATATATCAGAACCAATCAAATCGATATCAATCATAGCTCGAGCATCTCATCAGTCAAGAACAGTGACTACTCAGATAGGTCATCATATCACTATCAATCTCCAGTATTGACATGTAATAGGGGCCGTGAATGGCTACGTCTTCTAGGCCACGTAATGCTACACATAATATCGTGTTCTAACCCCTGAATCAACATATGAGCCGCGAATGGCAGTCTTTTCGGGCCACTTAATACTAGACTGTGATATCCCCGAAATGATTAATTGCAATTTGGGCATTAATTGTGTTTATATGATTAATTATGGTGGTAATTAATTATGTGCTGGATTTATTTATCATATTGAAATGCTTAGTCACATGATAGAGTGACCCGGGAGAGCATTTCAGGGTGCATGTTGTGCATGTTGGGAAAATTGTTATTAGCATGATTTATTTGCCATGGTTAGCAATTAATTGTAAAACATGAGTTTAATTGTGATTGTGGTGCATTTTGGTGAAATGCCTTTTAAATATCATGTTGAGGTGTTTTATACACCATGGGTTTGTGGAATGCATTTTTTATTTAACCCAACCCCTTATACCCCAACCCCCACCTCACCTTCACTTTACTTTCCCAATCCACCACCCAAACCCTTCCTTTTCTCTTCATTTTCGAGTTTGAGCATAGGGGTGAAGAGAAATTCTTGCAAAAAGCTTGTTTGTGAAGTTTATTGGGAGATTTGAGGTCCCCAAGAGGTATGGATGCCTCCATGTCATTCTTGTTGTGTTTGGTTTAGTTTTGAAATGGTTTTGAATGATTTTGAAATGGGTTTGTTGTGGGTTGGTGTTGTTTTGGTTGAGGGTTGGATTTATGCTTGTTTTGAGGTGTATTTTGGAGGATTATGATGTTATTTTGTTGTGGGTTTTGATGGTTAAGTTTTGGTATGGGTTGGGAAGGTTTTGGTATGCATTAATGGTGAAAAATCGCGAGTCTGTGCGAGGCGATCGACCGCCTGAAAAGAGGCGACCGATCGCCTATGGGCAGTAGCAAAATCGCAGGGCAGTTGATCGATCGCCTGAAATGGGGCTACCGATCGCCGAGAGGCAGTAGCCAATTCATGTGGTAGGCGATCGATCGCCGCGAAGAAAAAAATTGAGGCGATCGATCGCCTCAGCGAAGCGATCGATCGCCAGCTGTGGAATTTTGAAAAATTTATTCTTTTGACGAATTTTTGGTATTCGACTATTATTTGGCTTCTAATATGAGGTTGTGTGATTGTGTAGAACCATCCCAGGTAGCAACGCAACCAAGGAAGTGAAGCCATATCAATTCCACTTTTGGAAAGGTACGTAGAGGACGTACGGGCACCCAACGGTACATGTATCTAATATACTCATTGTTTATGCATTGTGGATGCGAGTATATATGTGATTATGCATTGTGGATGCAAATACATGTTGAATTATGCATGATGATTGTATATGCATATGATGGTTATTGGTGCACATCCCATGAGTCGTGGTCATCCCTTGATGATTTTAATGCTTGCCGCTATTTGGTTTGTTTCCGCTAAATGTGAAGCGAGGGGTGGGAGCGCCGCATGTCACATTTGAGCGTGGTTATCATATAGGGCGAGGAAAGAATATTTGCCGCTCAATGTGAAGCTAGGGGTGGGAGCGTCGCATGTCCATTGAAGCGAGGTTATTCTATGCCGCCTATATGTAAATAAGCGAGGGGCATTAAAATACATTGTGATGGACAGACTAGGGATTGGTGACTGGTATTTGGTATTGATGAGATGGTATTATGTCATGACATGTGTAGACCATTAAATAATCTATTGATTATACTCATGAGTTATGGTACAGGGACAACCAAACTGGAAGCGTTTGAAATGCATGGGAAATAGGAAGTGTTTTATTGTGCTTTATGTATTTACGCTTTATATTCATATTGTGTTGAATATGAATGTTATCATTGCTCATGTTTGGGGGTTGTCCTTGTAGGTACACTTTTGGCATGATAAGAAGGGCTAAGCGGGTTGAGGTGGTGAGCTTGTGAAGAATTCCTTTGAGGAAGGAAGGACAGGATTAATTTTGTATAGTATCTACTCTAGGAGTAGTGTAAAGCTATAGTAAATACATTCATTCGATTGGGAATGTAACTAATCCATTTGATAGTCCTCATTTTGGCATATAATTCTTAAGGCTCATAGTCTCAACACGATTATTTTACTCTGATAATTTATGTTAGCTCTAATTATGCCTTTAATCCGCACTTAAGGAACTAGGGTCCTTACATTAGTGGTATCAGAGCAGTGGTTAGAGAACCCGGGAACGAGTGAAGGGTAGCCTTAGCATGATTGGCTAGGTGCTTACATTTGAAGCATGTTTATGCATGTGGTGCATACTGATGTATATCTTGTTATACTAACATGCTTATTATCATTCCTGTTATCTAACGGCATAACATATATATTTGTTTTGGAATTGTTGTTAACCTTTGTGTTACAGCATGGCTGCTATGAATGCGGGGAACCTTAATGAAGAGGTCGGTGATGTTGGGAGCGTGAACGCTAGTATTGGTCAGGCAAACCCTCTACCTCCACCAACTGTAGGCATGGAACCAGTGGCTCAGTTATTGCTACCTGGTGAGATCAGCTTGACTCAGTTTCTGTCTTACCACCCGCCCCGGTTTGAGGGAACAGAATCAGGAGAGGAGGCTGAGGAGTGGCTGGAAAGACTTGAGCAGATATTTGTATCGGCTCCTTGTGCTATTACAGCATGGCTGAGGCTGGCGGAGTTCTAGTTGGCAAAGAAACCTTTGATGTGGTGGAGGAGCACGGTAATGGAACTGAGAGCACAGGGTGCTGTGATTGATTGGACACTCTTCAGAACCCGGTTTCTGAACCGGTACTTCTCTGCAGCGGCGAGACAGACGAAGGAGGATGAGTTTGCAAGTTTGAAACAAGGGAACATGACAGTGTCAGACTATGCCATGCAGTACTCTTCGTTGCTGAGGTATGTTCCCCACATTGCCACCAATGGACACGCCAAGATGAGAAACTTCATGAAGGGATTGCGACCGGAGCTCTTTGACCGGGTTATTACCAATAACCCCACTTCTTTTGATGATGCTCTCACGAGAGCAGAGCTGGCGGAAATTGGAGTTGGAGCTTACCCTAGTGCTGTGCCCCCACAAGTGCCACAGCAAAGACAAGCTGCCGACAGCTTGAGGCCCCGAGGAGAACCATTTAAACCTCGTGGTGCCTCTTCATCTTCACGGTTCGGTGGGAAGAAATTCTTTGGTCAGAAACAAGAGAACAAGAAGAATTGGTCGGCCAACCGAGGGCCTGTGCAAGGGAATAGATCGGGGGAGCCAAGGTGCGACAATTGTGGAGGGCCACATTCTTCGAATAAGTGCCCTGTCTGTTATAGCTGTGGCAAGATGTGCCACATCTCTCGGTATTGCCCCACCCGGGGAGGACAGTCAAAGTTTCAGGGCAACAGGCCGAGATTGGAGGACTGGACAGTACACCAGAGGCATCAGTTTGTGCCTCGACCATCGGGAGGTCAGACAGTGGGACTGTCCCAGGGACAGGTGTATGCGCTGACCAGAGAGCAGGCTCAGGCAGCCCCAGAGGAGGTGATCGCCGGTACGTGTCATTTATTTACGTACCCTGCTTTTATTTTGATAGATACAGGTGCCTCCCACTCTTTTGTATCTGTTGGCTTTGTGGAGAGACACCATATGCGCACGTCTTCCTTACCCACGCCTCTCTTGGTTTCGACACCCACTGGAAGAAATGTCGTTGCCGATCAGTTTATGGCAGATTGCCTCATTTATTTTGAGGGCAACGAGTTGAAGACAGACTTGATTGTGTTGGGCATGTCAGACTTCGACTGCATCTTGGGTATTGACATTCTGAACAGATATCAGGCAGTGGTAGATTGCCGGCAGAAAACAGTGAAGTTCAGACCTGATTTGGGTAGTCAGTGGAATTTTTATGGCAACGGTTCTCGTGCGAAGATTCCGTTGATTTCAGCAATCAAGATGACTCAGCTGTTGGAACGTGGCCACACGGGCTATCTCATCTATGCCGTGGACACGTCTGGGAAGAATAAAGAATTGAGAGTTGAGGATGTATCAGTCGTGGCAGAATTTGCTGATGTATTCCCAGAAGAGAAGAAGTTGAGTTTGGGATCGAGTTGTTACCAGGGACATCCGCTATCTCTCGCGCACCTTACAGGATGGCACCGGCAGAGTTGAGGGAATTGAAGGAACAGTTGCAGGACCTCCTTGACAAGGGATATATACGCCCGAGCGTATCGCCATGGGCCGCACCGGTTCTCTTTGTGAAGAAGAAGGACGGTTCGATGAGGTTGTGCATCGATTACCGGCAACTGAATAAAGCCACAGTAAAGAACAAATATCCTCTCCCAAGGATTGATGATTTGTTTGATCAGTTGCAAGGTACCAGACTATATAGCAAGATCGATTTGAGATCCGGGTATCATCAGATTCGAGTCAGAGAGGAAGATGTGCAGAAGACAACATTCCGGACTCGATATGGACATTATGAGTTCCTAGTGATGCCGTTCGGTGTGACGAATGCTCCAGCGGTCTTTATGAGTCTGATGAACAGAGTGTTTCAGCCGTATCTTGATCAGTTTGTCATTGTATTTATTGACGATATTCTCATCTATTCCCGGAGCGAGGAAGAGCACGTGAAACACTTGAGGACAGTGCTCCAGATTCTCAGAGATCACAAGTTGTATGCCAAGCTCAGTAAGTGTGAGTTTTGGTTGAGCAGTGTAGTATTTCTGGGGCATGTCATATCGAGCAGCGGAATATCTGTGGATCCCAGGAAGATTGAAGCTGTGATGGAGTGGGCTGCACCCACTTCTGTGCCTGAGATACGAAGCTTCCTTGGTTTGGCCGGTTATTATCGACGCTTCGCCGAGGGCTTTTCGAAGATTGCCAAACCATTGACACAGTTGACCCAGAAGGGAGTACCTTTCTTTTGGTCAGAAGCTTGTGAGGAGAGCTTCCAGGAGTTGAAGCATCGTTTGACCACGGCGCCAGTATTAGTGATCCCTGCGGAAAACTCCAGATTTGTTTTGTATACCGATGCATCACTTCAGGGCCTTGGGTGTGTACTGATGCAAGATAAGAATGTGGTAGCTTATGCATCGAGGCAGTTGAAGCCGCATGAGACCAGATACCCAGTCCATGACTTGGAATTGGCGGCTATCATCTTCGCCCTGAAGATTTGGAGGCATTATTTGTATGGTACGTCGTTTACCATTTACACGGATCACAAGAGCCTCAAGTTTTTATTCACTCAGGCGGAGCTGAACATGAGGCAGAGAAGGTGGATGGACTTACTCAAGGACTATGATTGTGAGATTGAGTACCATCCCGGGAAAGCTAATTTGACAGCAGACGCCTTGAGCCGGAAAGTGAGGAGTTCTGCTGAGGACGTCATCCATTTGTCAGCCATGATGCCCTCCTATTGCCATCTAGGCTATGATTTTGACATAGATGCATCACTTGTGCATGTATCGACCTTGTTAGCTGAGCCAGATATCTATGAGAACATCAGGAGAGCTCAGAGGTCAGATGATGAGGTTCAGAGGTGGTTATCTTTAGTACATCTTGGTCAGCCAACGAAGTTCAGAGTGGCTGAGGATGGATCTTTGAGGTTGGGTAACCGTTGGGTGGTTCCGAGTACGCCTGAGTTGCGTAGAGGGATCTTGGAGCGAGCTCATAGTAGCAGACTTAGCATCCACCCAGGCGGGAAGAAGATGTATAAAGATCTGCGTGGTCAGTTTTGGTGGAAAAGGATGAAGAGTGATGTCGTCGCTTTTGTTAAGAGGTGCTTGATTTGCCAGCAGGTTAAGGCAGAGAGACAGAGACCTGGCGGCGAGTTGAGAAGCTTGGAGATACCGAAGTGGAAGTGGGAACACATTTCCATGGACTTCGTGACTCACCTGCCGAGGAGTGCTTCAGGTTTTGATGCTATCTGGGTGATTGTGGATCGTTTGACTAAGGTAGCTCATTTCATTCCCTATAGCATGACTTTCACCTTTTTGAGGATGACGCAGTTGTATATTCGAGATGTGGTGAGATTGCATGGGATCCCTATTTCCATAGTGTCGGATCGAGATCCACGATTCACATCTCATTTTTGGGAAGGTCTTCAGTCAGCCTTGGGAACTGAAGTTAGATTGAGCACTGCATATCATCCTCAGACGGATGGCCAGACCGAGCGTACTATCCAAACGCTCGAGGACATGTTGAGGGCTTGTGTATTGGAGTTCGATGTTTCTTGGCAGGATTCGGTAGCCTTGGTAGAGTTCTCTTATAATAACAGCTACCAGGCGAGCATTCAGATGGCTCCTTTTGAGGCCCTATATGGCAGACGGTGTAGATCACCCTTGTGTTGGGATGATTTGGACCGCAAATCGGTCGGAGGACCGGAGTTGATCCGAGAAATGGAAGAAAAGATAAAGATGATAAGGCAGAAAATGAAAGCAGCCCAGGACAGACAGACAGCTTATGCGAATAAACGGCGGAGACCGTTGGAATTTCAGTTGGGAGATAAGGTCTTTTTGAAGATCTCGCCTTTTACAGGCGTTGTGCGATTTGGGATGCGCGGGAAACTGTCTCCGAGGTATGTTGGACCGTACGAGATTTTGCAGCGCATTGACACCTTAGCTTACCGACTGGCTTTGCCGCCTTCTTATCTGGTATACATGATGTGTTTCATGTGTCTATGCTGCGGAAGTATGAGCCGGATCCATCTCACGTGTTCCAGCCTTCCGAGGTTCAGTTAGAATCCGATGTGTCTTATGTGGAACGGCCTGTTAGAATTCTGGATCGAGCAGACCGTAGACTTCGGAACAAAGTGATACCTATGATCAAGGTTCAGTGGGATCGCAGGGGTGTCGAGGAGGCTACGTGGGAGACGGAGCGGCATATGGTGCAGCACTACCCGGAACTATTCTCTGGTATGTGATTATGTTTAGTTTCTTTTTGGGGTAAGTGCATGTGATTTTGAGGACGAAATCTTATAAGTAGGGGAGTATTGTGCTATCCCCGAAATGATTAATTGCAATTTGGGCATTAATTGTGTTTATATGATTAATTATGGTGGTAATTAATTATGTGCTGGATTTATTTATCATATTGAAATGCTTAGTCACATGATAGAGTGACCCGGGAGAGCATTTCAGGGTGCATGTTGTGCATGTTGGGAAAATTGTTATTAGCATGATTTATTTGCCATGGTTAGCAATTAATTGTAAAACATGAGTTTAATTGTGATTGTGGTGCATTTTGGTGAAATGCCTTTTAAATATCATGGGGTGTTTTATACACCATGGGTTTGTGGAATGCATTTTTTATTTAACCCAACCACTTATACCCCAACCCCCACCTCACCTTCACTTTACTTTCCCAATCCACCACCCAAACCCTTCCTTTTCTCTTCATTTTCGAGTTTGAGCATAGGGGTGAAGAGAAATTCTTGCAAAAAGCTTGTTTGTGAAGTTTATTGGGAGATTTGAGGTCCCCAAGAGGTATGGATGCCTCCATGTCATTCTTGTTGTGTTTGGTTTAGTTTTGAAATGGTTTTGAATGATTTTGAAATGGGTTTGTTGTGGGTTGGTGTTGTTTTGGTTGAGGGTAGGATTTATGCTTGTTTTGAGGTGTATTTTGGAGGATTATGATGTTATTTTGTTGTGGGTTTTGATGGTTAAGTTTTGGTATGGGTTGGGAAGGTTTTGGTATGCATTAATGGTGAAAAATCGCGAGTCTGTGCGAGGCGATCGACCGCCTGAAAAGAGGCGACCGATCGCCTATGGGCAGTAGCAAAATCGCAGGGCAGTTGATCGATCGCCTGAAATGGGGTTACCGATCGCCGAGAGGCAGTAGCCAATTCATGTGGTAGGCGATCGATCGCCATGGTTGGCGCGATCGATCGCCGCGAAGAAAAAAATTGAGGCGATCGATCGCCTCAGCGAAGCGATCGATCGCCAGCTGTGGAATTTTGAAAAATTTATTCTTTTGACGAATTTTTGGTATTCGACTATTATTTGGCTTCTAATATGAGGTTGTGTGATTGTGTAGAACCATCCCATGTAGCAACGCAACCAAGGAAGTGAAGCCATATCAATTCCACTTTTGGAAAGGTACGTAGAGGACGTACGGGCACCCAACGGTACATGTATCTAATATACTCATTGTTTATGCATTGTGGATGCGAGTATATATGTGATTATGCATTGTGGATGCAAATACATGTTGAATTATGCATGATGATTGTATATGCATATGATGGTTATTGGTGCACATCCCATGAGTCGTGGTCATCCCTTGATGATTTTAATGCTTGCCGATATTTGGTTTGTTTCCGCTAAATGTGAAGCGAGGGGTGGGAGCGCCGCATGTCACATTTGAGCGTGGTTATTGTAATACCCCCGAAATGTTATATGATTATGTACTATGATGACGATTTATGTTGTGTTTAAGGGTTGTGGTGTATTTAAATTGGGGAGTATAATTATGATATGATGATATGATGTGGGAAACATGATAGGTGTTTTAAAGGATGTATTAATTTAAATGAAGTTGTTAAATATCGAGTGAGGATATTTTAATACATCGTACTAAATACCGGGATACAATTAAACACCACATGACCACCCCAACCCTCACCACCCCCCCTACTCGGCCACCTCACCCCCCCCCCCCCCAACTAGGCCAACCCATCCCCCCACTTGCACAACCCATGCTTTCTTCTCCCCTCACCACTCCACCTCCAATCAATTGCTCCCCTTCTTCTTTCCCCATCAAAAACGTCCAGGCAAGCTGCTAAGAGAGGGGAAAAGGCTGGTAAGAAGGTGTCCAAATCCTTACAAAAAAAAGAGGAGCAAAAAGAGAGGGGTAAGTGGTTACCCTGTTTTCTGGGTTTGTGTTTGAACTTGGGTTTGGTGGGTTGTTTTTAACGCATGCTAAATGTAGGTTTGGGTGAAACCTTGGTATGAATACTTACTTGGTAGTTTTGTGTAACTACTAGCATGTTTGTTTGAGCATGTTACATGTTTTATGTGATAGATTTCTAGTTATGAATCTATGTGCTCGAAAATCTGGGCAAAGAGGAACACACTCTGTTTTCTGTATAGGTTGGTTGAGGATGAAGATTATGATGATGTTATGAAGCATGTTAGCTTAGGTTTTGTTAAACCTTCGATTTAAATACATGCATGGTAGTTTTATGAAGCTTGTAACATCTTTGCTCAGGCATGTTTTACGCCTTATGAAGTAGAAATGATGGTGTGAAATGAGGTGCTCAAAAATCTGGGGAAAGTCCCGAATTTTCAGAGCTCTCGATCGATCGAGATTTGGTCCCGATCGATCGAGCGAGATAGAATGTTTAAAGCATGTTTTGAATTTCAGGTGCCGATCGATCGATGGATTTCTCGATCGATCGGTGAAGCTCCTCGATCGATCAGTAAAATGTTTCGATCGATCGATCGAGGCAGAATGGTTGAGCACTGTTGTGCACAGTTTCTCGATCGATCGAGACCTCGGGACCGATCGATTGAGAGAGGCAGAATGTTGAAAAATAAAATGATGTTTTATTTTGTTAAGTTTATGATGTGAGATGGTATTGAGGCATCTAATATGGTATTGTGTGGTCTTGTAGAGCCACCCCAGGTACCAGCACAATCAAGGAGATAAGTCTGTTGACTCCTCCTCCTTTTGAAAAGGTACGTAAGAGACGTACGGGCATCGGACGGTAAAACACTTTCCTACACTATGACTATGCATTTATCGCATGAATATATACGATGAAATGATGATGTTTATACGATGTTTATACGATGATGTTTTATACGATGTTTATACGATGATGTTTTATACGATGTTTATACGATGATATTTTATACGATGTTTATATGATGATGTTTATACGATGTTTATATGATGATGTTTATACGATGTTTATATAATGATGTGATGCGATGTTTAATTGTGGTAAGATGCCACGGGGTAAGATGCCCCACATGGTAAGAGGCCATGCGATGTTTAATTGTGGTAAGATGCCACGGGGTAAGATGCCCCACATGGTAAGAGGCCATGCGATGTTTATTTGTGGTAAGATGCCACGGGGTAAGATGCCCCACATGGTAAGAGGCCATGCAATGTTTATAATGTGGTAAGATGCCACAGGGTAAGATGCCCATATGCATGATTATGAATCAGGAACAACAACAAGAAGGTAACGAATAACCAGCATGTTCACTTAACTAAGATGTCGTACATTTACTGTTATATTTTGTTATGATGTTATAAGATGATGATGCTATAAGATGATGATGCTACAAGATGATGATGCTTATATGATGATGATGTTATAAGATGATGACATTTATAAGATGATGATATTTACAAGATGATGATGCTTATATGATGATGATGTTATAAGATGATGACATTTATAAGATGATGATATTTACAAGATGATGTTTATAGGATGATGATGTTATAAGATGATAATATTCATAAGATGATGATTTTAATCATTCATGTCAAGAATTTATGATTTTATGCATGACTATGAAACAGGGACAACCAAAGAGGGTTAATGCGATTAACCAGGAAGTATACGTTACCAATTATTTTCATGCATTTATTTATATGCCATTGCCTTATGATGTTAAGTAATGATGTACATGCTCATGATGGGTTGTTCCTGTAGGTACGCTTTTGGACTAAAAGACTAAGGGGTCGGGTTGAGCAGTGAGCTACGAGGAACACAGGAACGTGTAGGATTCAGCTTCTGTTTAATATCTACTGTAGGAGTAGTATAAATCTATCATGTCAACATTCATTATGGGAATGTAACTAATAAGCTTTGAAGTTTTATTTGACCTGTAATTCTGTTAGCTCATGTAACAACTAGAACCCTAAGATGTTATTAATGCATGATTGGTCCTTCTTATGTCTCTAAAACGCTGTTAAGGTGGGAAGACCCCACAGTTATCATATAGGGCGAGGAAAGAATATTTGCCGCTCAATGTGAAGCGAGGGGTGGGAGCGCCGCATGTCCATTGAAGCGAGGTTATTCTATGCCGCCTATATGTAAATAAGCGAGTGGCATTAAAATACATTGTGATGGACAGACTAGGGATTGGTGACTGGTATTTGGTATTGATGAGATGGTATTATGTCATGACATGTGTAGACCATTAAATAATCTAATGATTATACTCATGAGTTATGGTACAGGGACAACCAATCTGGAAGCGTTTAAAATGCATGGGAAATAGGAAGTGTTTTATTGTGATTTATGCATTTACGCTTTATATTCATATTGTGTTGAATATGAATGTTATCATTGCTCATGTTTGGGGGTTGTCCTTGTAGATACACTTTTGGCATGATAAGAAGGGCTAAGCGGGTTGAGGTGGTGAGCTTGTGAAGAATTCCTTTGAGGAATGAAGGACATGATTAATTTTGTATAATATCTACTCTAGGAGTAGTGTAAAGCTATAGTAAATACATTCATTCGATTGGGAATGTAACTAATCCATTTGATAGTCCTCATTTTGGCATGTAATTCTTAAGGCTCATAGTCTCAACACGATTATTTTACTCTGATAATTTATGTTAGCTCTAATTATGCCTTTAATCCGCACTTAAGGAACTAGGGTCCTTACATAGACATAGTACCGTGTTCTAATTCCTGAATCAATCTCATAATGAACAATATCGGGGTAGCCAAGGATTATATCTCAACGTGTACAACATGTATCGATGTATGTATAAAACAACGATGTGTAAAAAAACATTTAATTTCATATACAGATATACCTGTCGTATGTTACTCGATCGCAATATACCTTGATATATGGGGCTTTATCAGTTGGAAATTGAAACGAGTTGCCTTGAATATCTTAATCTAATGAAATCCAAAGAATAGCAGTTAAATCATTCTTCGTTCTGTGTAGCCTACAATATTTTCTTTTACAACAAGAAATGATTGGCCATAGTTACACAATCGTTTAACACTAATCTATCTTCATTATGTATATATATATATATATATATATATATATATATATATATATATATATATATTTCTTTTTTCTGTCAGTGATCAAAATTCAATGGTAATTGATTGCCCCACCATTTAATCTTTTCGAAATACCCCAAATATCAAAGCACAAGATTCATCAATCTATGCATTAGTTTTTTTTTTTATGAACTGCTTTATTAATGCTTCGTGAAATTATTTATTATTAACATTACTTCATTTCCTCAATTAAGATAACAATTCATAAATAACACTCTTTTAATTCAGTCCAAGTCTAAAGTAAGGGACTAGTAATTTACTAAATGTTAATTTTTATTTATTTATTTATTTATTCAACAACATAGCAAAAATATCAGTAAGTAACATGTCTAAATAAAATTTTGAGCTAATATCTCATAAAGAACTTTGGTCATAATATTCAATTTACAAGTCTAAGAACTCCCAACAGCACAATATTTATCTAAATATTTGTATATTCCATACCTTAACTCACGCTAGCAATACTGAGTTCAATTTGGTTATAAAAGGCAATCACATTCAAGGATTCTGAGAGGTATTACGGAGGAGCAACCCTTCCTTCTTCTGTGTGATTTTAGCAGACACTATACACGTATATAACACATGCCAGTTTAACCAATCATATGCTTTGGAGTGGCGACAAGAAGTTTCCTCGTGCCCCTTGTTTATCATATTCAAAATTTGACTAAAAGAAAGTATAAACACCAATATATAACATATATAAACAACATGTATATCAGGGTTTTTTCTTACCTACCCCATGGGGCACCACCCGATGAGATAGATCCAAGCACACATGGGGTATATTCTCCCTTATGGGGTAGTGCTCCATGGGGTAGCCAAGAAGGTACCGTATATCAGTTATTGTATAAATACACACCGTCTCTTGTTATATAATAAGTTAATATTTTGTCTTGTGGGTCATACAATTACTGAGGAGTAAAATCAATGCTCCTCTACTCCAACACATGATAAAATAATATATAGATAGCTATGTGACCACTAGATAAAAATAAAATTAACTCACATTCTTAAATTTCTATTTGATTATAATTAATTTTCAACTTAGAATTACCTAGTAACATTAATCAAGCGTAGGACATCACAGTCTATTTAGATTTTATTAGCCATATCTTTATATGATGACAATGAGATATAACATATGTATGTGAAAACATTTAAATATGTCATCAAGAGGGCTTCACATCTAATGGGAGTGAGCAAAATGTTTGCAAACTCCATAAATCCATCTATGGGCCTAAGAAGGCGTCCCGAAATTAGAACATCCGTTTGATAATATTATCAAAGTGCTTGGTTTTTTTAAAAAATACGGAAGTGACATGTGTGTACAAAAGGGTTAGTGAGAACACAGTTATATTTGTAGTTCTTTAAGTCGATGATATTATACTCATTGTGAATGATATTGAATTAATCTATTAAAACGTGATTATCTGCTAATTTCTTCATGAAAGATTTGAGAGAAGCATCTCATATGCTTGGCATAAAGATCTATAGGAATGGATCTATGAGGATGCTTGAGTTCTCTCAATCTATCTCATAAACACTATCCTAAAAGGTTTAGCATAGGATAGTCGAAAAGCAGTTACTTCCCAAAATGTCATAATATTCCTCTCTCGAGATAAATGAATCCTAGGATTGATGAGGAGAGAGAAAATATGGCATTGGTACATCATGCTTCGAATGTTGGTAGCATAATGCATGTTATATTATGTACTCGGTATGATGTAGAGTATGTTCTGAGTGTAATGAGCAGACATCAGGCAGATCCTGGTGAAGGTTTGAGCATTGATGAGTTTAAAAACATAAATGAGATTAAAAGTAAAAGCGAGAATACAAAGAACATTTGTTAATATGATTTCTGGTGTAAGTCCGACTTCACCTATGTGAGTAGCTATAGCACCATTTGGCAGATTGATCACTGATCGAAACAGAGGAAAACCTATTCGTGTAAAGTATGTGTCACATATCATGTGGTCAATAGCACCTGTCAAGAATCCATTGTAACACTCTTACACATAACACATACACATGATACATATAACATAATATTTATAGACATCGGAACTTGCAATTCCATATTATGAAATCAAGACATTTACAATACTGTAATATACAAGGCATATAGAATATATATGTAAGACCCGTTATCTAAACAAGATACTAAGATGCAATTAAGAGAACTAATCATATATAAATCAGAGTATTAGGCCGTGTTGATTAACCTGAGCTTAAGATATTACAGTACCAAAAGTTCAAAAAGGAATTATACATATTCCTACCCAAAGGTACTAAATTATAGCTTTACTCTACTCTTTGTAGAAACTATACAAAAGGAAATTCAGTACTGCTAATCCTGTAGCACTCCTTACAGCTCAGCGTATCAACCCCGACCCCGGGTTCTCCATGTCAAAAGCACCTACAAAGACAATCCCCAACACATGAGCACATCATAATTCATATTCAACATAATATGAATGTAAAGCATAAATGCATAAATCGTAGGCATAGGATACTTCCTGAATTCCCAATGCATTTAAAACGCCCATTTTGGTTGTCCCTGTACCATAACTCATAATCAAATCAATATATGATATTATGGCTTCTTTAAATGAATGTCATGACATAACTTCACTTCTTAAATCTTTACTTCAATCCTTAGTCATTTTATCATCAGTGTATTTTAATGCCCCTCGCTTCATAACTTTAGAACGAACGGAACTCCCCTCCCTCGCTCCTTCATACAAGCGGTATTTCTATCCTCGCTTCGTATGGTAAACCTCGCCTCCATGTGCAAGCGAGCCTCCCCCCTCCCGCTCCACATTTTTAGCGGTATAAGCGGTAAGCATTAAAATCATCACTGTGATAACCCTGACTCGTGGAATACACACCATTTATTCCACAACATACATATGCAACAACAATGCATAACAACATGTATCATACTCATAATGCACAACTTTGCATCTATCATGTGTCAAATGGACGAACATAAAATACATGTTACCGTTGGGATGCCCGTACGCCGATTACTACCTTTCCAAAATGTGGTATGTTGCAGGACTCTATCCCCTGCGTTGTGTAGCTATCTGTGAAGGCTCTACACCAGTGTACAACACAATATTAGATGCCTCATTTGTGATATCCCCGAAATGATTATGTGATTATAAACATTTATTATGTTATGAAGATTATGGTATTAATTCACGGGGTTGATTTAATTATATAGGGGAAATGCATTTCAGGGTGCATGTGCTATAGGTTGGAATTTGGGTTATGGCATGATTATTTGGGGTGGGTGTTATTTGTTTTGGTGAAGCATGTTTAATTGGAAATTGAAGTATTTTTTGAGTAAATACTATAAAATATCATGTGAGGATATTTTAATACATCGTGCTAAATACCGAGACCAAAACATAACACATCACACCACCCAACACCCAACCCCCCCCCCCCCAACCCATGCTGCAAGTGGCTGATGACCCATGCTTCTTTCCCCACTCTTCCCATCCACTTTACATCTCAGAATTCATTCCCCTTTCCACCCAAAATATCGTCCAACATCAGGTGAGCTAGTAGAAAGGTGGAGATTTCAAATTCTTGGTGAGGAAACCTTCCAAAAATTGGAGCAAAAGAGGGTGAAAAACCATAACCTGTTTTGGTTTAAGTTTTGGTTGAATTCATGTTTTTGCTTGGTGTAAAAATGGCATGCTAGCTTAGGTTTTATTAAACCTTTGATTCAAGTACATTTATGGTGTTTTTATGAAGTTCCTAGCATGTTTACTTGAGCATGTTATATGTGTTATGTGGTAGATTTATTGGCTTGAAAATAGGTGCTCGAAAATCTGGGTAGAAAGATGATACCCTGTTTTTCGGAAAGTTTGATTGAGTAAGGGTAAAGTTAGGCGATTTTGATGCATGTGGGTTTAAGGTTGGGTATAACTTTGATATGAATACATTCATGGTAGTACCTAGTAACTCCTAGCATGTTTGTTCAAGCATGTTATATGTCATATATGCTAGATTGGATGGTATGAATATGAATGATCGGGAATCTGGAAAAATCGCGCACAGAGTATGTGGCGATTGATAGCTACAAAGGCAGCGGTTGATCGCCGAAGGCCAGTGGCCAAAGCCAAAGGCAGGCGATCGATCGCCATGAATGGCGCGATCGATCGCCTCGAGCCAGTGAGGTCTGGCGATCGATCGCCTGAAAGTAGCGATCGATCGCCAGATGCAGAATAATGAAAAAATGATGTTTTGTTGGAATTTTTGATTTTGGTCTATAAATTGGCACTATTGTAGAGCCTTCACAGATAGCTACACAACGCAGGGGATAGAGTCCTGCAACACACCATATTTGGAAAGGTACGTAAGCGACGTACGGGCACCCAACGATAACATGTATTTTATGTCTGTTCATTTGACACATGATAGATGCAAAGTTGTGCATTATGAGTATGATAGATGTTGTTATGCATTGTTGTTGCATATGTATGTTGTGGAATAAATGGTGTGTATTCCACGAGTCAGGATTATCCCAGTGATGATTTTAATTCTTACCGCTTATACCGCTAAAAATGTGGAGCGGGAGGGGGGAGGCTCGCTTGCACATGGAGGCGAGGTATGCCATACGAAGCGAGGAAGAGATACCGCTTGTATGAAGAAGCGAGGAATAAGTACCGCTTGTTAAGAAAATTACGAAGCGAGGGGCATTAAAATACACTGATGATAAACTGACTAAGAAAGATTTAAGATTTAAGAAGTGAAGTTATGTCATGACATTCATTTAAAGAAGCCATAATTTCATATAATGATTTGATTATGAGTTATGGTACAGGGACAACCAATGGGCGTTTTAAATGCATTGGAAATACAGGAAGTATTTTATATCTATGATTATGCATTATGCTTTACATTCATATTATGTTGAATATGAATTATGATGTGCTCATGTGTTGGGGGTTGTCTTTGTAGGTGCATTTAATACAGTGAACAAGGGTCGAGGTTGACACGTTGAGCTTTAAGGAGTTCTACAGGATTAGCAGAACAGAGTTTCATTTTGTATAGTTTCTACAAGGAGTGTAGTAGAACTATAGTCTTACACGCTGTTACTAAGAAATGTAACTAATCCCTTTTGAAATTCTTTTGGTACTGTAATCTCTATAAGCTCAGGATATCAACACGATCAAACCCTCTGATAAATATGATTAGTTCTCTTAATTGCACCTTATATTGTTAATTAGATAACGGGGTCTCACATTTAGTGGTATCAGAGCCAGGCTAGATAACCAGGGAACGAGTAAAGGGTAGCCTTTAGAAACAAGTTGGCTAGGTATTCATTGGTGGACATGTTTATGCATGTGGTGCATATTTTTGTATAAGTTGTTATTCTAACATGCTTTTGAATATGATTACTCTTGTTATCTAACGGCTTATATTATGAATTGCTTTTGGTATTGTTGTTAACCCCTGTGTTACAGCATGGCGGCTATTAATCCGGAGAACCCCAATGAAGAGGTGGGGGATATAGGCAGTATCAATGCCAGTATTGCTCAGTCAAATCCTCTACCGCCACCTGCTGTAGGCGTGGAGCCTTTTGCACAGATACTGCTACAAGGGGAGATAAGTCTGACCCAGTTCTTGAGCTATCATCCACCGCTATTTGAAGGAACTGAGACTGGGGAAGCATCCGAGGAATGGCTTGAGATACTGGAGCAGATATTCGTATCGGCACCCTGTGCACGGACTGCCTGGCTTAGGTTGGCAGAGTTTCAGTTGGCTAAGAAGTCGTCCATGTGTTGGAAGACAACAGTTATGAAGCTGAGGGCTCAGGGTATGACGGTTGATTGGACTGTATTCAGGACCCGTTTCCTTAACCGGTAATTTTCTGCAGCTGCCAGACATTTAAAGGAAGATGAGTTCACTAATTTGAAGCAGGGCGGCCTGTCAGTGTCAGATTATGCTATGCAGTATTCCTCGCTGTTGAGGTATGTACCTCATATCGCTATGAGCAGTCATGCCAAGATGAGGCATTTCCTGAAGGGACTGAGGCCAGACTTATTTGATCGGGTTGTCTCCAACAACCCCAACTCATTTGATGATGCCCTGACTAGGGCAGAGCTGGCAGAGATTGCAGTTGGGGCGTACAAGGAAGGTGTACCCCCTTTCGTACCACCTCAGAGACCAGCTGTTGACAGCCTGAGGCCACGAGGAGACCAGTTTAAGCCTGTGGGGCCTCTTCATTTTCTAGATTCAGTGGGAAGAAGTCTCAGAGTTAGAAGCAAAGCAATCGGGGACCAACACATGTGTAACCACTGTGGAGGATTTCATTTGTCACGTGACTGCCGATGCTGTTATGTTTGTGGCAAGGTGGGCCACCTGGCTAGGGCTTGCCCCAATCGGGCAGGTCAGGCAGACTTTGGGCCGAGTAGGCCAAGATTTGATGCCGGGACGGCACCACAGAGACATCAGTTTGCACCTCGACCACAGGGAGGTCAGGCGGCAGGACCGCCGCAGGGTCAGGTGTATGCACTGACTCGGGAGCAGGCTGAGGCAGCCCTGGAGGAGGTTATTGTTGTACGTGTTATTTACTTACGTACCCTGCATTTATTTTGATAGATACAGGTGCTTCCCACTCTTTTGTATCTGCTGCTTTTGTGGAGAGACAACACTTGTGCTCGTCTCCGTTGCCCACGCCTCTTATGGTCTCGACACCCATGGGAAAGCATGTGATTGCAGATCGACTACTAATCGATTGCCTCATTTATTTTGAGGGCAATGATCTGAGGGCCGATCTTATTTTGTTAGAGATGACAGATTTTGACTGCATTGTCGGCATTGATGTGTTGAGCAGATACCAGGCCGTGGTTGATTGCCGGCAGAGGATGGTACGTTTTCTGTCTGATTAGGGGTTCCAGTGGACCTTTTATGGGGACGGCTCTTGTCCAAAGATTCCAGTGATCTCAGCAGTTAAGATGTCGCGGTTGTTGGAACGCGGTCACACGAGCTACATTATTTATGCCGTGAACGTATCTGAGGAAAAGGAAGAATTGAGAATCGAGGATATACCGGTCGTGGCGGAATTCATTGATGTGTTCCCGGATAAGATTCCAGGATTTCCGCCGATCAGAGATGTGGAGTTTGAGATTGAGTTACTGCCAGGGACATCAGCTATTTCCCGTGCCCCATACAGGATGGCGCCGGAAGAGCTGAGGGAGCTGAAGGTGCAGTTACAGGAACTCCTCGACAAGGGATATATTCGTCCTAGTGTATCACCTTGGGGTGCACCAGTCTTGTTCTTAAAGAAAAAGGATGGTTCGATGCGTCTGTGCATCGATTACCGTCAATTGAATAAAGTGACGATTAAGAACAAGTACCCCCTTCCGAGGATTGATGACTTATTTGATCAGCTTCAGGGCAAAAAGCTTTACTCGAAGATTGATTTGAGGTCAGGCTACCACCAGATACGAGTTAGAGCTGATGACATACAAAAGACAGCCTTTCGAACTCGGTATGAGCACTACGAGTTCTTGGTGATGCCACTCGGGGTGACGAATGCCCCTGCAGTATTTATGAGCTTGATGAACAGAATATTTCAGAGGTATCTTGATCAGTTCGTCATCGTGTTCATTGACGACATTCTGGTTTATTCAAGAAGTAAGGAGGAGCATGCCAATCATTTGAGGACGGTACTTCAGATCCTCAGAGATCATCAGTTGTATGCCAAGCTCAGCAAGTGTGAGTTCTGGCTGAGCAGTGTAGTGTTCTTGGGTCATATTATCTCTCGAGAGGGGATATCAGTAGATCCCAAGAAGATAGAGGCAGTTATGGATTGTCCTGCGCCAACTTTAGTCACTGAGATCCGAAGTTTTCTGGGTTTGGCTGGTATTATCGACGCTTTGTCGAAGGATTTTCAAAGATTGCCAAGCCACTGACGCAGCTAACTCAGAAGGGAGTTCCATTCTTTTGGTCGGAAGCTTGTGAGCAGAGCTTCCAGGAGTTGAAGCACAAATTGAATTCAGCGCCAGTTTTGGTGATTCCTAGGGAGAACAAGGGGTTCGTTCTCTATACTGACGCATCGCTTCAGGGTCTAGGATGCGTGCTGACGCAGGATAAGCACGTTGTGGCTTACGCTTCGAGACAATTGAAGCCACACGAGACGTGGTATCCAGTCCATGATTTGGAGCTAGCAGCTATAGTGTTCGCCTTGAAGATATGGCGACACTACTTATATGGTACCTCCTTCACTATCTTTACTGATCACAAGAGCATGAAGTTCTTGTTTACGCAGGCTGAGCTGATTATGAGACATAGGAGATGGATGGACCTGCTAAAGTACTATGATTGTGAAATCGAATACCATCCGGGAAGAGCAAATTTGACAGCCGACGCTTTGAGTCGGAAGGTGAAGAGCACAGCAGAGGATGCCATGTGTCTATCAGCTATGATGGGCTTCTACTGCCAGTTGGGATTTGATTATGATGTGTCTGCTTCACCGGTACAGGTATTGACCTTATTAGCTGAGCCCGTTATTTATGATCACATCAGGAAGGCTCAGGAGACTGACGAGGAAGTTCAGAGATGGTTGTCATTGGTTCGTCTGGGTCAGTCGTCGAAGTGATGGCTGAGGATGGTTCCTTGAGGTTAGGTGATCGATGGGTGGTTCCGAATACGCCTGAGTTGCGTCAGGGAATATTACAGCGAGCTCATTGCAGCAGGATGAGTATCCACCCGGGCGGAAAGAAAATGTATAAGGACTTATGCAGCCAGTTTTGGTGGAGACGAATGAAACAAGATGTCGCCACATTCGTCAAGAGATGTCTGATTTGTCAGCCAGTGAAGGCTGAGAGGCAGAGGCCTGGTGGTGAGCTTAAAAGTTTGGAGATACCAAAATGGAAGTGGGAGCACGTATCCATGGACTTCGTGACCCACTTACCGAGGACTGTTTCGGGTTTTGATGCTATCTGGGTAGTCGTGGACAGATTGACTAAAGTGGCTCACTTCATTCCATACTGTATGACCTTCACGTACTTGAAGATGGCTCAGTTATATGTTAGAGATGTGGTGAGACTGCATGTGATCCCTGTTTCGATTGTGTCTGATCGAGATCCACGGTTTACATCTCACTTTTGGGAAGGTCTTCAGTCAGCTCTGGGTACAGAATTGAGGTTGAGCACATCATATCATCCTCAAACGGATGGCCAGACCGAGCGTACCATACAGACGCTCGAAGATATATTACGGGCTTGTGTGTTGGAGTTCGATACTTCTTGGCAGGACTCAGTAGCCTTAGTGGAGTTTTCGTATAACAACAGCTACCAGACAAGTATACAGATGGCTCCTTTTGAGGCCCTCTATGGTAGACGTTGTAGGTCGCCTTTATGTTGGGACGACGTGGATCGCAAATCAGTCGGAGGACCAGATTTGATCCGGGAAATGGAAGAAAAGGTAAAGGTGATAAGACAGAAAATGAAAGCAGCCCAGGACAGACAGGCAGCGTATGCCAATCAACGGCGTCGGCCGTTAGAGTTTCAGTTGGGCGACAGGGTCTTTTTGAAGATCTCACCTTTCAGAGGTGTAGTACGTTTTGGGATGTGGGGGAAGTTATCCCCGATATATGTTGGGCCGTACGAGATCTTACAGCGTGTTGGTACTCTGGCATACCGGTTGGCCTTACCGCCCTCTCTGTCCGGCATACACAATGTGTTTCATGTGTCTATGTTGCGGAAGTACGAGCCAGATCCTTCTCATGTGTTGCAACCTTCTGAGGTTCAGATAGAGTCCGATGTTTCCTATGTGGAGCGGCCTATCAGGATTCTGGATCGGGCAGATCGCAGACTACGAAACAAAGTTATTCCTATGGTCAAAGTTCAGTGGGATCGTAGGGGTGTCGAGGAGGCCACGTGGGAGACGGAGCGACACATGGTGCAGCACTATCCATAACTGTTTTCTGGTATGTTATTTAGGTTTTGTTTCGTTTTGGTAAGTGCATGATGATTTCGAGGATGAAATCTTATAAGCAGGGGAGTATTGTGATATCCCCGAAATGATTATGTGATTATAAACATTTATTATGTTATGAAGATTATGGTATTAATTCACGGGGTTGAATTAATTATATATGGGAAATGTATTTCAGGGTGCATGTGTTATAGGTTGAGAATTTGGGTTATGGCATGATTATTTGGGGTGGGTGTTATTTGTTTTGGTGAAGCATGTTTAATTGGAAATTGAAGTATTTTTTGAGTAAATACTATAAAATATCATGTGAGGATATTTTAATACATCGTGCAAAATACCGGGACCAAAACATAACACATCACACCACCCAGCACCCAACCACCCCCCGCCCCCCAACCCATGCTGCAAGTGGCTGATGACCCATGCTTCTTTCCCCACTCTTCCCATCCACTTTACATCTCAGAATTCATTCCCCTTTCCACCCAAAATATCGTCCAACATCAGGTGAGCTAGTATGAAGGTGGAGATTTCAAATTCTTGGTGAGGAAACCTTCCAAAAATCGGAGCAAAAGAGGGTGAGACACCATAACCTGTTTTGGTTTAAGTTTTGGTTGAATTCATGTTTTTGCTTGGTGTAAAAATGGCATGCTAGCTTAGGTTTTATTAAACCTTTGATTCAAGTACATTTATGGTGTTTTTATGAAGTTCCTAGCATGCTTACTTGAGCATGTTATATGTGTTATGTGGTAGATTTGTTGGCTTGAAAATAGGTGCTCGAAAATCTGGGTAGTTTGATTGAGTAAGGGTAAAGTTAGGCGATTTTGATGCATGTGGGTTTAAGGTTGTGTATAACTTTGATATGAATACATTCATGGTAGTACCTAGTAACTCCTAGCATGTTTGTTCAAGCATGTTGTATGTCATATATGCTAGATTGGATGGTATGAATATGAATGTTCGGGAATCTGGAAAAATCGCGCACAGAGTATGTGGCGATCGATCGCTACAAAGGCAGCGATCGATCGCCGAAAGCCAGTGGCCAAAACCAAAGGCAGGCGATCGATCGCCATGAATGGCGCGATCGATCGCCTCGAGCCAGTGAGGTCTGGCGATCGATCGCCTCGAGCCAGTGAGGTCTGGCGATTGATCGCCTGAAAGTAGCGATCGATCGCCAGATGCAGAATAATGAAAAAAATGATGTTTTGTTGGAGTTTTTGATTTTGGTCTATAAATTGGCACTGGTGTAGAGCCTTCACAGATAGCTACACAACGCAGGGGATAGAGTCCTGCAACACACCATATTTGGAAAGGTACGTAAGCGACGTACGGCACCCAACGGTAACACGTATTTTATGTCTGTTCATTTGACACATGATAGATGCAAACTTGTGCATTATGAGTATGATACATGTTGTTATGCATTGTTGTTGCATATGTATGTTGTGGAATAAATGGTGTGTATTCCACGAGTCAGGATTATCCCAGTGATGATTTTAATGCTTACCGCTTATACCGCTAAAAATGTGGAGCGGGAGGGGGGAGGCTCGCTTGCACATGGAGGCGAGGTATGCCATACGAAGCGAGGAAGAGATACCACTTGTATGAAGAAGCGAGGAAGAAGTACCGCTTGTTAAGAAAATTACGAAGCGAGGGGCATTAAAATACACTGATGATAAACTGACTAATAAAGATTTAAGATTTAAGAAGTGAAGTTATGTCATGACATTCATTTAAAGAAGCCATAATTTCATATAATGATTTGATTATGAGTTATGGTACAGGGACAACCAATGGGCGTTTTAAATGCATTGGAAATACAGGAAGTATTTTATATCTATGATTATGTATTATGCTTTACATTCATATTATGTTGAATATGAATTATGATGTGCTCATGTGTTGTGGGTTGTCTTTGTAGGTGCATTTAATACAGAGAACAAGGGTCGGGGTTGACACGTTGAGCTTTAAGGAGTGCTACAGGATTAGCAGAACAGAGTTTCATTTTGTATAGTTTCTACAAGGAGTGTAGTAGAACTATAGTCTTACACGTTGTTACTAAGAAATGTAACTAATCCCTTTTGAAATTCTTTTGGTACTGTAATCTCTATAAGCTCAGGATATCAACACGATCAAACCCTCTGATAAATATGATTAGTTCTCTTAATTGCACCTTATATTGTTGATTAGATAACGGGGTCTCACATCATTATAATCCAATACCAATAATAAATAAATTTCCACATTTTTCAAAATCAGGACACTACCGATCGATCGGTCCTCATCACCGATCGATCGGTGATCACTTCGAATTAAACAAAAATGCTACGGCTTTTTCCGATCGATCGGTACAAATCAACCGATCTATCGTTAGCTTTCACCGATCGATCGTTACATCCACCGATCGATCGGTAAGAACCTGGAATTAAAATTTAATGCTACGGCATTGCGCCGATCGATCGGTGTTCTTCAGCGATAGATCGGTCGCTCTGTTTCATGCGCGATTTTTCAGAATTCTCCAACACCTATATTCATTCATCCAATCTAGCATATAAGCCATACAACATGCTTGAAAAAATATGCTAAGAGCTACTAGGTATTACCATGAATGTATTCAAATTGAAGTTCCACCCAAACTTAAACCCACATGCATCAAAATCGTCCATTTACATCAGTACTCACCCAAGTTCTTCTGAAACAGGGTACCATATTTCTTTTTCCAGATTTTCGAACACCACTTTTCATACCAACAATTTTACCACATAACACATATAACATGCTCAAGTAAACATGCTAGGAACTTCATAAAAACACCATGAATGAACTTGAATCGAAGGTTTAAGAAAACCTAAGCTAGCATGCCATTTTCTACACCAATAAAAACATGAATCCAAACAAAACTTAACCCAAAACAGAACATGGTTCCTCACCCTCTTTTGCTCCGATTTTTGCAAGCTTTCTTGCAAAGAAATTTGAGATTTCTTCCTTCCTATGTGTTTAGCAGCTGCTGGACGAATTTTTGGTGAAAGGGGGGGGAGAGTTTGGAGTGATGGAGGTGGAGTGAAATGAGATGGCAAGTGGGGGTATGGGGCAGTCTGGAGTTGCTGAAATGGGTATGGGTTGAGGGGGGTGGTTGGGTGTTGGGTGGTGTGATGTGTTATGTGTTATGTTTTGGTCCCGGTATTTAGCACGATGTATTAAAATATCCTCACATGATATTTTATAGTATTTAATCAATAAAATACTTCAAATTTCAATTAAACATGCTTCACCCCAAAACAAATAACACCCACCCCAAATAATCATGCCACAACTCAAATTCTCAACATATAACACATGCACCCTGAAATGCATTTCCCCAATATTATTAATTCAACCCAATGAATTAATACCATAATCTTCATAACATAATTAATGTTTAAAATCACATAATCATTTCGGGGATATCACAATATATGCCACAAAAATATCCAAGGTTGTACCCATCACAACCCAACCAAAACCTATACAATATATGAAAATGATGAGCTGAGGGAGAAGAACTAGAGTCAGCCGGCCGACTTTGGTTCCATTACTTCAAAATACTGTAGAAATACGTTCTACAGTCGACTTCTATTCACGATCAACTGAAAGACAACATTTGCATTTGGGTGAGTTGCAAACTCAATGAGCATATTCAAAGAACTTAGTATTTAACATCAGCATATAATTAGGGATGGCAATGGGACGGGTCCAAACCCGGACCCGCATTGAACCCGCCCCGCCGGGGCGAGTCTGGACCCGCTTCAACCGGGTTTGGAAGTGGGGCGGGGCGGGTCCTGGGATTGGCTGAACCCGCCCCGGACCCGCCCCGCTATACATTTTTAATTTTTTTTTTAAAAAAATATGATATTGATTATACATTTTACTTCTTTGATTGAACAATAAAGTGTCATTATTTAATTTTATATCAAAATTCATGTGTTCATGTTAAAAAAGTTGGAGATTTTGAAGGAATAAGAGCAAATTAATAAATATTTAGTAGTTTAAAGATAGTTTTACAATGTTTATTATAAATATTTACTAGAGAAAACATGAAATTTAATCACAAAACTCAACTTTTGTGTTTCAAAATTGATTTCTAGCTAAATTGTTTTTTAAAAAAAAAAAAAACTAGAACCGGGGCGGGGTGGGTAAACCCGCCGGGTTCGCGGGTCTAAGCGGGGCGGGGCGGGGCGGGTCCGGGTTTTATGTGTAGCGGGGCGGGTCGTGGGATTGGCCAAACCCGTCCCATACCCGACCCGTTGCCATTCCTACATATAATTCATATCCACATAAGTACATGTTTATAATCACATGATTCATCATAATATGTAAATCAATTAACATATGCGTATAAAATGAAATGATGCACATGTATGTCCGTATTGTTATTCTGTTATGAACCAACTAATACCAGGAATAATTCGTGATTACGAATATGTCCATGGCACTCTGTAATGTATAATCCCCATGAGCTCAATGAAATTGGGATCTGTATTCTGTAATTCTGTAACACATGGTTAAAGGTCATTAGCGGCCATAACAGATTTCTTTAATCTCTTATGAACGCACATGACATAATCATATATATAACAACGCAATATGACGGTAAAAAGACTGATAACAACAAATAGATCGTATAACATCACATCCCAACATGTACATTTAAGAACTCAATTTAGTTCTTGCACGCCTTAGTGCACTCATCCCAATCCATTCAAGTTACTCATATAACACAAATCACATACTCATATAAAGTTAAATGTCAAGTTATAATATATACTCACAAACGATACACCTATCTCGAAGAACTCTTTTAATTCGCCTTATTTGTAGCTTGTTCGAGATTATGACCTATAAATACATTTATCTCAAACACATTAATAAATCATCTAACATTTACTTTTAAAATGCTTTCATAGTCCACATACATCATACTAGGCTTCCCATACTTTAAATCATCAAAGAAAACCATTTTCCCAAAAATTTTGAGAGATCCATCTCATAAGGAGAGGCGGTCGATCTCTAAAGGAGCATAATCGTTTTTAGTGAAAAGTCATGAATTTCTGCATTTTTTTGCTTTGACAACTTTTAGTATAAAATTCATAACTAATTTATATGAACTCCAAATGAGTCCCAATTGGTGTCAAATTAAGATAATCTGCAATTCATCTTTGAAGTGCTTAAGTTAACTCAATCATATTCATAGACGAAATTAACCAAGAACATCAGGTGTTAGAAATCGTTTAACTTTAAATGTCCGCCTGTACACAGTTTGGTAAAACTGACATAACTCATGAAATATAACTCTAAATTACTCGAATTTGCTATCAAATTAAAAATAACTCAACATACTACATCTTTCATTTAAACATCAAGATCAAAATCAAAAAGAGTTCCCAAAAACTCAAAACACCAGAACATAAGAGTTCTGTTTTTCAGCAGATTTCTAAACTTCATGTTATTTCTTTCCAAAACATCTTCGACCTTCTTCAAACCTCTTCCCTTCATGTATAATATCAAAATCTATTTCAACATACATGTTTTTATCTAACACATGCAAACCCTATGTTACTTCTCAACCAACATCAATAAACAGATCATTTAAACATGCAAAACATAGAAAACAAGGAGTATAAACATATGTATACCTTGCTCTACAAGTTTTTGGAACAAAACTTGAGTTTCTATGAATTTCTGATATTTTTCCCCAAGGAATAGATGAAGAAACAAAATAGTGAGATAAAATTTGATAAGTTTCCTCCACTTTTCAATAGATAAATATGAATTGTATTTCGTATTGAACTTTAGACCTCCAATTCTCTATCATCTTACACTTAAGTTCTCTAATTTGGTATTCATCATATGTTTAACTACATTCTCGCTATAATAAAACAGACTTTTCCTCGTCGTTTTATTATATTTAAATTCTTATCATTGTAATGCATGTCATGATTAAAAGATTATCAAAACTGATATCGCATTTCGTTATATTCACATATTTCCTTATTCAAAATATATCTAGCATTTATTCACATAAAATGCTCATATACATGCTATGACATATATGCATGATTATGTAAATCATGTAAAAGTTTTGGGTCATCACAATTCTTCCCTCCTCATGGGTTCCTCTGTTCCCCATGTCATGTTCAGAATGATTCTTTCATAGAATCTTAACCATAGGAAATACTCAATTCCTTAACTGTTTGTCCTTGTATTCTAATATCTTAACTGGTTCTTCAACATAACTTAAATTTTCAGAAATTTCAATCGGTTCATTTTGAAGAATATGAGATAGTTCTGATCTGTATCTCCGAAGCACACTTACCTGGAACACATTATGAATTTGGGACAAGTCAGGTGGCAAAGCAAGTCTATAAGCCAGCGGTCCCACTAGCGAGTATTTCATATGGACCGATATAGCGAGGATTTAATTTGTCTTCCTTTCCAAATCTGAAAATCCCTTTCTAAGGAGAGACACAAAGGAATACCTTCTCACCAATATGTTGATCAACATAATCTTGTGCAGCTTTCAATCGAGATTTCAACGATTTTTATATTTTCAACTGTCTCTTGAACAAGATCTGGACCTTCTAAGATTCACATTCCTTCTTCATCCCAGCATACTGGACTTCTACATTTCCTACCATATAAAGCTTCGTATGGTGCCATGCCAATATTTCCATGATATTGATTATTGTAAGTGAATTCCATCGAAGCAATATAATCATCCCATGAACCTTTAAAATCAAGAACACATGTTCGAAGCATCTCTTCTAAATTCCGAATCGTTCTTTCTGATTGTTCATCTGTTTGAGGATGAAATACTGTACTAAAATGTAATTTAGTACCCAGTGCTTGTTGCATACTACCCCAAAATCTCGATGTAAAACGAGGATCTCTTTCTGATATAATAGATAAAGGCACACCATGTAATCTAACAATTTCATTCACATACCTAGTTGCTAAACTTTCAAGTGTAGATCCCCATTTAAATGGTAAGAAGTGAGCTGATTTTGTCAATCGATCCACAATCACCCAAACTGCTTCATTCTTCTTCGATGTTACAGGTAAACCATAAACAAATCCATTGTTATACGTTCCCATTTCCAAACTGGAATCGGTAGTGGATGTAATTTACCAACTGGCGCTTGATGTTCAGTTTTAACCTGCTGACATGTCAAACATTTCGATATATACTCGGCCATTTCATTACTTTTTTTATCACTAAATGTTATCTCAACATACGTATAATATATTCTTTAACTTGAGGCGACCATTCTGATCTAAACTATGTTGGATAGAAGTATTCTGATCTGATTCTCGTATACTCATTCTTACCATTTCTTCCGTTCTAGAGTTTTTAAGATGTCTAATCATCATTAAAATCCTAATAACACATTTTATTTCATTCATGGATTCACTTCATTGAACACAATTTAGTTATATCATTCAATATTATTCATCATTTGGAAACTAAACTCATTTCGAAATTGGTTATTATAGCAAAGATGTAAGGCAAGAGAAGTAATCTTCAACCAAACCCCACCATTGACTCAAGCATTGCTAAAACATGCACCTACTCCGAGGTTCGATTACAACATCTACACACACATGTTGTCCTAACAGAATTTTCAACATGAATTTTGATCCTGCCTTGAGAGGAAAGTATTTGTATTGTGAATTCTCACAACACTATCGATGGATAAAAAATCAAAGGAAATGGGCTCCACGAACAGGGATGAATAAGGTTGTAGGACAGGTATATGTCGTGTCACCATCAGAAGGTGAAAGATTCTATTTGCGTATCCTTCTAAACCATATCAGAGGACCTAGGTCATTTGAAGAATTGAAGACCACGAACGACATCGTGTGTCTAACATTTAAAGAGGCTGCTGAAAGACGATGAATACTTCAACATGATGATTATGTTCGTCAATGTCTTCAAGAAGCATGTTCCGTAAAAATGACATCCTCACTGTGAAGATTATTTGTCTCAATGTTGGTTTTTTGTCAACCAACACGAGTTCGAGAACTTTGGGATGCATTCAACACATACATGTCCAAGGATTATGGTCGGTCAACTTCATCAAATAATTGTTTCATTACAAATAAATTGTTGCTTGAATTACAAATGTTGTTACATCATCATAAAAAAAACTCGAAGAGTTTGACTTGCCCTCAATAAGTGTAGAGTTTTTGGACGACTTGCCACTCCCTCGGACAATTGAGGATGAGCTTTCTATTCCAATTGCAGAGGAGGATTTGATCTCTGTTCAATCTTTGAATTCTAAACAAAGGCTGGTGTTTGATTCAATCATTCAAACTGTTATGTGTAATCATTCAAAACTTTTCTTCATAGATGGTCCAGGTGGGATTGGAAAACTTTTTTATACTGATCAATATTAGCCCACCTTAGAAAGGATGGTAAAGTTGTGATTGCTGTAACAATCTCTAGAATAGCCACGACATTGTTACCGGGTGGAAGAACAACACATTCACGTCTCAAAATTCCACTTAGACCAACAGCAGAAACGCTTTGCAAAATCGAAAAACAGAAAGATCTTGCTGAATTAATAAGATGTGCATCGGCCATAGTGTGGGATGAGGCTCCTATGGCTAATCGTTATGCTTTTGAATCTTTCAACAAAACTTTTCAATATGTTGTGGAAAACACGTTGCTTTTTGGAGGAAAACCTATGATTTTTTTGGTGGAGACTTTCGCCAAGTGTTGCCGGTTGTTAAACGAGGATCAATACGGGATCAAATTGCTGCAAGCATTTCGAGATCGACATTTGGGAATTGTGTCAATATTATTCACCTTCGACAAAATATAAGAGCTGCACAAGATATTGATTTCTCGCAATTACTTCTACGCATTGGTGATGGTCTGCAACCATCAGTAAATGGTGATTTTATAAAACTACCAAAATCGATGATCATACTTTGGAAATGTGAACAATCAATTTACTAGTTGATAGATTCGATTTTTCCAAGAATGACGAAACATGTCAATGATGCAAATTATATGGTTGACAGAGCCACTATTACACCCAAGAATGTTGATGTGGACAAAATCAATGAGATCCTCATTTCAATATTTCCTGGTAACGAAATAGAGTACCTATCTTGGGATTCTATGGAAGAAGACAAAAACAACATGTTCCAAGAAGAGTTTTTGAACTCTCTTACTCCAATCGGTTTGACACCACATAGAATTTTATTAAAAAATGGTTGCCTATTATGCTATTGAGAAATGTTGCACCCGAACTTGGTCTATGTAATGGGACGTGTTTAATATGTCGCAATCTAAAAAAAAATTCATAGATGCAGAAATCATAACTGGACCACACGAAGGTATAAGATATTTTTTGCATCGAATGCCTTAAAAAAGTGAAGATTATTCTTGATTGCCATTTGAATTGACACGCAAACAATTCCCGATAAGATTGAGTTTTGCTCTCACAATAAACAAAGCACAAGGGCAGACAATATCAAATGTCGGTATATTTCTACGCAATCATGTCTTCAGTCATGGCTAACTCTATGTGGCACTTTCAAGAGGAGTATCGCAGCAATGCACAAAAATCTTGGTTGACTCTGAGTTTTGCTCTCCCTTTCTCAAAAGCCAATCGATAGACAATAGAATATACAAACAACAAACTTAAAGTCCTATGCCAGTAACGGAGCAGCAAGGGTATTACATTTTCCTTACAACCTGTAAGTAAATCTTCTATTGCTGTCTCCAGGTGGACCTACCAACCAATTTATTTAAGTCCATGGCCAGTAACAGAACAACAAATTCCTCCTCTGGTTACATTACATTTTAATGGCAAAATGACCATGGGCAGAGTCAGAGTTATGTCACGAATCAACATTTTCAATAATATCAAGAAAACAAATATGTTGACACCAAGGCCTATCAACAGTTGTCACCCAATCCCAATTGTAGTGACTTAAGTATGAATCCCCCCACCTAGACCCGACCAAGGGTCATCATCGATCCTGAACCGGCCCAGAACCAGACCGTGGTCAATGGGCCAGTTTACCGGGTCAATGGTTCGAAGGGTCGGACCCGTAAGCGGCCCGTCCTTAGAAGGGCCGGTTAAGGGTCATAAGTTTGCTAACCCGTGAACCGTCGGTTAACAGGCGGTTCAAGGGTTATTTTAATTTTTTTTATATTTTTAAATTTAAAATATATGTTATGGTGTAGATTTGAACTCATGATCTCCAAATTGAATAATTAGCTTCAACCACTAAGCTATAAGAGCTTTGTTGATCTAAATATAGTGTTATAATTTATATATATTAACCAAACAAATATATCTTACACATTTTATTTATCTGATCTTGAATTTATTTCACGTTATTTTATATGTAATCCATGGATGAAAACACATTCAAACACATTTTACACTTTATTTCAAATTTTAATAATATTTTTAATTTTGTTTAAAAAGTCAGGGTCAAACCGTAACCGTAACCGGGAAAAGTAACCGGAACCGTCAATGAAGGTTAAGCTTAAGGGTCGATGTTTTTTGAACCGTCGAACCGGCGGTTCTGAATCGTCTAACCGGCGGTTCTGAACCGTGGTCGGGTCTACCCCCACCCCATTGATTAGGAATTCAAAACAAAAAAAAAAAATATGCCAGTAATTTTTTCAGTACCTTGTCTATGCCTGAATCAATGTACGTCTCAATTCCCTGAAATAATCAGCAATTCAGAATTTTTCAAAACTCTACAATCTAAAGTCATAACAGAAAAAGAATGGAACAAAATATGCATCCAAAAGCGGAACAACATGAACGGTTTGTGAGTACAACGCATAAAAATGTCACACAGGTCCAGAAATGCTCAGCAATAGCAGGCGCATGCAAGAAGGAAACAGGGGACTTGGCTATTCCATACAACTATACCAACAGTCAAAATACCCAGAGACTTGGCAATACCTGCAACTATAGGAGCTCCATCAGTTCCTGTTCCAACACCCTCCCAGGCTGTAGATATTGAAGATAAGAGATAAGCATGAGGAATTATATGTAAATGTAAACACCCACAAAGAAAAATCTGAAAAGTGCCTTTAATGCACTCCAATCACAACAGGCTTGACCATTTGAGAAATGTCTTCTCATTTTCAAACAATTATATGGTCCAACTAACATAGCTATTTTGGAACAATTGACAATTTCACCAGTATATAGAAAGAACATTAAAGGGTTATTGTAATAATTTTCGATATATGAATGGTTTATAATATAAACAAAACATAATCTTTGATTCATTTAAAAAAAAATCAACCCACATCGTTGAAAATCAGAAATATTATTTCCCATTTACATCTTTAGAAGTAATTGTTTTATCATCTTCAATGTTTGTGGAATTAGGCTGGTGGTCACCTGCAAATAAAGATAATTAACATTAGCGTTATAAATAGTGATAAAACAAACTTTTTTATTACTATGTCAAATATCACAATGTCTCACTTTTTATGGTCCATTATTTTGCAAAAGAACATCCTTGTAAGCAACATTTTTAGTATAAACACCGGATCATCGCTCTAATTCGTCAATGAGTGCACAGAAGGACTTACTGGCTGCAGAACACCCAATAAGGCTTAATGAATTAAAATTTAAACAAAATTGAGCGAAGGGAAAAACAAAGAAATCCAGATGCCAAAAACACCGCCCGGAAAATTCATGCAGTGTTGGCAGCACGGGGATTCTGCATGGGTTTTGCAGCACCTGTATTCATCATTTGGTGAATGGTTGCATCATTTGAAGTATAAATTGATTTTTCATAAACTGTTGCTTCCAAATGAAGTCTTTTGTTGATTTTTATTGGTTTAGTTTCAAATATCAATCATTTTTCTATTGCTTATGGTTTCTATGAAATTTTTACTAAAGTTTTAATACTTTTAAACATCTGTGGTTTAAGGGATTTGTGATTTGAAATACTTTGATCACGAATCATAATCGTTGTATCTTGGAAAACGGAATATCATACAAACCGTAAGCATCGTCGAGGGGCAATATCGTTTTAAGGACAAAGAGTTAAACTCTTGTCTCGATACTAGTTGTGATGTCCGGAATAATTAATAATCTTTAATCGGATTAAATTATGGTGTTTATATGATATGCCAGGATTTAATTTTTGGGTATCGAATTTCGGAGCGGAGTTGGGATAAATGATTACGTGATCGAATTTATAATGTTAATTAAATTCAAGGAGATCTTGGAATTAATATTTGGAGGAATAAATAATCCCAGATTTAGCGTGTATTGCAAATTATATTAAATAATGATTCTTGCAAATGTTAAAGAAATTGCAATTTATTAAGTTAAAAATGGGAGGATGATGTAGTATTTTGTGTGGATGGGATTAATTTAAAAGGGGACTCTCTTTCTTCCTTCCCCATTTGGCTTCTCGACAAAGACACTCCTTCCCCTCTTCATGTTCGATCGATGCGCAGCGAAGGAGATAGCAAGTCATTTCCGAAATTTCTTTGGCATTTTCCTCAAGGTTTGTTAATGATTTCCTCCACCTTTAGCAGGTTATTCATTCCTCTTATTCATTTTGAGTTTGGAGCTCGATTTCCATGGTAATTGTCGAAGCTTTTATGGTCGCATCTTTGTAACATGCTGCTCGTGAGTTTTTGGGCTTGCATTTGATCGGTTTATGCTTCATGGGTAGTGTGTTAGATTGATTAATCAAGTATTGGAAAGCTGTTTGAGTTTTCATTCCCATTTTTTTTAAAACTGGTTCTATTTTCTTCGGCAGTTTGGGGGAGCAATGTGGCTACCAACTTTATGTTTAATATCAAGGGATTTTCTTCTTATTTTGGTCGAGTTGATTCTGGAATTAGTGTATGAATATGTAGGAGGATGATTTAGATTTTGGAATTTGCATTTTGGGTGGGTTTCGTATATTTTTCTTGATGTTTGGGGAAGGGGATTCGCTGGAATGATGTAAATCTTCAGGGGTTGTTTCTTCCTTTCAGTTTTATCGATTTTACATAGATTGGATGGTGTTTGGAGGCTAGAATATCGAACTGCTTGTTGTGTGTGTGCGTCTATGTTTAGTTGTGTATGCGTGTGTGCACCTGATGTGTCGAGAAGGTTGCTGCAGCGTGTGGATTTGTTGGCGTTGCTTTTGGACACTTTTCTTGCTGATGATTATTGGTTTATTCCTCTTTGACTTTGTTATATAATTATTTGTTCCAGCTATGAGGTTCTTGTCCCAGCTATGGGCATGCTTGATTTTAGAATTCATAGATTATGTATTATAGATGTTACACATGAGTTGAAGTTGGAAAACATGTAAAACAAGTAAAAGTATTATTGACAGCAAACTTACTGCACATACTATAAGTTCTACGAATTTCTGGGAAATATATGTTTGTTTTAGTTTGAGAATATGGTTATGATATTTTGAGGAATTCTTGAACAATGGATCAAGGTTATATATATTGGACCTTAGAAATGTAAATACGACATACTTGAGTTAGTGATAACTCGAATGAATGAAGGACAATTGATTTGTTTGTATAGTATACAGAATATGATAAATGAGGATGGTTATAATGGTGAAATTATATTGAGTATATGTGATTGTTATAATGGGAGGCATGACAGATCTATATGATAGATGATATTTTGTTGAATGTGCTAGTACAAAATTATTGAAGAAATTTTATTGAATTGAAGTTGAAAAGTATATAAACAATGACAATTGTATTGACAATGAGCTAATATTGAATTGATATTCGATATAGACACTACACGAGCCTTCGAACGTTGATGGTAGCTTGATCGTGTGGTCGACGATAAGGTACGTAGTGACGTACGAGCAGGTATAATATTAATTATTTCATATTCCAGTATTCATTAATTGTTGAATTGTGATGACTGAATATAAGGAAATGAATATGTGAATTGAGTTTGATATATGTGGTATGGTGGACACGTAAATGTATGTGGTCCGGATATGGAGTTGGGTATGGATGCCTTTGGCATGATCGATATGAGAAATGGTTGAGAATGAGATTAACTGATAGGCAGGGTTGCCTTCTATATGAGATTCGTTATGATTCAGCATGAATGATGAGTTGCGATTTTATTCCATTTATTGCATTGATGAGTATCATGTTTTGAATAACGATACTGAACTTGATGTTTATGAAAGTGTATAAGATTGAAAAGGAACAGTTCGTGAAAGCTGTACTGGTTCCGAATTGTACAGGGAGTATATTTTATGGGTTTTGAATAAATTAAATTGTTGTATTACAGTTTCGTATATTCATGTGTGAATGATTATTGAGTTGGAGTATGCTCACCCTGTGTTGGGGCTGTTTCTGTTGAAACAGGTATAACAGGTACAACGTTGTCTCGGGAAGAAAGCTGGAACCCATGGAAAATAGTGCTCGCAGGATTATGGCATAAGTAGCGGTTGATGGTACATATCAATTACGCATTGAGAATTGATTCGTTGATTTGTTGCTCGTATGTGAGTACCTGGATGCATGTATATGGACTGTATAATAGTGTTGAAGTCCTCTTTTATATAGTTGATTGATGTGCATGTTATTTTTGAATAGCATGTGCTATACAACTTTAGTGATGACGACAATTCATACATTGCTAGTATTATGACTTCCCTGGCTGGGAACTTTTATCTTTAGATTATGGTGTTTTTATATTGGGGGTATTTATAGTTGTGTGTTTTCTTGGTAGTCCAATTTATGGGGAGACTCAGCCCAAATTTTTATAAAAGCCCACACATTAATTATGAAGCATGTAGTGAGAGTTCTAAAGACTGATATTATGAGGAATATGTAAAGCATGTAATGATTCTTTAATGAGAATGAAAATTTTTACATACTCGAATGACGTCATATCGACGTGTTGGGGCGTTGAGGTCTTACATTAGTGGTATCAGAGAAGTGGTTTGTTCTTTGGGCTGTTTAAGGCCTAGGGTGTGTTGAGAAAGTCAAATAACACATGATTTAGCATGATTGCAACTTTGTGTCTGTGTGTATGCTATGTGCATAATATGATATGCAGTAGTAGAAATTTGTGCTATTGTTAACCATTTTGGTTACAGAATCATTGATGAAATACGACGAGCGTGGTGGGGAAATACCTGATGTGCAACTGGGTACATATCCTCATGGTGACACTTATTGAGAAGTGCATTGAGTTAGTAACTGTTTTATAATATATCATTGATAGATGGATAACAAATGATACGCCATGTTGAGAATATTTCGTGTCTATGGTAATTTTATATGGTTGCTAGTAATCGAATAAATGAATCTTATTGAGTTGTGCACATGTCATATACGTCTGATTTTGTAGGAGAATCAGAAAAAGGAGATATGGGATATGATGTCAGATGACATGAAAGTTTTGGCAGCACTAGACTGTGGATATGTGACAAAGAATGTGCGATAATCGGTATGATTATATTGTGATTATGAGAATGCAGGTATATGTGAATTTATACACATGCATTGATATTGAATTGTTATTGTGATATTTGAGATTTATAATATTGCCGATATCATATCGAAGTGATGGAAATTTTGTGAATGCCGCTGATATGTCGAGATGATGAGTATTATTGAACCGTCATGTATTGACGATGAGTATTATTGGACCGTCATGTATTGACGATGAGTATTATGACCGTCATGTATTGACGATGAGTATTATTGGACCGTCATATTATTGACGATGAGTATTATTGGACCGTCATGTATTTACGATGAGTATTATTGGGCCGTCATGTATTGACGATGAGTATTATTGGACCGTCATGTTATTGACGATGAGTATTATTGGACCGTCATATTATTGACGATGAGTATTAGTGGACCGTCATATTATTGAAAATGAGTATTATTGGACCGTCATGTATTGACGATGAGTATTATTGGACGGTCATGTTATTGATGATGAGTATATTGAACCGCTATTATACTAGCGATGAGTATATCAATTGTGTATTGATATGAAATTATATTTTGTGGAATATTTATGTTGAGAACAGAGACAGTTTAAAGGATCAAGTGTGGACCCACTGTGTACAGTAAGTGTTACTACATCTTATTGTTTTAAGAATGTAATTTTATTCATTATGGTTATGGATATTATATGGATGGCCATAGTGGCGATGAGATTATGTAAGCAAGTAGTGGCGATGAGATTATGCATGCCAGTGTTGGCGATGAGTATTGATATATTGCTATTGTGTTAGCAATAAATATTGTTGTACCGCTATTGTGTTAGCGATGAATCTTAATGATATGTTGATTGCAGATAGCAGTGAAAGTTGTGTTATACAAACAATAGTATTGTTTCTTGGACACATGAGTTGTAGGCTCAAGAGAAATTGGAATGTTCCACTGGAACGAGAAATTGAGGTAAATCATTTCGTTTGGTTTAACATGTTTGATTTATGTGGGTTGTGAACTATCGTGATTGATTGGTATGGTTAATGAGAACCAATTTTAAGATGAGGAAGAATTGAGAAAGAAATTGAAATGACGTATAGTGTTGATATGTTCATTGATTAATTGTGCAGAGATGAGATAACAGTGGGTAATGATGATTGAAATGATATTGCTTTATAAAAACATGATTGTTTTGTATACTGTGAGATTAATGATCTGTTCGTCATGTTATGTTGAGTTAAATGTAACCATGTTGGAATGAGATTAATGAACAGGTCATGAGATGACATGGAACGTCACAGGATGACGTGAGATCGCTATGAATGTCCTATGTGGACGTGTGATCATTGTGAACGTTGCGGGTCGACGTAGTAAGTACGAAATTATGATGTTATTCCCTGAGATATAATGACAACACTGATAAATAATCATGGAGTGATTAATGATGAGTTAGGCATGATGTAATAGACAATATAATAATGTCATAATGAGAATGCATGAGATATATGACCATTCACTTTAAATGATGGATCATTTTGATATTGTGTTAGAAACTGGAAGGCATATAAATGATGATATATGCAATGAGACTGATGTATGAGAAATCATGAATACATACTATACTATGATATGTTATTCATTTATGAAATAGTACTTTGTTGAATAAAGGAATTACGTCATTGAGGCATGTAAGTGATTCTTATGTTGAATTTCAATCACATATATATGTGATAGTTTGTTGTAGCATGATGCGTACAAGATTGTGTGAAACTTTTGACGCAATGACTATTTGATGACGGAAACATTATGAATATAAATAATGCGTAGATGACGAGGTATGTGGTTATGTTATGAGTATTTGAGAAATACTAATGAACTTATGTCTAATACTTCATACCAGATCATAGCTGGGTGATGAAATAGAAACGTTGATGCTTGAAAACATGTGAGTACTGTGATGAGCAAGATATTATGATACTACTGTATATTGTAGATGATTTCACCTACAAAGGTATGAGACGAATTATTTTATGATGATGTTGATGCCATTGTTTTAAATGGTTTATATACAAGTGATTTGTAAGGAGCGATGGACAGTACAAGATAATTTATCCAAGTAGATAAGAATAAATGATGGGTTATGAGATAAATTTGAGGGATGAACAATATTATGATGCCGATGTGCGTATAATCGTGACGTTTGAATATTCATTTAGACCATTATTTATGAATTAATATTGATGATATGTGGTTGTTGGTGCATATAATGTTGATATACGTATATGGGAATTACTAATGGGTTTTCTAGTAAATTACTTTGCACTAGATAATAGTCAGAAGATGATATATGAAAGGCTGATGTGTAAGGGCTCAAGAGTACCGCTATCATACGGACAAGGGTGATGTGCGATATGACGATATTGGTATAAATTGCATACTTTTGCAACCACACATGTATGATGTTATTTATACAATAAAAGATTGGTGTATGTGTTATACATGCTGATGTACACATGATATGCATGGAATGCCCGAATTAGCGATTATATGATGTGTACTATGATGAAAGTAAACGATGATGGATTGAGATTTTGTGCAAGGAATTGTACCAATGCGAGCACACAGGTAGTAAAGTATGACAAAGATGTACTTGATGATTAAACACTTAAAGTGATGTGACTTCCAATATTGAGAGTGCTAGTGTGGTGCGCCACGTTACGAGCCATGATTATTCGAATGACGATGTCGTCCTACAGATTTGTTACATCACTATCTTGAGCTGTATAGCGGTATGAAAATTTCACTGTTGGCTTTTATGATAAGCATGTATTTAAATTTCGAGGTCGAAATCTTTTTAGTTGGGGAGAATTGTGATGTCCGGAATAATTAATAATCTTTAATCGGATTAAATTATGGTGTTTATATGATATGTCAGGATTTAATTATTGGGTATCGGATTTCGAAGCAGAGTTGGGATAAATGATTACGGGATCGAATTTATAATGTTAATTAAATTCAAGGAGATTATTAAATTCTTGGGATTAATATTTTGGAGGAATAAATAATCCCAGATTTAGCGTGTATTGCAAATTATATTAAATAATGATTCTTGCAAATGTTAAAGAAATTGCAATTTATTAAGTTAAAAATGGGAGGATGATGTAGTATTTTGTGTGGATGGGATTAATTTAAAAGGGGACTCTCTTTCTTCCTTCCCCATTTGGCTTCTCGACAAAGACACTCCTTCCCCTCTTCATGTTCGATCGATGCGCAGCGAAGGAGATAGCAAGTCATTTCCGAAATTTCTTTGGCATTTTCCTCAAGGTTTGTTAATGATTTCCTCCACCTTTAGCAGGTTATTCATTCCTCTTATTCATTTTGAGTTTGGAGCTCGATTTCCATGGTAATTTTCGAAGCTTTTATGGTCGCATCTTTGTAACATGCTGCTCGTGAGTTTTTGGGCTTGCATTTGATCGGTTTATGCTTCATGGGTAGTGTGTTAGATTGATTAATCAAGTATTGGAAAGCTATTTGAGTTTTCATTCCCATTTTTTTTAAAACTGGTTCTATTTTCTTCGGCAGTTTGGGGGAGCAATGTGGCTACCAACTTTATGTTTACTATCAAGGGATTTTCTTCTTATTTTGGTCGAGTTGATTCTGGAATTAGTGTATGAATATGTAGGAGGATGATTTAGATTTTGGAATTTGCATTGTGGGTGGGTTTCGTATATTTTTCTTGATGTTTGGGGAAGGGGATTCGCTGGAATGATGTAAATCTTCAGGGGTTGTTTCTTCCTTTCAGTTTTATCGATTTACATAGATTGGATGGTGTTTGGAGGCTAGAATATCGAACTGCTTGTTGTGTGTGTGCGTCTATGTTTAGTTGTGTATGCGTGTGTGCACCTGATGTGTCGAGAAGGTTGCTGCAGCGTGTGGATTTGTTGGCGTTGCTTTTGGACACTTTTCTTGCTGATGATTATTGGTTTATTCCTCTTTGACTTTGTTATATAATTAGTTGTTCCAGCTATGAGGTTCTTGTCCCAGCTATGGGCATGCTTGATTTTAGAATTCATAGATTATGTATTATAGATGTTACACATGAGTTGAAGTTGGAAAACATGTAAAACAAGTAAAAGTATTATTGACAGCAAACTTACTGCACATACTATAAGTTCTACGAATTTCTGGGAAATATATGTTTGTTTTAGTTTGGGAATATGGTTATGATAATTTGAGGAATTCTTGAACAATGGATCAAGGTTATATATATTGGACCTTAGAAATGTAAATACGACATACTTAAGTTAGTGATAACTTGAATGAATGAAGGATAATTGATTTGTTTGTATAGTATACAGAATATGACAAATGAGGTTGGTTATAATGGTGAAATTATATTGTAAGGCCCCGATGCTAATTAGTCGGATTAACGATGATTAAGCAAACCCGGATAACAAAAAGTGCAAACATGAATTAAGGTGTTCCGGACTGCGATGAGTCAACCAACTAGTGGAACATGTTTTAGTGCATGAGCATGTGCATGATCACATGGCACTTGGAGAAACATGCCACTAATTAATTTAACTCATGTTTAATACATGATTTTTGGACCATTAATCTCGCAAGATGTGATGCATTGACACATGGATTCCACAATACATCAAATGAATTAAAAATAATGCCAAAGATGATAAGTAACTCACGCATATACCATGCAAAAATCAGATTTTACTTCATTTTCCAACACCGTCTTCTCTCTTCCTTCACCATCACTCCTCCTCCTTCTCTCTTCTACCATTTTCGAAAATGGCAGCTCATTTCCTACCAAAATCCTCTTGAATTTTCAAGTGCATGTCACATGCAAAGATATATTTGAATGCTACTCATCTTGAGGAACAAGATGTACCAAGAATTTTCAAGTTTGGAGAAAGGATATGCAAGATTTTCGAGTAGCAGCAGTTTTGGTGTAGGATTTTCGATCTTGGCTTGGTTTTGTGGATGATCAAGCTTCAAATTCTGAAGATAAATGAAGGTTAATAGATTCCGTGGTTGATCTGAGAAGTCTCGGTACATTAGCTTGGGTCGAGGTACGTTGAAATGAGTTGTATCATGACGTCTGACAAAGGCGTGCAATGATACTAATGTATGTCCTTTTATGCTATTACTTGATTGATATGATTTTATTGTCACTATATGATTCGATGTGACTATATGACATGATGAATGTCTTGGAGTACATGATATGTGAAATTACATGATTTGTATATACTTTCACATGTGATTGCACGATATTTTGAGTTGCATATGTCATTAATGCATAATGATTCGTGGGCATATCATATTGAGCTATCGTTTCCTTGATATCCATGATTTTGACTGAGTTGACTTACTTTGAGTGTCGGGTACGACGAGCATGGCGATGACAGGCAGTATAGGTAGTAACTGTAGTCATGTGCAGGTGCAACCGGACCTAGACACGAGGGCTGGATGCAGTAACGTACATAGGATGAGTTTTCCTAGCGCAATGTACGTATACTGTCACCCTCTGCTCGAGCTTTGATGATTTGATGATACCTTCCTTTGGACTCCGATTTTTGGTATCTTGATATTCGATTCCTTGTACCCATTCATGCATCGCATTCATACATGGTATGCATTGCATGATACTTTGTCATACTTGACATGATCTATTTATTTCTCGTACTGGGTTCTGACCCCCGTAGTGGGGCCTGTCATGTCTTTGTGTATGGGCATGACAGGTGGTACATGTGGACGTATTGCGGATGCTCGAGGTGAAGCATCGGTGAATACCGGAGCTCCTTGAGACCGAGCTCAGGTTTATGTTTTATGTTTGAGTCCCAGTAGTTGTTAGAATATTTTTAATTATGTTTTGAATTACCGGGGTATGCCCCGAGTATCTGTATTTTAAGTATTCTACTACTGGTTGATTTATACTTGATATGGATGTTAAGCTCAAAGTGTTAAATTGGAAACTGGAATTACGTATTTTCAGTATCACTATATATGTATCACCTAAAAGCGAAAAGAATTTAGGGCCATTTGATAAGACCTTCGAAATAAATCTTCCGCTGTTTACGCAAATTAATCATTATGTGTTAGTTAAACACCACATTAGGATCGGGCCCTCACATTATGGTATCAGAGCATATATCTGGGATATGCTCGAATTAGAGTTAGGACACTGAGTATAGACACAAATGAATTGTTTGTGCATGTGTCTGAGTATATGATTTTATATGCTCTTGCCTGCTATGATTACATGTTAGATGTTACACATGTAATGGATTATTAAGCAGGGATAATTAAATGTCATCTTTGAGTATTTTAATATGCTGAATTGCATATAATCTAGATAATTTGAATGCTGAGTCGCATATCATCTAGAGATTTTGAATGCTGAGTTGCAGACAATCTAGAGAAATTGAGAATTTTATCTGTTAGCACTGATAGTTGCTGATAGGATGTTGATATAGAATAAGTAATGAGAACATCTCTGACTTGAGATTTATATATGGTGTTTTGATTTCTGATGGACAGTTAGTGTTTGGACATGTAGCAGTGATATAGACTTTAAGAGCTATCTATCGAACCTGTAGACACTACAAACTGTTAATTGCACTATAACTTAGTGATAATGTGTCCATTATTGGAAATTGTATTTATCACTTTGGGATTTATCCTTGTGAATAGTGGGATGACACTATAACTAATTAAAACGCATTTTGTCGTTTGACATTGGGAATTTGAGTCTGAAAGACGATGGTAATACGTATGAGTTTATGTCAAAACCTGTTTACGTCGAGATGATGATTTAGAACTTGAGAATATTAAAATTAGTGATATTTCAATTGAAGAATAAAGTTAGTTGTTGTGAGAAACAACGAGAATTGGTTTGAATGAGGACTTGGATATGGAGACTGTCGCAATTCAGTTCCAGTTTTTGTTTTCAAACTATGAATACATACCACAATATGAACTCTTCTAAATGATAGTATCTAGAGTAATGGTAGTGATGGAAGATGATTTTTCCTCTTTCTGATACGGGAAAAGATGTTTACGAGAATGCCATGTTGATGACATGGAAAATGATAATTGATTATCGTGGACTTGAGAAATGGAAATACCTGCTTAATCTCAATAATTATTCACTAGTGAAGAGATTAGATATCGACTGAAGAATAAGACACCGATGTGGTGCGAAGTAATTAGAATTGGATTAAAGATTAATGAAGTGACTATCATTGGGATAATCCAAGTAATCCTGGAAAAGTTTCAGAAGTATCACTCAAATTTATCCAGCTCTAGTAGTTCTAGAGGTACTATGAGATTGTAGAATACCAAACTTTTCGAGGTCACTGTGGATGTAAATATTTACTGATCTATTTGAAAGAATAATAGGAACTGATATCGATTGTGGCCAGTCAGAGCATGTCCATGAAGTGCTCAGGAATAGATGCAGCCATAACAACAATCCATAACAACAAATACCCTGAGCTAGGGGTAGATATCATGGTGGTTATTCTTTACGACCACTCAGTTTCAGCAGCAGTTAATTACCTGTTGTGAGGGCCCGTTCCTAATGTGGTGTTTAGTTATCACATAGTGATTAATTTGTGTAAACAGCGGAAGATTAATTTCAAATGTCTTGTTAAACGGCCCTAAAAATTTTCGCTTGTAGGTGATACATATATACTGATACTTAAAATATGTAATTATAGTTTCCAATTCAACATGTTGATCATAACATAAATTATCAAGTATATCATCAACCAGTAGTAGAATAATTAAAATACAGATACTCGGGGCATACCCCGGTAATTTAAAACATAAGTAAAAATATTCTAACAACTACTGGGACACAAGACATAAAATATAAACCTGAGCTCGCTCTCAAGGAGCTCTGGTATCTCTCGATGCATCGCTGTAAGCATCGTCACCATGTCATCCTGTAAAGCCTGTCATGCCCGAACAATAAAAGACATGACAGCCCCCACAAAGGGGGTCAGTACCCCAGTACGAGAAATAAATGAATCATGTCAAATGACAAAGTATCATGCAATGCATACCATGTATGAATGCGATGTATGAATGGGTACAAGGAATCGAATATCAAGATACCAAAAATCGGAGTCCAAAGGACGGTATCATCAAATCATCAAAGCTCAAGCAGAGGGTGACAGTATACGTACATTGCGCTAGGAAAACTCATCCTATGTACGTTACTGCATCAGCCCTCGTGTGTAGGTCCGGTCGCACCTGCACGTGACTACAGTTACTACCTATACTGTCTGTCATCGTCATGCTCGTCGTACCCGACACTCAGAGTAAGTCAACTCAGTCAAATCATGGATATCAAAGGAATGATAGATCAATATGATATGCTCATGAATCATTTATGCATCAAATGACATATGCAACTCAATATATCATGCAATCTCATGTGAAAGTATATACAAATCATGTAATTTCATATATCATGTAATCCAAGACATTCATCATGTCATATAGTCACATAAGAATCATATAGTGACAAATAAGTCATATAAATCAAATAATGACATATAAGGCCATACATTAGCATCATTACGCGTCTTTGCCAGACGTCATGATAAAACTCATTTCAACGTACCTCGGACCAACTTTACTTTACCGAGTGCTCCTCAATAATCCCGGAATTAATAAACCTGGTCATATACTATAATATTATAGCTAAGTGTTTAAATGACACAAAAGCTAAAATAAGTTTTTAAAGGTGTTTTCCTACTGATTTTTCCTTCAAAATCAGACTGACCAGTTTTTGTAGAAAATTCATAATAAAATCATATGACTTTCAAATGACCCGATTCCAGTGCTCAAAGTTCAAAAACTCAAAGGACTTTAATTTCTTGTCTAAGGCTGCTGAGCTAATGTTTCCATTAAAAGTAGTTAAAACGCCAAATACATGGCTTTCAAAATTCTGTTTTCCAGCTCGAGCAGTGTTTGTAAAATCATCATTACATTTTCATTTTACATCCAAAATGGCTAATTCCGGTGGCAAAAGATCAAAAACGCAAAGTACGAAAATACTTATTTCTGGAGATGTTTCGAAATTCCTAACCCAAAATGCTCAGGAACTCGAAATATACACTGCATAGGAATTTTGCCACATGCAGAGCATGATTTGCACACTTAACTTATACAATTCATAATTAATTGAAAATAAGTCCAAATCAAGTCATATATTTTTTTAAATTCAAGAGAAAGAAAATATCTACTCAGTCATATAAAAACCGACATCAAAATAGAAAATAAACGTTGTGAAAAGTTCGAAATTCCACACTGCATGTGTATTTCCAGCACATGCAGAGTTGAATCTGCCATCAATTAGTAAAATGAGTATATCTTCCCCATAACAATTCCAAATGGTCTCAAATTTCAACCATAGAACCACAGCTCATATATCTAAAACTGTCATGTTTTGGTCAAAATCTGATTCGAAAGTTAAGGAACTCGAAAATATGAGACAACCTACTGCATGCAACCATAGTTTCTGCTGAAACTTAGGGTAGCATGAGTTACACTTCTTTTTCAAAACAAAAACTTAAAAACTTGACCCCAACCACCATAATTCGAATATTAAAAACAAAAAGGGAAAGATATACCTTCCAAGCTTTTAAAAACACCCAAAGCCTTGAAGCTCTTCTCAATTCCTACTCAAAACCAAGCTTGCATGCAAGATTTGAGCAAAATTGATGAAGGAAAAGAAGGTGGAGCTTTTTCGAATTTTAATGGAGGAAGGAGGAGAAGATGGCTTGCTTGTGGGAGTGATAAAGATGATGGAATATCAGAATGACAAACACAAGCAATTCTAAACCATAAATAAAGGAAAGAGGCGTGGGATACTAGGCAAATTTATTGAATTTTTTTTTTTAAAGTCATTTCATGTCCCAATATACCCATGTGTCTCAATTATAATTTAAGTGATATATTTTGCATGTCTTGGCCGAAAATATGGCATGCAATTTAATAATTTTTTGTATTTTAACTTAATTATGATTAGGTGTTGTGATCCGGAACACTTCATCTCGAATTCTTCGCTTTTTAATGACCCGGGTTTACTAACTCGAGGTTAAGCGTATTTAATTAATAACGGGGCCTTACACCTGTAGACCAGAGAGTATACCTTGACAATGGGATTGAGATGTCTCCAAGATATATAACCATTTCGATTTTGGCAATGATAGAGATGCTAGTGATCACAGATACATGTTGTGTATTGGTCACACGGCACGAGTTTGATTTGAGATAAAATCATTGGTTTCATATATTGCATCAAATGTGCATTGATAATGATGATTGGGAAAATACACCTGCAGTGATAATTATACTGTCCACACTTGCAACAATGAACTGCAGATTACAGTTTGTTGATAGTGATGTGGATTTGAATTCAATGGTGTTGCACATATATGGTTTTGATTGTATCAAGGGTATGGAGACTGATAAATTTTGAGAAATTGTAAGTTGATTTCAGGGTATAATGAATGTTTTTTAACCTTATTGTGGCTCCAAAGGAAATGTTGATAGCCACTAATAGCAAGTGTTGAGATACTGATAGTATCAGCTATGAAAATATTGTGGTTGCAATACTTGGAAAACGAGGGATATTTGATAATAAGCAGTTGATGCTTATCAAAAAGAGTCGATGTTGACTGATATTATAGAGGTAAGAAAACCTACCAAGATTTTCCTGAGGAAATGAAAGAATTTTCACTAAAGAAGGAAATTGATTTTAACTATTCGTTGATGTCAAGAAATAGATTCGATATCGAAAGTACTGTACGGAATGTCATCAGCAAAGTTGACAGATACAAAAGAATAGTTGCAAAATCTCCTTGATACGAGTACATATGTCTGAGTATGTCACTTGAGGAAAACATCAGCATTGTCCGTGAAGAAGAAAGCTGATATAATGAAGATGTGTATCGACTAAAGGTAGTTGAATCGGGTTATTGTCAAGAATAAATACCCACTACCTAAGATCAAGAACTATTTGATCAAATTGTAAGGAACCTCGATGTATAAGAATAATGATTTTAAATTTGGTTGTCATCAGTTTGAGTCAGAAGAGAAAATGTTCTCTAGGCAATTAGTCAAACCAGATATAGGCATTTGGAATTTTTTTTTTGTAATGCCGTGTGGTCTGACAACTATACTAGTAGAATTATGAATTTGATGAATAAAGTATTACATAACTTTTTGGGTGGAATTGTAATCATATTCAGCAGTGGTATACTAATGTATACGATATTGGAAGGAACCACACAAAACATCTGTGATTGATTATTCAGACACTTCGTGAAGCTCAAATTGTATACCAAGTTATCGAAGTGTAAATCTTGGTTGAATTGAATGTTATTTTGGGATAGGTGATACAGCTCACAAGATACCTGTTGATCCCAGTAAAGTAGAAGTAGTACTAATTTGGCCAATACCAACCAGTGTATTCAAGATACAAAGGGTTATGAGTTTTGGCAGATATTACAGGCTTTTATGGAAGGATGAATAATTGACCAAGAAGAAACTTGCGTTTTGTTTGGTCAGAGGAATGAGAAAGCAAGTTTTATAAACTCAAATAAACGTGATACATTCTGATGCATCATGAGGAGATGATTGCATATGCTTTGAGATAGTTGAAACTGAAAGAATTATGATATCTTGTTCATGAAATTGAGTTTGCAGCCATTATTTTTGCCTTGAAGATGTGGCAACGTATCTGGGTGGCGAAAAATTCATAATACACTCTGATTTTGGGAGTTTAAAATATCTATTATTCAGTCAGAGTTGAACTTGAGATAGAAGCGATGACTAGATTTATTAAAGAATTTGACTTTGATAGTCAATATCAATCAGGGAAAATGAAACTAGTAGCAGATGCACTGAACCGAAAAGTGCAAGGTGCAATGATAGCATCAATATATGCTTTGCAATTTGATCACCTCAAATTTCGAAGATCGGAAAGACTCGAAAAACAGACCATACAGATATTGAGTGAAGAAATTGGTTCTGTCTTATCAACCAACTAGATTTAGTATGCAATTTAGTGGCGGCTACGATTGAACAATCAGTAAATATCATCGAATCCTACTGATTTGAAAGAAGTATTACTGCAGAAAGCACACTATAGATGACATAGTGTTATTCTGGGAATGATGAGACGTATCATTCTTGAGATCCTATTTCTGACGGGATGGTATAAAGAAAGAATTTTTTTTAATTTCGTGGTAAATTGTTTGACATGCCAGCAGGTCAAGATGAAAATACGAGACCTAATGGGATACTGCAGAATTTGTAAGTACCACAATGAATTTAAGGAAACTTCTAGTTTTGAGTTTTATAACTCAAATTGTTTAGACCAAACAGAGATTGTGAAACAAGTTGAATCGGAATTGATTGATTATTCAATACAAGATATTGATTTCATATAATAGTCTATATGTCTATGAGAAAAATGACATATTTAAGATGTGGATAATGTGGTTTAGTTACATTGAGTATTCTGTAACAACTGTATCTGATTGAGATCCGAGGATAATATCAGAATTCGAAAACTATTTTCAGAATGTCATGGGTACTAAGATAGCAATGAGTATTGCTTAGCATACCCATATTGATGGATAAACTGAGAAAATATCCAGACTTTGGAAGTTATGTCTCGATTAATAGTGATGAATTTAGTGAGAATTGACAAAAATCACTATTCATCAGTAGAATTTTTCTATAATTTAAGTTTCAGATAACTTTGGGATGACATCGGTCCAGGTTTTGTAGAGTCAGAATTGTCGATCGCTGATATGATGATATGAAATTGATAATGAATTTTTGGGCACAACTTGAGATTGTTGAGGAAATGCCAGGAACGATAAATTTTCTGCGAAAACGATTGAAATTGGCTTAAGGTGAGCAGACTTGCTACACCAAAGAGAAATATATCGTTAGACTTCAAGTTGAGAATCAGGTAAATATGAAGACATTACATTTGCGATGATCAATATGATTCGTTAAGTGAGGTATGATGTTGCCTCGATATTTTGAACTTTATGGAGTCATAGAGAAGTTTGGTTCAGTGGTATATCGTTGACACGATCACATCAGTTGTCATTGATACATGATGATTCTTCTGTATCTATGAATGAGATTGAGACATCTCATATGATTTAATTTATTGATCATATGATTTAATTTATTGAGTTATATTCAGTTTTGCGATTTCGATGACGAAATCTTTTTAAGAGGGGAAGAAGTGTAAGGTCCCGATGCTAATTAGTCGGATTAACGATGATTAAGCAAACCCGGATAATAAAAAGTGCAAACATGAATTAAGGTGTTCCGGACTGCGATGAGTCAACCAACTAGTGGAACATGTTTTAGTGCATGAGCATGTGCATGATCACATGGCACTTGGAGAACACATGCCACTAATTAATTTAACTCATGTTTAATACATGATTTTTGGACCATTAATCTCGCAAGAGGTGATGCATTGACACATGAATTCCACAATACATCAAATGAATTAAAAATAATGCCAAAGATGATAAGTAACTCACGCATATACCTGCAAAAATCAGATTTTACTTCATTTTCCAACACCATCTTCTCTCTTCCTTCACCATCACTCCTCCTCCTTCTCTCTTCTACCATTTTTGAAAATGGCAGCTCATTTCCTACCAAAATCCTCTTGAATTTTCAAGTGCATGTCACATGCAAAGATATATTTGAATGCTACTCATCTTGAGGAACAAGATGTACCAAGAATTTTCAAGTTTGGAGAAAGGATATGCAAGATTTTCGAGTAGCAGCAGTTTTGGTGTAGGATTTTCGATCTTGGCTTCGTTCTGTGGATGATCAAGCTTCAAATCCTGAAGATAAATGAAGGTTAATAGATTCTGTGGTTGATCTGAGAAGTCTCGGTACATTAGCTTGGGTCGAGGTACGTTGAAATGAGTTGTATCATGACGTCTGCCAAAGGCGTGCAATGATACTACTGTATGTCATTTTATGCTATTACTTGATTGATATGATTTTATTGTCACTATATGATTCGATGTGACTATATGACATGATGAATGTCTTGGAGTACATGATATGTGAAATTACATGATTTGTATATACTTTCACATGTGATTGCACGATATTTTGAGTTGCATATGTCATTAATGCATAATGATTCATGGGCATATCATATTGAGCTATCGTTTCCTTGATATCCATGATTTTGACTGAGTTGACTTACTCTGAGTGTCGGGTACGACGAGCATGGCGATGACAAGCAGTATAGGTAGTAACTGTAGTCACGTACAGGTGCGACCGGACCTAGACACGAGGGCTGGATGCAGTAACGTACATAGGATGAGTTTTCCTAGCGCAATGTACGTATACTGTCACCCTCTGCTCGAGCTTTGATGATTTGATGATACCTTCCTTTGGACTCCGATTTTTGGTATCTTGATATTCGATTCCTTGTACCCATTCATACATCGCATTCATACATGGTATGCATTGCATGATACTTTGTCATACTTGACATGATCTATTTATTTCTCGTACTGGGTTCTGACCCCCGTAGTGGGGCATGCCATGTCTTTGTTGTATGGGCATGACAGGTGGTACAGGTGGACGTATTGCGGATGCTCGAGGTGAAGCATCGGTGAATACCGGAGCTCCTTGAGACCGAGCTCAGGTTTATGTTTTATGTTTGAGTCCCAGTAGTTGTTAGAATATTTTTAATTATGTTTTGAATTACCGGGGTATGCCCCGAGTATCTGTATTTTAAGTATTCTACTACTGGTTGATTTATACTTGATATGGATGTTATGCTCAACGTGTTAAATTGGAAACTGGAATTACGTATTTTCAGTATCACTATATATGTATCACCTAAAAGCAAAAAGAATTTAGGGCCATTTGATAAGACCTTTGAAATAAATCTTCCGCTGTTTACGCAAATTAATCATTGTGTGTTAGTTAAACACCACATTATGATCGGGCCCTCACATATATTAAGTATATGTGATTGTTATAATGGGAGGCATGACGGATCTATATGATAGATGATATTTTGTTGAATGTGCTAGTACAAAATTATTGAAGAAATTTTATTTAATTGAAGTTGAAAAGTATATAAACAATGACAATTGTATTGACAATGAGCTAATATTGAATTGATATTCGATATAGACACTACACGAGCTTTCGAACGTTGATGGTAGCTTGATCGTGTGGTCGACGATAAGGTACGTAGTGACGTACGAGCATGTATAATATTAATTATTTCATATTCAAGTATTCATTTATTGTTGAATTGTGATGACTGAATATAAGGAAATGAATATGTGAATTGAGTTTGATATATGTGGTATGGTGGACACGTAAATGTACGTGGTCCGGATATGGAGTTGGGTATGGATGCCTTTGGCATGATCGATATGAGAAATGGTTGAGAATGAGATTAACTGATAGGCAGGGTTACCTTCTATATGAGATTCGTTATGATTGAGCATGAATGATGAATTGCGATTTTATTCCATTTATTGCATTGATGAGTATCATGTTTTGAATAACGATACTGAACTTGATGTTTATGAAAGTGTATAAGATTGAAACAGGAACAGTTCGTGAAAGCTATACTGGTTCCGAATTGTACAGGGAGTATATTTTATTGGTTTTGAATAAATTAAATTGTTGTATTACAGTTCGTATATTCATGTGTGAATGATTATTGAGTTGGAGTATGCTCACCCTGTGTTGGGGCTGTTTCTGTTGAAACAGGTATAACAGGTACAACGTTTTCTCGGGAAGAAAGCTGGAACCCATGGAAAATAATGCTCGCAGGATTATGACATAAGTAGTGGTTGATGGTACATATCAATTACACATTGAGAATTGATTCGTTGATTTGTTGCTCGTATGTGAGCACCTGGATGCATGTATATGGACTGTATAACAGTGTTGAAGTCCTCTTTTATACAGTTGATTGATGTGCATGTTATTTTGAGCAGCATGTGCTATACGACTTTAGTGATGACGAGAATTCATACATTGCTAGTATTATGACTTCTCTGGCTGTGAACTTTTATCTTTAGATTATGGTGTTTTTATATTGGGGGTATTTATAGTTGTGTATTTTCTTGGATAGTTCAATTTATGGGGAGACTCTGCCCAAATTTTTATAAAAGCCCACACATTAATTATGAAGCATGTGGTGAGAGTTTTAAAGACTGATATTATGAGGAATATGTGAAGCGTGTAATAATTCTTTAATTAGAATGAAAATTTTTACATACTCAAATGACGTCATATCGACGTGTTGGGGCGTTCGGGTCTTACACTAGTCATTTCCACCGCCCTTAGATTGCCCAGAGATACATCCAAAAAATTATAGCATTTTTGAACGTCCAAAAATATATATGTGTACATATTTGCAACAGGTTGGTAAAAATCAAAGTCTTCTAGAGTATTCTTTCAATTGGTAGAAGAATGGTAGACATAGAAGAATTACACCATCTTCGAACTTCTAGAAACAAATTTGTAGACATATTACTTTCGGTATTTTAAATGTTTTTACCTACTTTTATTTAATGCTGATTAGTTACAGAGCATGTTAGTTCGAGTGTCTTACGCTTGCTAGCCAAACTCGATCTAATCTATCGGTGCATACATTTCAAGAACCAGAGCTATTACAGCTCGCCAAGCTGGAGTTAGACGAGTGAAGTGATCAATCACGTGAACGATTTTTTCAGCAAAGTGGGTTCAAAGCAGCTGAGTCAAATCTCTATTTTTGATCCTAACACATCATATACGAGATACTACCACTAATTGACATTTCTGAATTAAAACCATAATTTATTAATTTTATCTGTATCCGGGGCCTTGTTCTGAATCTAATAGTCATGCTAAATTATATTAATTGTCTTGGTAAACTAGTGTGTCGTATCCCCGACAAATTTTGAATACATGTCTACATATATTTTCAGAAGAAATTGGTTGCAATCGATGTCAGTCATATTATTTACTTTGTTCAAGAACTACATCAAATTAATTGTACGAGAAATTGTTATAGCTTTTGATGGACACCGATCATATCTATCATGTTCCGAGTCTTGTAACATATTGTCTTCATAATACAACAAAATTTGAATCGACATATCTTTAAAAAAAATGAAATATAATTTTTTTAAAATATAACAAATAATTAATAAATTTATTTCGTAACAAAATCATATCAAACATATTAAGAAAAAGATAAATTTATTACCTTAATACTTTTAAATGCACACTATTATAATTAACACCCATAATCGATAACAAAAAATTTAAATTTGAAGGCGCCTTCTCTAAAAAAGACTTTTTATTATGAATGTGTCATCCTGAATGACATCTTAGGTTATTCTGGTTAAATTTTAAAATTAGATATTTTGATATTTTTTTTATTTTAATAGTAAAAGCATATTATTTTATATATATAGTAAAACCTCTATAAATTAATACTTGATAAATTAATATGCTTCTAAAATAATTTTTTTCCTGGTCCCAACTTGGGCTACTTTACGAAATTAGTAAATTTAATAAATTAATAAGATAATAATTTTTAGGAAGATCCTCACATATAAATTAATAATTTTTTAAAATTACAAACATAACCAAGATAATTTAGTAAACTATGAATATATTATTTTTAATTATTTCTCAATATTTAAATCTAGGTCGATTTCATCCACAACTTTCTATATGTAAGGATTTTTTCTATATTGTTTATATAGCAGTTCTCTTCATCACCACACACTAATTTATTTAGTTTTAGTACATGAACTCATAGATTCAAATGACTTGTATTGAATTTTTGTTAGGATCGATTCCGGGGGTGGGTGGCCAATCCACTCCGGAGTTCAACTAACTTGAGCTTCAATAGCTCGTGTTCTTGAAATGATTGGAGTTCCATTACAAAAACGAGCGGAAGACACAAGACAAAACCCGCTCTATAACCGATTAACCATTTGAAAGACTTTTAAAGGTATGCAGGAAAATATGTAAAAACGGTAAGGTAAATAAATGCGATAAAGTAAATAACACAAGAATTGGTTTCTGGAAGTTCGAAGCACAACGCTTCTACGTTTCCCCTTCTTCCATCTCATGGAAGGATATACTAGAAGACTTTGATTTATACAACTATTTGTTTGCTTTGGAAGGCTTGGATTGATATTCAATCAGCTGTTATTAAGCTTCCAAATCATGTATATATAGCCCCAAGTAATGATATATACGTTAGATACAAGAATATAGTCGTTGGGACAGTTTTGGTAAGCTTTCAAACATTGCAACGGTCATATTTGATAAGTGTGATTTTTACACTTAATTTGATATAAGATAATGGACGTTTTTGTAGTGATTCCCGTGAAATATTACGCGTTTTGGTATATATTTGTATATTTCAGGAATCCAGGTCCAAATGCATAAAAGTGGAGAAAATGAGCTTTAATTAATGAAAAATGACCAAACCGAGCACAACCGGATATTATCGAACATGGATGAAATATTATATTTTAATATATGATATTATAATATATGATAGGAGAATGATTATTGGGGGACCATATCTGATATATATTTAGAAGAGACGGAAGTAAGCAACTTACGTGAACAGGAACGAGAGACACGAAAATATAGATAGAAAATTGACGCACGATAGCAGAATAAAATGAAGAAAGATGTGAGAAACAGATAATGAGCATAATAGAAGTGGGAAGAGTTACGTGAGTGAAGATACAGATAAGAGAAACATAAAAGAGACGTGAGAAGGAGGAGATAGAGCAACGTATGTGATCAGATAAGGCGAACGATATTAGAGTTCACTACAGATTGGAACGAACGAGTCAGAAGAAACGAACGAAAATAAAGAGACGTGAAGAGTGATTAGGCGAGAAGATAAGAACAAAAACAGGAGGCCATATCAGATACGGGAGGACTTAATAGGAAAAAGATTGGAGAGCAGGAGGAGTGACGAGAAAAAAAAGCGAAGACAAGAACGTACGTGAGAAGGAGATATCAGAGAAAGGAGATTAACGAGAAGAAGAATTCACGTAATTCTGGAGAGCAGATAGACGAGGAAAAAGAAACAGACGTGAATATTTGGTGAGCAGAAGAGACAGAAGGGGGAAACTCATTTTGTAGACGCAGGTTTCACTCGAAAAGTTTTTTTCGAGGAACAGCAACACTGTTGGATTCTGAACGTGAAGAAGAAGCATGGCAACAACGTAAATTCTGGTGAAGAAGAGTCACGTACAGTACAACAAAATAAGAGAGGGATACAGATCGACAACGAGATTAACATCGCTAGTTATACGTATTTCTAAACTTTATTTGTTTCTATTTAATTTCCTTATGCTTTTGATGTTGAAAAAACATGATTTTGCATTTGATTTTAAATATGTTTCTAAGCTAAGTTTGTTATCAAGACTTAGGAGATCCCATGTTATGAACCTGTGGTTTAATTTTAATGTTTGATTGATTCTTATTTATCTAAGTGTTTAGATCATTGTTCTTCATGCTTTTAAGGGTTTGGCCATCCTTGAATGATATTAAATTACAATTGAGATCGAGAGATAAAATTGTGATCCGATATAGTGATTTATGCCGTGGATTTCAGACTGATATCGAGAGATAAAGTCAAATACATGTGTGATAGCAATAGATTTACCAAAATCGAAGGCTAGAAGTTTTCATAGATCGATTTACAATATTAATTGTTCAATAAGGATACAAGAGTAGCTTATTATTACGTTAGTATTAGATTTGTTATAGCCGGACCAAGGTATAACAAGTGAATTAGGAAAACTCGTCACCTTAGATTGCTTGAATTAATTCTTAACTAATAGGCAAATTGTGGGGGATTACATAGGTGAACCGAAAGTCTTGATAATTGTCTCTATTGATTTTATTCTCATTCTCTATTGATTATTTGGGTTACATATTTAGTTAATTTGTCACTTTAGTTAATTAGTCATAACTACTTTTCGTAGGCTAAATATAGTTAAACTAGTGGAGTTTGGTACTTATTTCCTAGTCCTCGTGGGTTCGACACTCATACTTATATTATCATTATACTAAAACTTGACACCGTGCACTTGCGGTATAAAATTGCTACACTGGAATTAATTGTTTAAAATAATAGCGATCAATATTCTGCTTTCTGGGCTATTTTTGGAAGTCCGCTGGTCGGGTCCACTGCTCGAAGTCCGCTGCTCAAGTATGCTGGCCTCTACTGGTTCAAAGTCGCTGGCCTCTACTAGTTCAATGTCCGCTAGCCTAAGGTCTGCTGGTAGTGTCTACTTGTAGTGTCTAATGGTAGTCCGGTAGACAATCCGAAAGAGGATTCGGTAGATGATCCAGTAGACGATCCGATAGTCCTTTCAGCTTTGCACCAGCAAGCTCTTGCAGACATGTTTTCGTCATGTAAACCTTTGAATTTGGTCTGCTGACGTGATATATGACGTGTAGAGAATTGAGCTGGCTATCCAACCCCTTTAGAAGCAAGTCGTTTCGATGTCCAAACTATGATATATAACTGATATAGTCAACAACCTCGGAGTCTATTGGTTGTATCTAGTGGTCCAGTAGACCTTTGATTTTGTCTACTGGTCCAGTTTACTTTAACCCATTTCTTTTCTAATCATCAAGCCGTAAGATATCATCTCTGAATTGCACACTTGATGAAATATGTTAGCAACCCAATAACAAGTTTTGTTAACATCAAAACCAAGATTATTCGGGTTCCCAAAAACCCAACAACTTTCTTCAATACAATCAATATTGTTTACCTATGAAAATAATGAATATAATCATACTTATTTTCATAAATATATGTATGAATTTTATTTTTAAATTAATTCATGAAATATTATACATATATTAGTGATGTAAATAGGATGATTTTTTATGTGATTAAAGTTATATTCGTTGAATCGAAAAATACTCTTTAAATTGATAAATTATTAATTTGTCGACTACTTAATATCTCTCTAAATTAAAAAAATTAATGATATTAATAATTTAAGGTACACTCAACTAAAATCCCTACGCTCAAAGTCAAAATTATTCCTCAATCCCGATGTCAACATTTGCTTATGCTCAGCCTCTCCTCATTTTATTTTCTTTGTTTGAGTCCCCTGATAGGATGAAAATACAATCCTACCCTTTAAAACCAATAATACCCCATATTAATAAACATTTCCACCTTCCCTTTTTCTCCCATCCCACCATCAACTGCAACCGTTGATAACTGAAAATCCCACAATATTGAGCTAGGATTTGAAGAATCGTCTGTGTTGCAACTGCAATAATTGGAAAACTGAGAGGGAGCTAGGCTTTAGTGGGTTCTTTTGGGTTTGACTTTGTGAATTTGATGGTTGTGTGGGTATATTTAGTGAATTGATATTGAATAAATCTGACGGCGGTGATCCCTTGAGTCCAAGCAACCTAACCAGATCATAAACTCGGCACCAGTGCTAGTTGATGTGAATGTTTCTATGAGAGTGTATTGGAATAGTGTGTATAATCCTAGAGATGAATCACTTAGTTATAGGTGAGTTTGAGTCACATTTGAGCTAGTGTTCTTAGAGCCTAACGGGCCAACGATTGGCCCATTGGCTTGTAGGACATCTTATACTAACAATGTTCCACTTGTCCAAAAGCCAACACAAAACTCCAAACTCATAACCAACTTAGTCAATCCAATTGAAAAACTTGATTACTACCAAAGTACATAATTATGAGACATAAATATATCAAACGTTTTAATTTTAAAACTTTTATAGATGAAACATTTTCAAATATAGAAACTCCACTAAAGTGATGAGCTTTCAAAAATTAAATTCATCTCTTTTAAATCACACAATTTGACACTTAACATTTAAGTCTCAACTCTCATCAATAGATCGACGGTCGGTTGATTGTGACCCAGCGAGACTCAAGTGTATCATAGCAGTAGGATCACAACTTTTGTGATTTTAAAAGTCATTGGGCTTACCATGAATTCCCCATTGTCAAATAAACTCTTAATAGACAATGGCTGAAATATAATTTCAGCAATAACCTACCAATCGTGAGTAGTACCTAGCATTTGTGCTTCACAAATACCTAGATACAAATGACTAGCAACTTACGAGAACCTGTCAGTCATAGTTAACGTGAGTACATTCCTTTCACTCATATGTCACGATTGACTCTAGGGCATTGGTTGGTCGAGGTCCTTATAATTTCAATAACTATGTATTTGTTTCACGTTATATGATCCATTGTATGCGTATATGAAAAAATCTTTTTTCACAAGCACTACCCATCTGGTCAGAGATTCCTTGAATCATATACAGAAAAACACATACGATATCCTGCTTCATCAAGACCAGTGGTAAATCCTCAACGACAATCATAGGCCTCTGACAGCATCACTGAGTACCCAAAATAATAATTTTATGACCCGCATGTGATAAGTCATTAAATCAAAGTACACATCTATATATCAAGACCTCAACCGGATATTCTAGCTTCGGGACCCCTTCATAGGCCTATAAATGGAACTCTAGAGTTTGCAAACATTTGCTCACTCCTAGAAGTTGTGAACACCTTTGGCTGCTGCATTTCTACCTCAATATCACCATTGAGAAATGTTGTCTTCACATCCATCTGTCATATCTCATATCATAATATGCAGATATAACGTTTAAAATCCAAATTTTAAGGACCCTAATCCTTAAATGCGGAACCAAGGCATAATAGAGCTAAATAAATAATCAGAGTGAGAAATAACGTGTTGAGTCTATGAACTTAAGCATTACATGCCAAAATAAGGACTTCCAAACATGGATTAATTACATTTCCCATCAAATGAATGTTATCAACTAGTTTTACACTACTCCTAGAGTAGACACTAGGCAAAAATAATCCTGTCCTTCAATTCACAAAAGCATCCTCAAGCTCACTGTCTCAACCCGTCTAGCCCTTCTATCATGCCAAACGTGTACCTACAAGGACAACCCCCAAACATGAGCAATAATAATCATTCATATTCAACACAATATGAAGATAAAGCGTAAATGCATAATCATAATAAAACACTTCCTGTTTTCCCCATGCATTTCAAACGCTTCCCGTTTGGTTGTCCCTGTACCATAACTCATGAGTATAATCAACAGATTATTTTTAATGGTCTAAACATGTCATGACATATACCAGCTCATCAATACCAAATACTGATCACCAATCCCTAGTCTGTCCATCACAATGTATTTTAATACCCCTCACTTATTTACATATAGGCGGCATAGGATAACCTCGCTTCAATGGACTGCGGGACTCCCACCCCTCGCCTCTCATTGAGCGGCAAATACCCTTTCCTCGCCCCATATGATAACCACGCTCAAATGTGACATGCGGCGCTCCCACCCCTCGCTTCACATTTAGCGGAACCAAACCAAATAGCGGCAAGCATTAAAATCATCAAGGGATGACCACGACTCATGGGATGTGCACCAATAATCATATGCATCTATAAACATCATGCATAACATGTATTTGCATCCACCATGCAATACCACATATATACCCGCATCCACAATGCATAAACAATGAGTATATAAGATACATGTACCGTTGGGGTGCCCGTACGTCCACTACGTACCTTTCCAAAAGTGGAATTGATCTGGCTTCAGTTCCTCGGTTGCGTTGCTACCTGGGATGGTTCTACACAATCACACAACCCCATATTAGAAGCCAAATAATAGCCAAATACCAAAAATTTGACAAAAGAAACCATTTTCCAAAATTCCACAGGCGGCGATCGATCGCTTCCCTCAGGCGATCGGCCGCCTCAAAATTTTCACTGCGGCGATCGGTCGCCTCAAACATGGCGATCGATCGCCATTACTTTGATTTGGCTACTGCCTCTCGGCGATCGGTCGCCTCATTTTAGGCGATCGATCGCCTAACCCGCAAAAATGTTACTGTCCCTTGGCGATCGGTCGCCTCTTTTCAGGCGATCGATCGCCTCGCGCAGAGTCGCGATTTCCACCATTTTTGCACCCAAAAATCCTTCCAATCCATACCAACACTTAACCCAACAAACCAACAACATCAAATACAACATAAACCACCAAAATATACTTCAAAACAAGTATAAATCCAACATATAACCAAACCCACAACAACCCAACACAAACCCATTTCAAAACCATTCAAAATCATACCAAACTCAAACAAAACCTTACAAAATTAATCATGAGGTATCCATACCTCTTGGGGACCTCAAATCACCCAACAAGCTCCACAAATCAAGATTTTTGAAAGGTTTCTCTTCACCCCAAAGCTTGAGCTCGAAAATGGAAGGGAAAGGGTTGTAGATTTGATTTTGGTAAAGTGAAAGTGGATGAGGTGGGGTTATAAGGGTATAAAAGGGGATTGGGTTTAATTAAAGATGCAATCCACAAATCATGGTGTATAAAACACCCCAACATGATATATTCCAAAGCATTAAACCAAATGCACCAAAATATCAATTAAACACATGATTTCTAATTAATTGCTAACCAAGGCAAGTAAATCATGCTTCCAACCATAATTCCCAACATACCCAACATGCACCCTGAAATGCTATCCCGGGTCACTCTATCACGTGACTAAGCATTTCCACATAATAATTCAAACACATAATTAATTACCACCATAATTAATCATATAAACACAATTAATGCACCAAATTGTAATTAATCATTTCAGGGATATCACAAGACTCCCCTACTTATAAGATTTCGTCCTCGAAATCACATGCACTTACCCCAAAAGGAAACTAAACATAAACACATACCAGAGAATAGTTCCGGGTAGTGCTGCACCATATGCCGCTCCGTCTCCCACGTAGCCTCCTCGACACCCCTGCGATCCCACTGAACCTTGATCATAGGTATCATTTTATTCCGAAGTCGACGGTCTGCTCGATCCAGAATTCTGACAGGCCGTTCCACATAAGACACGTCGGACTCTAACTGAACTTCGGAAGGCTGTAAAACATGCGACGGATCCGGCTCATACTTCCGCAGCATAGATACATGAAACACATCATGTATACCAGATAAAGAAGGCGGCAAAGCCAGTCGGTAAGCTAAGGTGCCAATGCGCTGCAAAATCTCGTACGGTCCAACATACCTCGGAGACAATTTCCCGCGCATCCCAAATCGCACAACGCCTCTGAAAGGCGAGATCTTCAAGAAGACCTTATCTCCCAACTGAAATTCCAACGGTCTCCGCCGTTTATTCGCATAAGCTGCCTGTCTGTCCTGGGCCGCTTTCATTTTCTGCCTTATCGTCTTTATCTTTTCTTCCATCTCTCGAATCAACTCCGGTCCTCCGACCGATTTGCGGTCCAAATCATCCCAACACAAGGGTGATCTACACCGTCTGCCATAAAGAGCTTCAAACGGAGCCATCTGATCGCCTGGTAGTTGTTGTTATAAGAAAACTCTACCAAAGGCACTGAATCCTGCCAAGAGGCATCGAACTCCAAAACACAAGCTCTCAACATGTCCTCGAGCGTCTGAATAGTGCGCTCGGTCTGTCCATCCGTCTGAGGATGATAAGCAGTGCTCAATCTGACTTCAGTTCCCAAAGCTGACTGAAGGCCTTCCCAGAAATGAGATGTAAATCGCGGGTCTCGATCCGACACTATGGAAACGGGGATCCCATGCAATCTCACCACATCTCTAATATATAACTGCGCCATCCTCAAAAAGGTGAAGGTCATGCTATAGGGGATAAAGTGGGCTACCTTAGTCAATCTGTCCACAATCACCCAAATAGCATCGAAGCCTGAAGCACTCCTCGGCAAATGGGTCACGAAGTCCATGGAAATGTGCTCCCACTTCCACTTCGGTATTCCAAGCTTCTCAGCTCGCCGCCAGGTCTCTGTCTCTCTGCCTTAACCTGCTGGCAGATCAAACACCTCTTCACAAAAACGACGACATCAGATTTCATCCTTTTCCACCAAAACTGGCCACGCAGATCTTTATACATCTTCTTCCCGCCTGGGTGGATGCTAAGTCTGCTACTATGAGCTCGCTCCAAGATCCCTCTACGCAACTCCGGCGTATTCGGAACCACCCAACGGTCACCCAATCTCAAAGACCCGTCATCGGCCACTCTGAATTTCGTTGGCTGACCAAGATGTACTAAAGATAACCACCTCTGAACCTCATCGTCTGACCTCTGAGCTCTCCTAATGTTCTCATAGATATCTGGTTCAGCTAACAAGGTCGATACGTACACAGGCGATGCACCTATGTCAAAATCATAGCCCAAATGGCAATAGGAGGTCATCATAGCCGACAAATGGATGACGTCCTCAGCAGAACTCCTCACTTTCCGGCTCAAAGCGTCTGCTGTCAAATTGGCCTTCCCGGGATGGTACTCTATCTCGCAATCATAGTCCTTGAGTAGGTCCATCCACCTCCTCTGCCTCATGTTCAGCTCTACCTGAGTGAATAAAAACTTGAGGCTCTTGTGATCCGTGTAAATGGTAAATGAAGTACCATACAAATAGTGCCTCCAAATCTTCAGGGCGAAGATGATAGCCGCCAATTCCAAGTCATGAACTGGATATCTGGTCTCATGCGGCTTCAACTGCCTCGATGCATAAGCTACCACATGCTTATCTTGCATCAGAACACACCCAAGGCCCTGAAGTGATGCGTCAGTATACAGAACAAATCTGAAGTTCTCCGTAGGGATCACTAACACTGGAGCCGTCGTCAACCGGTGCTTTAATTCCTGGAAGCTCTCCTCACAAGCTTCTGACCAAAAGAAAGGCACTCCCCTCTGGGTCAACTGAGTCAATGGCTTGGCAATCTTCGAAAAGCCCTCGACAAAGCGTCGATAATAACCGGCCAAACCCAGGAAGCTCCGAATCTCCGGCACAGAAGTGGGGGCAGCCCACTCCATTACAGCCTCAATCTTCTTGGGATCTACAGATATCCCACTGCTCGATATGACATGCCCCAGAAACACTACACTGCTCAGCCAAAATTCACACTTACTGAGCTTAGCATACAACTGATGCTCTCTGATAATCTGAAGCACTGTCCTCAAGTGTTTCACATGCTCTTCCTCACTCCGGGAGTAGATGAGAATATCGTCAATAAACACAATGACGAACTGATCAAGATACGGCTGAAACACTCTGTTCATCAGACTCATAAAGACTGCTGGAGCATTCGTCACGCCGAACGGCATCACTAGGAACTCATAATGCCCATATCGGGTCCGGAATGCTGTCTTCTGCACATCTTCCTCTCTGACTCGAATCTGATGATATCCGGATCTCAAATCAATCTTGCTATACACCCTGGTACCTTGCAACTGATCAAACAGATCGTCAATCCTTGGAAGAGGATACTTGTTCTTCACTGTAGCCTTATTCAGTTGCCGGTAATCGATGCACAACCGCATCGAGCCGTCCTTCTTCTTCACAAAGAGAACTGGTGCGCCCCATGGCGACACGCTCGGGCGTATATATCCCTTGTCCAGGAGATCCTGCAACTGTTCTTTCAACTCTCTCAGCTCAGCCGGTGCCATCCTATAAGGTGCACGAGAGATAGCGGATGTCCCTGGCAACAGCTCGATCCCAAACTCAACTTCCCTAGCCGGTGGGAATCCTGGGATCTCTTCTGGGAATACATCAGCAAACTCTGCTACCACTGGTACATCATCAACTCTTAGTTCTTTACTCTTCCCAGACGTGTCCACGGCATAGATGAGATAGCCCGTGTGCCCACGTTCCAACAACTGAGTCATCTTGATCGCTGAAATCAACGGAATCTTCGCACGAGAACCGTTGCCATAGAAAGTCCACTGACTGCCCAACTCAGGTCTGAACTTCACTGTCCTCTGTCGGCAATCTACCACTGCCTGATATCTGTTCAGAACATCAATACCCAAGATGCAGTCGAAGTCTGACATACCCAGCACAATTAAGTCTGATCTCAATTTGTTGCCCTCAAAATAAATGAGGCAGTCTGCCATAAACCGATCAGCAACGACATTTCTTCCAGTGGGTGTCGAGACCAAAAGAGGCGTGGGTAAAGAAGACGTGCGCATATGGTGTCTTTCCACAAAACCCACCGATACAAAAGAATGGGAGGCACCTGTATCGATCAAAATAAAAGCAGGGTACGTAAATAAATGACACGTACCGGCAATCACCTCCTCTGGGGCTGCCTGGGCCTGCTCCCTGGTCAGTGCATACACCTGTCCCTGGGGCGGTCCTACTGTCTGACCTCCCGATGGTCGAGGCCCAAACTGCTGCCTCTGCTGCACTGTCCTATCATCAAACCTCGGCCTGTTGCCCTGATACTCTGACTGTCCTCCCCGAGTGGGGCAATACCGAGCGATGTGGCCCATCTTGCCAAAGATATAACATGCAGGACACTTGTTTGAAGAATGTGGCCCTCCACAATTGTTGCACCTCGGCTCTCCCGGCCTATCCCCTTGTGAAGACCCTCGATTGGCCGACCAATTACCCTTCTTGCCATCCTGTTTCTGACCAAAGTACTTCCTTCCACCATACCGTGAAGATGAAAAGGCACCACGAGGCTTAAATGGTTCTCCCCGGGGCCTCAAACTGTCACTAGTCTGCCTCTGTTGCGGTACCGGTGGTGGCATAGCACTAGAATAAGCTCCCACCCCAAGCTCAGCAAGCTCCGCCCTTGTGAGAGCATCATCAAAAGAAGTTGGGTTATTGGTGATAACCCGGTCATAGAGCTCCGGTCGCAACCCCTTCATAAAATTCCTCATCTTTGCGTGCCCATTGGTGGCAATGTGGGGAACGTACCTCAGCAACGAAGAGTACCGTGTGGCATAGTCTGCCACTGTCATGTTCCCCTGCTTCAAACTTGTAAATTCGTCCTCCTTCGTCTGTCTCGCCGCTGCGGAGAAATACCGGTTCAAAAACCTAGTCCTGAAGAGTGTCCAATCAATCACAGCACCTAGTGCTCTTAGCTCCATCACCGTGCTCCTCCACCACATGAGAGGTTTCTTTGCCAACTGAAACTCCGCCAGCCTCAGCCAAGCTGTAACATCACAAGGAGCCGATACAAAGATCTGTTCAAGTCTTTCCAGCCACTCTTCAGCCTCTTCTCCGGACTCTGTCCCCTCAAACCGGGGCGGATGATACGACAGAAATTGTGTCAGACTGATCTCACCCGGTAGCAATAACTGAACCACTGGTTCCATGCCTACGGCCGGTGGAGGTAGAGGGTTTGCCTGCCCGATACTTGCATTCACACTACCAACATCTCCAACCTCCTCATTAGCAGCCATGCTGTAACACAAATGTTAACAACAATTCCAAAGCAATATATATGTTATGCCGTTAGATAATAGGAATGAGAATACGCATGTTAGTATAACAGAATATACATCAATATGCACCACATGCATAAACATGCTTCAAATGTAAGCACCTAGCCAAACATGCTAAGGCTACCCTTCACTCGTTCCCGGGTTCTCTAACCACTGCTCTGATACCACTAATGTAAGGACCCTAATCCTTAAATGCGAAACCAAGGCATAATAGAGCTAAATAAATAATCAGAGTGAGAAATAACGTGTTGAGTCTATGAACTTAAGCATTACATGCCAAAATAAGGACTTCCAAACATGGATTAATTACATTTCCCATCAAATGAATGTTATCAACTAGTTTTACACTACTCCTAGAGTAGACACTAGGCAAAAATAATCCTGTCCTTCAATTCACAAAAGCATCCTCAAGCTCACTGTCTCAACCCGTCTAGCCCTTCTATCATGCCAAACGTGTACCTACAAGGACAACCCCCAAACATGAGCAATAATAATCATTCATATTCAACACAATATGAAGATAAAGCGTAAATGCATAATCATAATAAAACACTTCCTGTTTTCCCCATGCATTTCAAACGCTTCCCGTTTGGTTGTCCCTGTACCCTAACTCATGAGTATAATCAACAGATTATTTTTAATGGTCTAAACATGTCATGACATATACCAGCTCATCAATACCAAATACTGATCACCAATCCCTAGTCTGTCCATCACAATGTATTTTAATGCCCCTCGCTTATTTACATATAGGCGGCCTAGGATAACCTCGCTTCAATGGACTGCGGGACTCCCACCCCTCGCCTCTCATTGAGCGGCAAATACCCTTTCCTCGCCCCATATGATAACCACGCTCAAATGTGACATGCGGCGCTCCCACCCCTCGCTTCACATTTAGCGGAACCAAACCAAATAGCGGCAAGCATTAAAATCATCAAGGGATGACCACGACTCATGGGATGTGCACCAATAATCATATGCATCTATAAACATCATGCATAACATGTATTTGCATCCACCATGCAATACCACATATATACCCGCATCCACAATGCATAAACAATGAGTATATAAGATACATGTACCGTTGGGGTGCCCGTACGTCCACTACGTACCTTTCCAAAAGTGGAATTGATCTGGCTTCAATTCCTCGGTTGCGTTGCTACCTGGGATGGTTCTACACAATCACACAACCCCATATTAGAAGCCAAATAATAGCCAAATACCAAAAATTTGACAAAAGAAACCATTTTCCAAAATTCCACAGGCGGCGATCGATCGCTTCCCTCAGGCGATCGGTCGCCTCAAAATTTTCACTGCGGCGATCGGTCGCCTCAAACATGGCGATCGATCGCCATTCCTTTGATTTGGCTACTGCCTCTCGGCGATCGGTCGCCTCATTTTAGGCGATCGATCGCCTAACCCGCAAAAATGTTACTGTCCCTTGGCGATCGGTCGCCTCTTTTCAGGCGATCGATCGCCTCGCGCAGAGTCGCGATTTCCACCATTTTTGCACCCAAAAATCCTTCCAATCCATACCAACACTTAACCCAACAAACCAACAACATCAAATACAACATAAACCACCAAAATATACTTCAAAACAAGTATAAATCCAACATATAACCAAACCCACAACAACCCAACACAAACCCATTTCAAAACCATTCAAAATCATACCAAACTCAAACAAAACCTTACAAAATTAATCATGAGGTATCCATACCTCTTGGGGACCTCAAATCACCCAACAAGCTCCACAAATCAAGATTTTTGAAAGGTTTCTCTTCACCCCAAAGCTTGAGCTCGAAAATGGAAGGGAAAGGGTTGTAGATTTGATTTTGGTAAAGTGAAAGTGGATGAGGTGGGGTTATAAGGGTATAAAAGGGGATTGGGTTTAATTAAAGATGCAATCCACAAATCATGGTGTATAAAACACCCCAACATGATATATTCCAAAGCATTAAACCAAATGCACCAAAATATCAATTAAACACATGATTTCTAATTAATTGCTAACCAAGGCAAGTAAATCATGCTTCCAACCATAATTCCCAACATACCCAACATGCACCCTGAAATGCTATCCCGGGTCACTCTATCACGTGACTAAGCATTTCCACATAATAATTCCAACACATAATTAATTACCACCATAATTAATCATATAAACACAATTAATGCACCAAATTACAATTAATCATTTCAGGGATATCACACAAATAGACTATAGTATCACAACTGATGAAAAGTTTTTCATGGACAACTCTTTGCCTATGAAAACCTATTCCATCAGTTAAGCTTGAAGGTCGCTAGCTTGTAGATCCATTTGCAGGCAATGGGAACAATTCCCAAAAAGGATCTACTAAGGTCTATACCTTGTTAGAGTACATGGAGTCTATTTCAAATCTAATGGCATATCGCCAATGTCCCGAAACGATGTCCAACATCATCTCCTTGCAAGTCCTAGGATCACATCCATGGTCAAAAATCATTTTGACTACTTTCTAGGAGTAAATTCAATCTATCAGGAGTTCCTGAAACACTTTCAGATATCCTTGGTGTGTGTACTTTAAAGGGCATGATTGACTGAAGTAATTGCACTCTTTTCACGTTTCCAGTGGTTTATGGTTCTTGAACCCTTTCAAGTTATATTATCTTGTCATTCTTTTCTAATAGAAATATTTTTTCCAGAAAATAGACCCTCATGGACACAAATACTTTTGTCTCCAATTGATAATATAAATTTCCAAAATATAGCATAAGATGGATCAACTATCCAACTCATTTCCCACCGGTTGCTTCACATAAGCAGAACAATCTCAAATCTATATTTGAATTGTTTTTCAGCCCATATCGTATATGAAGTTTTGGTTGCTGCAATGATATGATTTTGTTCAACAAATATATAGCTTGGGAGAGAATCACGTTCTCTTTAAGATAACTCAATTTCCTCTTGCACTAACATTTAGCGCTCCATATGAATCAAATTCAAAAGGACCACAAGCAATTGCCAAAATATATGTGGGGTTTAACTTAGCATCCTTTTATATTATTTGAACATAATCATACTAATTGTTCATAAGTTCATCAGATTCAATAAAACATTCATTCTTAAAAAAACTGCAAATCGCATTAGCAAATTTAAAAGAATGTTACTATCAAATAAAACAATGTTTTCATTGAATATGAAAAAATTAAATAATTGTTCAACCAGTTCCTAACTAGTTCAACATTTTATGTTAAATAATTGTTTCAAACAGCCTTTCTGTTGAGCCTTAAACGCATTGTTGAGTTTAATGCTTAATTTATCTCCGAATTATTTATGAGTTTTGATGATCAACAAAACTTGTGTTTAATGTGTCTACTTAGTGTACAGGTTTAGATGATTGAAAAGTGGATTGTTTGAAGGAAGTCAATTGTGCAAGGCATCAGGCAGATCGCCCCAGGCGATGGTGATCATCGCCCCAGGCGATGGCAGCCAAGAGGGACATCGCCACACACGTCGACTGAAGCGACGCCGAGGACCACGCGCATGGCAAGATTGCCTGAGGCGATGGGTAGAACGCCTGAAGCGATGCAGAGTTCGCTTGAGGCGATGAAGTGATCTTTTGAGGCGATGAATATTTCTGAGCAACCGAAGCTACGGCATTGATTTTTGGTAACGAACGCCTGAGGCGATCGGGACATCTCCTGAGGCGATCAGTGAAGATTTTGACCGTGCGCGGCGATGGAGATCGCCCGAGGCGATGCAGGAGTGATTCAATCCTTAAGTGTAGCAACGGCTAGTAGGAGCCTTGGGGGCCTTCTACACTATAAATATGAATGTTTTGGAGCAATTTTAATACAAGAAACAAGTCTATAAACTACAAGAAAGCTTTGCTCATTCAAATTTATTCTAGCATTGCAAACTTCATATATTTGTGTTGTATTGGAGTTTGTAAGTTATTTCTTGTGTGAAGAGCTTGTGTTCTTCGTGTCGTTACACCGTGAAGGTGTTATTTGATTTATTGTAAGGTCCTCCAACACCGACGCAAGTTGGAAATTGTATAAGTCATCAACAAGTGAAGTTGGTGCAAGGTTGTGGCTATCTTTGGAGCCCTTAAGGCCAAGAAGACTCGTGAAGAGTGTGGGTAACTCGGGAAGAGTTTGTGTGTGGCTATCCTTGGAGCCCTTAAGGCCAAGAAGACTCGTGAAGAGTGTGTGACTCGTGAAGAGTGTGTTGTGGCTAACTTGGAGCCCTTAAGGCCAAGATCAAAGTTGTTCTAGTAGAACCTCGGTTGGACATTTTCTAGCCGGGAAGAGGAGACGTAGGCGATTCATCACCGAACTTCTATAACAAATATTTGTGTCGTTTATCGCTTTATTTACTTTACACATTTATTTATTACTTCTTAATATTTATTGTTCGTTTGACTTGAAGTCTTCCGCAGCGCAAATTCGACTATTTGCAAATTCATTTTAAAAAGCTAAAGTAGCTAAGGAACCTCATTCCCCCCTCTTCGGTTCCAACAAGTGGTATTAGAGCCATTTGTTATTTGTTTTAAATCAAAAAAAATTTCTATGGCTAATCTAGCAAATGAGTTTGCTCAAGGTCAATCGACCAATCGACCGCCGCTCTTCACGGGAGATAACTACGGATATTGGGAGAATAAATTTCTCTATACATCCAATCCGTAGATTATGACCTATGGAAGATTATTGTAAAAGGTCCACACATTCCTTTAAAGGAAGTTGGTGAAATGAGTATTCCCAAAGAAATGGACGATTTTACAAGAGCGGATATTATTTTAATTTCTCAAAATGCTAAAGCTATTAACATTGTGCATTGTGCTTTAGATATGAAGGAATACAACCGGATCTTGATGTGCTCAACCGCAAAGGAAATTTGGGACAAAATGCAAATTTGTCATGAGGGCACAAACCAAGTGAAGGAGACAAAGATTGATCTATTGCAACTCAAATATGAAACCTTTGAGATGGAGTCCGGAGAAAACATTGATTCAATGTTTAGAAGGCTCACTCAAATCATCAATGAGCTTGCCCAACTTGGAGAGAAGTATCCTCCAAAGCAAATATGGAGAAGAGCACTAAGAGCCTTGCTAAAGGAATGGGATGCAAAGAGGACGGCTATCATTGAATCCAACAAAAAAGATAGTGCGTCATATGATCTTGATGAATTCCATGGAACATTGGTGACCCATGAGCTTGAAGTGTCAACCCGGAAGGGATTAAAGGAGGAAGATAGATCCATAAGAAAGGGGATAGCCTTGGTCGGGAGGAAAGAACAATGCGATGATGAAGATGATGAAGAGATGATCTTGTTCACTAGAAAGTTCAAGAAATTCTGCAACAAATACAACAATCCAAAGACCTCCGGTGCCACCAAACATGATTCAAAACAAGAGGTAACATGTTATAATTGTCAATATAAAAGGTCATTATGCTAATGAATGCCCTAGGAAGAAGAATGAGGATAAAGGGAAGAAGAAAGCTCTAATGGCCACATGGAGTGATAGTGACTCCGATGAAGAAGAAGCAACAAACCTTTGTCTCATGGCCAAAGATGACACAAATGATGAAGAAGAGGAAAGCGACGATGAGGTACCATCTTTTGATGAATTATTAGAAACATATAATGAGCTTATTGATGTTCTTGGCAAAACCAAGATGAGTAACAAATTGCTCAAGCTTGAGTTAGCCAAGAGAGATGAAGAAAATAATTCATTGAAAAATGAATTAAATTCTTTGAAGAAATCTTTTTGCAAGTTTAGTGAAAGTAGTTTAAAATTGGAAGTATTGCTTGGCTTGCAACGATGTAGCGTCGATAAAGCCGGACTAGGCTTTTCTAGCTGTGATGCCCCGAAATTAATTAATGGTAACTTGGACATTAATTATGTTTACATGTTGGATCATGGTTTCATGGATTTATGTGTTGGGTATTAAGATGTTAACATGATTAATTGTGTTAAATTATCAAATATGAGGAAGATGTGATTTTAAATGAAGTTTAGAGCATTGTTGAAAAATGCTTTTGAAATACCAAGTAGGGTATTTTATACATCATGTTAAGTATGGGGTACAATTTTTATTAAGTTATTACAACCCTTTTTTTTAAATCCCTCACACATCACTTTAACCCCCCCCACATTACCATTTCACTTTATTAAAAACCCCCAAATCACTTCCCAACCCCAAACCCTACCCCATTTTCGAAACTCACCAAAAGAGGAGGAGAAAAGTTCCACAAAAACCTTGTTTGTGTGATCTTTGCTAGGATTTGGAGCCTACAAGAGGTATGGAACCATTCCTATAAGTTTTATGATGTTTGGTGTTGAAATGGGTTAAGTTTTTGATGTTTTATGTGGGTTTGTTTGGGTATGTGTTGTTTATGGTTGGGGTATGATTTTTTGAAGTGTTTATGTTGGTTTTAGTGGGTTATGTTGTTATTGAAGTTATGAGGAAGTTTGGTTTTGGGGTGGCATGTGAAAGAGCTTGAAAAATGAGCATTAATGGCGAAAATTCGATGTACAGCACTCGGCGATCGATCGCCCGTCCTTGGCGATCGATCGCGAGCGTCCAGTACCAGCCAGAGGCATTTGGCGATCGATCGCCACTTTTGGGCGATCGATCGGCGAGCCTGGCGATCGATCGCGCCAAAAGTGGCGATCGATCGCCAAGAAGGAAATTTTGCCCCCTCGTCCAGTGTGGTCTCGCGATCGATCGCGCCTGGGCGGCGATCGATCGCGAGCTGAAGAAAAGTGGATTTTTGATTTTTTTGTGGGATTTTTTGGATATTGGACTATGTTTAGCTTCTAATATCAATTTGTATGGTTGTGTAGAACCATCCCAGGTGCCCACAACATCCAGGAGATAAAGCTCTCCAAATTCTCCACTTTTGGGAATTAAGGTACGTAAGAGACGTACGAGCATCGGACGGTAAACCATGCCCTTACATATTATGATGATGTTTAAGATGATGTTTACGATGATGACGTTTAAGATGATGTTATGATGATGATATCTATGATGATATTTATAATGATGATGCTTATGATGATGTTACGATGATGATGCTTAAGATGATGTTTATGATAACGATGTTATGAGGACGTCTATAATGACGAAGTTTATGATAAGGTCATACGACGTGTATGATTGGGTAAGACGCCCATGTGGTAAGACACCACCCAAAGTATAGGATTGGGTAAGATGCCCTCGTGGTAAGATGCCACGCAATGTTTATAATATGGTAAGACGCCATATGATTGGGTAAGATGCCCACATGGTAAGATGCCACGCAATGTTTATAATATGGTAAGACGCCATATGATTGGGTAAGATGCCCACGTGGTAAGATGCCACGCAATGATTATGATATGGTAAGATGCCATACAATGGGGTAAGACACCCCAATATATGAATAAGAGTCAGGGATAACCAAGGAGGTCGGAGGACGACCAATAACTTTTACTTAACTAAGATGTTATGCATTATTGTATGCTTTTATATAATGTTAAGTAAATATATGAATGTTCATGATGTGTTATCCCTGTAGGTACACTTTTGGACCAAGGGCCTAGGGTCGGGTTGAGGAAGTGAGCTAAAGGGAGCATGACGAACGTAGGATGCAGGATTTTTGATAGTCTCTACTCTAGGAGTAGTGTAAATCTACAGCTTTAACATTCTTTATTGGGAATGTAATTAAATAGCTTTGAAAACTTTATTTTTGGCCTGTAATCTCCCTAGCTCAAACTACAACCGGAACCCTTAAGAGGTTATAAATGCATGTTCTGTCCAATATATGTGTCTTAAATGGTATTAAGGTAGGAAGTCCCTACATTAGTGGTATCAGAGCAGTGGTTAGATAACCCGGGATGAGTGAAGGGTAGCCTTAGCAATAAGTTAGCTAGGTGCTTACTTTCGAACATGTTTTGTGCATAAGTTGCATATGAAGTATATGATGTTATGCTAACATGTTTTGTTTATCTAACGAAGTATTATACGAACTGCTTTTGGATCTTGTTGTTAATCCTTGTGTTGCAGTATGGCAGCAAATGTGGAGGTAGGTGACGCAGTGAGCGTCAATGCAAGCGCGGGGCGTACGAATCCCCTACCCCCGCCAGCTTTTGATGATGAACCGGCCGAACAACAGTTGTTGCCAGGGGAACTAAGCCTAACTCAGTTTCTTGCTTACCGACCCCCAACCTTTGAAGGAACCGAAACTGGGGAACGAGCGGAGGAATGGTTAGAAAGAATAGAGCAAATCTTTGTGGCAGCCCCATGTGCGAAGACAGCGTGGATACGGTTAGCGGAGTTCCAGTTGGCCAAAAAGGCGCTAATGTGGTGGAAGACCACTGTGGTAGAGCAAGAGGCTCAAGGTCATGAAGTTAACTGGAAAATGTTTCGAACTCGCTTCCTGAACCGTTATTTCTCGGCTGCAGCACGACAGGCTAAGGAAGATGAATTCACTCACCTCAAGCAAGGTAATATGTCGGTATCGGATTATGCTCTTCAGTTTTGCTCCTTGCTCCGATATGTACCTCACATTGCCACGAGCACGCAAGCAAAGATGAGGAATTTCATGAAGGGTCTGAGGCCGGAGCTATACGATAGGGTGATCACTTATGGCCCTACTTGTTTTGATGATGCACTCTCAAGGGCTGAGCTAGCCGAACTAGGAGTGGGTGCATACCCTGATGTTGTACCACCGTCGGCACCCTCTCAGAAATCCACTCCGGATAATTTGAAGCCGAGGAATGATCAGTTCAAGTCAAGGGGGAACTCCTCAGCATCAAGGTTTAGTGGTAAGAAGTCCGACAATAAGTGGAAAGGAAACCGAAGAGGTGATGCCCCATCTGGAAGGGGGCAGTCTCAGGGAGACAGATCCGGGAGGATCCAATGCACTCTTTGTGGGCAACCACATCTGGCGAAAGACTGTATAGGGTGCTATGTTTGTGGCGACAAGGGCCACTTTGCTAGACAGTGTCCCAACAGGGGAAGTCAACAGGGTTCTGCGGGGAGGCCTGCAGATAGGACAGCACAGCACAGACCACCCTTTGTACCGAGACAGCATGGAGGTCAGCCCATGGGGCCACCTCAAGGACAGGTCTATGCACTGACAAGGGAGCAGGCTTCAGCGGCTCCGGAGGAGGTTATAGCGGGTACGTGTCTTTTATTTACGCACCCTGCTTTTATATTGATCGACACAGGTGCGTCACACTCTTTTGTGTCGACAAGTTTTGTGGAAAGGCACCACTTATGCACTTCTCCGTCGCCCACGCCTCTTATAGTCTCGACCCCCACTGGAAGAAGTATGATTACTGATCGGATCGTCTACAATGGCCTCATTTATTTTGAGGATAAGGAACTAAGGTCAGATTTGATTGTTCTAGGAATGTCAGATTTTGATTGCATTCTGGGCATTGATGTTCTGAACAGGTATCAGGCAGTTGTGAACTGCAGGCAGAGAACTGTACGGTTTAAATCCGATATGGGAGTTCCATGGACGTTCTATGGGGATGGTTCTCGCTCTAAGATTCCGTTGATATCTGCTGTCAAGATGGCGCAGTTGTTGGAACGAGGTCATTCAGGATATCTCATTTATGCCGTCGATGTTACGGAAAAGAAAGAAGAAGTAAAAGTTGAGGATGTGCCCGTAGTGGCGGAGTTTCCTGATGTCTTTCCGGAGGAGATTCCCGGATTCCCACCGACGAGAGAGGTCGAGTTTGGGATTGAGTTATTACCAGGGACGTCTGCCATTTCTCGTGCCCCTTATAGGATGGCACCAGCGGAGCTAAGGGAATTAAAGATTCAGTTGCAAGAACTCCTTGATAAGGGCTATATACGCCCTAGCATATCGCCCTGGGGAGCACCAGTGTTATTTGTGAAGAAGAAAGATGGTTCGATGCGTTTGTGCATCGATTACAGACAACTGAACAAAGCTACGGTGAAGAATAAGTACCCACTTCCGAGGATCGATGATTTGTTTGATCAGTTGCAGGGTACGAGGCTCTACAGTAAGATCGATCTGAGGTCGGGGTACCATCAGATTCGAGTAAGAGAAGAGGATGTCCAGAAGATAGCCTTCAGAACTAGGTATGGGCACTATGAGTTCCTAGTCATGCCTTTTGGGGTGACAAATGCCCCGGCTGTTTTCATGAGTTTGATGAACAAGGTGTTCCAGCCGTATTTGGATCAATTCGTCATAGTTTTCATTGACGACATACTCATCTACTCTAGGACCGAAGAAGATCATGTACGGCACTTGAGGACAGTACTTCAGATCCTTAGGGATCATCAGTTGTATGCTAAGCTGAGCAAGTGCGAGTTCTGGTTAGACAGCGTGATATTCCTAGGCCATGTCATATCTAGCCAAGGAATATCTGTGGATCCGAGGAAGATTGAAGCTGTGATGGAGTGGGCAGCACCCACTTCTGTACCCGAGATACGGAGTTTTCTGGGCTTAGCAGGTTATTACCGACGTTTTGTCGAGGGGTTTTCCAAGATCGCTAAGCCATTGACACAGCTGACTCAGAAAGGAGTCCCATTCTTTTGGTCCGAAGCTTGTGAGGAAAGCTTCCAAGAATTGAAGCGTCGTTTGACGACAGCGCCAGTATTGGTGATTCCGTCTGAGGACAAGAGGTTTGCTTTGTACACGGATGCCTCATTGCAAGGTTTGGGCTGTGTACTGATGCAAGACAGACAAGTGGTAGCCTATGCTTCGAGACAGTTGAAGCCTCATGAGACCAGGTACCCAGTCCATGATCTGGAACTGGCAGCTATCATTTTCGCCTTGAAGATTTGGCGTCATTACCTTTATGGTACTACGTTTACCATTTTTACGGACCATAAGAGCCTGAAGTTCTTGTTCACTCAGGCAGAGTTGAATATGAGGCAAAGGAGGTGGATGGATTTACTCAAGGATTATGACTGTGAAATTGAGTACCATCCTGGTAAGGCAAATTTGATAGCAGACGCCTTAAGTCGGAAGGTGAAGAGCACCGCTGAGGATGTTATGTGTTTATCAGCTTTGATGACTTCCTATTGCCATCTGGGCTATGACTTCGATGTAGACACGTCGCCGGTGCGAGTGTCGACCTTATTGGCCGAGCCAGACGTATTTGAGGCAATCAGGAAAGCCCAGAGGTTGGATGATGAAGTTCAGAGATGGTCATCAATAGTACTTCGAGGTCAGCCAACAAAGTTTAGTGTGGCTGAAGATGACTCTTTAAGATTGGGCAACCGATGGGTGGTCCCAGATGCGCCAGGATTGCGTAAAGGAATTTTAGAACGGGCTCATAGTAGCCGGTTCAGTATCCACCCTGGAGGAAGAAAGATGCATAAGGACCTAAGTGGTCAATTCTGGTGGAAACGCATGAAGCGTGATGTGATCAGCTTCGTTAAGAGATGTTTGATCTGCCAACAAGTAAAGGCAGAAAGGCAGAGGCCTGGTGGCGAGCTGAAGAGCTTGGAGGTACCTAAGTGGAAGTGGGAGCATATATCTATGGACTTCGTGACCCACTTGCCAAGGTCGGCCTCTGGATTTGATGCGATCTGGGTGATCGTAGATAAGCTGACGAAGGTAGCTCATTTCATCCCTTACAGTATGACTTTCACGTATTTAAAGATGGCCCAATTATATGTACGGGATGTAGTGAGGTTGCATGGGATTCCAGTCTCGATCGTGTCTGACAGAGACCCAAGGTTTACTTCTCATTTCTGGGAGGGTCTCCAGACAGCCTTGGGCACCGAGGTGAGACTAAGTACAGCCTATCACCCTCAGACTGATGGCCAAACGGAGCGTACTATACAGACGCTCGAAGATATGCTGAGGGCATGTGTTTTGGAGTTTGATACTCCGTGGCAAGAATCTATACCACTGGTTGAGTTCTCATACAATAACAGCTATCAGGCGAGCATTCAAATGGCCCCTTTTGAAGCTCTTTACGGACGACGATGTAGGTCACCGCTGTATTGGGAGGACTTGACGAGCAAAGCGGTCGGAGGACCGGATATGATTAAGGACATGGAGGAAAAGATTAAGATGATACGCTTAAAGATGAAAGCGGCCCAAGATAGGCAAGCAGCCTATGCAAATAAGCGGCGACGGCCGCTAGAATTTCAAGTGGGAGACAAGGTCTTCTTGAAAATCTCACCCTTCAGGGGTGTTGTTCGATTTGGTATGCGGGGGAAGTTATCCCCGAGGTATGTTGGACCGTATGAGGTGTTACAGCGTATCGGCACTTTGGCTTACCGATTGGCTCTACCGCCGTCTTTATCCGGAATTCATGATGTCTTCCATGTTTCTATGTTGAGAAAGTACGAGCCAGATCCGTCTCATGTTTTACAGCCTACTGAAGTGCAGTTAGACTCAGATGTATCCTACGTTGAACGACCGGTCAGAATTCTGGATCGTGAGGATCGCAGATTACGAAGCAAAGTTATACCGATGGTCAAAGTTCAGTGGGATCGTCGGGGTGTCGAGGAGGCTACGTGGGAGACGGAGCGGCATATGATGCAACATTACCCGGAACTATTTTCTGGTATGATTTATGTTTAGTTCTTTTGGGTAAGTGCATGCGATTTCGGGGACGAAATCTTATAAGTAGGGGAGTAATGTGATGCCCCGAAATTAATTAATGGTAACTTGGACATTAATTATGTTTACATGTTGGATCATGGTTTCATGGATTTATGTGTTGGGTATTAAGATGTTAACATGATTAATTGTGTTAAATTATCAAATATGAGGAAGATGTGATTTTAAATGAAGTTTAGAGCATTGTTGAAAAATGCTTTTGAAATACCAAGTAGGGTATTTTATACATCATGTTAAGTATGGGGTACAATTTTTATTAAGTTATTACAACCCTTTTTTTTAAATCCCTCACACATCACTTTAACCCCCCCCACATTACCATTTCACTTTATTAAAAACCCCCAAATCACTTCCCAACCCCAAACCCTACCCCATTTTCGAAACTCACCAAAAGAGGAGGAGAAAAGTTCCACAAAAACCTTGTTTGTGTGATCTTTGCTAGGATTTGGAGCCTACAAGAGGTATGGAACCATTCCTATAAGTTTTATGATGTTTGGTGTTGAAATGGGTTAAGTTTTTGATGTTTTATGTGGGTTTGTTTGGGTATGTGTTGTTTATGGTTGGGGTATGATTTTTTGAAGTGTTTATGTTGGTTTTAGTGGGTTATGTTGTTATTGAAGTTATGAGGAAGTTTGGTTTTGGGGTGGCATGTGAAAGAGCTTGAAAAATGAGCATTAATGGCGAAAATTCGATGTACAGCACTCGGCGATCGATCGCCCGTCCTTGGCGATCGATCGCGAGCGTCCAGTACCAGCCAGAGGCATTTGGCGATCGATCGCCACTTTTGGGCGATCGATCGGCGAGCCTGGCGATCGATCGCGCCAAAAGTGGCGATCGATCGCCAAGAAGGAAATTTTGCCCCCTCGTCCAGTGTGGTCTCGCGATCGATCGCGCCTGGGCGGCGATCGATCGCGAGCTGAAGAAAAGTGGATTTTTGATTTTTTTGTGGGATTTTTTGGATATTGGACTATGTTTAGCTTCTAATATCAATTTGTATGGTTGTGTAGAACCATCCCAGGTGCCCACAACATCCAGGAGATAAAGCTCTCCAAATTCTCCACTTTTGGGAATTAAGGTACGTAAGAGACGTACGAGCATCGGACGGTAAACCATGCCCTTACATATTATGATGATGTTTAAGATGATGTTTACGATGATGACGTTTAAGATGATGTTATGATGATGATATCTATGATGATATTTATAATGATGATGCTTATGATGATGTTACGATGATGATGCTTAAGATGATGTTTATGATAACGATGTTATGAGGACGTCTATAATGACGAAGTTTATGATAAGGTCATACGACGTGTATGATTGGGTAAGACGCCCATGTGGTAAGACACCACCCAAAGTATAGGATTGGGTAAGATGCCCTCGTGGTAAGATGCCACGCAATGTTTATAATATGGTAAGACGCCATATGATTGGGTAAGATGCCCACGTGGTAAGATGCCACGCAATGATTATGATATGGTAAGATGCCATACAATGGGGTAAGACACCCCAATATATGAATAAGAGTCAGGGATAACCAAGGAGGTCGGAGGACGACCAATAACTTTTACTTAACTAAGATGTTATGCATTATTGTATGCTTTTATATAATGTTAAGTAAATATATGAATGCTCATGATGTGTTATCCCTGTAGGTACACTTTTGGACCAAGGGCCTAGGGTCGGGTTGAGGAAGTGAGCTAAAGGGAGCATGACGAACGTAGGATGCAGGATTTTTGATAGTCTCTACTCTAGGAGTAGTGTAAATCTATAGCTTTAACATTCTTTATTGGGAATGTAATTAAATAGCTTTGAAAACTTTATTTTTGGCCTGTAATCTCCCTAGCTCAAACTACAACCGGAACCCTTAAGAGGTTATAAATGCATGTTCTGTCCAATATATGTGTCTTAAATGGTATTAAGGTAGGAAGTCCCTACATTAGCAAATCAAAAACTTTTTCAAACTTGTTACCTAAAGCTAAGCATAATTCCCCTACTTGCACTTATTGTTGTAAAGATGGTCATAAAAATAATAAATGTAGATTTGCTAAAAACCAATACCAACCTAACAAGAGGTGGAAATGGATTCCAAAGGCATCGATGAAAGCTAACCCGCAAGGACCCAAAAATCAAATGGGTACCAAAGAATCCCAAATCAAAAATTTGTTTTGTAGGAACAACAAAGGGATGGAGGATGAAGGCACTAGCACCTCAAGGGAGGAAATCATCTTATGCACTACAATAGAAGAAGCGCGAGGTAAAGGACCGATGATATGAATTAACTCGTATCATCCAAGGTAAATTTATTTTGAATTAAAATTGTGCATTTAAAAAGAGCAATTCAAAATTTCATTGGCACAAATTAATTGTGACCAATAAATAATGAAGCTCAATATTCATTGATAGTAAAATGCATTTCCCCTTAGCATATGGATATCTAAATTGCTTTAATACATGATGTATGCTTATCTCATCATGGTAAATATCTTGATGTGCCATGAATTCACTTTGAATTTGAAGTACAATTATGTGATTAAGCATGCTATAATTGTTTGGATGCTCAATCTTTGATCATAGTAAAATGGATAGAACGCTATTATGACCTTAATGATATTTATCATTAACTTATCAAATGATGCTTTGAGAATTTTAATGTCTATTGGGCATGAGTGCATGAACTCTTAGTAGAACATATGCACACTTTGCACATCTAGAATTCATTGTTGATTGCCTTAAACGCATGTTTGTTTTTCCTCTCAATGATTTAATCTTATGCTTGTTATGGCTATTACATGCTTGATGAGGAACATGTGTAAATTGTTAGACTATGGATATATGTCAACATATACTTGTGCTATGATTATTTGAATTTTGTGCCTTTTGATTATCACAAAAAGGGGGAGAATTTTGTGATAAACTTAAAGCTTAATAAATGCATGATTTGAGGGGGTGTGATATCCCCGAAATAATTATATGCACTTAGGCATTAATTATGTTTATGCGATTATTATGGTGGAATGCTTAGTCACATTGCGGCGTGACCTGGTAATGCATTTCGGGGTCATTTGATGCATGTTGGGAATTTGGTGTTATCATGGTTTAATTGTGATGGTTAGTAATTGTTTTGGTTAAAGCATATTATATTGGAATTTTGATGCATTCTTGGAAAATGCTTTTAAATATCATGTTGGGGATATTTTATACATCATGCTAATTTTGGGGTACCATTTTATCTTTAAACCCACTATACCCCTCTCACACTTTACTCTCTTACCACTCTTAATCAAAATTCCCCAACCCTTATTCCCCAATAAACCCAAAACGTTTCTTGGCAAGGGAGAAGAAGAAAACTTTGGAAATCTTGCTATTGCTTGATTCTTGCAAGGAGTTGAAGCTTCAAGTGGTATAAACTCCTACTAGTATGGTTTTATGTTTTTTGAGAGGAAATGGGTTTGTGTTTTGGGATTTATAAATGGTTTGATTTGGGAATATGGTGTTTTTGGTTGGGTTTTGGAGTATGTTGTTGTTGAGAGTTGTTTTGGAGTAATATTAGTTTTTTGAGGTATTGGATTAAGGTGTTATGGATTTAATGTGGTTTGGCATGGTTCTGTACACATTAATGGCGATTTCTCGCATTTACAGAGCTCCTCGATCGATCGAGCATGACCTTCGATCGATCGAGCACGGCAGGGCTACTGGCAGGATTATTATAGTCTTCTCGGTCGATCGAGAAGAACTCCCGATCGATCGAGGCGACTTCTCGATCGATCGATGAGGGCATCTCGTCGATCGGCAGACAGCAAATGTTGGACGTTGAGTTGAGCAGCTCGCGATCGATCGAGCGTAAGGGCCGATCGATCGCGAGTCTTAAAAATGCGATGTTTTGGATTTTTGGCTATTTTAATGGGATTTTTGGTATTGGTTCATAAATTGGCTTCTAATATTGGTTTGTATGATTGTGTAGAACCATCCCAGGTAGCAACACAACAAAGGAGATAATGTCTTACGACATCTCCACTTTTGGAATAGAGGTACGTAGTGAGACGTACGGGCATCGGACGGTAAAACGTATTTTACGCATTGGATTTGGTTATGCATTTTGGTTGCATACATGGATTTAATCATGCATTATGGTTGCATACATGGTCTTGGTTATGCATCATGGTTGCATACATGGGTTGGATATGCATTATGGTTGCATGAGTATATTGGATGCATTGGTGCATGTAATTGTAAGTCGAGATTATATTACAGTGATGAAGAATACTTGCCGCCAGTGGTGTAGCGATGTGAATACTTGCCGCTGTCATACCGTAGCGATGAGAGAATATTTGCCGCTAATATGAAGCGAAGAACACGACCGCTGTCATATTATAGCGAGTGATATTATTGCCGCTGGTATTGTCTAAGCGAGGGGTATTTTCGCTGTCATGTTAACGCGAGGGGTATTATGCCACTGATATAATAAGACTTGGAAATTGAATACGGTTATCATGGAATGGATGCATGTCATGACATACATTATTGGTGTTATAATATATTGGTTATGATTGTGGTACAGGAACAACCAAAGGGAGCATTAAATGTATTAAATACAGGAAGTGATTCGCATTTACGGTTTATGCATATCTATATGACAGTCATATTATTGTGAATATGGTTTGTTACATGCTCATGGGTTTGGGGTGTTCCTGTAGGTACATTTTGGCAGGAAGGGCTAATGACGGGTTGATGCGTGAGCTAGTGAGGGGTGCTTTTGGTATCTCAGGATATGATTCTTTTGTATAGTCTCTACTCTAGGAGTAGTGTAAAGCTATAGGATTAACATTCATTGTTTGGGAATGTAATTTAATCCTTTTGGAATTTTATTTTGGTACTGTAATCTTAATAGCTCGAGCATCAACACAAAAATTTTATACTATGATTATGCATGCTTAGTTCTTATTGTACCTAAATCCACACTTAAGGAACAAGGGTCCTTACAGGGGGAGAGCTTAATACATGCATGGTTTGAGGGGGAGAGTTTTTGTATTATGCTTTACTTGTATGTGCTATGCAATTGTTAAGGGGGAGTCTTGTTTACTCACATTTCATGCATATTACATCTTCAAGTTTATCAAGTTTTGTGATCATCAAAAAGGGGAAGATTGTTGAGCCTTAAACACATTGTTGAGTTTAATGCTTAATTTATCTCCGAATTATTTATGAGTTTTGATGATCAACAAAACTTGTGTTTGTTATGCTAATGTGTCTACTTAGTGTACATGTATAGATGATTGAAAAGTGGATTGTTTGAAAGAAGTAAAATTGTGCAAGGCATCGGGCAGATCGCCCCAGGCGATGGTGATCATAACCCAGGCGATGGCAGCCAAGAGGGACATCGCCACGCACGTCGACTGAAGCGACGCCGAGGACCGCGCGCATGGCAAGATCGCCTGAGGCGATGGGTAGAACGCCCGAGGTGATGCAGAGTTCGCTTGAGGCGATGAACTGATTGTTTGAGGCAATGAATATTTCTGAGCAACCGAAGCTACGGCGTTGATTTTCGGTAATGATCGCCTGAGGCGATCGGGACATTGCCTGAGGTGATCAGTGAAGATTTCGACCGTTGGTGCGCGGCGATGGAGATCGCCCGAGGCGATGGCTGAGGCGATGCAGGAGTAATTCAAGCCTTAAGTGTAGCAACGGCTAGTAGGATCCTTGTGGGCCTTCTACACTATAAATATGGATGTTTTGGAGCAATTTGAATACAAGAAACAAGTCTATAAACTACAAGAAAGCTTTGCTCGTTCAAATTTATTCTAGCATTGCAAACTTCATACATTTGTGTTGTATTGGAGTTTGTAATTTATTTCTTGTGTGAAGAGTTGTGTTCTTTGTGTCGTTACACCGTGAAGGTGTTATTTGATTTATTGTAAGGTCCTCCAACACCGACGCAAGTTGGAAATTGTATAAGTCATCAACAAGTGAAGTTGGTGCAAGTTGTGGCTATCTTTGGAGCCCTTAAGGTCAAGAAGACTCGTGAAGAGTGTGGGTAACTCGGGAAGAGTTTGTGTGTGGCTATCCTTGGAGCCCTTAAAGCCAAGAAGACTCGTGAAGAGTGTGTGACTCGTGAAGAGTGTGTTGTGGCTAACTTGGAGCCCTTAAGGCCAAGATCAAAGTTGTTCTAGTGGAACCTCGGTTGGACGTTTTCTGTGATATCCCCGAAATAATTAGTTGCAATTTGGGCATTATTTATGTTTTTGTGATTAATTATGGTGATAATTAAATTATGAGTTAGAATTAATTATCTTGGTGAAATGCTTAGTCACATGTAGGTGTGACCCGGGGGTGCATTTCAGGGTGCATGTTGTGCATGTTGGGAAAATTGAGTATTAACATGGTTTATTCATGTTGGTTGTTAATTATTTGGGAAGCATGGATTTAATTGAGGTTTTGGGTGCATTTGGATAAAATGCTTTTAAAATATCATGTTGGGGTATTTTATACATCATGGTAATTGTTGGGGTACAATTTTAATTAACCCACCTTTTTAACCCCACTACCCCCACTTTACCATCACTTTACCAAAATCCTCAAATCACTCTCAACCCTAACCCCTCATCCCATTTTCGAAATTGGCCAAAGGAGGAAAAAGAAATCTTCACAAAAGCTTGATTTGTGAGATTTATTGTGAAATTTGGAGTCCTCAAGAGGTTTGGAACCCTCCTTGGTGTTTTAATGGTGTTGGATTTTTGATTGTTTTAAGGTGTATATTGAAGGTTTAGGATGGTTTTATGTTATGGGTTTGATGGTATTTGTGTTGGTGTTGTTGGGGATGAAATATGTTCAAAAATGGTGAAGAATCGTGCACACAGCAGTGGCGATCGATCGCTACAAACGGAGCGATCGATCGCCGAAGACCAGTGGCGAAATCAAAGGCAGGCGATCGATCGCTGTAAATGGCGCGATCGATCGCCTCGAGCCAGTGAAGTCTGGCGATCGATCGCCATGTCAAGGCGATCGATCGGTAAGCCTCGCGATCGATCGCCTTGACGCAGCGATCGATCGCCAGCAGCAGAATTGTGGGAAATGGATTTTTGACGAATTTTTGGTATTTGGCTATTATTTGGCTTCTAATATTGGGTTGTGTGATTGTGTAGAACCATCCCAGGTGGCGACGCAACCAAGGAAGTGAAGTCATATCAAATCCCACTTTTGGAAATGTACGTAAAGAGACGTACGTGCACCCAACGGTACATGTATCTATTATACTCATTGATTATGCATTGTGGATGCGAGTATATATGGAATTGTGCATTGTGGATGCAAATACATGTTGAATTATGCATGATGATTGCATATGCATATGATGATTGCTGGTACACATCCCATGAGTCATGGTTATATAGAGTGATGATTTTAATGCTTTGCCGCTGTCACTTGAAACGATGATAGAATACTTGCCGCTGTCATATTGTAGCGAGGAAAGAATATTTGCCGCCAAATGTTGAAGCGAGGGTATTGCCGCATGTCGCATTTGCGCGAGGTTATTCAATGCCGCTAATATGTCGAAGCAAGGGGTATTTGTGCCGTTGTCATGACAAGCGAGGTGCATTAAAATACACTATTATAACAGACTAGGGATTGGTAATTGGTGATAATGAAATGGTGTTATGTCATGACATGTGTGAACCAAAAAATAATCTATTGATTATACTCATGAGTTATGGTACAGGGACAACCAAAAATGGAGCGTTTAAAATGCATGGGAAAAGCAGGAAGTGTTTTATTACGGTTTATGCATTTACGCCTTATATTCATATTGTGTTGGATATGGATTATTATATGCTCATGTTTTGGGGTTTGTCCTTGTAGGTACTTTTTGGCATGATAAAGGGGCTAAGGCGGGTTGAGGCGGTGAGCTTGTGAAGAACACTTTTGATAAGGAAGGACATGATTATTTTGTATAGTGTCTACTCTAGGAGTAGTGTAAAGCTATAGTGAACAACATTCATTTGTTTGAGAATGTAATTAATCCATTTGATAGTCCTTAACTTGGCATGTAATTCTTAAGGCTCAAAGTCTCAACACGAACTTTTATACTCTGATAATGCATGTTAGCTCTAATTATGCCTTTAATCCGCACTTAAGGAACTAGGGTCCTTACATTAGTGGTATCAGAGCAGTGGTTAGAGAAACCGGGATTGAGTGAAGGGTAGCCTTAGCAATTGGTTGGCTAGGCGTTTATATTTGGGCATGTTTATGCATGTGGTGCATATTGATGTATATATTGTTATACAAACATGCTTATTGTCATTCATGTTATCTAACGATATAACATATGTATTGTTTTGGAATTGTTGTTAACCCTTGTGTTACAGCATGGCGGCTATGAACTTGGGGAACCTCAATGAAGAGGTAGGTGATGTAGAAAGCGTGAATGCAAGTATTGGTCAGACAAATCCTTTACCTCCACCTACTGTGGGCGTGGAGCCGGTAGCTCAGTTGTTATTGCCGGGGGAACTTAGCCTGACTCAATTTCTAACTTTCCACCCGCCCATGTTTGAGGGGACAGAAACATGGGAAGAAGCTGATGAATGGCTTGAGAGATTGGAGCAGATATTTGTGTCTGCTCCTTGTGCTAGGACGGCATGGCTGAGGTTGGCGGAGTTCCAACTAGCAAAGAAGCCTTCCATGTGGTGGAAGACTACGGTGATGGAATTGAGGGCTCAGGGTGTATTGATTGATTGGACTCTCTTCAGAACCCGGTATCTGAACCGGTATTTTTCTGCGGCTGCGAGACAGATAAAGGAAGATGAGTTCACAAACTTGAAGCAAGGAGGCATTGTAAGGACCCCAAGCCCTTAACCCTTAATTAGTGTATTAATCATTATGTGTGGCACATGCTTTCAATAAAATCAATCGGGAAACTCAGATGATACTTTACCATTGAATGGCAACTACAAAATTTCTTTAATACTCAATGTTATAAGATCATCATCCTAACAACATATAGACTCATCAAGTTCGCCCATTACCATCCCCTTTTTGCCACTTTTTACATTGTGGACTTTTATAAAAATTTGGGCAGAGTCTCCCCATAAATAGAGCCATCCCGAAATAAAATGGCATCACAGTATATAGTTCCCGGCCAGGGAAAACACATACTCAACAGAACACAGCAACACTAAGTAAATTCCCAGCAGGGAAGACACCACACATAAGACAACATAAATGGGTTTCAACACCCACATAATACACCCATGACTCTCATATCATTAGCAATTCTACTCTTAATTGCATGCAACATATAATGAAAGAGAGAAAGGCTCATGCCATTATATACAACCCATATACAAGTATAATCGTGCTCACATGCGAGCATCATAAATGTGTATATAACCCTCGGGTGTATATAAGTACTCTGTACGATACCGTGTTCCATCAAGCCCTGGTACCACGATCCTGGAAGTACATCCAATCAACAGCTCGAGCTCAACTCCAAAGCCATCGATGTACCTGTTCACCTGCCCCAACAGAGACAGCCCCCAATGGGGTGAGCATACCAATACACAAAATCCCATAATCACAGTAATGAAATTCATAATTTACAGCAAAAGTAAATACTAATGAATTTTAAAGGAAACTCCCTGGATGGCAACGTCCTCATCCGGGATTCCGTATACTGTCCATGTTCTCACAATCATCAAACTCATCATATCTCAAAAATCAGTAAATCAACACATTGATTTAACTCATAGCATGCCTGATTCTCAAGTATCAATAATTAATGATTCCAAATTCATTATACATACAAATATAGATATCTCGATATCTAATACTGATTTTCAACTTTGCTACCAATCACAGATAGCTCAAATGCCTAGCATTTATTTTACCAATTCTCCATTTCACTTAGACATCTCACATGTCTTATAATGAATACATGATTCCACGATCATTCTCAGGCATCTCAAATGCCCTACAATAGTCATATAAACCCAGTACCCCATATCTCTTATAAGGTCATACTACTCTAGTATCACGCACGCTTGTGGCGGCGATGTCAAGGTTGGGTCGTTCCATAACTATATCAACACATACATATAACCATACGCACAACCAACAATGCAATCAAAATACATTATGCATTTCACAAATGCTCTCATATAAAGTAATGCTCGTACGTCGCACGTACCTTAAATCTCCGAAGTTCGAGCCAGACTTTGTTCGAGTTCCATGCCCCGAGGAACGATGTGCTAACACGATAAATTAATTCACAATTATTTACGAACATGCAACCCATGCTCAAGCACACTCATAACCCTCAAAATATTGTCAACACACGACAATTAACCATTTCAAGGACCCGGGGTAGAGTACATGCAGGGAGGGAAAATCGAATGAGACATCAACGAAAATTGCTCAAGAGCTCCCCATAAATTTTTCGAACCCTCACACCAATTTTCGAACTCAAACTAAGCACCATAATACATCTAAAACATGTAATAAACGACCCATAACAAGAATTACCACCCCCTGCCAAAAACCCCAATTTTCGAACCCTAAACCCCACGCAAACAGCATTCAAATTCGAACCATATCCACCCAAAAATAGCAGGGAAATACACGATAATGACGAAAAAGGGGTAAGGGAGGTTACCCAATCGAAAATCGGAAGTAAATCGTTCGAAATCGATGAACCCTAGGAATTGGGGATCGGCGCTTTCCTGTAAAATCCGAACTCAAATCGCGACCAAACTTCGAATTGATGGTGTGGGAAGCTGCGCCTGGACGAGACGAAGCCGGCGGCGGGTCGGACGCGCCGAACGGCGGCCGGACGACGGCGGGCGAACGGCCTGAAGCTTCGTGGGTCGAGGGTGACGGGAATGGTGCAGAGACGCGAGGAGAGAGAGACGGGCAAGGTGGGGAAAATGGCTTCCAATAATTAAAATCTCGGGTTCAACTGGTATTTATAGCAAAAATACCCTCCCACAAATACATCATGATTCATTAAAAATCATCTGTTTCCAAAAATTCTCTCTCTAACTCCAAAACCCCCTACCGGTGCCCACACAAAGCACCCGAGATTCTGAGTCACACTAAAAAACCAACTCTTAGATTTTTCACCGTAATGAGAGTACAATCTCAACCTCGGGATCCAACAATCCCAACTACCCAAATAAATGAGTCCAGAAGGCCCAACACCTCGATTAAACTCCAAATTGCCACGTAAAGCAACTTTAGGGGTTATTAACACTCCGGGATTAACATCTATAATCCCTGGTCATCACAATATCCCCCACTAAAAGAATTTCGTCCTCAAAATTAGCACCGGTGTATCACGTAACACCCGGGCTACACAACAACATGAAGCCATAACCTCGATCCTTGACCATATTAGGATCGTCTTAATAAACGCGAGGATACTTACCTCACATCAAACTCTGAAACAGAGCGACATACCAAAACCAACATATCACCCAAGAGGCAAAACGTACCTCGATGCGGTTCATCCCAAAAGTCAGTCCCTCATGATTGCAAAACAACCAATACTTACGACCGTAGATCGGACAGTCATCCTTAGTTCTAATACAACTAGTAAGAACGCATCCTGAATGACACCTCAACCGTGAGAACGTTGACCTCGTGTCAAACTCTGGAGTGGAATAGACTTCCAAATCCATCATAACGTCAAAGAGCGTCAGCACAACTCAACGCTAACAATCCAAAAGCAGTTAGTCAACTGAAACTGCAAGGATTCGAATCGCTCCCGATTCCATCATAGATATCATCCAATGACATCTTTATTATGACTCACGATGTCTAATACACATCATTACGAAGAAAACACTAGTATACCACGATGTACACATACCAAACCTGGTCTCCACTTCCAAACCTCCTCCATCAAATGAGCAGTCGCATCATTGCAACTCAATTTGGGTAACTCACGGCCACAGATTCACACAAAAGACATCTCACAAGATGTCCACCTCCGGATATTCCAAGGATCACATCCTGATCATAAATAAACCATCGAGACTCCACAGAGTTCAAATTTTGAAAGGACATGCAATAAACCCATGGCATCCTCAACGCTTGTATCGACAGCGACACCCAACCAATCCGAATTCCTGCCATCCCTTGATAATTCTAGGATTTAACAATCCAAACTTGGGAAGGCCATCGCATAATTCGAAGGGAAACACCAACAAGGAAACACCTCAACCCACACAAGATAATCCCTCCTCAAAGGGAGTCAACTAACTTCACGATTGTTTCTCATAATTATCGTGCCATGGAGATTCCCAATCTCAAGGTGTTCCATATCTCTCATCAGAGATTTAACCATCCAAAAATAGTATACTCTATGCTTGACAAAAAGGGAATAATAACTGGCATCCGTACACTCACCGGTATAGCTGCCTAAGCACTGACATCACATGCATACTCAATGCACTTGGCTCGGGTATCTATCTACAACATACCCCTAAGCCCCAAACACAATTGTCAATTCTGAGTCATTCCCATCCAGAGGAGGTTGATAATCGACGATCAACAACACGGCGTGATTCCCAAAATCAACACCACACGTACCAACTTACCGAATCTTTCAAAGATTCCCAAATAGGTATAATACTACCTCCTTCCCCACAAGGGAAGTGCTATCGAACTCGAGATCCACTAGTCTCGAACCACCGTTCGGAAAAACTGGATACAATAACACCCATTGCATCCCAAGTACACGGATTCCCCAGATCGAGTCAACGACAACTTGATGACTCTCTTGTTGGTACTCCAACATTATGAGCTGTCCCAGACAAGTCCCTCAAAACAATAGACGTATAAACGTTCTCATGGGGTGTCACATGCCTCGAACATCATGCTACAAAGGGACAATCAAAAGCCTGCCAAAAGTCTTCAACGTATCATCATACGATTCACCAAACTCGGTTCCAACGTGCAGTATCATGGCTCCAACAAGCACACTATATCATCACTGCGATATCTGGCTAGCAAAGTGCTGTCTCCATAGGCTCATATCAAGTCCACCAACAAACCATATGTTCCATCTCGGTATGCCATACCATACAAACCGTTAGAGTAATGGGTCATCGCCCAACATATCTCTAAAATACCAAGCACAATGGACAACCCGGTGTCCTTGCTCACTTATGATGCAATCATAATCCGTTAAGACTTATCCCACACCCTCAGGGTGGGTGTAACCATGTCTACCCTATATCACAACACAAGCGAGTAGTTTCCTCAATGACTACGCTTACCACCAATCACTTGGCCCTAGCCAAACCAACGAGCATACCCAAGGGTATCATTGCTCGACAAATATTTACCTCTATAACATGATGTGGTACATTACCGATACAATACATCCAATACTCCACCGAGCAAACCTGCTCGGCAAAAAGGTCTCGTCAACTAGTGACCCAGACTCTATCATGTACTCACCATCGGCACTCAAACCATACGACCAAATACATAACATCAATGTATTAACCATCAAAACGACGCTACACGTCTACATAGAACATCCACTATGTCATTGTCATCCCGTGACGGTACCTGTCAACATATGACTTTGAAACAATATTGTCGACTCGTAACGGTATATGTCGATACACGACGTCTATAATCTCATCGTCAAACACATGACAACATAAGTAAATCAACACATGATATCCACAATAGTGCTAAATAAACAGTAATATGCCATACCTCATTGCTAACAATATAGCGGCATACCTGTCTCCGTCATCCAACAGTGGTACGCAATCAGCACCCATCGCTCGTAGGTGGCGTAATCCAGCGTCATGTGCATAGCGGCATAACCCGTCGCTATAGAATTAGGGGCATAATCCCTCGTCATAGAGTCAGCGGCATAAAACTTCGCTATAGACATCTGGCGGCATGAACCATCGCCATAGATGTAACGGAATGTACCATCGCTATGAATACCCGGCGGCATAGGTCATCGCCAATAGAATAGCGGAATGAGACATCGCTATCAATACCCGGCGGCATAAACCATCGCCAATAGAATAGCGGAATGAGACATCGCTATCAATATATCCGGCGGCAAGAACCATCGCCAATCAATATAGCGGAATGAACCATCGCTATCAATACATCTGGCGGAATGAACCATCGCCAATCAATATAGCGGAATGAACCATCGCTATCAATATAGATAATGTGGTTGTTCCGGTCTTGTTATAGCAGCGGAATTTTAGGACCCCTCGCTTCGACATATAGCGGCATCATATGATATCCCTCGCTTCGACAATGACAGCGGCATGTTACCTCGCTTAGACATGACAGCGGCAAATATCATATTACCATCGCTTCATATGACAGCGGCAAGTACCTCCCTCGCTCGAATATAACAACTACCGGAACTTCCACTAGCTCCATGTACCTGCATCCAGGTTAATACTAAAGTTCACAATATAATGATCGATATCACGTTCCAGTTATAACCACAATATTCCACATTAATCACTAGAATTGTGACTGTTCCGGTCCCAATACAACAGCGGAATTTTAGGACCCCTCGCTTCGACAATGACAGCGGCATGTTACCTCGCTTGGTCATGACAGCGGCAAGTACCTCCCTCGCTCGGAGATTAAGGCTACCGGAACATTCATCAATTCTACCACAATAATCAAGCACAACAGTTGATTCCATTATCACAATATATATCACTATCATTTCACATATACCATCACATGTAAGGGTTCACTATCCATGATATACATAATCAAAGGTGTAACACGTTTACCGTCCGAAGCCCGTACGTCTCACCTTTCCTGATTTTCCTACAAAATCAGATCCCTTAACACATAATACATGAAGGGCCAGACATCACCATTAATGCCATCCCATCACATGCTACACGATTCCTGCAATCACAATGATTAGCAAAACCACTTTTCATATCATAAAAAGCACATAAACAACTAGTTGTGTCATACAACATTAATGCCATCATGCATAAATATGTGCTATCAATAACTTCCTAGGCCCTTAACAGCCCCAAAGAGCTAACCACTGCTCTGATACCACTAATGTAAGGACCCCAAGCCCTTAACCCTTAATTAGTGTATTAATCATTATGTGTGGCACATGCTTTCAATAAAATCAATCGGGAAACTCAGATGATACTTTACCATTGAATGGCAACTACAAAATTTCTTTAATACTCAATGTTATAAGATCATCATCCTAACAACATATAGACTCATCAAGTTCGCCCATTACCATCCCCTTTTTGCCACTTTTTACATTGTGGACTTTTATAAAAATTTGGGCAGAGTCTCCCCATAAATAGAGCCATCCCAAAATAAAAGCGCATCAAAATATATAGTTCCCGGCCAGGGAAAACACATACTCAACAGAACACAGCAACACTAAGTAAATTCCCAGCCAGGGAAGACACCACACATAAGACAACATAAATGGGTTTCAACATCCACATAATACACCCATGACTCTCATATCATTAGCAATTCTACTCTTAATTGCATGCAACATATAATGAAAGAGAGAAAGGCTCATGCCATTATATACAACCCATATACAAGTATAATCGTGCTCACATGCGAGCATCATAAATGTGTATATAACCCTCGGGTGTATATAAGTACTCTGTACGATACCGTGCTCCATCAAGCCCTGGTACCACGATCCTGGAAGTACATCCAATCAACAGCTCGAGCTCAACTCCAAAGCCATCGATGTACCTGTTCACCTGCCCCAACAGAGACAGCCCCCAACGGGGTGAGCATACCAATACACAAAATCCCATAATCACAGTAATGAAATTCATAATTTACAGCAAAAGTAAATACTAATGAATTTTAAATGATACTCCCTGGATGGCAACGTCCTCATCCGGGATTCCGTGTACTGTCCCTGTTCTCACAATCATCAAACTCATCATATCTCAAAAATCAGTAAATCAACACATTGATTTAACTCATAGCATGCCTGATTCTCAAGTATCAATAATTAATGAATTCCAAATTCATTATACATACAAATATAGATATCTCGATATCTAATACTGATTTTCAACTTTGCTACCAATCACAGATAGCTCAAATGCCTAGCATTTATTTTACCAATTCTCCATTTCACTTAGACATCTCACATGTCTTATAATGAATACATGATTCCACGATCATTCTCAGGCATCTCAAATGCCCTACAATAGTCATATAAACCCAGTACCCCATATCTCTTATAAGGTCATACTACTCTAGTATCACGCACGCTTGTGGCGGCGATGTCAAGGTTGGGTCGTTCCATAACTATATCAACACATACATATAACCATACGCACAACCATCAATGCAATCAAAATACATTATGCATTTCACAAATGCTCTCATATAAAGTAATGCTCGTACGTCGCACGTACCTTAAATCTCCGAAGTTCGAGCCAGACTTTGTTCGAGTTCCATGCCCCGAGGAACGATGTGCTAACACGATAAATTAATTCACAATTATTTACGAACATGCAACCCATGCTCAAGCACACTCATAACCCTCAAAATATTGTCAACACACGACAATTAACCATTTCAAGGACCCGGGGTAGAGTACATGCAGGGAGGGAAAATCGAATGAGACATCAACGAAAATTGCTCAAGAGCTCCCCATAAATTTTTCGAACCCTCACACCAATTTTCGAACTCAAACTAAGCACCATAATACATCTAAAACATGTAATAAATGACCCATAACAAGAATTACCACCCCCTGCCAAAAACCCCAATTTTCGAACCCTAAACCCCACGCAAACATCATTCAAATTCGAACCATATCCACCCAAAAATAGCAGGGAAATACACGATAATGACGAAAAAGGGGTAAGGGAGGTTACCCAATCGAAAATCGGAAGTAAATCGTTCGAAATCGATGAACCCTAGGAATTGGGGATCAGCGCTTTCCTGTAAAATCCGAACTCAAATCGCGACCAAACTTCGAATTGATGGTGTGGGAAGCTGCGCCTGGACGAGACGAAGCCGGTGGCGGGTCGAACGCGCCGAACGGCGGCCGGACGGCGGCGGGCGAACGGCCTGAAGCTGCGTGGGTCGAGGGTGACGGGAATGGTGCAGAGACGCGAGGAGAGATAGACGGGCAAGGTGGGGAAAATGGCTTCCAATAATTAAAATCTCGGGTTCAACTGGTATTTATAGCAAAAATACCCCAAAATACTAATAGTCCCACAAATACATCATGATTCATTAAAAATCATCTGTTTCCAAAAATTCTCTCTCTAACTCCAAAACCCCCTACCGGTGCCCACACAAAGCACCCGAGATTCCGAGTCACACTAAAAAACCAACTCTTAGATTTTTCACCGTAATGAGAATACAATCTCAACCTCGGGATCCAACAATCCCAACTACCCAAATAAATGAGTCCATAAGGCCCAACACCTCGATTAAACTCCAAATTGCCACGTAAAACAACTTTAGGGGTTATTAACACTCCGGGATTAACATCTATAATCCCTGGTCATCACAGGCATGACAGTATCAGACTATGCTATGCACTATTCTTCATTGCTGAGGTACGTCCCTCATATTGCCACAAACGGACAAGCAAAGATGAGGCACTTTTTGAAGGGGTTACGACCGGAGCTATTTGACCGGGTTATCACCAACAACCCCACTTCTTTCGATGATGCTCTTACTAGAGCAGAACTGGCAGAGATTGGAGTTGGGGCCTATCCTAATGCTGTACCCCCACATGTGCCACAGCAAAGGCAAGTTTCTGATAGCTTGAGACCATGAGGGGAGTCATTTAAGCCTCGTGGTGCTTTTTCATCTGTAAGGCCTCTCTACCTTAAGAGTGTAAAAAGATGTAAATAGGGCTAACATGCATTAAAGGCAGTTTATGGTTCCGGTTGTAGCCTTGAGCTAACAGGATTACAGGCCAAAAATAAAATTCCAAAAGTTAATTAATTACATTCCCAATAATGAATGTTGATACTATAGATTTACACTACTCCTAGAGTAGAGACTATCCAAAATCCTGTATCCTAGTTCCTTAATGCTCCTCGTAGCACACTGCCTCAACCCGGCCCATAGCCTTCCAAGTCCAAAGGTGTACCTACAGCAACAACTCACCATGAGCATATACATCACTATTCAACAAAATCCAAGCACAATAACATAAATAATTGCATGAGGTATATGTGTATGTATGCTCCCCGATTTACCACATTTACACATTTTCATTGTTGTTCCTGTTTCATAAACTCATGCACAAAATCATTAGTTCATAACATAATGATCGATACCACGTTCCAGTTATAACCAAACTATCCCACATTAATCACTAGAAATGTGACTGTTCCGGTCCTGTTACAACAGCGGAATTTTAGGACCCCTCGATTCGACATATAGCGGCATCATATGATATCCCTCGCTTCGACAATGGCAGCGGCATGTACATCGCTTCGACATGACAGCGGCAAATATCATATTACCATCGCTTCATATGACAGCGGCAAGTACCTCCCTCGCTCGTATATAACAACTACCGGAACAATCAAGCATTTCTAACCACATATAATTAAACACAACACTTGAGTCCACAATCATAATGCATCACCATTAACTCAATATATATATCAACACATTTCGTAATCCACACTTGTCCATGATATATATATATCCAAAAGCGTAAGAACACATTTTACCATCCGATGCCCGTACGTCTCACTACGTACCTTAGTCTCAAAAGTGGAGAAGTTGAAGAACTTTATCTCCTTGAATTTGTTGGTACCTGAGATGGTTCTACACAACCATACAAATCAATATTAGAAGCCAATTATAGTCCAATATCCAGAAATTCCACAAAATAACCAAAAACACCTTTTTTGTATCTCGCGATCGATCGTCGCAAGGGCCCGATCGATCGCGAGATCAATCTGCCCGATGCTAAAAAATTTATCCTTCGGCGATCGATCGCCACATTTGGCGCGATCGATCGCCAGCCTCACCGATCGATCACCCAAAAGTGGCGATCTATCGCCAAATGCTACTGGAGTGCACTGATGGCTCGCGATCGATCGCCAGAAACGGGCGATCGATCGCCGATCCCTGCACATCGAAAAATCACCATTTTTTCTCCAAAATTTCTTCCCATCATCACCAACACTTACACCAACAAATCCAAAACATAAAAACACTAAAAACCTTCAACAAACACCTTTAAACAACCAAAAATCTAACATCCAACCAAAAACCATACCAACCCAAAACAAAGCCATTTCCAAATCAACCAAAACCATTTCAAACCCAAACCAAACACTATAAAAACAACAAGGAGGTATCCATACCTCTTGGGGACTCCAAATCTCACAATAAATCCCACAAATCAAGTTTTTGCAAGGACTTCTCCTCTCCTTGAAGCCAAAATCGAAAATGGAAGGAAAGTAGGGTTTGGAGAATGAGTTGGGGATTTGTAAAGTGATGGTAAAGAGGGGGGGGGGGGAGGGGGGGGGGGGGGGGGGGGGAATAGTGGGGTTAAAGGGGTTAAGTTAAAAATTGTACCCCAACAATTAACATGATGCATAAAATACCCCAACATGGTATTTTAAAAGCATTTTACAAAAATGCACCAAACTCCCAATAAATTCATGCTTTCCAAATAATTGCCAACCATTACAATTAAATCATGCTAACACCCAATTTCCCAACATGCACAACATGCACCCTGAAATGTACCCCCGGGTCACGCCTACCATGTCACTAAGCATTTCAACAAGATAATTAATTCCAACACATAATTTAATTATCACCATAATTAATCATATAAACATAATTAATGCCCAAATTGTAATTAATTATATCGGGGATATCACAATACTCCCATACTTATAAGATTTCGACCTCGAAATCGCATGCACTTACCCAAAACGAAACTAAACATAAATCACATACCAGAAAATAGTTCCGGGTAATGCTGCACCATATGCTGCTCCATCTCCCACGTGGCCTCCTCGACACCCCTACGATCCCACTGAACCTTTACCATCGGTATAACCTTGCTCCGAAGTCTGCGATCCTCTCGACCCAGAATCCTAACCGGTCGTTCCACATAGGACACATCTGAACCCAACTGAACCTCTGAGGGCTGTAAAACATGAGACGGATCTGGCTCATACTTCAGCAACATAGAGACATGAAAGACGTCATGTATACCAGACAATGACGGCGGTAGAGCCAAACGGTAAGCCAAAGTACCGATGCGCTGCAATATCTCATATGGCCCAACATACCTCGGAGACAACTTCCCGCGCATACCAAAACGAACCACACCTCTGAAAGGTGAGATCTTTAAAAAGACCTTATCTCCCACTTGGAATTCCAACGGTCGCCGCCGTTTATTAGCGTAGGCTGCTTGCCTATCCTGGGCCGCTTTCATTTTCTGACGGATCACTTTGATTTTGTCTTCCATTTCTCGAATTAAATCCGGTCCCCCGACCGTCTTACTAGTCAAATCCTCCCAATACAACGGTGACCTACAACGTCGATCGTAAAGAGCTTCGAATGGAGCCATCTGAATGCTCGCCTGATAGCTGTTATTATAAGAGAACTCTACTAGTGGCACTGAATTTTGCCACGGAGTATCAAACTCCAATACACATGCCCTCAACATATCTTCGAGCATCTGTATGGTACGCTCTGTCTGTCCATCTGTCTGGGTGATAAGTTGTACTCAGTCTCACCTCCGTACCCAAAGCTGACTGGAGACCTTCCCAAAAATGTGATGTGAACCATGGGTCTCTGCCAGACACAATCGAGACTGGAATCCCATGCAACGTTACCACGTCTTGTACATACAATTGGGCCATCTTTAAGTATGTGTATGACATACAATAAGGAATGAAGTGAGCCACCTTCGTCAATCTATCCACGGTCACCCAGATCGCATCATATCCCGAGGCAGTCCTTGGCAAATGGGTCACGAAGTCCATAGATATATGTTCCCACTTCCACTCCGGTATCTCTAAACTCTTCAACTCGCCACCAGGCCTCTGCCTCTCCTCTTTTACTTGCTGAAAAATCAAGCACTTCTTGACAAAGGTGGTGACGTCTCTTTTCATCCGCCTCCACCAAAACTGGTCGCATAAGTCACATCTTTCTCCCACCTGGAAACCTGCTGCTATGAGCACGATGCAAGATCCATTGTCGCAACTCCAGTGCCCTCGGCACTACCCAATGGTTACCAATCCTCAAAGAACCATCTTCTGCCACCCTGAACTTTGATGACTGACCCAGACGTAAATATGATAACCATCTCTGCACCTCAACGTCTGACATCTGAGCTTTCCTGATAGATTCAAAGATGTCTGGCTCTGCCAATAGGGTCGATACATGTACCGGTGATGTATCTACATCAAAGTCATATCCCAGATGACAACAGGAAGTCATCATGGCTGATAACTGAATAACATCCTCCGCGGTATACTTCACCTTCCTACTCAAGGCATCAGCTGTCAGGTTCGCCTTCCCCGGATGGTACTCTATCTCACAGTCATAGTCCTTGAGCAAGTCCATCAATCTCCTCTGCCTCATATTCAACTCCGTTTGGGTGAATAAGTACTTCAAGCTCTTATGGTCCGTATAAATGGTAAACGGAGTGCCATAAAGGTAATGCCACCAAATTTTCAAGGCGAAAATGATATCCGCCAGTTCCAAATCATTAACTGGGTATCTGGTCTCATGAGGCTTCAACTGCCTCGAAGTAAGCCACCACGTGCTTATCCTGCATCAGTACACAACCCAAACCCTGCAGTGATGCATCCGTGTACAAAGCAAACCTCTCGTTCTCCGAAGGAATCACCAGTACAGGTGCTGTAGTCAACCGGTGCTTCAACTCTTGGAAGCTCTCCTCACATGCCTCAGACCACAAGAACGGAACTCCTTTCTGAGTCAACTGCGTCAACGGCTTAGCGATCTTAGAGAATCCCTCGACAAAACGTCGGTAATAACCCGCTAAACCAAGGAAGCTCCGGATCTCGGGCACAGATGTAGGCGCAGACCAATCCATCACTGCCTCTACCTTCCTGGGATCCACAGATATCCCATTACTAGAGATCACGTGCCCCAAAAACACCACGCTGCTCAACCAAAATTCACACTTGCTGAGCTTGGCGTACAACTGATTGTCCCTAAGAATCTGAAGCACTGCTCTCAAATGATTCATGTGCTCTTTCTCACTCCGAGAGTAGATGAGTATGTCGTCAATAAACACTATGACGAACAAATCAAGGTATGGTTGGAACTGTGATATCCCCGAAATGATTAATTGCAATTTGAGCATTAATTGTGTTTATATGGTTAATCATGGTGGTAATTAATTGATTATGTGCTAGATTTGTTTAATGTGTGGAAATGCATGGTCACATGGAAAGGGTGACCGGTGAGTGCATTTCAGGGTGCATGTTGTGCATGTTGGGGAAAATTGCTTTTAGCATGATTTATTTGCCATGGTTAGCAATTATTTGGAAAGCATGAGTTTATTGATATTTTGGTGCATTTTGGATTAATGCTTTTGAAAATATCATGTTGGGGTGTTTTATACACCATGGGTTTGTGGATGCATTTTAATTTAACCCAACCCCTTTTATACCCCAACCCCACCCTACCTTTACCTCACTTTCATTTTACTTTACCAAACCACCCAAACCCTTCCTTTTCTCCCATTTTCGAGTTGGAGCTTAAAGGTGGAGAGAAACCTTTCCAAAAATCTTGTTTTGTGGAGTTTATTGGGAGATTTGAAGTCCCCAAGAGGTATGGATGCCTCATTGTTGATTTTGTAGTGTTTTATTTGATTTTGGAAATGGTTTAAATGGGTTTGTGTTGGGTTGTTGTGGTTTTGGTTTAATGTTGGATTTTTGAGGTACTTAAAGTGTTTATGGAAGGGTATTATGTATTTGATGTTGTTGGTTTGATGGTTTAAGTGTTGGTATGGATTGGAAGGTTTTGGTATGCAAAAATGGTGAAAAATCGCGAGTCTATGTGAGGCGATCGACCGCCTGAAATGGGGCGATCGATCGCCGATGGGCAGTACCAAATTTACGGGACAGGCGATCGATCGCCTGTTATGAGGCGACCGATCGCCGAGAGGCAGTGGCCAATCCAAGGGTTAGGCGATCGATCGCCATGTTTGGCGCGATCGATCGCCGCGAAGGAAAAATTGAGGCGATCGATCGCCTCAGCCAAGCGATCGATCGCCAACTGTGGAATTTTGGAAAATGCTTTCTTTTGTCGAATTTTTGGTATTTGACTATTATTTGGCTTCTAATATGGGGTTGTGTGATTGTGTAGAACCATCCCAGGTAGCAACGCAACCAAGGAACTGAAGCCATATCAATTCCACTTTTGAAAAGGTACGTAGAGGACGTACGGGCACCCAACGGTACATGTATCTAATATACTCATTGTTTATGCATTGTGGATGCGAGTATATATGTGATTATGCATTGTGGATGCAAATACATGTTGAATTATGCATGATGATTGTAGATGCATATGATTATTGGTGCACATCCCATGAGTCGTGGTCATCCCTTGATGATTTTAATGCTTGCCGCTATTTGTTCTGGTTCCGCTAAATGTGAAGCGAGGGGTGGGAGCGCCGCATGTCACATTTGAGCATGGTTATCATATAGGGCGAGGAAAGGATATTTGCCGCTCAATGTGAGGCGAGGGGTGGGAGTACCGCATGTCCATTAAAGCGAGGTTATTCTATGCCGCCTATATGTAAATAAGCGAGGGGCATTAAAATACATTGTGATGGACAGACTAGGGATTGGTGACTGGTATTTGGTTTTGATGAGATGGTATTGTGTCATGACATGTCTAGACCATTAAAAATAATCTATTGATTATACTCATGAGTTATGGTACAGGGACAACCAAACTGGAAGCGTTTTGAAATGCATGGGAAAAACAGGAAGTGTTTTATTATGATTATGCATTTACGCTTTATATTCATATTGTGTTGTATATGAATGATATCATTGCTCATGTTTGGGGGTTGTCCTTGTAGGTACTTCTGGCATGATATGAAGGGGGGCTAAGACGGGTTGAGACCGTGAGCTTGAAGAGCACTTTTGGTAGATGAAGGACATGATTATTTTGTATAGTGTCTACTCTAGGAGTAGTGTAAAACTATAATTGATAACATTCTTTTGATGGGGAATGTAATTAATCCATTGATAGTCCTCATTTTTGGCATGTAACTTTTAGGCTCATAGCCTCAACACGATTAATTTACTCGGATCTTTTATATTAGCTCTAATTATGCCTTTGATCCGCACTTAAGGATTAGGGTCCTTACATTAGTGGTATCAGAGCAGTGGTTAGAGAACCCGGGAACGAGTGAAGGGTAGCCTTAGCATGATTGGCTAGGTGCTTACATTTGAGGCATGTTTATGCATGTGGTGCATATTGATGTATATTTTGTTATACTAACATGCTTATTATCATTCCTGTTATCTAACGGCATAACATGAATATTTGTTTTGGAATTGTTGTTAACCTTTGTGTTACAGCATGGCTGCTATGAATGCGGGGAACCTTAACGAAGAAGTTGGCGATGTGGGCAGTGTTAACGCCAGCGTTGGGCAAGTGAACCCTCTACCTCCACCAGCAGTAGGCATGGAGCCAGTGGCTCAGTTATTGCTACCCCGGTGAGATTAACTTGACTCAGTTTCTGTCTTACCACCCGCCCCGGTTTGAGGGAACAGAATCAGGGGAGGAAGCTGAGGAGTGGCTGGAGAGACTTGAGCAGATATTTGTGTCGGCTCCTTGTGCTGTTACAGCGTGGCTGAGGCTGGCGGAGTTCCAGTTAGCAAAGAAACCTCTAATGTGGTGGAGGGGCACTGTAATGGAGCTAAGAGCACTGGGTACTGTGATTGATTGGACACTCTTCAGAACCCGGTTTCTGAACCGGTACTTCTCCGCAGCGGCGAGACAGACGAAGGAGGACGAGTTTACGAGTTTGAAACAGGGGAACATGACAGTGTCAGACTATGCCATGCGGTACTCTTCGTTGCTGAGGTATGTCCCCCACATTGCCACCAATGGGCACGCAAAAATGAGGAATTTTATGAAGGGGTTGCGACCGGAGCTCTATGACCGGGTTATCACCAATAACCCAACTTCTTTTGATGATGCTCTCACAAGAGCGGAGCTTGCCGAGCTTGGAGTGAGAGCTTATCCTAGTGCTGTGCCACCGCAAGTACCACAACAGAGGCAGACTAATGACAACTTGAGGCCCCGAGGAGAGCCATTTAAACCTCGTGGTGCCTCTTCATCTTCACGGTTTGGTGGAAAGAAGTTCTTTGGTCAGAAACAGGAGAACAAGAAGAATTGGTCGGCCAATCGAGGATCTTCACAAGGGAATAGATCGGGGGAACCAAGGTGCGACAATTGTGGAGGGCCACATTCTTCAAGTAAGTGCCCTGCCTGTTATAGCTGTGGCAAGATGGGCCACATCTCTCGGTATTGCCCCACCCGGGGAGGACAGTCAGAGTTTCAGGGCAACAAGCCGAGGTTTGATGATAGGACTGTACACCAGAGGCAGCAGTTTGGGCCTCGACCATCGGGAGGTTAGATAGTGGGACCGCCCCAGGGACAGGTGTATGCGTTGACTAGAGAGCAGGCCCAGGCAGCCCCAGAGGAGGTGATCGCCGGTACGTGTCATTTATTTACGTACCCTGCTTTTATTTTGATAGATACAGGTGCCTCCCACTCTTTTGTATCTGTTGTCTTTGTGGAGAGACACCATATGCGCACGTCTTCTCTAACCACGCCTCTCCTTGTTTCGACACCCACTGGAAGAAATGTCGTTGCTGATCAGTTCATGGCAGATTGCCTCATTTATTTTGAGGGCAACGAGTTGAAGACAGACTTGATCGTGTTGGGTATGTCGGACTTCGACTGCATCTTGGGCATTGATATTCTGAACAGATATCAGGCAGTGGTAGAGTGCCGACAGAAGACAGTGAAGTTCAGACCTGATTTGGGTAGTCAATGGACTTTTTATGGCAACGGTTCTCGTGCGAAGATTCCGTTGATTTCAGCGATCAAGATGACTCAGCTGTTGGAACGTGGCCACACGGGCTATCTCATCTATGCCGTGGACACGTCTGGGAAGAATAAGGAATTGAGAGTTGAGGATGTACCAGTGGTAGCAGAGTTTGCTGATGTGTTCCCAGAAGAGATCCCAGGATTCCCACCGGCTAGGGAAGTTGAGTTTGGGATCGAGTTATTACCAGGGACATCCGCTATCTCTCGTGCACCTTACAGGATGGCACCGACGGAGTTGAGGGAATTGAAGGAACAGTTGCAGGATCTCCTTGACAAGGGATATATACGCCCGAGCGTATCGCCATGGGGCACACCGGTTCTCTTTGTGAAGAAGAAGGACGGTTTGATGCGGTTGTGCATCGATTACCGGCAACTGAATAAAGCCACAGTAAAGAACAAGTATCCTCTCCCAAGGATTGATGATCTGTTTGACCAGTTGCAAGGTACCAGACTGTATAGCAAGATTGATTTGAGGTTCGGGTACCATTAGATTCGAGTCAGAGAGGAAGATGTACAGAATACAGCATTCCGGACTCGATATGGACATTATGAGTTCCTAGTGATGCCGTTCGGTGTGACGAATGCTCCAGTGGTCTTTATGAGCTTGATGAACAGAGTGTTTCAGCCGTATCTGACCAGTTCGTCATCGTGTTCATCGACGACATTCTCATCTATTCCCGGAGCGAGGAAGAGCACGTGGAACACTTGAGGACAGTGCTCCAGATTCTCCGAGATCACCAGTTGTATGCCAAGCTCAGTAAGTGTGAGTTTTGGTTGAGCAGTGTAGTATTTCTGGGCCATGTCATATCGAGCAGCGGAATATCAGTGGATCCCAGGAAGATCGAAGCTGTGATGGAGTGGGCTGCCCCCACTTCTGTGCCTGAGATTCGGAGCTTCCTTGGTTTGGCCGGATATTATCGACGCTTCGTCGAGGGCTTTTCGAAGATTGCCAAGCCATTGACACAGTTGACCCAGAAAGAAGTACCTTTCTTTTGGTCAGAAGCTTGTGAGGAGAGCTTCCAGGAGTTGAAGCACCGTTTGACGACGGCGCCAGTGTTAGTGATCCCTACGGAGAACTCCAGATTTGTTTTGTATACCGATGCATCACTTCAGGGCCTTGGGTGTGTACTGATGCAGGATAAGCATGTGGTAGCTTATGCATCGAGGCAGTTGAAGCCGCACGAGACCAGATACCCAGTCCATGACTTGGAATTGGCGGCTATCATCTTCGCCCTGAAGATTTGGAGACATTATTTGTATGGTACTTCGTTTACCATTTATACGGATCACAAGAGCCTCAAGTTTTTATTCACTCAGGCAGAGCTGAACATGAGGCAGAGGAGGTGGATGGACTTACTGTAAGGACCCTAATCCTTAAGTGCGGAATTAAGGCATAATAGAGCTAATATAATGATCAGAGTGAGAAAAGAACATGTTGAGTCTATGAGCTTAAGCATTACATGCCAATATAATAAGGACTTCCAAAAAGAATGGATTAATTACATTCCTCATCAATGAATGCTATCAACTAGTTTTACACTACTCCTAGAGTAGACGCTAGTCAAAATAATCCTGTCCTTTAATTCCTCAAAAGAATGCTTCACATTGCTCACCACCTCAACCCGTTCAAAGCTTGCTATCATGCCAAATAGGTACCTACAAGGACAACCCCCAAACATGAGCAATAATAATCATTCATATTCAACACAATATGAAGATAAAGCGTAAATGCATAATCAATATAAAACACTTCCTGTTTTCCATGCATTTCAAACGCTTCCCGTTTGGTTGTCCCTGTACCATAACTCATGAGTAGAATCAACAGATTATTTTTAATGGCCAAAACATGTCATGACATCATATACCATCTCAACTGTACCAAATATTGGTCACCATTCCCTAGTCTGTCCATCACAGTGTATTTTAATGCCCCTCGCTTATTTTCATATGGGCGGCATAGGATAACCTCGCTACAATGGACATGTGGTACTCCCACCCCTCGCTTCACAGAGAGCGGCAAATACCCTTTCCTCGCCCCATATGACAACCACGCTCAAATGTGACATGCGGCGCTCCCACCCCTCGCTTCACATTTAGCGGAACCAAAACAAAAAGCGGCAAGCATTAAAATCATCAAAGGATGACCACGACTCATGGGATGTGCATCCAATAATCATAATATGCATCTATCATCAATATGCATCAATTACCATGTATATGCATCCACAATGCAATACCACATACGGCATAAATCAACATGTATATGCATCCACAATGCAATACCACATATATACCCGCATCCACAATGCATAATCAATGAGTATATAAAATACATGTTACCATTGGGTGCCCGTACGTCCACTACGTACCTTTCCAAAAGTGGAATTGGTCCGGCTTCAATTCCTCGGTTGTGTTGCTACCTGGGATGGTTCTACACAATCACACAACCCCATATTAGAAGCCAAATAATAGCCAAATACCAAAAATTTGACAAAATAAACCATTTTCCAAAATTCCACAGGCGGCGATCGATCGCTTCCCTCAGGCGATCGATCGCCTCAAAATTATCACTGTGGCGATCGGTCGCCCCAAACATGGCGATCGATCGCCATCCCTTTGAAAAACCTACTGCCTCTCGGCGATCGGTCGCCCCATTTTAGGCGATCGATCGCCTAACCCGTAAAAAGTCTACTGCCTCTTGGCGATCGGTCGTCTCTTTTCAGGCGATCGATCGCTTCGCACAGACATGCGTTTTTCTGCCATTTTTGCACCCAAAATCCTTCCAAACCATTCCAACATTTATACCAACCAACCAACAACATAAATATCAACATAAACCACCAAAATACACCTTAAAACAACCATAAATCCAACCATTAACCAAACCCACAACAACCCACACAAACCCATTTTAAAACCATTCAAAATCAAACCAAACTCAAACAAAACCTTACAAAATTAAAGCATGAGGTACCCATACCTCTTGGGGACCTCAAATCACCCAATATGCTCCACAAATCAAGATTTTTAAAAGGTTTCTCCTCAACCCTAGGCTTGAGCTCGAAAATGGAAGAAGGGAAAGGGTTTGTGGGTTTTGATTTGGTAAAGTGAAATAAGAGTGGATGGGGGTGGGTTTGGGTATAAAAGGTGTTGGATTAAAATTAAAATGCATACCAAGATATCCCATGGTGTATAAAACACCCCAACATGATATTTTTCAAAGCATTTACTCAAAATGCACCATAATATCAATTAAACACATGATTTCTAATCAATTGCTACCAAAGGCAAATAAATCATGCTTCCAATAATATTTACCCAACATGCACCCTGAAATGCAACCCGGGTCATCCCTATCCACATGACCATGCATTTCCATAAGGTAAATAAATCCCAAAACATAATCAATTACCACATAATTAATCATGTAAACACAATTAAAGCCAAATAACAATTAACCATTTCGGGGATGTCACAATACTGCCCTACTTATAAGATTTCGTCCTTGAAATCACATGCACTTACCCCAATAGAAACTAAACATAAACTCATACCAGAGAATAGTTCCGGGTAGTGCTGCACCATATGCTGCTCCGTCTCCCACGTAGCCTCCTCGACACCCCTGCGATCCCACTGAACTTTGATCATCGGTATCACTTTGTTCCGAAGTATACGGTCTGCTCTGTCCAGAATTCTAACAGGCCGTTCTACATAAGATACATCTGACTCTAACTGAACTTCGGAAGGCTGTAACACGTGAGACGGATCCGGCTCATACTTTCGCAGCATCGATACATGAAACACATCATGTATCCCAGATAAAGAAGGCGGCAAAGCCAGTAGGTAAGCTAAGGTGCCAATGCGCTGCAAGATCTCGTACGGTCCAACATACCTCGGAGACAGTTTCCCGCGCATTCCAAATCGTACAACGCCTCTGAAAGGCGAGATCTTTAAAAAGACCTATCTCCCAACTGAAATTCCAACGGTCTCCGCCGTTTATTTGCATAAGCTGCCTGTCTGTCCTGAGCCGCTTTCATTTTCTGCCTTATAATCTTTATCTTCTCTTCCATTTCCCGGATCAACTCAGGCCCTCCGACTGGTCTACTGTCCAAATCATCCCAACATAAGGGTGATCTACATCGTCTGCCATAAAGAGCTTCAAACGGAGCCATCTGAATACTCGCCTGGTAGCTATTGTTATACGAAAACTCTACCAAAGGCACTGACTCCTGCCAAGAGGCATCGAACTCCAAAACACAAGCTCTTAACATGTCCTCGAGCGTCTGAATAGTGCGCTCGGTCTGACCATCCGTCTGAGGATGATAAGCAGTACTCAATCTGACTTCAGTTCCCAAGGCTGACTGAAGGCCTTCCCAGAAATGAGATGTGAATCGTGGATCTCGATCTGACACTATAGAAACGGGAATCCCATGCAATCTCACCACATCTCTAATATACAACTGCGCCATCCTCAAAAATGTAAAAGTCATGCTATAGGGAATAAAGTGGGCTACCTTAGTCAATCTGTCCACAATCACCCAAATAGCATCAAAGCCTGAAGCACTCCTCGGCAAATGAGTCACGAAGTCCATGGAAATGTGCTCCCACTTCCACTTCGGTATCTCCAAGCTTCTCAACTCGCCGCCAGGTCTCTGTCTCTCTGCCTTAACCTGCTGGCAGATCAAACACCTCTTTACAAAAGCGACGACATCTGATTTCATCCTTTTCCACCAAAAATGACCACGCAGATCTCTGTACATCTTCTTCCCGCCTGGGTGGATGCTAAGTCTGCTACTGTGAGCTCGCTCCAAGATTCCCTTACGCAACTCCGGCGTACTCGGAACCACCCAACGGTCACCCAATCTCAAGGATCCGTCATCTGCCACCCTGAACTTCGTTGGCTGACCAAGATGTACTAAAGATAACCACCTCTGAACCTCATCATCTGACCTCTGAGCTTTCCTGATGTTCTCATAAATATCTGGCTCAGCTAATAAGGTAGAGACATACACTGGTGATGCATCTATATCAAAATCATAGCCGAGATGGCAATAGGAGGTCATCATAGCAGACAAATGAATGACGTCCTCGGCAGAACTCCTCACTTTCCGGCTCAAAGCGTCTGCTGTCAAATTGGCTTTCCCCGGATGGTACTCTATTTCACAGTCATAGTCCTTGAGTAGGTCCATCCACCTCCTCTGCCTCATGTTCAGCTCCGCCTGAGTGAATAGAAACTTGAGGTTCTTGTGATCCGTATATATGGTGAATGAGGTACCATACAAATAATGTCTCCAGATCTTCAGGGCGAAGATGATAGCCGCCAATTCCAAGTCATGAACTGGATATCTGGTCTCATGCGGCTTCAACTGCCTCGATGCATAAGCTACCACATGCTTATCTTGCATCAGAACACATCCAAGGCCCTGCAGTGATGCATCAGTATACAGAACAAATCTGGAGTTCTCCGTCGGAATCACTAACACTGGCGCCGTCGTCAACCGGTGCTTCAACTCCTGGAAGCTCTCCTCACAAGCTTCTGACCAAAAGAAAGGCACTCCTTTCTGAGTCAACTGAGTCAGCGGCTTGGCAATCTTTGAAAAGCCCTCGACAAAGCGCCGATAATACCCAGCCAAACCCAGAAAACTCCGGATCTCAGGCACAGAAGTGGGGGCAGCCCACTCCATCACGGCCTCAATCTTCTTGGGATCCACAGATATCCCGCTGCTCGATATGACGTGCCCCAGAAACACTACACTGCTCAGCCAAAATTCACACTTACTGAGCTTAGCATACAACTGATGCTCTCTGAGAATCTGAAGCACTGTCCTCAAGTGTTTCACATGCTCTTCCTCACTCCGGGAGTAGATAAGGATGTCGTCAATAAAAACAATGACGAACTGATCAAGATACTGCTGAAACACTCTGTTCATCAGACTCATGAAGACTGCTGGAGCATTCGTCACGCCGAACGGCATCACTAGGAACTCATAATGCCCATATCGGGTCCGGAATGCTGTCTTCTGCACATCTTCCTCTCTGACCCGAATCTGATGATACCCGGATCTCAAATCAATCTTGCTATACACCCTGGTACCCTGCAACTGATCAAACAAGTCATCTATCCTTGGGAGAGGATACTTGTTCTTCACTGTAGCCTTATTCAGTTGCCGGTAATCGATACACAACCGCATCGAACCGTCCTTCTTCTTCACAAAGAGAACTGGCGCGCCCCATGGCGACACGCTCGGGCATATATATCCCTTGTCCAAGAGATCCTGCAACTGTTCTTTCAACTCTCTCAGCTCAGCCGGTGCCATCCTATAAGGTGCACGAGAGATAGCGGATGTCCCTGGCAACAACTCGATCCCAAACTCGACTTCCCTAGCCGGTGGGAATCCTGGGATCTCTTCTGGAAATACATCTGCGAACTCTGCCACTACTGGTACATCCTCAACTCTGAGTTCTTTACTCTTCCCAGACGTGTCCACGGCATAAATGAGATAGCCCGTGTGTCCACGTTCCAACAGCTGAGTCATCTTGATCGCTGAAATCAACGGAATCTTCGCACGAGACCCGTTGCCAAAGAAAGTCCACTGACTGCCCAACTCAGGTCTGAACTTCACTGTTCTCTGCCGGCAATCTACCACTGCCTGATATCTGTTCAGAACATCAATACCCAAGATGCAGTCGAAGTCTGACATACCCAGTACAATCAAGTCTGATCTCAATTCGTTGCCCTCAAAATAAATGAGGCTATCTGCCAAGAACTGATCAGCAACGACGTTTCTTCCAGTGGGTGTCGAGACAAGGAGAGGCGTGGGTAAAGAAGACGTGCGCATATGGTGTCTCTCCACGAATCCCACAGACACAAAAGAATGGGAGGCACCTGTATCTATCAAAACAAAAGCAGGGTACGTAAATAAATGACACGTACCGGCAATCACCTCCTCTGGGGCTGCCTGAGCCTGCTCTCTGGTCAGTGCATATACCTGTCCCTGGGGCGGTCCCACTGTCTGACCTCCCGACGGACGAGGCCCAAACTGCTGCCTCTGCTGCACTGTCCTGTCCTCAAACCTAGGCCTGCTGCCCTGATACTCTGACTGGCCTCCCCTGGTGGGACAATACCGAGCAATGTGGCCCATCTTGCCACAAACATAACATGCAGGACACTTGTTTGAAGAATGTGGTCCTCCACAATTGTTGCACCTCGGATCTCCCGGCCTATCCCCTTGTGAAGATCCTCGACTGGCGGACCAATTGCCTTTCTTGTTATCCTGCTTCTGACCAAAATGTTTCTTTCCACCATATCGCGAAGATGAAGAGGCACCACGGGGTTTAAATGGCTCACCCCGAGGCCTCAAACTATCATTGGTCTGCCCCTGTTGCGGTACCGGTGGTGGCATAGCGTAAGCTCCTACTCCTAGCTCAGCAAGCTCCGCTCTTGTGAGAGCATCATCAAATGAAGTTGGGTTATTAGTGATAACCCGGTCATAGAGCTCCGGTCGCAATCCCTTCATAAAGTTCCTCATCTTAGCGTGCCCACTGGTGGCAATATGGGGAACGTACCTCAACAACGAAGAGTACCGTGTGGCATAGTCCGCCACTGTCATGTTCCCCTGCCTCAAACTGGTAAATTCATCCTCCTTTGTCTGTCTTGCTGCCGCGGAGAAGTATCGGTTCAAGAACCTGGTCCTGAAGAGCGTCCAATCAATTACAGCACCTAGTGCTCCCATCTCCATCACTGTGCTCCTCCACCACATCAATGGTTTCTTAGCCAACTGGAACTCCGCCAGCCTCAGCCAAGCAGTAATAGCACAAGGAGCCGATACAAAGATCTGCTCAAGTCTCTCCAGCCACTCTTCAGCTTCTTCTCCGGACTCTGTCCCCTCGAACCGGGGCGGATGATAAGACAGAAACTGAGTCAAGCTAATCTCACCCGGTAGCAATAACTGAACTACTGGTTCCATCCCTACGGCCGGTGGAGGTAGAGGATTAGCCTGTCCAATACTCGCATTCACACTCCCAACATCTCCGACTTCCTCATTAGCAGCCATGCTGTAACACAAATGTTAACAACAATCCAAAGCAATATATATCATGTCGTTAGATAACAGGAGTGATATAAGCATGTTAGTATAACAGGATATACATCAATATGCACCACATGCATAAACATGCTCCAAATGTAAGCACCTAGCCTATCATGCTAAGGCTACCCTTCACTCGTTCCCGGGTTCTCTAACCACTGCTCTGATACCACTAATGTAAGGACCCTAATCCTTAAGTGTGGAATTAAGGCATAATAGAGCTAATATAATGATCAGAGTGAGAAAAGAACATGTTGAGTCTATGAGCTTAAGCATTACATGCCAATATAATAAGGACTTCCAAAAAGAATGGATTAATTACATTCCTCATCAATGAATGCTATCAACTAGTTTTACACTACTCCTAGAGTAGACGCTAGTCAAAATAATCATGTCCTTTAATTCCTCAAAAGAATGCTTCACATTGCTCACCACCTCAACCCGTTCAAAGCTTGCTATCATGCCAAATAGGTACCTACAAGGACAACCCCCAAACATGAGCAATAATAATCATTCATATTCAACACAATATGAAGATAAAGCGTAAATGCATAATCAATATAAAACACTTCCTGTTTTCCATGCATTTCAAACGCTTCCCGTTTGGTTGTCCCTGTACCATAACTCATGAGTAGAATCAACAGATTATTTTTAATGGCCAAAACATGTCATGACATCATATACCATCTCAACTGTACCAAATATTGGTCACCATTCCCTAGTCTGTCCATCACAGTGTATTTTAATGCCCCTCGCTTATTTTCATATGGGCGGCATAGGATAACCTCGCTACAATGGACATGCGGTACTCCCACCCCTCGCTTCACAGAGAGCGGCAAATACCCTTTCCTCGCCCCATATGACAACCACGCTCAAATGTGACATGCGGCGCTCCCACCCCTCGCTTCACATTTAGCGGAACCAAAACAAAAAGCGTCAAGCATTAAAATCATCAGAGGATGACCACGACTCATGGGATGTGCATCCAATAATCATAATATGCATCTATCATCAATATGCATCAATTACCATGTATATGCATCCACAATGCAATACCACATACGGCATAAATCAACATGTATATGCATCCACAATGCAATACCACATATATACCCGCATCCACAATGCATAATCAATGAGTATATAAAATACATGTTACCGTTGGGTGCCCGTACGTCCACTACGTACCTTTCCAAAAGTGGAATTGGTCCGGCTTCAATTCCTCGGTTGTGTTGCTACCTGGGATGGTTCTACACAATCACACAACCCCATATTAGAAGCCAAACAATAGCCAAATACCAAAAATTTGACAAAATAAACCATTTTCCAAAATTCCACAGGCGGCGATCGATCACTTCCCTCAGGCGATCGATCGCCTCAAAATTATCACTGTGGCGATCGGTCGCCCCAAACATGGCGATCGATCGCCATCCCTTTGAAAAACCTACTGCCTCTCGGCGATCGGTCGCCCCATTTTAGGCGATCGATCGCCTAACCCGTAAAAAGTCTACTGCCTCTTGGCGATCGGTCGCCTCTTTTCAGGCGATCGATCGCCTCGCACAGACATGCGTTTTTCTGCCATTTTTGCACCCAAAATCCTTCCAAACCATTCCAACATTTATACCAACCAACCAACAACATAAATATCAACATAAACCACCAAAATACACCTTAAAACAACCATAAATCCAACCATTAACCAAACCCACAACAACCCACACAAACCCATTTTAAAACCATTCAAAATCAAACCAAACTCAAACAAAACCTTACAAAATTAAGCATGAGGTACCCATACCTCTTGGGGACCTCAAATCACCCAATATGCTCCACAAATCAAGATTTTTGAAAGGTTTCTCCTCAACCCTAGGCTTGAGCTCGAAAATGGAAGAAGGGAAAGGGTTTGTGGGTTTTGATTTGGTAAAGTGAAATAAGAGTGGATGGGGGTGGGGTTGGGTATAAAAGGTGTTGGATTAAAATTAAAATGCATACCAAGATATCCCATGGTGTATAAAACACCCCAACATGATATTTTTCAAAGCATTTACTCAAAATGCACCATAATATCAATTAAACACATGATTTCTAATCAATTGCTACCAAAGGCAAATAAATCATGCTTCCAATAATATTTACCCAACATGCACCACATGCACCCTGAAATGCAACCCCGGGTCATCCCTATCCACATGACCATGCATTTCCATAAGGTAAATAAATCCCAAAACATAATCAATTACCACATAATTAATCATGTAAACACAATTAAAGCCAAATAACAATTAACCATTTCGGGGATGTCACACTTACTCAAAGACTATGATTGTGAGATTGAGTACCATCCCGGGAAAGCTAATTTGACAGCAGATGCTTTGAGCCGGAAAGTGAAGAGTTCTGCTGAGGACGTCATCCATTTGTCAGCCATGATGACCTCCTATTGCCATCTGGGCTATGACTTCGACATAGATGCATCACCTGTGTATGTATCGACCTTGTTAGCTGAGCCAGATATCTATGAGAACATCAGGAGAGCTCAGAGGTCAGACGATGAAGTTCAGAGGTGGTTATCTTTAGTACATCTTGGTCAGCCAACGAAATTCAGAGTGGCCGATGACGGATCTTTGAGGTTGGGTAACCGTTGGGTGGTTCCGAGTACGCCGGAGTTGCGTAGAGGGATCTTGGAGCGAGCTCATAGTAGCAGACTTAGCATCCACCCAGGCGGGAAGAAGATGTATAAAGATCTACGTGGTCAGTTTTGGTGGAAAATGATGAAATCTGATGTCGTCGCTTTTGTAAAGAGGTGTTTGATCTGCCAGCAGGTTAAGGCAGAGAGGCAGAGACCTGGCGGCGAGTTGAAAAGCTTGGAGATACCGAAGTGGAAGTGGGAAAACATTTCCATGGACTTCGTGACTCACCTGCCGAGGAGCACTTCAGGCTTTGATGCTATTTGGGTGATTGTGGATCGATTGACTAAGGTAGGTCGTTTCATCCCCTATAGCATGACTTTCACCTTTTTGAGGATGGCGCAGTTGTATATTCGAGATGTGGTGAGATTGCATGGAATCCCCATTTCCATAGTGTCGGATCGAGATCCGCGATTCACATCTCATTTTTGGGAAGGTCTTCAGTCAGCCTTGGGAACTGAAGTTAGATTGAGCACTGCTTATCATCCTCAGACGGATGGCCAAACCGAGCGTACTATTCAGACGCTCGAGGACGTGTTGAGAGCTTGCGTTTGGGAGTTCGATGTTTCTTGGCAAGATTCAGTGCCTTTGGTAGAGTTCTCTTATAATAACAGCTACCAGGCGAGTATTCAGATGGCTCCTTTTGAAGCTCTTTATGGCAGACGGTGTAGATCACCCTTGTGTTGGGATGATTTGGACCGCAAATCGGTCGGAGGACCGGAGTTGATTCGGGAGATGGAAGAGAAGATAAAGATGATAAGGCAGAAAATGAAAGCAGCCCAGGACAGACAGGCAGCTTATGCGAATAAACGGTGGAGACCGTTGGAATTTCAGTTGGGAGATAAGGTCTTTTTGAAGATCTCGCCTTTCAGAGGCGTTGTGCGATTTGGGATGCGCGGGAAACTGCCTCCGAGGTATGTTGGACCGTACGAGATTTTGCAGCGCATTGGCACCTTAGCTTACCGACTAGCTCTGCCGCCTTCTTTATCTGGGATACATGACGTGTTTCATGTATCGATGTTGCGGAAGTATGAGCCGGATCCGTCGCATGTATTACAACCTTCCGAAGTTCAGTTAAAGTTCGATGTGTCTTATGTGGAACGGCCTGTCAGAATTCTGGATCGAGCAGACCGTAGACTTCGGAACAAAGTGATACCTATGATCAAGGTTCAGTGGGATCGCAAGGGTGTCGAGGAGGCTACGTGGGAGACGGAGCGGCATATGGTGCAGCATTACCCGGAACTATTCTCTGGTATGTGATTATGTTTAGTTTCTGTTTGGGGGTAAGTGCATGTGATTTCGAGGACGAAATCTTATAAGTAGGGGAGTATTGTGATATCCCCAAAATGATTAATTGCAATTTGAGCAATAATTGTGTTTATATGGTTAATCATGGTGGTAATTAATTGATTATGTGCTAGATTTGTTTAATGTGTGGAAATGCATGGTCACATGGAAAGGGTGACCGGTGAGTGCATTTCAGGGTGCATGTTGTGCATGTTGGGGAAAATTGCTTTTAGCATGATTTATTTGCAATGGTTAGCAATTATTTGGAAAGCATGAGTTAATTGATATTTTGGTGCATTTTGGATTAATGCTTTTGAAAATATCATGTTGGGGTGTTTTATACACCATGGGTTTGTGGATGCATTTTAATTTAACCCAACCCCTTTTATACCCCAACCCCACCCTACCTTTACCTCACTTTCATTTTACTTTACCAAACCACCCAAACCCTTCCTTTTCTCCCATTTTCGAGTTGGAGCTTAAAGGTGGAGAGAAACCTTTCCAAAAATCTTGTTTTGTGGAGTTTATTGGGAGATTTGAAGTCCCCAAGAGGTATGGATGCCTCATTGTTGATTTTGTAGTGTTTTATTTGATTTTGGAAATGGTTTAAATGGGTTTGTGTTGGGTTGTTGTGGTTTTGGTTTAATGTTGGATTTTTGAGGTACTAAAAGTGTTTATGGAAGGGTATTATGTATTTGATGTTGTTGGTTTGATGGTTTAAGTGTTGGTATGGATTGGAAGGTTTTGGTATGCAAAAATGGTGAAAAATCGCGAGTCTGTGTGAGGCGATCGACCGCCTGAAATGGGGCGATCGATCGCCGATGGGCAGTACCAAATTTGCGGGACAGGCGATCGATGGCCTGTTATGAGGCGACCGATCGCCGAGAGGCAGTGGCCAATCCAAGGGTTAGGCGATCGATCGCCGCGAAGGAAAAATTGAGGCGATCGATCGCCTCAGCCAAGCGATCGATCGCCAACTGTGGAATTTTGGAAAATGCTTTCTTTTGTCGAATTTTTGGTATTTGACTATTATTTGGCTTCTAATATGGGGTTGTGTGATTGTGTAGAACCATCCCAGGTAGCAACGCAACCAAGGAACTGAAGCCATATCAATTCCACTTTTGAAAAGGTACGTAGAGGACGTACGGGCACCCAACGGTACATGTATCTAATATACTCATTGTTTATGCATTGTGGATGCGAGTATATATGTGATTATGCATTGTGGATGCAAATACATGTTGAATTATGCATGATGATTGTAGATGCATATGATTATTGGTGCACATCCCATGAGTCGTGGTCATCCCTTGATGATTTTAATGCTTGCCGCTATTTGTTCTGGTTCCGCTAAATGTGAAGCGAGGGGTGGGAGCGCCGCATGTCACATTTGAGCGTGGTTATCATATAGGGCGAGGAAAGGATATTTGCCGCTCAATGTGAGGCGAGGGGTGGGAGTACCGCATGTCCATTGAAGCGAGGTTATTTTATGCCGCCTATATGTAAATAAGCGAGGGGCATTAAAATACATTGTGATGGACAGACTAGGGATTGGTGACTGGTATTTGGTTTTGATGAGATGGTATTGTGTCATGACATGTCTAGACCATTAAAAATAATCTATTGATTATACTCATGAGTTATGGTACAGGGACAACCAAACTGGAAGCGTTTTGAAATGCATGGGAAAAACAGGAAGTGTTTTATTATGATTATGCATTTACGCTTTATATTCATATTGTGTTGTATATGAATGATATCATTGCTCATGTTTGGGGGTTGTCCTTGTAGGTACTTCTGGCATGATATGAAGGGGGGCTAAGACGGGTTGAGACCGTGAGCTTGAAGAGCACTTTTGGTAGATGAAGGACAGGATTATTTTGTATAGTGTCTACTCTAGGAGTAGTGTAAAACTATAATTGATAACATTCTTTTGATGGGGAATGTAATTAATCCATTGATAGTCCTCATTTTTGGCATGTAACTTTTAGGCTCATAGCCTCAACACGATTAATTTACTCTGATCTTTTATATTAGCTCTAATTATGCCTTTGATCCGCACTTAAGGATTAGGGTCCTTACAGGAACACTCAGTTCATTAAGCTCATAAAGACAACCGGGGCGTTTGTCACTCCAAACGGCATGACCAAAAACTCATAATGACCATAACGGGTCCGGAATGCTGTCTTCTTCACATCTTCCTCTCTAACTCGAATCTGATGGTACCCCGACCTTAAATCAATTTTACTATACAACCTCGTGCCCTGCAACTGATCAAACAAGTCATCAATCCGCGGAAGAGGGTATTTATTCTTCACTGTGGCCTTGTTCAATTTCTTTTTCACAAATAATACAGGCGCACCCCAAGGCGATACGCTGGGGCGTATGTAACCCTTGTCAAGGAGTTCCTGTAGTTGCTCTTTCAACTTCCTTAACTCTGCCAGTGCCATCCTGTAAGGGGCACGAGAAATAGCGTGTGTTCCCGGTAGTAATTCAATCCCAAACTCGACTTCCCTAGCCGGTGGAAATACAGGAATCTCCCCCGGGAATACATCGGCAAACTCCGCGACTACGGGTATATCCTCGACCCTTAACTCTTCCTTCTTTTCAGCAACATCAATGGCATAAATAAGATAACCCATATGCCCACGTTCTAATAACTGAGCCATCTTGATAGCCGATATCAATGGGATTTTTGAGCGGGAACCATCCCCATAAAAAGTCCACTGAACCCCCAAATCAGATCTGAACCAAACTGTTCTTTGTCTGCAGTCCACCACTGCCTGATACATGTTCAGTACATCAATGCCCACAATGCAGTCAAAGTCTGACATTCCCAGAACAATCAAATCTGACTTCAACTCGTTGCCCTCAAAATAAATGAGGCCGTCAACAACAAACTGATTAGCAATCATACTCTTTCCAGCGGGTGTCGAGACCTGAAGAGGAGTTGGCGACGGAGACGTGCATATGTGGTGCCTCTCCACAAAACTCGTAAACACAAAGGAGTGTGACGCACCTGTGTCTATCAAAATAAAAGCAGGGTGCATAAATAAATGACACGTACCCGCTATCACTTCCTCTGGAGCCGCTGTAGCCTGCTCCCTGGTCAGAGCGTACACTTGCCCTTGAGGTGGCCCCAACGGCTGACCTCCCAATGGTCTCGGTGCAAACGGTGGTCTTTGTTGCACTGCCCTGTCTAAAGGTCTCCCCATAGCGTTCTGTTGTCCTCCTCGATTAGGACATTCTCGAGCAAAGTGGCCAAGCTTACCACATTCAAAACAAGCAGAACACTCTTTCACCGAGTGGGGTCCCCCGCAAAGGAAACATCTAACTCTCCCATAATTACTTGCCTGTGACTGTCCCCTATTTGACGGGCCATTATTCCCACGATTTCCCCTTCCACGCACATCAGGCCGTCTACCACTGAATCGGGAAGCTGATGAGTTCCCCCTTGGCTTAAAATGGTCGCCCCTTGGTTTCAAGTTTTCCGGGGTCGATCTCTGTGGTGGTGCTGGAGACGACGCTACAGTCGGATATGCACCCACTCCCAACTCTGCCAGCTCGGCCTGTGCAAGGGAATAATCAAAACAAGTAGGGCCATAAGTGATCACCCTATCATACAATTCAGGCCTCAAGCCTTTCATGAAGTGCCTCATCTTTGCTTGAGTATTTGGGGCGACATGAGGTACATATCAGAGCAAAGAATAGTAGTGAAGAGCATAGTCTGACACCGGCATAGTACCTTGCTTTAGGTTAGTAAATTCACCCTCCTTAACTTCCCGTGCAACAGCCGAAAAGTACCGAGTCAGAAATCGAGTTCTGAACAGCTTCCAGTTTATTTCATGACCTTGAGCCTCCTGTTCTATCACCGTGGTCTTCCACCACATTAGTGCCTTCTTGGCCAGTTGGAATTCTGCTAACCTTATCCAGGCCGACTTCGCACAAGGAGCCGCCACAAAGATTTGCTCCATCCTTTCTAACCACTCTTCGGCATGTTCCCCTGTCTCAGTTCCTTCAAATATCGGGGGTCGGTATGCAAGGACTTGAGTCAAGCTCAGTTCTCTGGGCAACAACTGCTGTTCGGACGGTTCTTCGCCCAAAGCTGGCGGTGGTAGAGGATTTGTACGCCCAGCACTTGCATTAACACTCACTGTGTCTCCTATATCGATATTCGCTGCCATGCTGTAACACAAGGGTTAAAAATAACACCAAAAACAGTTCATATAATAAGTCGTTAGATAACATGAGTAACAATAACAAAAACATGTTAGTATAACATTTATATACTCAATATGCATTATATACTCAATATGCACTAAACATGTTTAAAAAGAGCACCTAGCCAACCTATTGCTAAGGCTACCCTTCACTCATTCCCGGGTTCTCCAACCACTGCTCTGATACCACTAATGTAAGGCCTCTCTACCTTAACAGTGTAAAAAGATGTAAATAGGGCTAACATGCATTAAAGGCAGTTTATGGTTCCGATTGTATCCTTGAGCTAACAGGATTACAGGCCACAAATAAAATTCCAAAAGTTAATTAATTACATTCCCAATAATGAATGTTGATACTATAGATTTACCCTACTCCTAGAGTAGAGACTATCCAAAAATCCTGTATCCTAGTTCCTTAATGCTCCTCGTAGCTCACTGCCTCAACCCGGCCCATAGCCTTCCAAGTCCAAAGGTGTACCTACAGGAACAACTCACCATGAGCATATACATCACTATTCAACAAAATCCAAGCACAATAACATAAATAATTGCATGAGGTATATATGTATGTATGCTCCCCGATTTACCACATTTGCACATTTTCATTGTTGTTCCTGTTTCATAAACTCATGCACAAAATCATTAGTTCATAACATAATGATCGATATCACGTTCCAGTTATAACCACAATATCCCATATTAATCACTAGAAATGTGACTGTTCCGGTCCTGTTACAACAGCGGAATTTTAGGACCCCTCGCTTCGACATATAGCGGCATCATATGATATCCCTCACTTCGACAATGACAGCGGCATGTACATCGCTTCGACATGACAGCGGCAAATATCATATTACCATCACTTCATATGACAGCGGCAAGTACCTCCCTCGCCCGTATATAACAACTACCGGAACAATCAAGCATTTCTAACTACATATAATTAAACACAACACTTGAGTCCACAATCATAATGCATCACCAATAACTCAATATATATATCAACACATTTCGTAATCCACACTTGTCCACGATATATATATATCCAAAAGCGTAAGAACACATTTTACAATCCGATGCCCGTACGTCTCACTACGTACCTTAGTCTCAAAAGTGGAGAAGTTGAAGAACTTTATCTCCTTGAAGTTGTTGGTACATGGGATGGTTCTACACAACCATACAAATCAATATTAGAAGCCAATATAGTCCAATATCCAAAAATTCCACAAAATAACCAAAAACACCTTTTTTGTATCTCGCGATCGATCGCCGCAAGGGCCCGATCGATCGCGAGATCAATCTGCCCGATGCTAAAAAATTTATCCTTCGGCGATCGATCGCCACATTTGGCGCGATCGATCGCCAGCCTCATTGATCGATCGCCCAAGAGTGGTGATCGATCGCCAAATGCTACTGGAGCGCACTGATGGCTCGCGATCGATCGCCAGAAACGGGCGATCGATCGCCGATCCCTGCACATCGAAAAATCACCATTTTTGCTCCAAATGTTCTTCCCATCATCACCAACACTTACACCAACAAATCCATACATAAAAACACTAAAAACCTTCAACAAACACCTTTAAACAACCAAAAATCTAACATCCAACCAAAAACCATACCAACCCAAAATAAACCCATTTCCAAATCAACCAAAATCATTTCAAACCCAAACCAAACACTATAAAAACAACAAAGAGGTATTCATACCTCTTGGGGACTCCAAATCTCACAATAAATCCCACAAATCAAGTTTTTGCAAGGACTTCTCCTCTCCTTGAAGCCAAAAATCGAAAATGGAAGGAAAGTAGGTTTTGGAGAATGAGTTGGGGATTTTGTAAAGTGATGGTAGGGGGGGGGGGGGGGGGGGGGGATAGTGGTGTTAAAGGGGTTAAGTTAAAAATTGTACCCCAACAATTAACATGATGTATAAAATACCCCAACATGGTATTTTAAAAGCATTTTACAAAAATGCACCAAACTCCCAATAAATTCATGCTTTCCAAATAATTGCCAACCATTACAATTAAATCATGCTAACACCCAATTTCCCAACATGCACAACATGCACCCTGAAATGCACCCTCGGGTCACGCCTACCATGTGACTAAGCATTTCAACAAGATAATTAATTCCAACACATAATTTAATTATCACCATAATTAATCATATAAACATAATTAATGCCCAAATTGCAATTAATTATTTCGGGGATATCACATCATCCTCTCGGTTCAGTGGGAAGAAATCTTTTAACCGGAAGCAGGAGAATAGGAAGAACAATCTATTGGCCAACCGGGGACCCATGCAAGTGAATAGATTGGGGGAGTCAAGGTGTGACAATTGTGGAGGACCACACTCTTTGATCAACTGCCCAGCTTGTTACAGTTGTGGTAAGATGGGTCACATCTCTCGGTATTGCCCCACTCGGGGAGGACAGTCAGATTTCCAAGGGAACAGGCCGAGATTTGAGGACAGGACAGTGCATCAGAGGCAGCAGATTATGCCTCGACCGTCGGGAGGTCAGACAGTGGGACCGTCTCAGGGGCAGGTGTATGCACTGACTAGAGAGCAGGCGCAGGCAGCCCCGGAGAAGGTGATCGCTGGTACGTGCCATTTATTTAGGTACCCTGCTTTTATTTTGATAGATACAGGTGCCTCCCACTCTTTTGTATGTGTTGGCTTTGTGGAGAGACACCATATGCGCTCTTCGTTACCCACGCCTCTCATGGTCTCGACACCCACTGGAAGAAATGTTATTCCCGACCAGTTTCTTGCGGATTGCCTCATTTATTTTGAGGGCAACGAGTTGAAGGCAGATTTGATTGTGTTGGGCATGTCAGACTTCGATTGCATTGTGGGCATCGACATTCTGAACCGATATCAGGCGGTCGTGAACTGTCGGCAGAGAACGGTTCGGTTCAGATCTGATATGGGAATACAGTGGACTTTATATGGGAACGGTTCTCGTACAAAGATTCTGTTGATATCAGCGATCAAAATGTCTCAGTTGTTGGAGCGTGGTCACACGGGCTATCTTATCTATGCCGTGGACACGACGGGAAAGAACAAAGAATTGAGGGTGGAGGATGTACTCGTGGTAGCAGAGTTTGCTGATGTGTTCCCGGAAGAGATCCCAGGATTCCCACCGACTAGAGAAGTCGAGTTTGGGATTGAGTTATTACCGGGGACATCCGCTATTTCTCGTTCCCCTTACAGAATGGCACCGGCGGATTTAAGAGAACTGAAGGAGCAGCTGCAGGAGCTCCTTGACAAAGGATATATACGCCCTAGCGTATCGCCTTGGGGCGCACTGGTTCTTTTTGTGAAGAAGAAGGACGGTTCGATGTGTTTGTGCATCGATTACCGGCAACTGAATAAGGCCACGGTGAAGAACAAGTATCCTCTCCCAAGGATTGACGATTTGTTTGATCAGTTGCAAGGTATAAAACTTTATACCAAGATCGATTTGAGGTCAGGGTACCACCAGATTCCGGTCAGAGAGGACGATGTGCAGAAGACAGCATTTCGGACTCGGTATGGGCACTACGAGTTCCTAGTTATGCCGTTCGGTGTGACGAACGCCCCGGCTGTCTTTATGAGCTTGATGAACCGGGTGTTCCAACCCTAGCTGGATCAGTTCGTCATTGTGTTTATTGACGACATATTCATCTACTCCCGGAATGAGGAAGAGCACGTGAAACACTTGAGGACAGTGCTCCAGATCCTCAGAGATCATCAGTTATTCGCCAAGCTCAGCAAGTGTGAATTTTGGTTGACCAGTGTAGTATTTCTGGGGCATGTCATTCTAGCAGTGGGATATCAGTGGATCCCAGGAAGATTGAGGCTGTGATGGAGTGGGCTGCACCCACTTCTCTACCCGAGATACGGAGCTTTCTTGGTTTGGCCGGTTATTATCGGCGCTTCGTTGAGGGATTTTCGAAGATTGCCAAGCCGTTGACACAGTTAACCAAAAACGGGGTACCATTCTTTTGGTCTGAGGCTTGTGAGGAAAGCTTCCAAGAGTTGAAACATCGATTGACGACGGCACCAGTGTTGGTGATTCCTACGGAGAACACGAGGTTTGTTCTTTATACCGATGCATCACTTCAGGGCCTTGGGTGTGTATTGATGCAAGATAAGCATGTGGTAGCTTATGCATCGAGGCAGTTGAAGCCGCATGAGACTAGATATCCAGTCCATGACTTGGAGCTAGCGGCTATTATTTTCGCCTTGAAGATCTGGAGGCATTATTTGTATGGTACGTCGTTTACCATTTACACCGATCATAAGAGCCTGAAATTCTTGTTTACTCAGGCGGAGTTGATATACTCAAGGACTATGATTGTGAAATAGAGTACCATCCCGGAAAAGCAAACTTGACAACAGAATCCTTGAGCCGGAAAGTGAGGAGTACTGCGGAGGATGTCATACATTTGTCAGCCATGATGAGTTCCTAGTGCCATCTGGGTTATGACTTTGACATAGATACATCACTAGTGTATGTATCGACCCTATTAGCTGAGCCAGATATCTATGAGAATATCAGGAGAGCTCAGAAGACAGATGATGAGGTTCAGAGATGGTTATCATTAGTACATCTTGGTCAGCCGTTGAAGTTTAGAGTGACTGAGGACGGATCCTTGAGATTGGGTAGCCGTTGGGTGGTTCCGAGTACGCCGGAGTTGCGTAGAGGGATCTTGGAACGAGCTCATAGCAGTAGGCTTAGTATTCACGTAGCCGGAGGAAGATGTACAAGGATCTGTGTGATCAATTCTGGTGGAAGAGGATGAAACGGGATGTGATAGCATTTGTTAAGAGATGCTTGATCTGTCAACAGGTGAAGGCAGAAAGGCAGAGGCCTGGTGGCGAGCTGAGGATCTTAGAGATACCGGAATGGAAGTGGGAGCACATATCTATGGACTTTGTGACCCACTTGCCGAGGACTACTTCGGGTTGTGATGCCATATGGGTGATCGTTGATAGGCCGACGAAGGTGGCTCACTTCATTCCCTACAGTATGACGTACACATACTTGAGGATGGCTCAGCTGTATGTCCGGGATATAGTGAGACTGCACAGGATTCCAGTATCTATTGTATCTGACAGAGATCCACGGTTCACATCTCATTTCTGGGGAGGTCTTCAGTCAGCTTTGGGTACTGAGGTGAGGTTGAGCATGTCATATCATCCCCAGACGGACGGTCAGACTGAGCGTACTATACAGACGCTCGAGGACATGCTACGGGCTTGTGTATTAGAGTTTGATGCCTCGTGGCAAGATTCTTTGGCCTTGGTAGAGTTCTCTTACAATAATAGCTATCAGGCGAGTATTCAGATGGCTCCGTTTGAGGCTCTGTATGGTCGGCGTTGTAGGTCACCTTTGTACTGGGATGATTTGACCAGTAAAGCAGTAGGAGGACCCGAACTGATTCGGGAAATGGAGGATAAGATAAAGGTTATCCGTCAGAAAATGAAGGCAGCACAGGATAGGCAGGCAGCCTATGCAAATAAACGGTGGAGGCCGTTGGAGTTCCAGTTGGGAGACAGGGTCTTTTTGAAGATCTCACTTTTCAGAGGTGTGGTTCGGTTTGGTATGCGTGGGAAATTGTCTCCGAGGTATGTGGGACCGTATGAGATTTTACAGCGCATCGGTACCTTGGCTTACCGTTTGGCACTGCCACCGTCATTGTCTGGTATTCACGACGTGTTCCACGTATCTATGTTGCCGATATATGAGCCGGATCCATCTCATGTGTTGCAGCCTTCTGAGGTACAGTAAGATTCTGATGTATCCTATGAGGAACGGCCAGTCAGGATTCTGGATAGAGCTGATCGTAGACTTCGGAACAAAGTTATACCGATGGTCAAAGTTCAGTGGGATCGCAGGGGTGTCGAGGAGGCCACGTGGGAGATGGAGCGGCATATGGTGCAGCACTACCCGGAACTATTTTCTGGTATGTGATTTATGTTTAGTTTCATTTGGGTAAGTGCATGCGATTTCGAGGACGAAATCTTATAAGTAGGGGAGTATTGTGATATCCCCGAAATAATTAGTTGTAATTTGGGCATTATTTATGTTTTTGTGATTAATTATGGTGATAATTAAATTATGAGTTAGAATTAATTATCTTGGTAAAATGCTTAGTCACATGTAGGCGTGACCCGGGGGTGCATTTCAGGGTGCATGTTGTGCATGTTAGGAAAATTGGGTATTAACATGGTTTATTCATGTTGGTTGTTAATTATTTGGGAAGCATGGATTTAATTGAGGTTTTGGGTGCATTTGGATAAAATGCTTTTAAAATATCATGTTGGGGTATTTTATACATCATGGTAATTGTTGAGGTACAATTTTAATTAACCCACCTTTTTAACCCCACTACCCCCACTTTACCATCACTTTACCAAAATCTCCAAATCACTCTCAACCCTAACCCCTCATCCCATTTTCGAAATTGGCCAAAGGAGGAAGAAGAAATCTTCACAAAAGCTTGATTTGTGAGATTTATTGTGAAATTTGGAGTCCTCAAGAGGTTTGGAACCCTCCTTGGTGTTTTAATGGTGTTTGGTTTAGATTTGGGTTGATATTTGAATGTTTGAAATGGGTTTGTTGTGAGTTGGTGTTGTTTATGTTTGGGTGTTGGATTTTTGATTGTTTTAAGGTGTATATTGAAGATTTAGGGTGATTTTATGTTATGGGTTTGATGGTATTTGTGTTGGTGTTGTTGGGGATGAAATATGTTCAAAAATGGTGAAGAATCGCGCACACAGCAGGTGGCGCTCGATCGCTACAAACAGAGCGATCGATCGCCGAAGACCAGTGGCAAAATCGAAGGCAGGCAATCGATCGCCGTAAATGGCGTGATCGATCGCCTCGACCCAGTGAAGTCTGGCGATCGATCGCCATGTCAAGGCGATCGATCGGTAAGGCTCGCGATCGATCGCCTCGACGCAGTGATCGATCGCCAGCAGCAGAATTGTGGAAAATGGATTTTTTTGACGAATTTTTGGTATTTGGCTATTATTTGGCTTCTAATATTGGGTTGTGTGATTGTGTAGAACCATCCCAGGTGGCGACGCAACCAAGGAAGTGAAGTCATATCAAATCCCACTTTTGGAAATGTACGTAAAGAGACGTACGGGCACCCAACGGTACATGTATCTATTATACTCATTGATTATGCATTGTGGATGCGAGTATATATGGAATTGTGCATTGTGGATGCAAATACATGTTGAATTATGCATGATGATTGTATATGCATATGATGATTGTTGGTGCACATCCCATGAGTCATGGTTATATAGAGTGATGATTTTAATGCTTTGCCGCTGTCACTTGAAACGATGATAGAATACTTGCCGCTGTCATATTGTAGCGAGGAAAGAAAATTTGCCGCCAAATGTTGAAGCGAGGGTATTGCCGCATGTCGCATTTGCGCGAGGTTATTGAATGCCGCTAATATGTCGAAGCGAGGGGTATTAGTGCCGTTGGCATGACAAGCGAGGTGCATTAAAATACACTATTATAACAGACTAGGGGATTGGTAACTGGTGATAATGAAATGGTGTTATGTCATGACATGTGTGAACCATTAAATAATCTATTGATTATACTCATGAGTTATGGTACAGGGACAACCAAAAAGGGAGCGTTTAAAATGCATGGGAAAAGCAGGAAGTGTTTTTTACGGTTTATGCATTTATGCCTTATCTTCATATTGTGTTGGATATGGATTATTATATGCTCATGTTTTGGGGGTTGTCCTTGTAGGTACTTTTTGGCATGATAAAGGGGCTAAGGCGGGTTGAGGCGGTGAGCTTGTGAAGAACACTTTGATAAGGAAGGACATGATTATTTTGTATATTGTCTACTCTAGGAGTAGTGTAAAGCTATAGTGAACAACATTCGTTTGTTTGAGAATGTAATTAATCCATTTGATAGTCCTTAACTTGACATGTAATTCTTAAGGCTCAAAGTTTCAACACGAACTTTTATACTCTGATAATGCATGTTAGCTCTAATTATGCCTTTAATCCGCACTTAAGGAACTAGGGTCCTTACATTTTCTAACCGGGAAGAGGAGACGTAGGCGATTCATCACCGAACTTCTATAACAAATATTTGTGTCGTTTATCGCTTTATTTACTTTATGCATTTATTTATTATTCCTTATTATTTATTGTTCGATTGACTTGAAGTCTTCCGAAGCGAAAATTCGACTATTTGCAAATTCATTTTAAAAAGCTAAAGTAGCCAAGGAACCTCATTCACCCCCCCCCCCCCCCCCCCTCTCTTCGGTTCCAACCACTCTTGCTGCAATACTATGCCTCAGATATGTGTCACCTTCCTAGGGCTCTCTACTCTTCTCAATATATGCAACTCTTTGCAAAGATGTGAACACAATTGATAGAACCAATAGAAACATTAATTTTAATATAAAACACGTCCTTTCTAGAACTCTGGTCCAGGTATTCCTTGCAATTTTACGACAGTGACCAGCAACGGAAAGCTAGTTAATTCTCCTGTTTAGTTGCTACGATATCCATTTTCGTCTTTCAGGTCGGGAACCATTTCCCATCCTCCTTTTTATCGTTGACTCCTTCCTACCATTGGTAGCAGATTCAACAAGAAGAACACATTTCTCCTTTGAATCATGGACTTATGAGCTTTCAACATTTTGACTATAAGATCAAATCTATAGTCAGTTAATGAGGTGTTGTCACGTTCAGATTTTCCAATTTCTCGACAAGATATATTTTTCTTTTGACATGCTCATGGACCAAAGCGCCATCTTGCAAGTGAAATAAAAATAGCTCTTTTGAGGTCGCGAGTCTCAGTAATCGCGTGCGTTCACCAAACAACATTTGTAGGTGTTGGAAAATATCAGCCGTGTGAGCAAATTCCTCACATCTATTTTGAAACCTATCCGACATTGATGCTATCATATAACATCTTGTCTCGAGATCATCATACAATCACTTTTCAAGTGAGGTGATCTCTTCATTAGACAAACCAGAAGACACTTCAACAATAGGCTTCCCAACAAGGATATAAAGCAACCTTTCAGAAGCAAGCACTATTTTAAATTACATAGCCAATCAAAATATTTGGTTCGGTTAATTTGTTTATATCGAGAATTGATGTAATCGGATTCATGACAATCACAATACTAAGAATAAATAGAAAATATAATCAAATTGCTTGATTATTAATTAATTCAAAACCGTAAACTAAATTTAAAGAAGTTCTTTCAATAATTATAAATTATGGGATGATAATTTTATGGTATAGATTTAAGTCTAAAACTAGGGATTAAAAGGGGAACACATTTTTTTCCCTCCTCACCTCCCTAACTGATCGAACTTATGTAAGGACCCCCGTGCCCTTAACCCGTTATTAGTGTATTAATCCATGCCATTAGTGCATACAATCATAAATACAGGGCAAAACCACTTATCATCATAGCCAATCATGCGTGCAATAAAATTTCTTTACATTATTCCATATAATGTCTAGTTCCCCCCCCCCCCCCCCCCCCCACAACCAAGTCCACGTACATCTCATGCACCAATATAATACACTAACATGTTTTCAGTTCATTTAGCAATTCAATAAATAATTGCATGCAACACATAAATGAAAAGAGAAAGGCCATTGCCTTCTTTATACAGCCCATATACACATAACACCGCTCACATGCGAGCATCGAATAAGTATGCGTGTATCTAGTGTATAAAGTATCATGCTCAATACCGTCGCTGGTACCTCGATCCGGGAATCATCTCAAATCCACAGCTCAAGATCAACTCCAAGCCATCGATGTACCTAATAATCTGCCCCAACAGAGACAGCCCCCACACGGGGTGAGCATACCAATATCCCAAATCAAACAATCACAATAATACAATTCATAATTTACAACAATATAAATGCTATGAAATACAAAATATACTCCCTAGATGGTATCATTCCTCATCCGGGATTCCCTGTACTGTCCCTGTTCTCAAAACAACTGAAACCATCAAATTTCCAAATGCCACTTAATCATTACATTGATTAACGAATCCATTTGCTATGTACCAATATCATAACAATAATATCACATCATTAAATAATGATTACAATTATCCCATATATCTCATTTATGGTTCCATAGTTCTATCTCATTGCTCGCTCTACAATAGCGGCATTTCATTCTCACGCATGCTCAACAGCAGTGGCGCCATAACCGATGTTCGCTCAAAGGCGACAACATCCCAATCACTGCTCGCTCAAAAGCGGCACCATATAATTCCCAATGTATGTATTTCCATTCATAGTGATTACCATAAACCATGCAATTCAATATACATTTATTGCGATATAACATATCATGCACTCAGCAATTGCAATTATAATAAAGGGCTATGCTCGTACGTCATACGTACCTTATAATTCCGTAGTTCAAGACCAAACACTGCCTCAGTCCCGAGGTCCGATGAAGAAATGTGCTAAACACAATTCAATAACTCATAATCAATGAGTAATCCCAAATTTATATGCACAAGCATGAAATTCGACCCCAATCATCCCAACATGATGATTAAATAGAAAATGGTCGATAATCGCTCCCTAAAACCCGTGGGAGGACCCAAAATATCATTTACACAAACGCACTACCGATCGATCGGTCACCCTTACCGATCGATCGGTAACTGTTCACAATTTCGATTTAAGCTACGGCTTTTCACCGATCGATCGGTCCAAGCTACCGATCGATCGCTAGCCACCCACTGATCGATCGGTCGCTCATACCGATCGATCGCTAAAGACAGAACTAAACACTCAACGCTACGCACTTGCACCGATCGATCGGTCCAAGCTACCGATCGATCGGTCGCTGTGCGAACCCGAAAATCACTATTTTTAAAAGCTTAAAAACCTCCATCATTCATACCCAAACTTCCTCCAACTCGAAAATAACCACATACAAGAACCCTAGTACACTCAACAATGGTTAAAATCCATTTTAAAACAAAACCCATAAGATTTCAAGATTTTACAAAATCTCCCAAAACTCAAACCAACTCTAAACTCAACCAAACACCTCCAAATCACAATCAATCCGAAGATAAAAGCGAGGGGAAGGAGATTACCAAATTATCTTCGAGAAATTTGGGCTTCTAAGATGAGCCCCATGGATTTTGCTTCCAAGGAGAAAAGGGAAGGGAAAAGGGTTTGGGGGAAGGGAACGCTGGAGAGAGAGAGAGAGAGGGATGAGATCCAAAATGATTAAATATGGAGTCCAATTTGGTATATATAGTACCAAGGCTCAAAAATCTCGAGTCCTTCACAAATACACCATGACACATTAAAAATCATCTGTTTTCAAAAATCATCTCTCTAACCTCAATTCCCATTACCAGCCCCAGTACAAAGTACTCCGGGCCCCACATCCCACCAAAGACCAAATTCCAAGGTTATCACCACGATGAGAATACAATCTCATCCCTTGGATCCAATGACACCAAAATCAGGATTTAAAATCCCTGGGAGTCCCAAAACCACAATTAAAACATGATTGCCAAAAAATCCATTAATGATTATTCCCACACCGGGATTAGTACCAATAATTCTCGGGTATCACTGTTGGGATATGCCCTAAGACATGTCATTAGATGATTGTTTATGACATACAATGTATTATGATTATTATAAATGGCAAATCATTATTATATATTATTCGAATATCTGTGCAATATGAATTGATATATAAGTTAATGTCCTTAGAATAATATTGTATTATTCTTAAAGATTGTCCCTAGTCAAGTATTATCATAAATCATGATAATGATAATACATTGAGACTAGTATGTTTTGATTGATGAATTAATTCATGGATATGAGATATCAAATCAACACATGGGTACATGTTAGAGAACAATGTACTGGACAGACCCACCATGAGAATGCTACATGGATAGTTATATGAGTGTCATAAGCAATTCTCATAGTGATAATAATGTATGTAATCCTTACGACTTGAGATCATCGGAGATCTCAACATAAGGAGTTATGTATCTTGATATTGTCAAACGTTACCTGTAACAGGGTAAACTATAAAGGCAACTATTGGATACACTACGAATTATGTAGAGGGATGTTGATTGATCAAGATAGGATTTGTCCCTCCTATATAACAGGAGAAGTGTTTGGGCCCTTGATCAAGTAAGACTAAAATGCATGGCCAGTGCTCGAATGAGTCGATATGTGATATCGAGCTTATTCGTTTATTCTAGTTCTACTTGGGGATCAAGAAATAGAGATTGAATATACGAGTATGACTATTCCATGACTCGTGTTCAATCTAAACACATGGACAAAGGGATTAAGTTACATGATTAATATTATCACAAGTTCTAAGGTTATGTCGAGTCAAAGACATTCTTGTAATTTGGGTAGCCTTGATGTGTTGCTAGATACCGCTCATTGCTTGTGACATAAAATGAGATTTTATGTCACTGCCAACATTACAAGATCCTATCGGGTCGCACAAAAGATTAAATCGATAAAGGGAATTAAATTCATGAGATGAATTAAATAATTAAGAAGAGTCTTAATTAAATGATTATAAGGATTTAATTAAATCATGAGTTTGGGCCCATGAGACTTTAAGAAAGTCTTGAACCTTAATTAAATCTTATAATATAAATACAAGGTTATGATTAATTGTTAAGAACACAATTCATAAAATAACCTAGCCTCCACTCACCAAGCTCTCGGCCGCCTCATCCTTCTCCTCTCACGGCCGCCGCCGTTTGCTAGGGAAATTGTTTGGTAGTCATTGATCGGTTTTGAACCGTGAGTTTGGTTTTGGTTCAAGAATAAGTCTAGCAACTTGTTCTTGAACATCCCTTGTTCGATTTGATCGTGTGGATACCGTAGAGGCAAGAACTTGGAGGTGTTGCTCGTGACTCGGAATTCGTTGGACGTGGTGCTTTGTGGATTCTGCTCAAACACGCTACAAGGGTGAGACTCTTATTATCTATAATCCGATATGACCACTTGGTTAGATCCGTGGTTCTAGTAATCCAAATTTTAAATTCCGATGTGTTGTATGCTTGTTGGATTACTCACAGCGGTATGAGAGCCGTGTACAAAGCTCATATCGGAATTATGTGGTTAATCGTTTAATCATATTTAGATTTGTATTGCATGCTAATAAAACTGTATATTATCATATATGATATGAGTAAATCGAGTTTGTGTAATTATCGTAAAAATTATATTTGATATAATTGAAGTTTATTGTATACGATACATGAAGGCGCAATACCAAGCCCATAGCATGAGATGGTTCGGCCACCACCATCACAAATGACACACGGCTGCCACATGAGGGCTAGGGTTTTCGAACCCTTGGCTTGAGATGGTTTAGCCGTTGTGGCTAATAATTGTGCATGGAAGTGTCGAAACATGGCTAGGGTTTAGAACCCTCCTCTTGGCTCGAAAATGTTTGATTATCGGCGCATGACTCACGATAAATGATGGGTGACGGCTAGGGCCACATGAGGGCTAGGGTTTTCGAACTCATTGGCTCGAGATGGTCAAGCCGCCAACGTCATGAATCGTGCATGAAAGGCCGAGAACTAAAACAAAATTTCGAACCATTGTGGCTCGTGACGGCTAGGGTTTCGAACCCAAAATGGCTCACGGCCTCCGTCCAAGTTTGTTAGGGTTTCGAACCCTCATGGTTGGATGTGGACTTTTGGGCTAAGGTTCCGTGACATGTGATGTCCCGAGTGTACGATAATTTCATAAAATTTATTTTACAGTTTTATTGGGATTATATTTTAAAATGTTAAGAATTTAATTCATTAATTGTTATTGCATGTTATTTATGTTGTTTGAGCATGGTGCATGGTTATAGCCCTATAACCTATTAGATAGGATTTGTGAATGTTTGTAATTTAATACGGCCTGCGAGTCGTGCCTTCTCTATTTTTCTGAATGTATTCCCTCCCCTATGCTCCCCCTCGAATGTAACTCGAGGAATTCTCTAAATCATGTATTGTTATATAGTTTAGTTAGAATTTTATTGATGGAGATCAATGAAGATGGACCAAGGTGCCGGGATGAGGAGGCCATTCACAAAAGGGAGCCAAAGAGGTGCTTGGAGAAGTTACCTTTAGGTTGACCTTTAGGATTTTCTCATTGGCTTGAGAAAATCATTTGTTGGGGCTATAACCATGTCATGTTTAACTTTATGTTGATGTATGAGATGCATGTTTACTGTTTTATTTAGTATTGATGCTTTTATATATATATGTAGATATGTATATATTCATATATGTACGGGACATATTTTCAATATTAATAAAATCATGAGATCAATAAATCCCTCTTATAATATTAAGTTTAAGATGCCTTCCAATTAAAAATACTCGTCAAGACTTCGATTGAACATGTGTGGGTTTGCCAAAGCAAAGCACCGTGACAATCTTAGTAAGGCGCGAAAGGATAAATGTGATATCCGTGTTATTTTAAAATTGGGTTCGACTTAACTAGCGTTATCTCAATAGGATTGGGAACCTAGAGGCATGGGGTTGGATAATAATTCATTAGATGAATTTGAACAAAGCGTTGTTCGTCCAATCATCCAAGAATTACATGTGATGTAATTGACAAAGTGTTGTCTACCTAAATAACCGAGTCTTGGGCGATTAGCCAAAGCTAACTCAAGATTAAGTGAAATATGGATCTTGGCCCACTAAAGTTTTCGAGGGTTGATAATTTTAAACAAAATAGTGGGAGTGTCATTTAATATAAGACCATATTAAATGATTAAAATCATAAACTTATTTTGCATATTTATATTGTAGATATCCATGGCAACTAACAACGTCACAAGCACATTATCATTGCGATCGGTCCTTGAGAAGGACAAACTTAATGGGACAAATTTCCTTGACTGGTATAGGAATTTGAGGATTGTCCTCAAGCAAGAAAAGAAGCAATATGTCCTAGAGGAACCCTTACCTGCTGAGGAACCTCCCTTGACGACTACAAGAGCCGATAGAGATGCTTACAAGAAGCATCAAAATGACACACTTGATGTTGGATGCCTTATGCTTGCCACCATGAACTCTGAGCTTCAGAAGCAACATGAGGAAATGGAGGCGTTCGATATGATCGAGCATCTAAAGCAACTGTACCAACAACAAGCAAGACAAGAGAGGTATGACGTCTCTAAAGCGTTGTCCAGTGTAGAATGGTATAAGGAAGTCTAGTTGGAACTCATGTACTCAAGATGATTGGGTATATTGAGAATCTGGAGAAGCTGGGGTTTTCCTTTGGACCAAGAGTTGGCCACTGACGTGATCTTGCAATCGTTGCCTGAAAGCTTCAGTCAATTTGTCTTGAATTACAATATGATTGAAATTGAAAAGACTCTACCACAGTTACTTGGCATGCTTAGAACTTTTGAAGCAAATAGCAAGAAGTCTAAGCCTACAAATGTTCTTATTGTGAATAAGAGCAAAGGAAAGACTAAAGCTAAGAGCTTCAAGAAGAACAAGAAGGTCCTTGTTAAGTCTAAGCCACATGCTTCTGCACTAAAGCCAAAGGGAGGAGTGGCAAAGGAAGGGAACTGTTTCCATTGCGGTGAGACGGTCATTGGAAAATGAACTGCAAAGTATATCTGGAAGATCTTAAGAAGACAAAGGGAAGTGTGACTTCCAATTCAGGTATTTTTGTTATAGAAGTCAATTTATCTACTTCTTCATCTTGGGTATTAGATACTGGATGTGGATCTCACATTTGTGTAAATGTGCAGGATCTCAAAAGGAGTAGGACGTTGGCGAAAGGCGAAGTTGATCTCCGAGTTGGAAATGGAGCAAGAGTTGATGCATTAGCTATAGGAGATTACCATTTATCTTTGCCTTCTAGTTTATCATTGATTTTGAAAGACTGTTATTTTGTGCCATCTATTACCAAAAACATTATTTCTATTTCTTGTTTGGACAAGTGTGGATTTTCATTTATGATAAAGGACAACTGTTGTTCTATTTATTCAAATGATATGTTTTATGCAAGTGCACAAATGATTAATGGTCCTTATATATTAAATCTAGATATGCCTATCTATAACATTGATACTAAAAGGATTAAGAATAATGATTCTAATCCAACTTATCTCTGGCATTGTCGCTTGGGCCATATAACGAGAATCGCATATCAAAACTTCATAAGGATGGAGTATTGGATTCATTTGATTTTGAATCATATGAAACATGTGAATCTTGTTTAATGGGCAAGATGACTAAAGCCCAATTCAAGGGACATGTTGAAAGGGCAAATGTTTTATTGGGACTAATACATAGTGATGTATGTGGACCAATAAGCACACATGCTAGAGGTGGTTTTCAATACTTCGTTACATTTACTGATGACTTCAGATATGGGTATGTGTACCTAATGAAACATAAACATGAAACCTTTGAAAAGTTCAAGGATTTCAAGAATGAAGTACAAAACCAACTTGGTAAAAGTATCAAAATCCTTCGATCAGGTCGAGGAGGTGAATACTTAAGCCAAGAGTTTCATGACTATCTAAAGGAGTGTGGGATAGTCCCACAACTCACTCCTCCGTATACTCCACAATGGAATGGTGTATCCGAGAGGAGAAATCGAACCTTGTTGGACATGATTAGATCAATGATGAGTCATGCAGATCTTCCGATATCCTTTTGGGGACATGCTTTAGAAACAACAATATTCATACTGAACCGTGTTCCATCTAAATCAGTGGAAAAGACACCATATGAGATATGGACTGGGAAGTGTCCTAGTATGTCTTTTATGAAGATTTGGGGTTGTGAGTCTTTCGTGAGACGTCACGTCTCTAACAAACTTGGAGCCAAATCTGATAAGTGTTTATTTGTGGGGTATCCTAAGGAAACGAAATGATACTATTTCTATTATCTCACCGAGAACAAAGTGGTTGTTGCTCGGACTGGTGTCTTTCTTGAAAGAGAATTTATTTCTAGAAAAACCAGTGGGAGACAAATAGAACTTAGTGAAGTTCAACAACAAGAAAACATTGAACATGATATTGAGATGGAAACAGAGCAGACACCACAAGCTGTTGTGGATAAAGTGCCTGCTCAAGAGACACAAGCCCAGCGTAGGTCTTTAAGAGAACACCGGGAGCCACAGAGATATGGATTTCTTGTGACTCAACAAGGTGACTTACTACTTATTGATGAGGATGAGCCGTCATCTTATCAACAAGCTATAATGGGGACTGATTCTGAGAAATGGCAAGAAGCCATGAAATATGAAATGGAATCCATGTATGCGAACCAAGTATGAACTTTGGTTGACCCACCTGAAGGGGTGAGACCCATAGGGTGCAAATGGATTTTCAAGAAGAAGACCGACATGGATGGTAATGTACAAACCTATAAAGGTCGACTGGTAGCTAAAGGTTTCAAACAAATTCATGGTATTGACTATGATGAAACTTTTTCACCAGTTGCCATGGTTAAATCCATTAGGATCTTACTTGCAATAGCTACATTTCATGATTATGAAATCTGGCAGATGGATGTCAAAATAGCTTTCCTTAATGGAAATCTGCTTGAGGATGTGTACATGACACAACCTGAGGGTTTTGTCGATCCAAAGGATGCTGGAAAGATATGCAAGCTACAACGATCCATTTATGGATTGAAGCAAGCTTCTCGGAGTTGGAATCTTCATTTTGATGATGCAGTCAAAGAGTTTGGTTTCATCAAAAACGTAGATGAACCTTGTGTCTACAAGAAGGTCAGTGGGAGCATAATTATCTTCCTAATATTGTATGTAGATGACATACTTCTAATTGGGAATGATATCCCTGCCTTACAATCTGTAAAGATTTGGCTAGGGAATTGCTTTTCTATGAAAGACTTGGGTGAAGCCACCTATGTATTAGGAATCAAGATCTATAGAGATAGATCGAGAAGATTACTTGGCCTAAGTCAAAGTACATACATAGACAAAGTGCTAAAACGGTTTAGCATGCAAGAATCTAAGAAATGATTCGTGCCTATGACACATGGAATATATCTCTCGAAGGAACAGTGTCCTTCAACACCAGATGAGAGACAACGCATGAGTAAGATTCCATATGCGTCAGCTATTGGATCTATCATGTATGCCATGATATGTACTCGTCCCGATGTTTCGTATGCTTTGAGCATGACGAGCAGATATCAACTTGATCCAGGTGAATGTCATTGGATTGCAGTCAAGAACATCCTAAAGTACTTAAGAAGAACTAAGGATACATTCTTGATTTATGGAGGTGAGGAAGAGCTCAATGTAATTGGTTACACTGATGCAAGCTTCCAAACCGACGAAGATGATTTTTGATCGCAATCAGGATATGTGTATTGCCTAAATGGAGGTGCTGTGAGCTGGAAGAGTTCAAAGCAAGAGACAGTAGCCGATTCTACAACGGAAGCTGGGTACATTGCTGCCTCAGATGCAGCAAAGGAAGCTGTTTGGATCAGGAAGTTCATTTCTGAACTTGGAGTGGTGCCTAGCATTAAGGATCCGATAGAACTCTATTGTGACAACAATGGAGCGATTGCATTGGCTAAGGAACCTAGATCTCACCAAAGATCCAAGCACATACTTCGGCGCTTTCATTTCATTCGAGAAATCGTTGAAAGGGGAGATGTTAAAATATGCAAAGTACCAACAGATGATAATGTATCTGACCCATTGACGAAGCCACTGTCACAGCAGAAGCATGATCGTCATACTAGATCTCTAGGCATTAGGTATATGTCTGATTGGTCTTAGTGCAACTGGGAGATTTGTTGGGATATGCCCTAAGACATGTCATTAGATGATTGTTTATGACATACAATGTATTATGATTATTATAAATGGCAAATCATTATTATATACGAATATCTGTGCAATATGAATTGATATATAAGTTAATGTCCTTAGAATAATATTGTATTATTCTTAAAGATTGTCCCTAGTCAAGTATTATCATAAATCAGGATAATGATAATACATTGAGACTAGTATGTTTTGATTGATGAATTAATTCATGGATATGAGATATCAAATCAACACATGGGTAATTAGAGAACAATGTACTGTACAGACCCACCATGAGAATGCTACATGGATAGTTATATGAGTGTCATAAGCAATTCTCATAGTGATAATAATGTATGTAATCCTTACGACTTGAGATCATCAGAGATCCCAACATAAGGAGTTATGTATCTTGATATTGTCAAACGTTACCTGTAACAGGGTAAACTATAAGGGCAACTATTGATACACTACGAATTATGTAGAGGGATGTTGATTGATCAAGATAGGATTTGTCCCTCCTATATAACAGAAGAAGTGTTTGGGCCCTTGATCAAGTAAGACTAAAATGCATGGCCGTGCTCGAATGAGTCGATATGTGATATCGAGCTTATTCGTTTATTCTAGTTCTACTTGGGGATCAAGAAATAGAGATTGAATATACGAGTATGACTATTCCATGACTCGTGTTCAATCTAAACACATGGACAAAGGGATTAAAATACATGATTAATATTATCACAAGTTCTAAGGTTATGTCGAGTCAAAGACATTCTTGTAATTTGGGTAGCCTTATGTGTTGCAAGATACCGCTCATTGCTTGTGACGTAAAATGAGATTTTATGTCACTGCCAACATTACAAGATCCTATCGGGTCGCACAAAAGATTAAATCGATAAATGGAATTAAATTCATGAGATGAATTAAATAATTAAGAAGAGTCTTAATTAAATGATTATAAGGATTTAATTAAATCATGGGTTTGGGCCCTGAGACTATAAGAAAGTCTTGAACCTTAATTAAATCTTATAATATAAATACAAGGTTATGATTAATTGTTAAGAACACAATTCATAAAATAACCTAGCCTCCACTCACCAAGCTCTCGGCCGCCTCATCCTTCTCCTCTCACGGCCGCCGCCGTTTGCTAGGGAAATTGTTTGGTAGTCGTTGATCGGTTTTGAACCGTGAGTTTGGTTTTGGTTCAAGAATAAGTCTAGCAACTTGTTCTTGAACATCCCTTGTTCGATTTGATCGTGTGGATATCGTAGAGGCAAGACCTTGGAGGTGTTGCTCGTGACTTGGAATTCGTTGGACGTGGTGCTTCGTGGATTCTGCTCAAACACGCTACAAGGGTGAGACTCTTATTATCTATAATCCGATATGACCACTTTGTATAGATCCGCGGTTCTAGTAATCCAAATTTTAAATTCCGCTGCGTTGTATGCTTGTTGGATTACTAACAATCACAACTTACCTCCTCCATTTCTCCCCCATTCACGATCACCCATGCACGAAAGAACTCAAAGATTTTAGCCTTATTTTCAACGTCTCTCCTCAAGGTTTGTTCGTTGTTTATTTTCTGGTTTAGACTTTGATCAGTTTGATTTTTGTGCTATGATTTTGTGAGGTTTGTTGGCCGATTTTTAGTGCTCTGCTGCTCTTGAGTTCATGTTCTAGCTTGACTAAACATGTATAGGAGGATTATATAAATTTTGGATTGCATTTTGGTTAGGTTCGAGCGATTTTCTTGCTGCTTGGGGGGGAGGGAATCAATCCATTCATCTTGTATGTTCTGGTTCAAAGGGATTTTGGACTATTGATAATCGATTTCTACCTTTTGGGTTGTGTTCTAGTTGGACTTAAACCAATGTTTTAGTTGTGGGTGAAATTGTAGTGTTGTTGTGTGTGTGTTAGTGTGTGTATGTGTGTGCAAAAGCGATGATTTTAATGCTTTGCCGCTGTCACTTGAAGCGATGATAGAATACTTGCCGCTGTCATATTGTAGCGAGGAAAGAATATTTGCTTCCAAATGTTGAAGCGAGGGTATTGCCGCATGTCGCATTTGCGCGAGGTTATTCAATGCCGCTAATATGTCGAAGCGAGGGGTATTAGTGCCGCTGTCATGACAAGCGAGGTGCATTAAAATATACTATTATAACAGACTAAGGATTGGTGATTGGTGATTATACTCATGAGTTATGGTACAGGGGCAACCAAAAAGGGAGCGTTTAAAATGCATGGGAAAAACAGGAAGTGTTTTATTACGGTTTATGCATTTACGCCTTATATTCATAATGTGTTGAATATGAATTATTATATGCTCATGTTTTGGGGGTTGTCCTTGTAGGTACATTTTGGCATGAAGGGGCTAAGGACGGGTTGAGGCGGTGAGCTTGTGAAGAGCGCTTTTGAAAAGGAAGGACAAGATTATTTTGTATAGTGTTTACTCTAGGAGTAGTGTAAAGCTATAGTGTATAACATTCATTTGTTAGAGAATGTAATTAATCCATTTGAAAGTCCTTAACTTGGCATGTAATTCTTAAGGCTCAAAGTCTCAACACGAACTTTTATACTCTGATAATGCATGTTAGCTCTAATTATGCCTTTAATCCGCACTTAAGGAACTAGGGTCCTTACATTAGTGGTATCAGAGCAGTGGTTAGAGAACCCGGGATTGAGTGAAGGGTAGCCTTAGCAATTGGTTGGCTAGGCTATTATATTTGGGCATGTTTATGCATGTCGTAAATATTGATGTATATATTGTTATACAAACATGCTTATTGTCATTCATGTTATCTAACGATATAACATATGTATTGTTTTGGAATTGTTGTTAACCCTTGTGTTACAGCATGGCGGCTATGAACTTGGGGAACCTCAATGAAGAGGTAGGTGATGTAGAAAGCGTGAATGCAAGTTTTGGTCAGACAAATCCTTTACCTCCACCTGCTGTGGGCGTGGAGCCGGTAGCTCAGTTGTTATTGCCGGGGGAACTTAGCCTGACTCAATTTCTAACTTTCCACCCGCCCATGTTTGAGGGGACAGAAACAGGGGAAGAAGCTGATGAATGGCTTGAGAGACTGGAGCAGATATTTGTGTATGCTCCTTGTGCTAGGACGGCATGGCTGAGGTTGGCGGAGTTCCAACTAGCAAAGAAGCCTTCCATGTGGTGGAAGACGACGGTGATGGAATTGAGGGCTCAGTGTATGTTGATTGATTGGACTCTCTTCAGGACCCGATATTTTTCTGCTGCTGCGAGACAGATGAAGGAGGATGAGTTCACAAACTTGAAGAAAGGAGGCATGACTGTATCAGACTATGCCATGCACTATTCTTCACTGTTGATGTATGTCCCTCATGTTGCCACAAACGGACATGCAAAGATGAGGCACTCCTTGAAGGGGTTGCGGCCGGAGCTGTTTGACCGGGTTATCACCAACAACTCCACTTCTTTCGATGATGCTCTTACTAGAGCAGAACTGGCAGAGATTGGAGTTGGGGCCTATCCTAATGCTGTACCCCCACATGTGCCACCGCAGAGGCAAGTTACGGATAGCTTGAGGCCACGAGGGGAGTCATTTAAGCCTCGTGGGGCTTCTTCATCCTCTCGGTTCAGTGGGAATAAATCTTTTAACCGGAAACAAGAGAGTAGGAAGAGCAATCTTTTGGCCAACCGAGGACCCATGCAAGTGAATAGAACGGGGGAAACAAGGTGTGAAAATTGTGGAGGGCCACACTCATCGATCAACTGCCCAGCTTGTTACAGTTGTGGTAAGATGGGCCATATCTCTCGGTATTTCCCCACTCGGGGAGGACAGTCAGACTTTCAGATGAATAGGATAGGACAGTGCATCAGAGGCAGCAGATTATGCCTCGACCATCGAGAGGTCAGACAGTGGGACCATCCCAGGGACAAGTGGATGCACTGACTAGAGAGCAGACCCAGGCAGCCCCGGAGGAGGTGATCGCTGGTACGTGCCATTTATTTACGCACCCTGCTTTTATTTTGATAGATACAGGTGCCTCCCACTCTTTTGTATCTGTTGGCTTTGTGGAGAGACACCATATGTGCACGTCTTCGTTATCCACGCCTCTTATGGTCTCGACACCCACCGGAAGAAATGTTGTTGCTGATCAGTTTGCGGATTGCCTCATTTATTTTGAGGGCAACGAGTTGAAGGCGGATTTGATCATGTTGGGTATGTCAGACTTCGATTGCATTGTGGGCATCGACATTCTGAACAGATATCAGGCAGTCGTGGACTGTCGGCAGAGAACGGTTCGGTTCAGATCTGATATGGGAATACAGTGGACTTTCTATGGAAACGGTTCTCACAGAGGAGGATGTGCAGAAGACAACATTTCGGACTCGGTATGGGCACTATGAGTTCCTAGTTATGCCGTTCGGTGTGACGAACGCCCCGGCTGTCTTTATGAGCTTGATGAACAGAGTGTTTCAACCATATCTTGACCAGTTCGCCATAGTGTTTATTGACGACATACTCATCTACTCTCGGAGTGAGGAAGAGCACGTGAAACACTTGAGGACAATGCTCCAGATTCTCGGAGATCATCAGTTGTTTGCCAAGCTCAGCAAGTGTGAGTTCTGGTTGAGCAGTGTAGTGTTTCTGGGGCATGTTATATCTAGCAGTGGGATATCGGTGGATCCCAGGAAGATAGAGGCTGTGATGGAGTGGGCTGCACCCACTTCTGTACTCGAGATACGGAGCTTTCTTGGTTTGGCCGGATATTATCGACGCTATTTTCAAAGATCGCCAAGCCGTTGACTCAGTTGACCCAAAAGGGAGTACCATTCTTTTGGTCTAAGGCTTGTGAGGAGAGCTTCCAAGAATTGAAACCCCGGTTGACGACGGCACCTGTGTTGGTGATTCCTACGGAGAACACGAAGTTTGTTCTTTATACCGATGCATCACTTCAGGGCCTTGGTTGTGTATTGATGGAAGATAAGCATGTGGTAGCTTATGCATCGAGGCAGTTGAAGCCGCATGAGGCTAGATATCCAGTCCATGATTTGGAGTTGGAGGATATTATCTTTGCCCTGAAGATTTGGAGGCATTACTTGTAAGGTACGTCGTTTATCATTTATACGGATCACAAGAGCTTGAAGTTCCTGTTTACTCAGGCGGAGTTGAATATGCGTCAGAGGAGGTGGATGGATTTACTCAAGGACTATGACTGTGAGATAGAGTACCATCTTGGAAAAGAGAACTTGACAGCAGACGCCTTGAGTCGGAAAGTGAAGAGTACTGCTGAGGACACCATGTACTTATCGGCTATGATGACTTCTTATTGCCATCTCGGCTATGACTTTGATGTGGATACATCGCCGGTACGTGTATCGACCTTATTAGCGGAGCCAGATATTTATGAGAATATCCGGAGAGCTCAGAAGGCAGATGATGAGATTCAGAGATGGTCATCACTAGTACATCTTGGACATCCATCGAAGTTCAGAGTGGCTGAGGATGGATCCTTGAGATTGGGTAACCGTTGGATGGTTTCGAGTACGCCGGAGTTGCGTAGAGGGATCTTGGAGCGAGCTCATAGTAGTAGGCTTAGTATCCACCCGGGCGGGAAGAAAATGTATAAGGATCTATGTGATCAGTTTTGGTGGAAAAGAATGAAGCGTGATGTCGTTGCTTTCGTTAAGAGGTGCTTGATCTGCCAGTAGGTTAAGGCATAGAGGCAGAGTTCTGGTGGTGAGTTGAAGAGTTTGGAGATACCAAAATGGAAGTGGGAACACATATCCATGGACTTTGTGACCCACTTGCCGAGGAGTGCTTCGAGTTTTGATGCCATTTGGGTGATTGTGGACAGATTGACCAAAGTAGCTCACTTCATTCCCTATAGTATGACCTTCACCTATTTGAGGATGGCTCAGTTATATGTTTGAGATGTGGTGAGATTGCACGGGATCCCTATTTCTATAGTGTCGGATCGAGATCCACGATTCACATCTCACTTTTGGGAAGGTCTTCAATCGGCCTTGGGGACTGAGGTAAGGTTGAGCACTGCATATCATCCTCAAATGGATGGCCAGACCGAGCGTACTATCCAAACGCTCGAGGACATGTTGAGGGCATGTGTATTGGAGTTCGATACTTCATGGCAGGATTCAGTGGCCTTGGTAGAGTTCTCATATAACAATAGCTACCAGGCAAGCATTCAGATGGCTCCTTTTGAGGCCCTTTATGGCAGACAATGTAGATCACCCTTATGTTGGGATGACTTGGACCGTAAATCGGTCGGAGGACCGGAACTGGTTCGGGAAATGGAAGAGAAGGTAAATGTGATAAGGCAGAAAATGAAAGCAGCTCAGGACAGACAGTCAGCTTATACTAATAAGCGGCAGCGACCGTTAGAGTTTCAGTTGGGAGATAAGGTCTTTTTGAAGATCTCACCTTTCAGAGGTGTTGTGCGATTTGGAATGCGCGGAAAACTATCTCCGAGATATGTTGGGCCATACGAGATCTTACAGCGCATTGGCACCTTAGCTTACCGACTGGCCTTGCCACCTTCTTTGTCTGGTATACATGATGTGTTCCATGTGTCTATGTTGCGAAGTATGAGCCGGATCCGTCACATGTGTTGCAGCCTTCCGAGGTTCAGTTAGAATCCGATGTATCTTATGTGGAACGGCCTGTTAGAATTCTGGATCGAGCAGAACGCAGACTTCAGAACAAAGTGATACCTGTGATTAAAGTTCAGTGGGATCGCAGGGGTGTCGAGGAGGCCACGTGGGAGACGGAGCGGCATATGGTGCAGCACTACCCGGAACTATTTTCTGTTATGTGATATATGTTAGTTTCAGTTGGGACGTGCATGCGATTTCGAGGACGAAATCTTATAAGTAGGGGAGTATTGTGATATCCCCGAAATAATTAATTGCAATTTGGGCATTAATTATGATTTATGTGATTATTTATGATGTTAATTAATTTAATGTGTTGGAATTAATTATATTGACGAAATGCTTAGTCACATGGTGGGCGTGACCTGGCAATGCATTTCAGGGTGCATGATGTGCATGTTGGGAAATTGTGTATTAACATGGTTTATTCGTGTGGGTTGTTAATTATTTGGAAAGCATGTATTTTAATTGAGATTTTGGTGCATTTTGGGGAAATGCTTTTAAAATACCATGTTGGGGTATTTTATTCATTATGCTAATAATTGGGGTACATGTTTTTTTTTATTAACCCCCACCCCACTACCCCACTTTACCTTTCACTTTCCACAATCCCCAAATCACTCTTCCAAACCCTATCCTCAACCCATTTTCGAAACTGGCATAAAGGAGGAGGAGAAATCTTCACAAAAGCTTGGTTTGTGATATTCTTGGTGAGATTTAGAGTCCATAAGAGGTATGGATACCTCCTTGATGTTTTAATGGTGTTTAGTTTGGATTTGAAATGGTTTTGGTTGTTTTGATATGGGTTTGTTTTGGGTTGGTGTTGGTTTTGGTTGGGTGCTAGATTTTGGTTGTTTAAAGGTGTATGTTGAAGGTTTATGGTGTTTTTATGTTATGGGTTTGTTGGTCTATGTGTTGGTGAAGATGGGGAAGAAAATATGGTGCAAAAATGGTGGTTTTCGAAGTGCAGGGAGCGGCGATCGATCGCCCGTTATTGGCGATCGATCGCGCGCAGTCAGTACACTCCAGTAGCTTTTGGCGATCGATCGCCACATTTGGGTGATCGATCGGCGAGGCTGGCGATCGATCGCGCCAAAAGTGGCGATCGATCGCCGAGTGCAGAAAAATTCACACTCGGGCAGTGTGATCTCGCGATCGATCGGGGCCTTGCGGCGATCGATCGCGAGACACCAAAAAGTGTGTTTTTGGTTATTTTTGTGGGATTTTTGGTATTGGACTATTATTGGGTTCTAATATTGGTTTGTGTGAATGTGTAGAACCAACCCAGGTGGCGACACAACCAAGGAAGTGAAGTCATACCAAATCCTACTTTTGGAAAGGTACGTAAAGAGACGTACGGGCACCCAACTGTACATGTATCTTATATACTCACTTGAATATGCATTGTGGATGCAAGTATATATGGAATTGTGCATTGTGGATGCAAATACATGTTGAATTATGCATTATGATTGCATATCTATATGATGATTGTTTGGTGCACATCCCATGAGTCATGGTTATATAGAGTGATGATTTTAATGCTTTGCCGCTGTCACTTGAAGCGATGATAGAATACTTGCTGATGTCATATTGTAGCGAGGAAAGAATATTTGCTGCCAAATGTTGAAGTGAGGGTATTGCCGCATGTCGCATTTGCGCGAGGTTATTCAATGCCGCTAATATGTCAAAGCGAGGGGTATTAGTGCCGCTGTCATGACAAGCGAGGTGCATTAAAATCCACTATTATAACAGACTTAGGGATTGGTGATTGGTGATAATGAAATGGTGTTATGTCATGACATGTGTAGAACCATTAAATAATCTATTGATTATACTCATGAGTTATGGTACAGGGGCAACCAAAAAGGGAGCGTTTAAAATGCATGGGAAAAACAGGAAGTGTTTTATTACGGTTTATGCATTTACGCCTTATATTCATAATATGTTGAATATGAATTATTATATGCTCATGTTTTGGGGGTTGTCCTTGTAGGTACATTTTGGCATGAAGGGGCTAAGGACGGGTTGAGGCGGTGAGCTTGTGAAGAGCGCTTTTGATAAAGAAGGACAAGATTATTTTGTATAGTGTCTACTCTAGGAGTAGTGTAAAGCTATAGTGTATAACATTCATTTGTTAGAGAATGTAATTAATCCATTTGAAAGTCCTTAACTTGGCATGTAATTCTTAAGGCTCAAAGTCTCAACACGAACTTTTATACTCTGATAATGCATGTTAGCTCTAATTATGCCTTTAATCCGCACTTAAGGAACTAGGGTTGTAAGGACCTCCGTGCCCTTAACCCACAATTAGTGCATTAAGCCATACATTTGGTGCATCCAATCACGTAAAAAGGGAAACTACATGTAAACGTGGCACACAATACCGCCTATAAAATTTCTTGCTTCATTTACTCTATTCCATGCATTTTCCGATTCCCAATTTAAGACCATTTAACACATCATGCACCCATGTAATGCACTAATCACAATCTCAATTCATCTAGCAATTCCCTAGTTGATTGCTTACACATATAATGAATAGAGAGGCCTATGCCTCTTATACAACACATATACACATAATTATTGCTCACACACGAGCATCAAATAAACCTATGTGTCGTAATGTATAAAAGGGGCATACACAATATCCAACTCCACATGAGCTCCGGTGCCGCGATCCTGGAATCACTTCCAGTCCATAGCTCGATCACAGCTCCAGAGCTACCATTGTACCTGTTTCACCTGCCCCAACAGAGACAGCCCCCACACGAGGTGAGCATACCAATACCACCAAACCAATAATCACAATTATTTAATTCGTAAATTACAACAATATGATTGCTAAGAATTTAAATGATACTCCCTGGATGGCATCATCCTCATCTGGGATCCCAATGTATTGTCCCTGTTCTCAAAACAACCAAAATCATCAAATTCCAAATATCCAGTTAATCATTACACTGATTAACTATATTTCTAATCCAATTCAATATCAATAGTGGAATAAATACAGATATCCTAGATATCTAGTCAAAAGCCACATTTCCTCGCTCACTCAAAAGTAGCGGCATCATTTACCGATGTTCGCTCCATAGCGACCACATCACGACAATTGCTCGCTCCAAAGCGGCACCATACATTCCCCATATATGTCCATTTATCACAGTTACCATATACCATGCATTTCACTAACCAAATATTGCAAGTACCATATACCATGCACATCATTATCCATCAATTGCCAATACCATACATTGTGTATTTCAATACCCATTTATTGTGAGTACCACAAACCATGCATTTCAATACCCATTTATCGCAATTATCATATACCATGCATTTCACAGTTGTAACATTGTAACAGGCTATGCTCGTACGTATTACGTACCTTAAGTTTCCGTAGTCCAAGCCAAACCTTGCTTGAGTTCCATGCCTCGAGAAATATGTGCTAAAACACATAAACAACTCACAATCAAGTAAAAGCATGCAACCACGTGCCCATGCACGTTTGCGACTTCAAAACCCATCGTCAATCCATGACGATCACCAAAATAAAAGCCCCCGGCTAGGCATGCATAAAGCCCAAAAGTATTCTATTTAAAAAAAGTCTAAAAGATAGCCAAAAACTCAACCGAGAGTTCCGTTCAAATAACTTGGCTCCAACCAAACCAATTAAAAGCCTAGCATTCCCATTGGAATGTGAGCATTGCCCCGGAAGCCGACCATTTAAGTCGCAAATCCAAAATTTCACGAAAAAGCCAAGAAAAAACACAAAACCCCTGCTGGCGATCGATCGCTATACCGGGCGATCGATCGCTAGCCCCTTGGCGATCGATCGCTCGATATAGCGATCGATCGCCAGACCTTACTGGAGCGAGGCGATCGATCAGCTCGAATATAGCGATCGATCGCTGGCTGTTTGATTTCGCTACTGCTTGGGCGCGATCGATCAAAGACGGGCGATCGATCGCCGCGACCGGCAACCCGAAAAACACCATTTTCAAGAGCTTGAAACCTCCACAAATCATACCCCAACTCCTCCCAACTCAAAACCACAACAAAACCGCACACAAGGACCTCCAACAAGGGTGCTTGTGAGACCCCGTTACCTCAATCATACGATTAGGTGCAATTAGGAGAATTAAACATACTTTATCAGAGTATTAAGATCGTGTTGACAAATTGAGCTGAAGTTTACATGTATAAAAGACATGCCAAAAGAATTTGTTACACTCTTTAACAAATTGGGTAAGGCTACTTCTACTGTACTCCTAGTAGAACTATACAAAATAAGTCTTTATCTTTCTATCTTGTAGCACTCCTTACAGCTCAGCTTATCAACCTGACCCTGACTCTCCTTAGCAAAAGCACCTACAAGAACAACCCCAACACATGAGCACATCATAATTCATATTCAACATAATATGAATGCAAACGTAAATGCATAAATCATAAATACAAACACTTCCTGTATTTCCATTGCATTTACCACGCCCATTGGTTGTCCCTTGTACCATAACTCATAAATAATCAACATATGAAATTATGGTTCCTTAATAATGTCATGACATATCTTTATTCTTAAATCCTTACTTCAATCCTGAGTCATTTTATCATTAGTGTATTTCAATGCTTCTTACTTCTCCACGTAAGCGGAATTCTTCCTCGCTTCTTATGGAAATCCACGTAAGCGGAATTCTTCCTCGCTTCTTATGGAAGTTCGCATAAGCATTAAAATCCTCACTAGGATAACCTTGACTCGTGAAATACACCTCTTATATTTCACAACATACATATGCAAAAACGATGCATATCAACATGTATCATATCATAATGCACTATCTTATGCACATTTTGCTTTACCTTGTGTTAAATAAATAAACACATAATACATGTTACCGTTGGGATGCCCGTACGTTGCTTACGTACCTTTCAAAAGATAGAGGAGTCAACCAACTTTATCTCCTCGATTGTGCTGGTACCTGTGATGGTTCTACATAACCACATAACACAACATTAGGCACCCAATAATAATTCAATACCAAAAACTAAACAAAATTCAACATTTGCCCCAATATGTCATCTCGCGATCGATCGCCCCTTAGCCCCGATCGATCGCGAGATGTTACTGCCTCGTATACCAAAAATATACAATCAGCGATCGATCGCCCCTTCTTGGCGATCGATCGCCAAAACCTACTGGAACGTCGCGATCGATCGCGCCTTCTTGGCGATCGATCGCCAACTCTGTTCCTTTGCGCGATTTCCAGAATTGTCGAGCACCTCATTTCATGCTATTAAAACTACAACATATAACATAAAACATGCTCGAGGAATTATGCTAGGAACATCACAAAACTTCTATGCACGTAACCACATCTACGGTTTGATCAAAACCTAGCTAACATGCATAATAACACCTTCATAAAGTTCACTCCCATTCAACCTTTTCCAGAAAAACAGGGCATTTCCTTTACCCAGATTTTCGAAGAACACTTTTCACAAACAAAAATTTAACACATAAAGAATGTAAGTTGCTTAACCAAACATGTTAGGGGCTTCATAAATATCACATGCAAGTAAGCATAACAAGATTTCATCGAACCTTAAAGTAGCATGCCAAATCTGCTATAATGAACATACATACTTAAAAACTTAAATCTGGGAAAAACATATGATTCCCTACCACTTTTGCTCCTCGATTTTTGATAAACTTCTTTCAACAAAAACGTTGGATTCTTCTCCTATACTCAGATGAAATGTTGGAAAGGCTTTTTCCAGAAAGAGGGGAGAGAAAAACGAGAAGGAGCAAGAAGAATGAATAATGGCAAGGTGGATGATTGCCCAACATGTTGCTGGATTCAGGGGATAGGGGCATGGGTTAATGCTGACAGGGGGGGTGGGTTGCTTGTAGGGTGGTTAAGTGGTGTTTAATTGTGCCCCGGTATTTCGTATGATGTATTAAAATATCCCTCTTTGATATTTTATAATTCCACTTAATTATCACATCACTTAAATACCTAACATGCTTCTTAATTAAAAACACCAACCACTAACTTAAATCCCCCAAATTAAATCTCCTCAATACATAATTATCAACACTTTGATAGCATGTAAACACATAATCCTTTCGGGGATATCACAATACTTCCCTACTTATAAGATTTTGTCCTCGAAATCAAACATGCTTACCAAAATAATATAAAACATAAAACACATACCAGAGAACAGTTCTGGTAGTGCTGCACCATGTGTCGCTCTGTCTCGCACGTGGCCTCCTCGACACCCCTACGATCCCACTGAACCTTGATCATAGGAATAACTTTGTTCCGAAGTCTGCGGTCTGCCCTATTCAAAATCCTGATAGGCCGCTCCACATAGGAAACATCGGACTCAAACTGCACCTCTGAAGGCTGCAACACATGCGAAGGATCTGGCTCGTACTTCCTCAGCATAGACACATGGAATACATCGTGTATACCAGACAGAGAGGGCGGTAAAGCCAAACGGTACGCCAGAGTACCAACACGCTGCAAGATCTCATACGGCCCTACATATCATGGGGATAACTTTCCCCGCATCCCAAACCGTACCACACCTCTGAAAGGTGAGATCTTCAGAAAGACTCTGTCGCCCAACTGAAACTCCAACGGCCTTCGCCGCTAATTGGCATACGCTGCCTGTCTGTCCTGAGCTGCTTTCATCTTTCTCCTGATGACCTTTACCTTTTCTTCCATATCCTGGACCAACTCTGGTCCTCCGACCGATTTACGGTCCACATCATCCCAACATAAAGGCGACCTGCAACGCCTGCCATATAGGGCTTCAAAGGGAGCCATCTGTATGCTAGCCTGGTAACTGTTATTATAAGAAAATTCCACCAAGGCTACTGAGTCCTGCCAAGAAGTGTCGAACTCCAGCACACAAGCCCGTAACATATCTTCGAGCGTTTGTATCGTACGCTCGGTCTGTCCGTCCGTCTGGTGATGATATGCTGTGCTCAACCTTAACTCTGTGCCCAGGGCTGACTGAAGACCCTCCCAGAACTGAGTTGTGAATCGCGGATCTCGATCAGACACAATCGAAACAGGGATCCCATGCAGTCTCACCACATCTCTGATATATAATTGAGCCATCCTTAGGTATGTGAAGGTCATACAGTAGGGAATGAAATGAGCACTCTTAGTCAATCTGTCGACGACTACCCATATGGCATCAAAACCTGAAACAGTCCTCGGTAAGTGGGTCACGAAATCCATAGACACGTGCTACCACTTCCACTCGGGTATCTCCAAACTCCTTAGCTCACCATCGGGCCTCGCCTCTCAGCCTTCACCTGCTGACAAATCAAACAGCGCTTGACGAATGAGGTAACATCCTGTTTCATTCGCCTCCACCAGAACTGGCTGCATAAATCCTTATACATCTTCTTCCCGCCCGGGTGGATACTCATCCTGCTGCAATGAGTTTGCTGTAATATACTCTGTCGCAACTCGGGTGTATCTGGAACCACCCATCTGTCGCCAAGCCTCAGAGAACCGTCCTCAGCCACTCTGAATCTCGATGGCTGACCTGAATGAACCACTGGCATCCATCTCTGAACCTCTGCGTCGGTCCCCTGAGTCTTCCGGATGTGTTCATAAATGATCGGCTCAACTAGCAAGGTCAACACCTGTACCGGAGAAGAAGACACATCATAATCAAACCCCAACTGACAGTAAGAGCCCATCATAGCTGATACATACATGACATCCTCTGCCGTGCTCCTCACTTTCCGACTCAAAGCGTCGGCTGTCAAGTTTGCTTTTCCCGGATGGTATTCGATTTCACAGTCATAGTCCTTCAGCAGGTCCATCCATCTCCTCTCCCTCATATTCAGCTCAGCCTGTGTAAACAAGAACTTCAGGCTCTTGTGATCAGTGAAGATGGTAAATGAGGTACCATATAAGTAGTGTCGCCATATCTTCAAGGCAAACACTATAGCTGCTAACTCCAAATCATGGACTGGATACCTCGTCTCGTGTGGCTTCAACTGCCTAGAAGCATAAGCCACTACATGTCTGTCATGCATCTGTACGCATCCTAGGCCCTGTAGCGATGCGTCAGTATAAAGAACAAATCCTTTGTTCTCCCTGGGAATCACCAAAACTGGTGCAGTAGTCAGTCTGTGCTTTAATTCTCGGAAACTCTGCTCACAAGCCTCCGACCAACAGAATGTGACTCCCTTCTGAGTCAGCTGCGTCAATGGCTTGGCGATCTTTGAAAATCCTTCGACAAAGCGTCGATAATACCCTGCCAAACCCAGAAAACTCCGAATCTCAGATACTGTAGTAGGGGCAGACCAATCCATAACTGCCTCTACCTTCCTCGGGTCTACTGATATCCCCTCTCGAGAGATAATGTGACCCAGGAATGATACACTGCTCAGCCAAAACTCACACTTGCTGAGTTTGGCGTACAACTGGTTATCTCTGAGGATTTGAAGCACCGTCCTCAAATGATCGGCATGTTCCTCCTCATTCCTTGAGTAGACAAGGATGTCATCAATGAACACGATCACGAACTGATCGAGGTACTCTTGAAATACTCTGTTCATCAAGCTCATAAAAACTGCAGGGGCATTTGTCACACCGAAAGGCATCACCAAGAACTCGTAGTGCCCATACCGAGTTCGAAAAGCTGTCTTTTGAACATCATCAGCTCTAACCCTTATCTGGTGATAGCCTGACCTCAAGTCAATCTTTGAGTAGATCTCTGTGCCCTGAAGCTGATCAAACAGATCATCAATCCTTGGAAGCGGATACTTGTTCTTTACTGTGGCCTTATTAAGTTGCCTATAGTCAATGCACAGACGCATTGAACCATCCTTCTTCTTTACGAACAAAACTGGTGCACCCCAAGGCGATACACTAGGACGAATGTATCCCTTATCGAGGAGCTCCTGTAACAGCACTTTCAGCTCTCTCAGCTCTGCCGGTGCCATACTATATGGGGCACGAGAAATGGCTGATGTCCCCGGCAGTAGCTCTATGGCAAACTCCACATCTCTGATCGGAGGAAACCCTGGAATCTCATCCGGGAATACATCAATGGATTCCGTCACGACCGGTATATCCTCGATCCTTAACTCTTCCTTTTTCTCAGAGACGTCCACGGCATAAATAATGTAGCCCGTGTGGCCGCGTTCCAATAACCGCGACATCTTAACCGCTGAGATTACTGGAATCTTTGGACGAGAGCCGTCCCCATAGAAGGTCCACTGGAACCCCTGATCCGATAGAAAACGTACCATCCTCTGTCGGCAATCTACCACAGCTCGGTATCTGCTCACACATCAATGCCGATAATGCAGTCAAAATATGCCATCTCTAACTGAATCAGATCGGCCCTCAGATCATTGCCCTCAAAATAAATGAGGCAATCAGATAACAGTCGGTCTGCAGTCACATGCTTTCCCGTGGGTGTCGAGACCATGAGAGGTGTGGGTAACAGAGACGAGCACAAGCGGTGTCTTCCACAAAAGCAGCAGACACAAAAGAGTGGGAAGCACATGTATCTATCAATTAAAATGCAGGGTACGTAAATAAATGACACGTACCAGCAATGACCTCCTCCGGGGCTGCCTCAGCCTGCTCTCGCGTCAATGCATACACCCGACCCTGCGGCTATCCCGCCGCCTGACCTCCCTGCGGTCGTGGTGCAAAATGCTGCCTCTGTGGTGTTCTTCCTGCGTCAAATCTTGGCCTATTCGGCCCAGTGTCTGCCTGACCTCCCAGATTGGGGCAACCTCGAGCCAAGTGGCCCATATTGCCACAAATATAGCAACCCTGACAGTCACGTGACAAGTGCCATCCTCCATAGTTGTTACATCGGTTTCCTCCTATCTTACTTCCATGGGTCGGTTACTTTTCTTCTGACCCTGAGATTTCTTTCCACTGAATCTAGAAGATGATGAGGCCCCACGAGGCTTAAACTGGTCCCCTCGTGGCCTCAGACTGTCACCAACAGGTCTCTACGGTGGTGGGAAAGGGGGTACAACTTCCTTGTACACGCCCACCGCAATCTCTGCCAGCTCTTCCCTAATCAGAGCGTCATCAAATGAGCTGGGGTTGTTGGAGACAACCCTATCGAATAGCTCCGGCCTCAGTCCCTTCAGAAAATGCCTCATCTTGGCATGACTGCTCACAGCAATATGAGGGACATACCTCAACAGTGAGGAATACTGCATGGCATTATCTGAGACTGACATGATGTCCTGCTTCAAACTGGTAAACTCATCTTCCTTTAACTGCCTGGCAGCTGCAGAAAAATACCGGTTAAGGAACCGGGTCCTGAATACAGTCCAGTAGACTGCCATACCCTGAGCTCTCAGCTCTATCACAGTGGTCTTCCACCACATAGAAGGCTTCTTCGCCATCTAAAACTCAGCCAACCTCAGCCATGCGGTACGTGAACAGGGCGCAGTCACAAGTATCTGCTCTATCCGTTCCAGCCACTCTTCGACTGCTTCACCAGACTCATTCCCCTCAAACATAGGTGGATGGAAGTTCAGAAACTGTGTCAAACTGAGCTCCCCTGGTAAACATCTGTGCACTGGGCTCCACGCCCACAGCAGATGGCGGTAAAAGATTCAGCTGAGCAATACTAGCATTCATACTGCCCATATCCCCTACCTCTTCATTGAGGTTCTCCGGGTTAATAGCCGCCATTCTGCAACACAAGAGTTAACAAGAATACCAAAAGCAGTTCATAATATAAGCCGTTAGATAACAAGAGTATCATATTCAAAAGCATGCTAGTATAACACTTATACAAAATTATGCATCACATGCATAATATGCCCAACAATAAATACCTAACCAACTTGTCTCTAAAGGCTACCCTTCACTCTTCCCTGGTTATCTAACCACTGCTCTGATACCACTAAATGTGAGACCCCGTTATCTCAATCATACGATTAGGTGCAATTAGGATAATTAAACATACTTATCAGAGTATTAAGATCATGTTGACAAATTGAGCTGAAGTTTACATGTATAAAAGACATGCCAAAAGAATTTGTTACACTCTTTAACAAATTGGGTAAGGCTACTTCAACTGTACTCCTAGTAGAACTATACAAAATAAGTCCTTATCTTGCTATCTTGTAGCACTCCTTACAGCTCAGCTTATCAACCTGACCCTGACTCTCCTTAGCAAAAGCACCTACAAGAACAACCCCACCACATGAGCACATCATAATTCATATTCAACATAATATGAATGCAAACGTAAATGCATAAATCATAAATACAAACACTTCCTGTATTTCCATTGCATTTACCACGCCCATTGGTTGTCCCTGTACCATAACTCATAAATAATCAACATATGAAATTATGGTTCCTTAATAATGTCATGACATATCTTTACTTCTTAAATCCTTACTTCAATCCTGAGTAATTTTATCATTAGTGTATTTCAATGCTTCTTACTTCTCCACGTAAGCGGAATTCTTCCTCGCTTCTTATGGAAATCCACGTAAGCGGAATTCGTCCTCGCTTCTTATGGAAGTTCGCGTAAGCATTAAATCCTCACTAGGATAACATTGACTCGTGAAATACGCCTCTTATATTTCACAACATACATATGCAAAAACGATGCATATCAACATGTATCATATCATAATGCACTATCTTATGCACATTTTGCTTTACCTTGTGTTAAATAAATAAACACATAATACATGTTACCGTTGGGATGCCCGTACGTCGCTTACGTACCTTTCAAAAGATAGAGGAGTCAACCGACTTTATCTCCTCGACTGTGCTGGTACCTGTGATGGTTCTACATAACCACATAACACAACATTAGGCACTCAATAATAATTCAATACCAAAAACTAAACAAAATTCAACATTTGCCCCAATATGTCATCTCGCGATCGATCGCCCATTAGCCCCGATCGATCGTGAGATGTTACTGCCTCGTATACTGTAACATCCCTGAAATGATTAATTGCAATTTGGTGCATTAATTGTGTTTGCAATGATTAATTATGTGGTAATTAATTATGTGTTGGAATTTATTTACCTTATGGAAATGCATGGTCATGTGGATAGGGTGACCCGGGGTTGCATTTCAGGGTGCATGTGGTGCATGTTGGGTAAATATTATTGGAAGCATGATTTATTTGCCAATGGTAGCAATTAATTGGAAATCATGTGTTTAATTGATATTTGGTGCATTATGAGTAAATGCTTTGAAAAATATCATGTTGGGGTGTTTTATACACCATGAAATTATTTTGGTATGCTTTTTAATTAAATAAACACCTTTTATACCCAACCACACCTCATCCACTCTTACTTTTAACTTTACCAAACAACACCCAAACCCTCCCTTTCCCCTCATTTTCGAAATCTAGCTTAAGGGTGAAGAGAAGTCCTTGCAAAATCTTGTTTTGTGGAGTTTATTGGGTGATTTGAGGTCCCCAAGAGGTATGGATACCTCATGGTTATTTTTGTAAGGTTTTGTTTAAGTTTGATATGGTTTGAGGGATTTTAAAATGGGTTTGTGTTGGGTTGTTGTGGTTTTGGTATTATTTGGTTGGATGTTAAATATTTGGGTTTATATAGATGTTTATTGTTGGTTTTGAGTTGTTGGGTTTGGTTGATGTTGGTGTTTGTGGGTATGAATGAGTTGGGGTTGAAGATGGGTGAATAGTGCCCAAACCCCGCATGCCTAGAGCTCGGCGATCGATCGGCGCCTTCTCGCGATCGATCGCGAGCAACAGAGCTGAGGCAGTGAGCTTCAGCGATCGATCGCGAGTTTGGCGCGATCGATCGGCGAGGCCGCGATCGATCGGCGAAAGCTCCGCGATCGATCGCGGATTGTTTAATTTTGTTGCCCGAGACAGTGAGGTCTCGCGATCGATCGGGGCCTTATGGCGATCGATCGCGAGACACCAAAAATGGTGTTTTTGGTTATTTTTTGTAGGATTTTTGGTATTGGACTATTATTGGGTTCTAATATTGATATTTGTGAATGTGTAGAACCAACCCAGGTGGCAACACAGCCAAGGCATTGAAGTCCTACCATATCCTACATTTTGGAAAGGTACGTAGTGGACGTACGGGCACCCCAACGGTACATGTATCTTATATACTTATTGTTTATGCATTGTGGATGCAAGTATATATGTGGTATTGCATAGTGGATGCAAATACATGTTATGCATGTTGTTTATAGATGCATATGATTATTGGTGCATATCCCATGAGTCGTGGTCATCCCTTGATGATTTTAATGCTTGCCGCTATTTGGTTTGGTTCCGCTAAATGTGAAGCGAGGGGTGGGAGCGCCGCATGTCACATTTGAGCGTGGTTATCATATAGGGCGAGGAAAGGGTATTTGCCGCTCAATGAGAGGCGAGGGGTGGGAGTCCCGCAGTCCATTGAAGCGAGGTTATCCTATGCCGCCTATATGTAAATAAGCGAGGGGCATTAAAATACATTGTGATGGACAGACTAGGGATTGGTGATCAGTATTTGGTATTGATGAAATGGTATATGTTCATGACATGTTTAGACCATTAAAAATAATCTATTGATTATACTCATGAGTTATGGTACAGGGACAACCAAACGGGAAGCGTTTGAAATGCATGGGAAAACAGGAAGTGTTTTATTATGATTATGCATTTACGCTTTATCTTCATATTATGTTGAATATGAATGATTATTATTGCTCATGTTTGGGGGTTGTCCTTGTAGGTACACGTTTGGCATGATAGAAGGGCTAGACGGGTTGAGATGGTGAGCTTTTGAGGATGCTTTTGAGACTATGAAGGACAGGATTATTTGGATAGTATCTACTCTAGGAGTAGTATAAAACTATAATTGAACATTCATTGATTGGAATGTAATTAATCCTTTTGGTAGTCCTTATTTTTGGCATGTAATGCTTAAGCTCATAAACTCAACACGTTCTTTTACACTCTGATCATTATATTAGCTCTATTATACCTTGATTCCGCACTTAAGGATTAGGGTCCTTACATATACCAAAAATATACAATCAGCGATCGATCGCCCCTTCTTGGCGATCGATCGCCAAAACCTACTGGAACGTCGCGATCGATCACGCCTTCTTGGCGATCGATCGCCAACTCTGTTCCTTTGCGCGATTTCCAGAATTGTCAAGCACCTCATTTCATGCTCTTAAAACTACAACATATAACATAAAACATGCTCGGGGAATTATGCTAGGAACATCACAAAACTTCTATGCACGTAACCACATCTACGGTTTGATCAAAACCTAGCTAACATGCATAATAACACCTTCATAAAGTTCACTCCCATTCAACCTTTTCCAGAAAAACAGGGCATTTCCTTTACCCAGATTTTCGAAGAACACTTTTCACAAACAAAAATCTAACACATAAAGCATGTAAGTTGCTTAACCAAACATGCTAAGGGCTTCATAAATATCACATGCAAGTAAGCATAACAAGATTTCATCGAACCTTAAAGTAGCATGCCAAATCTGCTATAATGAACATACATACTTAAAAACTGAAATCTGAGAAAAACATATGATTCCCTACCACTTTTGCTCCTCGATTTTTGATAAACTTCTTTCAACAAAAACGTTGGATTTCTTCTCCTATACTCAGATGAAATGTTGGAAAGGCTTTTTCCAGAAAGAGGGGAGAGAAAAACGAGAAGGAGCAAGAGGAATGAATAATGGCAAGGTGGATAATTGCCCAACATGTTGTTGGATTCAGGGGATAAGGGGCATGGGTTAATGCTAACAGGGGGGGTGGGTTGCTTGTAGGGTGGTTAAGTGGTGTTTAATTGTGCCCCGGTATTTCGTATGATGTATTAAAATATCCCTCTTTGATATTTTATAATTCCACTTAATTATCACATCACTTAAATACCTAACATGCTTCTTAATTAAAAACACCAACCACTAACTTAAATCCCCCAAATTAAATCGCCTCAATACATAATTATCAACACTTTGATAGCATGTAAACACATAATCCTTTCGGGGATATCACAGCGCTCAACCCAAAATAAACAAACCCAAAAGATTTTATGATTTTCACCAAAATCACCCAAACCAAACTAAACCCAAAACTCAACCAAAACCAACAAAATAACAATCAAATGGAAGCTACAAGAGAGGAGAAAGAGATTACCATCTTTTCTTCGAAGAATCCGGCTCCTAAATCGAGCCTCCGGTCATTTTTCTCCAAAGAGAAAAGGTAGGGGTTAGGGAAGGAGGGGTTGGGCGATAGAAGGGGGGAGAGAAGAGAGAAAAGTGATTCCGTGCAAAATGACGGAAATCTCGAGTCCAACTGGTATATATAGCTAAAATGTCGCAACATACCAATATATCCACAAATACATCATGATTCATTAAAAATCATCTGTGTTCAAAAACTCTCTCTCCAACATCAAATCCCCATACCAACCCCAACATAAAGCACCCCGGACTCCAAGTCCCACCAAAAACCCAACTCATAGGTTTTCCACTAAAATGAGAATACAATCTCAACCTTTGGATCCAACGATCCCAAATGCCCGATTTCACAACCTCGGGAGACCCAAAACCACAATTAATTTCTAATTGCCACAATTAATAATCCATAAAGGATTATTACCACATCGGGATTAACACCATTAATCCCCGGGCATCACAAGGGTCCTTACAACTGTGCTGCTGTTTAACTGAATTATGTGTTAGACATGAGTTGAATTAATATGCTAGTTTGATTTGTGTAGACCTTACTACATGTGTAAGTGAAGGATTTTGAAGTACGAGTTAATATTATTTCTAGATGTTGGGAAGTATTGAATAATCGTATTACCGTGGTGTATGATGTCGTGAGATAGTGGAGTGGATTTTATTGATTTAAGTGACAGTATCTCATCCTTAAAAGATTGAGTGTAAATGAAAATAAAATGAACTAAACGTATAGTTGCTCAGAGCAGTATCGATTGCCTTGATTACGTAACAAGATTTATAATATTGTGTTGTTGAGTGATGATATGGAAATAAAGTTGAGAAATATATAAATGATATTAATGGTTTTGCAAATGAGCTAATATTGAGTGATGACTTTGTTCAGATATTACATGAGCATACAGACGTCGAGTGTGGCTTAATCATGTTGTCGACTATAAGGTACGTGGTGACGTACGAGCAGGTATACCTAATACTTATAAATTCATGAATACATGTAGTGGTGAATGTGATGTTTAAGATTAAGTAATTAAGTATGAGAATTGAGTTTAATACACGTGGAATGGTGGATACGTAGATGTACGTGATCCGGGTAATCGAGTTGAACATTGATGCATTTTGCATGATTGATATGAGGAGATTATTGAGAACTGGGGTGATGGTTAGGTATAATTGCCTTGAATATGTGTTCGGTTATGATTGATCAAAAATGATGTGTTATGAGAACATCGATTTATCTTGGTGATGAGTTTCATATTTCAATTAACGATATTGAACTTGGTGATTGTGAAAGTGTGAATTATGAAACATGATCAGTTCAAGAAAGCTTATAATTGGTTCAGACTTATTCAGGGAGTGCACTTTATAATTTCCAGTAGTTTTATTTCGTTGAACTATGACTTAGTATATTGATATGATTGCGATGATTATGTCGGTTTATGCTCACCGGTGTGTGGACTGTTTCTGTTGAAACTGGTAAAGCTGGTATGACGTTAAATCAGGTAGTAAGTTCGATGCTCAGGGGATGATGGTGATCTTGGAAATGTGGTACAAGCATTGGTTGATGACGCATCTTATTTATGCATTTAGAATGGTATTCATTTATTTATTGCTCGTATGTGAGCATCTGGATGCATGTATATGGACTGTATAAGTGTGTTGAAGCCCACTTTTGATGTCTTTTTAGTATGGTGTTTTCCCTGGCTGGGAACTTACTTAGGGTTTTGGTTTCTTTTAAGTATTGTGTTTTTCCTTGGATGTGAGTTATTTTGTGATATGTTTCATTTTCGGATAGCTCAATTTATGGGGAGACTCTGCCTAAATTTTTATAAAAACCCACAATGTAAAAGTGGTGCAATGGTGATGATAATGGGTGAACCTTGAGTCTTATTGCTGGTAGAAGCGATCATTTCATGCTGAGTATTATTTATGTCATGGAGAATATGTGAAGCACGTAATGATTCCTTTAAAGAATGAAATTTTTTTATACTCATACGACGTCATAAATGCATTATTGACGTGACGGGATGTCGGGGTCTTACACGGTGCATGTAAATTACATGCACCGCTAGACACATCGGTGCATGTTAATTATTGGCTCATGGGCTACATGTAAAATTTTAATAAAATAGAGGTGGTATTTTAAGTGCATCACTTCTATCTAGTGATGCATGTAAAAAATGGCTCATGTAAAAATTGGCCCATGCGATCCATATAAAAATTGAACTTGCGGTGCATGTAAAAATTTACTCATGAGGTGCATGTAAAAATTGACACATGCGATGCATGTACTCATGCGGTGCATTTAAAAATCGACTCATGCGGTGCATGTAAAATTTACTCATGCGGTGCATGTAAAAATTTTCTTATGCGGTGTATGTAAAAATTACTCATGCAGTGCATGCAAAATTTACTCATGCGGTGCATGTAAAAATACTCATGCGGTGCATGTAAAAATTACTCTTGAGATTCAGAGTGTTTGCATAAGTAGGTTAGTTTGGTCATTCTATTAAAAAATAGATTTAGTTGAAAGAACTTTTTTTGGGTGATTGGGCCGAAAAATCTTTACATAATGGTATCGGCCCGAATATTTCCCTAAATAATAAACATGAATGGGCCATTGGCTACCTAAGCCCACATTATCAATTTATCATCGCCGTCTCCTTCTCTTTTTGCCCCAGCAGCATTCCAACATCCAACATAGCGGGAGATTCAACGTCGTGGCACTCACATCCATATTCAAGGAAAAACTCGGTCGCTAAAATTGCTAGCATGTTAATCCAGAACGTCGGTTGCGAAAATCCAACAGCCTTGCTTCAGATATGCAATAGCAAGAGTGTGCAGCTGGCGGACAACAATTTCTCTGCCGCGTGCCACTCGTCCACGCGCTGCCAGCCCACGGTCCTTCACCGATGATGATTGGATGCCGAAAACGGTTTCTGGTCGGTTTTTGAGTTTGAATATCTTTTAATCCAATTTCTATATTTTCCCGATTCAGATTTATTTTGAAATAATTCAAACATGATTAGATAAACTGTAAACGATCTAATAAAAATTAATTATCAACATATGAATCAAAACGTAACCTGGCTCTGATACCACTGTTGGGTTTCCACCCCTGCATCAGATCCAAACGCAACGAAAAAAAAAACATAAACAGATCTAGAATCGTGGATAGACGATCACGCTAGATTCATATATTAACATGTAAATATCAAAAAATAAATGCACGAAAAGGGGATTACCGAGTAACAGTGAAATCAATCTGACGACGGTGATCCTTCGAGTCCAATCAACCTGACCAGATCATAAACTCAGCACCAGCGCTAGTAAAGAGGTGTTTGATCTGCCAGCAGGTTAAGGCAGAGAGACAGAGACCTGGCGGCGAGTTGAGAAGCTTGGAGATACCGAAGTGGAAGTGGGAGCACATTTACATGGACTTCGTGACTCATTTGCCGAGGAGTGCTTCAGGCTTCGATGCTATTTGGGTGATTGTGGACAGATTGACTAAGGTAGCCCACTTTATCCCCTATAGCATGACTTTCACCTTTTTGAGGATGGCGCAGTTGTATATTAGAGATGTGTGAGATTGCATGGGATCCCCGTTTCCATAGTGTCGGATCGAGATCCGCGATTCACATCTCATTTCTGGGAAGGCCTTCAGTCAGCCTTGGGAACTGAAGTCAGATTGAGCACTGCTTATCATCCTCAGACGGATGGCCAGACCGAGCGCACTATTCAGACGCTCGAGGACATGCTGAGAGCTTGTGTTTTGGAGTTCGATGCCTCTTGGCAGGATCCAGTGCCTTTGGTAGAGTTTTCTTATAACAACAGCTACCAGGCGAGTATTCAGATGGCTCCGTTTGAAGCTCTTTATGGCAGACGGTGTAGATCACCCTTGTGTTGGGATGATTTGGACCGCAAATCGGTCGGAGGACCGGAGTTGATTCGAGAGATGGAAGAAAAGATAAAGACGATAAGGCAGAAAATGAAAGCGGCCCAGGACAGACAGGCAGGTTATGCGAATAAACGGCGGAGACCTTTGGAATTTCAGTTGGGAGATAAGGTCTTTTTGAAGATCTCGCCTTTCAGAGGCGTAGTGCGATTTGGGATGCGCGGGAAATTGTCTCCGAGGTATGTTGGACCGTACGAGATTTTGCAGCGCATTGGCACCTTAGTTTACCGACTGGCTTTGCCGCCTTCTTTATCTGGTATACATGATGTGTTTCATGTATCGATGCTGCGGAAGTATGAGCCGGATCCGTCTCATGTGTTACAGCCTTCCGAAGTTCAGTTGGAATCCGATGTGTCTTATGTGGAACGGCCTGTCAGAATTCTGGATCGAGCAGACCGTAGACTTCGGAATAAAGTGATACCTATGATCAAGGTTCAGTGGGATCGCAGGGGTGTCGAGGAGGCTACGTGGGAGACGGAGCGGCATATGGTGCATCACTACCCGGAACTATTCTCTGGTATGTGTTTATGTTTAGTTTCCTTTTGGGGTAAGTGCATGTGATTTCGAGGGCGAAATCTTATAAGTAGGGGAGTATTGTGATATCCCCGAAATGATTAATTGTAATTTGGTGCATTAATTGTGTTTATATGATTAATTATGGTGGTAATTAATTATGTGTTGGAATTATCATGTGGAAATGCTTAGTCATGTGTTAGAGTGACCCGGGGTAGCATTTCAGGGTGCATGTTGGGTATGTTGGGAATTATGGTTGGAAGCATGATTTATTTGCCTTGGTTAGCAATTAATTAGAAATCATGTGTTTAATTGATATTTTGGTGCATTTGGTTTAATGCTTTGGAAAATATCATGTTGGGGTGTTTTATACACCATGATTTGTGGATTGCATCTTTAATTAAACCCAATCCCCTTTTATACCCTTATAACCCCCACCTTTACCAACACCCACACTTTACCAAAATCAAATCCACAAACCCTTCTTCCTTCATTTTCGAGCTTGAGCTTTGGGGAGAAGAGAAGTCCTTGCAAAATCTTGTTTTGTGGAGATTGTTGGGTGATTTGAGGTCCCCAAGAGGTATGGATACCTCATGGTTAATTTTGTAAGGTTTTGTTTGAGTTTAGTATGATTTTGGATGGTTTTAAAATGGGTTTTTGTTGGGTTGTTGTGGGTTTGGTTATATGTTGGATTTATACTTGTTTTGAAGTATATTTTGGTGGTTTATGTTGTTTAAATGTTGTTGGTTTGTTTGGTTAAGTGTTGGTATGGATTGGAAGAAATTTTGGGAGCAAAAATGGTGAAAAATGCATGTCTGTGCGAGGCGATCGATCGCCTGAAAAGAGGCGACCGATCGCCAAGAGACAGTAACATTTTTGCGGGTTAGGCGATCGATCGCCTAAAATGAGGTGACCGATCGCCGAGAGGCAGTAGCCAAATCAAAGGAATGGCGATCGATCGCCATGTTTGAGGCGACCGATCGCCGCAGTGAAAATTTTGAGGCGACCGATCGCCTGGGTGAAGCGATCGATCGCCGCCAGTGGATTTTTTGGGAAATGCTTTCTTTTGTCAAATTTTTTGGTATTTGGCTGTTATCTGGCTTCTAATATGGGGTTGTGTGATTGTGTAGAACCATCCCAGGTAGCAACGCAACCGAGGAATTGAAGCCATATCAAATCCACTTTTGGAAAGGTACGTAGTGGACGTACGGGCACCCCAACGGTACATGTATCTTATATACTCATTGTTTATGCATTGTGGATGCGGGTATATATGTGGTATTGCATGGTGGATGCAAATACATGTTATGCATGATGTTTATAGATGCATATGATTATTGGTGCACATCCCATGAGTCGTGGTCATCCCTTGATGATTTTAATGCTTGCCGCTATTTGGTTTGGTTCCGCTAAATGTGAAGCGAGGGGTGGGAGAGCCGCATGTCACATTTGAGCATGGTTATCATATAGGGCGAGGAAAGGGTATTTGCCGCTCAATGAGAGGCGAGGGGTGGGAGTCCCGCAGTCCATTGAAGCGAGGTTATCCTATGCCGCCTATATGTAAATAAGCGAGGGGCAATAAATACATTGTGATGGACAGACTAGGGATTGGGGATCAGTATTTGGTATTGATGAGCTAGTATATGTCATGACATGTTTAGACCATTAAAAATAATCTATTGATTATACTCATGAGTTATGGTACAGGGACAACCAAACGGGAAGCGTTTGAAATGCATGGGGAAAACAGGAAGTGTTTTATTATGATTATGCATTTACGCTTTATCTTCATATTGTGTTGAATATGAATGATTATTATTGCTCATGTTTGGGTGTTGTCCTTGTAGGTTCACGTTTGGCATGATAGGAGGGCTAGACGGGTTGAGACAGTGAGCTTGAAGAGCATCTTTGGTAGATGAAGGACAGGATTATTTTGCCTATTGTCTACTCTAGGAGTAGTGTAAAACTAGTTGATAGCATTCATTTGATGGGGAATGTAATTAATCCATGTTTGGTAGTCCTTATTTTTGGCATGTAATGCTTAAGCTCATAAACTCAACACGTTATTTCTCACTCTGATCATTTATATTAGCTCTATTATGCCTTGATTCCGCACTTAAGGATTAGGGTCCTTACATTAGTGGTATCAGAGCAGTGGTTAGAGAACCCGGGAACGAGTGAAGGGTAGCCTTACATGTTTGGCTAGGTGCTTACATTTGAAGCATGTTTATGCATGTGGTGCATATTGATGTATATTCTGTTATACTAACATGTGTATTCTCATTCCTGTTATCTAACGGCATAACATATATACTGCTTTGGAATTGTTGTTAACATTTGTATTACAGCATGGCTGCTAATGAGGAAGTTGGAGATGTGGGTAGTGTGAATGCAAGTATCGGACAGGCGAACCCTCTACCTCCACCGGCTGTAGGCATGGAACCAGTGGTTCAGTTATTGCTACCGGGTGAGATCAGTCTGACACAATTTCTGTCGTATCATCCTCCCCGGTTTGAGGGGACAGAGTCCGGAGAGGAGGCTGAAGAGTGGCTGGAAAGACTTGAACAGATCTTTGTATCGGCTCCTTGTGCTATGACAGCTTGGCTGAGGCTGGCGGAGTTTCAATTAGCCAAGAAACCTCTCATGTGGTGGAGGAGCACGGTGATGGAGCTAAGAGCACTGGGTGCTGTGTTTGATTGGACACTCTTCAGGACTAGGTTTTTGAACCGGTACTTCTCCGCAGCGGCAAGGCAGACAAAGGAGGATGAATTTACAAGTTTGAAGCAGGGGAACATGACAGTGGCAGACTATGCCACATGGTACTCTTCGTTGCTGAGGTACGTTCCCCACATTGCCACCAGTGGGCACGCAAAGATGAGGAATTTTATGAAGGGGTTGCGACCGGAGCTCTATGACCGGGTTATCACCAATAACCCAACTTCTTTTGATGATGCTCTCACAAGAGCGGAGCTTGCCGAGCTTGGAGTGGGAGCTTATTCTAGTGCTATGCCACCACCGGTACCGCAACAGAGGCAGACTAGTGACAGTTTGAGGCCCCGGGGAGAACCATTTAAGCCTCGTGGCGCCTCTTCATCTTCACATTTTGGTGGAAAGAAGTACTTTGGTCAGAAACAGGATGGCAAGAAGGGTAATTGGTCGGCCAATCGAGGGTCTTCACAAGGGGTTAGGCCGGGAGAGCCGAGGTGCAACAATTGTGGAGGGCCACATTCTTCAAACAAGTGTCCTGCATGTTATATCTGTGACAAGATGGGCCACATCGCTCGGTATTGCCCAATCGGGGAGGACAGTCTGAGTTTCAGGGCAACAGGCCGAGGTTTGATGATAGGACGGTGCAGCAGAGGCAGCAGTTTGGGCCTCGACCATCGGGACATCAGACAGCACGACCACCCCAGGGACAGGTGTATGCGTTGACCAGAGAGCAGGCCCAGGCAGCCCCAGAGGAGGTGATTGCCGGTCCGTGTCATTTATTTACGTACCCTGCTTTTATTTTGATCGATACAGGTGCCTCGCACTCTTTTGTATCGGTGGGTTTTGTGGAAAGACACCATATGCGCACGTCTTCTTTACCCACGCCTCTCCTTGTCTCGACACCCACTGGAAGAAATGTCGTTGCTGATCAGTTTATGGCAGACTGCCTCATTTATTTTGAGGGCAACGAGTTGAAGGCAGACTTGATCGTATTGGGCATGTCAGACTTCGACTGCATCTTGGGTATTGATGTTCTGAACAGATATCAGGCAGTGGTAGATTGCCGGCAGAGGACAGTGAAGTTCAGACCTGAGTTGGGCAGTCAGTGGACTTTCTATGGCAACGGTTCTCGTGCGAAGATTCCGTTGATTTCAGCGATCAAGATGACTCAGTTGTTGGAACGTGGCCACACGGGCTATCTTATTTATGCCGTGGACACGTCTGGGAAGGGTAAAGAACTGAGAGTTGAGGATGTGCCAGTAGTGGCAGAGTTTGCTGATGTATTTCCAGAAGAGATCCCAGGATTCCCACCGGCTAGGGAAGTTGAGTTTGGGATCGAGCTGTTGCCAGGGACATCCGCTATCTCTTGTGCACCTTATAGGATGGCACCGGCTGAGTTGAGAGAGTTGAAAGAACAGTTGCAGGATCTCCTTGACAAGGGATATATACGCCCGAGCGTGTCGCCATGGGGCGCACCAGTTCTCTTTGTGAAGAAGAAGGACGGCTCGATGCGGTTGTGCATCGATTACCGGCAACTGAATAAGGCTACAGTGAAGAACAAGTATCCTCTTCCAAGGATTGACGATCTGTTTGATCAGTTGCAAGGTACCAGGGTGTATAGCAAGATTGATTTGAGATCCGGATATCATCAGATTCGAGTCAGAGAGGAAGATGTGCAGAAGACAGCATTCCGGACCCGATATGGACATTATGAGTTCCTAGTGATGCCGTTCGGCGTGACGAATGCTCCAGCAGTCTTTATGAGTCTGATGAACAGAGTGTTTCAGCCGTATCTTGATCAGTTCGTCATTGTGTTTATTGACGATATTCTCATCTACTCCCGGAGTGAGGAAGAGCATGTGAAACACTTGAGGACAGTGCTTCAGCTTCTCAGAGAGCATCAGTTGTATGCTAAGCTCAGTAAGTGTGAATTTTGGCTGAGCAGTGTAGTGTTTCTGGGGCATGTCATATCGAGCAGTGGGATATCTGTAGATCCCAAGAAGATTGAGGCTGTGATGGAGTGGGCTGCCCCCACTTCTGTGCCTGAGATCCGGAGTTTTCTTGGTTTGGCCGGTTATTATCGACGCTTTGTCGAGGGCTTTTCGAAGATTGCCAAGCCATTGACTCAGTTGACCCAGAAGGGAGTGCCTTTCTTTTGGTCAGAAGCTTGTGAGGAGAGCTTCCAGGAATTAAAGCACCGGTTGACGACGGCGCCAGTGTTAGTGATCCCTACGGAGAACTCCAGATTTGTTCTGTATACTGACGCATCACTTCAGGGCCTTGGGTGTGTTCTGATGCAAGATAAGCATGTGGTAGCTTATGCATCGAGGCAGTTGAAGCCGCATGAAACCAGATATCCAGTTCATGACTTGGAATTGGCGGCTATCATCTTCGCCCTGAAGATTTGGAGACATTATTTGTATGATACTTCGTTTACCATTTACACGGATCACAAGAGCCTCAAATTTTTATTCACTCAGGCAGAGCTGAACATGAGGCAGAGGAGATGGATGGACCTACTCAAGGACTATGATTGCGAGATAGAGTACCATCCGGGGAAAGCCAATTTGACAGCAGACGCTTTGAGCCGGAAAGTGAGGAGTTCTGCTGATGACGTCATTCATCTGTCGGCTATGATGACCTCTTATTGCCATCTGGGCTATGATTTTGACATAGATGCATCGCCTGTGTATGTATCGACTCTGTTAGCCGAGCCAGACATCTATGAGAACATCAGGAGAGCTCAGAGGTCAGATGATGAGGTTCAGAGGTGGTTATCTTTAGTACATCTTGGTCAGCCAACGAAGTTCAGGGTGGCAGATGATGGATCTTTGAGATTGGGGAACCGTTGGGTGGTTCCGAATACGCCGGAGTTGCGTAGAGGGATCTTGGAGCGAGCTCACAGTAGCAGACTTAGCATCCACCCAGGCGCGAAGAAGATGTACAGAGATCTGCGTGGTCAGTTTTGGTGGAAGAGAATGAAGAGTGATGTCGTCGCTTTTGTAAAGAGGTGTTTGATCTGCCAGCAGGTTAAGGCAGAGAGACAGAGACCTGGCGGCGAGTTGAGAAGCTTGGAGATACCGAAGTGGAAGTGGGAGCACATTTACATGGACTTCGTGACTCATTTGCCGAGGAGTGCTTCAGGCTTCGATGCTATTTGGGTGATTGTGGACAGATTGACTAAGGTAGCCCACTTTATCCCCTATAGCATGACTTTCACCTTTTTGAGGATGGCGCAGTTGTATATTAGAGATGTGGTGAGATTGCATGGGATCCCCGTTTCCATAGTGTCGGATCGAGATCCGCGATTCACATCTCATTTCTGGGAAGGCCTTCAGTCAGCCTTGGGAACTGAAGTCAGATTGAGCACTGCTTATCATCCTCAGACGGATGGCCAGACCGAGCGCACTATTCAGACTCGAAGACATGCTGAGAGCTTGTGTTTTGGAGTTCGATGCCTCTTGGCAGGATTCAGTGCCTTTGGTAGAGTTTTCTTATAACAACAGCTACCAGGCGAGTATTCAGATGGCTCCGTTTGAAGCTCTTTATGGCAGACGGTGTAGATCACCCTTGTGTTGGGATGATTTGGACCGCAAATCGGTCGGAGGACCGGAGTTGATTCGAGGATGGAAGAAAAGATAAAGACGATAAGGCAGAAAATGAAAGCGGCCCAGGACAGACAGGCAGGTTATGCGAATAAACGACGGAGACCGTTGGAATTTCAGTTGGGAGATAAGGTCTTTTTGAAGATCTCGCCTTTCAGAGGCGTAGTGCGATTTGGGATGCGCGGGAAATTGTCTCCGAGGTATGTTGGACCGTACGAGATTTTGCAGCGCATTGGCACCTTAGCTTACCGACTGGCTTTGCCGCCTTCTTTATCTGGTATACATGATGTGTTTCATGTATCGATGCTGCGGAAGTATGAGCCGATCCGTCTCATGTGTTACAGCCTTCCGAAGTTCAGTTGGAATCCGATGTGTCTTATGTGGAACGGCCTGTCAGAATTCTGGATCGAGCAGACCGTAGACTTCGGAATAAAGTGATACCTATGATCAAGGTTCAGTGGGATCGCAGGGGTGTCGAGGAGGCTACGTGGGAGACGGAGCGGCATATGGTGCAGCACTACCCGGAACTATTCTCTGGTATGTGTTTATGTTTAGTTTCCTTTTGGGGTAAGTGCATGTGATTTCGAGGGCGAAATCTTATAAGTAGGGGAGTATTGTGATATCCCCGAAATGATTAATTGCAATTTGGTGCATTAATTGTGTTTATATGATTAATTATGGTGGTAATTAATTATGTGTTGGAATTATCATGTGGAAATGCTTAGTCATGTGTTAGAGTGACCCGGGGTAGCATTTCAGGGTGCATGTTGGGTATGTTGGGAATTATGGTTGGAAGCATGATTTATTTGCCTTGGTTAGCAATTAATTAGAAATCATGTGTTTAATTGATATTTTGGTGCATTTGGTTTAATGCTTTGGAAAATATCATGTTGGGGTGTTTTATACACCATGATTTGTGGATTGCATCTTTAATTAAACCCAATCCCCTTTTATACCCTTATAACCCCCACCTTTACCAACACCCACACCCACACTTTACCAAAATCAAATCCACAAACCCTTCTTCCTTCATTTTCGAGCTTGAGCTTTGGGGAGAAGAGAAGTCCTTGCAAAATCTTGTTTTGTGGAGATTGTTGGGTGATTTGAGGTCCCCAAGAGGTATGGATACCTCATGGTTAATTTTGTAAGGTTTTGTTTGAGTTTAGTATGATTTTGGATGGTTTTAAAATGGGTTTTTGTTGGGTTGTTGTGGGTTTGGTTATATGTTGGATTTATACTTGTTTTGAAGTATATTTTGGTGGTTTATGTTGTTTAAATGTTGTTGGTTTGTTTGGTTAAGTGTTGGTATGGATTGGAAGAAATTTTGGGAGCAAAAATGGTGAAAAACGCATGTCTGTGCGAGGCGATCGATCGCCTGAAAAGAGGCGATCGATCGCCTGAAAAGAGGCGACCGATCGCCAAGAGACAGTAACATTTTTGCGGGTTAGGCGATCGATCGCCTAAAATGAGGCGACCGATCGCCGAGAGGCAGTAGCCAAATCAAAGGAATGGCGATCGATCGCCATGTTTGAGGCGACCGATCGCCGCAGTGAAAATTTTGAGGCGACCAATCGCCTGGGTGAAGCGATCGATCGCCGCCAGTGGATTTTTTGGGAAATGCTTTCTTTTGTCAAATTTTTTGGTATTTGGCTATTATCTGGCTTCTAATATGGGGTTGTGTGATTGTGTAGAACCATCCCAGGTAGCAACGCAACCGAGGAATTGAAGCCATATCAAATCCACTTTTGGAAAGGTACGTAGTGGACGTACGGGCACCCCAACGGTACATGTATCTTATATACTCATTGTTTATGCATTGTGGATGCGGGTATATATGTGGTTGCATGGTGGATGCAAATACATGTTATGCATGATGTTTATAGATGCATATGATTATTGGTGCACATCCCATGAGTCGTGGTCATCCCTTGATGATTTTAATGCTTGCCGCTATTTGGCTTGGTTCCGCTAAATGTGAAGCGAGGGGTGGGAGCGCCGCATGTCACATTTGAGCGTGGTTATCATATAGGGCGAGGAAAGGGTATTTGCCGCTCAATGAGAGGCGAGGGGTGGGAGTCCCGCAGTCCATTGAAGCGAGGTTATCCTATGCCGCCTATATGTAAATAAGCGAGGGGCATTAAAATACATTGTGATGGACAGACTAGGGATTGGGGATCAGTATTTGGTATTGATGAGCTGGTATATGTCATGACATGTTTAGACCATTAAAAATAATCTATTGATTATACTCATGAGTTATGGTACAGGGACAACCAAACGGGAAGCGTTTGAAATGCATGGGGAAAACAGGAAGTGTTTTATTATGATTATGCATTTACGCTTTATCTTCATTGTGTTGAATATGAATGATTATTATTGCTCATGTTTGGGAGTTGTCCTTGTAGGTTCACGTTTGGCATGATAGGAGGGCTAGACGGGTTGAGACAGTGAGCTTGAAGAGCATCTTTGGTAGATGAAGGACATGATTATTTTGCCTAGTGTCTACTCTAGGAGTAATGTAAAACTAGTTGATAGCATTCATTTGATGGGGAATGTAATTAATCCATGTTTGGTAGTCCTTATTTTTGGCATGTAATGCTTAAGCTCATAAACTCAACACGTTATTTCTCACTCTGATCATTTATATTAGCTCTATTATGCCTTGATTCCACACTTAAGGATTAGGGTCCTTACAAGTCCATTTTGTGCAAAAAATCAGAGATCGTGGTGGCTAGTTTGCCAAGAAATTGAAGGAACTGGAAACAGCTTCAGTAGTCAATACTTACATTTTTGGTGGCCTTGTTGAAGTTGTAATTCTTGTGTCATATAGATTTACACAGGTAATTTACATTCTGTGGTTGTGGTTATTGTTGAAAAATAAATTTGTTCATCGGTATAATTCTCGACATTTGGGTTGGTTGATGTAGTGTTTTGGTCATTTCTATGTTTATCTATGAAATTTACTCAATGTTGGCGAATTTGTATCTAGTTTTTCTTTCGTACTCGGTATCTATTGATTCATATTTGGTATTAGTTTATTTTAAATTGGTATTAAACTCAATATTTTTTATATTATTTCAATATAAAATTGATATCAAACTCACTTTTTTTGTATAGTTAATTTTAAAATTGGTATACTCATATTTTTGTATTATTTTAGTTTAAAATTTGTATTAAACTCATTATTTTTTATATTAGTTCAGTTTAAATTGGTATTAAATAAATCATTTTTTGTATTAATTCATTTTAAAATCGGTATTAAACCAAACAGTGTTGGTATTATTTCATTTTAAAATTAATATTAAACTCATCATTTTGGTATCAATAATTAGTGTTAAACATATTAGTTTTGCTATTAATTCAGTTTGAAATTAGTATTAAACTCAACAATATTGTTATTATTTCATTTTAAAATTGGTATTAAACTCATCATTCAATTATAAAATTGATATTAAACTCATATTTTTTGAACTACAATAAGTTGTATGATTCATGGATAACATATATATTTTTATGAAAACCACATCTTCTCAACATATATAGATGAACAAAAAATAAGCACAAATAATCTTCTATATGGAAAATACTCATCGGAGCTATGGTTAGACTGTGTGTGATCACAACAACTATTTTCAAGTGATGACGAAGTTGAAACTGAATTAATACCACTTATGTGATTGTTGTTTGAGTTTAGTACAATTTCAAACTTAACTAATATTAAAATTTATTTGAATTTAATATAATTTTGGCACGACAAATAAAATATTTTTAACATTTTTTCCCGATTTTATGTTCGTTTTCTGACTAATAACAATGAATTTTTGATACCTAGTCATCTCTTATGTTATTGAATATTATTAATAAAAATAAAAATATTAATAGGAATCAAAATAATAAAAAACAAAAGTATTAAATATTATTAATAACGTAGTGTTGATTATAAGAATAATTAGGATATATATATATAATTAAATGGTTTCAAAAAAATATTTTATTGATAAAATTTTATTTTGGTTCAAAAAAGGTGAATTAAATTTATAAAAAAAATAATGAAGGGAAGTTTTATTATTATTATTTTTAAATTTCGACATAAGACTTTGAATTCTTTTAGAAAAATGTTCTTTTCATAAGTTTTGAATAAATATATTTTAAAATATTAAATCTTTTTTGGAGCCATTTTCTCATTATTAAGTAAATAAATAATAATATTAACTTAAAATATAATCTTGCTACATGTTGGGGTTCAATAATTGTCTCTACTTTGTGATCGGTCAAATACGTGACACTTGTGTCAGTGTATGGTTGAAAAGATGAAGTTGCGTCGTTACCTTAACTATAGTTATTGGTAAAGCGGTAAGCGCTCGATCTAACAATTGGTATCAGAGCCAAGGTCGCATGTTCGATTCCCATGAGTTCAGAGATTGCAATTATTGGAGGATGGATTGTTGAGGTTCAACAATTGTCTATGCTTTGTGATCGGTCGAATACGTGACGTTTGTCCAGTGTATGGTTGAAAAGATTGAAGTTGCGTCATTACCCTTAATTATAGTTATTGATAAAGCGGTAAACGCTCGATCCATCACTACATATGTATTATAATATATATATATATATATATGATCTATTAATAAAAAGTTTTCAATAAACTTTCATTGTTATTCTGAATCCAAGATACCAGAATAAATTTTTTTTTAAAAATAAATATACTTATTATATGTGGAATGAAAATAAATAATTTATAATTTTAAAAAATTAGCAAATTCTGAAGACCAAAGAATAATAAAGTCAAAGAACATGCATAAATATTGGGAAATAGTAAAAAATGTTGAAGAAAGAGAGTTTAGTAAATTTATAGGACTAAGGAGTTAAAAAAAAAAAAAAAAAAACTAGCACAAGGGATTGACTTTAAAAGGGGCTAAAAGCCTAAATCCTGCTTTGCCCTAATTAATTCCACTCACTATCAACAGAAGCAGACTCCACTCTAGACGTTTTCAAAAGTCACCGTCAGTCGTCCGCAATCCTTCGACTACCCTCTACCAAATCAAAATCAAAGCTCCGTTTTCCCATGCTGGCGTGCACCTTTTTCCGGCGACCATTGAATTCCCTCCTCGCACCTTTAAGTCTGACAATTATCTGCTAATCATCGGTTTAATTGCTGGATTAGTTGAATCTTACTGGGGTCATGGGAGGCGGCGAGGCGCAGTCGCAATCTCCGGTGACGGCTGAGGAGCAGTATGTTAAGGCGAAAATCTCGGTGTGGTGGGACATAGAGAACTGCCATGTCCCGAAGGTCTGCGATCCACACATGATTGCACAGAACATAAGCTCGGCGCTTGCGAAGATGAATTACTGCGGGCCAGTTTCGATTTCTGCCTACGGAGATACCACCGGCATCTCGCCCTCCGTACAGAAAGCGCTTAACAGCACCGGCATAGCACTTAATCACGTCCCTGCTGGTATGTATCTGTCCCTAATCAAAGTGATCAGTGAGATTTTTCGAGAACGAGTTTGATTTGGATTATTTTAGATGGATACCTCTTATATTGTTTAGTTGCTGATATATTGGCTTTTGTGATCTAATGGGTACACTTTGTCATCAGGTGTTAAAGATGCCAGTGACAAAAAAATTCTGGTGGATATGTTATTTTGGGCTGTTGACAATCCGGCTCCTGCAAATTATTTATTGATTTCTGGAGACCGAGATTTCTCAAATGCTCTCCACCAATTGCGAATGCGTCGGTATAATACTCTTCTAGCTCAGCCACAAAAAGCTTCTGCGCCACTTGTTGCTGCTGCAAAGAGTGTTTGGCTATGGACCAGCCTATCTGCCGGAGGGCCACCACTTACAAATAGTGAATCCGCCCAATTTGTAATTAACAGTTCTCCTGCTGCAAAACCAAATATAGTGGATTCCTTCTATGAAAGTTCCCATTTGGGAAATCAGAAGTTCTCAAGTATTGGAAGAGGAACTGATGTAAAGAATAAAGGAAAACCAAATTGTAGAAATACCACTCAACCTAGTATGCCAAGAACCTCAAATTCTATGTCTGGGACTGAAGAAGATTATAGTGACCCCAGTTTTCATCAAATGGGACATGTGCATCCCAAACCTTTCAACTCGCCGCAGGACTTTTCTGGTCCTTATAATCCAAAAATTTCCATTGGCGGACCAGGATCCACTTTTTTACCTGGTAATCTTTATTCTTCTTGGGCCAATAATATTCAACCACATGGCTCTTATCAGAATCAGCCTCATCTGGAGAGGGTAAACAGTCTCCAAGTTGAACCTTTATCGACGCCTGTTACCTCATTGCCGACTAATCAGCACTGGTATCCTCCTATTGTAAATAACAGTTATTGGTATGTATCTAGCTCTGACTCGTCCCTGACCGATTCCATTCAAGCACACCAACCCATGGATTCTTTTTATGTAAGTTCCCATTTTGGAAATCAGAAGTTCTCAAGTATGGGAAGAGGAACTGATCTAGAGAATAAAGGAAAACCAAATAGTAGAAATATCACTCGACCTAGTAATGCAAGAACCTCAAATTCTATGTCTGGGACTGAAGAAGATTGTATTGATCACAGTTTTCATCAAATGACACATGTGCATCCCAAACCTTTCAACGCTCCGCATGATTTCTCTGGTCCTTATAATCCAAAGATTTCCGTTGGCGGACCAGGAACAACTTTTGTACCTGGTATTCTTGATTCTTCTTGGGCCAGTAATATTCAACCACATGGCTCTCATCACAATCAGCCTTATCCGGACAGGTTAAACAGCCCCCAAGTGGAAACTTTATGGACACCTGTTACCTCATTGCCAACTAATCAGCACTGGTATCCTCCTATTGTAAATAACAGTTATGGGTGTGTATCTAGATCTAACTCCTCACTGACCGATCCAGTTCAGGCACACCAACCCATGGATTCTTTCTATGGAAGTTCCCATTTGGGAAATCAGAAGTTCTCAAGTATGAGAAGAGGAACTGATGTAAAGAATAAAGGAAAACCAAATCGTAGAAATATCAGTCAACCTAGTATGCCAAGAACCTCAAATTATATGTCTGGGACTGAAGAAGATTATAGTGATTCCAGTTTTCATCAAATGACATATGTGCATCCCAATTCTTTCACCGCGCCACAGGACTTCTCTGGTCCTTATAATCCAAAAGTTTCCGTTGGCGGACCAGGATCCACTTTTGTACCTGGTAATCTTGATTCTTCTTGGGCCAATAATATTCAACCACATGGCTCTCATGAGCATCAGCCTCATCCGGATAGGGTAAACAGTCTCCAAGTCGAACCTTTATCGACGCCTGTTACCTCATTGCCACTTAATCAGCACTGGTATCCTCCTATTGTTATGTCTCAATGGCCCGAGGCACCGACCTTGACCTCAGGTCCTCCTACATATATGCCTGATGTTGGGAATATAAGCATTTCCGAAAACATAAGAAATAACAGTTCTCTGCTACACAACCAAAGAATGGAGAAGAGAGAAGACAATCTTTTGTTGAGTCTTCCAACGGTACAGACCTAAATGGCTCTAATAAAGGATATAATGTGAAAAATAAAGCACAGTTGAGCAGTTACCCACCATTATCATCTGCATCTGGAATTACCGACATCACTAGTAACGGAGAGTGGGGAACCTCAGGAGTCCCCATACCTTCAGATCATGTACAAAGTCTTACTGGAGTAGTTCTACTTGCTTTGGACACCCTTAAAGATGAACAAATTATGCCCACTGAGGAAAATATTATTGATTGCATTAGATATGGAGACCCTTGCCATTGTCAAACTGATGGTAAGAAGGCTTTAGCATGTGCGCTTGAGCGGCAGTTGGTAGTACTGCAGCTGTTTGGTAACCTGCAGTTATATGTTGGGAAAGACAATACGCTATGGCAGTATGTGAACCCAGTTGGTGGTAATAAAAAACAATATCCTAAAAAAAGATGGAAAGAAATCAATAATTTTTTTTCATCCTCAGCAGGCAGAAGTGCAGTGTTGGACGCTCAATGCAGGTATATTATGTTTCTCGTCTTCATAAGGAGTTCATTTACTTGTTTGCAATTTTCTGATCGGTATATCATCTATCGCTGTACGATTTAGTAATTCTGAAGCTAAGTCATTGTTATGATCTCCATGTTCTTATTTTTCTGGTTAGGTACGAGGCCGCAAAAATTATGAAAAGGATGTGCTTAATTGACCTTTCTTTGGGTGAAGTACTCCAGATTTTGCACATGGTAATCGACATCAAGCAATGGATTAAAGTTAATAGTCTGTCAGGTTGGAAACCGATTAAGATAACACTTGCAGAGATCAACCCTGATTCAGGGTTGACAGCTGCTACATAAATTACATAATCTACTGTAGGGAGAAAAGTAACGAATTGCCCTGACAGAGCAACCGATGATTCAAGAAGTCCTACCATCATACTATCCTTGAAAAAGATAAAAATTATCCTCTAATCGGTTTTTGCATCGTGAATCACAATATTTTCAGGACATCAAGACCGAAACATTTTGCATCGGCCACTCCATTTAGTCAATTTTGATCATTATCAAATGCGGTTGACGGATTAAACTTGGATGCGGAATTAAGAAATGAGGGTCAATGTTTTGAACTCTAGCGTATCATGCTTTGCCCTGTCAGAGTTTCTGAGAGGTCAGGTGAGCATAAGCAAACTGTTAACTTTCAATATTTCGTTTGGCTTGAATTATATGTCAATGATACTCCGTTTACCATCTCTGTTAGCCACACACCTTTATTTGTTCCTTGGCATCAATTTTAACCATCATGTATCTGTTGGGCACTTTTTTATCCTCTTTTTGGTTCCATTACGGTGGAAGGATTTGAATTTAAGAGTAGGATTCGATGGATGGATTTTAAATAATTCTATTTAGGAGATGCCATTGCACATGAAATCGTTTGAGTCACAATGTTGCAAGTAAGTGCTGCATGCGGTTGAGTTATATTTGAATTCAAAAAATTTCAAATTTCAATATTATCATTTAGATTAATCTTATTTGTTTGGCTGTGCTTGCTTTCAATAGATTTGAACTTCATTTCTTTCTTGTATAGACTTGTTTATGAATGAATTGAAATTCTCGTTGATCAAGTTTATTTTTATCCATCAAATTTTTTCTTTTCTCAAATTCAAATTACTCTATTAAAACACGATTGATTAGGGCTGTTGAACTTTGGTTCTAGTCAAAAAACCATATAGAAATGTCAGTTTTTTTGTTTGGTTTTTTAGCTGGTTTCGGTTTGTATTTTCTAAAATTTCGGTTTCTGGCTTTTCTGAAAAATTGAAACAAACGAAAAATATAATGTAGTTTTATTTATTTATTTTTGATGTTCCAATGAACCAGGCCAAATACATCCTAATCAAATGGATATTTAGGCCTTTAAATTGTAATATTCATATCTTTGATTCTTTCTTTCATGCTCTCACTTCTCTCCTTGATCACAAAATTAAAAGCTCGGGAAAATTGTAGTTTTCGTTATGCAAGTCTGTCTCTTTACGACTTTGGTTGCAGTAATGATGAGTGCTGTTATAATCGTATTAGTTCTCAATGAATCTGTAATTCCTTTTCCGGATTCGTTGGGATCTATGGTTAGTTCAGTTTGATAGTTGGGATAGTTGAGCTTAATGCTCCCTAGACGTACTTATGGACAACGTGAGGAACCGAGTTACCAAAAGTCGCGATCTGAATAAAGGAAGTGAGCTTGGTCTTTCTTTTGGTTCCAGAGGTGATGGTTCGAGTCCTGCTCGTGACAGTTCAACTATTCGTTTATATTGTCAAAATTAGGTCTTTACAATTTGGTAATCTATATTATCAAAATTTGGTCTTAGTCTTGTGTTCTTTCAAATTTTTATTATAAGTTTTAGTTGTTTTTCCATATGAGTACTGATATAATACTGCATATGTCTGCATTATGTGAACAACCGGTGTCACATGGAAAATGATTAAAATTGCAAAAAAAAAAGAAAGAAAGAAAAGAAAAAGTAAAGATGACTAATACTTAAATTTAACAAGCATACATGACCAAAATTGCATTTTTCTTTAATGTCAATGAAATCCCGATTTGAAGTATTTGTTTAAATATTCTCTCTCGCTTAAAAAACAAATGACAGGTATGGAAAGTTATTGTTTATCGACTTTATTCGTTGAACGTTTTTCTTTTGGTATATATATATATATATATATATATATATATATATATTGATCATCTGTTTGTATATTTCATTTATTAATGTTAATGAGGCTCCGTTTCGATTTGAAGGTGATTGATAAATTAATTTTTAGTTATCCAAAATTTGGTACAATTTTAGGTCGAAAACAAATCATATGTAAGATACACCTAATTTCAGACTGGTTATTGCAAGAACTATAAATAAAGGACCAAGACCCCTATGAAATATAAAAGATCATTCATACATAGTATAGTCCAAACGAACCCACTTATCTTTACTAAATTACGACCGGCCATCATATTGGCAAATGAGCATATTCTTAAGCTTAATGCGTGAAAACAAGACGAAATTAGCTTAAAGAGTACTAAAAAAAGAAAATAGGCTAAAGAAGGGGCTTTCACACAGTAGAGTATCCAAAAGTAGAGGAGGTGCCCTCCTCAACTCCATGCGGTGGCAGCATATATTTAAGCAAATCTTCATAAATGATTTAATCTGATAATGCAAAATGGGGGCAAATTTAATGTTTTATTGAAATTTCTTCGTACAGAATATTACATGTAGGAAAGAAGAAATGAGTTTCATGCAGAAGAAACTGAAAAAGAAGAAAGAAGATGGGTACTCACAAAAATGGAGGAATGAGAGATAAATGCATGAATTATATTTGTTTCTTTCATCGATGAGTAAATATATTTTGGCTAAACAAAATTAATCTATTCTATGGAAATTATATCAAATATCATAAATAGTTATATCTTTCAACTTCTTATCATTCATTATTTCTTTAAAAAAAATCCAATTTCTTGCATCAACTAATCAAACAAATCGAACTAATTAGATTCAATTAGTTATGTAAAAAATCGAAACATATTGTGAAAAAAAGTATTGTCAATAAACACCCCTACAATTGATTGAATTGAATCGGTGTATTTGGATAATGTCAAAAATATTGTAAAAAAAATTCAAAAATATTGTGATAGTGAAATGCATGTGGGGTATGTGATATGCGTTTACCCCAAGTGAACTCGGTGTTCAACTATTCTCCACTTCACCACCCTCTCATTCACTGCACCGTCTCTCTCTCCTCTCCCCCTCTTCCCCTCTTTCTCCCATGGAGAAAAGCGAGCAAGGCTCGATTTTGGAGCTAAATCTCTCGAAGACAGTTGGGTAATATTCTCTCTCTCTTTTATCTTCGTTTTAATAGTAATTTTGTATAGTTTGGTCATGTGTAGAGTTGGGTTTGAGATTTTGGGATTTTGGGAGATTTTGTTATTGTGTTGTATTGGGTGTTTTTATGAGTTATAATGGAGTTTTTAAAGTGTTGTGGGTGTTGAAGGTGTTGGATTTGAGTTTAGGTGCGAAAAACACTATTGAAGCAAATTTTTTTGGAAAATCGCAGGTCGCGATCGATCGCGCCATAACGCTGAATTTTGGCAAAGATGTATATTGATCGCCGATCGATCGCTGGGTCTCGCGGTGTCAGGAGGTGCCCTCCTCAACTTCATGCGGTGGCAGCATATAATTTTTAAGCAAATCTTCATAAATGATTTAATCTGATAATGCAAAATGGGGGTAAATTTAATGTTTTATTGAAATTTCTTCGTACAGAATATTACATGTAGGAAAGAAGAAATGAGTTTCATGCAGAAGAAACTGAAAAAGAAGAAAGAACATGGGTACTCACTTAAATGGAGGAATGAGAGATAAATGCATGAATTATCTTTGTTTCTTTCATCGATGAGTAAATACATTTTGGCTAAACAAAATTAATCTATTCTATGGAAATTATATCAAATATCATAATTAGTTATATCTTTCAACTTCTTATCATTCATTATTTCTTTTAAAAATCCAATTTCTTGCATCAACTAATCAAACAAATCGAACTAATTCGGTTCAATTAGTTATGTAAAAAATCGTAACATATTGTGAAAAAAAGTATTGTCAATAAACATCCCTACAATTGATTGAATTGAATCGGTGTATTTTGATAATGTCAAAAATATTGTAAAAAAATTCAAAAATATTGTGATAGTGAAATGCATGTGGGGTATGTGATATGCGTTTACCCCAAGTGAACTCGGTGTTTAACTATTCTCCACTTCACCACCCTCTCATTCCCTGCACCGTCTCTCTCTCCTCTCCCCCTTTTCCCCTCTTTCTCCCATGGAGAAAAGCGAGCAAGGCTTGATTTTGGAGCTAAATCTCTCGAAGACAGTTGGGTAATATTCTTCCTCTCTCTTTTATCTTCGTTTTAATAGTAATTTTGTATAGTTTGGTCATGTGTAGAGTTGGGTTTGAGATTTTGGGTTTTTGGGAGATTTTGTTATTGTGTTGTATTGGGTGTTTTATGAGTTATAATGGAGATTTTGAAGTGTTGTGGGTGTTGGAGGCGTTGGATTTGAGTTTGGGTGCGAAAAACACCATTGAAGCAAAAAATTTTGGAAAATCACAGATCGCGATCGATCGCGGCTACGGCGCCGATCGATCACGACGTAACACTGAATTTTGGCAAAGATGTAGAGTGATCGCCGATCGATCGCCATAGGACACTGCCCAAATTTTAGAGGCTGGTGATCGATTGTCAGCCAAGGCCGATCGATCGCCAGGCCATTTTTTTTTTAATTTTTATGTTGTTGAAATTTCGTCGTACTCTTTGCCCGAGGTTTTATGGTATTATATCGTCTAGTTAGGACGATATTTTGGAGGTTGATTACGTGCTTGATTGTGTGTTTGTGTGCACGTAATTGAATGTTAATTATGGAATTTGTGTAGAGCGTAATTCACCAGGTCTCGGGGCAAAGGCAAGGATTGGCTCTTGTGATTGGACTTTAAGGTACGTGTGACGTACGCGCATAGTTTGATATATTATTGTCGCGGTTAATGAATAATATATTATTGGTACGATGAACTAGCATGTATTATGAATTATGTTAATGCTGTCATGGGGCGAGCAATATGTATGACGCCGCCGCTGTTGAGCGAGAAATGGTTATGATACGATGTGATACAATTATGAAATTGTTGAATATATTTGATTTCTGTAATCATTATTATAATGATTTACCTGTGATTAATTGTGGAACTAGCGGTTTGAGCATGAAGTATAGTGAATCATTGTAATGATTAACTGATTTGGGAGTTTGATGATCTTGGTTATTTTGAGAACAGGAACATCATGAGAGATCTCATATGGTCATGGTACATATAGGGATTATTTACTAAATTTACAGCTTTATATTATGTAAATTATGAATTGTGAGATTGATGATATTGAGATTGTGCTATCAGTATGCTCACCCCGCGTGAGGCTGTTTCTGTTGAACAGGTACAACATTAGCTCTGGAGATGAGTTCGAGCTGTTGAATGGGAATGCTCCCAAGATAGAGATACCAGTATTGGTATGGGGTACATGTCAACAGGTGACATTCATTACGATCACATATCATACATGACAGTCAGAGTGATCCCACGTCATCCCGTGACATTCCATGTCATCCCGTACTCATTCATCGCAATCCCGCATGATTATGTTTAATTCAATACAACAAGTGATTAATCAATTATTAATCCGAAATATGCAAAATCTAACTTGCTTTTACAGCAATAGACATCGCTAAAGCAATCACAGTCTAATAATACCCATTGCTAACATAATGGCAGCATATCAATACTCATCGCCCAAAGAGGATACACAATACTCATCGCCCAACGGTGGTACACGATCAATACTCATCGCCCAACGATGGTACGCAATCAATACTCATCGCCCAACGGCGGTACACAATCAATACTCATCGCCCAACGGCGGCACGCAATCAATACCCCATCGCCCAACGATGGCACACAATCAATACCCATCGCTGCGTACACGACATCATAATCTGTTGGGTTTTGGAAAATCGAATAATCTTAGTTTTGATGTTAACAAAACTTGTTATTGTGTTTCTAACATATTTCATCAAGTGTGCAGTTCATATATGGTATTTTACAGCTTGATGATCTGCTAAGAAATGGCCTTGAGTTTGGTTGCTGAAATGAGAATTCAGCATCCAGTAGACCCCAAGCGCGGCTGACTAAATTGATCATATCTCATAGCTCGGATATCAAAATGACCTGATTCCAAAGGGGTTGGATAGCCAACTCAATTCTCTACAAGTCGTATTTCAGGGCAACAGACTATATTCGAAGGTTTACATGACGAAATCAAGTATGCAAGAGCTTGCTGGTACAAAGCTGAAACAGCAGCGGACAGATTGTAGCAGCTGTGGTATATCGGCCATAACTCTCAGATCGCTTATCAAAACGAGATGATTCAGTATAGGTTGGAAAGCTGAGACAAAGATCTACAAGTCATCTTTGGAAGTGAAAGACTGAACCGGACGTTATGATGGCCACAAAGCTTCTGCAAGTCATGCCATGTGCTGCTGCATCCAGCAAACATACAGCAGGACCATTGCCTCGTATTTCGAGTATAACTCTCTCATAAGAACTCAAAATTGAGCGATTCTTGATTCCGTTGAAAGCTAAGAGAAAGGGCTACAACTTTCATGAAGATCACTTTGCCCATAAATCAACGAATCAAGAGATATAACCAAGAGAACAGAACAGCAGATGTTGGGCAGCAGGGTACCAGCAGACATCAGACCAACTGGTACCAGCAGACCTTGGCCAACTGGTACCAGCAGACCTCAGACCAACTGGTACCAGCAGACCTCAGACCAACTTGTACCAGCAGACCTTGGCTAGCTGATGCGGTACCAGCAGACCTCAGACCAACTGGTACCAGCAGACCTCAGACCAGCTGATGTTGAACCAGCAGACCTTGGCCAGCTGATGTTGTACCAGCAGACCTCAGACCAACTGGTACCAGCAGACCTCATACCAGCTGATGCTGAACCAGCTGACCAGACCAGTTAACCAGACCAGCAGACTTCCAAAAATAGTCCAGAAGCAGAATATGACTGTTGCAATGGTTGAAAGCTTACCAAAACTGTCCCAACGGTTATATTCTTGTATCTAACGTATATATCAATACTTGGGGCTATATATACATGATTTGGAAGCTCAATAACAGCTGATTGAAGATCAATCCAAGCCTTCCAAAGCAAACCCACTTGGTATTCAATTGAGGAACTTAAAAGACAAAAGCTGCTAAATGAAGAGCACTCCTCAAATATTTGGCACCTCTTACCTTGCTGTATCAGATTCATTATGGAATCATTTGTGCCTCTGTATTCACTCTATTCATTGTATTTGTGAGCTAAAATAGAAGAGTGAATACCATTGTAATGGTTGATGATTTATCACAACCGATGAGAGGTCTTTGTATGTGAGACATTAAAGAACATACATAGTTGAGTTGCTAGGAGTTCTAGTTGGATGGGGAATTCCCAACTGGATCGGGTTTGTACAACGAGATTGTATAAATCAAAGTCTTCTAGTGGAATCCTTCCATGCGGTGGAAGAAGGGGAGACGCAGAAGGATTACACCACCTTCGAACTTCCATAAACAAATGCTTGTTTATTTATTTTAATTGCATATCTTTAAAATGCCTTTCAAATGAGTAATCGGTTTTAGAGCGGGTTTCTGTCGAGTGTCTTCCGCTCGATTTTGTAACCGAACTCGATATAATCTCTCGGTGCAATTAATTCAAGAACACGAGCTATTGAATCTCAAGTTGGTTGAACTCGGGTGTGGAATGACAACCCACCCCCGGAATCGATCGTAACAAGTGGTATCAGAGCAGGTTGTTCTTGGAAAGCATTTTAACCGATTTTTTAGCGGATATCTTTTAAAATCATTTTCAAAATTTTTCATGAGCATGAAATATTTTCATAGCATATTTTTTTCAAAATATGGTGTATGAAAATTTTTAGCATAAAAATCAATTTCATTGCATTCATTTTGCACGAAAATAATTTTAAAATCTATTTTTAATGTTCAAATTTTCGTTCAATCTGTTCTTAACTCATTTTAAGTTTAAAATTTTTATTTTGAGATTTTATCTAACAATTTTCGAAGCATTTTAGTTTCTGGCAGCTTGCAGCGACTTTGGGAAAATTGGCATAACTTCTTGCTCGGATGTCCAAATGACGAACCGTTTTTTGAGTTGCAAACTAGACTCATAGAGGATCGCAACGGTATAGATCTTGCAGCCTAATTCTTCACGAGGAGATGCAATTTATTCTGCAAAGTTGACTCATGTGCTGCCACCGTAGAAAGATGAAATGGACATTGTTGAGTTTTGTCAATACATTCAAATTTGTTGCCAAGTATGCTACATGCATCATCAAAAGAGGTTAATTTTTCAAAAATTAATGTGCATTGCATTTTTTTTAAATTTGTTTTAGCCTACCTCATTTGCCCCTCACTTGCTCAAATTTTCAAACCTTTTAAAATTAAGGGGGAGAGTTTAATCTCAATCCTTGAGGGGGAGTAAATTTTATTTGTCTTCCTTTTTGATTCACACAAAAAGGGGGAGAAATAAGGTGTTTTAAAAAAATATGATTTTTCTTGTTATGCAACATTGTGCTTTAATGGCTCATATTTTTATTCAAGTTTTGTGATCATCAAAAAGGGGGAGATTGTTGGGTTTTGGAAAACCGAATAATCTTAGTTTTGATGTTAACAAAACTTTTTATTGTGTTGCTAACATATTTCATCAAGTGTGCAGTTCATAAATGGTATTTTACAGCTTGATGATCTGCTAAGAAATGGCCTTGAGTTTGGTTGCTGAAATGAGAATTCAGCATCCAGTAGACCCCGAGCGCGACTGACTAAATTGATCATATCTCATAGTCGGATATCAAAACGACCTGATTCCAAAGGGGTTGGATAGCCAACTCAATTATCTACAAGTCGTATTTCAGGGAAACAGACTAGATTCGAAGGTTTACATGACGAAATCAAGTATGCAAGAGCTTGCTGGTACAAAGCTGAAACAGCAGCGGACGGATTGTAGCAGCTGTGGTATATCGGCCATAACTCTCAGATCGCTTATCGAAACGAGAAGAGTCAGTATAGGTTGGAAAGCTAAGACAAAGATCTACAAGTCATCTTTGGAAGTGAAAGACTGAACCGGACGTTAAGATGGCCACAAAGCTTCTGCAAGTCATGACATGTGCTGCTGCATCCAGCAAACATACAGCAGGACCATCGCCTCGTATTTCGAGTATAACTCTCTCATAAGAACTCATAATCGAGCGATTCTTGATTCCCTGGAAAGCTAAGAGAAAGGGCTACAACTGTCATGAAGATAACTTTGCCCAGAAATCAACGAATCAAGAGATATAACCAAGAGAACAGAACAGCAGATGTTGGGCAGCAGGGTACCAGCAGACCTCAGACCAACTGGTACCAGCAGACCTCAGACCAACTGGTACCAGCAGACCTTGGCCAGCTGATGCGGTACCAGCAGACCTCAGACCAACTGGTACCAACAGACCTCAGACCAACTGGTACCAGCAGACCTTGGACAGCTGATGCGGTACCAGCAGACCTCAGACCAACTGGTACCAGCAGACCTCAGACCAACTGGTACCAGCAGACCTTGGCCAGCTGATGTTGTACCAGCAGACCTCAGACCAACTGGTACCAGCAGACCTCATACCAGCTGATGATGAACCAGCTGACCAGACCAGTTGACCAGACCAGTAGACTTCCAAAAATAGCTCAGAAGCAGAATATGACCGTTGCAATGTTTGAAAGCTTACCAAAACTGTCCCAACGGTTATATTCTTGTATCTAACGTATATATCAATATTTGGGGCTATATATACATGATTTGGAAGCTCAATAACAGCTGATTGAAGATCAATCCAAGCCTTCCAAAGCAAACCCACTTGGGATTCAATTGAGGAACTTAAAAGACAAAAGCTGCTAAATGAAGAGCACTCCTCAAATATTTGGCACCTCTTACCTTGCTGTATCAGATTCATTATGGAATCATTTGTGCCTCTGTATTCACTCTATTCATTGTATTTGTGAGCTAAAATAGAAGAGTGAATACCATTGTAACGGTTGATGATTTATCACAACCGATGAGAGGTCTTTGTATGTGAGACATTAAACAACATACATAGTTGAGTTGCTAGGAGTTTTAGTTGGATGGGGAATTCCCAACTGGATCGGGTTTGTACAACGGGATTGTATAAATCAAAGTCTTCTAGTGGAATCCTTCCATGCGGTGGAAGAAGGGGAGACGTAGAAGGATTACACCACCTTCGAACTTCCATAAACAAATGCTTGTTTATTTATTTTAATTGCATATCTTTAAAATGCCTTTCAAATGAGTAATCGGTTTTAGAGCGGGTTATGTCGAGTGTCTTCCGCTCGATTTTGTAACCGAACTCGATATAATCTCTCGGTGCAATTAATTCAAGAACACGAGCTATTGAAGCTCAAGTTGGTTGAACTAGGGTGTGGAATGGCAACCCACCCCCGGAATCGATCCTAGCATAATCCATTGCTATGTATACAATAGCATAATCCATCGCTACGTATACAACGGCATAATCCATTGCTACGTATACAACGGCATAATTATTCTGTACATCAGCGGCTGAATAATATCCCTCGCTTCAAATTGTCGGTGGCTCAATGATATCTCTCGCTTCGACATATTAGCATCCCGTGCTACGATATGACAGCGGCAAATATCCTGATCCAGCGCCCGATAAGACAACGACAAATATTTTGATCCATCGCTGCTCAACATATATGTATCATTGCAATGATCTCAGTATACACAAATCAACATAATATCCCACAATCTCTACTATCTTCACTACGTTATATCAGTGGCTCAATAATATCCCTTGCTTCGAAACAGCTCAATGATATCCCTCGCTTCGGCATACCAGCGACCTGCGCTATGATATGATATCGGCAAATATTCGGATTCAACGCTCAATAAGACAGCGGCAAATATTCCGATCCATCGCTATTCGAGATAATCGTAGCATCACAATAATCGCAATATATTCATGCGCACAACGACAATGTCAAGTATTCATGCATCACGATAACAAGTCAATATCAATGCATGTGTGTACATCCATATATACTTGCATTTTCATAATCATAAGGTAACCATATCCGATCATTACATCGTCTGTTGTCACATATCAACAACATAACATTATCCACCATTTCATGTCATCAGACAGCACATCACGTTTCTCATTTCCTGATTTCCCTACAAAATTAGATTTCCCTGCATACCATTCCAATCAACATCATTTATTCTTTCACCAATCACCACATCAAATTACTAGCACCTATCAACATAGCATATCAGTTGTCGCTCATCCACCGTCACATCATTACTGTCAAAACAGTTAAATCTATGATACGTTATTTAAATATGTTACCAGTTGATAGCACTCTTCAATAATACCACCCTCGGTGCGTATGTTCATTGGTATCACCGGTTATTTCTCAATATCACTTTCATCGTATTCCATACGATCCTGCAACCACGATGTTTAGCAATAACATATTTTCATTCATGAGTTCATATCATACTATGCACGTGAGTATATATAAATGTCATGCAACGCAGGCCCTAAATGCAATCATGCGTAAACTATGTGTTATTCATTTCTATCAACACCTCACTAGGCCCTCAGACATTCCAAAAGAGTAAACCACTGCTCTGATACCACTAATGTAAGGACACACGTCCTAAACCCCGTCAATAGTACATTTATCATCTATAATAGTGCATACATTCATAGCATTAGAGAATTCTCATTACATGCTTCAATAACAATGGCATGCTAATATGCTATCTACAAACTTTTCGACATAAATTCTCTTAATGTCCAATTCACAACCCAACTCAACTAACATAAGTATACACTTCACAGTGCACCAATCATATTCTCAATTCATCATGCAATTACTTTCTCAAATAATTGCAGGCAATACGTAATTGAATATAGAAGTTTCCATTTTATACATGTCATATACACCTATTCAAAATGCTCACACACGAGCCCTTAATAAATGAATATGTATCTACATGTACCAGTCTCATTATCAATACCAGCATTGGTACCTTAGTCCTGAGAGCATTCTCATTCACCAGCTCGAACTCATCTCCAGAGCCAACGTTGTACCTGTTTTACATGTTTTAACATAAACAACCATACCAACATCACAATCTCAATATCGTCAATCTCGCAATTCATAATTTACAGAATAAAAAGCTTTAAATTTAGGAAATACGCCATGTATGTACCATAACCATATGGGGTCTCCCATGTTGTTCCTGTTCTCACAATAGCCAAGATCATTAAACTCCAAAATCAGTTAATCATTACAACGATTCACTATACTCATGTTCAAAATCGCCAATTCCATAATCAATCATAGCTAAACCATTTCAATAATGATTTACAGTAATCAAAAACTTCTCTTCCAACAATTTCATAATTATAATCATTATATCACATCGCTCTCTCAACAGCGGTGGCCCTCTAACCTCTCGCACGCTAAGCGACAGCATCACACTCATTGCTTGCTCAACAACGGCATCACCATAATTCTTAACGCTTACCAATTTATCTTCACAATAATATATTATTAATTAACATGACAATAATATATCTAACTATGCTCATACGTCACACGTATCTTAAAGTCCAATTGCAAGAGCTACTCCTTGCTTTTACCCCGAGATCCAGTGAATTATTCGCAATACGATCAATAATTCATAATCAAATGTGGGCACACAATCACGTATTCAATCTCCATAAATATCATCCTATCATCATGATTAAAAACCGCATAAAAGACTCGGGCAAGGCTTACATCGGTACCACGACAAAACAAATGTTTTCACCAAACTTGGCCTCGCGATCGATCGCCCAAGAGCTCACGGTCGATCGCGAGCCACGGAAATTTTAACCTTGATTTTTCGCTCGCGCTCGATCCATCGTTGAGACCCCGCGATCGTTCGTCGAGACCCTTCGATCGATCGGTCGTTTTGCGGGATCAATCCCCAGAACTATTCAACGTCTTCCCATTTTCTTTGTTACGTCACGATCGATCACCCAAGCCCCACGATCGATAGCAACCTGCGATTTTCGAAAATATTTTCCTTCCATGGTGTTTTCCACCCTCAAACTCAAATCCAACAAAACTTGGTAGTGTTTATCGCGTACAGCCAAATTAACCCTCTCAAGTTAATAACAGTAATGAATGTAGTAGCGTGAGTAGGGATCGATCATACAAAGAATGATGTATTTTTGTGTTAATTATGCAAACGAATAGAAAAAAGGGAATTTTTAGATTGATTAACTACTACTAAGCAAAATTTATGAATTAAACTAATTAGCAAAATCAAACTAAGGTGATTTAAATTTTGAGAAAAGTGATTCTTGGTATTTCAATCGACTTTACCTTGGATTTATGCATTCAATCATCGATTATCACAAAAGATATAATTTTTACTCGAATATTCATCATTAGAGATTCAACTCTTATATTACATTATGCCTAGTTAAAATAGCCCAATTGTTCTAAATTAACCCGTATCGTTATATCGATCAAAACAACAGTAGTTAAGATTAATATTAACAATAGCTTTCAAATCTAGTAAGAATGATGAAACTAAGACAATATAATCCAAGCGTCTATGTTTAATCTAGTCAAGCGTTTTTCCTAAGAATTTAACAACACCAACAGTATGCAATCATTAATCTTAGTTGCTTCAAAGGCCAAGCATTAGATGGTATGCAAAAATCATTAGATGGCCAATCTTATAATCAAAACACAACAATCATGGCAACAATTCATAGAAAAACACTTGATACTCAATAAAAATTAATAAAAGAACATCAATCTCATGAAAAACATAAATTACAAGGTATTGTCTTCCTTCAACCAAGAATCAAAAGTATTTAGCCAAGCATGACTAAATTAAAAACAATCAAAACTAATCTAGAAGGCATTAAACTAAAAGCAAAAAAAAAAGAATTACTAGAAGATAGCAAAATTCCGAAGCGTCACTTCCGTCTCCGTGTCTTGAATCTTAAAGTTGTTCTTCAAAAGTTGAGAGAAAATCTCTAAAACTAATCAAAAATATAAAACTATGATAAAAAGTCTGAATTCTCTCTTATAGAGGCTGATTTTCGAGTTTATAGAGGTGGGGAAGCTTGGAGGAGGTTAGAGTCTCCCAAGATGGTAAAAGAACTAAATTTTCTTATTTTCTCGGACTCTACTGGCGATCGACCGCGATAAGCTGGCGATCGATCGCTAGCTTATTTTTTTCAATTCTGCCTTTCGGCGATCGATCTCTTTTTCCGAGGCGATCGATCGCTGATCCTGAATTTTTGTTGCTGATCTTTTTGTCCATAGGCGATCGATTTCTTCTTCCGAGGCGATGGATCTCTAGTCAAAAAGTACTTTTTAAGCATTTTCTTGGTCTACTTCGATCCTTTATCACCTCCAATGCTTTTCTTGATCTTTATTCATCGTTGTTGGCTCGATTTCTTCGATCCCACCTACATTTACACAAATATACGATTAGGTAGCATATGTATCCAATTAACCATCAAAACATAACAAATCGTAGACAATTAAGCGCAATAGATGTGTCTATTTCTAGTCACATTACAACTCACACCCCATACTTAATCTTTACTCGATCTCGAGTAAATCAGATAAAACTATAGGTTCATAGCATCATAACAAACTAACTTGTCCTCACTTTAATGCCTCAACAATTATAAACATACACAGTGATGAAAGGTGGTGAAAACTTAACAGTGGAACAAGTTCAATCTCTAGGTATTTTATACACAACAAAGCAGCGAACGTGCATGTGTAGTCATAAACAAGTGTCGTGCACAAATTATAGATCCAATCAATGTAAAACCACAATAGCTCAAGTTGTACATCAACACAAGTATAAGACCACTTGCACACTCTTCTCCACTATCTTAGCTACTTTCAAACATAAATCAAATAGGACTTAATTAGCTTGTATCTTGGCCTAGGTTTTGGCTTATGAAAGGAAGGGTAATGTATATCAAACAAGAGAGTATAATGATATGCACACTAAAGAGCTTCTCTCCTTGCATGATTTTTTCAAACCTTGTTCATTTTTGCAAGGTTTAATCAATTCTTTTCTTCCTTTGACATGGCTCCCCTTGGAGTCATATTTTTAGCAATTTTCTCAAGGAATCCCTTTTCTTCATTGCATCTCATTCTTTCGACAATAGAGTTCACAAATATATGATTCAATGATAAGATAAGTGCATGTGAATGAAACGCATCATACTCCCTTCAAAGGTATGGATGAAACATATATAGGCTCATTAGGAAAGGATGATAAGCTAGTCAAAGAATATTGAATGGTGTTCCTTTGTATGCTAAGCATACATCCATTTTTTTTACATTCAAGCTCAAAAGGGTACTAATGATTGATGTTATTTCCATGGTAGGCTTGAAAGACGCAAACGCATCAAAGATAGCCTAAATCATTTTCATGTTCGCAAGTACTCTAGACATACGCCTCAAAGAGCATGTAGTTAAGTTCTAGCATGTATCAGATACTTCCTAAGACTATCAAAAAATTCACACAATCTTCACTACGATATGCAATCTTCACAAGTCATGACATATTCGTGCTCAATATTTTCAACTACTAAGTCAAAGCAAAATTTGCATTAGAGTTCAAAGTGTTCCAAGGTTAACAATTCACCTATGTTCAAAAACATGCATGCCCTCAATTAGGTTTCATCATGGGCTAGTGATTCTAAGCATGCATTCATTACTAACTATGAGCTCAAATTTTTTCAAATTTTTCAATTTTTTTTTTGTATTTTCATAATAAGAAAGCAATAACACACTATTAATTCCTTCTCCATACTTAAATCATACATTGTCCCCAATGTAAGTCAAAATTGTAAAGAAAGATAAATTAGACTAAGAAAGCAATAAAAAAAGTAAAGGGAGACTAACTCCCCTTGGGTTGCCTCCCAAGCAGCGCCTCTGTTTAACGTCGATTGCCCGACGCCAGTCTTTGATCAAGGTGGGTTATGCGTTGTCGCTCGATCATTCCTTTTCCACCTCAATATCTTCTTCACTCCTTTAAACTTTGGTTTGCTCGCCTTGCTCCTCTTGGAGGTCATCAGCAGTCTTCTTTCCTCCTCCATCATTTGTTGATTGACGTGGTCGATCCGGAGGGTGTTTCCTTTCAACAATAGGATCTTGTAAATGAGAAAGATGATCAACATTATCATGAGTAGATAAAGCAGCAAGGGTATTAATATTATGCACAAGATTTGAGTCCGTACCTCCTTTGTCCACAAGGCTCACAGTGGTCTTTCCTATCTCACACAAGTCATTAAATTCAAATTCAGAATCAATTTCATCATCGATATCAATAGCGTAACTAGAATGACCATGAGTTTTAATTGTTTCATAGATATTGAATTTCGCAATCTCACCATCAAACTCCATCGTTAACATGCCCTTATTAACATCTGTCACGGACTTAGAGGTTTTCAAGAATGGTCTCCCTAATAAGATGGGGCTAGATGAATCACCATTTTCCATGTCTAGGACATAGAAATCAGCGGGGAAAACAAAACTGTCTACGTGTACAAGTACATCATCTACTATCCCCCTAGGAATAACCGTGGATGTGGGGTCTTCCCACCTTAACAGTGATTACTAGACATAAAAGGATTAATCATGCATTGATTAAGTCTTAAGGATTCGGTTGTTACATGAGCTAACAGGATTACAGGCCAAAAATACAAAACTTCAAAAATAATTCATTACATTCCAAAAGAATGCCATTTAGATTTACACTACTCCTAGAGTAGGTACTAATCATAACTTGAAATCCTATACGTTCCTGTGTCCCTCGTAGCTCACTGCCTCAACCCGACCCTTAGTCCTTTCGTCCAAAAGCGTACCTACAGGGACAACACATCATGAGCATATACAGTTTCACTTAACTACATATAAACATTATAGTAAATGCATGAAATCTTGGTTAAGTAAATATGCTGGTTATTCATTAACTTCTTTATTGTTATCCCTGATTCATAATCATGCATATGGTGCACCTTACCCCGTGGCACCTTACCACAATAACATCGCATGGCCTCTTACCATGTGGGGCACCTTACCCCGTGGCACCTTACCACAATAACATCGCATGGCTACTTACCATGTGGGGCACCTTACCCCGTGGCACCTTACCACAATAACATCGCATGGCTACTTACCATGTGGGGCACCTTACCCCGTGGCACCTTACCACAATAACATCGCATGGCTACTTACCATGTGGGGCACCTTACCCCGTGGCACCTTACCACAATAACATCGTATAAACATCATCATATAAACATCGTATAAACATCATGATTTCATCGTATACATATTCATGCGATAAATGCATAGTCATAGCGTAGGGATGTGTTTTACCGTCCGATGCCCGTACGTCTCTTACGTACCTTTTCAAAAGGAGGAGGAGTCAACAGACTTTATCTCCTCGATGGTGCCGGTACCTGGGATGGTTCTACATGACCAAATAATACCATATTAGATGCTTCGAAACCAGCTCATATCATAACTGAACAAAATAAAACATCATTATATTTTTCAACTTACTGCCTCTCCCGATCGATCGGCCAAAGATCTCGATCGATCGAGACACTGTGCACTAACAGTGCCTTAGCTTCCTGCCTCGCTCGATCGATCGAGATATTTTACCGATCGATCGAGAAGCTTCACCGATCGATCGAGAAATCCCTCGATCGATCGACATCAAAGTTTTAAATCATACATTAGACCCACTGTCTCGCTCGATCGATCGGAACCAAATCTCGATCGATCGAGAGCTCTGAAAAAATCGAGACTTCCCCAGATTTTTGAGCACCCCATTTCATATCATAAAAACTATACCATAATTCCTAAAACATGCTTGAATCAAAAGTGTCCTGGGCTTTACCAACTTACCACTCGTATACCCAAAACGAAGGTTCACCCAAAGACCCATCTAACATGCATAATATAACCTCCTCAATACCACTCTCAACCCACATTTTTTTCCAGAAAACAGGGGAAACATCTTCCCAGATTTTCGAACACCCTAGTTCACAAGCTTTAATCCTTCATATAAGACGCATAACATGCATAAGGAAAAATACTGATAGCTTCATAACAACACCTTTTTGTCATTTAAATCGAAGGTTTCAAGAAATCTAAGCTATCATGCCATCTTTACCATACATAAAAGTAGGAACCCAATAAGCTTAAAAAAAAACAGAAACAGAGCATGGTTTCTTACCCTACTTAGCTCCGATTTTTGAGAGACTTCCAAGGGCTGAAAATGGCAAGGCTCCACAAGTTTTTACTCAGCAAGTGCTGGTGTTTCTTTGGGAGAGAAGGGTCGAGATTTTGGGGTGGAAAGATGAGGCTGAATGATTGAGCCAAGTGGGTGAGAAGTCAGCCTTTCTACAGTTTGAATGGCATGGGTTAGGGGGGTGGTTGCATGTAGGGTGGTTTGTGGTGTTTAATTGTATCCCGGTATTTCATATGATGTATAAAAATATCTTCCCTTGATATTTTATGATTGAACTACATCAATACAACAATTAAAAACACGTAACATACCCCCTAAACCATATCATTATATCAAAATTATAACCCCCACTTAAAAATACCACAACCTTCTTAAATATATCGTAATTCACTATTGTAGCACATAATCATATAACATTTCATCATCGTAGCATATAATCATTTAACCTTTCGGGGGTATTATATTACTCCCCTACTTAAAAGATTTCGTCCTCGAAATCCACATGCATCATCATAACGGAACTAAACATAAATACATACCAGAGAATAGTTCCGGATAGTGCTGCACCATATGCCGTTCCGTCTCCCATGTAGCCTCCTCGACACCCCGACGATCCCATTGAACTTTGACCATCGGTATAACTTTGCTCCGTAGTCTGCGATCCTCTCGATCTAGAATTCTGATTGGTCGTTCTTCATAGGACATACCTGAGTCTAACTGAACTTCTGTAGGCTGTAAGACATGAGACGGGTCTAGCTCATACTTCCGTAACATAGAGACGTGAAAAACATCGTGTATGCCAGACAAGGATGGCGGTAGAGCCAAACGATATGCCAAAGTACCGATACGCTGCAAAATTTCATATGGCCCAACATACCTCGGAGATAACTTTCCCCGCATCCCAAAACGAACCACACCCCTGAAGGGCGAGATCTTTAAGAAGACCCTGTCTCCTAACTGAAATTCTAGCGGTCGTCGCCGCTTATTGGCATAGGCCGCTTGCCTATCCTGGGCCGCTTTCATCTTCTGGCGTATCAACTTTATCTTACCTTCCATATCCCTGATCATATCCGGTCCTCCGACCGCTTTGCTAGTCAAGTCCTCCCAATACAGTGGTGATCTACATCGTCGTCCATACAGAGCTTCAAAAGGGGCCATTTGAATGCTCGCCTGATAACTGTTATTATAGGAGAACTCTACCAGCGGCACTGAATCCTGCCACGGAGTATCAAACTCCAAAATACACGCCCTCAACATGTCCTCGAGCGTCTGAATGGTACGCTCTGTTTGGCCATCTGTCTGAGGGTGATAGGCCGTACTCAGTCTCACCTCTGTGCCCAAAGCTGTCTGGAGACCCTCCCAGAAATGTGAAGTGAACCTCGGGTCCCTGTCAGACACTATCGAGACTGGAATACCATGCAATCTCACCACATCCCGTATATATATCTGGGCCATCTTCAAGTATGTATATGACATACTGTAAGGGATGAAATGAGCCATCTTCGTCAGCCTATCCACGATCACCCAGATCGCATCAAATCCTGAGGCCGTCCTAGGTAAGTGGGTCACAAAGTCCATAGATATATGCTCCCACTTCCATTCAGGCACCTCTAAGCTCTTCAGTTCTCCACCAGGCCTCTGCCTCTCTGCCTTTACCTGCTGGCAGATCAAACATCTTTTAACAAAAATGATTACCTCACGCTTCATGCGTCTCCACCAGAATTGATCGTATAGATCTTTGTACATCTTCCTTCCCCCTGGGTGGATACTGAAACGACTACTGTGAGCCCGCTCCAAAATTCCTCTACGCAGTTCTGGTGTATCTGGGACTACCCATCGGTTGCCCAGTCTCAAGGAATCATCCTCAGCCACTCTGAACTTGGATGGCTGACCCTGAAGTATCAATGATGTCCATCTCTGAACCTCACTATCGGACTTCTGGGCCTTCCTGATTGCCTCAAATATGTCTGGCTCCGCCAATAGGGTCGACACTCGCACAGGCGACGTGTCTACATCGAAATCATAGCCCAGTTGGCAATAAGACGTCATCAAGGCTGACAAACACATAACATCCTCTGCAGTACTCTTTACCTTCCGACTTAAGGCGTCTGCTATCAGGTTTGCTTTACCTGGATGGTACTCAATTTCACAATCATAATCTTTGAGCAAATCCATCCATCTTCTTTGCCTCATATTCAACTCTGCTTGAGTGAATAAGAACTTCAGGCTCTTATGGTCCGTATATATAGTGAAAGACGTGCCATACAAGTAATGCCTCCAGATCTTTAAGGCGAATATGATGGCCGCCAATTCCAAATCATGTACTGGATACCTGGCTTCGTGTGGCTTCAGCTGCCTCGATGCATAAGCCACCACATGCTTATCTTGCATCAACACACAGCCCAAGCCCTGCAATGACGCATCCGTATACAAGGCGAACCTCTTATCCTCGGACGGAATCACCAGTACAGGCGCTGTAGTCAAACGACGCTTCAGCTCTTGGAAGCTTTCCTTACAAGCTTCGGACCAAAAGAAGGGGACTCCTTTCTGAGTCAGCTGTGTCAGGGGTTTGGCAATCTTCGAAAAACCCTCGACGAAACGTCGGTAATATCCTGCCAAACCGAGAAAACTCCTTATCTCAGGTACAGAAGTGGGTGCAGCCCACTCCATCACAGCTTCAATCTTCCTGGGATCCACAGATATCCCGCGGCTAGATATGACATGGCCTAAAATACCACGCTGTCCAACCAGAACTCGCACTTACTAAGCTTTGCATACAGCTGATGATCCCTAAGGATCTGAAGTACTATCCTCAAGTGCCTTACATGCTCTTCTTCCGTCCGAGAGTAGATAAGTATGTCGTCAATGAAGACTATGACGAACTGATCCAAATACGGCTGGAACACCCTGTTCATCAAACTCATGAAAACAGCTGGGGCATTCGTCACCCCAAAAGGCATGACCAGAAATTCATAGTGCCCATATCTAGTCCTGAAAGCCGTCTTCTGAACATATCTTCTCTTACTCGAATCTGATGGTACCCCGACCTCAGATCGATCTTACTATAGAGCCTCGTTCCCTGTAACTGATCAAATAAGTCATCAATCCTCGGAAGTGGATACTTGTTCTTGACTGTAGCTTTGTTTAACTGCCTATAATCAATGCATAGACGCATCGATCCATCTTTCTTCTTAACAAATAAGACAGGCGCACCCCATGGCGATACGCTAGGGCGTATGTAGCCCTTATCAAGGAGTTCCTGTAACTGTACCTTTAACTCCCTTAACTCTGCTGGTGCCATCCTATACGGGGCGCGAGAAATTGCAGACGTCCCTGGTAGTAGCTCAATCCCAAACTCGACCTCTCTCGTCGGTGGGAATCCGGGAATCTCCTCCGGAAAGACATCAGGAAACTCCGCCACTACGGGCACATCCTCAACCTTCAATTCCTTCCTCTTATCCGTCATATCAATAGCATAGATAAGATATCCTGTATGACCTCGTTCCAATAACTGTGCCATCATGACAGCCGATACCAACGGGATCCTTGGGCGAGAACCATCCCCAAAGAATGTCCACTGGACTCCCATATCAGATCTGAATCAGACAGTCCTTTGCCTGCAGTTAACGACCGCCTGATACTTGTTCAGAACATCGATGCCCACAATGCAGTCGAAGTCTGTCATTCCTAGCACAATCAAATCTGATCTTAACTCATTATCCTCAAAATAAATGAGGCCATCATAGACAATCTGATCCGTAGTCAAACTTCTTCCAGCGGGGGTCGAGACCATAAAAGGCATGGGGGACGGAGAAGTACATATGTGGTGCCTTTCAACAAAACTCGTCGACACAAAAGAGTGTGACGCACCTGTGTCTATCAATATAAGAGCAGGGTGCGTAAATAAAAGACACGTACCCGCTATAACTTCCTCCGGAGCCGCTGTAGCCTGCTCCCTTGTCAAAGCATACACCTGACCCTGAGGTGGCCCAGCGAGCTGACCTCCGTACTATCTTGGCACAAAAGGTGGTCTGTGCGGTGCCGCTCTGTCCGCAGGCCTCCCCGCAGAGTTCTGCTGTCTTACCCTGTTGGGACACTGTCGAGCGAAGTGGCCTCTGTCGCCACAGACATAGCAACCAACACAGTCCTTTGCCAAATGTGATAGTCCACATATAGTGCACTGAGCTCTTCCAGATCTATCTCCCTGAGGCTGTCCTCTCCCAGATGGAGTATCATTCCTACCTTTCCCTTTCCATCGATTCTCAGGCCTCTTGCCACTGAATCTCGATGCTGAAGTGTTCCCCCTAGGCTTAAACTGATCACCCCTGGGCTTCAAATTGTCAGAAGTGGGTCTCTGAGGGGGTGCTGGAGGTGGCACAGCATCAGGATATGCACCAACTCCCAGCTCAGCTAGCTCAGCTCGTGAGAGTGCATCGTCAAAACAGGCAGGGCCATAAGTGATCACCCTGTCATACAGTTCAGGCCTCAAGCCCTTCATGAAGTTCCGCATCTTCGCTTGAGTGCTTGCAGCAATGTGTGGCACATAACGTAGCAAGGAACAGTAATGCAAAGCATAATCAGATACAGGCATGGTACCTTGTCTTAAACTGGTAAACTCATCCTCTTTGGCCTGTCTTGCAGCGGCTGAGAAATAGCGGTTCAGAAACCGCGTTCGGAACATCTTCCAATTCACTTCCTGTCCTAGAGCCTCTTGCTCAATCACTGTGGTTTTCCACCACATCAGTGCCTTCTTGGAAAGCTGAAATTCTGCTAATCGGATCCAGGCCGTCTTTGCACAAGGCGCTGCCACAAATATCTGTTCGATCCTCTCTAACCATTCCTCAGCTTTCTCTCCTGATTCAGTTCCCTCGAACATCGGAGGTCGATACATCATAAACTGAGCCAAGCTCAATTCCCCAGGTAGCAATTGCTGTTCAGAGGGTTCCTCTCCCAAAGCTGATCGCTTTTATTTTAAACAGTTATTTCGAGCGATTCTACCGCAAGTGCACGGTGTCAAGTTTTAGTATAGATATGAAGAATACGAATTGTCGAACCCACAGGGACTAACAAGCAAGTATCAAATAAGATGCTTTTAACTATATTTAATCTACGAAATTGAATTAATAATTAAACTACTAATTAATTAAATTAACTACTAATCCAACCAAGTCAATAAAAGTAAACGAGAAAAATCCACTAGAAAAGATTATCAAGGCGTAGGCTCACCAATGCAATCCCCTACAATTCTCGATTGAATATCCAAATATTTCTAAGGTGACGAGTTTTCCTAATGCATTCGTTATACTTTGGTCCAGTTATAACAAGTCTAATATTAATGTTGCAGTAAACCACTCCCGTGTCCTTATTGCACAATTAATATCGAATAAAGATCTATGAAAACTACTAGCCTTCGATTTTGGTAAATCTATTGCTATCACACGTGTGCTAGATTTTACTTGGTCCGTCTCAACCTAAAACCCACGGTATAATTTACTCTATCGTATTGCAATATCCTATGGTCAATTCAATCGCAATATAAAAATCATTCAAGGGTAATCAACCCCTCAAAAGCATGAAGATCAATAAATTATACACAAAGAATTAAAGGAATTCAATCAAATAAATCATCAACTCATAGGTTCTTGACAAAGGATTCGCCTAGCCTCGATAAATAAATTAGTTCAACATAGTATATCAAAACAAATCAAAACTAATATTAAAAGACAAGAATAAACTCCCGATGTCGACTTCGTTCGTAGATCCTTGCTCCCTCTCTCGCTTCCTTCTCGATCGTCTCTTGAATCGTCTTGTTGAAGGTGTTCCAAAATCCTAGGATGGTTGATGGATGGAGGTGGATGATGGTGATATGGAGGATGGATGGAGGCTATTTCTAGGGTGTAAAATATGATAAAAAAGTCCCTATTTTCGTCCAAAACCTAATATAAATAGTGGTGAAGGAGTTTTGTAAAGTTTGGACACAAAATAACCAAGAAGGAAACAAAATCTCAAAATTTTCGGGTTTGGCGATCGGTCTTCGTCAGTTGGCGATCGATCTCGGAAACATTCTGGATGGTGGCGATCGATCTTCGAAAGTTGGCGATCGATCGCGGACCTCAAATCTCCAATCTTGCGATTTGGTCCCTCATTTTCCAGATTTGCTCAGTTTGGTCCTTTTCAGCATTTTTAAGCCCATTTCATCCACTTTTATGCATTTGGACCTAGATTCCTGACATATACAAATATATACCAAAATGTGTAATATTTTCTAGGAATCACTACAAAAACACCCCTAATCATATATCAAATTAAGTGTAAAAATCACACTTATCAACTCCCCCAAACTTAAACTTGATCGTCTCGAGCAATAAATAAGATCACAAAGTAGAGTTCAATATTGAAGACTCAAATAAACCAATTCGTAGTCAATCATGTAACTCAGACATCTCACTTACAAACGAACAATAATTAATCAAAAAGTTTAACAAGTTGTGTTTTCTTCTAGATCAAGCAACATGTCGCCAAATTAGAATGTGCGTGTGTGCTATTGTCACTTTTCAAGTTTCATGCAATTTTCATAGATCAAATCATGCTATTCAATGAAAAGTAAGATTATCTTTGAGCATTCCATTGTCCTATTTTCAAACACTTCTCCACTAATGTAGTCACTCCCTAGACTTGGATCACTAGGACTTTTTAAGCTTGTAGCGTTAGGCCTAGGTGTTGGCTTCAAAGAAAAGATAGGGTAATACAAAGAAGAGAGTATAAGCATGTAAAATTTTAAATTTTTAGCACAACTTGAACTTCTCTTCTTTTTCTCTTTTTTTTTTTTTTTTTTAGCCTTGGCCACTTTGGGTCTTAATTAGAATTTTTTTGCAAGGCTTTTTCTATTCTTTTCTTTTCTCATTCATCAATTTTTTCAATAAGCTCATCAAAGTATAGCAATTTATGTGCATCTAATGAGAATCATTATACTCCCTTTGGGTAAGGAAAATTCTTTTCAATTTAAGCTCATAAAGGTGGGTATAATGAGTTTGCCAAAGAATGTTGAATGGGGGCTAATTGTATGTTAAACATACTCCATTCTTTTGTAATTAAAGCTCAAAAATGGGACACTAGATATTGATATATACATGGTAAGCTTGAAAGGCTCAAACGGTCGAAAGATCGCCTAGATCATTTCCAAGTCAAGTTCACAACTATAAAATTTCGCCTCAAAGTGTCATCATCAAATAGTTTCTAAGGTACTCTAAGATGCTCAAAATAATTCATTAAGTTCACAAAGATTCTTACTACTCCAAATGCAATTCACAAGATTATGACTCAGATGTGCTCAAAATATTCCTCATCTTTGACATGCTACTCAAAACAAGATATTCACAAACAAGTCTTACAATCATCAAAACTCAAGTTGACATGCATAGTGAGACTAGTATCATCATTGAATAGAGACCACTACTATGATTTATTCTTATCTTACTAATTGAACTCATTAAAAAAATTAGCTCTTAATAATCAGACGATTCAAGTGTCAATTCACAACATGTGGATAAAACAAGAAAAACATGCAAACCACTCCCCCAAACTTAAATCAAACATTGTCCTCAATGTTGAAATGAATCAAAGGGAAACAATAAACTCCCCTGATCAAGACGCTTGCATGAGGGTTGAGGAAGATTGGCTTTTGAAAGCTCCACTGATGTAGGGGTTCATCGCTCCAAATGAGTACCTAGCAAGAGAAGAATGCAAATAAAATAGTCGACTCGAGAGATAGACAAAACGAAAAACAAAACTGAAAAGCAAATAACAAACTAAATTGCAAAAGGATACGCTTGGGTTGCCTCCCAAGAAGCGCTGATTTCTAGTCATCAGCTTGACCATCAGAAGCAACCATCAAAGAGCGGCTGCCGCCCATAGTAAGTATCGTATGATACAACTAATGGGTCTTGATTCAGTATGCCCTCAAGATTGGCATGATTGTAACAGTGTAAGCTCTTCGCTCCAACAACATTCTTGAAGTGGTAGGCATGGGAGAACGATTCTTGAGTTGGCTTCATATCTTGGAGGATGTAGTGCGGTGAAATTGGCATCGATGGAAAATAAGGATCCACATATGGCATAGAACATGTCTCCATCGATGGGTGCATATCAAAGTTCTCGAAAATCTCCTCCTCCAACATCACTCTTGGCTCGTCTTCCCGTATGATTTCCTCGGTTGACTTTTCTACTGTAGGCTCAAACACTTCAAGTGGCTCAACTTCCTTTGACTTTTCCACATAAGTAGGATCACTCCCCCAAACTTGATTAGTTGAGTGATCATCATCATGTAACCAGGCCTGATTCTTAGATCTCGTCTCCTCCTCTTGGCAGCTCATTGAAATGTTTTCCAAAAGGATTGCTAATTGCTGCTCTAGGTGATGTATAGAATTGGTCTGGTTTTCTAAACGTTGCTCAGTTGACGCCATGAATCTAAGTAACATATCCTCTGATTGAGCCATTACTTCTGCCGAACTATCTCTCTTCTCTCCTTGATGCTCAAATGGTTGGGTTATAAGATTAGGGTAGTGAGGCTCTGGTGGGTATTGGTGACTCCAACCTTGCAATGAAGGATCACAATGCCAGTGGTAATCGAAGTCTGCCATATCATTGAACAGGTGCAACACACTGTCCTCATCTCTATCAACCAGGGGACTCCCTGTCACCAGTGCTCCGCTGAATACCCATTCTCGTGTCTGTGCATCCAACCCTTTAAAGAAATATTGCAGAAGAGTATAGTTCGAAAAGTTGTGATTCCTGAATGTGTTTGCCAATTCATTGAATCTTCCCCACGCTGCATAAAACAACTCTGAATATTGTTGGGCAAATCTTATGAAGACTTGTTGATGAAGCATCACAAGTACCCTCGCAAGGAAAATAAATAAAACAATTAAATATAGTTTTTTTTAAATATATACAAAGAAGAAAAAAAAATTGGTTAAATTACAGGCAAAGCTTCTAGTATGATATTACTAAAGTTAGTCCCCGGCAACGGCGCCAAAAACTTGATCGCTTTTATTTTAAACAGTTATTTCGAGCGATTCTACCGCAAGTGCACGGTGTCAAGTTTTAGTATAGATATGAAGAATACGAATTGTCGAACCCACAGGGACTAACAAGCAAGTATCAAATAAGATGCTTTTAACTATATTTAATCTACGAAATTGAATTAATAATTAAACTACTAATTAATTAAATTAACTACTAATCCAACCAAGTCAATAAAAGTAAACGAGAAAAATCCACTAGAAAAGATTATCAAGGCGTAGGCTCACCAATGCAATCCCCTACAATTCTCGATTGAATATCCAAATATTTCTAAGGTGACGAGTTTTCCTAATGCATTCGTTATACTTTGGTCCAGTTATAACAAGTCTAATATTAATGTTGCAGTAAACCACTCCCGTGTCCTTATTGCACAATTAATATCGAATAAAGATCTATGAAAACTACTAGCCTTCGATTTTGGTAAATCTATTGCTATCACACGTGTGCTAGATTTTACTTGGTCCGTCTCAACCTAAAACCCACGGTATAATTTACTCTATCGTATTGCAATATCCTATGGTCAATTCAATCGCAATATAAAAATCATTCAAGGGTAATCAACCCCTCAAAAGCATGAAGATCAATAAATTATACACAAAGAATTAAAGGAATTCAATCAAATAAATCATCAACTCATAGGTTCTTGACAAAGGATTCGCCTAGCCTCGATAAATAAATTAGTTCAACATAGTATATCAAAACAAATCAAAACTAATATTAAAAGACAAGAATAAACTCCCGATGTCGACTTCGTTCGTAGATCCTTGCTCCCTCTCTCGCTTCCTTCTCGATCGTCTCTTGAATCGTCTTGTTGAAGGTGTTCCAAAATCCTAGGATGGTTGATGGATGGAGGTGGATGATGGTGATATGGAGGATGGATGGAGGCTATTCCTAGGGTGTAAAATATGATAAAAAAGTCCCTATTTTCGTCCAAAACCTAATATAAATAGTGGTGAAGGAGTTTTGTAAAGTTTGGACACAAAATAACCAAGAAGGAAACAAAATCTCAAAATTTTCGGGTTTGGCGATCGGTCTTCGTCAGTTGGCGATCGATCTCGGAAACATTCTGGATGGTGGCGATCGATCTTCGAAAGTTGGCGATCGATCGCGGACCTCAAATCTCCAATCTTGCGATTTGGTCCCTCATTTTCCAGATTTGCTCAGTTTGGTCCTTTTCAGCATTTTTAAGCCCATTTCATCCACTTTTATGCATTTGGACCTAGATTCCTGACATATACAAATATATACCAAAATGTGTAATATTTTCTAGGAATCACTACAAAAACACCCCTAATCATATATCAAATTAAGTGTAAAAATCACACTTATCAAAAGCTGGTGGTGGCAATGGGTTCGTACGCCCAGCACTTGCATTTACACTAATGGCGTCACCCACTTCTATATTTGCTGCCATACTGCAACACAAGGGTTAATAACAACACCAAAAGCAGTTCATAAAGCACATCGTTAGATAATTAAACATGTTAGCATAACATAGAAACTTCATATGCAAATTACACATAAAACATGTTCAATAGTAAGTACTTAGCCAACTTATTGCTAAGGCTACCCTTCACTCCTTCCCGAGTCATCTAACCACTACTCTGATACCACTAATGTGGGGTCTTCCCACCTTAACAGTGATTACTAGACAAAAAAGGATTAATCATGCATTGATTAAGTCTTAAGGATTCGGTTGTTACATGAGCTAACAGGATTACAGGCCAAAAATACAAAACTTCAAAAATAATTCATTACATTCCAAAAGAATGTCATTTAGATTTACACTACTCCTAGAGTAGGTACTAATCATAACTTGAAATCCTATACGTTCATGTGTCCCTCGTAGCTCACTGCCTCAACCCGACCCTTAGTCCTTTCGTCCAAAAGCGTACCTACAGGGACAACACATCATGAGCATATACAGTTTCACTTAACTACATATAAACATTATAGTAAATGCATGAAATCTTTGTTAAATAAATATGCTGGTTATTCATTAACTTCTTTATTGTTATCCCTGATTCATAATCATGCATATGGGGCACCTTACCCCGTGGCACCTTACCACAATAACATCGCATGGCCTCTTACCATGTGGGGCACCTTACCCCGTGGCACCTTACCACAATAACATCGCATGGCTACTTACCATGTGGGGCACCTTACCCCGTGGCACCTTACCACAATAACATCGTATAAACATCATCATATAAACATCGTATAAACATCATGATTTCATCGTATACATATTCATGCGATAAATGCATAGTCATAGCGTAGGGATGTGTTTTACCGTCCGATGCCCGTACGTCTCTTACGTACCTTTTCAAAAGGAGGAGGAGTCAACAGACTTTATCTCCTCGATGGTGCCGGTACCTGGGATGGTTCTACATGACCAAATAATACCATATTAGATGCTTCGAAACCATCTCATATCATAAACTTAACAAAATAAAACATCGTTATATTTTTCAACTTACTGCCTCTCCCGATCGATCGGCCAAAGATCTCGATCGATCGAGACACTGTGCACTAACAGTGCCTTAGCTTCCTGCCTCGCTCGATCGATCGAGATATTTTACCGATCGATCGAGAAGCTTCACCGATCGATCGAGAAATCCCTCGATCGATCGACATCAAAGTTTTAAATCATACATTAGACCCACTGTCTCGCTCGATCGATCGGAACCAAATCTCGATCGATCGAGAGCTCTGAAAAAATCGAGACTTCCCCAGATTTTTGAGCACTCCAATTCATATCATAAAAACTATACCATAATTCCTAAAACATGCTTGAATCAAAAGTGTCCTGGGCTTTACCAACTTACCACTCGTATACCCAAAACGAAGGTTCACCCAAAGACCCATCTAACATGCATAATATAACCTCCTCAATACCACTCTCAACCCACATTTTTTTCCAGAAAACAGGGGAAACATCTTCCCAGATTTTCGAACACCCTAGTTCACAAGCTTTAATCCTTCATATAAGACGCATAACATGCATAAGGAAAAATACTGATAGCTTCATAACAACACCTTTTTGTCATTTAAATCGAAGGTTTCAAGAAATCTAAGCTATCATGCCATCTTTACCATACATAAAAGTAGGAACCCAATAAGCTTAAAAAAAAACAGAAACAGAGCATGGTTTCTTACCCTACTTAGCTCCGATTTTTGAGAGACTTCCAAGGGCTGAAAATGGCAAGGCTCCACAAGTTTTTACTCAGCAAGTGCTGGTGTTTCTTTGGGAGAGAAGGGTCGAGATTTTGGGGTGGAAAGATGAGGCTGAATGATTGAGTCAAGTGGGTGAGAAGTCAGCCTTTCTACAGTTTGAATGGCATGGGTTAGGGGGGTGGTTGCATGTAGGGTGGTTTGTGGTGTTTAATTGTATCCCGGTATTTCATATGATGTATAAAAATATCTTCCCTTGATATTTTATGATTGAACTACATCAATACAACAATTAAAAACACGTAACATACCCCCTAAACCATATCATTATATCAAAATTATAACCCCCACTTAAAAATACCACAACCTTCTTAAATACATCGTAATTCACTATTGTAGCACATAATCATATAACATTTCATCATCGTAGCATATAATCATTTAACCTTTCGGGGGTATTATAGTGGACCTATCAGCTAATTGTATCACAATAGCATTTTGTTTCAAAGGTCCAGGTTTCAATTGTGTGTAGATTGAGTAAGTCATGACATTAATAGAAGCTCCTAAGTCTAGCATCACCTTATCAATCTTAGTGTTTCCAATCACACATAGGATAGAAAACATACCGGAGTCCTTACATTTTGTGGGAATGCTTCTTTGGATAACCGCAGAAACATTCTCACCAAGCTCAATCTTGGGGCACCCTTTGAGTTTTTTGCTCCTTTCCCCTTTCCATACCTCATTCAAGAAGCTAGCATATCGAGGTATTTTCTTCATGACATAATGTAGTGGGGGCGTTTTCCTTGCATAGAGTAAATTCCCATAGGTTCAGCAGGTTTAAAACATCTGTTGAGCTAGTTCTTAAACGTCTGCTGATCCGTAGTGTATATGGATCAGTAGAGTACTCAAATCGGTAGATTTCGGGTCTTCACATCTGATGAACTAGTTCTTGAACGTCTGCTGATCGGTAGTGTATATGGATCAGTAGAGTACTAGAATCAGTAGATTTCGGGTCTTCACATCTGCTGAACTAGTTCTTAAACGCCTGTTGATCGGTAGTGGATATAGATCAGTAGAGTACTCAAATCGGTAGATTTCGGGTCTTCACACTATATATGCCCAAGTCTTTAACATAGCAGATTAATTTAGAATATATATAATAATGGCTTCCACATATGCCGCCAAAAGAATTGATGTTTTTTCATAGTAACAATATAGAGATCTTTTCATAGATGGTGAATCCAAGGTCCATAATTCAAGAACGAGCCAGAGAACTGCTCGTATTATTTGGTATTACAATAAGGAGTTCCAGTGCTGACGAAAATAATGAATGGAATTACTAGAAGTTTGAAAACAACCACAAGGAATTCACCAAGAGAATAATTGATATAGTATGCTCGTTTTTGCTCCAAAGTCAATGAAGATGACTTCCAACAATTTCTAAATTCGAGCATTAAACTAACGTGTGAGCAGCAATTTAGTCACATGAAAAATTGAGTCAGCAAATACATCAAATACCCGGTGGGCAGCAAAATAGATAGAGGTGGTGTAAAGCTCAAGCTGATGAATGTACCCATCAAAATCACAAAAACTAGTCCAAAATTCAGGAGTAAACTAGCAATTCAGTCTATACACTACGTACATTCAAGCAAGATGTCAACAATAATAATTCAAAATGAAAATTGAACAACCCTTAGCAGGAATAAGTCTTGTGCGTAAATAGGGGTGGAAGTTTTCTCCAATAACCAAGCGGCTTTTTGGATTCTGGTGAACTATGCATGCCTTGGCCAATATAAGCGTGTAGATGCAAGACCAAGAATCTCAGCACAGTTTACCAATGTTATGGAAATATCACAAGCAATTAAATAAAGAACTAATCATAACTCAGCTAAAATGCCAAAGCCAGTCGAGAATATTAGAGAAATCGTGAAGCGGCATCCTTTTCCTCATCAGGTATGGTCCGAGACGAAGGTCAGCAGCTCATGTACCTGCAAAAAATCGCACAGCCATAGCCGCTGCCTCCAGCTTCGACGCGGCCCAGCAATGGGCAACACAACACGCCAACACCTCACGAGCAGCCCCAGAGACCAGCGTCTCGAGCTCATCGTCAAGTCTTCACCGCCTGAAAGTCTAACCCAATACCGAAATACACCGCACGTGAAAGACTTGTTTTTTTTAAACCCGCCCACTGACAATGAACTCCACATCAACGCCTTAGCTCCAATGTTCCCGCAGACGATGCCAATTGTTACCTTGTTTTTTGATTCGATTTGTAACAATAAATTTATATACAAGAAATAGATAGAACACCAAGATTTTTTATGTGGAAACCCCGAGAGGAAAAACTACGGGACCTAGTCCAGTATGAATCTTCACTATAATACCAAGAATTTACATTGCTTGTTGTGTTTCTACAAAAATGGACGAAGAAAGCCATGAAAATCAAATGAGGAAGAAGAGCCGCCTCCTCTATGTGATCCTCCCTCTTTTTTTTCCCTAAACCTATTGTTTTATTCATCTTTTTATTGTTAATGGGCATTTTTCAAATAAAGAAGATGGCCTTATTTATAATTGAAAATGGACAATTATAAATGGGCCCTAAGCATAATGGGTCAGGAAAATGAGCCAAGTTAGGATGATCACTTGTTTTTATAGAGTTCGGGTACAAACCGCACCGGATATCGGGTATCATCTGCCTTGAATTTTTAGTGTTGGTTCGATTCGTTGCTGCTGTCATGGGGAAAGGTTTCTGTCGATTTTTTTGTGGGTTGTTGTCCATGGGTTTAGCTTCTTGTTTAGTCTAATGTTACTATGTTGGGTTGTGCTGGGTTGTGTTTTAGCTTGGTTGGCCACTAGTTTGAGGCATTGTACACACGCACAAACCATTGCATTCCGTCTCCCCTGCTGCTGCATCGCGTGGAGCTATTGTGTTTCGATTTTTTTTTTCCTTTCAGTCTTTAAGAGTCCAGCGTTTTCTTCGTGGCCTTGCTAAAGCCGTGAAATTCTAGTCTAATAGTTGCTATGACGTTCTTGAGTCTTGGTTCCAGCAATAAGCTACTGGGTGCGATTTTGTTGGTGCATCCCAAATTTTGCTGATTTTGTTTGGATTTTGTGGCTACTGTCGATCTTGCAACGTATGTTCTAAATTTCTAAGTAAATTGATTTTTTTTTCCTTTCAGTCTTTGAGAGTCCAGCGTTTTCTTCGTGGCCTTGCTAAAGCCGTGAAATTCTAGTCTAGTAGTTGCTATGACGTTCTTGAGTCTTGGTTCCAGCAATAAGCTACTGGGTGCGATTTTCTCGGTGCATCCCAAATTTTGCTGATTTTGTTTGGATTTTGTGGCTACTGTCGTTCTTGCAACGTATGTTCTAAATTTCTAAGTAAATTGATTTTTGAACCAAGTGTGAACCAACAAGGTAAGGATGGTGGAATTAGTTTTGTCAATTTCCTAGTTTTTATTTCAATTTATGTCAATCGTAATCGATATAAAGTTTGGCATGATCGATTGAAATACTAATGGTGTATATTGTGTAAATGAATTTGTGAGATGTTATGATGTTGTCCTCCCTTAAATTTGCAAACTTGAATGGGTAGGGCAGAAACCATGATCGTGCTTGGCGCTTTTGGGCGATGGCTGCTTGGATTTGTAGTGTGATTCACGTTGATTCTTATTCCTGTCATATATTCACATTAACAGTAAGAAGTGATAGATTTATGAAATTAGGAAGGCTTGGGAAGATACAGATTCTTCGGTTAGGCTATTACGAGATGCAATTTCCCCATCTCATTTCTTCAATCCACGTAACAACCAAGCTAGTAATTTGAAATTCTTTTGTGAGATAATTTAAAGAGTAATACTGGACTTTTTGGAAATATTTATAAAAAAAGAAAGAAAGAAAATCGATTTTGGGCTGTTTGAACACTACTACACCTTATTTTCACTAACATAGCTTAAGTATCATGTCATATTCAATTGCTTGATATATTGGTTGAAATGGGATAGCATGCCGTGTATGAATTCTAACGGTGCTACATACTGCCAAAGAACATTGGGGAATCGGTTCATTCGATATGTTTCCTCCCGAATTCATCTTCAAGATGGATTTTTACCCAATCATCATGTTGGGGAGTCCAATGGACCAGAACTTTTCCTTTGCTGTGGTTAGATATTTGCTTCTGATTGGCGCTATGGGCTTCGTTCGCCCTTCTCCCCAGTTTTCAGGCTCTCATGAAGCCTTAGGGCGAAAGCAATTATTCCTCTCACATTAGGAACTTCGCTCACTTCCTAAAACACTGTGTGTTTGTGTATTGCTTTAATCTCGTGACTTGTTTTCTCTAGCGGGTTTACTGCTTGTTTTAATGATAATTATATGAGTTGGCTTTATAGTGCACAAAACTTAATTATTTAACAAAGTTCATGATATTGAGTTGAAGTTGAGTAGTATTGGTACTAGATGAGTTATAAATAAACTAATATTGAGTTGATGATTTTGATATAGATATCACATGAGCCTCCGAACGTCGGGGGTGGCTTAATCATGTTGTCGACTTTAAGGTACGTAGTAACGTACATGCAGGTATGTAATGAAGTCATTCTGTTATCATACATATATGTGTTGATTTATTATGAACTGCGATATGGAAAGGTACATAATATGAGGGATATGAGTTGAGTTTTGATGCTTATGGCACGAGGGATATGAGTTGAGTTTTGATACCTATGGCATGATGGATATGAGAATCGTTGAGAATGAAGTTAGTTGATAGGAATGAATTCCTTTGACATGTAGTTGGTTATGATTGAGTAAAAATGTAAAGGTGTATCGATTTATCTCGGTAATGAGTATGATGTTTTAAATAACGGTATCGAACTTGATGATTTTGGAATTGTGGAATATGAAACAGAAACAGTTCAAGAAGCTTACTGGTTCAGATGTACTCAGGGAGTATATTATAGTTTTCAATAATCTTTTTGTTGTATTACGATTTTATTTATTGATATGATTATGATTATTTGTTGGAGTGTACTCACCCAGTGTAGGGGTTGTTTCTGTCAAAACAGGTACGACTTTGTTCCAGGAAGTAGGTTCGAGCTCATTGGATAGCATTGCCTACAAAAGCATTGTACCCATAATGGTAGAGAGGGAGTGTAACTTACTCAAGTTGATTTATATTCATTTATTCATGACTCGTCTGTGACAATACTGATACATGTATATCGTATGTATAAATGCATTGAAGTTCCCCTTTCCATTGGTTGCCATAGGTGTATATTAATTGTGGAGAACGTGCATCATGAATAGAATATACATTTGTGATTTATGTTTTGTTGGGTACTAGTTAGATGAGTTATTTTTGGGATTTATTGGGAAATTGATTATGTTGTTGGTCATTGATAAGAATTTGTTGTTTGGGATTTTGTTGTTGACTTGGAGATGATATTATGCTTCTTTGAATTTTTTCCGAAGTCAAGTTTACGTGGAGCCTCTGTCCAAATTTTTATAAAATCCCATGACATAACCAAGATTATGTGCTTATTTAATTGTTAATGACTGATATTTATATGAGGGGTCCTACAACTTTCCAAAATGCTTGCTGGTGTGAGATTGAATCGACAATATGTGTCCAGAGGTGGTAAGGGAGCTACCGGTGAAATGGGTGGTCCACGACATGGAGGGAAGATCGAGTTTATATGCGACACTTCCAACCCGCTGGAGGATGCGGAATGGGCCATAGTAGCAGCGAGATAGCTTGTTCGCTTGTTGAAAAATATATGTCGGTAAGCTTGCAGCTTCAATAAAACCAGTTGTCTTGGTTCAAATTCCTTATCCTGTCTGTGTTTATCTGCTTCTGTTTTCATTCTTTGCTGGGCTTTTAGTAGAGCGAGTTTAATGTTTTTGAGAATGGTGACTCTGGTTGATAGTGTGGTGTCAATGGTTGGGTTAGTGGAAGAGTCAGGTTTGTAAATGGGAATGGTATGAGGCTTACGGCCAAACAGAGCCTCATAGGGTGACATGTCAATGTAGGAGTGGTAGGAGGAGTTGTACCAAAATTGGGCGAGGTGTAGGTATCGAGTCCAATGGTTGGGTTCGCCAGTAGTGAAACAGCGTAGGTAGCATTGGAGACTGCGGTTTAGAACTTCGGTCTGGCCATCTGTTCGAGGATGGTAAGCTATATTGTAGTGTATGGAAGTTTAATAAAGGGTCCTATCTGAAACTATCCGTTTAGGTAATCCATGTAACTTATAGATTTCAGAGAGGAAAATGGAAGTGAGGTAAGCAGCAGAGTAATTGGGGGGTAAGGCTAGGAAATGAGCATATTTGGTAAGTCGATCCACTATAACCCAAATGTTTGTTTTGCCGTTTGATGGGGGGAGACTAGTAATAAAATCCATACTAATATCTTCCAACACATGGTTAGAAATTGGAAGGGGTTGTAAAAGCCCGTAGGGTTTCCTGGTAAATATTTTTGTTGTTTGCAAATGGTACAAGTAGTGATGAATTTCTTTACGTCTTCTTTCATATCTGGCCAATAAAAAGAGCTGCAAGTCTAGATGTAGTTGCTTTACCCGCGAATGCCCTCCGGGAGAGCTAACATCGGAAGAGTAGTCATGGTATGCTTCAATTTCTCAAAAGCAGCCTGTGCTTTTTCATTCCAGGTAAAATAATCAGTTTTTAATAACTCAGTAATTAGGCTGCGTGATACGCATAGTTCCGAACAAAACGACGGTAATATCCGGTGAGGCCCAAGAAACCTCGCAAAGCTGTTATAGTTGTTGGTTTCGGCCATTCAACAATGGCTTGAATTTTTTTCTGGGTCAACTTGTACACTCATGCATGAGATTATATGGCCCAGATAATTAATTTTGGTACTCCAAACACACTTAGATAACTTTATATAAAATTGGTTAGAAAATAGGAGTGTAAATACCAACCGTAAGTGTTCTTTATGGGCATCCCAGTTGTCACTGTAGATCAGGATATCCTCAAAGAACACTAAGATAAATCGTCGTAAATAGTCTCGGAATAAGTCATTCATGGCTGAATGGCATAACAACGAATTCGTAATGCCCATTATTTGTTCGAAAAGCTGTTTTATGTATATTCTCCAAGTGTACCCGAATATGATGGTATCCCGACCTTAAGTAATTTTTGAAAAGATGGTGACACCATGTAGCTCGTCCAGTAGTTCATCTACCGTAGGAATAGGAAATCGATCACGAATTATGATAGTGTTAAGAGCACGATAGTCAACGCAAAACCTCCAAGTGCCTTGTGCTAGGTCGAATAACTGCACACTTAGCATGTCGGAAATTAGTTCCGTCATGATTGTTTTTTTGAAAATGTGGATAGCGATAAGGTTTCACATTAACTGACTGTGATTTTGGGAGGAGGTGGATGTGGTGATCATGGTGTCTCTTTGGGGGTAATTAAGTGGGGGTTGCGAAGATGTTTTGGAATTCTTCTAGGAGTTGTTTGAGGCCTGGTGGGAATGGTTGTCCTTTTTTCAATGGGTAAGGATGGTGAGGGTTGGAAGGTTCGCCTGTAATTGTGTGTAAGGTCATAATGGAGCCCGTACTGATCATGCGGTTAAGCTGCCCGTGGGTGACTAGAGAAAGGTTCGGACCTCCAGTGAGGTGTACCATCGACCCTTGGTAACCTAAACTCATACTGGGCATGGCAAAATCAGCTAGGATAGGCCTCAATGTTTGCAACCATTGGATGCCTAAAACTATTTCCGTTCCTTGAATGGGTAGAACTACTAGTGAAACCTGAAATGAACAATCTTGTAATATAATAGACACATTATCACACTGACCTTGGCCTTTAAGATAGTCTCCATTACCCACCATGACGGAAAAGATGGGCATTGCTAGTACTGATAGCTGTAGATATTCTGTCACTCTGGGCAGGATTATGTTGTGAGTGCTTCCCTAGTCGATCAATACTGTAAAATTATGCCCATTAATACTCCCTTTGACTGTAAGGTACGAGGTGATGATAAGCCGAAATATGCTGCTTCTGATAGGTGATATTGGTTGGGCTCAGGAGGTAGTTCTGGGTGTGTGAGACGGAATGTGGGTATTGGTGTTTGGGGTGGCTCGGGTAGTATGGTGAGGGTGGATTCGAGTACGATAGTTGTAGCGTCGAATGTAATGGAAATAGGTTCACATGATTCATCCGCTATTAGGGTGAGGAATTGGGGTGTTTTTCATTTGTGGCCCTGCGTGTAGGTTTTTTCACAATTGAAACAAAGTTCTTTTGCACGTCGGACTTGCATCTCGGCTTGGGTGAGACGACGAACAAGTAATTGAGGGGATGGTCTGGGGCTGGTAGGGCTAGTGGTGAAGGTGTGGTTTGGTAATAAGAGCCTTGTATTGTGGGAAAAGTTTTGAGAACGCTGAGACTAGTGGTCATGAGTCTTGTAGATTGGTTTCGAGGAGTCTAGCCAGGCCCATAGCTTGGGAAGTAGTTGGAGGCTTCAATATGTCAACTTCCCTTTGAATATCGGAGCACAATGCAGATATGAAGCAATTGAAAGTTGCTTCTGTCGGTAGCCCTGTTACACAATTACATAATTTTTCAAATGCTTCTTGGTAGTCAGCGATCGTACCTTGCTGCCTGAGTTTGAATAACACAGTTTGATGGTTTTCAAAAGTAGATGGCCCAAAGTGGAGTTCTGGATCTATGGTAAATGCGTCCCACGTAGTAAGTTGCCTATTGTCATGCATCCATCTATACCAGCTGAGTGCCATCCATTGCATATAAAAGGATGATGTGGCTAGACGTTGGTCAGTGGTTATATTATAGAACAAGAAATATTGTTCCGCTTGAAAAAACCAATCCAAAGGTTTAGAACTATCAAATTAGTCATGTGGATTTTTGGAAGTGGAAGATGATTGTGGTTTGTAGGATCGTAAGGGTGAAAGGGTGGTTGAATATAAGGTGGATGTATGTGATAGGGTTGGCCTTGGACAAAAGGAGGAAATTGAGTGGATGGAGATGCTGCATCCATATTGTTCCATTGATTTCATATCTGTTATCGCACCCATGATTGCCTCCATTTGTTGCTTATTTCCAGCCTTTAATTCCACTATTTGTTGTCGAGTTTCACTTCTGGCTTCTGTTAATTACCCCTTTACTAATTGCAGGGATTCTGCTAGCTGCTTGTCTTCGAGATTAGTGTGAGTTTGATGCAGTTTTCGAGTTTCAACTCTGGACGAGAGCTAGGGTATATTTGGGAATTGAATTCCTTTTTGATAGTGGGAATTCTTAAACACTCCTTTAGAACAAAGATTAGAGAAATGAATACTGAGATAAATTTTCTTTTCTATTAAAATTGATAAAGGACTTCATTTATATACAATCATAATCATAAAGTACGTTTAACTACTGCACTACTCCATTAATTCTACCACTACTGCTAATATATGAGAAAATCTAATAATGGTTAACTGAAAATAAAGACAAAGTCAAACATTAATTGATGCTAATGAAACTTCACACATTATCGTGGATCTACTTTGGTTTGGATTTTCTGATGGGTCGTTGGGCAAATTGGGCTCCTATCAGAGGGGTTACAGTCACTGCGAGCTGAGAATTACCCTTCTGCTGAGGGACATTCACGTTTGAAATAGGATGCACGGATTCTGAATAAGTCATCTGTAGCTGTCAGTTGTGAATTATTTGGAACAGTAATCATATGGATCGCGACCAAGACCATTAATCACAGCGATCACATGGCAGCAAGGTAACCCAGTAAGACGCCAACCCTTGATGGAATACAGTTAGTCCTAATCTCCATAAAATGAATATTCCTATGTTAGCAGACGTCGGAACTTGAAATGATGACAAAAAAAAAAAAAATTTAATTATGCCTTCGTTTGACTTTTAATGCGAGGAACTGCTTAAGAATTTCCTAGCTCTAAATTTAATTCGAATTGTAAGTATCATACTAGATTTGGAATTGAATCTCGCATTATTACGGTAATTAGACATCTCTTGCATTTAGTTTGATAATCTACATAAGAATGATCGATTATCCAATAAACATAAGTTTCTGATCTCCTTGAGACTCAATTAAAGAATATCAAAAGGTAAAGATGCGGACTACAAAGCAAGAATTAGATAAACACTTAAAAGGCTAAAAAGAATTAAACCAATTACACCCCAGAAATTCACCTTTTTTTTTATCTGATTATGGTTCCATATTATGTTATTGGAAGCTAAATAAGGATTTGGCTAGCTCGAATAGCATTTAATTGCGAGAAGAATACCTAGTAAATGTAAATGTAATTTTGAGGAAGATATTAAATATTGTCATGTTACTGTAATTATATATCAATTATAAATTACTTTAAGATGTCTGATTATCGTTATATAATGTGAGGACCGTTCTTAATCAAGTGTTTAATTATCACACAATGATTATTTTACTATAAAAAAGGAAGATTAATTAAATTTTATCCACACGTGACCCTAAAAATTTCGACATTACATCCCCACACGAGGGGCATACCAATAATAATACATATATCAATATACACTGATGTGACTAGAAATAGACACATCTATTGCGCTTAATTGTCTACGATTTGGTATATTTTGATGGATAAATTGATGCATATGCTACCCAATCGTATATTTGTGTAAATGTAAGAAAATGTGAAGAAATCAAGCTAAAATGATGAAAGAATGAATAAAGTTGAAGAAAGAGGAAAAAACCGGAATCCAAGACACATGTTGCTCCTTTCTATATGTTCGAGCCATGTTTTGGAAATGTAGTTCATAGAAAAGTTGTATAACTTTCTGTTATCTTCGCATGGACAGCTAATTCATCGAATTCGGAGTCCTACGAGAACGTTATGTGTGATGCCCCCGAAATGATTAATTGCAATTAAGGCATTAATTATGTTTATATGATGAATTATGTTGATAATTGATTTACGTGTTGAAATTAATTATCATGTTGAAATGGTTAGTCATGATAGGCGTGACCCAGGGTTGCATTTCAGGGTACATGTTATGCATGTTAGAAAATGAGGTGTTAACATGATTTAATTATGTTGATGGTTAATTATGAGGAAAGCATGATTTAGTGGAAGTTTAATGCATTTTTATTAATGCTTTTAAAATACCATGTTGGGGTGTTTTATACATCATGTTAACTTTGGGGTATAATTTTAATATTAACCTTATAACCCCCCTTTTTTCCCCCCTATACCCACTTACTTTACCAATCACTTTTAAAATCCCCAATTCATTCCTCAACCCTAACCCATCTCCCATTTTCGAAATTCACCAAGGAAGGAAGAAGAAAACTTCACAAAAACTTTGTTTGTGTGATCTTTGTTAGGATTTGGAGCCTACAAGAGGTATGGAACCATTCCTAAAAGTTTTATGATGTTTGGTGTTGAAATGGGTTGATTTTGAAGTAAATTATGTGGGTTTGTTTTGGGTATGTGTTGTATGTAGTTGGGGTATGACTTATGGTTATATGAGGATGTTTATTGAAGATTTGTAGTGATTTGGTATGGTTGGTGTTTTGATATTTGAGTTTGTTTGTGTTGGGGAAGGAGAAGGATGAATAGTGCCCGAAAATCGGACCTACAGGACTCGGCGATCGATCGGCACCCTCCACCGATCGATCGCGAGCTACAGGGGTGAAGGCAGTAGCCTTCAGCGATCGATCACGAGTTTGGCGCGATCGATCGGCGAGGTCGCGATCGATCGGCGCAAGCTCGGCGATCGATCGCGAATTGGAAAATTTTGTTGGACGAGGCAGTGTGATCTCGCGATCGATCGGGACTTCATGGAGATCGATCGCGAGACACCAAAATGTGTATTTTTGATGTTTTTGTGGGATTTTTGGATATTGGACTATAATTAGCTTCTAATATCGATTTGTATGGTTATGTAGAACCATCCCAGGTACCCACAACTTCAAGGGGATAAAGTTCTACAACTTCTCCATTTTTGGAATTAAGGTACGTAAGAGACGTACGGGCATCGAACGGTAAACCATACTCCTATATTATGATCATACTATGATTGTATAAGAATTTACGATGCTATGATGATGTGTATGATGAATAAAGATGATAAGATACTTGATAAGTAAAGATGATTTTATGATGAATAAAGATGATAAGATACTTGATAAGTAAAGATGATTTTATGATGAATAAAGATGATAAGATACTTGATAAGTAAAGATGATTTTATGATGAATAAAGATGATAAGATGCTTGATAAATAAAGATGATTTTCATAATGAATTAAGATGAAGAGACGCTTACGATGATGTTATGATAAATGATGATGATGCTTATGATAAGTTACGATGACGCTTACGATGATGTTATGATAAATGATGATGATGCTTATGATAAGTTACGATGACACTTACGATGATGTTATGATAAATGATGATGATGCTTATGATAAGTTACGATGACGCTTACGATGATGTTATGATAAATGATGATGATGTTTATGATGAATTAAGATGAAGAGATGCTTACGATGATGTTACGATAAATGATGATGATATGACGTTACTATAACGATTATGATGAGACGATGATGTCTATAAGATGATAATGCTTACATGATAATGATGTTTACAAGATGATGTTTATAAGATGCTATGATGTTTATGATGAATATGAAACTATGTTCTTAAGAATGGTTGAATGTCCGGTGGTTATTATGGGCAAGCGAGGAAGGTCTTGCCGCTCACATAAATGAGCGATGGGGTACATCCGCTATCAAGGTGTAGCGATGGGTATCATCCGCTGAGCGATGGGGTACATCCGCTATCAAGGTGTAGCGATGGGTATCATCCGCTAAGCAAGGGGGTACATCCGTTATCAAGGCGTAGCGAGGGGTATCATCCGCTGAACAAAGAGATACATCCGCTATCAAGGCGTAGCGATGGGTATCATATGATGTGTTATGTCGAGCGAGGGGGCCAACTATACCGCTGTCATAATGGAACCCGGACAGTCCCATTTCTAATTAACATAGTTTGTTGTGAGCATATATGTGAAGTATGATTTTAATCATTTATGTCGAGAACTAACGATTATATGCATGACCATGAAACAGGGACAACCAAAGAGGGTTAATGTGATTAACCAGGAAGTATACGTTACCCATTTACTTCATGCATTTATTTATATGCCATTATCCTATGATGTTGAGTAATGACGAATATGCTCACGATGGGTTGTTCCTGTAGGTACACATTTGGATTTGAAGGGCTATGGGCAGGGTTGAAGAAGTGAGCTTCGAGATGCCTTATGAATTAGGATTCAGGATTTGGTATAGTCTCTACTCCAGGAGTAGTATAATTCTATAGCGCCATCCATTTGAGAATGTAATTAATTTGTTTGAAGTTTTATTTTGGCCTGTAATCCTAATAACTCACGTTATAACCGGAGCCCTAAGCTGTATGTAATGCATGTTTAGCCCTAATTATTCCTTGCTTATGATGTTAAGGTAGGAAGGCCCTACATTATGGTCAAAATACGAAACTCGCCAGAGAAATGGAAGACAGGCGTAAATACGCCATTCTGAGGCGTAAATACGCCAATGCTACGGCATGTGTAGGCGTAGCTATGCCATTCAAATGCGTAAATACGACATCTACATGGGAAGGTAGAAATTGAACACGTCATCAGACGTATTTACGCCATTTTGAGGTGTAGCTACGCCAGCAGAGTTTTGGAAAGTTTGGATTCTGGTTTTCTTTCCTCCTCACATGGATTCTAACCTACTCCATCTGCCTCCCTATACATATATGGATGAAAATCAGACTAAAGGACATCTAGGTAGAGTAGGTAGATAGTTTATACTAGTTATATATTTTTTCTTTCAATTTTTGTTGAAGAACGCTACGAAGATCGAAACGCTCGGGATTGACGACCTCGACGAGCGGAGATTGGATTAGTTTTCTTTCCTTTGTTTTTATTTATCGATTTGCTTTAGTTATGCGTAGCTAGTTTTTAATTCTTGGTTGAGGAAGACAAATCCTTGGATTTTATTTATCTTGGGGAGATTCTTATGCTTTTAATTATCAATTTTATTGAGTATCAAGAGTTTTTCTGATTTTATTGATATGATTGTTGTGTTTGTTTATTGGATTGACAACCTAATAACTTGCATGGAATCTAAGGCTAAATTAGATATCAAATACAGAATCGTTTGATCCCTCTAATTTACTGTGAGGGCCCGATCCTAATGTGATGTTTAATTATCACATAGTGATTAATTTGTTTAAACAGCGGAAGATTAATTTCAAATGTCTTGTTAAATGGTCCTAAAAAATTTTCGCTTTTAAGTAGTACATATATATTGATATCAATATATATATGTAATTCCAGTTAGGTCTTTCATTTGAAAATAATAAAGCAAACATTAACCAGCATTATCACATAGTCTCGAAAATATCATATCCAAGTACAACATACACGGGGCATACCTCGGTAAATTTATTTTGTTAAAAGTCATATACTATTACTGGGAATAAGAAACCATACATAACCTGAGTTCGCTCATCATGGAGCCTGGTTATCTCTCGATGCATCGTCGTAAGCATCGTCACCATGTCCTCCTGTAAAGCCTGTCATGTCCGAACAACAAAAGACATGACAACCCCCACAAAGGGGGTCAGTACCCCAGTACGAGAAATAAATAAATCATGTCAAATGACAAAGTATCATGCAATGCATACCATGTATGAATGCTATGTATGAATGGGTATAAAGAATCGAATCTCAAGATACCAAATGTCGAATTCCAAAGGAAGGTATCATCAAAAAATGTAAGGACCCCAAGCCCTTAACCCTTAATTAGTATATTAATCATTATGTATGGCACATGCTTTCCATAAAATCAACCGGGAAACTCAGATGATACTTTACCATCGAATGGCAACTACAAAATTTCTTTAATACTCAATGTTATAAGATCATCATCCTAACAACATATAGACTCATCAAGTTCGCCCATTACCATCCCTTTTTGCCACTTTTTACATTGTGGACTATTATAAAAATATGGGCAGAGTCTCCCCATAAATTGAGCTATCCCAAAACAAAAGCACATCACATAATATAATTCCCGGCCAGGGAATACACAATACTCAACAGAATACAGAACACAAAGTAAATTCCCAGCCAGGGAAGACACCACACATAAGACGACAAAAGTGGGTTTCAACACCCACATAATACACTAACGACTCTCATATCATTAGCAATTCTACCCTTAATTGCATGCAACATATAATGAAAGAGAGAAAGTGTAAGGACCCCCCTTAGCCCTTAACCCCTGATTAGTGTATTAACCACTATGTGTGGCACATGCTTTCAATAAAAAGTCAATCGGGAAGCTCAGATGATACTTTACCATTGAATGTCAATTACAAAATTTCCTTTAATACTCAATGTTATAAGATCATCATCCTAACTAATAAAAGACTCATATGTTTGCCCTTTACCAACCCCTTGGTGCCACTTTTCACATTGTGAACTTTTATAAAAATTTGGGCAGAGTCTCCCCATAAATAGAGCTATCCCAAAAAAAAAGCACAACACATAACATAATTCCCGGCCAGGGAACACATAATACTCATCAGAAAGCAGTAATACAAGTAAATTCCCAGCCAGGGAAGACACCACACATATGACGACAAAAGTGGGTTTCAACACCCACATAATACACCAATGACTCTCATATCATTTAGCAATTCAACCTCTAATTGCATGCAACCTCAAATGAAAGAGAGAAAGGCTCATGCCTTTATATACAATCCATATACAAGTAAAATCGTGCTCACATGCGAGCATCATGAATATGTATAAAATCCTCAGGTGTATATATAGGTACTCTATACGATACCGTGCTCCATCAAGCCCTGGTACCACGATCCTGGGAGTACCTCCAATCAACAGCTCGAGCTCATCTCCAAAGCCATCGATGTACCTGTTCACCTGCCCCAACAGAGACAGCCCCCAACGGGGTGAGCATACCAATACACAAAATCCCATAATCACAATAATGAAATTCATAATTTACAACAAAGGTAAATACTAATGAATTTAAATGATACTCCCTGGATGGCAACCTCGATTCCGTGTACTGTCCCTGTTCTCACAATCATCAAACTCATCAAATCTCAAAAATCAGTAAATCAACACATTGATTAACTCATCGCATGCCTAATCCTCGAATATCAACAGATAGTGATTGTAAATTCATTAAACATGCAATTATAGATATCTCAATATCTAATACTGATTTCACAACCTCGCTATCAATCACAGATAGCTCAAATGCCTAGCATTTGTTTTACCAATCCTTCATTATACCTAGACATCTCAAATGTCTTATAATGAATACATGATTCTACGAACCTAGACATCTCAAATGTCTCATAATGAATACGTGATTCTACAACCCTAGACATCTCAATTGTCTTATAATAGATACATATAAACCCAGTACCCCTTATATCTTGTAAGAGTTATCCTACTCTAGTGTCACGCACGCTACAAGCGGCGATATCAAGATTTGGTCGTTCCTTGGCTATATCAACATATATGTATAACCATACGCACAATATTCAATGCAATCAAAAATACCTTATGCATTTCACATATATAGTAATGCTCGTACTTCGCACGTACCTTAAATCTCCGAAGTCCGAGCCAAACTTTGCTCGAGTTCCATGCCCCGAGGAATGATGTGCTAACACGATAAATAATTCACAATTATTTACGAACATGTAACCCATGCTCAAGCACACCCATAACCTTCAAAACATTGTCAACACACGACAATTAACCTCTTAAAAGACCCGGGGCAGGGTACATGTAGGGAGGGGAACGAATGAGACAATATCGAAATTTGTTCAAGAATACCCTACAAAAATCGAACCCTAATCTCACAATTTTGAACCCAATTAAATACCATAATTCATCTAAAATGTGAATTAAGCTATCCAAGCAAGAATCAACACCCCTTGACAAAAACCCCCAATTTTCGAACTCAAAACCCTTAAATTCGAACCCAAACAAGCCCTTAAATTCGAACCCTTATAATTCTTCAAATTCGAACACAATAATGGCAGGGAAAAACACGAAAAATGACGAAAAAGGGGTAAGGGAGGTTACCCAATCGAAAATCGGAAGCAAATCGGTCGAAATCCGATGAACCCTAGAAATTGGGGATCGACGCCTTCCTGCTAAATCCGACTTCAAAACGCGACGAAACTTCGAATTGACGGAGGGGATAGCTGCGCCTCGACGAGACAAAGCCGGTGACGGGTCGCACGCGCCGAACGGCGGCGGGCGAAGCGTTTGAAGCCGCGGGGGAGCTGTAGCAGACGGGAGGGGCGCGCGGGAGAGGGAGAAGAGATTTGGGGCTGAAATGAAAATATCCTTAAAATTTTGGGTTCAATTGGTATTTATAGCAAAAATACCCCGAAAAATTAATAGCCCCACAAATACATCATGATTCATTAAAAATCATCTGTTTTAAAAAATTCTCTCTCTAACTCCAAAACCCCCTACCGGTGCTTACACAGCACCCGAGATCCCGAGACACACTAAAAACCCAACTCATAGGTTTTTCACCCAAATGAGAATACAATCTCAACCTCTGGATCCAACGATCCCAACTACCCAAATAAACGAGCCCAGAAGGCCCAACACTTCGATTAAATTCCAAATCGCCACGTAAAACCACTTTAGGGATTATTAACACTACGGGATTAACACCTATAATCCCTGGTCATCACAATATCCCCCACTATAAGAATATTTGTCCTCAAAATTAGCACTGGTGTATCACGTAACACCCAGGCTACACAGCAACATGAAGCCACAACCTCGATTCTTGACCATATCAGAATCGTATTAATAAACGCGAGGATACTTACCTCTCTTCAAACTCTGAACCAGAGCGACATACCAACACCGACATATCACCTAAGAGACAAAACGTACCTCGATGCGGGTCATCCCAAAAGTCAGTCTCTCATGACTGCAAAACAACCAATACTTACAGCTGTAGATCGGACAGTCATCCTTAGATCTAATACAACTAGTAAGAACGCATCCTGAAAGACACCTCAACCGTGAGAACGTTGACCTCGTGTCAAACTCTGGAGTGGAATAGACTTCCAAATCCATCATAACGTCAAAGAGCGTCAGCACAGCTCAACGCTAATAATCCAAAAGCAGTTAGTCAACTGAAACTGTAAGGATTCGAATCGCTCCCGATTCCATCGTAGATATCATTCCATGACATCTCTATCAAGACTCACGATGTCTAACATACATCGTTACGAGGGAAACACTAGTATACATACCAAACCTGGTTTCCACTCTCAAACCTCCTCCGTCGAAGGAGCAGTCGCATCATTGCAACTCAATTTGGGCAACTCACGGCCACAGATTCAAACAAAAGACATCTCACAAGATGTCCACCTCCGGATGTTCCAAGTATCACATCCAAATCATAAATAAACAATCGAGACTCCACAGAGTTTAAAATTCTGAAAGAACATGCAATAAACCCATTGCATCCTCAACACTTGTGTCGACAGCGACACCCAACAAATCCGAAATTCCCGCCATCCCTTGATAATCCTAGGATTTAACAATCCAAACTTGGGGAGGCTATCGCATAACTCGGAGGGAAACACCAATAATGAAATACCTTAACCCTCACAAGATAATCCCTCCTCAAGGGAAGTCAACTAACTTCACGATTATCCCTCATAATCATCGTGCCATGGAGATTCCCAATCTCAAGTTGTTCCATATCTCTCATCAGAGATTTAACCATCCTAAAATAGCATAACTCTATGCTTGATAGAAAGGAAATCAATAACTGGCATCCGTATACTCACCGGTATACCTGCCTAAGTATTGACATCGCATGCATACTCAATGCACTTGGCTCGGGTATCTGCAACATACCCCTAAGCCCAAACACAACCGTCAATCCTGAGTCATTCCCATCCAAAGGAAAATGAAAATCGACGATCAACAACACGGCGTGATTCTCAAAATCAACACCACAAGCACCAACTCACCGAATCTTTCAAAGATTCCCAAATAGGTATAATACTACCTCCTTCCTCACAAGGGAAGTGCCATCGAACTCGAGATCCACTAGTCTCGAACCACTGTTCGGAAAAACTGGATACAATAACACCCATTGTATCCCTAATACACGGGTTCCCTTAGATTGAGTCAATAACGACCTGATGACTCTCTTGTTGGTACTCCTACATCCTGAGCTGTCCCAGACAAGTCTCACCAAGATTAAAACATAAACGTATACACGTTTCAGTGAGGCATGCACAACCTCAGCCTCAACCTCAAATGACATGGTGACTACTAGAGTCTACCACAATCCACATCGTATTACCTTACGATTTGCCAAACTTGGTTCCAACGAGCAGTATAACGGCTCTAGCAAGCCCCTCATGGTGCTGCACACACACGGCAGACAAACTGGTCGCTGCCTCTCTAGGTTCACCTCAAACCTACCAATAAGACGGACGTTTCCACATGGTATATCATACTGTGGGAAGAAAACTCAATAGAGTAGTGGGTCTTTATCCAACATTCCTCTAATGCCGATACACCCTGGGCACTCCAATGTCCCTATGTACTTAACATAACCTGATCCTACTCCCTTAGGACCCATCCTACACCCTCAAGGGTGGTGTGACCATGTCTACCACATGTCACATCAACAGAAAGCGAGTACTTTCCTCCATGATTACTCCTGTCGTCAAATCACATGGCCAAAAGCCATTCCAACGAGCATACCTCAAGGGTATCACCACTCGTAATATGATCACCCCAAACGTAAGCTGCGGTACAATTACATGTACAGCGCATCCAACCATTCCTCGAGCAACCCGCTCGGTATAAGGGTCACGTCCATCGGTGCCGCACACACCACCTTGTGCTCGGTACTGGCACCCAAGGCATACCACTGAATACGTATACTCAACGCATCGATCATCGTAACGATGATGCATGTCTAATAAGACATCTCCTACACCATTGTCATCGTCATCCTGTGACGACACATGCCAACTCATGGCATCTAAGACATTGCCAACTAGTGACGATACATGTACATCAGCGTATGTCATCCACTATCATGCTAGTAAAATAGGCATAATAAAACATGTATATCAATGCATGCCAGCTACAATAAAGCTAATAAAATAGCAGTATCTCATACCTCATCGCTAACAATATAGCGTCATACCTGTCTCCGTCGCTCAATAATAGTGCGTAATCAGCACCCATCGCTCGAAGGCGGCAAAATCCTGTGCTGAGTACATAGCGGCAAAATCCCTCGCTATAGAATCGACGGCATGACACCTCGTCATATAATAAGTGGCATGAAACCTCGCTATACACCTGAGCATGAATCATCGTCCACATAGTAGCGGAAAGAGGCATCGCTATCAATACACCTGGCGGAATGAACCATCGCCAATCAATATAGCGGAATGAACCATCGCTATAAATATACCTGGCGGAATGAACCATCGCCTATCAATATAGCGGAATGAACCATCGCTATAAACCGTGTCCTCATAGAGAAATGAATATAAATCGACACATGAAATTATGGTTCCTCCTTCCTTTTCCACGTAAGCAGAATTCTTGCTCCTTATGGAAATCCACGTAAGCGGAATTTTTCCTCGCTTCCTATGGAATCCATGTCAGCAGAATTCTTGCTTCTTATGGAATTGAGTCACTTATCAGTAGTGCATTTCAATGCTTCTTACTACTCCACATAAGCGGAATTTTTCCTCGCTTCATATGGACCTTAGCGTAAGCATTGAAATCCTCACTAGGATAACCTGGACTCGTGAAATATCAATAGTGCATTTCAATGCTTCTTACTACTCCATATAAGCGGAATTCTTCCTCGCTCATATGGACCTTAGTGTAAGCATTGAAATCCTCACTTTATATTTCACAATACACATATGCAAAACGATGCGTGTCAACATGTATCATATCATAATGCACTATCTTATGCATACCTTGATTTACCTTGTGTTAAATGACTAAACACATAATACATGTTGCCCTTGGGATGCCCGTACATATGTATAATCATCATTCCTTTTTGTACTCCATATTTCCTGTAACCTGCAACCATCAGGGTTAACAGCAATAGCCATATACGCTATGCATCAACATTCAATACATAATAAAAACACATTATAAGAATGTATGGTTCACAAATAAATGTCATGACATCCTTCCTCCTTAAATCCTTATTTCAATCCAGAGCCCTTATCATTAGTACATTTTAACGCTTCTTGCTACTCCATGTAAGCGGAATTCTTCCTCGCTTCCAATGGACCTTAGCGTAAGCAATTAAAATCCTTACTAAGATAACCTTGACTCGTGAATTTCAATCCTGAGCCCTTATCATTAGTACATTTTAACGCTTCTTGCTACTCCATGTAAGCGGAATTCTTCCTCGCTTCCAATGGACCTTAGCGTAAGCAATTAAAATCCTTATTAAGATAACCTTGACTCGTGAAATACACCTCATATATTTCACAACATACATATGCAAAAACAATGCATAATAACATGTATCATAACCTTAATGCACCACATTGCATTCATCATGTGTCAACAAGACAACATAAAGTACATGTTACCTCGGAAATATCCCTTTACCTGATTTTCTTAAAACCAGCTTCCTTGGCACATAACACACGGAGTGCCAGACATCCCTATTAATGCCGTCCTATCGTGTTCCACACGATTCCTACAACCACAATGGTTAGCAATACCACTTTTTATATCATAATAGCACATAAACAATTTGTTATGTCATACAACATTAATGCCATCATGCATAAATATGTGCTATCAATAACTTCCTAGGCCCTTAACAGCCCCAATGAGCAACCACTGCTCTGATACCACTAATGTAAGGACCCCCTTAGCCCTTAACCCCTGATTAGTGTATTAACCACTATGTGTGGCACATGCTTTCAATAAAAAGTCAATCGGGAAGCTCAGATGATACTTTACCATTGAATGTCAATTACAAAATTTCCTTTAATACTCAATGTTATAAGATCATCATCATAACAATAAAAGACTCATATGTTTGCCCTTTACCAACCCCTTGGTGCCACTTTTCACATTGTGAACTTTTATAAAAATTTGGGCAGAGTCTCCCCATAAATAGAGCTATCCCAAAAACAAAGCACAACACATAACATAATTCCCGGCCAGGGAACACATAATACTCATCAGAAAGCAGTAATACAAGTAAATTCCCAGCCGGGGAAGACACCACACATATGACGACAAAAGTGGGTTTCAACACCCACATAATACACCAATGACTCTCATATCATTTAGCAATTCAACCTCTAATTGCATGCAACCTCAAATGAAAGAGAGAAAGGCTCATGCCTTTATATACAATCCATATACAAGTAAAATCGTGCTCACATGCGAGCATCATGAATATGTATAAAATCCTCAGGTGTATATATAGGTACTCTATACGATACCGTGCTCCATCAAGCCCTGGTACCACGATCCTGGGAGTACCTCCAATCAACAGCTCGAGCTCATCTCCAAAGCCATCGATGTACCTGTTCACCTGCCCCAACAGAGACAGCCCCCAACGGGGTGAGCATACCAATACACAAAATCCCATAATCACAATAATGAAATTCATAATTTACAACAAAGGTAAATACTAATGAATTTAAATGATACTCCCTGGATGGCCACCTCATCCGGGATTCCGTGTACTGTCCCTGTTCTCACAATCATCAAACTCATCAAATCTCAAAAATCAGTAAATCAACACATTGATTAACTCATCGCATGCCTAATCCTCGAATATCAACAGATAGTGATTGTAAATTCATTAAACATGCAATTATAGATATCTCAATATCTAATACTGATTTCACAACCTCGCTATCAATCACAGATAGCTCAAATGCCTAGCATTTGTTTTACCAATCCTTCATTATACCTAGACATCTCAAATGTCTTATAATGAATACATGATTCTACGAACCTAGACATCTCAAATGTCTCATAATGAATACATGATTCTACAACCCTAGACATCTCAATTGTCTTATAATAGATACATATAAACCCAGTACCCCTTATATCTTGTAAGAGTTATCCTACTCTAGTGTCACGCACGCTACAAGCGGCGATATCAAGATTTGGTCGTTCCTTGGCTATATCAACATATATGTATAACCATACGCACAATATTCAATGAAATCAAAAATACCTTATGCATTTCACATATATAGTAATGCTCGTACGTCGCACGTACCTTAAATCTCCGAAGTCCGAGCCAAACTTTGCTCGAGTTCCATGCCCCGAGGAATGATGTGCTAACACGATAAATAATTCACAATTATTTACGAACATGTAACACATGCTCAAGCACACCCATAACCTTCAAAACATTGTCAACACACGACAATTAACCTCTTAAAAGACCCGGGGCAGGGTACATGCAGGGAGGGGAACGAATGAGACAATATCGAAATTTGTTCAAGAATAACCTACAAAAATCGAACCCTAATCTCACAATTTCGAACCCAATTAAATACCATAATTCATCTAAAATGTGAATTAAGCTATCCAAACAAGAATCAACACCCCTTGACAAAAACCCCCAATTTTCGAACTCAAAACCCTTAAATTCGAACCCAAACAAGCCCTTAAATTCGAACCCTTATAATTCTTCAAATTCGAACACAATAATGGCAGGGAAAAACACGTAAATGACGAAAAAGGGGTAAGGGAGGTTACCCAATCGAAAATCGGAAGCAAATCGGTTGAAATCCGATGAACCCTAGAAATTGGGGATCGACGCCTTCCTGCCAAATCCGACTTCAAAACGCGACGAAACTTCGAATTGACGGAGGGGATAGCTTCGCCTCGACGAGACGAAGCCGGTGACGGGTCGCACGCGCCGAACGGCGGCCGGACGGCGGCGGGCGAAGCGTTTGAAGCCGCGGGGGAGCTGTAGCAGACGGGAGGGGCGCGCGGGAGAGGGAGAAGAGATTTGGGGCTGAAATGAAAATATCCTTAAAATTTTGGGTTCAATTGGTATTTATAGCAAAAATACCCCGAAAAATTAATAGCCCCACAAATACATCATGATTCATTAAAAATCATCTGGTTTCAAAAATTCTCTCTCTAACTCCAAAACCCCCTACCGGTGCTCACACAGCACCCGAGATCCCGAGACACACTAAAAACCCAACTCATAGGTTTTTCACCCAAATGAGAATACAATCTCAACCTCTGGATCCAACGATCCCAACTACCCAAATAAACGAGCCCAGAAGGCCCAACACCTCGATTAAATTCCAAATCGCCAAGTAAAACCACTTTAGGGATTATTAACACTACGGGATTAACACCTATAATCCCTGGTTATCACAGAAAGGCTCATGTCATTATATACAACCCATATACAAGTATAATCGTGCTCACATGCGAGCATCATGAATATGTATATAACCTTCGGGTGTATATAAGTACTCTATACGATACCGTGCTCCATCAAGCCCTGGTACCACGATCCTGGGAGTACGTCCAATCAACAGCTCGAGCTCAGCTCCACACCCATCGATGTACCTGTTCACCTGCCCCAACAGAGACAGCCCCCAACGGGGTGAGCATACCAATACACAAAATCCCATAATCACAATAATGAAATTCATAATTTACAACAAAAGTAAATACTAATGAATATTAAATGATACTCCCTGGATGGCAACGTCCTCATCCGGGATTTCGTGTAATGTCCCTGTTCTCACAATCATCAAACTCATCAAATCTCAAAAATCAGTAAATCAACACATTGATTTAACTCATAGCATGCCTGATTCTCAAGTATCAATAATTAATGATTCCAAATTCATTATACATACAAATATAGATATCTCAGCATCTAATACTGATTTTCAGCTTTGCTACCAATCACAGATAGCTCAAATGCCTAGCATTTATTTTACCAATTCTCCATTTCACTTAGACATCTCACATGTCTTACAATGAATACATGATTCCACGATCATTCTCAGGCATCTCAAATGCCCTTCAATAGTCATATAACCCAGTGCCCCATATCTCATGTAAGGTTATACTACTCTAGTATTACGCACACTTGTGGCAGCGATGTCAAGACTAGGTCGTTCCATAGTCATATCAACACATATATACATAGCCATACCCACAACCATCTAATGCAATTAAAATACATTATGCATTTCACAAATGCTCTTATATAAAGTAATGCTCGTACGTCGCACGTACCTTAAATTTCCGAAGTCCGAGCCAAACCTTGCTCGAGTTCCATGCCCCGAGGAACGATGTGCTAACACGATAAATAATTCACAATTATTTATGAACATGCAACCCATGCTCAAGCACACCCATAACCCTTAAAAATATTGTCAACACACGACAATTAACCATTATCAAAAATTGCTCAATAACTCCCCACAAATTTTTGAACCTTCACAACACAAATCGAACCCACACTAAACACCATAATTCATCTAAACATGAATTAATCGATCAACAACAAGAATCATCATCCCCTGCCAAAAACCCCCAAATTTCGAACTCAAACCCCTCAAACAGCATGAAATACGAACCAAAATCCACAAATTCGAACACAAATCCTTAAATTCGAACACAATACCACCAAATTTAGCAGGGAATAACATGAGAGGGACGAAAAAGGGGTAAGGAAGGTTACCCATACGAAGATCGGAAGGAAATCGGACAAAAATCGAAGAACCCTAGAAATTGGGGATCGGCGCTTTCCTGTAAAATCCGAACTCAAAACGCGACCAAACTTCGAATTGTTGGTATGGGGAGGAGCGCCTGGAAGAGACGAAGCCGGCGGCGGGTCGGACGCGCCGAACGGCGGCCGGACGGCGGCGGGCAAAGCGCGTTTGTGCGCGGGGGTCAAAGGGGATCAGGAAACTCGCGGACGCGGGGAGAGAGAAGCAAGGTGAGGAAATGGTTCCGATAATTAAAATCTCGGGTTCAACTGGTATTTATAGCAAAAATACCCCGAAATACTAATAGCCCCACAAATACATCATGATTCATTAAAAATCATCTGTTTTCAAAAATTCTCTCTCTAACTCAAAAACCCCCTACCGGTGCCCACACAAAGCACCCGAGATTCCGAGTCACACTAAAAACCCAACTCTTAGATTTTTCACCGTAATGAGAATACAATCTCAACCTCGGGATCCAACAATCCCAACTACCCAAATAAATGAGCCCAGAAGGCCCAACACCGCGATTAAACTCCAAGTCGCCACGTAAAACAACTTTAGGGGTTATTAACACTCCGGAATTAACATCCATAATCTCTGGTCATCACAAAATCCCCCACTAAAAGAATTTCGTCCTCGAAATTAGCACCGATGTATCACGACACCCAGGCTACACAATAACATGAAGCCATAACATCGATTCCTGATCATATCAGAATCGTCTTAATAAACGCGAGGATACTTACCTCACATCAAACTCTGAAACAGAGCGACATACCAAAACTAACATATCACCCAAGAGGCAAAACGTACCTCGATGCGGTTCATCCCAAAAGACAGTCCCTCATGACTGCAAAACAACCAATACTTACGACCGTAGATCGGACAGTCATCATTAGTTCTAATACAACTAGTAAGATCGCATCCTGAATGACACCTCAACCGTGAGAACGTTGACCTCGTGTCAAACTCTGGAGTGGAATAGACTTCCAAATCCATCATAACGTCAAAGAGCGTCAGCACAACTCAACGCTAACAATCCAAAAGCAGTTAGTCAACTGAAACTGCAAGGATTCGAATCGCTCCCGATTCTATCGTAGATATCATCCAATGACATCTCTATCATGACTCACGATGTCTAACATACATCGTTACAAGGGAAACATTAGTATACCACAGTGTACACATACCAAACCTGGTTTCCACTTTCAAACCTCCTCCATCGAATGAGCAATCGCATCATTGCAACTCAATTTGGGCAACTCACGGCCACAGATTCACACAAAAGACATCTCACAAGATGTCCACCTCCGGATAACCCAAGAATCACATCCTGATCATAAATAAACCATCGAGACTCCACAGAGTTTAAATTCTGAAAGGACATGCAATAAACCCATGGCATCCTCAACGCTTGTGTCGACAGCTACACCCAACCAATCCGAATTCCTGCCATCCCTTGATAATCCTAGGATTTAACAATCCAAACTTGGGAAGGCTATCGCGTAACTCGGAGGAAACACCAACAAGGAAATACCTCAACCCACACAAGATAATCCCTCCTCAAAGGAAGTCAACTAACTTCACGATTGTTTCTCATAATTTATCGTGCCATGGAGATTCCCAATCTCAAGGTGTTCAATATCTCTCATCAGAGATTTAACCATCCAAAAGTAGCATAACTCTATGCTTGACAAAAAGGAAATCAAAAACTAGCATCACATGCATACTCAATGCACTTGGCTCGGGTATCTCCAACATACCCCTAAGCCCCAAACACAACTGTCAATTCTGAGTCATTCCCATGCAGTGGAGAATGATAATCGATAATCAACAACACGGCGTGATTCCCAAAATCAACACCACACGTACCAACTTACCGAATCTTTCAAAGATTCCCAAATAGGTATAATACTACCTCCTTCCCCACAAGGGAAGTGCTATCGAACTCGAGATCCACTAGTCTCGAACCACCGTTCGGAAAAACTGGATACAATAACACCCATTGCATCCCAAATACACGGATTCCCCAGATTCACCTTCGTCTCTACGGTATCCACACGATCAAATCGGGAAGGAATAGTTTAAGAACAAAGTGCTAGATTTGTTCTCAAACCAACAAACGAAGCACACTCGATTAACAATCGAAAGGATGGCCGGAATCAAAATCCCTCTTCGGTTATCAAGCAAAAACCGAGAGCAACCTTGAGTCCAATGAGGCGGCCGAGAGTAGTTGGTCCTAGGTTTGTGTTATGAAGTGTTAATCTATTAAACCCCTTGTTAACAAATTATATATGATTAATTAAAGGCTTTCATAAAGCCTCATGGGCTTAAGCCCATGATTTAACTTAATCATTATGATAATTAATTAAGACTCCTCTTAATTATTTAATTCACCCCATGAATTTAATTTCCCTTCTCGATTTAATCTTTTGTGCGACCCGATAGGATCTTGTAATGTTGGCAGTGACATAAAATCTCATTTTATGTCGCAAGCATTGAGCGGTATCTAGCAACACATCGATGCTACCCAAATTACAAGAATGTCAATGACTCGACATAACCTTTAGAACTTGTGATAATATTAATCATGTAACTTAATCCCTTTGTCCTTTGTGTTTAGATTGAACACGAGTCATGGAATAGTCATACTCGTATATCCAATCTTTATTTCTTGATCCCCAAGTAGAACTAGAATAAACGAATAAGCTCGATATCTCATATCGACTCATTCGAGCATGGCCATGCATTTTAGTTCTCACTTGATCAAGGGCCAAACACATCTCCTGTTATATAGGAGGGACAAATCCTATCTCGATCAGTCAACATCCCTCTACATAATTCATAGTGTATCCAGTAGTCGCCTTTATAGATTACCCTGTTACGGGTAACGTTTGACGATATCAAGATACATAACTCCTTATGTTGGGATCTCTGATGATCACAAGTCGTAAGGATTACGTACATTATTATCACTATGAGAATTGCATATGACGATCATATAACTATCCATGTTGCAATCTCATGGTGGGTCTGTCCAGTACATCGTTCTCCAACATGTACCCATGCATTGATTTGATATCTCATATCAATGAACAATTCATCAATCAATACATACTAGTCTCTACGTATTATCATTATCCCAATTCATGATAATACTTGACTAGGGACATCTTTAAGAATAATACAATATTATTCTAAGGACATTAACATATATATTAATTCACAATGCACAGTTAAAAGAATAATATATAATAATGAATTGCCATTCATAAAACCATAAACATTGTATGTCTTAAACAATCATCTAATGACTTGTCTTAGGGCATATCCCAACAAATCTCCCACTTGCACTAAGACCACTCAGACATATACCTAATGCCTAGAGATCTAGTATGACGATCATGCTTCTGCTGTGACAGCGGCTTCGTCAATGGGTTAGATACATTATCATCTGTTGGTACTTTGCATATTTTAACATCTCCCCTTTCAACGATTTCTCGAATGAAATGGAAACGCCTAAGTATGTGCTTGGATCTTTGGTGAGATCTTGGTTCCTTAGCCAATGCGATCGCTCCATTGTTGTCACAATAGAGTTCTATCGGATCTTTAATGCTAGGCACCACTCCAAGTTTAGAAATGAACTTCCTCATCCAAACAGCTTCCTTTGCTGCATCCGAGGCAGCAATATACTCAGCTTCCGTTGTAGAATCGGCTACTGTTTCTTGCTTTGAACTCTTCCAGCTCACAGCACCTCCATTCAGGCAATACACATATCCAGATTGCGATCGAAAATCATCTTTGTCGGTTTGGAAGCTTGCATCAGTGTAACCCATTACATTGTGCTCTTCCACACCTCCATAAATCAAGAATGTATCCTTAGTCCTTCTCAAGTACTTTAGGATATTCTTGACAGCAATCCATGACCTTCACCTGGATCAACTTGATATCTGCTCGTCATGCTCAAAGCATACGATACATCGGGACGAGTACATATCATGGCATACATGATAGATCCAATAGCTGACGCGTATGGAATCTTACTCATGCGTTGTCTCTCTGTTCCTTCGAGAGATAAATACCATGTGTCATAGGCACAAATCCTTTCTTGGATTCTTGCATGCTAAACCTTTTAAGCACCTTGTCTATGTATGTACTTTGACTTAGACCAAGAAGCCTTCTCGATCTATCTCTATAGATCTTGATTCCTAATACATAGGTGGCTTCTCCCAAGTCTTTCATCGAAAAGCAATTCCCTAGCCAAATCTTTACAGATTGCAAGGCAGGGATATCATTTCCAATAAGAAGTATGTCATCTACATACAACACTAGGAAAATGATTACGCTCCCACTGACCTTCTTGTAGACACAAGGTTCATCTTCATTTTTGATAAAACCAAACTCTTTGATTGCATCATCAAACGAAGATTCCAACTCCGAGAAGCTTGCTACAATCCATAAATGGATCGTTGTAGCTTGCATATCTTTCCAGCATCCTTTGGATCGACAAAACCCTCGGGCTGTGTCATGTACACATCCTCGAGCAGATTTCCATTGAGGAAAGCTGTTTTGACATCCATCTGCCAGATTTCATAATCATGAAATGCAGCTATTGCAAGTAAGATCCTTATGGATTTAACCATGGCCACTGGTGAAAAGGTTTCATCATAGTCAATACCATGAATTTGTTTGAATCCTTTTGCAACCAGCCGACCTTTATAGGTTTGTACGTTACCATCCATATCGGTCTTTTTCTTGAAAATCCATTTGCACCCTATGGGTCGTACCCCTTCAGGTGGATCAACCAAAGTCCATACTTGGTTTGCATACATGGATTCCATCTCAGATTTCATGGCCTCTTGCCATTTCTCAGAATCATTGCCCATTATAGCTTGTTGATAAGATGACGGCTCATCCTCATCAATAAGTAGTAAGTCACCTTGTTGAGTCACAAGAAATCCATATCTCTGTGGCTCCCGGTGTTCTCTTACAGACCTACGCTGGGCTTGTGTCTCTTGAGCAGGTACATCTTCCACAACAGCTTGTGGTGCCTGCTCTGTTTCCATCTCAATCTCAGGTTCAGTGTTTTCTTGTGGTTGAACTTCACTAAGTTCTATTTTTCTCCCACTTGTTTTTCTAGAAATAAATTCTCTTTCAAGAAATACACCAGTCCGAGCAACAACTACTTTGTTCTCGGTGGGATAATAGAAATAGTATCCTTTCGTTTCCTTAGGATACCCCACAAATAAACACTTATCAGATTTGGGTCCAAGTTTGTTAGTGGCGTGACGTCTAACGAAAGCCTCACAACCCCAAATCTTCATAAAAGACATACTAGGACGCTTCCCAGTCCATATCTCATATGGTGTCTTTTCCACTGATTTAGATGGAACACGGTTCAGTAAGAAAATCACTGTTTCTAGAGCGTGTCCCCAAAACGATATCGGAAGATCTGCATGACTCATCATTGATCTAACCATGTCTAACAAGGTTCGATTTCTCCTCTCGGATACACCATTCCATTGTGGAGTATACGGAGGAGTGAGTTGTGGGACTATCCCACACTCCTTTAGATAGTCATGAAATTCTTGGCTTAAGTATTCACCTCCTCGATCTGATCGAAGGATTTTGATACTTTTGCCAAGTTGGTTTTGTACTTCATTCTTGAAATCTTTGAACTTTTCAAAGGTTTCATGTTTATGTTTCATTAGGTACACATACCCATATCTACTGAGGTCATCAGTAAATGTAACGAAGTAATGAAAACGACCTCTAGCTTGTGTACTTATTGGTCCACATACATCACTATGTATTAGTCCAATAAAACATTTGCCCTTTCAACATGTCCCTTGAAAGGGGCTTTAGTCATCTTGCCCATTAAACAAGATTCTCAAGTTTCATATGATTCAAAATCAAATGAATCTAATACTCCATCCTTATGAAGTTTAGATATGCGGTTCTCATTTATGTGGCCCAAGCGACAGTGCCAGAGATAAGTCGGATTACAATCATTATTTTTAATCCTTTTAGTATTTATGTTATAGATAGGCATATCAAGATTTAATACATAAAGACCATTCACCATTTGTGCACTAGCATAAAACATATCATTTAAATAAATAGAACAACAATTGTCCTTTATTATAAATGAAAAACCATACTTGTCCAAACAAGAAATAGATATTATGTTTTTAGTAATAGAAGGCACAAAATAACAATCTTTCAAAATCAATGATAAACCAGAAGGTAAAGCTAAATGATAATCTCCTATAGCTAATGTAGCAACTCTTGCTCCATTTCCAACTCGGAGATCAACTTCACCTTTCGCCAATGTCCTACTCCTTTTGAGATCCTGCACATTTACACAAATGTGAGATCCACATCCAGTATCTAATACCCATGATGAAGAAGTAGATAAATTGACTTCTATAACAAAAATACCTGAAGCGGAAGTCACACTTCCTTTCTTTAGATCCTCCAGATATACTTTGCAGTTTCTTTTCCAATGGCCGGTCTCACCGCAATGGAAACAGTTCCCTTCCTTTGCTATCCCTCCCTTTGGCTTTAGTGCAGAAGACTTTGGCTTAGATTTAGCAAAGACCTTCTTTGCTTTCTTGTTGCCTTTAGCTTTGGCCCTTCCTTTGCCTTTATTCACAATAAGGACATTTGTGGCCTTAGTCTTCTTTGTATTTGCTTCATATGTTCTCAACATACCAAGCAATTGTGGTAGAGTCTTTTCCATGTCAGTCATATTGTAATTAACTACAAATTGACTGAAGCTCTCAGGCAACGATTGCAAGATCACATCGGTGGCCAACTCTTGGTCCAATGGAAAACCTAGCTTGTCCAGATTCTCAATGTACCCAATCATCTTGAGCACATGAGTTCCAACTAAGCTTCCTTCTACCATCCTGCACTGGAATAACGCTTTAGAGACGTCATACCTCTCTTGTCTAGCTTGCTGTTGGTACAACTGTTTTAAGTGTTCGATCATATCGAACGCCTCCATTTCCTTATGTTGCTTTTGAAGCTCAGAGTTCATGGTGGCAAGCATGAGGCACCCAACATCAAGTGCGTCACTCTGATGCTTCTTGTAAGCATCTTTTTCAGCTCTTGTAGCTGTTAGGGGAGGTTCCTCAGCGGGCAAGGGTTCCTCTAGGACATATTGTTTCTTTTCTTGTTTGAGGACTATCCTCAAGTTCCTATGCCAGTCTAGGAAATTCGTCCCATTTAATTTGTCCTTCTCAAGGACCGATCGCAGTGATAAAGTGCTAGTAACGTTGTTAGTTGCCATGGATATCTACAATATAAATATGCAAAATAAGTTTATGATTTAAATCATTTAACATGGTCTTATATTAAATGATACTCCCACTATTTTCTTTGAAAAAATATCAACCATCGAAACGTTTAGTGGGCCAAGATCCATATTTCTCCTAATCTTGAGTTAGCTTTGGCTAATCGCCCAAGACTCGGTTATTTAGGTAGACAACACTTTGTCAATTACATCACATATAATTCTTGGATAGTTGGACGAACAACACTTTGTTCAATTCATCAAATGAATTAAAATCCAACCCATGCCTCTAGGTTCCCAATCCTATTGAGATAACCTAGTTAAGTCGTACCCAATTAAAGTATAACGGATATCACTTTTATCCTTTCGCGCCTTACTAAGATTGCCACGGTGCTTTGCTTTGGCAAACCCACACATGTACAATCGAAGTTATTGACGAGTACTTTTAATTTTGGAAGGCATCTAAAACTTAATATTTTAGAGGGATTTATTGATCTCATGATTAATTTGATAATTTAAAATATGTCCACTACATATAGTTGTATACATATCTACATATATGTGTAATACTATTATCAAACTAAAACATAAGATAAATCATGCATCATCATACACAATTAAACGTGACATGGTTATAGCCCCTACTAATGATTTTCTCAAGCCAATGAGAAAATCCTATGAGTCAACCTAAGGTAACTTCACAAGCACCTTCCTTTGGCTCCAATTTGTGAATGGCCTCCTCATCCCGGCACGATGCTCCATCTTCATTGATCACCATCAATAAAATAAACTATACTATTTACAAGATATAGAATTCCTCGATTCACATTCGAGGGGAACATAGGGGAGGGATTACATTTAGAATGAAATAGAGAAAGGCACGACACGCAGGTCGTATTATAAATTACAAACATCCACAAATCCTATCTAATAGGTCAAAGGGCTATAACCACGCACCATGCTCAAACAACACATAAAGCATGCATTAATATTTAATTAATTAAATTCTAAACATTTTAAATTTAATTTTAATTAAAATTGTAAAATAATTTTTGAAAAATTATCGTACGCTCGGGACATCACATGCCACGAACTTAATGCGACTTAGCTACGAATCACCATGGTTCGAACCAACCATACACCACGGCTGGACCAATTATGGGCCTAGGGTTCGAAACCCTAGCCCACGACATGGTCCGAGCCGATGGCATGGGTGCAGCGCCGCTAGGGTTCCAAACCCTAGCCGCCTTGCACCATGTTGGTTTTTCATCGAGCCAACTTGCTCGAAACACCGAAATCCACGAGCCACAAGCCACGGTCCAACCATGGACGGTCCATGACGGTGACGGCTTAACCATCTCGAGCCAAGGGTTCGAAAAACCCTAGCCCAAGCGGCGGCCGAGTGGCTTATGTGACTAGGGTTCAAAACCCTAGCCTATTTGGAAGCGGCGCGGCCCCATGCATGAGCCAAGGGTCCGAACCCTAGCTCACTAGCGGCGGCCCGAGGGTCAAGTCATGAAGTGGTCGAACCACCTTGAGCCAACACCTCGATTTTATGCTTTCGTGTATCGTATACAATTATTCGCCAATTATATCAAATACAATTTTACGATGAATTTCAAAAACTCGAATTAATTTCATATCATATATGAATTTAAACAGTTTTAATAAGCATGCAATATAAATTCTAATATGATTAACACAATTTAATCACATAAATCAGATATGAGCCTTGAACCTGGCTCTGATACCACTGTAAGTAATCCATGAGCATACAACGCAGCGGAATAAAAATTTTAGGATTACAAACCAGCAGATCTATACATAGGTTATCATATCGGATTAAGGTATTACAAGTGTCTTACCCTTGTAGCGTGTTTGAAGCAGATTCCACGGAGCAGCACGTCCAACGAACTCTGAGTCACAAACGAAAGTTTTCACCTTCGTCTCTACGGTATCCACACGATCAAATCGGGAAGGAATAGTTTAAGAACAAAGTGCTAGATTTGTTCTCAAACCAACAAACGAATCACACTCGATTAACAATCGAAAGGATGGCCGGAATCAAAATCCCTCTTCGGTTATCAAGCAAAAACCGAGAGCAACCTTGAGTCCAATGAGGCGGCCGAGAGTAGTTGGTCCTAGGTTTGTGTTATGAAGTGTTAATCTATTAAACCCCTTGTTAACAAATTATATATGATTAATTAAAGGCTTTCATAAAGCCTCATGGGCTTAAGCCCATGATTTAACTTAATCATTATGATAATTAATTAAGACTCCTCTTAATTATTTAATTCACCCCATGAATTTAATTTCCCTTCTCGATTTAATCTTTTGTGCGACCCGATAGGATCTTGTAATGTTGGCAGTGACATAAAATCTCATTTTATGTCGCAAGCATTGAGCGGTATCTAGCAACACATCGATGCTACCCAAATTACAAGAATGTCAATGACTCGACATAACCTTTAGAACTTGTGATAATATTAATCATGTAACTTAATCCCTTTGTCCTTTGTGTTTAGATTGAACACGAGTCATGGAATAGTCATACTCGTATATCCAATCTTTATTTCTTGATCCCCAAGTAGAACTAGAATAAACGAATAAGCTCGATATCTCATATCGACTCATTCGAGCATGGCCATGCATTTTAGTTCTCACTTGATCAAGGGCCAAACACATCTCCTGTTATATAGGAGGGACAAATCCTATCTCGATCAGTCAACATCCCTCTACATAATTCGTAGTGTATCCAATAGTCGCCTTTATAGATTACCCTGTTACGGGTAACGTTTGACGATATCAAGATACATAACTCCTTATGTTGGGATCTCTGATGATCACAAGTCGTAAGGATTACATACATTATTATCACTATGAGAATTGCATATGACGATCATATAACTATCCATGTTGCAATCTCATGGTGGGTCTGTCCAGTACATCGTTCTCCAACATGTACCCATGCATTGATTTGATATCTCATATCAATGAACAATTCATCAATCAATACATACTAGTCTCTACGTATTATCATTATCCCAATTCATGATAATACTTGACTAGGGACATCTTTAAGAATAATACAATATTATTCTAAGGACATTAACATATATATTAATTCACAATGCACAGTTAAAAGAATAATATATAATAATGAATTGCCATTCATAAAACCATAAACATTGTATGTCTTAAACAATCATCTAATGACTTGTCTTAGAGCATATCCCAACAACCTTCGGGTGTATATAAGTACTCTATACGATACCGTGCTCCATCAAGCCCTGGTACCACGATCCTGGGAGTACATCCAATCAACAGCTCGAGCTCAGCTCCACAGCCATCGATGTACCTGTTCACCTGCCCCAACAGAGACAGCCCCCAACGGGGTGAGCATACCAATACACAAAATCCCATAATCACAATAATGAAATTCATAATTTACAACAAAAGTAAATACTAATGAATATTAAATGATACTCCCTGGATGGCAACGTCCTCATCCGGGATTTCGTGTACTGTCCCTGTTCTCACAATCATTCAAACTCATCAAATCTCAAAAATCAGTAAATCAACACATTGATTTAACTCATAGCATGCCTGATTCTCAAGTATCAATAATTAATGATTCCAAATTCATTATACATACAAATATAGATATCTCAGCATCTAATACTGATTTTCAACTTTGCTACCAATCACAGATAGCTCAAATGCCTAGCATTTATTTTACCAATTCTCCATTTCACTTAGACATCTCACATGTCTTACAATGAATACATGATTCCACAATCATTCTCAGGCATCTCAAATGCCCTTCAATAGTCATATAACCCAGTGCCCCATATCTCATGTAAGGTTATACTACTCTAGTATTACGCACACTTGTGGCAGCGATGTCAAGACTAGGTTGTTCCATAGTCATATCAACACATATATATATAGCCATACCCACAACCATCTAATGCAATTAAAATACATTATGCATTTCACAAATGCTCTTATATAAAGTAATGCTCGTACGTCGCACGTACCTTAAATTTCCGAAGTCCGAGCCAAACCTTGCTCGAGTTCCATGCCCCAAGGAACGATGTGCTAACACCATAAATAATTCACAATTATTTATGAACATGCAACCCATGCTCAAGCACACCCATAACCCTTAAAAATATTGTCAACACACGACAATTAACCATTATCGAAAATTGCTCAATAACTCCCCACAAATTTTCGAACCTTCACAACACAAATCGAACCCAAACTAAACACCATAATTCATCTAAACATGAATTAATCGATCAACAACAAGAATCATCATCCCCTGCCAAAAACCCCCAAATATCAAACTCAAACCCCCCAAACAGCATGAAATTCGAACCAAAATCCACAAATTCGAACACAAATCCTTAAATTCGAACACAATACCACCAAATTTAGCAGGGAATAACATGAGAGGGATGAAAAAGGGGTAAGGAAGGTTACCCATACGAAGATCGGAAGGAAATCGGACGAAAATCGAAGAACCCTAGAAAATTGGGGATCGGCGCTTTCCTGTAAAATCCGAACTCAAAACGCGACCAAACTTCGAATTGTTGGTATGGGGAGGAGCGCCTGGAAGAGACGAAGCCGGCGGCGGGTCGGACGCGCCGAACGGCGGCCGGACGACGGCGGGCGAAGCGCGTTTGTGCGCGGGGGTCAAAGGGGATCGGGAAACTCGCGGACGCGGGGAGAGAGAAGCAAGGTGAGGAAATGGTTCCGATAATTAAAATCTCGGGTTCAACTGGTATTTATAGCAAAAATACCCCGAAATACTAATAGCCCCACAAATACATCATGATTCATTAAAAATCATCTGTTTTCAAAAATTCTCTCTCTAACTCAAAAACCCTCTATCGGTGCCCACACAAAGCACCCGAGATTCCGAGTCACACTAAAAACCCAACTCTTAGATTTTTCACCGTAATGAGAATACAATCTCAACCTCGGGATCCAACAATCCCAACTACCCAAATAAATGAGCCCAGAAGGCCCAACACCGCGATTAAACTCCAAGTCGCCACGTAAAACAACTTTAGGGGTTATTAACACTCCGGAATTAACATCCATAATCTCTGGTCATCACAAATAATGTCAGGTCAAGCAGAGGGTGACAACACACGCACATTGCGCTAGGAGACTCATCCTATGTGTTGTGCTCGTCCATCCCTCGTGTCTAGGTCTGGTAGCAACGCGCGTGACTACAATCGCTATCTAAACTGTCTGTCATCGCCGTGCCCTGTCATCCCCGACACTCAGAGTGAATCAACTCAGTCATAATCATGGATATCAAAGAAATGATAGATCAATATGATATGCCCATGAATCATTTATGCATCAAAAACATATGCAACTCAATATATCATGTAATCTCATGTGAAAGTATATACATATCATGTAATTTCACATATCTTATAATCCAAGACTTTCATCATATCATATAGTCACATAAGAAATCATATAGTGACAATTAATTCATATAAATCAAGTAATGGCATAAATGGTCATACAATAGTATCATTGCACGACTTTACCAGACGTCATGATACAATTCATTTCAACGTACCTCGACCCAAGCTAATCTACCGATCTATTAACCTGGTCATGTAAATTCCAAAATGACACTACGTGTTCAAATAGTGCATTGAATCAAATGCAACTTAAAAATATGACCCTTAAAGAATTTTCCCACATTTTCAGCTTGACCCATTTTCGTAGAAATATCGCTATAATTTCATACGACATCAAAACGACTCAATTCCAGTACTCAAAGTTCACAAACTCAAAATATTACATTTCATCTATTAAGTTGCCAAGCTGGTTCGACCATCTAAGTGGGGTTTGAACACTAAACCCGTAGCATTTAAAAATGTGTTTTCCATCTTGAGCAGTGTTAGTAAAAATGCTATAACTTTTTCATTTGAAATCCAAATTGAGTAATTCTAGTTGAAAATGACAGCCAACTCAAAATTCTAAAATACGTATTTCTGGACATGTTTCGAAATTTCTAGCCAAAAATGCTCAGGAACCCGAAGAACACACTGCATGGCATTTTCGCACACATGCAGGACATAGATTGAACACTTAAAGTATAAAATTCATAACTAATTCAAAATAAGTCCGAATTACGTCCTCTTGTTTTTAAATTTCAATAGACTTCAAAGACGTACAATTTTCATTTGAAGAAATTTGAAGACCAACATCAAGTTCGAACATTAAATTTGTCAAAGGTTCAGAATTCTACACTGCATGTGCATTTACAGTACATGCAGAGTCGAATCTGGCACTACTTAGTAAAATGAGCATATCTCACTCATTTCAAATCCAAATGTTCTCAACTATTAATCATAGCACGAAAACTCATATATCTACAACTTTTGTTTGGGGCTCAAATCAGATTCATAAGTTAAGAAAATTGAAAATACAGAACAATCTATTGCATGCAACATCAACTTCTGCAGATTCTGTTTTAAACAAAATGACACCAACATTTTTGTGCTTCTCCCTATATTTTCGACCCAAAATCCATAAAAGCCAACTAAATTAAATAAGAACAAGTCCATACCCTTGAAGACCCAAAAGTTTTCCACCATGGCTCCTTCCTAGCTAGAACTCCTCCAAACTTGCTTCAAAATTGAAAATTCTTGCACCTAACTAACACCCTTGTCTTGGGGTTTCTAAATCACTAATTGTATGTAACATGCATTAGTAATTGGAAGAGATTTTTGGTGCTAAGAGAGGTTGGAAATTTTGAAAGTTTGGAGGTGGAAAGAAGGAGGAGAGAAGGTGGAGTGTTTGATTTTAAAGAGAGAGAAAGTGCTAGTTAAAAAAAATGAGAACTCCAAATCTGAAATTTAGAGTGATGGCCGAGAGTTTCAATGTGAATTGGAGAATATTTTAATGTCTAATGTGTAGTGGAGTCCATGTGTCTATAAATCACTATCTTGCAAGATTAATGGTCCAAAATCATGTATTAAACATTAGTTAAATTAATTAGGGCATATGTTCTCCAAGTGCCATATGATCATTCACATGCTCATGCACAAAAACATGTTCCACTAGTTGGTTGACTCATCGTGGTCGGAACACCTTAATTCAAAGTCTATACTTTTAATTATCCGGGTTTGCTTAATCATCGTTAATCCGGATTAATTAGCGTCGGGGCCTTACATTTACGAAGCAACTAAGATTGATGAATTTCGGCTTGTGAGTTCGTTAAATTCTTAAGGAAAACACTTGACTAGATTAAACATAGACGCTTGGATTATGTTGTTTAGCTTCATCAATCTCACTAGTTCATATGCTATCATCGATTTAAATATTAATCGCTTGTATTTTGATTGATTGTTTGATAAAGGGTTAACTAGAACACTTGGGCTACTTAACTAATTGTAAGGTGATATAGGACTTTGATTATTGGATTAAACGTCTAACGATGAATATTCATATGAAAAATTGAGTCTTTTGTGAATCGATGAAATAGATGATAATATCCAAGGTAGAGTCGACCGATACCAAGAATCGCTTTCATTAGTTAATCTTTGTTTTTAATTTTAATTAGTATAATTCAACCTCACAACACCATCCTTTATTATTTTTTTGTTTTGATTTTCATTAACACAAGAATTCACACCTCCTCGTGGGATCGACCCATACTCACACTAATACATTATTGTTATCAATCTTGAGGATTGAGTGGGGTTAATTTGGACGTACACGATAAGCGCACACCATACACATACTGAAAGTAAATACATAATACCATAATCATACACAATAAGCATCCAAAACATAATCCATACTAAAAATATTTACATAATATCATCTATCATATGTATATAGATATACCAATCCTCGTTACATATACTACATGTCATTGTCCGTAACAAAGACAACAACATCCCCCTTTGTGTGAGCCAATGCCCAATATGACAATATCAAATAATTACAACATGTATCTATAAAATGTGATAGATGATGCAATGCAATGTAATGCAATGCATGTAAGGTACAAAGCATCTCGAGATATCAAACAGAATCCAAGGAACACACACATTGCGCTACGACATCTCTAGTCATGCCTGTGTTGTGCCCAACATCCCTCATGCGTAGGTCCTGCTACAAAGCGCGTGACTACCGTTCCTACCTGATCTGCATGTCATTGTCGTGCCCAGCATCCCGATGACACTATAGCTCTCATCATAATCAAATGGTATCAAAGGAGTGGTAAGATCAATATGATATACCCAATGAATCATCTATGCATCTTGTGACATATGCAACTCAATATGTCATGTTCGGTGTATATATATAAAAAATGACGTGTGTTAAGAAAACATTTATTTTCATACACCGATATACCAATTATGAATGCCATGAATGCTTCATTGAAATAAAACCACGTAGCAAAGTAATCTCACGTAGTTCACTTAATTCAACAAATCATGTATCAAATAATACAAATACATGTCGTATGTTGCCGATCACAATATACCTTATTTCTTCTCACATGATTCTAGATATCTTCAATCATTTCGATGGAATTTCAGTGCAACAATATAATCTACATAACTCATGTATCATATCATTCATTCAATTTATAAAATAAAGTAGTTATATCTTTTCTCAATTTCCCATTTATTCATTTTTCACTAATCTATTTACTAAAGTATGTATCACATTTTTATATCAATCATATATCACATCTTCACTCATTTGTGTACTAGAATAACATGTCCTTGTTAAACCAACAATTTTCTATTACAGTATGAGTTTATCTTATTCAATTTACAAAGATGTAATCCTCATTCAAATCTAATCAATTATTTCTTCGGTTTATCATTTCAAATGAAGCGACGATCTCCAGGAAGTAGTAGCCAAATACACTGTGAGGCGACCGATCACCTGGAATGGAGCAATTGATCGCCCATGCCTATTTTTGAGAAGGCGGTTGCTCGCCTAGGATGAAGCGATCGATCGCCAGTCCCAGTTTTGTGGTAATTATTTCTTGTTGAGTCTTTGATGCATGCTTCGACCGGGGTCTTTTAAATGTTAAATCGTCATGGATTGACGATATAATTGGAGGTTGTGAATATGCTTAGGCACGTGGTCGCATGCTTGTGTTTAATTGTGAGTTATTTATGTGTTAGCACATAATTCATCGGGTCGCGGGACTCAGTCAAGGTTTGGTTCGGACTACGGGATCATAAGGTATGTATCACGTACGAGCATAGTCTTTTATATTATTGCAACTGTGAAATGCATGGTTATTTGTATTTGCAATAAATGGATATATGTTGGGGTTTATGTTGCCGCTTTTGAGCGAGCAATGATTGGGATGATGTCGCTGTTGAGCGAACATCGGTTATGTCATGACCCAAAACTTTACATGATCATGCATACGCATTATGGCATATATGAAATCATTCATAAGCATAAGTGCATATATTTTGACATTTCATATGTGCATTGGAAATCATAGAGATTGTAAAATATGTAATTGATTAAAGTTAGGAAAATATTGATAAATGAGTGATAAAAATACATAGAATGAATAGAATTTAAGAATAATAATAGATATATTGAATAGATTTAAGAAATTGAGTAATGAATAAATGTTAAGAAATGGTGAATAAATGTTAAGAAATATTGAATATATATTGTGAATATATTCAAATATATTGAATAAATAGTATTAAAAAATGAATAGATAGTAAATTTAATGAATAAATTGAAAAATAGTGATTAAATTTAGTGATTAAAGTTGAAAATAATAGAATAGATGTTGAAGGGTATTTTGGTAATTTTTGAAATTTATTCAAAAATAAATTAAAAACGAAAATAAAATCTGGAAACCGACTGAAAAATCAAGATTTACACACATTCACACCATTTTGTGTGTGTAATTGCCGTGAGAAGAGGAAGAAATAAGAAAGAAAAGGAAAAGTGGGTTTCGTCGATTTTCGGACTTCGAAACGTCGTCAAAACGAGAAAATAAAAACATATGTGGAATCCTTACTTCGTTACCTTCCTTTTGAGGTAGTTTTTATTTAATAAGAAAATTGAGATTATGTTGTAGTTTCGAATTTATACAAATTTTATGGGTATAAAAAGTCATGTGCATATACCGGTTAAACTAAAATGAAATTGAGAAAACATAATTGTAACTTTGAGAAATAATGATTAGTAGAAAAGTAATATTGCCCCTGGTATGAACATTTCATGCATAACTATAATTAATTCATATTAACACATATGATATTGAGTTTGGTTGTGCATTTGATATGCACTGATAGGTTCTACGTTTGATACCGGCACCAGTAAGGCGACTTAAGCACTTCCTACGAGATAGGAGTATCGCTTGTGAGTATATCCTTATAACTTGGCATTTCACTTTATATAAGTATGTGATTTGTGTTATATAAGTATCCTGAATTGCAATGAATGCAATATGATGTGCAAGAACTAAATTGAGTTCTGAAATGTACATGGTGAGACGTGATGTTATACGTTCTATATGATGTTATTTACCCTATGATTTGATGTTATGCATATGATTATGACATGGGCATTCATAAGAGATTAAAGAACTCTGTTATGGCCACTAATGACCTTGAACCATGTGTTATTTCATTCTGAGTACGGTCAGAATTACAGAATCAAAGAATATCGATCCCGAGTTAATTGAGAACTCAAAAGGGGATCTACAGAGTGCCATGGCCATATCGTGATCACGGATTGTTCTTGGTATTAGTTGGTGCATAACAGAATAACAATACAGACATACATGTGCATCATTTCATTTTATATGAATCATGTGAACTGATGTAAAGCTTATGATGATGAATCATGTGAGTATATTCATGTGCTTATGTGGATATAAATTATATGCTTAAGTGATGTTAAATACTACGTTATTGGAATATGCTCATTGAGAATGCAACTCACCCAAATGCAAATGTTGTATTTCAGTTGCTGTAAATAAAAGTTGACTCTACAAGGTGTTTCTTCGTATTTTGGAAGTCATGGATCCAAGGTCGGCTGGCTGACTCTAGTCCTTCTCCCTCAGCTCATCATTTGCATATATTGTATAGGTTTTTGGTTGGGTTGTGAGGGGTACAACCTTGGTTATTTTTGTGGCATGTATGCCTTGTAAATTATATTATGATGTTATGAGATTGAAATTTTTGCTGCCATTAAATATTATGTTATATGCCTCATGTGTATGTGTTATATGTGTAAGGGGTGTCACAGTTGATTTGGTATCAGAGAGAAGGTTAGAGGTTCTCTAGACTGTCACATGTGCATTGTCATTATCTGGTAAATGGTTGCATAAGTCATCATTTATGTCATATAGGTTTAATGATGAGCACAGTATTCATGGAGGGGAAGGATCAGCCGAGCCTGAGTCACATTCATCATTTTCACTTCCACCTCATGCACAAAGAATACCAGCTGAGGCATATCGACAGTTTCCACCTGTTTATCCACCGGAACCCCGTGAAAGGAGGTATGATAAATTAAGAAAAATGGGAGCTGTTGACTTTATGGGTACTACTGATCCAGCTGAGGCAGAGACTTGGCTGAAACGTACAGAAAGAATTCTGAACTTGATGAAATGTACACCTGAGGAGAAATTTGATTATACAGTGTCACTTCTTTAGGGGAATGCTTATGATTGGCGGGAGACTATTCCACATAGTACTGATCAACCATCTATTTTGACATGGGATGATTTTCTGTTGCATTTTAATGATGCCTACCTACCAGAAGTTTATAAGGATCAAAAAGAGAGAGAATTTCTTGATCTGAAACAGTGGAATCGATCAATAGCGGAATATGAGGTACTCTTTAACCAGTTATCTCATTATGCTCCACACATGATAGTCACAGAAAAGAAGAAGTGTAGCAGATTTGAGGCAGGACTTCGATTTACTATTCGTGATCGCCTCACACCTACAGACATGGAATCCTTTAGCAAGTTGAAAGCTGCAGTAGTACGTGCAGAAAAGTTGGAAGCTGAGTCAAAAGCTTTCCAATTGAATAAAAAGAGACAATGTGAGGAAGTTGGTGGATTTGGAAAGAAGAAGGGATTTAATGTACCTACCTAGAAAAGTTTTCCTAGTAGTTCTAAAGGTGTCAGTTCCAGTGGTGCAACATCTGCTGCTAAAAGTTTTGGTTCTACACCATCAGTTATGACTTGTGTGCATTGTGGTCGAAATCATTATGGAGAGTGCAGACTGTTTACAAGAAAATGTTTTAAATGTGGAGAACCTGGTCATATAGCAAGATATTGTTCAAAGCCACGTGAAGAACCTACAGTTGAACAAACCAGGTCAAGTGGTTTTACTCCTAACAGAGGAAGAGATCGAGGACGATTTGATATGGGCAGAGGAGAGTAAAGCCAACAATCAAGCCCGAGTTTTTCTATGACACAGGAAGAAGCAAATGCAGCACCAGCTGTGATTACCGGTAATTTATCCATTTCTGGTACAATAGCTTATGTTTTATTTGATCCAGGTGCAACACATTCATTCATATCACAATTATTCATGATGTATTTGCATGAAACACCAGTATCATTAGGTTATGATTATTTGTTCAAAACCCAGTAGGGAGCATGATTGTTATAAATACTGTGTATCAGAATTGTAAAATTTTCATTGGGAATACTGAAATGCATGCTACTTTACTGGTTATGCCGTTAAAGGATTTTGATGTGATTCTGGGTATGGATTGGTTAACTGAATATCATGCTAAGTTGGATTGTTTTACCAAAGAAATAGTACTGCAACTTCCTGATCAGTCCCAGATAGTATTTCAAGGAAAAAGAAAAATATTGCCTACATGTGTAATATCTGCATCTACGGCATTCAGATTGGTGAAGGGTTGTTGTGAAGCATATTTAGCTCACATTATAGATAGCAGATTATGTGGTTTGAAACTTGAGGATATTCCAGTGTTTAGAGAATATCCAGATGTATTTTCAGATGATTTACCAGGATTAGCCCCAGATAGAGATACTGAGTTTACCATCGAAATACGAGTGGGTACAGCACCAATTTCTATTTCTCCTTATAGAATGGCACCTATTGAATTAAAAGAATTGAAAACTCAGTTACAAGAACTACTGGATAAAGGATTCATTAGACCGAGTGTTTCATCATGGGGAGCACCAGTATTGTTTGTTAAAAAGAAGGATGGTACTTTGAGGTTATGTATAGATTATCGGCAGTTGAATCGAGTGACTAAACAGAATAAATATCCACTGCCTAGGATTGATGATTTATTTGATCAGTTACAAGATGCTACAGTCTTGTCAAAGATTGATCTGAGATCAGGGTATCATCAGTTGAAAATTTCTGAGTCTGATGTGTCAAAAACAGCTTTCAGAACCAGGTATGGCCATTATGAATTTTTGGTAATGCATTTTGGTTTGACTAATGCACCTGCTGCATTTATGGTATTAATGAATGATGTATTTAGATCGTACCTGGATAGATTTGTGATTGTCTTTATTGATGACATTTTGATATATTCTAAATCGGCTGAGGAACATGAACGACAATTGAGAATTGTGCTACAAACCTTGCGTGAGAAACAGTTGTACGCAAAACTTAGCAAATGTGAATTTTGGTTAGATCAGGTTGTCTTTTTGGGACATGTTTGTAGTGATGGTATTAAAGTTTATCCAATAAAAATTGAAGCAGTAACGAAATGGGAGTGTCCAAAAAATGTTGCAGAAGTTCGTAGTTTTCTTGGTTTAGCTGGGTACTATAGGAGATTTGTTGAAAATTTCTCTCTTATAGCTACTGCACTGACAAAATTGTTGCGCAAGGGTATTCTTTTTACATGGACAGATGAATGTCAAAAGAGTTTTGACGAATTGAAAGAACGACTTACTACTGCTCCAGTTCTGACAATACCTTCAGGTACTGAGGGTTTTGTTATTTATAGTGATGCTTCTTATCAAGGTTTGGGATGTGTTTTAATGCAACATGGTAAAGTTATTGCTTATGCTTTTCGGCAACTTAAACCATATGAGATGTCTTATCCTACTCATGATTTAGAACTTGCTGCAGTTGTTTTTGCGTTAAAGATATGGAGACATTACTTGTGTGGTACCACATTCAAATCTTTACTGATCATAAAAGTTTGAAATATTTGTTGAGTCAGAAAGAATTGAATATGCGACAACGAAGATGGCTTGAATTATTGAAAGATTATGATTGCACTATTGAATATCATCCTGGAAAGGCAAATGTTGTTGCTGATGCTTTGAGCAGAACTTGTATGGTACCACATTTCAAATCTTTATCGATCATAAAAGTTTGAATTTGTTGAGTCAGAAAGAATTGAATATGCGACAATGAAGATGGCTTGAATTATTGAAAGATTATGATTGCACTATTGAATATCATCCTGGAAAGGCAAATGTTGTTGCTGATGCTTTGAGCAGAAAATCATATGGTACCGTTTCTTCTCTGTCAGTGCATTCATTACCATATTTGTTAGACTTGAGAAAGCTGAATGTTGCCTTTAATGTTGATGAGCTTAGTATTATCTGTGCTTCACTTTGTATCCGTCCAGTAATGACTGAAAGGATTAAACATGCTCAATATAGTGATGATAAACTAATCAGTATTGCAGAAAAGGTGAAACAGGGAAATATTACAGAATTTGTTATCACTGATGATGGTAGTTTATCAATCCATAATCGACTCTGTGTTCCTAATGTGAATGGCATAAGGCATGAAATAATGGAAGAAGCACACATTGCACCTTATGATATGCACCCTGGTAGTATAAAGATGTATCAAACGCTGAAAACCCATTATTGGTGGCCTAGAATGAAGAAGGATGTGGCCGAGTATTTATCGAAATGTTTGACTTGCCAACAGGTTAAAGCTGAACATCAAGCACCGGTGGGTAAATTACATCCACTACCGATTCTAGTATGGAAATGGGAACGCATAACAATGGATTTTGTTTATGGTTTACCTGTAACACCGAGAAAGAATGATGCAGTTTGGGTGATTGTGGATCGATTGACAAAATCAGCTCATTTCTTACCATTTCGATGGGGATCGACACTTGAAAATTTAGCAAGAAGGTTTGTAAATGAAATTGTTAGATTACATGGTGTGCCTTTATCTATTGTATCAGATCGAGATCCTCATTTTACATCAAGGTTTTGGGGATGCTTACAAGAAGCTTTGGGTAGTAAATTACATTTTAGTACAGCATTTCATCCACAAACAGATGGACAATCAGAAAGAACGATTCAGACTTTAGAAGAGATGCTTCGATCGTGTGTTTTGGATTTTAGAGGTTCATGGGATGAATATATTGCTTTGATGGAATTTGCATACAATAATCAGTATCATAACAGTATTGGTATGGCACCATATGAAGCCTTATATGGTAGAAAGTGCAAAAGTCCAGTATGCTGGGATGAAGAAGGAATGCGATATTAGAAGGTCCATATCTCATTCAAGAGACAGTTGAAAAGATAAAAATTGTGAAAGATCGATTGAAAGCAGCACAAGATAGACAAAAGAGTTATGATCAGCATAGACGAGAAATGGATTATCAAATTGGTGAAAAGGTATTTCTTCGTGTTTCTCCTTGGAGAGGTATTCTCAGTGTTGGGTTTTGGAAACCCGAATAATCTTGGTTTTGATGTTAACAAAACTTGTTATTGTGTTGCTAACATATTTCATCAAGTGTGCAGTTCATAGATCATAATTAAGAGCTTGATGAATTGTAAGGACCCCAAGCCCTTAAACCCTGATTAGTGTATTAACCACTATGTGTGGTACATGCTTTCTATAAAATGTCAATCGGGAAGCTCTGATGATACTTAATCATTGCCTGTCAATGAAAGACTCATATGTTTGCCCTTTTACCAACCCCTTGGTGCCACTTTTCACATTGTAAACTTTTATAAAAATTTGGGCAGAGTCTCCCCATAAATAGAGCTATCCCAAAAAAAGAGTACAACACATAACAAAATTCCCGGCCAGGGAACACATAATACTCAACAGAAAGCAGTAATACAAGTAGATTCCCAGCCAGGGAAGACACCACACATATGTCAACAAAAGTGGGTTCCAACACCCACATAATACACCAATGACTCTCATATCATTCTAGCAATTCAACCTAATTGCATGCAACCTTAAATGAAAGAGAGAAAGGATCATGCCTTTATATACAATCCATATACAAGTATAATCGTGCTCACATGCGAGCATCATGAATATGTATAAATCCTCAGGTGTATATATAGGTACTCTATACGATACCGTGCTCCATCAAGCCCTGGTACCACGATCCTGGGAGTACCTCAAATCAACAGCTCGAGCTCAGCTCCATAGCCATCGATGTACCTGTCCACCTGTCCCAACAGAGACAGCCCCCAACGGGGTGAGCATACCAATACACAAAATCCCATAATCATAATAATGAAATTCATAATTTACAACAAAGGTAAATGCTAATGAATTTAAATGATACTCCCTGGATGGCAACATCCTCATCCGGGATTCCGTGTACTGTCCCTGTTCTCACAACATCAAACTCATCAAATCTCATAAATCAGTAAATCAACACATTGATTTACATATCGCATGCCTGATTCTCAAATACCAAGAATGAATGATTCCAAGTTCATATATATGCAAATATAGATATATCAATATCTAATATTGATTTCATAATCTCGCTTTCCATTATACCTAGACATCTCAAATGTCTCATAATGAATACATGATTCTACGAGCCTAGACATCTCAATGTCTCACGAAGAATACATGATTCTACAAACCTAGACATCTCAAATGTCTCATAATATAGTCATATAAACCCAGTACCCCTTATATCATGTAAGAGTCATCATACTCTAGTGTCACGCACGCTACAAGCTGCGATATCAAGATTTGGGTCATTCCTTGGCTATATCAACATATATGTATAACCATACACAAAACATTCAATGAAATCAAAAACACCTTATGCATTTCACATATATATAGTAATGCTCGTACGTCGCACGTACCTTAAATCTCCGAAGTCCGAGCCAAGCCTTGCTCGAGTTCCATGCCCCGAGGAATGATGTGCTAACACGATAAATAATTCACAATTATTTACGAACATGTAACCTATGCTCAAGCACACCCATATCCCTCACAACATTGTCAATACACGACAATTATCCTCTTAAAAGACCCGGGGCAGGGTACATGCAGGGAAGGAAATAAATGAGACAATATCGAAATTTGTTCAAGAATGCCCTACAAAAATCGAACCTTAATCTCACAATTTCGAACCCAAAAAATACCATAATTCATCTAAAATGTCAATTAAGCTATCCAAGCAAGAATCAACATCCCTTGACAAAAACTCCCCATTTTTCGAATTCAACCCCCTTAAAATCGAACCCAAACAAGCCTTTAAATCCCAACTCTTAAAATTCTTCAAATTCGAACCAAAGCTTCTCAATTCGATCTCAATCAAGCATCATAATACTCTTAAAACATGCAATAATCGATCAATTGCACGAAATAATACCCCTGCCAAAAACCCCCAAAATTCGAACCAAACCCTACCAATTTTCGAAAATAATTTCGAACCTTAACCACCAAAAATAAGCAGGGAAATGCACGAAAAAGAAGAACAAGGGGTAAGGGAGATTACCCAACGAAAAACGGAAGCAAAATCGTTCAAAATCGATGAACCCTAACTTTTGGGGATCGACGCCTTTCTGCCAAATTCGACTCCAGGACGCGACGAAACCTTCAATTGATGGAGGGGAAAGGAGCGCCTCGCCGAGACGACGCCGGCGGTAGGTCGCACGCGCCGAACGGCGGCGGGACGGCGGCTGGCGGAGCGCCTGAAGCGGCGGGGCAGGGGAGGTGACGGGAAAATCGCACGTACAGGGGAGGAGAAGAGAATTGGGCTGAAAATGAAATTAATACAAAAATCTCGGGTTCAACTTGTATTTATAGCAAAAATACCCCGAAAAAATAATAGCCCCACAAATACATCATGATTCCTTAAAAATCATCTGTTTTCAAAAACTCTCTCTCTAACTCCAAAATCCCCTACCGGTGCTCACATAGCACCCGAGATTCCGAGACACATCAAAAACCCAACTCTTAGGTTTTACACCGTAATGTGAATACAATCTCAACCTCTGGGTCCAACGATCCCAACTGCCCAAATAAACGAGTCCAGAAGGCCCAACACCTCGATTAAATTCCAAATCGCCACGTAAAACCACTTTAGGGATTATTAATACTCCGGGATTAACACCTATAATCCCTGGTCATCACAATATCCCCCACTAAAAGAATTTCGTCCTCGAAATTAGCACTGGTGTATCACGTAACACCCAGGCTACACAACAACATGAAGCCATAACCTCGATTCCTGACCATATCAGAATCGTATTAATAAACGCGAGGATACTTACCTCTCATCTAACTCTGAAACAGAGCGACATACCAAAACCAACATATCACCCAAGAGGCGAAACGTACCTCGATGCGGGTCATCCCAGAAGTCAGCCTCTCATGACTGCAAATCAACCAATACTTACGACTGAGATCGGACAGTCCTCCTTCGATCTAATATAACAGTACGAACACGTCCTGAATGACACCTCAACCGTAAGAACGTTGACCTCGTGTCAAACTCTGGAGTGGAGTAGACTTCCAAATCCATCATAACGTCAAAGAGCGTCAGTACAACTCAACGCTAATAATCCAAAAGCAGTTAGTCAACTGAAACTGTAAGGATTCGAATCGCTCCTGATTCTATCGTAGATATCATCCAATGACATCTTTACCAAGACTCACGATGTCTAACATACATCGTTACGAGGGAAACACTAGTACATCCACGGTGTACACATACCAAACCTGGTTTCCACTTTCAACTTCCTCCATCGAAGGAGTAGTCGCCTCATTGCAACTTAATTTGGGCAACTCACGGCCACAAATTCAACAAAAGACATCTCACAAGATGTCCACCTCCGGATGTTCCAAGAATCACGTTCTGATCATAAATAACAACCGAGACTCCGCAGAGTTTAAAATTCTTAAGGGGCATGCAATAAACCCATTGCATCCTCAACGCTTGTGTCGTCAGCGACACTCAACCAATCCGAAATCCTGCCATCCCTTGAAAATCCTCGGATTTAACAATCCAAACTTGGGAAGGTTGTCGCATAACTCGAAGGAAAACACCAACAAGGGAAGTACCTTAACCCTCGCAAGAAAATCCCTCTTCAAGGGAGTCAACTAACTTTACGATTGTTCCTCATAAACATCGTGCCATGGAGATTCCCAATCTCAAGGTGTTCCATATCTCTCATCAGAGATTTAACCGTCCAAAAATAGCATAACTCTATGCTTAACAGAGAGGAAATCAATAACTGGCATCCGTATACTCACCGGTAGCCTAAGCACTGATATCGGATGCATACTCAATGCACTCGGCTCGGGTATCTACCACATATCCCTAAGCCCCAAACACAACCGTCAATTCTGAGTCATTCCTTACTCAGTGGAGGATGAAAATCGACGATTAACAATACACGGTGTGATTCCCAAAATCAACACCACTTGCACCAACTTACCGAATCTTTCAAGATTCCCAAATAGGTATAATACTACCTCCTTCCTCGCAAGGGAAATGCCATCGAACTCGAGATCCACAAGTCTCGAACCATCGTTCGGAAAAACTGGATACAATAACACCCATTGTATCCCAATACACGGGTTCCTTTAGATTGAGTCAATAACAACCTGATGACTCTCTTGTTGGTACTCCAACATCCTGAGCTGTCCCAGACAAGTCTCCAAGATTAAACATAAACGTATACACGTTTCAGCGAGGCACGCACAACCTCAAATGATGTGGTGACTACTAGAGTCCACCACGATTCACATCGCATCACCTTACGATTTGCCAAACTTGGTTCCAACGAGCAGTGTAACGGCTCTAGCAAGCCCATCATGGTGCTACACACACGCGGCAGACAACCTAGTCTCTGCCTCTTTAGGTTTACCTCAAACCTACCAATAAGACGGACGTTTCCACATGGTATAACATACTATGGGAAGAAAACTCAATAGAGTAGTGGGTCTTTATCCAACATTCCTCAATGCCGATACACCCTGGACACTCCAATGTCCCTATGTATTTAACATAACCTGATCCTACTCCCTTAGGACCCATCCTACACCCTCAAGGGTGGTGTGACCATGTCCACCACATGTCACATCGACAGAAAGCGAGTACTTTCCTCCATGATTACTCCTGTCGTCAAATCACATGGCCAAAAGCCATTCCAACGAGCATACCTCAAGGGTATCACCACTCGTAAAATGATCCCCCAATCGTAAGCTGCGGTACAATCACATGTACAGCGCATCCAACCATTCCTCGAGCAACCCGCTCGGTATAAGGGTCACGTCCATCGGTGTCGCACACACCACCTTGTGCTCGGTACTGGCACCCAAGGCATACCACTGAATACGTATACTCAACGCATCGATCATCGTAACGATGATGCATGTCTAATAAGACATCTCCTACACCATCTTCATCGTCATCCCGTGACGACACATGCCAACTCATGGCATCTAAAACATTGTCAACTAGTGACGATACATGTACATCAGTGTATGTCAATCCACTATCATGCTAGTAAAATAGGCATAATAAAACATGTATATCAATGCATGCCAGCTACAATAAAGCTAATAAAATAGCAATATATCATACCTCATCGCTAGTGATATAGCGTCATACCTGTCTCCGTCGCTCAATAATAGTGCGTAATCAGCACCCATCGCTCGAAGGCGGCAAAATCCTGTGCTGAGTACATAGCGGCACAATCCCTCGCTATAGAATCGACGGTATGACACCTCGTCAGATAATAAGCGGCATGAAACCTCGCTATACCCTGAGCATGAATCATCGTCCACAAAGTAGCGGAAAGAGGCATCGCTATCAATACACCTGGCGGAATGAACCATCGCCAATAGATATAGCGGAATGAACCATCGCTATAAATACACCTGGCGGAATGAACCATCGCCAATAAATATAGCGGAATGAACCATCGCTATAAATACACCTGGCGGAATGAACCATCGCCAATAAATATAGCGGAATGAACCGTCGCTATAAATAAACCTCGAATCGAGTCACTTATCAGTAGTGTATTTCAATGCTTCTCACTACTCCATATAAGCGGAATCCTTCCTCGCTTCATATGGACCTTAGCGCAAGCATTGAAATCCTCACTAGGATAACCTGGACTCGTGAAATATCAGTGCATTTCAATGCTTCTCACTACTCCATATAAGCGGAATCCTTCCTCGCTTCATATGGACTTTAGTGTAAGCATTGAAATCCTCACTTTATATTTCACAATATACATATGCAAAACGATGCGTATCAACATGTATCATATCATAATGCACTATCTTATGCATACCTTGATTTACCTTGTGTTAAATGACTAACCACATAATACATGTTGCCCTTGGGATGCCCATACATATGTATAATCATCATTCCTTTTCGTATTCCTTATTTCCTGTAACCTGCAACCATCAGGGTTAACAACAATAGCCATATACGCTATGCATCAACATTCAATACATAATAAAAACGCATTATATGAATGTATGGATATGCAATGTCATGACATTCTTTTTCCTTAAATCCTTATTTCATCCTGAGCCCTTATCATTAGTACATTTTAATGCTTCTTGCTACTCCAGGAAAGCGGAATTCTTCCTCGCTTCCACTGGACTTTAGCGTTGCTACTCCATGTAAGCGGGATTCTTCATCGCTTCCAATGGACTTTAGCGTTGCTACTCCATGTAAGCGGGACTCTTCATCGCTTCCAATGGACTTTAGCGTTGCTACTCCATATAAGCGGGACTCTTCATCGCTTCATATGGACTTTAGCATAAGCCATTAAAATCCTTACTAAGATAACTTTGACTCGTGAAATACACCTCTTATATTTCACAACATACATATGCAAAAACAATGCACAATAACATATATCATAACCTCAATGCACCACTTTGCATTCATCATGTGTCAACAAGACATCGTAAAATACATGTTACCTCGGAAATATCCCTTTATCTGATTTTCTTAAAACCAGCTTCCTTGGCACATAACACACGGAGTGCCAGACATCCCCATAAATGTCATCCTATCGTGTTCCACACGATTCCTGCAACCACAATGGTTAGCAATACCACTTTTCATATCATAAGAGCACATAAACAATTTGCTATGTCATACAACATTAATGCCATCATGCATAAATATGTGCTATCAATAACTTCCTAGGCCCTTAACAGCCCCAATGAGCAACCACTGCTCTGATACCACTAATGTAAGGACCCCAAGCCCTTAAACCCTGATTAGTGTATTAACCACTATGTGTGGTACATGCTTTCTATAAAATGTCAATCGGGAAGCTCTGATGATACTTAATCATTGCCTGTCAATGAAAGACTCATATGTTTGCCCTTTTACCAACCCCTTGGTGCCACTTTTCACATTGTAAACTTTTATAAAAATTTGGGCAGAGTCTCCCCATAAATAGAGCTATCCCAAAAAAAGAGTACAACACATAACAAAATTCCCGGCCAGGGAACACATAATACTCAACAGAAAGCAGTAATACAAGTAGATTCCCAGCCAGGGAAGACACCACACATATGTCAACAAAAGTGGGTTCCAACACCCACATAATACACCAATGACTCTCATATCATTCTAGCAATTCAACCTAATTGCATGCAACCTTAAATGAAAGAGAGAAAGGCTCATGCCTTTATATACAATCCATATACAAGTATAATCGTGCTCACATGCGAGCATCATGAATATGTATAAATCCTCAGGTGTATATATAGGTACTCTATACGATACCGTGCTCCATCAAGCCCTGGTACCACGATCCTGGGAGTACCTCAAATCAACAGCTCGAGCTCAGCTCCATAGCCATCGATGTACCTGTCCACCTGTCCCAACAGAGACAGCCCCCAACGGGGTGAGCATACCAATACACAAAATCCCATAATCATAATAATGAAATTCATAATTTACAACAAAGGTAAATGCTAATGAATTTAAATGATACTCCCTGGATGGCAACATCCTCATCCGGGATTCCGTGTACTGTCCCTGTTCTCACAACATCAAACTCATCAAATCTCATAAATCAGTAAATCAACACATTGATTTACATATCGCATGCCTGATTCTCAAATACCAAGAATGAATGATTCCAAGTTCATATATATGCAAATATAGATATATCAATATCTAATATTGATTTCATAATCTCGCTTTCCATTATACCTAGACATCTCAAATGTCTCATAATGAATACATGATTCTACGAGCCTAGACATCTCAATGTCTCACGAAGAATACATGATTCTACAAACCTAGACATCTCAAATGTCTCATAATATAGTCATATAAACCCAGTACCCCTTATATCATGTAAGAGTCATCATACTCTAGTGTCACGCACGCTACAAGCTGCGATATCAAGATTTGGGTCATTCCTTGGCTATATCAACATATATGTATAACCATACACAAAACATTCAATGAAATCAAAAACACCTTATGCATTTCACATATATATAGTAATGCTCGTACGTCGCACGTACCTTAAATCTCCGAAGTCCGAGCCAAGCCTTGCTCGAGTTCCATGCCCCGAGGAATGATGTGCTAACACGATAAATAATTCACAATTATTTACGAACATGTAACCTATGCTCAAGCACACCCATATCCCTCACAACATTGTCAATACACGACAATTATCCTCTTAAAAGACCCGGGGCAGGGTACATGCAGGGAAGGAAATAAATGAGACAATATCGAAATTTGTTCAAGAATGCCCTACAAAAATCGAACCTTAATCTCACAATTTCGAACCCAAAAAATACCATAATTCATCTAAAATGTCAATTAAGCTATCCAAGCAAGAATCAACATCCCTTGACAAAAACTCCCCATTTTTCGAATTCAACCCCCTTAAAATCGAACCCAAACAAGCCTTTAAATCCCAACTCTTAAAATTCTTCAAATTCGAACCAAAGCTTCTCAATTCGATCTCAATCAAGCATCATAATACTCTTAAAACATGCAATAATCGATCAATTGCACGAAATAATACCCCTGCCAAAAACCCCCAAAATTCGAACCAAACCCTACCAATTTTCGAAAATAATTTCGAACCTTAACCACCAAAAATAAGCAGGGAAATGCACGAAAAAGAAGAACAAGGGGTAAGGGAGATTACCCAACGAAAAACGGAAGCAAAATCGTTCAAAATCGATGAACCCTAACTTTGGGGATCGACGCCTTTCTGCCAAATTCGACTCCAGGACGCGACGAAACCTTCAATTGATGGAGGGGAAAGGAGCGCCTCGCCGAGACGACGCCGGCGGTAGGTCGCACGCGCCGAACGGCGGCGGGACGGCGGCTGGCGGAGCGCCTGAAGCGGCGGGGCAGGGGAGGTGACGGGAAAATCGCACGTACAGGGGAGGAGAAGAGAATTGGGCTGAAAATGAAATTAATACAAAAATCTCGGGTTCAACTTGTATTTATAGCAAAAATACCCCGAAAAAATAATAGCCCCACAAATACATCATGATTCCTTAAAAATCATCTGTTTTCAAAAACTCTCTCTCTAACTCCAAAATCCCCTACCGGTGCTCACATAGCACCCGAGATTCCGAGACACATCAAAAACCCAACTCTTAGGTTTTACACCGTAATGTGAATACAATCTCAACCTCTGGGTCCAACGATCCCAACTGCCCAAATAAACGAGTCCAGAAGGCCCAACACCTCGATTAAATTCCAAATCGCCACGTAAAACCACTTTAGGGATTATTAATACTCCGGGATTAACACCTATAATCCCTGGTCATCACATGAATTATAAAGAAGTAGCTTGAAAATATCAAGCTGGACCAAGACTGGAATTCTGGCATAGCGGATTGTTTCGATCATATCTAATAGCTCGGATATCAAAATGGCGTGCTTCCAAAGAGATTGAACAGCCAACTCAAAATACTAAAAGTCATATTTCACAACATATCGGCTAGTTCAAATGTTATCAAGGAGAAAAGACGCCTGCAAGATCGAGCTGAACCGCGAAGAAACAGCAAGCTGTTTCAGCAAGCAACTGTCAGTCTGGTGGCCATAACTCTCAGCTCGCTTATCGGAACGGAACGATTCAGTATGGGTTGGAATGCTAAGACAAATACCTACAAGTCATCTTTGGAAGTAAAAGACTGAATCGGACGTTAAGATGGCCAAAAAGCTTCTGCAAGTCACGCCATGTGACGCCTGTAAGATCGAGCTGTTACAGCAAAGTCCCTCTCAGTCTGGTGGGCATAACTCTTAGCTCGCTTATTGGAACGGAACGATTCAGTATGGGTTGGAAAGCTAAGACAAAGATCTACAAGTCATCTTTGAAAGTAAAAGACTGAATCGGATGATAAGATGGCCAAAAAGCTTCTGCAAGTAACGCCATGTGCTGCTGCATCCAGCAAACAGACAGCAGGAGCATCGCCTTGTATTTCGAGCATAACTCTCTCATACAAACTTGAAATCGAGTGTTTCTTGATTCCGTGGAAAGCTAAGAGAAAGGGCTACAACTTTCATGTGGATCACTTTGCCCAGAAATCAAAGAATGAAGAGTTACAAGCAACAGATCGAAGAGCAAGTTTATCAATCTGTTTTTGTATCAAGCTGATTGTCCAGACTGATCCGGACCAGACTGATCCGGACCAGACTGATCTGCCCTTGCTGATCTGGACCAGACTGATATTCCCGTGCTGATCTGCCAGACTGATCTACCATGCTGATCCGGCCAGACTGATCTGCCCAAGCTGATCCGGCCAATCGGTCCGAAATACAAATAGCCCAGAAACCAGAATATGACCGTTGCAAGCTCGGGAATGGTGCAGAACCTTTTCCAACGGGCATATTCTTGTGTCTAACGTATATATCATTACTTGGGACTATGTATACATGATTTGGAAGCTCAATAACAGCTGATTGAAGATCAATCCAAGCCTTCCAAAGCAAACCCACTTGGGATTCAATTGAGGAACTTAAAAGACAAAAGATGCTAAATGAAGAGCACTCCTCAAACCTTTGGCACCTCTTACCTTGCTATATCAGATCTAGTTAGAGATCATTTGTGCCATATATATTCACTCTATTCATTGTATTTGAGAGCTTAATAGATGAGTGAATATCATTGTAACGGTTGATGATTTATCACAACCGATGAGAGGTCTTTGTATGTGAGACATTAAAGAACATACATAGTTGAGTTGCTAGGAGTTCTAGTTGGATGGGGAATTCCCAACTAGATCGGGTTTGTACAACGAGATTGTATAAATCAAAGTCTTCTAGTGGAATCCTTCCATGCGGTGGAAGAAGGGGAGACGTAGAAGGATTACACCACCTTCGAACTTCCATAAACAAATGCTTGTTTATTTACTTTAATTGCATATCTTTAAAATGTCTTTCAAATCTTTAATCGGTTTTAGAGCGGGTTATGTCGAGTGTCTTCCGCTCGATTTTGTAATCGAACTCGATATAATCTCTCGGTGCATTAATTCAAGAACACGAGCTATTGAAGCTCAAGTTGGTTGAACTCGGGTGTGGAATGGCAACCCACCCCGGAATCGATCATTACTCTCAGATTTGGAAAGAAAGGGAAATTGAGCCCTCGATACATTGGTCCCTATGAGATTCTTGATACAGTTGGACCGTTAGCTTACCGTCTTGCCTTACCTCCTGAATTATCCCAGATTCATAATCTGTTCCATGTCAGTATGCTTCGGAGATACAGATCAGATCCATCTCATATCGTGCAAATTGAACCGATTGAAATTTCTGAAAATTTAAGTTATGTTGAAGAACCGGTTGAGATATTAGAATACAAGGACAAACAGTTAAGGAATCGCGCAATTCCTATGGTAAAGGTTCTATGGAAAAATCATTCTGAACGGGAAGCTACGTGGGAAACAGAGGAATACATGAAAATACAATATCCGTGGTTATTTCCTGATACATGTATAAATTTCGAGGCCGAAATTTTCTAAGGGGGGAGGAATTGTCATGACCCAAAACTTTACATGATCATGCATACGCATCATGGCATATATGAAATCATTCATAAGCATAACTACATATTTTTGACATTTCATATGTGCATTGGAAAGCATAGGGATTGTAAAATATGTAATTGATTAAAGTTAGAAAAATATTGATAAATGAGTGATAAAAATACATAGAATGAATAGAATTTAAGAATAATAATAGATATATTGAATAGATTTAAGAACTTGAGTAATGAATAAATGTTAAGAAATAGTGAATAAATGTCAAGAAATATTGAATATATAGAGTGAATATATTCAAATGTATTGAATAAATAGTATTAAAAATTTAATAGATAGTAAATGTAATGAATAAATTGAAAATAGTGATTAAATTTAGTGATTAAAGTTGAAAAGAATAGAATAGATGTTGAAGGGTATTTTGGTAATTTTCAAAATTTATTAAAAAAAAAACTAAAAACGAAAATAAAATCTGGAAACCGACTGAAAAATCAAGATTTACACACATTCACACCATTTTGTGTGTGTAATTGCCGTGAGAAGAGGAAGAAAGAAGAAAGAAAAGGAAAAGTGGGTTTCGTCGATTTTCGGACTTCGAAACGTCGTCAAAACGAGAAAATAAATACATATCTGGAATCCTTACTTCGTTACCTTCCTTTTGAGGTAGTTTTTATTTAATAAGAAAATTGAGATTATGTTGTAGTTTCGAATTTATACAAATTTTATGGGTATAAAAAGTCATGTGCATATACCGGTTAAACTAAAATGAAATTGAGAAAACATAATTGTAACTTTGAGAAATAATGAATAGTAGAAAAGTAATATTGCCCCTGGTATGAACATTTCATGCATAACTATAATTAATTCATATTAACACATATGATATTGAGTTTGGTTGTGCATTTGATATGCACTGATAGGTTCTACGTTTGATACCGGTACCAGTAAGGCGACTTAAGCACTTCCTACGAGATAGGAGTATCGCTTGTGAGTATATCCTTATAATTTGGCATTTCACTTTATATAAGTATGTGATTTGTGTTATATAAGTATCCTGAATTGCAATGAATGCAATATGATGTGCAAGAACTAAATTGAGTTCTGAAATGTACATGGTGAGACGTTATGTTATACGTTCTATATGATGTTATTTACCCTATGATTTGATGTTATGCATATGATTATGACATGGGCATTCATAAGAGATTAAAGAACTCTGTTATGGCCACTAATGACCTTGAACCATGTGTTATTTCATTCTGAGTACGGTCAGAATTACAGAATCAAAGAATATCGATCCCGAGTTAATTGAGAACTCAAAAGGGGATCTACAGAGTGCCATGGCCATATCGTGATCACGGATTGTTCTTGGTATTAGTTGGTGCATAACAGAATAACAATACAGACATACATGTGCATCATTTCAGTTTATATGAATCATGTGAACTGATGTAAAGCTTATGATGATGAATCATGTGAGTATATTCATGTGCTTATGTGGATATAAATTATATGCTTATATGATGTTAAATACTACGTTATTGGAATATGCTCATTGAGAATGCAACTCACCCAAATGCAAATGTTGTTTTTCAGTTGCTGTAAATAAAAGTTGACTCTACAAGGTGTTTCTACGTATTTTGGAAGTCATGGATCCAAGGTCGGCTGGCTGACTCTAGTCCTTCTCCCTCAGCTCATCATTTGCATATATTGTATAGGTTTTTGGTTGGGTTGTGAAGGGTACAACCTTGGTTATTTTTGTGGCATGTATGACTTGTAAATTATATTATGATGTTATGAGATTGAAATTTCCGCTGCCATTAAATATTATGTTATATGCCTCATGTTTATGTGTTATTTGTGTAAGGGGTGTCACAGGTTATGACGCCGCCGCTGTTGAGCGTGTGTGAGATTAAAATGCTGTTATTGTGGAGCGAGCGACGAAATAAAACTATGAAACTATTAGTGAGATATATGGAATATCTGTAATCATTGTTTAATGATTTGATTTTATTGATTATGGTATCAGTATATGGGGAACGGATTTGTTAATCAATGTAATGATTAACTGGCTTTTGGGAATTTGATGGTTTCTGTTATTTTGAGAACAGGATCAGCCCATGGGATCCCGGATGAGGATGATGCCATCCAGGGAGTGTCTTTTAACATTTATAGCCTTTACATTGTGTAAATTATGAATTGTAATATTGTGCTTATTGGATTGGTGGTATTGGTATTCTCACCCCGTGTGAGGGTTGTCTTTGTTGGGGCAGGTGAATAGGTACATCGATGGCTTTGGAGTTGAGCTCGAGCTATTGATTGGAGGTACTTCCAGGACTGAAGTACCAGTGACAGTATTGTGTGGGTACTTTATACATTAAATACACACTCACTCTTTTGATGCTCGCATGGGAGCACTGTTATATGTGTATATGGTTGTATAAAGGGCGTGGGGTGTCTCTTTTCATTTATTGGTCGCATGCAATTATTTATTGCTAAATGAACTGAGAACATGTTAGTATATTATAAGGGTGCATGCTATGTATGTGGACTTGGTTGGGGAAAAGTGGACATTATGTGGAATAATGTAAGAAATTTTATTATTGGTATGTTATGATATGGTAGCATGGTTCTTTTCCCCTGATTACATGATTGTATGCACTAAATACATGGGTTAATACACTAATAGAGGGTTAAGGGCACGTGGGTCTTTACACATGCCAATCAACTATAATCGAACTACAACAAAAATGATCACCAATGTGTCGATCATACCCTAAATACTCATATCATCATTCCCATCATAATGATATGTAATGATGATAAGCAATATGCTTTTCTTGAGAATCTATACATATGTAAATATCATCTCATCCAATAAGTAACATCCCCCACTTAAAGATTAAGGTGGGTGGCCATTTAAAATCTAGATAAAGAAGACAAGTTATGACAAAATTAAAACACATTTGGCAACAGATTTGAATAACTTGTTGCCATTCATCATTAGATTTCATTAAAATTAAGAGATACGTCGAAGGATAAGAAGTGTATTCCCAAAAGCTCTAGATCTATATCTCATATATTCGTATTTTCACAACATGTAATGATGCTTTTATACGAATCATTCCTGTTGTAACAATGTCATATCTTTATCTCATTTCATCATAGTCATATCTCATTCTTTCCAATATTCTGACTGCCAAAATCTAAATGGCTCTATGTCCTGGAGATATCTCAATCAAATCCAAGGACCCTTATTCCAAACATCTTATAACTCGTTCGGTATTGTCATTCTCAACAAGTTCAGCAATTACATTCCTCAATGACCTCATACTCATTACAATTTCATATAGAAGAGCTTTAATGTCACATTAGAAAGACACACTATTCACTTATTCAATCAAATTCGTTACTTGTTCAATATTGACAGATTTTGTAGGTGTTCGAGTGTATACTCATTCCCTACTCTGTTATGTCATATATACAGTATAGTATTAATATCGTGGTCAATATCAATACTACATAAATTCAGCATATTCAAATATTAAGCATATATAATACAAATCGACATCATTCATTTCACTCCAAATCATGAAAGAGTAAATATGTCAAGTAAGTTTCAAACACAAACACACATATTCATTTGTGCATATTCAAGTGTATACAATACTCAAAACTAGAGCATTTCTAGTTTATGCTCTGATACCAACTGTGATGACCCATTCCTAATCAAGTGTTTAATTATCACACAATGATTGTTTTACTGTACACAGCGGAAGATTAATTAAATTTTACCAACACGTGGCCCTAAAAATTTTGGAAAGACCTCCCCACACGAGGGACATACCAATAATACCATCAACATTAAATAAATACCAAATATCAAAATATGTCCAAGACTGAGCAAAAATAAACTTAATATACATAAGTTTACATTCCAGGACACACCCTGGCTTAAATAACTAACTACGACTAGATAGATAGAAAGCAACCTCAGGTATAGCTTCCACTGAGCATTCCCTATTTGGGATACTGGTTACCTATACTACCTACCATTGTCCACACACAAAGACAACAACAGGCCCTCTTGGGGCTGAGCCAAAGCTCAATATGGAACTATCAAATAATTACAGCATGTATCTATAAATGTGATAGATGATGCAATGTAGGCAATGTAATGCAATGCATGTAAGGTACAAATCATCTCGAGATATCAAACGTCCGGAATCCAAGGAATAGTCATCAATAATATCAAGCTCGAGTAGAGGATGGTGATACACACCCTGGCCTACGACATCTCTCGTCGTGCAAGTGCGGTGCCCAGCATCCCTCGTGCATAGGTCCGGCGACAAGGCATGTGACTACAGTTTCTACCTAAACAGTTTGTAATCGTCATGCCCAGTGTCCCCATGACATTACAGATCTCATCATAATTAAATGGTATCAAAGGAGTGGTAAGATCAATATGATATGCCCAATGAATCATCTATGCATCATGTGACATATGCAACTCAATATGTCATATTCGATGTATATATAAAAAAAAATGATGTGTGTTAACAAAACATTTATTTTCATACACCGATATACCAATTATAAATGCTATGAATGCTTTATAATTTAAATAAAACCACGTAGCCAAGTAATCTCACATAGTTCATGTAATTCAATAAATCATGTATCACATAATACATATACATGTCGTATGTAAGCGATGCAACATACCTTATTTCTTCTCACATGATTCTCGATATCTTCAATCACTTCGATGGAATTTCAGTGCAACAATAGAATCTACATACTCATGTATCATATCATTCATTCGATTTATAACAAAGTAATTATATCTTATTTCAATTTCCCATTATTCGTTTTTCACTAATCTATTTTAAAGTATGTATCACCATTTTTATGTCAATCATATATGTACACCTTCACTTTTTGTGTACTAAAATAACATGTCCTTGTTAAACCCATAATTTTCTATTACACTATGAGTTTATCTTATTCAATTTACAAATATGTAATCCTCATTCAAATCCAATCAATTCTTTCTTCAGTTAACATTTCAGAAATTTAAAAATTTACTTCCTTCCTTATACCGCCTAAAACTTGGACTAATATGATGTGGTGAATTTATTTAAGTTGTGTTCTTAGTGAAACCATGTTTAATAGCTTAACTAAAGCAACTTAGATTAACTTGATTTTCCCCAAGTTGGTGTCATTTATTTCTTGAGATTCCTCGATCAAGATTTAAGACAAACACCTTAATTTCTCACACCAACTCTGGTACAACCGCATAAACCATTAAAAATTCGAGATAGGTAACTTTCTCAAGCCACCTCACAGTTTCAACTTCATTTCTTGTTAAAACTAGGATATACTAATATTTTGTACAACTGTTAAACACCAAATTCAGATACCATATCATAGTACCCAACCAAGTGCCAAATCAGAACAACTTTTCAAATTTTGCAGAACTAATATTTTGTACAAATGTTCAACACTAAATGTTTTTAAATTCGACTAAACAATGACCGCAATTCTCGAGCAGCAGAACAAGCAAAATCCCTCAAAATCGCAGCAACAATTCAAGCCAATTTAGGGGAAGCAACGGAAGAATGTCATACTGTAAGTACCCCATGAGCATACAACGCAGCGGAATAAAATTTTGGGATTACAAACCAGCGATCTATACATAGGGATTCATATCGGATTAGAGAATTACAAGTGTCTTACCCTTGTAGCGCGTTTGAAGCAGAATCCACGGAGCTGCACCACGTCCTACGCCTTCTCCGAGTCACTAAGCAAAACTCGATTGGTTTTGCCTCAACGGTATCCACACGATCAAATCGAATGAAGGGATGGATTAATAACACGTTGCTAGACAAGTTATTAATCCGATACACGAAGCTAACTCGATTCACAATCGAAGATGGCACGAAAAACCACCAAGAACCACACGGCTATGATAGAGCCGAGAGTTCAACTTGGTGCGGCCGAGAGCTTCCTTTGGGTGGCTAGGTTTTGTTCTTTTGATCTTGTCTTACAATTAAAAACCTTGCAATCATATTAAATATGATTAATTAAAGGCTTTCTTAAAGCTTCATGGGCTTAAGCCCATGATTTAATTAATCCTTATGATTATTAATTAAGACTCCTCTTAATTATTTAATTCATCCCATGAATTTAATTTCCCTTCTCGATTTAATCTTTTGTGCGACCCGATAGGATCTCGTAATGTTGGCAGTGACATAAAATCTCATTTTATGTCGCAAGCATCGAGCGGTATCTAGCAACACATCGATGCTACCCAAATTACGAGAATGTCAATGACTCGACATAACCTTTAGAACTTGTGATAATATTAATCATGTAACTTAATCCCTTTGTCCTTTGTGTTTAGATTGAACACGAGTCATGGAATAGTCATACTCGTATATTCAATCTCTATTTCTTGATCCCCAAGTAGAACTAGAATAAACGAATAAGCTCGATATCTCATATCGACTCATTCGAGCATGGCCATGCATTTTAGTTCTCACTTGATCAAGGGCCAAACACATCTCCTGTTATATAGGAGGGACAAATCCTATCTCGATCAGTCAACATCCCTCTACATAATTCGTAGTGTATCCAATAGTCGCCTTTATAGTATACCCTGTTACGGGTAACGTTTGACGATATCAAGATACATAACTCCTTATGTTGGGATCTCTGATGATCACAAGTCGTAAGGATTACATACATTATTATCACTATGAGAATTGCATATGACGATCATATAACTATCCATGTTGCATTCTCATGGTGGGTCTGTTCAGTACATCGTTCTCTAACATGTACCCATATGTTGATTTGATATCTCATATCAATGAACAATTCATCGATCAACATATACTAGTCTATACGTATTATCATTATCCCTTTCATGATAATACTTGACTAGTTTAATAATAATACAATACTATTCTAAGGACATTAACATATATATTAATTCACAATGCACAGTTAAAAGAATAATATATAATAATGAATTGCCATTCATAAAACCATAAACATTGTATGTCTTAAACAATCATCTAATGACTTGTCTTAGGGCATATCCCAACACATACCATATTTCATCCAACAATTAAAGCTCAAATTGAAGGCTAAAATTTTGAAATATAGGCTGGAAGTAAGTTACCATGTTCCTCGCGCAGAATTCGACGATTTTAGGGCATTTTTCGGCGACTCCGGCGGCGAGAAGGGTGAAGATAGGTGTCAAAACATAGGTCACGATGAGGGGAAGGGATTAGGTGACTCAAGAAATCGAATCAAAATTCCGAATAACCCTAACGTATGCAAACTCACTCTTTTCTGGAAAAATCCTACGGATTCACGGCGGTAAACGGCGATTGCTTGGTATGGAAACATGCGCGATGAGTTGGGAACACGGTGGTAGATCGGGTGGTGACCGGACGGCGGTGGGTGCAAGGCTTTTCTGGGCGGAGGTCGGTCGCGAGAAATAGGGATGAAAAGGGGATCAGGTGTTTTGTGCATGTTTTTTGTAGTGCCTCGATCTGTTTCATACATGTTTGATATGAGTCTTGCGTAATTATGTGATAATTATGGTATGACGTGGACTCGAGTTTGAGTTGAACCGAGTATGAAAAGTAATGATATAGGTGGAATTGAGAACATATATAAGTGTATGCATGAAAACAAGGTTTAATTGCTATGAACTATGACATAAAAAGAGTGTAGGACATGCCTTTGGTATTGAAGCCTATTATAACATGATACATTGTTGGTATTTATGTAGCATCATCACAGGGGACGGGACAATGACGTGGTTAAACATTGACGCCTGAATTTCTATATTTTGTGTCGCACGACAGGTACGTATTGACGTACGGGTATTGATGTTATTGATATGATGATGTTGAGTATATATGTTGAGATTGAGACATATGATTGTTGTCATCATATTATTATACATTCATGTTGTTGAGGCATACCGTTGATGTCATATGAGAGGTATGACATAGTTGGCATATGATTTGGCTGAGCATACAGTTGATGCCATATGAAAGGTATGACATTGTTGGGCATATGCTTTGGCTGTTATAACGTGTGAGGACGGTTATATGATATGTGCTGCTAATATGGAACGCGAAGGCTGAGCCACTGACATATTGAGCTGAGAGGTATAGCATATCAGTCCCGTTATAACAGGATGATAGTTGAGACATGTCATGACATATTTGCATATTATGATGCATAGTACATAACAATCACCGTTGAGATTATACGATGATTATTTATAGTATTATGTTTTGCTTATTGACATAGAACTGAGATAGTTGTTATCAATACTCATATTGTGAAGCAAATTGTGTAGTTTTAGTGTATTACTTCCACTAGTTTCTATAGAATCAAGAATGGTAGATGAAGTATGATTTGAGTCCCTTATTTTAAATTGCTAGTGAATCACGTTTTTTTTTATCTAGTGTTAAAGGTTTTCATTTGTAGTCATAATGATCAAAATGAGAATTACAATAATAGAGATTGTATTTGACGGTTTTGAAGACATCTTTGTTAGTTTAATATGTGAAAATGATATGAGTTAAGCTCAAAAAATTCTATTAAATACCTAAACAAGCTATGCAATTAGTGAGTTGATGTTGAAAGTTTCTTGTTTTCTTAGCTTGTCAACCTATTGTTTATTGGCCTTTAATCATTGGAAAAATTTCATAATCAGTAAAATCATACTTGTCTCGGCATATCATAAAAGTCGGTATCGCAAACCTAGGTGCCATAGATGTGCCCAATAAAATATTTTCTTTTCTCAAATAATGTCGTGCATGCCAAACCTCAATATGCTCATCTATTGTGCATGCACGTGCAGAATACATCGTATAATCTCAACTGTGATTGTTCTGTACTATGCATCATAATATGCAAATATGTCATGATATGTCTCAATCATCATCCTGTTATAACGGGACCGATATGATATCCCTATCAGCTCAATATGTCAGTGGCTCAGCCTTCACGTCCCATATTAGCAGCACATATCATATAACCGTCCTCACACGTTATAACAGCCAAAGCATATGCACAACAATGACATATCTCTCATGCCAAAGCATATGCTCAACAATAGCCTATCGTGGCATCAATCTCAACAACATGCATGTATATCATCATGAATGTAGACACATATGATATCATCAATCATATATCTCAATCTCAATATCATCATCACAATAACATCAATACACATACGTCAACACGTACTTGTTGTGCGACACAAAATATATAAGTCAGGCGTCAATGTTTAACCACATCGTTGTCCCGTCCCTTGTGATGATGCTACATGAATACCAACAATGTATCATGTCATAATAGGCTTCAAAATCAAAGTCCACCAAAATATCACAGTTTTCAAAATATGAACCCTAGCAATCGATCCCTAATTGGATGCGATCGATCGCTTAAACGTTCTGGCCATTATCGGTCGCTATATTTCAGGCGATCGATCGCCTCACCACCCTTTATAAAACATTTTGCCTTGATACGATCGATCTCTATTTTACGCGATCGATCGCTGCCTAGCGATCGATCGGTACAAGCTAAGCAATCGATCGCTAAACACACCTCCTCTCTTGTGTTTAGCCTCAAGCGATCGATCGCCTCATATGAAGCAATCGATCGCTATGCTCTGTTTTTCTTAGAACATGGCGATTTTGAGCTTCTATCCATGTTTCTCATCCTATACCTCAATTTAAACCATCAAACTGGAAAAATGCATACTCTAACATCATATGAACATGTTTCTATAACAATATAACTCAAGTGTGTACATTATAACTCATATCAAATCAAGAGTTACCAATTTTCATGCTTCAACTCCAACTCATAATTTCACATAAAACAAGTATACTAAGGTACCGTTTGAAGTGATGGATGTGATAAGTAATGTAAAGATTAAAAAGTTATGAAATGATTGTAAAAGTAAATTGTGATAAGTTATATGATGTTTGATTGGGTGATAAGATAGTTGATAATGATTATTCTTTGATAAAAAGACTAAAACACCCTCATCTATATATATATATATATATATATATATGATTATTATATAATATTGTGATAATAAAATATACTAATCATAATATATACATATATACGTATATATATATATATATATGTATTATATTAATAATAATATAATAATTAAAAATAGATAATCATAATCAAATATATATATATATATATGTAAATAAGTATATAATGATAATAATATATAATAAATATAAAATATCATGTTTAGAATAATAATAATCATAATATAATATATATATATGTATATATATATACATAAATAATAATAATATATATAATAATTTATAATAATAATATCAATATAATAATAATAATTATTATTGCTGCATAATATATATATATATATATATTATATTGATTATTATAATATATAAATATATACATATTTATAATAATAATAGTAATATAATAATAATAATTATTATTACATATATATACATATTTAAAATAATAATAGTAATATAATAATAATAATTATTTTATTACATAATATATATATAATATTATGATTATTATATATATAATATATATACATATTATTAATCATAACATAATAAATATATATATATATATAAATACATATATAATAATAATATAATAATCATATATATCTATAATATATATGCATATATAAATATGTAATAATAGAATGTATATTTATAGTTAATAATTTTAATAATAATAGATATAATAATTATATTATTATTATTATTAATACTACATATTGATAATAATAATAATAATATTACTACATAATAATATATAATAATAATATATGTATATATATTATAATAATCATATAATAATAAAATATAATAATAATAATAATAACAAATATAATAATAAAGTTGTAGGAAATAAAATTGTAGTTTTTGGCGGGAATTTCAAATTTTGAGATAGTAAAAAAAAAGCGGGAAGGGGGTATTTATGTCATTTTGTTGCAAAGTGGGATTAAAATGTGATAAATAATTTTTTTTGGAAAACAAAACAAACATTGGATGAGATTAGTATCCCGGGATTACTAATCCATATCATGAACCCCAAACGGTACCTAAGCACATAATCCTTACCAAGAAGTTATGAATTCACTTCTCTCAACTTTCTATCTTGATTTCCAAAGTGAAATCCCAGAAAAGAAGCAAGAACAAGGAAAGAAAGAGGAGCTTGTGTAGAGATTTACTAGGTGTTGGAAGGTGAAGTATGAGTTTCTAAATCTGATTTTCATGATATATAATCTCCAAGATGAAACTCAAATGCATGTGAAATCAAATTCAAATGCATATCAACTCATGTCTTCTTGATCCTCAACTACATGTCCTCCCTACCAATCATGTACTAGTACTACATTTTTCCACAACCATGTAGTTCATAAGTTGATATATCAACTAGCAACAAGTCAACATTTCTACTATGCTTCTCATATATCAAATACGTATGATAATGAGTCTAGCAATGCCGTACAATTGGTCATCATTTCATACCATACTTTATTTATCACACATGAACATCATTTCATTGTTTCCAATTATTTTTATTCATTGCAACATAACCATTCTTTCATTTATCATTCATACTCGGTTTAACTCGAACTCGAGTCCACATCATACCGTAATTATCACATAATTACGTCATAGTCACATTACACATATATGATTCATATCGAGACATTACAGAAATATACTATAAATACAAAGCATCCAGTCGAAGAAAGACATTCAACTTATTCCCAAAAATTACTCTACACATATCCTAGCTTATTCATATAATAATTATAACAAAATATATTGTAAAGAAATCATCAGTCCTCCTTGATTCCTTTTTCATTTTTTTTCTTAGCGCTGACTTGATTATCAGACTGGCCACACCTAGGACTTTATCGACGCCTATCTAACATTTTTGTTCACAGGTTATTCGACTTCGAGACATTAGCTCGGGATAAGAGGGCTTGCATATGTTTTTAACATTTAGTGACATTACATATGGAGCAAGAGAAGTAATAATAGCGAATAAGTATATCTATAAAAAAAAAGAAGCAAATGAATAGATAAAGCTCAAAACAAAGAATTAGTCTTTCGTCGGTAGAAGAAAAATATATATATAGAAACAAAATCGTAAAAAAACGGAAAAAAACAAAGAATCGTGCTGGTCGGCTGATTTTTGACCTGTCATCCCAATTCTTACCGGTTTTTTTAGCACCAGTTGAATTGGATCTGTATTGATCCTCGAATTTTGCTAGTTTTTTTGCTGATACTGTTTAATTTTCTTTAACCACTTAACATTTTTAACGATATAAAAAGACTGACAATACTCAACTCAAATCTTAAAACATGATTTGCACGGATCATTCTTTTTTTTATTTAAACTTTTGGATATGCACGGAAGAAGTCAAATGATTGAGTCATATATTATATTATAGATATAGATTAATAATTACAGTCGGACTTCAGATTACATTTGCTATATTAAAGGAAAGTGAAAAGTTTAACTGAAATTGGGCACAGGTTATCATTTATATTATTATATTGTATAGCGCTTATCATGTCCTTTTTTTTGTTCCCTAAAATTGTCAAAAATGGTCTTTTTTTTGCACAAAATACCTTTTGTGTTGAATTTTTAAAATCTTTTTATAATTTTTTTTTTTTTTATTTTCAAATGATAGCATGAACTTTCTTACGGATTGCTGGTTTAACCCATGAATCGATGAAACAAATATCAATTTATTTCGAGTCTTTCGATTGACATATGAAAAACCCAAATAAAGCAATGGATTTATTGTTTAGAGTGGCTTGGACTTGAAGCTCTTTTCATAAATTTTCGTTGGTTTCTTGTTTATTTTGTCATTTCGATTTAGACTATAATTTTGAATTTTCACTTGAAATAGTTGAAATATGAGTAATTTATTTCTTCTTTTAGTGACTTAGTATGTAGCATAAATTCTACATTAAAATTGTATAATTTTAGTGTCAATAATTCATTTGTTTGCTTAGAAACAATTCCTTTAATCTTTTTAGATCTTGTAAATGTATATGATTGCAAGTGTGTTGTGCGTATAGACAGGGGCGGAAGGAGGCGCACCAATAAAATTGCTTTTAACATACATACTAAGTCAGTCTCACACCAAAATCATTGTAGAGTAGTTGTTAGTATTCCCATCTTGACAAGGTGGGTGACATAAGTTCGATTCCACATACCTCAAAGGCGCACAAAAACCATTGTAGAGTAGTTGTTAATATTCCCACCTTGATAAAATGGGTGACATAAGTTCGATTCCACGTACCTCGAAGGCGTACAAAAACCATAATTTTATGCCCACATTGCGAGAATTTCTTTAATTTAATTTGTCATGAATGTATATCTCTATAGTAATATATTTCATAATCATTATTCTAACAATAATTTTCAATTTCAATTATAGTCTTACTAGGAACATATAATTTCAATTATAGTCTTACTAGGATATATAATTTCAATTATATTATGTTTTTTATTATATTAAATTAATATTATTTAGTTAATAATTTTTGTATTAAAATACATGTACAAATAAATAATGGTTATTATTTTCTACATCTATGTCAATTAAATATTTATACATTCTTTGATAAGTAATTATTTGAAATTTTATTTTGGTCCGTCTAATTTATTTTTCTAGCTCCGCCTCTGTGTAGAGAAAATATAAAAAATTGTCGCCCAAAAAAGGAGAGAATATAAAAATGATTTTTAGTTGTATTGCACATACAAATACGATTATTATGTATATGTATTTGTAAGAGTTGGAAGGTTTTATAAGTGATACTTGCATTGATGCATTCAGATTCTTGTTAAGTTATATATGGATGCTCTATTTCGTAATACATAATTTTTTAATTAAGAACGATTAATTAAGAGGGGATTATCCCCTCTTAATTAATCCTTCTTCACGATAAAAATAAATTTAAAAAGTCATCACCAATAAAAATTTTGGACAGAAAGAGGAAACTTCCCGTAATTTCTATTGGCCCAAGAAAGTAATAGTCGCATCTAGTGTGGCAAAAGTCGCATTTCTCCTGGCGCCAATCAAGCTCCGTTTGGTTTCCAACTACAACGCTTTTCTTTTGATTACACGTGCCAAATCGCAAGTGGGCCTTTGCATAAACAAAACAAGAGCATCTATTACAGCCTAGAAAATATCCGAAGTTTTCATTTTGACTTTCACTAACTTTGTTCTGATCCTCAAGCTCTCAGTAAACAAGGGTAGTTATCTGTTCATCTTCATCGTTTCTTGTTTAGCTTTACTTCATCGGAAGTTATTGTATGTTTTCTTGTTGATCAGTTTTTATGTATTGATTCTTGTGTTTTTTTTTGGGTTTTTTTTATAATTATTTTGAGGTCATCTGTGGGTTTCATTTGAATGTCTGTTATGGGCTTTTAGTTAGATATAATACTTGTATGATATAATGGATTATTGTTTTGCGGGAGACTTTGTTCATGTGGTTGAAGTTATGTTATGTTGGAAGAAATGACTTAAATTTGTTTGATGAAGATTCTTATGTATTTTTTTTTAAATAGAAATTATTTGTAAAATTTTATAATTTTGAAGATTTTACGGGCGAATGCTCCGGTCGCAGCAGTTTTTTTTTAACTGTCGGTTGCTTGAGCTGATGATGCCTAGAAGTGGAGGGAATTGTAAAAAAATGGTGAATATAATTATTTTAATCTGAAAATAATTTAATTGTGAAAGAAACGAGCATAATAAACTTGATAAGTAGATGGATCCCAACTAGTATTGTTAAGGGTGGGAAATGTTATGTTATTGGCTGTGTTTGGAGACCGTTTCTCAGTTCTATTAACGCAAGCGTTTCTGGGGAATAAGAGATTTAGGAGAAAAAAATCTGAATTATGTGTAGCTTTAATCTTTTGAAAGTTTGTGAACTAGGTAATGATTGATTTGTATAATGACTTTTTTGAAGAAAAGAAGAAAAAAATGTGACGCATACGCCCGACCCGACTTGACTGTGTTGTTCTTGGTATTCTTTGTTAGATTTCGATCTTTGTATGATTAATGTCATTTATGAGGGACGTCAAAACATTTAGTGTTCACTTTGAATTTGGTCAGTTCGTGTCTTTACCTTTGAATAGATGGATAAGGGGATGTTATGCTCATTTTATCCCTTTTTTTTTTCTTTCTGTTTTCTAAACAGACAACCTCTCAAATGAAGCTGCACTATTGGTTTTCACTCCTTTGCTTGTGGGCGTTCATTTGCTCCAGACTTCCTTCTTCTGATGGTCTGAGGAGAATTAGCCTGAAGAAGAGGCCTTTGGATTTTTCCAGCATGGTTGCTGGCAGACAGGCACGATTCAAGGGAGAACATGGAATTAGTAGAAATGATAGACGTCTCGTTTTAGGTAATTCAGATGAAGATATAGTATATATGAAGAACTATTTGGATGCTCAATACTATGGAGAGATCAGTATTGGCTCACCCCCACAAAATTTTACTGTCATATTTGATACTGGCAGTTCTAATCTTTGGGTCCCGTCTGCAAAATGCTACTTCTCAGTGAGTTCATTTCAATTGTATCTCCTTTGTTTTGGTGCTTCGGTCCTTTGCGTATAGGTACTAAGATGAAACTGATTTGCAGATAGCTTGCTATCTCCACCCTAGATACAAGTCAAGCAAATCCAGCACATACACAAAGAATGGTATGATAAATAAATAATTAAAAAAAAAAACAAGGAATGGTATGATTTTTTTGAAGCTTATTGACAATCAGGAAGTCTCCTAAATTGTTAATTCTCATCGTTCTTAGCTTGGGCTGATGTTTTACCTTGTAACTGTTGTTTTCATGATTCAGGAAAGCCTTGTTCGATAAGTTACGGCTCCGGGTCAATTTCTGGGTATTTTAGCCAAGATAATGTGGGAGTCGGTGATATCACTGTCAAAGATCAAGTTAGTTCTTTTGACTCTGAACATGGAACGCATCCTTAACTCGATTATTTTGTACTTCAAATATGATGGGAATCCTTTTCAGGTTTTTATAGAAGCAACGAGAGAAGCAAGCATTACTTTTATCGTGGGCAAATTTGATGGAATACTCGGGCTTGGTTTCCAAGAGATTTCTGTTGGCAATGCCGTGCCGGTTTGGTATTCTTTTTTAATTTTTCTATGCATAAGTTTTTCCTATGATATTTACTCAATTTCACCAATAAATTGATTATTCGTTCAACATGACAGGTACAACATGATAGATCAGGGTCTTGTAAATGAGAAGGTATTTTCATTCTGGTTTAATCGTGACCCTGAAGCAGAAGTTGGAGGTGAGGTCGTCTTTGGAGGTGTTGATCCGAATCATTACAAGGGGACTCATACTTATGTTTCTGTAACACGGAAGGGGTACTGGCAGGTATTTGAAGTAATATTTTTCAACAGAAGTTCATTTGAATCCATTTTCATGGATGAAATGATGTCTTATTTTTTTTAATATTCTTATTCCCACATGGTTGTGTATATCTTTTTTTTACCAGTTTGAAATGGGAGATTTTCTTGTTGGGAACCAATCTACTGGTAAGTTCTGCCGCATGTACAAAAGGTTCTTGAACTAAACTAACTTGGGTATCAACTCACGGTGATGGATGAGATTCAGAATCTTGTTATTCTTGGACTTTCTTGGGATTGAAAACCTTAGTGTATTACCATTGTTCCAACAGGTTTTTGTGAGGGTGGTTGTGCTGCTATTGCTGATTCTGGGACGTCCTTGCTTGCTGGTCCAACTGTAAATATGTTGACCATTTTATTCTTGACTCATTTTCATAAAGATAAGTAGATAACAGGATTTTCTGTAGTTTCACTATTTTTCTTCATTAAAAATTCCTTGCCTCGATTTCAGACCATTGTGACTCAAATTAACCATGCCATCGGTGCAAAAGGAGTTCTGAGCGTGGAATGTAAAGAAATCGTCTCTGGTTATGGAGAGATGATATGGGATCTTCTAGTATCAGGGGTAGGACTTTGCATCTACATCTTCTACGATCTTTTTCAATGAACCCAACTTCTTCTTTCTGATTCAAGCTTTAAGCCAAAATTATAGGAAAAAAAATGCTTGTGCTTATTTGCAGGTTCAACCAGACAAAGTTTGTTCACAGCTAACTTTATGCACTTCTAATGGAGTTCAGTCTATGAGGTCTGGCAACCTCAAGTTCTTTACTAATTTGTCATGTTTAAAATGACGAAGAATTGTTCGAGATTTCAAGAATCCTTTGTACTGACTTTTGTTCAAAATTATTGTTCTAAATGTCGCAGCTCGAATATAGAAATGGTGGTTGAGAAGGAAAACAAGAATAGAAAGTCCCGCGGAGAGGATCCGTTATGCGTTGCTTGTGAGATGGCTGTTGTTTGGATTCAAAGTAAACTTTAAAATCAAGAAGTTAAGGAGAAAGTGCTGAATTATGTGAACGAGGTGATATTAGTTGTTGTTTTCCAAACACAGAAAGAGTTGGTGTGTATAATGTTGTTTTAAATCATCATTTTCTTGTTTGATAGCTTTGTGAGAGCATACCAAGCCCGGGAGGAGAGTCAATAATTGACTGTAATACCATGTCAAACATGACGAATCTCACATTCACCATTGGTGGAAAACCTCACGTGCTCACCCCAGAACAGGTTCGATAATTTAAATTTTTTGAGATTTCGAAATCCCACTTGGCTGAACTTGCTATTTTGGTGGCAGTATATTGTCAAAATGGGGGAAGGAGTAGCAGCCATTTGCGTCAGTGGATTCATGGCTTTGGATGTGCCACCTCCAAGAGGACCCCTGTGGTATAATGCATATACTTTGTTGGAAGTGATTATTATTTTCCTGATATACGAACACAGCACAAAGACACACAAAAGCATGCATATACACACAAAAGAAGTATTCAAACGTTTATTGACCGTATTTCTACTATTTGAAGTTCAGCAATAACATAACAGATTAATGCAACTTACAGGATTCTCGGAGACGTATTTATGGGAGCGTACCACACTGTATTCGATTATGGTAATCTCAAAGTTGGATTTGCTGAAGCTGCCTGAACATCACCCCTGCACTACTGAATTTTCAGTTGTCGTATGTCTGGCGGCTGTAGTTGTATCTGTGGCATGTGACCATGAATATTTAAGCTTTGGGCTTTTTGCAGTTGCCCCTAGTTTCTTATGGGGTGTATCTACTATTTGTCTGATGTAATGTATCATGTAGAATGTTAATTACTGATGGGATTGCTTGTTGGAAAATTAAGCTTGATAAATTGAATTGAAGCATGGGAAAGTGGAAAAAAATACGAATATAGAACAAACGGGCGAAAAACGGACAAGTAACACTGATCGGGCGAAACCCACGCAGTGAGGCTGTAAAACCCCAACCCCTTAACTCGTCATTAGTGCATTTATGACGTCGTATGAGTATAAAAAAAATTAATTCTTTAAAAGAATCATTACATGCTTCACATATTCTCCATGACATAAATAATATTTAGCATGGAATGATCACTTCTACCAGCAATAAGACTCAAGGTTCACCCATTATCATCACCATTGCACCACTTTTACATTAGTGGTATCAGAGCAGTGGTTAGCTCTTTGGGATGTTTAATGGCCTAGGGATGTGTTGATAGACATGTATATCACATATTTTTATGCATGATTGTAGTTTCCTGTCATTGTGACATGATGCCTGCTATATGCATTTTATGATATGAAGCAATGAAAATTGGTGTTATTGATAACCATCGTGATTGCAGGATCGTATGAGATACGAAGAACATGATATTGATAAACGACCAGCAATACCAATGAACATACACAATGAGGGTGGTATGGTTGAAAAACCTCGAGTATGGTAACTCGTTTTATTTATATCATTAGCTTGACTATGGTGAAAATGATAATGCCTTTAAGGTGCGTGATGAATGACATCGCTGACGGTAATTAATGTTGATGATAAGTGGACGTTGTTACTAGTAGAGGGATAAATGTGTTTTATTGAGTTGAGTTATGTGTACATGTTATGTATATGTATGTACAGTGCTGAGAAATCTGATTTTGCAGGAGAAATCTGAAAATGAGATATGATATCTGAGGATAGGAAATGGTAGGCAATACTGTGCTGTTGGAGTATGACAACTGATGATGTGACAATCGGGTATGTGTATGTCATTTACATGATGGCACATGCACGTAATGATGTACAAGCATGGATGAATATATTTTCCACTTTATTATTGAAAAGCGAAGTGTCGCTTAGGTTTAGGGTCGCTTTTATGGTTGACCGACGTATTATTATTATGTGTGGGTCGCCTTCGTGTTGAGCGACGTGTTATTATTATAGGTGGGTCGTCGTGGGTACGAGCGACGTATTAATATATGTAAGGGTCACCGCCTATTAGCGAGTGATGTGGGTCACCGCTGAGGCGAGTGATGTGTTTATTTAGAGGTCGCCACTAGAGTGTGCGATGTGATCATGTTGTGTGAATGTAGAGTGGGGTCACCGCTGAGGCGAGTGATGTGTATATATGATTTGTGGGTCGTCGTTGGTGCGTGCGATGTGTTAATATGATATATGGGTCGCCACTGATGAGTGAGCGATGTGATATTGGGTCACCACTGACGAGTGAGTATGTGGTCGCCGCTGACGAGCGAGCGATGTGATATTGGGTCGCCACTGAGGAGTGAACGATGTGATTTGGGTCACCACTGACAAGTGAGTGATGTAGGTCGCCGCTGGCAAGCGAGCGACGTGTATATTTCAGGGTCAATGCTAGAGAGAGCATGTGACGTGTATATTGATATTGAGTCGGTGCTAGGGAGAGCATGCGATGTGATTATTGTCAGGATCGACACTATTGAGAGTGTGCAATGTATTTTATGTGCCTCTACTATAGAGGGAGGGTGATGAATATACGTTGATTTAAATTGATCTTGTTGATTTGATGTATTGTGATAATCAAATGTACAGTTGAAAACGATCATGGAGAGAGTGGATGAAGAGACATTATTGTTTTCTTTCATTTTTATTGCAGTGGATGCAATAGCGGGGTGTGATTGATACCGATATATTGATGACATTTATTGGCGAGATGATGGTATGATTATATTGTGATATTTGAGATTTATAATATTTACCGCTATCATATCGAAGCAATGGAAATATTGTGAATGCCGCTGATATGCCGAGGCAATGAATATTTTTGGACGGTCATGTTATTGATGATGAGTATATCAATTGTGTATTGATATGAAATTATATTTTGTGAAATATTTATGTTGAGAACAGGGGCAGTTTAAAGGATTGAGTGTGGATCCACTGTGTACAGTAAGTGTTATTACAGAGGCAGTGCTGCGGCTCAACGCTGTAGCAATCGGTAATCGCTACAAGTTTTAACCGCCTTATGGTTTCCCCTGTCTCGGCGATCGATCGGTACGCTCATGTAAGTAATCCAAGAGCATACAACGCAGCGGAATAAAATTTTTATGGATTACTAACCAGCAGATCTATACATAGGGATTCATATCGGATAAAGGAATTACAAGTGTCTTACCCTAGTAGCGTGTTTGAAGCAGAATCCACGGAGCAGCACCACGTCCTACGCCTTCTCCGAGTCACTAGCAAAACTCAATGAGTTTTGCCTCAACGGTATCCACACGATCAAATCGGGTGAAGGGATAGTTTAATAACAAGTTGCTAGACAAGTTATTAAACCGGAACAAGAAAGACACTCGATTCTAAATCGAAAGGCACGCCCAAAAATCACAAATTCTCTTCGGCTATGATGAAGAAGCCGAGAGCTCTTTTGTTGGTTTTGGAGGCCGTGTGTCTTGCTTGGTTTTTAGGTTGAATAATATGAAGTTGTGTCTTACAATTAAATCATAACCTTGTATTTATATTAAAAGGCTTTTAATTAAGGTTCAAGACTTTCTTAAAGTCTTATGGGCCCAAACCCATGATTTAATTAAAACCTTTTAATCACTTAATTAAGACTCTTCTTAATTAATTAATTCATCCAATGAATTTAATTTCCCTTCTCGATTTAATCTTTTGTGCGACCCGATAGGATCTTGTAATGTTGGCAGTGACATAAAATCTCATTTTATGTCGCAAGCATTGAGCGGTATCTAGCAACACATCAATGCTACCCAAATTACAAGAATGTCAATGACTCGACATAACCTTTAGAACTTGTGATAATATTAATCATGTAACTTAATCCCTTTGTCCTTTGTGTTTAGATTGAACACGAGTCATGGAATAGTTATACTCGTATATCCAATCTTTATTTCTTAATCCCCAAGTAGAACTAGAATAAACGAATAAGCTCGATATCTCATATCGACTCATTCGAGCATGGCCATGCATTTTAGTTCTCACTTGATCAAGGGCCTAACACATCTCCTGTTATATAGGAGGGACAAATCCTATCTCGATCAGTCAACATCCCTCTACATAATTCGTAGTGTATCCAATAGTCGCCTTTATAGTATACCCTGTTACGGGTAACGTTTGACGATATCAAGATACATAACTCCTTATGTTGGGATCTCTGATGATCACAAGTCGTAAGGATTACATACATTATTATCACTATGAGAATTGCATATGACGATCATATAACTATCCATGTTGCATTCTCATGGTGGGTCTGTCCAGTACATCGTTCTCTAACATGTACCTATATGTTGATTTGATATCTCATATCAATGAACAATTCATCGATCAACACATACTAGTCTCAACGTATTATCATTATCCCTATTCATGATAATACTTGACTAGGGACATCTTTAAGAATAATACAATATTATTCTAAGGACATTAACATATATATTAATTCACATTGCACAGTTAAAAGAATAATATATAATAATGAATTGCCATTCATAAAATCATATTACATTGTATGTCATAAACAATCATCTAATGATGTGTCTTAGGGCATATCCCAACAGCTCATAACGATCAATTGCGAGACAGCAGAAGTTCCAAAACACGGCGTTTTTCATGTCTATCTTCATGGTTCATCTTCTACACCTCCAAAATCAATATCAAAACTTGATAAGTGCATAATCATCATCATATGGACATGTTTTCATCATATTACACCTCAAGTTTTTATATTTATCTCATATCAAATCAAGAACTACCAATTTACATGCTTCAACTCCAACTCATAATACGCTAACATAAAAAAGTATACAAATAACAAGAAGCTATGAATTCACTTCACACAACTTCCTATCTTGATTTCCAAGTTTAAATCCAAGAAAAGAAACAAGAACAATCAAGGAGATGAGGAGGAGCTTGTGTAGAGATTTTGTAGGTGGAGTGAGGTGAATTATGTGTTTCCAATCTGATTTTCATGTTATATAACCTCCAACACTACTCAAACTCAAACCACATGCATATGAAATCACTCTCAAATTCAAATGCAATTTCAACTCATATTTTTTTCTTGTTCACTACCACCAACTCACATTAAATTTCAAGTCACATGCATATATCTTTGTTATCTCATTATGTGCGGTTCATATCCTTTTCTACACCATAAATTCAATTGCTACACATTCAACAAACCATGTCAAGTGTATTTCATGTAGTCTAACATGTAGTACAACAAGTCTAGCAATGCCATATAGTTGGTCCTAGTTCATGCCATTTCATAGCATACTTTAGTTATCACACATGACATCATTTCATTGTTTCCAATTATGTTTCATTCATTGCAACATAACCATTAGTCCTTTCATTCATTGCACCAGTCATACTCGGTTCAACCCGAACCCGAGCCCACACCATACCGTAATTATCTCATAATTGCCCAATAACCAAATAAAACATGTATGAATCATATTGATGCATTACAGTAAAAAGAACTAACTTCTATGGCTTGTAGCCACTATGATATTTTGGTGAGTCTTGGGCTATGGTATGAGATGTGTTACCTTTATAAGCATGTGTAGCGTGTGCATGAATGGGTTAGATACATGTTAGTATGTGGTATAATATGGAATAAAGGTGATGTATATGCATGAATGAGTATATCATAGAATGGATTGGTGATTTATATCAGCTTAATGAATTATAAAGATTATATTGAGTTGTTGGACTTTCTCAGAACCACCTCAGACCTCAGGACAAAAAGGATGATAGCTCGACTAGAAATTCAAGTGTTAAAGTACGTGGTGACGTACGAGCAGTTATACATACTATGAAGTAATTACATATTCATATATCCATGTATAGTTGAATGTAATGATGGAAGGTAAGAAACGAATATGTGTGTTGATATGCCATATGCGATATGGCGAATACATAATTGTACGTGATCCGGATATACGAGTGAAGAAATAAATGTGTGTACATATATGTGGTATGAAGAATACGTAATTGTACGTGATCCGAGTATATGAGTTGAGTATTGATGCGTTGGGAATGAACAATATGAGAAAGCGTTGAGAATGAGATAGATTGATAGGCAGGATTGCATGCGATATGCAATTGTTTATGATTGATCATAAATAATAGATGTTGGTTGTATTGAATTATCGTGTTGATGAGTATCATATTTCAATAATGATACTGAACTTGATGTTATGAAAGTGTGTGAGATTGAAACAAGAACAGCTAAAGGAAGCTATACGGATTCAGGACTGTACAGGGAGTACATTTTTATAGATTTTAAATAATCTTAAATTGTTATATTATGATCTTATGATGATCTTTATGCATTGTTATGAATATGAGTATTGTTATAGTGTATGCTCACCCTGTTTGGGGTTGTTTCCGTTGAAACACATATAACAGGTACTACGTGATTATGGGCTGCTAAGCTCGAGCTTTGTTGGTTAATGTTGCTTCCAGAACCGTAATATGAGAGTTGGTATTCATTTGCTTGTTGCTCGTCTGTGAGCACTTTGTGCCTTGTATATGGTTTGTATGCGTGATTCAAAGTTCTTCATTCATTTAAGTGTGATAGATGTATATTTGTAAGACCCTTCTTGTTTAACAAGCATTAACAGTTAAGTATACACCTAATCCATAATTAGTCGAGAGGTTTTACAAAAATTTCGGCAGAGTCTCCCCATAAATTGGGCTATCCGGGCATAAACACATAACCAATCAAAGTTCCCAGCCAGGGAAATCACAATACTACCAAAATCAAAACCATAAGTAAGTTCCCAGCCAGGGAAAGTATCTGAACAAAAAGGAAATGTACAGTCATTGATAAGTTAATACATATCAAAAGGACATCAAAAGATTCCTATATCTATACAACTATGATACCTAGTCCAAGTCCTCTGGATATCTTTCTAGGCGTGCCATCACTAACTCCCAAATCCTTCAAAAGTTAGCCATGTCACCTGTTTTCCACGGAAACAGCCCCTACCGGGGTAAGCATACCATAATAACAAATAACATGAATGTACAAGATAAAAGTACAGAATGTAATGCTATGAGATAACATGATGCTTCCTGAGTATATTATAACAGGGTGAAGTCTCGATCGTTCATGTCCTCGCACTTCTATCATTTAACAAACTCATTATACATAGCATTAGTTTCTAAGACTGTTCAAAACACGGCAAACCACATCGCACACTCTAGTGGCGACCCATTACTTAGATAAACACATCACTTGCCACAACGGTGACCCCTCTGTACATTCAAACACATCATAATCACATCGCACACTCTAGTGGCGAACCATTGTTTAGATAAACACATCACTCGCCATAGCGGTGACCCCTCTATACATTCAAACACAACATAATCACATCGTACACTCTAGTGGCAACCCATTGTTTAGATAAACACATCACTCGCCACAACGGTGACCCCTCTATACATTCAAACACAACATAATCACATCGCACACTCTAGTGGCGACCCATTGTTTAGATAAACACATTACTCGCCACATTGGTGACCCCTCTATACATTCAAACACAGCATAATCACATCGCACACTCTAGTGGCGACGCATTATTTAGATAAACACATCACTCGCCACAGCGGTGACCCCTATACATTCAAACATAGCATAATTACATCGCACACTCTAGTGGCGACCACACTCACTAACAACATGTTTATGGGGCATGTTGGTAAGTGTGAGACTTAATGCATGATTAAATGATTATACAATGAGAAATAAATCGAAGAATTTTTTATGGAAGTGACGTCATTAATGTCTCATTGCCTTAATAAAATGTGAAGCATGTAGTGATTCTTTTAAGGAATGAATTTTTATATACACAAATGACTTCATAAATGCACTGTTGTCTAGATGGGCATTGGGACATTATAGTTACCAGATCGGATTGGTTCTAATGTATTGAAACTTGTGCTTATCGGTTCTGGGTTAACAGTTCCGGTTCCGGTTCAAGATTGGAACCAGAACCTGTAGAAATTTAAAAAAATTAAAAAGGTAACTTGGCTAGAAAAACTGAATATTTTTTTTTAAAAAATATACTTTTTATTAAGTCTTTTCCTCAGGATCCGAAACCGGTTCCGATCCGGTTTCTTAACTTATCGGACCGGTTCCAGAATTATCGGGCTCAAATCGGCCGGTTCCGAACTGGATCGGACCAGATTGATCCGTTAAGCACCCCTGATTTGGGGACATGACCTATTGGGTCTTGTAAATTATAAATCACTATGCAAATTGATGAACGAAATTTATTGTATTATTTGAATGTTAACTTAAAAACGTAAGTGTGGATTTGTGTGGATTTGTGTGGAGTAAAAGTTAACAAACTGTCATTCCACATGATAAATGAAAGTAACATCTCTAGAAGTGATTCACAATAATACTTGTAATCGAAAGTTTGTTTAAACTGGAGGTGTGGAAAAAATAATGTGTCACTTTATCGAATATTGCACAAGATATTGGTATGGCCTTTTATTTTGCTACGAAGCAAATATGAGGCGATGAAAAAAAACACTACAAGAATAAGGTTGAAGACCAATAAAGCAAATGAGTTTTGCAACGAAGAATTGTGAGTTGATTTTATTTGTATTGTCTAAGCATTTTACGCTTAAGACTTGAATTTGCAAGATATTAAATCTTCAAAAAAAAAAACTGCTTAATACAATCTTGGACAGAAAACGAGGTGATAGGCCACCTCCAAGCTGCGGCCTAGTGCCATGTCTCCTGCCCCAATGCGCGGGTTTGGCCATAATAGTGTTTCCTTGTATGTTTTCGCTTGTTTTTCTTCAATTTGTGTTTTTTCAACTTTTCATGCTTCATTAAGCATACTTTTCCAGTAATCTCCAACATGAATTAAATTAATGCATGAATGCACAGGAGAGCCCTTAGCGAATTGTTATAGCCTCTGAAGAGGTAGCTTGCGGTTTTGAATCTTTCATAGTAGTATTTAATGGATTTACTTAATAGTGAAATTGTAGTCTTGAACTTTTCGTTGGTGTAAACCGAGACAATTAAACCTACATCATAACAATTCTAACATTCGTATTTGTTTCTTATGGTTGTGTATGTTTCGCCTTTGACCATGCTTGGTTTCATTATTGTTTTCCACCTTTTTGAAATGGCCACACTTCGCACTTGTGTAGATGATCTCCTAAAAGAGTATCCAACAATACTCCAACATATGTATTAATATGTTTTAGAAATCATTAAAGGCATTCGCCTATCCTCGTACCCCTTGCTGGTTGCATCTCTTATCATAGGAATATATTGGAGATTAGTCTCCAATGCGTTTCTCCAATTTCGTAATTTGGTTGGCTCTTTTGAACCTGGATCTTGAGATCTCTAGTCAACATGATTATACTCCCTTCTTTCTTTTCTTTGAAGCCAACACCTAGGTCTAACATTACAAGCTTAAAAAGACCTTTGATCCAAGTCTAGGGAGTGACTACATTAGTGGAGAAGTTTGTAAGGTCTCGCTACCTTAAGTGTGGATTTAAGTGCTTTAAGAGAGCTAAACATGCAATCATCAGAGTATAGGGTTAAAGGTGATGCCTCGAGCTTAAGGATTACATTGCCAAAATAAACTTTCCAAAAAGGAATTAATTACATTCCCATCAAAATGAATGTAAGTCTATAGATTTACTCTACCCTGTGTAGAAACTATACAAAAGAATTCCTGTCTTGCTATACCAGTAGCACTCCTCACATAGCTCACTGCATCAACCCTGGCCTTAGCCTTCCATGCCAAAATGCACCTACAGAAACAACCCCCAAACCATGAGCATATAATAATCCATATTCACAACAATATGATTATAATGAGTAAATACATAGACCGTAAATACAAAGAACTTCCTGTATACCAATGCTTTTAAAATGCTCTCTTTGGTTGTCCCTGTACCACAACTCATAATCATAATCAATGGATTATATTACGGTTCCACAAATGTCATGACATATAACCATTCCATCAATACCAATAACCAATCCATAGTCTTGTTACAACAATGTATTTTAATGCACCTCGCTTGTCATGACCGCGACACTAATACCCCTCGCTTCGACATATCAGCGGGATCGAATAACCTCACTTTATGTGACAACGGCATGTGCCATCGCTTCAACATATTAGCGGCAAATATTCTTTCCTCGCTATGATATGGCAGCGGCAAGTATTCTCTCATCGCTTCAAATGACATTGGCAAAGCATTTAAAATCATCACTCGAATATAACAACGACTCATGGGATGCGCACCAAGCATTTAACATATATATATGCAACCACAATGCATAATCCAACATGTATATGCAACCACAATGCATAATCCATATGTAACCACAATGCATAATCCAATATTTATCTAAAATACATTTTACCGTTTGGTGCCCGTACGTCTCTCTACGTACCTTTCCAAAATATGGGATTTTGTTGGCTTTATCCCCTGCGTTGTGTTGCCATCTAGGAAGGCTCTACACAAGTGCACAACTCAATATTCGAAGCTAAATAATAGTCAAATACCAAAAATCCCATCAAAATAATCAAAAATCCGATTCTTTAACTATTCATGCCTCGCGATCGATCGGCCCAAGCTCGCGATCGATCGCGAGGCGATCAGATTTTGGCACCAAATCGCTGCCTTGCTTGATCCATCGAGATGGCATCACCGATCGATCGAGGAGCCTCGGCGATCGATCGGGAGTTTCCACCAATCGACCGAGACATGCCGTAACATCCTTGTTCTGTTCTTCATACGCGCGATCGATCGGTGGCTCCGCACCGATCGATTGGCGAGTCCTGCACAAGCGAGAAAACACCATTTTTGTGCATAATATCCATGCTAATACCACAAACACCATATCTTTACAACCCAACATCATAACCACAACATAAATCAACCAATAACACCTCATAAAAACCATATCCTACCTACAAATAACATATTTCAAACCCATTTTCTTCCCCAAATGTACAAACCCAACTCAAACCAAAATGTTTAACATACAACTAACAAGATTCTTACCACTTAAGCTTTAATTCCCAGCAAGATTCAAGGATTTAAAAGCTTCCAAGTTTCCTCTCCTCTTTTCTCCTCTTTGATCGATCAAAATGTGTTTGGGGAAGGATTTGGGTGTTTTTGAGAGAGTGATGGGGAGGTAAGAGTGAATAAAATGGGGGTGGGGTGTAGTGATAGAAGTGGGGAATATGTAGAAAAATATCCCTACATGATATTTTAAAGCATTTACTCACTAAATGCACCATAACAACTAACATGCTTTTTCTACGTCACTAGAACAAAACCCAATAAATCATGCCAAAACACCATTTCCCCCACTATGCATCTCATGTACCCTGAAATGTAATACCAGTTCATGCCCACCGCATAACTACATTTCCCAACCATAATAATAATCATAACACTATAATTATTATTGGAAACCATAAAGCACATGATTAATTTCAGGGATATCACAATACTCCTCTACTTAGAAAATTTCGTCATCAAAATTGTATGCACTTACCAATCCAAATCAAAACATAAATTTACGTACCAGAAAACAGTTCTGGATAGTGCTGCACCATACGTCGCTCCGTCTCCCACGTGGGCTCCTCGAGACCCAGGTGATCCCACTGAACTTTTACCATCGGTATCACTTTGCTCCGAAGTCTGCTATCCGTTTGATCTAGAATTCTAACAGGTCGTTCGACATAGGACACATCAGAATCCAACTGAAACTCTGATGGCTGCAGCACGTGAGACGGATCCGACTCATACTTCCTCAACATAGACACATGAAACACGTCATGTATCCCAGACAAAGACGGAGTCAAGGCTAATCGGTAAGCCAAGGTACCAATGCGCTGCAAGATCTCATACGGTCCCACATACCTCGGAGATAATTTCCCGTGCATTCCAAATCGCACAACATCTCTGAAAGGTGAGATCTTCAAAAAGACCTTATCTCCCAATTGAAATTCCAACGGTCATCATCGTTTATTAGCATAGGCTGCCTGCCTATCCTGGGCTGCTTTCATTTTCTGTCTAATTATCTAAACCTTTTATTCCATCTCCCGGATCAGTTCCGGTCCTCCGGCCGATTTACGATCCAAATTGTCCCAGTACAACGGTGATCGACAACGTCTACCATAAAGGGCCTCAAAAGGAGCCATCTGAATGCTCGCCTGGTCGCTGTTGTTGTATGAGAATTCTACCAAGGCCACTGAATCCTGCCACGGAGTATCAAATTCCAGTACACAAGCCCGTAACATACTTCGAGCGTCTATATGGTACGCCCAGTCTGGCCATTGGTTTGGGGATGATAAGCCGTGCTCAACCTCACCTCAGTTCCCAAAGCTGACTGGAGACCTTCCCAATAATGAGACGTAAACCTCGGGTCTCGGTCAGACACAATAGAAACTGGAATCCCGTGCAATCTCACTACATCCCGAATATACAACTGGGCCATCCTTAAGTATGTGAAGGTCATACTATGTGGAATAATGTGAGCCACCTTCGTCAGCCTATACACAATTACCCAAATGGCGTCAAATCCCGAAGCAGTCCTCGACAAGTGGGTCACGAAGTCCATGGATACGTGTTCCCAATTCCATTTAGGTACTTCCAAACTTCTCAATTCTTCCCCGGGCCTCTGCCTCTCGGCCTTCATCTGTTGACACATCAAACACCTCTTAACGAATGAGATAGCATCTCGTTTCATTCGTTTCCACCAGAATTGGTCGTAGAGGTCCTTATACATCTTCCTCCCTCCTGGGTGAATGCTACACCTGCTACTGTGAGCTCGCTCAAGATTCCCTGGCGTAGCTCCGGCACACTCGGAATCACCCAACGGTTACCGAGCCTCAATGTACCATCCTATGCAATCCTGAATCTCGATGGTTGTCCTTGAAGGACAAATGCTAACCATCATTGTATCTCATCGTCTGTCTTCTGAGCCCTTCTGATATTCTCAAAAATATCGGGCTCTTCCAACAATGTGGACACACGTACCGGCAATGCAGACACATCAAAGTCATATCCCAACTGACAGTAGGAAGTCAACAGAGCTGACAAATGAATGACATCTTCTGATGTGCACTTTACTTTCCTGGCTCAAAGCGTCAGCTGTCAAAATCGCCTTCCCGGGATGGTACTCTATCTCGCAATCATAGTCCTTAAGCAAGTCCATCCATCTCTCTGTCTCATATTCAATTCCGCCTGAGTATATCAAAACTTCAGGCTATTGTGGTCCGTGTATATGGTAAATGAAGTACCATACAAGTAGTGCCGCCAGATCTTCATGGCAAACACAATAGCCGCCAGTTCCAAATTATGAACTGGATATCTGGCCTCATGTGGCTTCAACTGTCTCGAAGCATAAGATACCACATGCTTATCTTGCATCAATAAGCAACCCAAGCCCTGTAGAGACGCATCTGTATAAAGAACGAACCTCTTGTTCGCAGCGGGAATCACCAACACGCGTTCAGTTGTCAACCGATGCTTCAACTCTTGGAAGCTCTGCTCACAATCCTTAGACCAATAAAACGGTACTCCCTTCTGAGTCAGCTGCGTCTTAGCAATCTATGAGAATCCCTCGACGAAGCGTCGATAATATTCGGCAAAGCCAAGAAAACTCCGAATCTCGGGTACAGAGGTAGGCGCAGACCATTCCATCACTGCTTCTACCTTCCTGGAAGCCACCGATATCCCATCTCTGGAGATCACATGACCCAGAAACACAACACTATCCAACCAGAACTCACACTTACTGAGCTTGGCAAACAACTGATTATCTCGGAGAATCTGAAGTGCTGTACGCAGATGTCTCACGTGTAAGTAATCCAAGAGCATACAACGCAGCGGAATAAAATTTTATATGGATTACTAACCAGCAGATCTATACATAGGATTTCATATCGGATAAAGGAATAACAAGTGTCTCACCCTTGTAGCGTGTTTGAAGCAGAATCCTCGTTGTAGCACCACGAGTCACAAACGAAAGTTTGCACCTTCGTCTCTACGGTATCCACACGATCAAATCGAAAGGGATGTTCAAGAACAAGTTGCTACACTTATTCTGGAACAAACAAGACTCACGGTTACAATAACCGATCGACGACCACCACGAACCACCAAGTAACACGGCGGCGATGAAAAGCTCACGGCTTTCAAGGAGGCGGCCGAGAGTGCTTGAGGAGTTAGGTTTTATGATATCAAGCAATGATATGAAAGTATGATTAACAATTAATCAAAACCTTGTACTTATATTATAAGGCTTTTAAGGTTCAAGACTTTCTTAAAGTCTTATGGGCCCAAACCCATGATTTAATTAAAACCTTTTAATCACTTAATTAAGACTCTTCTTAATTAATTAATTCATCCAATGAATTTAATTTCCCTTCTCGATTTAATCTTTTGTGCGACCCGATAGGATCTTGTAATGTTGGCAGTGACATAAAATCTCATTTTATGTCGCAAGCATTGAGCGGTATCTAGCAACACATCAATGCTACCCAAATTACAAGAATGTCAATGACTCGACATAACCTTTAGAACTTGTGATAATATTAACCATGTAACTTAATCCCTTTGTCCTTTGTGTTTAGATTGAACACGAGTCATGGAATAGTCATACTCGTATATCCAATCTTTATTTCTTGATCCCCAAGTAGAACTAGAATAAACGAATAAGCTCGATATCTCATCTCGACTCATTCGAGCATGGCCATGCATTTTAGTTCTCACTTGATCAGGGCCAAACACATCTCCTGTTATATAGGAGGGACAAATCCTATCTCGATCAGTCAACATCCCTCTACATAATTCGTAGTGTATCCAATAGTCGCCTTTATAGTTTACCCTGTTACGGGTAACGTTTGACGATATCAAAATACATAACTCCTTATGTTGGGATCTCTGATGATCACAAGTCGTAAGGATTACATACATTATTATCACAATGAGAATTGCATATGACGATCATATAACTATCCATGTTGCATTCTCATGGTGGGTCTGTCCAGTACATCGTTCTCTAACATGTACCCATATGTTGATTTGATATCTCATATCAATGAACAATTCATCGATCAACACATACTAGTCTCTACGTATTATCATTATCCCTTTCATGATAATACTTGACTAGGGACATCTTTAAGAATAATACAATATTATTCTAAGGACATTAACTTATATATTAATTCACATTGCACAGTTAAAAGACTAATATATAATAATGAATTGCCATTCATAAAATCATATTACATTGTATGTCATAAACAATCATCTAATGATATGTCTTAGGGCATATCCCAACAAATCTCCCACTTGCACTAAGACCACTCAGACATATACCTAATGCCTAGAGATCTAGTATGACGATCATGCTTCTGCTGTGACAGTGGCTTCGTCAATGGGTCAGATACATTATCATCTGTTGGTACTTTGCATATTTTAACATCTCCCCTTTCAACGATTTCTCGAATGAAATGGAAACGCCTAAGTATGTGCTTGGATCTTTGGTGAGATCTTGGTTCCTTAGCCAATGCGATCGCTCCATTGTTGTCACAATAGAGTTCTATCGGATCTTTAATGCTAGGTACCACTCCAAGTTCAGAAATGAACTTCCTCATCCAAACAGCTTCCTTTGCTGCATCCGAGGCAGCAATAGACTCAGCTTCCGTTGTAGAATCGGCTACTGTTTCTTGCTTTGAACTCTTCCAGCTCACAACACCTCCATTAAGGCAATACACATATCCAGATTGCGATCGAAAATCATCTTTGTCGGTTTGGAAGCTTGCATCAGTGTAACCCATTACATTGAGCTGTTCCTCACCTCCATAAATCAAGAATGTATCCTTAGTCCTTCTCAAGTACTTCAGGATGTTCTTGACAGCAATCCAGTGACCTTCACATGGATCAACTTGATATCTGCTCGTCATGCTCAAAGCATACGATACATCGGGACGAGTACATATCATGGCATACATGATAGATCCAATAGCTGACGCATATGGAATCTTACTCATGCGTTGTCTCTCATCTGGTGTTGAAGGACACTGTTCCTTCGAGAGATAAATACCATGCGTCATAGGCACGAATCCTTTCTTGGATTCTTGCATGCTAAACCTTTTAAGCACCTTGTCTATGTATGTACTTTGACTTAGACCAAGAAGCCTTCTTGATCTATCTCTATAGATCTTGATTCCTAATACATAGGTGGCTTCTCCTAAATCTTTCATCGAAAAGCAGTTCCCTAGCCAAATATTTACAGATTGCAAGGCAGGGATATCATTTCCAATAAGAAGTATGTCATCTACATACAACACTAGGAAAATGATTACGCTCCCACTGACCTTCTTGTAGACACAAGGTTCATCTTCATTTTTGATAAAACCAAACTCTTTGATTGCATCATCAAAACGAAGATTCCAACTCCGAGAAGCTTGCTTCAATCCATAAATGGATCGTTGTAGCTTGCATATCTTTCCAGCATCCTTTGGATTGACAAAACCCTCGGGCTGTGTCATGTACACATCCTCGAGCAGATTTCCATTAAGGAAAGCTGTTTTGACATCCATCTGCCAGATTTCATAATCATGAAATGCAGCTATTGCAAGTAAGATCTTATGGATTTAACCATGGCCACTGGCGAAAAGGTTTCATCATAGTCAATACCATGAATTTGTTTGAATCCTTTTGCAACCAGCCGACCTTTATAGGTTTGTACGTTACCATCCATATCGGTCTTTTTCTTGAAAATCCATTTGCACCCTATGGGTCGTACCCCTTCAGGTGGATCAACCAAAGTCCATACTTGGTTTGCATACATGGATTCCATCTCAGATTTCATGGCCTCTTGCCATTTCTCAGAATCATTGCCCATTATAACTTGTTGATAAGATGACGGCTCATCCTCATCAATAAGTAGTAAGTCACCTTGTTGAGTCACAAGAAATCCATATCTCTGTGGCTCCCGGTGTTCTCTTACAGACCTACGCTGGGCTTGTGTCTCTTGAGCAGGTTCTTCTTCCACAACAGTTTGCGGAGCCTGCTCTGTTTCCATCTCAATCTCAGGTTCAATGTTTTCTTGTGGTTGAACTTCACTAAGTTCAATCTTTCTCCCACTAGTTTTTCTAGAAATAAATTCTCTTTCAAGAAATACACCAGTCCAAGCAACAACTACTTTGTTCTCGGTGGGATAATAGAAATAGTATCCTTTCGTTTCCTTAGGATACCCCACAAATAAACACTTATCAGATTTGGGTCCAAGTTTGTTAGTGGCGTGACGTCTAACGAAAGCCTCACAACCCCAAATCTTCATAAAAGACATACTAGGACGCTTCCCAGTCCATATCTCATATGGTGTCTTTTCGACTGATTTAGATGCAACACGGTTCAGTAAGAAAATCGCTGTTTCTAAGGCGTGTCCCCAAAACGATATCGGAAGATCTGCATGACTCATCATTGATCTAACCATGTCCAACAAGGTTCGATTTCTCCTCTCGGATACACCATTCCATTGTGGAGTATACGGAGGAGTGAGTTGTGGGACTATTCCACACTCCTTTAGATAGTCATGAAACTCTTGGCTTAAGTATTCACCTCCTCGATCTGATCGAAGGATTTTGATACTCTTGCCAAGTTGGTTTTGTACTTCATTCTTGAAATCTTTGAACTTTTCAAAGGTTTCATGCTTATGCTTCATTAGGTACACATACCCATATCTACTGAGGTCATCAGTAAATGTAACGAAGTATTGAAAACCACCTCTAGCTTGTGTACTTATTGGTCCACATACATCACTATGTATTAGTCCCAATAAAACACTTGCCCTTTCAACATGTCCCTTGAAAGGGGCTTTTGTCATCTTGCCCATTAAACAAGATTCGCATGTTTCATATGATTCAAAATCAAATGAATCTAATACTCCATCCTTATGAAGTTTAGATATGCGGTTCTCGTTTATGTGGCCCAAGCGACAATGCCAGAGATAAGTCGGATTACAATCATTATTTTTAATCCTTTTAGTATTTATGTTATAGATAGGCATATCAAGATTTAATACATAAAGACCATTTACCATTTGTGCACTAGCATAAAACATATCATTTAAATAAATAGAACAACAGTTGTCCTTTATTATAAATGAAAAACCATACTTGTCTAAACAAGAAATAGAAATTATGTTTTTAGTAATAGATGGCACAAAATAACAGTCTTTTAAAATCAATGATAAACCAGAAGGTAAAGCTAAATGATAATCTCCTATAGCTAATGCAGCAACTCTTGCTCCATTTCCAACTCGGAGATCAACTTCGCCTTTCGCCAACAATCTACTCTTTTTGAGGTCCTGCACATTTACACAAATGTGAGATCCACATCCAGTATCTAATACCCATGATGAAGAAGTAGATAAATTGACTTCTATAACAAAAATACCTGAAGCGGAAGTCACACTTCCTTTCTTTAGATCCTCCAGATATACTTTGCAGTTTCTTTTCCAATGGCCGGTCTCACCGCAATGGAAACAGTTCCCTTCCTTCGCTATCCCTCCCTTTGGTTTCAGTGCAGAAGACTTTGGCTTAGATTTAACAAAGACCTTCTTTGCTTTCTTGTTGCCTTTAGCTTTGGCCCTTCCTTTGCCCTTATTCACAATAAGAACATTTGTGGCCTTAGTCTTCTTTGTATTTGCTTCATATGTTCTCAACATACCAAGCAATTGTGGTAGAGTTTTTTTCCATGTCAGTCATATTGTAATTTACTACAAATTGACTGAAGCTCTCAGGCAACGATTGCAAGATCACATCGGTGGCCAACTCTTGGTCCAATGGAAAACCCAGCTTGTCCAGATTCTCAATGTACCCAATCATCTTGAGCACATGAGTTCCAACTTGGCTCCCTCTACCATCCTGCACTGGAATAACGCCTTAGAGACGTCATACCTCTCTTGTCTTGCTTGCTGTTGGTACAATTGCTTTAAGTGTTCGATCATATCGAACGCCTCCATTTCCTCATGTTGCTTCTGAAGCTCATAGTTCATGGTGGCAAGCATAAGGCACCCAACATCAAGTGCGTCACTTTGATGCTTCTTGTAAGCATCTTTTTCAGCTCTTGTAGCCGTTATGGGAGGTTCCTCAGCGGGTAAGGGTTCTTCTAGGACATATTGTTTCTTTTCTTGTTTGAGGACTATCCTCAAGTTCCTATGCCAGTCTAGGAAATTCGTCCCATTTAATTTGTCCTTCTCAAGGACCGATCGCAGTGATAAAGTGCTAGTAACGTTGTTAGTTGCCATGGATATCTACATTATGCAAAATAAGTTTATGATTTAATCATTTAACATGGTCTTATATTAAATGATACTCCCACTATTTTGTTTTAAAAAAAAAAAATATCAACCCTCAAAACCTTTAGTGGGCCAAGATCCATATTTCGCCTAATCTTGAGTTAGCTTTGGCTAATCGCCCAAGACTCGGTTATTTAGGTAGACAACACTTTGTCAATTACATCACATGTAATTCTTGGATAGTTGGACGAACAACACTTTGTTCAATTCATCAAATGAATTATAATCCAACCCATACTTCTAAGTTCCCAATCCTATTGAGATAACCTAGTTAAGTCGTACCCAATTTAAAGTATAACGGATATCACTATTATCCTTTCGCGCCTTACTAAGATTGCCATGGTGCTTTGCTTTGGCAAACCCACACATGTACAATCGAAGTTATTGACGAGTACTTTCAATTTTGGAAGGCATCTAAAACTTAATATTTTAGAGGGATTTATTGATCTCATGATTAATTTGATAATTTAAAATATGTCCACTACATATAGTTGTATACATATCTACATATATGTGTAATACTATTATCAAACTAAAACATAAGATAAATCATGCATCAACATACATAATTAAACGTGACATGGTTATAGCCCCTACTAACGCTTCTCTCAAGCCAATGAGAAAATCCTAAGAGTCAACCTAAGGTAACTTCACAAGCACCTTCCTTTGGCTCCAATTTGTGAATGGCCTCCTCATCCCGGCACGATGCTCCATCTTCATTGATCACCATCAATAAAATAAACTACACTATTTACAAGATATAGAATTCCTCGATTCACATTCGAGGGGAACATAGGGGAGGGATAACATTTAGAATAAAAAATAGAGAAGGCACGACACGCAGGTCGTATTATAAATTACAAACATTCACAAATCCTATCTAATAGGTCAAAGGGCTATAACCACGCACCATGCTCAAACAACACATAAAGCATGCATTAACATTTAATTAATTAAATTCTAAACATTTTAAATTTAATTCTAATTAAAACCGTAAAATAGAATTTTGAAAAATATCGTACGCTCGGGACATCACATGCCACGAACTAAAACGACTAAATCACGAACCACCATGGTTCGAACCATAAAACACACGGCTGGACCAATTATGGGCCTAGGGTTCGAAACCCTAGCCCATGGCCGAGCCAAGGCTCGAGCGGCGGCGGCGCTAGGGTTCCAAACCCTAGCCGCCTCGCACCATCTTGGTTTTTCATCGAGCCAACTTGCTCGAAACACCGAAATCCATGAGCCACAAGCCACGGTCCAACCATGGACGGTCCATGACGGTGACGGCTTAACCATCTCAAGCCAAGGGTTCGAAAACCCTAGCCCAAGCGGCGGCCGAGTGGCTTATGTGACTAGGGTTCAAAACCCTAGCCTTTTGGAAGCGGCGGCCGAGCCATGGTGACTAGGGTTCGAAACCCTAGTCCCTTGGTGGCGTCGGCCATGAGCCATGCACGAGCCAATGTTCCGGTTTTGATCACGAATTATCATATATTTCGATCCGTCAATTATATCATATATAATATTATACGATGATTTTCACAAACTCTATTTATTCCATATCATATATGAAAATACAGTTTTAAATAGCATGCAATATAAGCTCTAATATGATTAACACAATTTAATCACATAAATCCGATATGAGCCTTGTACACGGCTCTGATACCACTGTAAGTAATCCAAGAGCATACAACGCAGCGGAATAAAATTTTATATGGATTACTAACCAGCAGATCTATACATAGGATTTCATATCGGATAAAGGAATAACAAGTGTCTCACCCTTGTAGCGTGTTTGAAGCAGAATCCTCGTTGTAGCACCACGAGTCACAAACGAAAGTTTGCACCTTCGTCTCTACGGTATCCACACGATCAAATCAAAAGGGATGTTCAAGAACAAGTTGCTAGACTTATTCTTGAACAAACAAGACTCACGGTTACAATAACCGATCGACGACCACCACGAACCACCAAGTAACACGGCGGCGATGAAAAGCTCACGGCTTTCAAGGAGGCGGCCGAGATTGCTTGAGGAGTTAGGTTTTATGATATCAAGCAATGATATGAAAGTATGATTAACAATTAATCAAAACCTTGTATTTATATTATAAGGCTTTTAATTAAGGTTCAAGACTTTCTTAAAGTCTTATGGGCCCAAACCCATGATTTAATTAAAACCTTTTAATCACTTAATTAAGACTCTTCTTAATTAATTAATTCATCCAATGAATTTAATTTCCCTTCTCGATTTAATCTTTTGTGCGACCCGATAGGATCTTGTAATGTTGGCAGTGACATAAAATCTCATTTTATGTCGCAAGCATTGAGCGGTATCTAGCAACACATCAATGCTACCCAAATTACAAGAATGTCAATGACTCGACATAACCTTTAGAACTTGTGATAATATTAACCATGTAACTTAATCCCTTTGTCCTTTGTGTTTAGATTGAACACGAGTCATGGAATAGTCATACTCGTATATCCAATCTTTATTTCTTGATCCCCAAGTAGAACTAGAATAAACGAATAAGCTCGATATCTCATATCGACTCATTCGAGCATGGCCATGCATTTTAGTTCTCACTTGATCAAGGGCCAAACACATCTCCTGTTATATAGGAGGGACAAATCCTATCTCGATCAGTCAACATCCCTCTACATAATTCGTAGTGTATCCAATAGTCGCCTTTATAGTTTACCCTGTTACGGGTAACGTTTGACGATATCAAAATACATAACTCCTTATGTTGGGATATCTGATGATCACAAGTCGTAAGGATTACATACATTATTATCACTATGAGTATGACGATCATATAACTATCCATGTTGCATTCTCATGGTGGGTCTGTCCAGTACATCGTTCTCTAACATGTACCCATATGTTGATTTAATATCTCATATCAATGAACAATTCATCGATCAACACATACTAGTCTCTACGTATTATCATTATCCCTTTCATGATAATACTTGACTAGGGACATCTTTAAGAATAATACAATATTATTCTAAGGACATTAACTTATATATTAATTCACATTGCACAGTTAAAAGACTAATATATAATAATGAATTGCCATTCATAAAATCATATTACATTGTATGTCATCAACAATCATCTAATGATATGTCTTAGGGCATATCCCAACATCACGTGCTCCTCCTCACTTCTAGAATAGATGAGGATGTCATCAATAAAGACTATGACAAACTGATCAAGATACGGTTGGAATACTCGGTTCATCAGACTCATAAAGACAGTCGGGGCATTCGTCACTCCGGACGACATTACCAAGAACTCGTAGTGTCCATACCGAGTCCGAAATACTGTCTTCTGAACATCCTCCTCTCTAACCCGTATCTGATGGTACCCAGATCTCAAATCGATTCTGTTATAAAGCTTCGTGCCCTGCAACTGATCATTTAGACCATCAATCCGCGGAAGAGGGTACTTGTTCTTTACCGTCGCTTTATTCAACTTCTGGTAATCGATGAACAAACGCATTGAACCATCCTTCTTCTTCAAAAAAGCGGAAAGCCTGGAATTTCTTCCAGAAATACATCGGCAAATTCCACAACCACGGGTATCTCCTCGATTATCTGCTCTTCTTTCTTTCCTGCAACATCAATGGCATAGATGAGATAACCCGTATGTCCATGCTCCAGTAGCCATGACATTCTGATAGCCAATATCAACGAAATCTTCGGACGAGAACCAATTCCATAAAATATCCACTGAATCCCCTGATCAGATCGGAAGCGGACTGTCCTCTGTCGACAATCAATCACTGCCTGGTATATGTTCAGTACATCGATGCCCACAATGCAATCAAAGTCCGTCTTACCCAGTACAATCAAATCGGCCTTCAAATCATTGCCCTCAAAATAAATGAGGCAGTCAGATAATACCCGATCAGCAATCACATTCCTTCCGGTGGGTGTCGAGACCATAAGAGGCGTGGGCAACGGAGACGAGCACATATGATGTCTTTCCACAAAATTCGTAGGTACAAAACAATGGGAGGCACTTGTATCTATCAAAATAAAAGTGGGGTAGGTAAATAAATAGCACTTACCCGCAATCACCTCCTCTGGGGCTACCTCAGCCTCCTCTCTAGTCAGTGCATACAGCTGCCCCTAAGCTGGTCCCACTGTATGACCTCCGATGGTCGAGGCATAATCTGTTGCCTCTGATGCACTGCCCTGTCATAAAATCTCGGTCTGATTGACCTGAAGTTTGACTGTCCTCCACGGGTAGGACAATTTCGAGCAATGTGGCCAACCTTGCCACAACTATAACAAGCCGACCAGTCACGAGTCGAGTGTGGTCCTCCACAATTATCGCATCTTATTTCACCTGTCCTACTCGCCTATGTTGGTCCCCTGTTAGTGGGTGCATTACCCCTTCGATCTCTAGGCTTCCGGTTATTAGATCGCTTCCCACTAAATCTGGAAAATGAAGAAGCCCCACGAGGCTTAAACTGCTCTCCTCGTGACCTCGGACTGTCAGAAATTGGCCTCTATGTTGGCACAAATGGGGGTACAACATCCCTGCAAGTACTCACACCAATCTCCGCTAGCTCCGCTCTAGTTAGAGCATCATCAAAGGAGCTAGGGTTATTGGAAATGACCCTATCAAACAGCTCCGGCCTCAAGCCCTTTAAGAAGTGCCTCATCTTGGCATGTCTATTGATAGCAATGTGAGGGACAACCCTAATGAGTGATGAATACTTTAAGGCATAGTCGGAAACTGTCATGTTGCCTTGCTTCAATTCAGTAAACTCATCATCCTTCATCTGCCTAGCAGCCACAGAAAAGTACCGGTTCAGAAACCGGGTCCTAAACAAGCTCCAGTCCACCAATATACCCTGAGATCTCATCTCCATAACTGTTGTCTTCCACCACATGGAAGATTTCTTCGCCTGTTTGAAATCTGTCAACCTCAACCAAGCGGTCTTGGCACACGGTGCCGACACGAAGATCTGCTCAGTCTTCTTTAACCATTCCTTTGCTGCATCCCTGTCTCAGTTCCCTCAAAGCGAGGCGGATGGAAAGTCGAAAACTGTGTCAGACTCCGCTCCCCGGGTAGTAATAGTTGTACCAAAGGTTCCTCGCCCACTGCCGGTGGCGGTAGGGGGTTAGTCTAAGCAATACCCCCATTCACACTAAATGCCTCACCCACTTCCTCATTGAGGTGTTCAAAATTTCTGGCTTCCATGCTGTAATACAAGGGTTAACAACAATACCAGAAACAATTCATGTAATACACTGTTAGTCAACATGAATATCAATAGACATGTTAGTATAACAAATATATACTCAAATATGCACCACATATAAACTTGCTCATAAGTGAACACTTAGCCAACTTGTTCACTAAGTCTACCCTTTGTTCATTCCCGGGTTCTCTAACCACTGCTCTGATACCACTAATGTAAGGCCTCGCTACCTTAAGTGTGGATTTAAATGCATTAAGAGAGCTATACATGCAATCATCAGAGTATAGGGTTAAAGGTGATGCCTCGAGCTTAAGGATTGCCAAAATAAAATTTCCAAAAAGAAATTAATTACATTCCCATCAAAATGAATGTAAGTCTATAGATTTACTCTACCATGTGTAGAAACTATACAAAAGAATTCCTGTCTTGCTATACCAGTAGCACTCCTCACACAGCTCACTGCATCAACCCTGGTCTTAGCCTTCCATACCAAAATGCATCTACAGGAACAACCCCCAAACCATGAGCATATAATAATCCATATTCACAACAATATGATTATAATGAGTAAATGCATAGACAGTAAATACACAGCACTTCCTGTATTCCAATGCGTTTAAAACGCTCCCTTTGGTTGTCCTCTTACCACATCTCATAATAATAATCAACGGATTATATTACGGTTCCACAAATGTCATGACATATAACCATTCCATCAATACCAATAACCAATCCCTAGTCTTGTTATAACAGTGTATTTTAATGCACCTCGCTTGTCATGACCGTGGCACTAATACCCCTCGCTTCGACATATCAGCGGCATCGAATAACCCCGCTTTAATGTGACTGCGACATGTACCATCGCTTCAACATAGCGGCAAATATTATTTCCTCGCTGCAATATGGCAGCGGCAAGTATTCTCTCATCGCTTCAAATGACAGCGGCAAATCATTTAAAATCATCACTCGAATATAACAACGACTCATGAGATGCGCACCAAGCATTCAACACACACACACACACACACACACACATATATATATATATATATATATATATATATATATATATATATATATGCAACCACAATGCATGCAACTACAACGCATAATCCAATATGTATCTAAAATATATGTTACCGTTTGGTGCCCGTACGTCTCTCTACGCACCTTTCCAAAATATGGGATGTCGTTGGACTTTATCCCCTGCGTTGTGTTGCCACCTGGGAAAGCCCTACACAAGTGTACAACTCAATATTAGAAGCCAAATAATAGTCCAATTCCAAAAATTCCATCAAAATAATCACAAATCCGATTCTTCAACTATTCATGCCTCGCGATCGATCGGCCCAAGCTCGCGATTGATCGCGAGGCGATCAGATTTTGGCACCAAATCCCTGCCATGCTTGATCGATCGAGATGGCATCACCGATCGATCGAGGAGCCTCGTCGATCAATTGGGAGTTTCCACCGATCGATCGAGACATGCTGCAATGTGATATCCCCGAAATAATTAATTGCAATTTGGGCAATAATTATGTTTATATGATTAATTATGGTGATAATTGATTTATGTGTTGGAAATAATTATCTTGATGAAATGCTCGGTCACATGGATGGCGTGACCTGGGAGTGCATTTCAGGGTGCATGTTGTGCATGTTGGGAGAATTGAGTATTGGCTTGATTTATTTGTTATGGTTGGCATTTAATTGGAAAGCATGGGTTTAATTGAGGTTCTGGTGCATGTTGGTAAAATGCTTTTAAACTGCCATGTTGGGGTATTTTGTACATCATGTTAACTGTTGGGGTACAATTTTATTTGACTTATATAACTATTACCCCACTTTATCACCCCACTTTACCATTCACTCTTTAAAATCCCCAAACCCTGTTTCCAACCCTAACCCACTCTCATTTTCGAAATTGGCTTCAAGGTGGAAGAGAAACCTTTGCAAAAACTTCTTTGGTGTGATTCTTGGTAAGATTTGAGGTCTGTGAAGGGTATATATCCTTCCTTGTTGTTTTTGCAAAGATTCATTTTGTTTTGAGTTTGTTATTTGAGTTTTTGAGATGGGTTTGTTGGGATTGGTATGGTTTTGGTTGGATGTTAGATTTTATGGTTGTTGGTGTTTGTTGAAGGTTTTTAGTGTTTTTATGTTTTGGGTTTGTTGGTGTAAGTGTTGGTAAGATTGGGGAAGAATTTATGGCTTAAAAATGGTGGAAATCGCGACTCTGGTTGTGGCGATCGATCGCCATATATGGCGCAAACGATCACCGAGGGCCAGTAGCGAAATATGATGCAGGCGATCGATCGCCATGTATGGCGCGATCGATCGCCCTGAGCCAGAGAGGTCTGGCGATCGATCGCTACAACGAAGCGATCGATCGGTGCCTCACCGATCGATCGCTTCTTTGTAGCGATCGATCGCCAGCAGCAGAAAAATGGGAAATGGATTTTTTTTGCGAATTTTTGGTATTTGGCTATTATTTGGCTTCTAATATGGGGTTGTGTGATTGTGTAGAACCATCCCAGGTGGCGACGCAACCAAGGAAGTGAAGCCATATCAAATTCCACTTTTGGAAAGGTACGTAGAGGACGTACGGGCACCCAACGGTACATGTATCTATTATACTCATTGATTATGCATTGTGGATGCGAGTATATGTGGAAATGTGCATTGTGGATACAAATACATGTTGAATTTATACATGATGACAATATATGCATATGATGATTGTTGGTGCACATCCCATGAGTCGTGGTCATCCCCTTGATGATTTTAATGCTTGCCGCTATTTGTTTGGTGCCGCTCAATGTGAAGCGATGGGTGGGAGCGCCGCATGTCATATTGAAGTGTGGTTGTCATATGAGGCGAGGAAAGAATATTTGCCGCTAAAATGTGAAGCGAGGGGTGGGAGCGCCGCATGTCCATTGAAGCGAGGTTATTCTATGCCGCCTATATGTGAAGCGAAGGGCATTAAAATACATTGTGATGAACAGACTAGGGATTGGTAATTGGTAATTGGTGATAATGGAATGGTATTATGTCATGACATGTGTGAACCATTAAATAATCTATTTGATTATACTCATGAGTTATGGTACAGGGACAACCCAAAAGGAAGCGTTTAAATGCATGGGAAAAACAGGAAGTGTTTTATTGTGATTTATGAATTTACACCTTACATTCATATTGTGTTGGATATGAATATTATTATGCTCATGTTTTGGGGGTTGTCTTTGTAGGTACATTTTGGCATGATAAGGGGGCTAAGGCGGGTCGAGGCGGTGAGCTTGTGAAGAACACTTTTGATAGATGAAGGACAGGATTATTTTGTATAGTGTCTACTCTAGGAGTAGTGTAAAACTATAGTGAAAACATTCATTTGATTGGGGATGTAATTAATCCACTTGAAAATCCTTAATTTGTCATGTAATTCTTAAGGCTCATAGTCTCAACGCGATCATATTTACTCTGATAATGTATGTTAGCTCTAATTTTGCCTTTAATCCGCATTTAAGGAAATAGGGTCCTTACATTAGTGGTATCAGAGCAGTGGTTAGAGAACCCGGGAACGAGTGAAGGGTAGCCTTAGCATGATTGGCTAGGTGCTTACATTTGGAGCATGATTATGCATATGTTGTATATTGATGTATATGCTGTTATACTAACATGCTTATTATCATTCCTGTTATCTAACGGCATAACATATATATGGTTGTTTTGGAAATTGTTGAAAACCCTTGTGTTACAGCATGGCGGCTATGAACTTGGGAAACCTCAATGAAGAGGTAGGTGACGTGGGCAGTGTTAATGCGAGTATTGGTCAGACAAACCCTCTATCTCCACCAGCTGTAGGCATGGAACCAGTGGCTCAGTTGTTACTACCTGGTGAGATCAGTTTGACTCAGTTTCTGACCTTCCACCCGCCTATGTTTGAGGGGACAGAGTCAGGGGAAGAGGCGGAGGAATGGCTTGAAAGACTTGAACAGATTTTTGTGTCCGCTCCTTGTGCAAGGACGGCATGGCTGAGATTGGCGGAGTTCCAGCTAGCGAAGAAACTTTCCATGTGGTGGAAGACTACACTGATGGAACTAAGGGCTCAGGGTGTACTGATTGATTGGACTCTTTTCAGAACCCGATTTCTGAACTGGTATTTCTCTGCAGCTGCGACAGATAAAGGAAGATGAATTCACAAACTTGAAGCAAGGAGGTATGTCAGTATCAGACTATGCTATGCACTATTCTTCATTGCTGCGGTATGTTCCACATATTGCCATGAGTGGACATGCGAAGATGAGGCACTTTCTGAAGGGGTTACGACCGGAGCTTTTTGACCTGGTTATCACCAACAACCCCACTTCTTTTGATGATGCTCTCATTAGAGCAGAACTTGCGGAGATTGGAGTTGGGGCCTACCCTAATGCTGTACCCCCGCATGTGCCACAATAGAGGCAAGCTACTGATAGCTTGAGGCCCCGTGGAGAGTCATTTAAGCCTCGTGGTACCTCCTCATCCTCACGGTTTAGTGGAAATAAATCTTTTGTCGGAAACAAGAAAACAGGAAGAGCAATTGGTCGACCAACCGAGGGCCTATGCAAGGAAATAGATCGGGGGGGACAAGGTGCAACAATTATGGTGGGCCACACTATCGAGTAATTGCCCTGCTTGTTATAGTTGTGGCAAGATGGGCCACGTCTCTCGGTATTGCCCCACACGGGGAGGACAGTCATGTTTTCAAGGGAACATGCCGAGATTTGAGGACAGGACAGTGCATCAGTGGCAGCAGACTATGCCTCGACCATCGGGAGGTCAGACAGTGGGACCGTCCCAGGGACAGGTGTATGCACTGACCAGATAGCAGGCACAGGCAGCCCCAGAGGAGGTGATCGCCGGTACGTGCCATTTATTTACGTACCCTGCTTTTATTTTGATAGATACAGGTGCCTCCCACTCTTTTGTATCCGTTGGTTTTTTGAGAGACACCATATGCGCACGTCTTCGTTACCCACGCCTCTCATGGTCTCGACACCCACTGGAAGAAATGTTATTGCCGATTAGTTTCTTGCGGATTGCCTCATTTATTTTGAGGGCAACGAGTTGAAGGCAGATTTGATTGTATTGGGCATGTCAGACTTCGACTGCATCGTGGGTATTGACATCTGAACAGATACCAGGCAGTGGTGAATTGTCGACAGAGAACAGTAAGGTTCAGATCTGATTTGGGGATGCAGTGGACTTCTTATGGCAACGGTTCTTGTGCGAAGATCCCGTTGATTTCGGCAATCAAAATGTCTCAGTTGTTGGAACGTGGTCACACGGGCTATCTTATCTATGCCGTGGACACGACGGGAATGAATAAAGAGTTGAGAGTTGAGGATGTACCAGTGGTAGCAGAGTTTGCTGATGTATTCTCGGAGGAGATTCCCGGATTCCCACCGGCTAGAGAAGTCGAATTTGGGATTGGGTTATTACTAGGGATATCCGCTATCTCTCGTGCACTCTACAGGATGGCACCGGCAGAGTTGAGAGAACTGAAGGAGCAGTTGCAGGATCTCCTTCACAAGGGATATATACGCCCGAGCGTATCGCCATGGGGCGCACCGGTTCTCTTTGTGAAGAAGAAGGATGGTTCGATGCGGTTGTGCATCGATTACCGGCAACTGAATAAGGCCACAGTGAAGAACAAGTATCCTCTCCAAAGGATTGACGATTTGTTTGATCAGTTGCAAGGTACCAGACTATATAGCAAGATTGATTTGAGATCCGGGTACCACCAGATTTGGGTCAGGGAGGAAGATGTGCAGAAGACAGCATTTCGGACTCGCTATGGGCACTATGAGTTCCTAGTGATGTTGTTCGGTGTGACGAATGCCCCATCGGTCTTTATGAGCTTGATGAACAGAGTGTTTCAGCCATATCTTGATCAGTTCGTCATTGTATTTATTGACGACATACTTATCTTCTCTCGGAGTGAGGAAGAGCATGCGAAACACTTGAGGACAGTACTCCAGATTCTCAGAGATCACCAGTTGTATGCCAAGCTCAGCAAGTGTGAGTTTTGGTTGAGCAGTGTAGTATTTTTGGGGCATGTCATATCTAGCAGTGGGATATCGGGGGATCCCAGGAAGATTGAGGCTGTGATGGAGTGGGCTACACCCACTTCTGTGCCCGAGATACGGAGCTTCCTTGGTTTGGCCGGTTATTATCGACGTTTTCTCGAGGGATTTTCAAAGATCGCCAAGCCGTTGACACAGTTGACCTAGAAGGGAGTACCATTCTTTTGGTCAGAAACTTGTGAGGGGAGCTTCCAGGAGTTGAAACACCGGTTGACTACGGCGCCTGTGTTGGTGATTCCTTCGGAGAACACTAGGTTTGTTCTTTATACTGATGCATCGCTTCAGGGCCTTGGGTGTGTATTGATGCAAGATAAGCATGTGGTAGCTTATGCATCGAGGCAGTTGAAGCCACATGAGACTAGATATCCAGTCCATGACTTGGAATTGGCGGCTATCATCTTCGCCCTGAAAATTTGGAGGCATTATTTGTATGGTACGTCATTTACCATTTACACGGACCATAAGAGCCTGAAGTTCTTATTCACTCAGGCAGAGCTGAACATGAGGCAGAGAAGATGGATGGACTTACTCAAGGACTATGATTGTGAGATTGAGTACCATCCTGGAAAAGCTAACTTGACAGCAGACGCTTTGAGCTGAAAAGTGAGGAGTACTGCTGAGTACGTCATCCATTCGTCAGCCATGATGACTTCCTATTGCCATCTGGGCTATGATTTCGATATAGATACATCACCTATGTATGTATCGACCTTATTAGATGAGCCAGATATCTATGAGAATATCAGGAGAGCTCAGAAGTCAGATGATGAGATTCAGAGATGGTTATCCTTATTGCATCTTGGTCAGCCATCGAAGTTCAGAGTGGCCGAGGACGGATCCTTGAGATTGGGTAGCCGTTGGGTGGTTCCGAGTACGCCGGAGTTGCGTAGAGGGATCTTGGAGCGAGCTCATAGTAGCAGACTTAGTATCCACCCAGGCGGGAAGAAGATGTACAAGGACCTACGTGATCAATTTTGGTGGAAAAGAATGAAGTGTGATGTCGTCGCCTTTGTTAAGAGATGCTTGATCTGCCAGAGACCTGGCGGCGAGTTAAGAAGCTTGGAGATACCAAAGTGGAAGTGGGAACACATTTCCATGGACTTCGTGACTCACTTGCCGAGGAGTGCCTCGGGTTTTGATGCCATTTGGGTGATTGTGGACAGATTGACCAAAGTGGCTCACTTCATTCCTTATAGCATGACCTTCACCTATTTGAGGATGGCGCAGTTGTATATTCGAGATGTGGTAAGATTGCATGGGATCTCCATTTCCATAGTATTTGGGAGGGTCTTCAGTCAGCTTTGGGGACTGAAGTTAGGCTGAGCACTGCTTATCATCCTCAGACGGATGGCCATAACGAGCGTACTATCCAAACGCTCGAGGACATGTTGAGGGCTTGTGTATTGGAGTTCGATGTTTCTTGGCAGGATTCAGTGGCCTTGGTAGAGTTCTCTTAAAATAATAGCTACCAGGCAAGCATTCAGATGGCTCCTTTTGAGGCCCTTTATGGCAGACGGTGTAGATCACCCTTATGTTGGGATGACTTGGATCGTAAATCGGTCGGAGGACCGGAACTGGTTCGAGAAATGGAAGAGAAGATAAAGATGATAAGGCAGAAAATGAAAGCAGCCCAGGACAGACAGGCAGCTTATGCGAATAAACGGCGGAGACCGTTGGAGTTTCAGTTGGGAGATAAGGTCTTCTTGAAGATCTCGCCTTTCAGAGGTGTTGTGCGATTTGGGATGCGCGGAAAACTGTCTCCGAGGTATGTTGGACCGTACGAGATTTTGCAATGCATTGGCAACTTAGCTTACCGACTGGCTTTGCCACCTTCTTTGTCTGGTATACATGATGTGTTCCATGTGTCTATGTTGCGGAAGTATGAGCCGGATCCATCTCATGTGTTGCAGCCTTCCGAGTTTCAGTTAGAATCCGATGTATCTTATGTGGAACGGCCTGTTAGAATTCTGGATCGAGCAGACCGCAGACTTCGGAACAAAGTGATACCTATGATCAAGGTTCAGTGGGATCGCAGGGGTGTCGAGGAGGCTACGTGGGAGACGGAGCGGCATATGGTGCAGCACTACCCGGAACTGTTTTCTGGTATGTTATTTATGTTTAGTTTCATTTTGGGGTAAGTGCATGCGATTTCGAGGACAAAATCTTATAAGTAGGGGAGTATTGTGATATCCCCGAAATAATTAATTACAATTTGGGCAATAATTATGTTTATATGATTAATTATGGTGATAATTGATTTATGTGTTGGAATTAATTATCTTGATGAAATGCTCGGTCACATGGAAGGCGTGACCCGGGAGTGCATTTCAGGGTACATGTTGTGCATGTTGGGAGAATTGAGTATTAGCATGATTTATTTGTTATGGTTGGTATTTAATTGGAAAGCATGGGTTTAATTGAGGTTTTGGTGCATGTTGATAAAATGCTTTTAAAATGCCATGTTGGGGTATTTTGTACATCATGTTAACTGTTGGGGTACAATTTTATTTGACTTATATAACTATTACCCCACTTTATCACCCCACTTTACCATTCACTCTTTCAAATCCCCAAACCCTCTTTCCAGCCCTATCCCACTCTCATTTTCGAAATTGGCTTCAAGGTGGAAGAGAAACCTTTGCAAAAACTTCTTTGGTGTGATTCTTGGTAAGATTTGAGGTCTAGGAAGGGTATATATCCTTCCTTGTTGTTTTTGCAATGATTCATTTTGTTTTGAGTTTGTTATTTGAGTTTTTGAGATGGGTTTGTTGGGATTTGTATGGTTTTGGTTGGATGTTAGATTTTTTGGTTGTTGGTGTTTGTTGAAGGTTTTTAGTGTTTTTATGTTTTGGGTTTGTTGGTGTAAGTGTTGGTAAGATTGGGGAAGAATTTATGCCTTAAAAATGGTGGAAATCGCGACTCTGGTTGTGGCGATCGATCGCCATAAATGGCGCGATCGATCGCCAAGGGCCAATAGCGAAATATGATGCAGGCGATCGATCGCCATGTATGGCGCGATTGATCGCCATGAGCCAGAGAGGTCTGGCGATCGATCGCTACAACGAAGCGATCGATCGGTGAGGCTCGCGATCGATCGCCTCGTTGTAGCGATCGATCGCCAGCAGCAGAAAAATGGGAAATGGATTTTTTTGACGAATTTTTGGTATTTGGCTATTATTTGGCTTCTAATATGGGGTTGTGTGATTGTGTAGAACCATCCCAGGTGGCGACGCAACCAAGGAAGTGAAGCCATATCAAATTCCACTTTTGGAAAGGTACGTAGAGGACGTACGGGCACCCAACGGTACACGTATCTATTATACTCATTGATTATGCATTGTGGATGCGAGTATATGTGGAAATGTGCATTGTGGATACAAATACATGTTGAATTTATGCATGATGACTATATATGCATATGATGATTGTTGGTGCACATCCCATGAGTCGTGGTCATCCCCTTGATGATTTTAATGCTTGCCGCTATTTGTTTGGTGCCGCTCAATGTGAAGCGAGGGGTGGGAGCGCCGCATGTAACATTGAAGCGTGGTTGTCATATGAGGCGAGGAAAGAATATTTGCCGCTAAAATGTGAAGCGAGGGGTGGGAGCGCCGCATGTCCATTGAAGCGAGGTTATTCTATGCCGCCTATATGTGAAGCGAGGGGCATTAAAATACATTGTGATGAACATACTAGGGATTGTTAATTGGTAATTGGTGATAATGGAATGGTATTATGTCATGACATGTGTGAACCATTAAATAATCTATTTGATTATACTCATGAGTTATGGTACAGGGACAACCCAAAAGGAAGCGTTTAAATGCATGGGAAAAACAGGAAGTGTTTTATTGTGATTTATGAATTTACGCCTTACATTCATATTGTGTTGGATATGAATATTATTATGCTCATGTTTTGGGGGTTGTCTTTGTAGGTACATTTTGGCATGATAAGGGGGCTAAGGCGGGTCGAGGCGGTGAGCTTGTGAAGAACACTTTTGATAGATGAAGGACATGATTATTTTGTATAGCGTCTACTCTAGGAGTAGTGTAAAACAATAGTGAAAACATTCATTTGATTGGGGATGTAATTAATCCACTTGAAAGTCCTTAATTTGGCATGTAATTCTTAAGGCTCATAGTCTCAACGCGATCATATTTACTCTGATAATGTATGTTAGCTCTAATTATGCCTTTAATCCGCATTTAAGGAACTAGGGTCCTTACACGCAACATCCTTGTTCTGTTCCTCATACGTGCGATCGATCGGTGGCTCCGCACCGATCGATCGGTGGCTCCGTACCGATCGATCGGCGAGTCCTGCACAAGCGAGAAAACACCATTTTTGTGCATAATATCCATGCTAATACCACAAACACCACATCTTTACAACCCAACATCATAAATCAACCAATAACACCTCATAAAAACGTGATGGAGAGGTAAGAGTGAATAAAAGGGGGGTGGGGTTTAGTGATAGAAGTGGGGAATAAAAATTAAAAACGATGTCCAACTTAATTAGCATGATGTATAAAAATATCCGTACATTATATTTTAAAGCATTTACTCACTGAATGCACTATAACAACAACTACCCTGAAATGTAATACCAGTTCATACCCACCGCATAACTATACATTTCCCAACCATAATAAGCATAACACCATAATTATTATTAGAAACCATAAAGCACATGATTAATTTCAGGGATATCCCAAGGTTTTTGAAACTAAGCCTATGGGGTGCTCAACGATAATTTTAACTTTCATTGACTAGTATGATTTGATCTATGAAGATTACATGAAACTTGAAATTGACAATAGCACACATGCACGTTCTGATTTGGAGACATGTTGCTTGATATAGGAGAAAACACGACTTGTTAACCATTTTTGATCAACTATTGTTTGTCAGTAAGTGAGATGCCTGAGCTACATGATTGACTGCGAATTGGTTCATTTGAGTCTTCAACATTGAACTCTAGTTTTTGATCTTATTTATTGCTCGAGGACGATCAAGTTTAAGTTTGGGGGAGTTGATAAGTGTGATTTTCACTTATTTTGCTATGAAATTATAGGTGTTTTTGTAGTGATTCCTAGACGATATTATGCTTTTTGGTATATATTTGTATGTTTAAGGAATCTAGGTCCAAGTGCGTTAAATTGGAGGAAATAAGCTAAAAAAAAGACCAAATCGAGTGAACACTCGAAGAAATGACGAAAATCTCAAAAGTTGAATTTTAAGAGTGGCGATCGATCGGTATCTCACTGAGATCAATCGCCGTAGTCCAGAAAGTTGTGGCGATCGATCCTCATTTCTCGGCGATCGATTGCAGAGTTTAAGATTTTGAAAAATAAAAGTAGAATGTTCAAGCGATCGATCGGCAGGACATCACGATCGATCACCAGGCATGAAAAAATCGAGATTTTGTTTCCTTGTTGGATATTTTGAGTCCAAAAACATGTAAACTCTTCTCCCACTATTTAAGGACATGTCTTGGACGAAATTGTGGACCTTTGGCTCATTACTCACCCTACAATCTCAGCCTCCATTACCTTCATCCATACCATGTGATGCCCCGAAATAAATTATATGCAATTTGAGCATTAATGATGTTTATATGATGAATTAGGTGGTAACTGATTTATGTGTTGGGGAATGAAGTGTTAACATGATTTAATTTTATTGATTTCCAATTATGAGGAAGATATGAAGTTAGAGGAAGTTTGTTGCATTTTGTAAAATGCTTTTAAAATACAATGTTGGGGTATTTTATACATCATATTAAGTTTGGGGTACAAATTTTAATTAAAATTACACAACCCCTTTTTAACCCCATTGATAGGCTTAGATTTTGAGTGATTTTAACTGTAATTTCTTCTCATTTTCCGTACTTTTTCCTGGATGATATTATGCTTTTTGGTGTTTATTCGTTTGTTTCAGGAAATTAGATCGGAAGTGGAAGAAATGAGCTTATATGAAGATAACGGGCGAAATCGAGGCATAAAAGATGAGAAAATGAAGAAGATGATTTCTTCTGATCTCGATCGATCGAGATTTATTCTCGATCGATCGAGCCAGCCAGAAGCGAGAGTCAGAATTTTTGAAGTCTCGATCGATCGGTGGAAATATCGATCGATCGAGCAAGGCAGTAACCTCGGAGCTGAAATTTTCAAATTCTCGATCGATCGGTGGAAATTCCCGATCGATCGAGCGAGGCAGTAAGTTCCAAAAGCTGGCGTGAACAGTGCACCGATCGATCGGTGAAATTCTCGATCGATCGAGACGCGAGATCTGAAGATTTTATTTTCCTTTTTTATCGTGATTCTGGAGGGCTATTAAGGGGGATTCTCTTCTACACAAGAAAGTGGACGAATTAGAGAGAAATATCAGACTTTTTAGGTCAAGAGCAGCCGCCCTAGTCGCCGCCCAACGCCGGAAGAAGGAGATCCAATCTCCGTTCTTCGTCCAAAGTCGAGCCTATCCGTTCCGGAGTGCAAGGAAGGAACAAGAGAAGAAATCACGGTGCAACGCACGGATTCATCCATCGTTTATCGTATTTCTGAACTTTAGTTTATTTGATTTTCATTTCATTTGTTGTTTTTGAGGTCGAGAGACAAAAATACTCATCTGTATTTGATTTGAATTGAATTTGGTTTATATTATTGAAGTTTTAGTTCGTTGTGTTTAATTTATTGATTCATTGGTATTTGAGCGTATTGATATTTATTGTTCATAGATTAATTGATTGTGTAGATCAAAGTCTAGCTAGCTTTGATTGAATTTGAGGGTTACAGCCGAGATCGAGAGATAACGATGTAACACGCTCCATTAATTTATGATGTATGTTACGATTGAGATCGAGAGATGATATCGCATACGTGAGAACTTGAAATCGAAAGATTTAGAGTTAATAGGTTTTAATGAGTTAAGCAACTTTAAATTAGTAAATAGGTGCACGAGAGTGACTTATTCTAATTTATTGTTAGTTTCGTTACAGCTCGAGAGAGTGTATCGAATAATAGTGAAAACCTTTCACCTTTAAAATCAATTGAGTGATAATTTAAGAATTCTGTTGAATCAGTAGAGATAATATAATTGAACGACGAGTTTGGTAATTTTCTCGAGTGACTTACCTTCGCATTTCCGGAACCATTTTATTCTTTGTTTCTAGTTTAATCGTTATTCTTTAGTTTAATCTAGCTTTAGTTAATCAAACTCCTTTAATCGTAGGCTAAATATAATTTGATTGATCTTATTTGGTACTTATACGTTAGTCCCTGTGGATTCGACAACCTTTACTAAATTTTCACTATACTAAAACTTGACACCGTGCACTTGCGGTAGAATCGCTTCAACCCATTCTTTGAAATATCTTTTGTTAAAAAAATAAGCGGTCAAGTTTTTGGCGCCGTTGCCGGGGACTAATCTGTATAATATCATACGAGATTAGTTAATTGTAATTTAGCCAATTCTTTTATTATTGCATTTTTATTATCTTTGTTTTCTTTTGTTGATATTTGTGAATAATTTTGTGCATTTTTGTTGTCTCCTTTTGTCTATTTTGTACAGGAATCAGTTCTTTAGTGCATGCATAGAAGAGAGGAACCCTTTCTCGAGCCGTTTGATCCAGAGATAGAGAGAACGTTACTAAGAAGATTACGAGAAGCTCGAGAAATGGCTGACAATAACGAAGCACAGCACCCTAGATCGATGATGGACTTTGCACAACCTGCATTTCATGGATCGTTGTCGAGTATCACAAGACCGACGATTCAAGCAAACAATTTTGAGATCAAGCCA